>OX344720.1:61141710-62404065 GCA_947034835.1 Ballota nigra
ATCTCTATTTTTGTCTTGTACAGTTTCACCCTTAGTTTATTTTTTAATGCTTTTTCACTTTTACCCCACTCCTTATGTCTTTCCATCTTCTCCACTGATCAGTTCACGTTTTCTCATACCTTCACTTTTATCCAATCCCATCTCTCCGCGAGTTTGCGTACGCTAATTCGCCGTCTCATCCTTCACGTTAGCGGATGTTGATCAAACTTCCATTTAGGGCGGTACTCTAATGACGGTGACGGCCGACATGTGACGGGTGTCGATCGCCCTGTTTTTTTTTCTTGTTCTAGCATTTTCCAAAAATTTTGACGTTTATTGTCTTATTTTCCCGTGCAAATGAAATCTTACTAACCCTTTTTTTCTTTTTTTTACTGACTTTCCAGAATTCTTTCGGGATCCCTCTCTCACGGTGGTGTGATATAAGGTAAATAATTAATATTAGAACTGAGGTAGACAATGATTTGCACTGTATATAGACAGGGTTGAGTATTTAAGAATGAACTGCAAATAGGTACATATTAATAATATAACAGGAGAAACATGAGATATATATGAAGCATATTTTCTTTCAACTTATTTTCAATTAAGAAAATACCCTTCACAGGTTAAAGTTTGAGCATTTGAAGAGAAGAGATGTGGTTTCTTATCATAACCATAAATGATCTAATTGCAACTAGCTAGGGCTTCTTTACTGCCATTTGCAGTAGATATATATGTTTATGTACCATACATATAATATAAATGGAAATTAATGACAAATTTGATGGAATTTAGGACTAAACAAAGCATTTCTACGCTAGTGACGATTCACATGCTGGTGATATACTTATATATATGTGTGTGTTTGTGGTCAAGATTGTGCATTGTATAATCATGTCCTTTACCATGTCCGGAAACAGTTTACAAGCGAATGTCTAATTCTGTTATGTCTCTTCAGAGTTGTTCTGTTAAGAATAAAATTAACTGTAGGTTGGGGGAACCATTCTGGCTACTAAGCATGCAAAAGAGTGAGGATGAGCAATGCAGGGGGTGGATTTCATTGATTTTGTGTTTGTGAAGCAACTTGTATGTTCCCTTATAATGTCTTGGATTATATTTTATGTCATTTAATGTTGCACCGATAATGATTTACGACTTTTGCTTATTTACCAAATTATCTAGAAAATCATTCTTAAGTGTGGTTTTCTTAATGAAAGTGTCTCTTGTGTTTTCCTTGATAGAACCTCCTTTTCCTAGGTGGTGGGTATGTCATTGCTCACTAGATATTAATTAGAATAACAATTAACGGATGAGAAGCAAGTTTACGTGAAAGATTGTAAGTAAGTAGTATTAAAATAACCATTTTATAAAAAAAATTAAAAGTCACAAGAACAGAATAATGCATTTCTTTTGTTGTAGTTCCACCTTCTTCCAACTGAAGATCATATTGTTTTTATACTTTCATTTATTAGATTGATATATGTAAAGTAGGTAGATCTTTATTTTTTTTATAGTACTTTTATAGGTTGCAACCTTAGGTCTTCTTTTACTCCGCTGCAAACATTAGAAACTTGTACATCAATATTCAATAATATTCGTAGAGTTTGATTTTAGCAAACTTTTGTGTCTCTTTTCACAAGGCAATAGCTAAGCGTGGATTAGGGGCTAGGTCTTAATAGAGATAGTAGCAGTAGTAGGGAATTTGTGTGTATATGATTGACACACAAGACTCCCTATTTAAAGTGGGAAAAAAAGTTCTAAGCCTGCAATCTAACTTTGATAATATTAATAATGACCAGCCTACTGTACACAAGATCAAATATACAATTAACAATAAATCTTCACTATCTTTTTCTTGAGTAAACATGTCCATACTTCCTAATGTCACACTTAATACATTTCTCAGGCAAAGTTTCAAAATCTTTTATTTCTCTCTGAATTTCCGATTTCCAGTGATGGAATAAAATATAATATATTATTTAATGTAAATTAAACACGTAAAGTATGTACTCATCCGTCCCCTAAAACCTTTTATAGGAGGGAGAGCTCACTTTCAATAACGATGAGTAATGATTGGGGTTTTGAGGGGCAATCTTATAAACCTTTATGTATAAAGTAAATAAATTTATGTGAGTATATGTAGACCCAAAAGTAATGACAGTTTATGTAAATTTGTGGATATTGTGAGGGTGAACTTTTAGAGGATTTTCTGTTTTAGGAATGTGAAAGTTGTTTTGGGACGTCTAAAAATGAAAGTTTGAAAGTTGACGGACAGTATATAATTTAGTTAATTGTAGCATTAGTAAGATAACTCTCAAACATATTGAATAACTATTATTATTCATTTCTTTAGTTGAACCACGTTCATGTTTTAATAATTATGACTCTAACTTGTGAAAAGTAGAGACACAAGCATCATATTTCTATTTCAGCAAAAGTTGCATGCAAAATGTATTCATCCTCTTCCGAGAATATATTTTGCAGATTCAACACAAGTACAAAGCTAACACTGGCTTCTTGCCCTATGACTTTGACGGTTCTTCACCTGGTATTGGAAACTTCAGCTACCTCAAAATACGTGTAGCTTCACATTCAACTTAAATAATCAAACCCGATACTTTTGTTGGAGTTCAGATTCATGCAGGTATGGATACATATCAATTATATTGACAACGAAGATGTTAAATTTGCTTAAAAACACATACACATGTATGTCTATTCATGCGTACGTTTGAATTGCGACTATTGTGAGTTGAATATCAGGTTTTGGAATAATTTACCATTTTTTGCATCTATGTCGCAGTGTTAGATGTTGCACTGTTATTTAAATTTGATGATTTTTTTCATGTTTATTATTCTTTTAAGGCAAGATCTTATATGATCCGTGCACTCGCCCTGCCCCTATCCTGTTTATAGTTTTCGGATCTCGTATAAAAATGAACAATATCTCTATAGATTAATACACTGCAATGCACTTATGCCCTTCTTCCATAGAAAGAAGCCTGAAGTCTCAATGCCGATGATGATGCTAAAACTCGCCTGAAGTCATCAATTATTAATCGTTTGTCATGTTTTTTTTTTTTTTTTGCAGCCAAACCTCAATGCCTTCCATTTACTAATTAGTTTCTAGAGGGAAGAAGATGGATTCGGGAGAAAGAAGGATTAAAAATTTTATTTGGAATTTATATTATTGGGGTGCGAGCAAATACAATGACCCTTGCTTTTGACATTATAAACCACTGAGTAATCTCTTAAAGGAGAAAATTTACGCTTCTTTTTCTTGCAGCCAAACCTCAATGCCTTCCATTTACTAATTAGTTTCTGGAGGAAAGAAGATGGATTCGGGAGAAAGAAGGATTAAAAATTTTATTTGGAATTTATATTATTGGGGTGCGTGCAAATACGATGACCCTTGCTTTTGACATTATAAACCACTGAGTAATCTCTTAAAGGAGAAAATTCACGCTTTTTTTTCTTGCAGCCAAACTTCAATGCCTTCCATTTACTAATTCGTTTCTGGAGGGAAGAAGATGGATTCGGGAGAAAGAAGGATTAATTTATTTGGAATTTATATTATTGGGGTGCAAGCAAATACGATGACCCCTCCTTTTGTCATTATAAACCACCGAGTAATCTCTTGAAGGAGAAAATTCTCGCCTGCACATGATATGTCAATTTAATTTTTGGTAGTGTGAAATTTGACTTAAGTTTTGGTGGAATTTTGTTGAGATTTGATTTCATTTGCCTACCATGAGGTCTGTGCCCATCAAATTATATATAACGTAAAATGGAAATTAATGGCAGTCGAGATTGTGCCTTGGATAAACAGGTTGTTTACCGTTCACAAACATGTATACAAGCGAATGTCTAATTCTGTTATTTGTCTTGAGAATTGTCCTGTAAAGACTAAAATTAACTTTAAGGGGAACCATTTTGGTTGCTAAGCATGCAAAAGAGTGAGGATGAACTATCAATGCAACATGTTTAAATATTTTAAGGAATTGAAATGTCAATCACCATAAATTATTAAGATGAGGCTTAAATTTGAAACTGATTGTTGAACATTAAGTTGTGATTTATCTTTTGAGCTCATTTGTCATCACCAACACACTTGGTATGATAATTGGTCATGATGTGCACAAGGAAATGACAAGAAAATAGATTTTTCTGATGACAATACAATATTTAAATTTTCTCCTTTTCGGCTTTGCATATCGTTTTAGTATTCCATGTATGTCCAAGTTAGTGATAATTTATTTGTTTTGCTAGAACAGGAGTCTACATTCTCCATGTTTACAATTCAAATATATATTATTTTGTTATGTGACTCAATGATATATTTAATATGTAATTAAAAGGCTTGCACATTGTTTTGAAAATACAATCAATTCAGGTTTTTGCAAAATAGAAATGTTAGATAAAATGAAATATCACTCGCTACTATTTTTCACTAACTATTTACGTATTACGTGCAACGCACGTGTTACATAACTAGTATAAATAAATAGGAGCATAAATTACAAGATGTTAAACATGATTTTAGTATTTTTTTTTTTTTTTTAGTTTTAAATTGATATGTTCTACCTTTTGGTCTTTGAATTGATAGTTTCTATTCTTAGGTCTTGAATTGGTAAAAAAATCTCTCAAATCTTAAATTGATAATTTTATCGTATTTTTAATCCTTAAATGAAAGTGTTCAAACTTATAATTGAAATGATAGTCTCTCTATCACAAAATCATTTATAAAAATAAAAAATGTTGGGAATTGAAGACCGAAAACTAAATTATTACTTTTACCTAATTCTAATTTCTTATTTCTAATAGCCATATGTTTCTAAGTTTCTAACCATTATAAATACTGAGGAACTTTATTTGCGTTTTCTAATCTTCACATGTGGACCATTCACCAGTCAATTTCTTTAAATTACTTGCTCTTTATCTGACATTAAGTTGTACGTCGTTTTTTTTTTAGGGTCATCATTTGCGTCATACTTATTTTATTGAGAAGTTATTCATTCCATTAATTATGTGAAGTTGATAGTGAAACTAAGGTAAAATCTCAATAAAGTAATATTGTCAGATAATTTTTTTTTATTATTTTAAGGAGGTATTAATTTATCTATAAATTAATACTTTATTAATTTAAAAAGTATTTTTTCAGCACGATAAATAAAAATCGTACAAGACAAGATATTCTCATTTAAAAGGTATTTTAAAATTAACAATGAATGATTACAATAGCGTTGTGTGAGTATAAAAGTGATCACCCAAAACACTCATAGAGATTTGGTATTGTTGCTTGATGAAAAGTATCATTTGACTACAATGTCTAACATAGTCACAAGAACATCTAACTATCTTTTGGCTATATTTGTAGGAAATACCAACCGGCACAAACCAGTAAATATCCAAGTTGATTTAGAGTTTAAGAAACAATTAACAGTAGACTCTTATTTTACTAAATTGTCATAGATATTTTTATAATTTGAAGAAATTATGAATTTATAATATTGATGGGACCACTAAGTTATGTAGGGTTTTTTTTATAAAAAAATTTATTATCTTATTATTTTATCGAAATTGATCAATTTTTGAACTGGCCAAAATCGGAAACGGAAAAATTATTATTTTAGAGAGTTTATTAATTTATAGAGTATTAAACTATAGAGATTTTACTGTAATATAAATTCAATTAATACTTTTGTTTTCAAAGTCATATTTTGAGATGTTAAGTAGTGTTGCCTGTTATATTTCCATTAGTAAAATCTATTTACTATTCTACAAGGGTGTAGAAGTCGAAAATCGCTAGTTGGGTGGGTTTTGAACGCCTAACACCTAGGTCGCCTAGTCGGAGACTAGTCGTCAGGAGTCTTTTAAATTTTATGCTCTCTATATCTCACTAATATGGTGAAAAAATCATTTGATAACCTTTTACATGCAACTTAATTTTTTAGTATATATAACGATATAAATTATTAATTCAACAAATAATAATCAATACATATATAATCTACAAATTGATAAGAATTAAATGACAAACAAAAATACATAATAATTTATATCAAATTAAGTGAAATTATCTAAACGATGTCGTTTTAAGGCGGAAAAAAACAAAAAAAAAACAATGGACGTCTAGCCTATCTAGGCAGATTATACTAATATTGGGTCGGTTGATGACCGTCTAGTGCCTAGACGACCGCCTAAAGTGATTTTTGCATCACTGCTATTCTACCCTTAATCTAATCAAAATAAGCCATCTAGTTTACATGGGAGATGCCCGCAAATCATGGGCTCATGGTATGGGCCTATAGCTTGTGTTCCCAAAAACCTACAATAAGTACGTTAAAATTACAAAAAAAACATTTTTATTAGGTAAAAGTATTATATGAAAATAGTTTATAATAAGTTTATTATGAAATTGTTTTAAAGTATCGAATATTTAACTAGGAATATCGATAATTTTACCAGGAGTATCATTAATTTGTGTCAGTGATATTATATTATAATTGCTGTAAATTTTCATGAACTCATATTAATAATATTTCTTGGTGAGATTATCAATACTCTTAATCATATATTTAATATTTTAAAACAGTTTTATAATAAATTTATCATTAATCATTTTTATATAAAACCTACTCTTTTTATTATCCACTTTATTTTTTTCTAAATCGACCACAATTCAACTTAATGTATCAATAAATCTGTAATAGTTAACCACCCTTAGAAGTCTAACGTATGTTTTGTGAATAGTTTCAATATGCTCCAGTGGCCAAGTGCATACTAAAAACACTTTAATCAATTTCAAATCTAATTTTAACTTTTACAAAATATATTAAATTTAATTTCAACTTGAATTTACAATTGGTTACAAATTTAAATATATAGTATGCACTTACATATATACTAAAATTTGTCTATGTTTTGTAGGTAGATCATAACATAAATATATTGTAATGGAAATAAATATAAAGAAATTGATTTCACATCTCTTTACAAGTTCGAACTTTTAATGAGCTAAAATATTTTTATGGTATCAGAGCAAAAAGGTTGTTACCCACGCTCTCCTGAACTCGACTCCCACATAAAACAACAACCACTACAAGAAAACATATAATTGCATACGAAAATTGTCAATATATCGCTATAAATTTTCCAACAAAAAATTTTGTAGTGGAGATTACCTACGAATTGTCTACCAAAATTTCTAATTGTATTAGCATTTTCCTTCCCCACCTACAAAAAAAAAATTGTCTATGGTAATTTCATAGGCAAATTGTGATGTAGGTAAATTTTTGTAGACAAATGACTTGTAGGTAATTATACCTAGAGATTTTATTTCGTAGGCAAATTATTTACGTAGGCAAAGTTGTTTTTAGATTGAGAAATGTAGATGTTTTCATAGTTAGAATATTTCGTAGGCAACTCATAGGCAATTCTTACTACAAATTTTTTTGTTGAAATTTTTTTGTAGGTAATTCTTTATTTTCTTGTAGCTGTGAACTTCATTCATTTTAAATTATTCACTATTTTTTATGGGAAATTATTCATTTATTGAGTCTCCTCTCCAAAGGAGAAAATTGAGAAGACACAAATACAATTAAAAATAATTGATATGTATATAAAAAAATTAATATGTGAAATTGTTTGGAGTAAGTCTTGTATGAGACCGTCTAATGTCATGAGACAATGGGAATTGATATAATTAGGACATTGATTCATTAACACTTTAGTAGGGATAGATGTTAATTTGTATCTTACAAGTTTTTGTGAATAGTTTGAGATACATATTTGTATAATATACAGGAACACCTCGAATTTGAACCCCTTCTGACGATGAACATGTCTTGGACAAGAATGTAAAAAGTCTAACCTACCTAGGTAAGTTTAAGGATTTTAAAATTGGATCAAGGTAATAATGAAGGTCATCTTTTGTTTCATTTTAAAACAAGTACCAATAACATGTCAACACATACAAAATTTCACCAACTTATAAGACCAATAATTCATCTTCGGCTCCTCTTAATAAAACCTGGAAAAAGTTACCTTTTATGGTGGACAGAACATGGACATGGTCCCATTTCTTTACAAGATTGCAAAGTGCAATTCTTGGATTTTGCACGCTTTAAATTCATTAACTTTTCATTTCAACTGCATCAACTATATTCAAAATAATCCTCCCTCAGATACATAAAAGATAGTCCGCGTTTTCTTTTTTTCCCGAATTATAGTCATTTTAAAACTAATAGAGTATAAATTGATTAAAATACCCCTATTTAATATTCATATTATGTCATGATTGTTTTTTATTTAATAAATGAGAATATATTAGAAACTTGAAGTTGAAATTCATAATTTCAAACACTAATAAATTATGTTTTATTGGTCTGTATTTTAAACATAGCTATCTTTGTGGAACAAAGTGAGTAAAACATTTTTTCCAGTTTTGATCTTTTATCTTAAATTATATTTGTAATGATAAAATTAAAGTGTATTATTTAACATTTACACTTATTCTTAATTAGTTAGGTTCCTGAATTAATATGTTATCCTCACTACTAATTGTGCAATTAAATACTCCCTCTGTTTAAATTTAACATACGGTTTAGAATAAAAAAAATTCAAAATATTTGTCGTTTTTTATTTTTCAATGGGTATTAAATGTTCTTTTTCCAAATATTACTTTAAAATATCTGTATATTTGTATTAAATAACTATGCATTTTTGTAAATATTACTTTAAAATATTTGTATAATTTGAATTGTTTGTATAAAAATGATCTTCAATCCCGCTATTCTTGAATAATGTTGTTAATCGATTTTGGATTCACAAGAAAACTTGTTTCCGGGAATCAGAATATGAAAGCAATAAGAACGAAATTGAAATCACACAAGAACACCAGATTTACGTGGTTCGGAGAAGAACTCCTACGTCCACGGGATCCGAGAGGATAGAGTATTCCACTAAGAAAAAGAATTGGAAGTTACAAGTTACAATCTCACAATCTCTCGTGTTTGCGCTCACAGATGAAGTTATTCGTTCTCTCAATTAAGAACCCCCTTTTATAGATACAGAGATTGGAAACGAACCCTAGATTCGATTCAGTTGTAACAAACTCAAAGTAAAGGTAGTTATCCAGCTGGCTAACGACTCCAATAACCGCCATGGTTGATTCAGTTAGAACCGCCTTCGAATTAGCTCCAATTTGGTGTACTTAGCAAATAACGGACTTCAGGATCAGATGACAAGACCTCCTCTGATTCTGGCCACTTTCACCAGATGACCTCTGGTCCCAGACCTCCTCTGATAGACCTCCTCTGATGTCTCATCTACTAGACTTGTCTGACCAGACCTCACCTGATGGACCTCCTCTGATAGCTCTCCTGCCAGACTTCTCTGGTCAACCTCATCTGGTCCATCTCCACTGGTACCCCAAATTCACTAACTCCCACGGCTAACACTTTATCAACTTAGCCTCCTATTGAATTAAGCTCAGCAGACTACATACTTCACATTTGATCATTCACAAATGCAGAAGAAAATATTCTAGGCTAATAAATGTTTCATTTAAATTTAACATGTAATGCGGTATAATCAAATCATACTAACCTTAACATTGATGAGAGAGTTAAAACTCAATTTTGAGAGACCCACCACCCACCTATATCATTTTTAATATTATGTTTCATTTTATCTTAAAATACTAGGAGGTAGAAGCAAAAATACAAAACTCAGAGGACAAAAGAGTAATAAGCACATGTGATTTCCAGTATGTATCAGAATCACATTCTTTTGCTGAAACTTTGATTAAAAGCATCAATCACAGAATATGATTTTCATGGAACACGAATTGGTTGCATTCCAATGTTTATCTTGTTTTTTTTCTGATCGATGCATCCCTTGCTTCACGCTCATTCAGCTTTCATACATTCCTTTTCATTTCTATTTAATTTTTTATTGATTTGAATAAATCACATCACACCAATCATAAAACATTACACTTGATTATGGAAAAATCAAGGGTTTATACAATTAAGAAAGGTTCAAGAAATTGATTGATTTACTAATGTCATCTTTTGTACATCTCTTAAAAATTATCATCAAGTGTTTATGTGAGCAGATCAATATATTTTGGTGGGAAAAAAATAGTAATCTTGTTGTTCATTCTTTGCGAAATTTAACATTGATTCCGAGTGTTGGTGGGATTGTCCCCGGACATTATTTGTCAAACTTCCAACATTGTTAATGAGTTTTTTTTATTTATTTACTTTTACTTTAAAAATAGTATCAATTATTATATGATGGACTCGTCAATTGGTATCATATCATGATTTATCTTTGAACATGTTATTAATAGAATCTCAACTCAAGTCGATCGCAAATATTTGTAAGCAACACAATATTATAGCGGTGCAAAGGAATATTAAAGTATGCAAGAGAGTAAACAGTATCATGAGAATCTATCTAAAGCTAAAAATAAAATTAACACTACTCAGATAAAAAGAAAATCATATTTCTAAATGTCTTGAAGTTTCTCATTATTAAAGAGACTTTTGGTCAAACAGAGTCTCACCATATCAAATAGCAATATGCACTAAAAGCATTGAAGACGTATTTGAAATAAAATAGATGGAAGAGCAAATACCCAATTGTAGCAAACAATGCCAAAAAAAGACATTAATGTCCACATTTGACCTATCATGGAAAAATGAGTACCTCTGTATTATCATATCATATCATAGCAGGGAGAAAGTCAGGGGACAGAATAAACATCAGAACACGACCAATACTTGGTCTCCCTTTTTCCCAAGAAAAAGAAATTTGAATGTCTCATTCAAGGATTCATCTGAATTCTTACATCAAATATATTACTCCTCAAAGTCAAAACATTACATTACATTACACTACGAGTACCCTCTCCAAAAATTTAACAACAAAAATCTAAAGCTCATCCGATAATTCTTGGACTAGCAGCACAAAGATTTGTAGCTCGATTTCTGCTGCGGTCTCTTCGACTTGCTCCTTAAATCTCGTCCATCCATTCAATTCTTGCTTCAAATCCAATCCGACCATCATATCAATCGTGTTGAATTCGACCTGCTTCCACGAATCGAACCTTTTGCAAACCCTTCCCAACACCACATCGTTACCACCCGAATTGACCATTTCGCCCTTTTCCTCGACTATTAGATCAGAGACGAGCCTTGTGTACTGCGACAGTGGCTTGTCCTCGAGTGATTCCTCGTGGTCTTCCTCATCGGATCCTTCTAGAAGTTTCCTTTCGAGCTCGATGGGATCCAATTCCGCAAGCTGTTCAAATCTTCGGAGCCTGTACATGAGCTGCTGTTTGGCTCCTGCATCACATAATTCTCAATCACATTCTTATAAAAAAAAGTGCAACTAATTAAATCTAAAATGGCCCACAAAAATGTAAGCTTGTGATGGGATTATGATACCCAAACAAGAATTAAGAAAGGCCACCAGCACAATAATACACCATTTAAATTAAGCTCATCATTTTCTTGAATTAAATTAAGGGGGAAAAAACCCCACCACTTAATTATGTTGTATAAGAGGCCATTAAAATCTTATCTTGTGGTATTACATTACAAGGACAAAAAAGAGGTCAGGTTTACCAGAAAAAATTGATGTACACTTTATTACAACAGTACTAAGAAAGGCAACGCCACATACAATTAACCAAAAAAAAAAACATAATACTTAATTTCAATTATGAAAAAAAGGACAAAAATAGTCATGTAGCATGTGATGCACGTAACTAAAAAATGTGTTATGTTTAATTAAAAATAGGTATAGATAGTAACATACTTTGTACATTTTCATAGCAGCATTCAAGATCGTGATCGTAATCATCCTCGTCTGCGTCTCCACTTTCGCGCCCGTCGTCTTCAAACGGAGGGTCCAGTACCGATACCGGACTACATTGCTCTTTCTCTTCCTCTTCCTCTTCCGCTACTTGAGCATTTTTCGAATTTCTTGATAATTCGTATATTTCCTTTTCCTATTAAAAAAAAAAATATTAAACAATTTCTTATTTAATTTAATTACAAGATTTAGGCTGATGTGTGGCCAAGGAAAATTGACCGCTGACAACTCTTCCACATAGGTAGAAAAGAGTGATTAGACACGGTGATTAGAAATGCGGTAAATTATGCTTAGGGTCCAAATTAATAAAACAAATAATCAAGATTTTGTCACTTAGTGACCAAATTTTAAAAGATTTTAGTGGCAGAAGCGTGATCGAAAGTACAAAAATAAAAATAATACAAGCAGACAATTTTGGTACCCATAAACAAGAAGGGCGTGCATTTGCTCTCAACATTGGTGGATTTTGATGCCAATATTAAAGGGCATATTAGTCATTTTAAGCGACATTCCGACCACCAAATCAGACCACGAAGATTGTTTACCGACAGTACAAGGAAAGTCAAACCTAATTCACACCGAGTCACGACTCGCGAGTTATCCGATGACGATGAGTTTTCATCATGGATCACAATTTGAATTTGTGAATTAATTAGAGCATTAATTGGAAAAATGTATACTGTAAAGAAGAATTAAAGTAATTAACTTTATGAGGATTATTCTTTTACTAAAGAAGCATTTGCCATTAAAAAAAAAAAAAAAGTTATTCTTTCCACCATTAATGAATTAATCAATTAGCTGCCAAAAAGATGCAATGGTATGGAACATTTACTATATCAAAAGGGGAAAAGACAAACCTGATTAGGGTGGCGGCTGGGAGAACAAAATTCCGGCGTACGGGTGGCGGAGGAGGAAGGGCTCCGGTGAAGCGAAAATCGGAAAGGGCTTGTGCAAAAGCGTGTTTCACTCGACCCAAAATCGCAATCAATATCCTGAGAGCCACAACTACTAGTGGAGGCCTCAAAATCCTCGTTGTTCTCTGTCCAATCAGTGCGGTTACTACAAGAACACTCTTCCGCGTTTCCATCAGAGATTTTAACGTCGATAGCACGCTTCTTACTCTTGCTCTTCAGTCTCTTGAGAAAAGTACCAAACAATCCGAAACCCGCGTTTTTCGGCTGCGGTTTCTGAACCCTCATCGCCGCCTCGACGAGTAGGGCGGCGGTGCGCGAGGGGATGTGGAGGAACACGGCGGCGTTGTTCGCCGGAGACTTGCAGGGGCTCTTCGCCGGCGACGGCAAATCCCAGAAGGGCGAGTTCTGGAACGAGAGAAAACAGAGGTTGCTGCGTTTTGTGGGGAGGGGCTTGCGTTTTGAGAGGGTGGGCGGCGGGGGTTTCTTCATCTGAGATTTCCGATCGGAAATGTAGCTTTTGAGGTGGAATGGCTCCTGATCTTCTCTCAGAAGCTCATGCAGGAACTGCTTATGAGTCATGATTGCGAGGAATTTGATTCAATCAAAAAGGGGGAAATAATTACAGTACCAAAAGATGGAATGGAATGATGATGGGTTTTAGTAAATTGAATAAGAATTGGAAGAGGTTTCAAATTCGATTCAGGGAGGAGAGGAGAAGTGGGGTTAGATAGAAACTGAAATAGTAATTGCCGAGAGAGAGAGCGGGGGGGGGGGGGGGGGGGGGGGGGGGGGAATTGGTGATTCAAATAGTGGTTAAGAGATCGAGGCAGGGTGGTGATAATCGGAACTAATAAGATTTCGGTTTTCTTTTTTAGGTGGGTTGAATTTTTTTATGGTATCCGAATTCTGTAGTTGATAAAATTAGACTGACGAGTAACAAATACACCCCCTTCCACAAAATATAGGCTTGATTGTTTTACTGGGCTATCCACAAAAAATAATTTTGTTGCTTAAAATAGAAATAATAGATTTTATCTATATTTTTCAACATAATATTTTTAAAATAATTTATTTTGTACTTGATGTGACATATTGTTCTTACTTTTTATATATTATATCAACTTTTTCAATAACCGTACAAAAAATAACAAGCCTATTATTAATGGATGGAGACAGTATACAATAGTATAACTGTAGTAAGTAAACATATTTCTATTTGCCCGTTCAATGTTAGTAGATATAAATAAAAAAAATAAAAAATTATCCTCAATTTTTTTTTACCCACCAAAAATGTATTTATTTACTTACAATCTTATAGATTTAATTCATATAAAATCAACTTATTTATAAATGAATTTCACAATATCTCATAATTCTCTTCAACATATTTTACTTTATACACAAATAACTAATCATTACCTCCTCTATTTGTGAATCTCCTCTCTCCTACGTGGCATGTCTCATCATTAATTATTTCAAAATCCTGCAATCACATGGCTTCTCTTCTTAACTTCCTATTCCGTTAACTTCCTATATTAACTTCCTATTTTATTAATTCTATTAAATTCTATTTTAAAAATTCTAAATTACTTAAATTAAATTAAAAACTACCACCTTTAAATTAATCCCCTCTCACTCACTCCTATTTTTTTATATCTCCGAAAAACTCCACATTTATCTATAATGCACGCATATATATATATATATATATATTGTGAATCTCTCCACCTCTTTCAATCCTTTATTTCAAAATTCTACAATTCTATAACTTTATAATATTTTTGGTAATATTATATATCCTATATTTAAATTCACACCCCCTATTCACTTATGTTTACTATATAAATCACATTTTTTAATTTGCATGAGTTAGTTAGAATAATTTATTATATTTTTAATTACAAATTGATATTTTAATTAAATTAAAAAAAATACTATACTTTGATTGAATTAATATTTAAAGGGTTAATTGCAAAAAAAATCACGAACTTTATTGTCTTTATCAATTACAACATGAACTTTTAAAGTTTGCAATTCGATGCACGAACTAATTTTTTTTTTTCAATTTGATACATGGTGTAAATTTTGGCGTTACTCTATACATAGTGTAAATTTTTTGCGATACTAACACTACGTGGCAGTCGAAGCCGCGACAAAAAACACATCACACGCTACATCAAATGTCAAATCTAGAAGGAAAAACCTTTTCTTTTCTTTTTTTAATTTCAAAACATTTTTTTATAAAATATTTCTCAAACACGGTTTAATAATAGTTAAAGATAGTAAAAACATATTGTTTTAAATTCGTATGTTATGAAGTATCTTTTCTACATAAACTAAAAAAAAAAACACCAATATTTATGATTTATTATTAAATGTGTTAGAGCAATATTTTATAAAGGAACTTTTTTAAATATTAAAAGTAATAAAATTTTGTAGATTTGACATTTGACGTGACATGTGGCGTATCTTTGGTGTTGCTCCGACTGCCATGTAAGCGTACATATCGATGGAAATTCACACCGTGTATCAAATTGCAATAATAAATTAGTTCGTGCATCGAATTGCAAACTTTAAAAGTTCATGTTGTAATTGATAAATACTATAAAGTTCGTGAATTTTTTTACAATTAACCCATATTTAAAATATTTCATTTTAACACTTTATATATATATATATATATATATATATATATAATATCAACCCGCGTAATACGCGGGGATCTGGGCTAGTGTTCTATAAAAGTTAAAACTCTTTTTTTTTTTAAGGATGAAAGGAGTAGGATTTTAAGTGATAATTTTGAAAAAAAAAATGTATAAACTAAGTAAATGAGTTGGATTGTGTCTAATTATGGATCCAAAAATTATTATATTTTGTACTCCCTCCATCTCGAAGAATTTATTTTTTTTTTGTTTTGATTAAAAAATATATTTATTTAATAATATTTGGTAGGTCATATGTTGACTTTTGGATAAAGTAATGAATAATGCTGAAAAATAAATGGAATAAGTGACATTTTTTGTAATATTAGGGTCCCTTTGGTTGGGGTTAAAAAATTAGTACCTAGATTTTAATTCAATGTTTAAAAAGTGAGATAAATATTATTTACATGTGTTTGGTAACAAATAATAAAATGTATACTATATTATTTTGAGTGTTTGATAAGTGATACTTTAATTGATATTATTTTTATTCACTTGTTTGGTAGAGTATATATTATTTCATTTAGTTGTGTTAATTGGCTTATATACCCTTCCATTTAAGGTTTTTTTTTAATTAAAATTGTTACTATATTACAGCCCATTAAGTTCATAATTAAAAAGTCCACACATGGACCGACATAAAAGTCCACGTCTTGGCCCACAAATCGCTAGAATCTTCAAGAAATAGGAACAAATGTTTGAGCTTCCCCACTTTCCCCCTAAATCGGTTCCACCATTTTCATCCATATTGCAGTTTAGTATACCCAACAACACACCCCAAACAATGTAGATTCAGGCAACCCACTAAAAAAACAGCCCGATTTCGCCGGAATAGCAGCTCGATTTCGCCGGAAATTGGGCAAATCGACAAATCAAATATATTCCGGCAACCCACCGTCGGATGAATTGAGTGTTCGATTCGCGAAACATGGACAAAGTTTTAATTAAGAAACAAAGATAAAGTTTTAATTCGGGAATTTACAATAGAGATAATGGAATTAAGCAACTGAAGAATGATATTTTAATTGAGTGTCAATGGAGTGTCGCCGGAAATAGGGCTTCTTCTTCCCCGATGAGCGTCTCGGAAATTTCTTGCTGGCATCTCCACCATTGGATTGAATTCGGGTAAGGTGTAAATCCTCCATGTGAACAAGCAGGCCCGGCTTTTGGCTGAAGTAACCAAACAAAACATGCCTTATGATTTCAGTCGGGCCTTCGCTCCTTGCTTTCAAGGTCTGAGGATCAGCCGTGAGTTTCAGAATGAAACAGTCTCTTTATTCTTGAGATAGCACTATACCATCAATTTGGTGGTATAGGTATTGCAAAGCCAAACAGTAACTTCGTGAGAAAAGTGGAGAAATTGTGTATCAGGTCGGGCGTTATACCGGGTCCGTGAAACTTAGATGCACTGCTACCAAACAGGTTATAAGGAGGGACTTGGTTTATTTCACCTCATTTTCACCCCTACCAAAGGGACCCTTAGTAGAATTATTTTTGTCATTTATGAAATTAGAAACTTACTCTCTTTATCAACAAAGAATGGTCTTGATTGTTTTATTTGTACATCCACAAAAAATAGTCATGTTTCCTAAAATGAAAATAATAAAAATTTACATGCATTCTTCAACATACACACGTAACATTTTTAAAATAATTTATTTTGTACCTGATTTGTCACAACATTCTTATTTTTTATATATTATATCTACTTTGTTAATAACCATGAAAAATACAAAAAAAAAAAAAAATTTATGGACGGAAATAGTGTTGATAGGCGAACATAAATCGATGATTGGCGAACAAAGATTAAAGCCTTAATAAGGATTACGAGAAATCAACCCCAAATCAAAGAAAATCAAGCTGGGGTGCATAAATCAATCTAGGGAGTGTATAAACTGACGAACAACTCTACCGACGAAAAACATACTGGCGAACAGGTTTTAAGGCCCGAGACCAGATATGAACATTCTGTCAAGTCACTGATGACGAGCAACATTGTCAAAAGGTAGTACATCTACCAGCCTAAGAGGCGTATGTCGACAAACAAAGGACCAAGATCCCAAAGCCAAACTGTGTAAAACACAAAGGCGAACAACTTCTGAGCCATAACCTCAAAAGACGAACAACATTTATGAAAAAACCATCCTGGATCAACTAAACCGACCTGGGCGAACAACAATGAAGTCCGAGATAAGACCAAAGAAGACTTTGTAACTAAGATTCAGCTTAGATAAGGTCAATAGGACACTTGTCAAGCATGCAGGCTAGGGAGACCAAGAGTCATAGACACCTCATGCTTGCTAGTCTCTATAAATAGTTGTTCTTCAGCTAAGAAATACAAGTTCAAATTCACAAATACTCCCAAAACACACACTAACACACCAAAACGTGCACACATACGAAATTAATACAATTTCGACTTTCGTATTTTCGATTTCATAACCCGAATCTTCGATTTATCATTTACGGTGGTAATCAATCACACGAAATTGATTGGTGATCTTAAACCGAACTAAAACAGTCATTAATCCTATCAATTAAATTTGATCACCAACAAATAGTATTATGAACAGGAAAAAAAATTAGAAAAATTATTTTGAGATGAAGATAGTATAAAATTATGAATATTGTTAGGGTGTGGAAATTTCTTTGAAATTTTATAAAAGGAAATTGTGCAAGTTATTATGAAATAGAGAGTATATTATAGATGTATTAAATACATATAAAACACATCACTCTATAAATTCAAATTTTTAAACAAGGCGAAATTAATTCTTTAAAAAAAATGATGGTCCTATTATAATAAATTTGTTTTCTGGATATTGAAATTTTGGAGTAATTAAATTGGGGAAAGGGTGTTGAAATGGCTGCTGCGTGGCTAGTTGTGAAGACACAACGTACAGTAAAAGCAACAGGCAGTATAATCTTGTCATGGAGTTTAAAAATAGTAAGAGGAGAAAACGGGTTTTCCACTTATTTTTCTTTTTTAAATGCGATTTTGTACTGTTTCACTTTTATGGTTTGACATAATACGATTTTCTGCCCTCCACTAGCAGGCTTTTATTCCAGTATTCATCATGAAAAAGGAGGTCCATCACAGAATACACGAGCCATACGCTGCATTTTTTTTTTTTAAATTAGTAAAAATTCAACTTTCTCAGTCCTTTACAACCTTTCACCTTTGTTTAACACAATATTTATGAAAGAATTATAATAAGCAGAGTGTTGGCAGATAATTTATCAAAAAATAAATTGATTACAAGCGTAAAAAATAATGATATTTTTTTGTAAATAAGCGAATATTTTGAGAATGATGTTTAAATAAAAATATTTGAAGTGTACGAAGTCTTTGAAATTTTGGACAGATAAAATATTTAAAGAGTACAAAGTTTTTGGAGTCTTTGGAATAATAATTTTTTCAAAAGCTTACAATATTTTAGCATTAAATCTCTCAAAAAACTTCTTATAATTTATTTATGTTTAAAAAAAATCAACAATTTAGCATTTAATCTTTCATGGTGTCTTACATAAAACATATTAAAAATAAGGCAAATTTTTGTGTGCAATTGATTTAAACTGTGAAGTTTCAATTTTATTTTAAATATGTGAACTTATTTAAAATGAATCAAAATTAAAGTGAAATTAAATTAAAATTGCACTAATTACATTTGGTGCACGTAAAATGTAACTCTAAAAATTAAAAGGAAGACAAAGTATAGAGTGAAAATGGTTCAAATTCCCAAGATTACACGGATCCGACAAAATCAAGAGTCGACATCAGAGTGAACATCAAAGTATCATCAACTTTACGGGACAAGATAAGAGCACTTAATGAAAATTCGATTTAGAATACATCATTAGATCAACTTATGTAATAAAATCTTAAAGTAAAGGGTTGAGATGAGTTTGTAGCCTTTTAGACCTTTGAGGGTGGACCTTTATAAATAGAGGTCTACACCCCCCATTGTAAAAGTTCACATTTTATCCCCTCATTCATCATACATAAGATTTACAAAATCATATTCAAGAGTTCTTCCACCATCGTTCTTGTTCGATTTTTTTTTTTTTTTTTTACGTTTAATGGATATAAATCCTATAGCCACCACAATATTCCGACCCGAAAATATCTATCAACAAGTATCAGTTATTCTTACTGAAGAATATTAATTTTGAAAAGTATTAGTTGTTTTTATTGAAGGATATTAGTTGAATGACACGAAAAGTATAGTTATTTAACTAAAGGATATTAATTGATTACACTAAAAAGTACTACAAAGTGGTTCATATATGAACCAATTTCACATTATACTTACTCAAAGAAAAATCGACACACTGAAGTTGCCAGATGGTTTTAGAGTACTACTATTGATAAAATAACTAAGCCATCGTGAAATAATCACAAATTCTTGCGGCACTTGAATTTTAAGCTTAATTTTTTACTTCAATTGTTTTATAAATACATACTAACACATCAAATTGTGTATTTTTTTTTATTTGCAATTGCAGTATTACTGATTACATTTTGGAATATTATTGATTTGTGTTTGGGGTAATCCCTTTAAATATTCAAGTGCATAACATGCACTCAAATGTACATTAGAACTACTCTGAAATAATAATGTACATGATTTGAAAAGAAATCGATATATTGCAATTATGGAGATACAGACTCTTATAATTTATTCTTCGGAACAATGACATTAATTGTACAATGAAAAAGTTTGAAAGTATTACTCTACTCCGAAAATAAATTCAGGGGACGCTTGGTTAGCAATTCTTCAATGGTAATGAGAATGAAAATTTATTTCCATTTATGCCCTCATAATAAAAATGATATGTTAGGAAAAGAAGTGTTACATTGGTGACTCCATTGCTAGTGTCATGCCCCAATTTTGGAATAGAAGTAGACAATAAATGGTTGTTGGTGGAGGAATAGGGGAGTGATTGGGGAGGATGATTATAGTAAGAGAATAGGGTAATCAAAATGGAGTAGTAATTACATTATTTAGGAGGAGAGGTAGTGATTTTGTTCTCATGGACTATGCTAATTACCCTAATTTTCAATCTCATTCTCATTACCATTGAAGAGTTGTTAACCAAGCGTCCCCTCACTTTATAGAATATATAATGTAATGATTCCAGAATCCGAAATGTAATTATTCCATTATTTCCATTTTTATACACTTTTCGCATTTAATGCATTATAAAATTTTGTATATATCTTTTTATTAGATTTACAACAGAAATTATCACATGTCCACCAATAGGCACATATTAATATACTCACTATGAATGTGTTAATGACACATAAGTAGATGGTCCACTTTTTTTTAATTGATTGTTTATATCTGCTTATATGTTATTAACACATTTGCGATGGGTATATTAATATGTGCCCATTGGTGAAATGAATTTATGTATAAACCTGGATCCAAATAGCAAATAAGGATCCAAATACAATCCGCCCATCAACTAAACAACTAGTTACTACCAACCCTACCATCCCACTAACTAAACAACCCATTACTTATTCCAAATCTGCATATTACGTATTCTAATTCGGGGGAAAATATGTTACAACCGTATTCCCAGTTCTTCCAAATTCCAGAAGTAATCGATGCTGATATTCAATATTCCAGAAATAATAAGAAAATTTAGATGGTGAAACGCAATATTTGAAGAACAAGAAGAAATTTTAGACGCAATTCTAAATATTTTTATTTCAGACGAAAATTAAGAGAAATTTCAAAGTTATGGATAAATCTAGGGAAATTGTACATCAACTAGCATTGGTGGCTTCAAATTCCGTATCGCAACTATGTACTTCTCATACAAAATTACATAATTGGTCAAAGTTTTTGTATGGTTAAATGTATATGTATCTATGTGTAATAATATTAATATGAAGAATTTGAGTTAGTTTGATTAAACACTGCTTCGATGTTATGGTTTTGTAGAACGAAGAACGCTAATATAATTTTCAGTAAACTAATACTCTTTAGTGTAGAGAACTAATACTCTTCAGTGGAGGTGACTAATACTCTTCAGTGGAGGGGACTAATACCCTTTAGTGAAGGGGAATAATACTCTTTAGTAATGATAACTAATGCTCACAATTAAGTACCAACTATTACTCTTTAATAAAGTAAACTAATACCCTTCAGTGAAGGGGACTAATACACTTCAGTGAAGGAGACTGATACTCTATAGTGAAGATAAATAATATTCATACAACTAAGAATCAACTATTACTCTTCAATGAAGACGATTAATACCTTTCAGTGAAGGGGACTAATACACTTCAGTGAAGGGGACTAATATTCTTCAGTGAATGAGACTAATACACTTCAGTGAAGGGGACTAATACTCTTTAGCGAAGGGGACTAATATTCTTTAGTGAAGGAGAGTAATGAAGGGGTAAAATAATCTGTCAAATTAATAAGTACCAACTACTACTCTTTAGTAAAGGGAACATATACTTTTTACTTAAGATAACTAATATGCTTCAGTGATCACGACTAATATACTATGAAAATATTCAAACATACAAACAGTCATATCTGCAACAAAATATTCAATATAGAAATCCCTTAAAAACCATCATCCAACATTCAAAAGATGCATTCCATGTGCAAACATTCATCCAACTACATAAACCACAACAAAAAAAGGTCATCATAAACCAACATTCTCCCCAACAAAAAAATAAGAAAAAAACTATAATTTTATGTAAACATCAGCTACAACTTCATTCAATTCCTAGCATCCTCCGACTTTCCTTTTCCCCAAACGAACATCATTGAGTTTAATCAACAACTCATCATAATCCTTTTTTTTTTCTTCTCAGCAACCTTTTGAGCATTTTATTTCCTCTTCTCAATAAGTTGTGCCATCAAAGCTGAAGAGTATGACTTCAGGCTTCTTCAATAGAAATATGATTTCAGGCTTCTATAATACCTCTCGATGCACAATACTTTGTTCTTCAATAGGAATATGACTTCAGGCTTCTGCAATACCACTCAATGCACAATACTTTCTTCTACAATAGAAATATAACTTCAGGCTTCTTCAATCTTTAATCTGTAATTATCAATAGAAAAATCACCTCTAAATCAAAATAAAATAATCTGAAAATCAATATTTATCAAACTGAAGAAGAAGGAGGATGAGGAGGAGGAGGAGGAGGAGGAGGAGGAGGAGGAGGAGAAGGAAGGGGGAGAGGAAGGAGAAGGGGAAGCAAGGAGGAGAGGAAGGAGGAAGGAGGAGAGAAAGGAGGAGGAGGAGGAGGAGGAGGAGGAGGAGGAGGAGGAGGAGGAGAAGAAAAAGAAGAAGGAGAAGGAGAATTAGTGGATTTTAATACGGCTTTCTATTTTAAAAAATATTAAAAAAATTGTGTTAAATCAAATTATATTCAACATATATAAATATTTATAAATGTGTGCAAAGTTCAAATTCATATGATTGTATTTATTTTAATAAGAGACAATATTATTATATAAACATAATGTCACATGTTAAATACAATTAAGTTAATAGACACTACAAAAAACTTGTATTTTTGCGACCGAAATTAGCGTCCGCCTAGATTTTGGTCTCTAAATAATGTATTAGCGACCGATCAGCAAACGAAAAGGACCACTGGTCTCAAACTAAAAAAATTGGCGACCGACGGAAAAATCGGTCTCTAAATCGAAAGATTAGTGACCGTCTACGACCGCCTAGGCGGTCGCTAAACTCAAAGGTCGGTCAAAGCTGACCAATAATTTTTACTGCCTGATCAATGACCGCTTAGGCGGTCGCAAACTGGTCAGTTTGACACGTTCTTGAAAACGGGCAATGTGCATTAATGATTGTTATTTAGCGACCACCTAAGGCGGTTGCTATTCACAAATTTGGTCAATCGGGACCGTTGAAATCTGTGATTAGGCTGTTGGTGATCAATTTTTGTCAGATAGATTAGTGACTGTTTAAGTTTGGTTTAAAGATCATCAATCAATTACGTGTGATTGGTTACCACCGTAAATGGTAAATCGAGGGTTCGGGTTATGAACTTGTAAATGTTAAAATCGAAATCGTATTAATTTCGTATGTGTGCACGTCTAGGTGTATTAGTGTGTATTTTGGGAGTGTTTATGAATTTGAACTTGTATTTCTTAAGCTGGAGAACAACTATTTATAAAGACTAGCAAGCATGAGGTGTCTATGACCTTTGGTCTCCCTAGCCTGCATGCTTGACAAGTGTCCTTTGACCACAGTTTGACCTTATCTAAGCTGAATCTTAGTTACAAAGTCTTCTTTTGGTCTTATCTCGGACTCATTGTTGTTCGCCTAAGTCGGTTTGACTAATCTTGATTGTTCTTCAACTGAAAGTTGTTCGCCTCTTGGGATCATGCTTTCGTAGTTGTTCGTCTTTTGAGTGCATGGCTCAGAAGTTGTTCGCCTTTGTGTTTTACACAGATTGGCGTTGGAATCTTGATCCTTTGTTCGTCGACATGCCCCTCTTAGGTTGGTAGATGCACCACCTTTGGTCAATGTTGCTCGTCATCAGTGACTTAGCAGAATGTTCATCTCTGGTCATGGGCCTTAAAACCTGTTCGCCGATAAGCTGTTCGTCGTTGTAGTTGTTCGTCAGTTTATACACTCCCGGGATTAGTTTATGCACCCTGGCTTGATTTTCTTTGTTTTGGGGTCGGTTCTTCATAATCCTTTTTAAGACTTTAATCCTTGTTCGCCCATCATTGATTTATGTTCGCCTATCAACAATTGCCCCCTATCCTGACTACATGTTGTCCCAGACGGGCAACTTTGTGGCGAGCAACTGTAGTTAGGATATTATTCTAATGAGGGTTGGGACGAACATCATTGGTCCTGGCGAGCAACAAATGTTCTGTCGTTTCGTCTCCCCAAGGTCTGGGGGTTGTACGAAGATGATGTGAGCGTCATGATTGCGCGCCGTCCACGCGCGATCAATCCCGAGGCGACGCGTCCCTATAATTGTGCGTAGGTCCTCCGATTTTTCTTTATGTTCGAAAAAAAAAACCCCGTTTCCTCTCAAATTGGCCCGGATTTTGTTGGAAATTGCATCTTGTACCCCGTTTTTGCTTGGGGTATAAATAGAAGGGGAAAACGAAATTTTCCCACTTCTTCATCTCTTGCTACAGTTTCTCTGGCGATTTCCTCCATTACCGGCGATTCCCAGCTTTCCGGCGTCCGTTTCTCTTGCAATCGTCTTCTAATTTCAAGACAAGGTAGTTACTTTTCTTTCTTCATCTCATTTCTTTGGTTTTTTCTTCAAAAACCTCCATCACCACCGTGTGGGGCTTTGCGCCGCCGTCTTCTCCGACGAATCGCCGCCGTCTGGTTCTTCTTCTTCCTTCTCCTTCTATGTCTTCGCATTTGAGCAACAAATCCGAGGAAACTCTCGAACCCCTCTTTCCAATTGTGGCACACAAAAATCGACCCCCTTTTGAAGTTTCTTCGGCCTCGGATCCCCACATGGACTCCATCGTCCGATCTGTAGAGGATACGGGTGCTCGCCCGTCAGGGAGGGAGATGGTGGTTGCTGCGAACAGAGATTCCGACGAAGGCTCTTCGTCCAGCGCTGAATCGGAAGATCCCCAATTCGACAAGTTGACTCGTGAATTTTTGGAAGGGATAGGGTTCCCATCTCCAAAGATGATGGAAAACGAGATTCCAACTGGAGTTGCTCGGCCCTTCAAATGGCGAGCATATGCTGAGGAACACGCGAACAACTTTGCTCGCCCACAGAGAGAAGTGTTGGATTTGGTGAAGTCCGAATTTCAGGCGAGTAGAATTAAAAGTGTTGTTCGCGAATACGAGTTGGACTCGATCCGGGAGACCTACAAGATTCCCTATGATATTCATATGTGGGCCCCCAAGAGAAAAGAGAGAGCTGGTCGCCCACCCCCAGAATGCACGGCGATCAACATTCATACTTTGATCGCTGGATTGAGACTGCCTCTTCCACCCATTGTTGGTCGTTTCCTAGAGGCGACCAACCTTGCAGTCACTCAAATTACTCCGATTGGGTGGATGAACCTGTTGGGGACAATGTGTTTGTTCGCACTGGAGGGGTACGTTGATCGTATAACTGCAGAAGAGATCAACTACCTTATGACGATCACAAGATGTCCCCCTGGAGAGGAAGGTTACTATTACCTCAAGGCCAGGACAGGATTGAAGATGGTAGAGGGGGTGCCGAACAAAATCCGCGATTGGAAACAACATTTTTTCTTCATCGGGGGTGATTGGCGAGCATCTTCTGGTCCACACGGTGGTGATGGACGAATAAATTCCCCAGCCTCCTATGGGAAATTTAAACGTAAGATTATTTTCTTGCTCGTCTTCGAACGGTATTGTTCTAATTTAACTTTTCTTGTTTGTTTGCAGGCCCTCGTTTGCCCAAGTGGAATTCGGAGGAAGAGGAGATCGACTTAGAGTTCCTATTCACCTCCTGTTTGGTCGGCCTTCGCAATAGAGCAGAAAGGACCACTGAGTATTTGCATGAGGGAAAGTGCTTGAGAGCTGCTCGCTTGTTTCCCTATCCTCATCACTTGGAAGCACAAGCTGAGTTGCCCCCAGGTATGAAAATTTCTAACTCCTAATACCAACTTTGCTCGTCATTTGACTTCCACAACTTGCTCGTCTAACTCTTCTTCTTTTTTTTAGCCGAGCAAGTCACTGTTGCAGTTCCCCCCTGTTTTGCTCTCCTCGAACAAAGAGTTTTCGAAATGGCGCCTCCGAAAGGACGAAAGAGGAGAGGTGACCCGCCTACCAAGGTTCTGGGGATGACGAACAAGGCTGAAGGAGCCAAAGTTCCGCGACCAGCTGCTCCCCCTGGTCCTGCTCAGCCATCTTCTCCGATTTCTCCTCCTCGCGGGGGGAAACGTTTGAAAAAAACCGATGGGACTCCGTTGGCCCAAGATATCCCCGGTGGTGGCAAAGGGAAGGAGAAGGTGGGCCACAATCATGCTCGCCCTGAGGGGGATGCTGTTCGGCACTCCTCCATCGAGCCCACAGAGAAATCCGGCAAAGCGGGCAGGGATTCCACCCCTGTCCGTGGCCCTGAAGACCTCACCCATCTAGGCTGGGATGATCGGAAATTCAACGAGTAAGTCTACCCCTGTCTTTGCCGAGCAAGATTCACTTTATCATTATTTTTTCTAAGTGTCATTTTTTTTCTTGTTCGCAGATATCGCGCTGACGATCATCCCGGGCGATCAAGTGCTGTCCACCAGTACGCCTGCTCGAAGACTCCCGTTAATATAAGGGAGATTCCTGGCGACCATGTTCGTAGAGTGACAGAGTTGGTCGCCCGAGCCTGGACACGCCCACTGGACAAGGCCGTTTTTCAACAGGTGCTGGCGGACAATGCTCATCTTTCCATGATGCTTCATGCCAACGGCCTTGTCACCGCTCAAAGGGTAATAGCCCAGATTGTCGAGCAAGAGGAAGCTTCTCGTCGCTATGCCAGCACTGCTCGGCAACTTACAGAGGAGAAAGATGTCCTGGTCGGCCAGTATGAGGCCAAACTTGCTCGCCTCAATAACCAGATCAATGTTTACATTGATAATGAAAAGAAACACCTTGAAGACATTCAAGGTTTGTCTAAGGAATTGAAAGACAAGGAGGCCATGCTCGGCGAGGGGGAGAAGAGGTTGTCCGCAGCCGAACAAGAGAATACCGAGCTCAAAGCGGAAGTTGCTCGTCTTCGGGAGGTGGAAGCCAACCTCTTCACAAGCGAGCAACTCGAAACTGAAGTTCAGGCTCGAACTGGCCCCATCTCTAACCTTGGATATATTTGCGCCTACGCGGACAGCATCCGCACGGCCGATGCTTATGATTACAAGGACTTGGTGGAAGAAATGAGCAGGGACTTGAATGAATTCATAGAGAACTATCCACCGCCGAGCAATATTGAAATTCAGCTGGCGGATTTGGCTATACTAGGGGTTAAACTTAACAAACTTGACCCCAGTATTGTCATCACTCCTCCTCCTCCTCCAGTTGATGAAGGCGAACAAGAGGAAGAGGTGGCTGTGGCTGACGAGCAAAATGCTAAAGAAGCGGAGGATAAGGCAGCTGAAGACTTGGCTCGAGATATGATCGTTGATCCTCCTGCCGAGCAAACTCAAGATCCTCCTCCCGCCGAACAACAATAGATATAGGACTTAGTTTTTTTCTTTTCATCTTCTTTGTAATAGTTGTTCGCTCCTTTTTGTAGTACTTGACTTCTAGAATCATTGTACTATTTTTTAGGCTTAATGCCTTTTGATTAATGGAATGTCTTTCTTATATTCGCTCATTTTCTTTATATGTTAATTGCCTTTACATTTTTGTCAATGACTTTGCAATTATAACATATAGTGTTGGGCTTTTGTTCGAATTGAACTTTGCCTTTAGCGGAATCAGGGTTTAGCCTTAGGTTCTGTTCATTTTAAAAAACGAACAACCTTTAAGTGGCTTTGGTCCTCAAAATGGACTTGTACCTCGAGCTTTTGGACTTTTCCTTTTTGACGAACAACTACTATATTTACATTATGAAAAATTTACAAGTGTTGTAAGACTGCTCGTCACTAACACATACAAACTGACGAACAACTTTGAACACTATCAAACATGCTCGCTTATAATATTTTTGCCGAGCAACCTTGTCTAAAATTTAAAAAAGATGAAACAGCACAAAACTATACAATGTGCCGAACAACTTTAAATTCTATACTTAGCAAAATTTCAAAAAATTAGGCAAGTTTTTGGTTTGCCTTACTTGTCCCTTACTTGGTTCACTAGCCCCCCAAGTAATTTGTTCGCCCAATTAGGAACTTGTTCGTCTCATTGATAGTACTTCTTTAGATGTACAGCATTCCAGGAGTATTGGGCCGGCTTGCCTTCCATATCTTCGATATCGTATACACCATTAACAAATTTTTCCGTTATACGATACGGGCCCTCCCAAGTTGGTCCCAATACACCTGGAGGTTGGGCGAGCAACTTTCTTAGAACCATATTTCCAACTCTGAATTCCCTGACTTTAACATGGGAATTATAATAGCATTCTGCTCGTTGCTTATAGGTAGCATTTTTTAGCTCGGCATTCAATCTTTTTTCTTTGAGCAAATCCATTTCAGTAGCTAGAGCAGAGTTGTTCGCCTGCTCATCAAAGTTGGTCGTCCTAAATGTGTTGGTCTTTAGCTCGATTGGTATTACAGCTTCTGTTCCGAAAGCCATTGCAAAAGGTGTTTCTCCGGTGCTTGACCTGGGAGAAACTCTGTATGCCCATAAGACTTCCGGAAGCTCTGTAGACCAACTGCTTTTGCTCTCCGCTAGCCGTACTTTTAACGTATGCTTGATGATTTTGTTTACGGCTTCGACTTGTCCATTCGACTGGGGATGATAGAGCGTAGAATAATGTTTCTTGATCCCCCACTTTGTACAGAAATCTCTCAACTCTTTTCCATCAAACTGCGGACCATTGTCTGTCACGATGGTTTGTGGAACTCCAAAACGACAGACAATGTTCTTCCAAATGAAGTTGATCATTTTCTGTTGCGTGATTTTCAACATGGCCTCTGCTTCTGCCCATTTTGTATAATAGTCGACTGCCACAACAGCAAATCGAACTCCTCCAACTCCCGCCGGGAAGGGACCAATAATGTCCATCCCCCATCTTGCAAATGGCCACGGGCTATAAACTGATACGAGCTGTTGAGCCGGGGTATGAATGTTTGGTGCAAAAATCTGGCACTGGTGGCAAGTCTTTGCTTTCTTGATTGCATCCTGACGTAAAGTTGGCCAATAATAGCCTTGTCTGATAGTCTTGTATGCCAAGGCTTGCCCCCCAGTATGATTTCCGCATACTCCAGCATGTATTTCTTCGAGTATTGCTCGTCCTTGCCCCCTAGTCAAACATTTGAGAAGTGGAATTGATATTCCCCTTTTGTAAAGCTGCTCGCCCACCAGAGTATATCTGGCGGCTTGCTTTGTTAGCTTGGCAGCTTCAAAAGGGTTGTTTGGTTTTTCTCCACTTTTCAAGTATTTGACTATATTTGTTCTCCAGTCTTCTTGTTCACTTGCTTGTTCGTCAAGTTGGTTGACATTATAACTTCTTGTTGATGGATCATTCATCTTTGTAATTATAATGTCTGCCAATTCTGCTGGTCCCTCACTTGTTGCTAGTCGGGCCAACACATCTGCTTGTGTGTTGCTTGTCCTTGGAATTTGTTCAATGAAGACTTGTTCTAACAAGGACACCAGGTAAGCAACAATTCGCTGATATTCGATCATGTGATCGTCTTTCGCCTCGTATTCACCTCAAACTTGGTTCACAATCAATTGCGAGTCGCCGAATATTTGTAACCGTCTAACACCTACTGCAAGGGATAGATGAAGACCAGCAATGAGAGCTTCATATTCAGCTTCGTTGTTGGTAGCCATGAAACCAAATTTAATTGCCGAGGTGAATACTTATCTGTCTGGACTAATTAGAACCACTCCTGCACCCGAGGCTATGTTGATTGAAGATCCGTCAACGTAAAGATGCCAGGGGTGATCAAGTCCTCTCGTCGGATCTGGTGGGAAGGTTAGTTCGACAATAAAGTCGGCTAACGCTTGCCCTTTGATCTCTGTTCGAGGAGCATAAGTTACCCCGAATTGGCTAATCTCTAGTGACCACTTTAAAAGACGACCAGCTGTGTCGGGACGATGGAGAATTTGTCTGAGTGGGAAAGTTATTAGCACTTCAACTTGATGATCAAAAAAGTATGGTCGCAACTTCCTCACACTCATAACAAGTGCGTACGCCAGTTTCTCAGTTGGAGAGTATTTGATCTCCGCGTCGTGTAAAGCTTGACTGACGTAATAAATAGATTGATGAAATTTGCCGTCTTCTCGCACCAGAACAGAACTAATGGCTACTTCTGATGCTGCTAAGTATAAATATAGCTTCTCTCCCGGGACAGGTTTTGATAGGATTTTAACATCTCCTAGATATTCTTTGAGTTGGTCGAACGCCTTTTGATAGTTGTTAGTCCATGTGAACTGTCCTTTCTTGATTGCTTCAAAGAATGGACGGCATTTGTCCCCCGATCTGGATATGAACCGATTCAATGCTGCTAGGCATCCCTTAAGCCTTTTCACTTCTTTTATTGAACGTGGTGGTTGCATATCCACGATTGCTTTAACTTTTGTTGGATTGGCTTCAATCCCTCGTTGACTAACAAGATGGCCCAGGAATTTTCCTGAATTAACTCCAAAACTGCTCTTCTTTAGATTTAGCTTCATGTTGTAGTGTCGAAAGATTTCGAACACCTGGGTCAAATGTTGAAGATGGTCTTCCCTTCGGGGGCTTTTGACTACGATATCGTCCACATAGACTTCTACCATAGCTCCGATTTGTTCGTCGAACATCTTGTTTACCAACCTCTGGTATGTTGCTCCGGCGTTGATAAGGCCGAAGGGCATTCTTTTCCAACACAACAAGTTTTTGTTCGTATAAAATGTTGTGTTCTCTTGATCGTCTGGATGCATTGGGATTTGATGGTACCCGGCAAAGACATCCATGAATGTTAGCATTTCATGACCTGCAGTGCTGTCCACCAACTGGTCAATGTGAGGGAGTGGAAAGTTGTCCTTCGGGCATGCTGTATTCAGATCTGTAAAATCTATGCATAGCCTCCAGGTTCCGTTTGGTTTCCTCACAAGGACTGGGTTTGCTACCCATTGTGGACAGAGTGCTTGTCGGATTAGATCGTTGTCTAACAACTTCTTTACTTCTTCGTTCAAAGCTAGATATTTGTCTGGGCCATACTTTCTTCGTTTTTGATGGATTGGCCTTTTTGCTTGATTGATATTGAGCTTGTGACAAGCATGTTTTGGATCTATCCCCACCATGTCTGCATGATACCAAGCAAAAACATCTAGATTTTTGCTGAGGAACTCTTTCATTCGGGATCTGTAAGGCTCAGGGAGCTCAGATCCTATGTATAATTCGAGATCCGGGTTTTCAGGATTAACTTTGAACGCCTCTAGCTCTTCAACTGGAGTTGCTCGTCGTTTTTGTCCTTTCCACCGAGGATCAAGTATTGGTCCCTCAGAGTTGAAATCATTTTCGATGTTCATTGGCTCTGCCCCCAGGCGGGGATCTAGATCGTTTGTTGGCCTTGATCCATTATTGTTAGTCAACACCTGGCCCTCCCAGCCATCAGATGAATGTTGCTCGTCACCACCCCTTTTTTGTTCGTCTGAATGATGTTCCTCATGGGTGGTGAGGAGTTGTTCGTCCAACACCTGCTCATCAAGATGATGTTCGTCAGTATCCATGTGGTCTTCCTCTACGTCCATCATGTTCTCCAGTACTGATGGTTCATCAGCAGGATAGCTAGTTGTGGCTTCCATCATGGATACTAACGCATGTTTGGCCTGCAACTGTAAGAGACATTCCCTGGCCTTTCTTTGATCTCATTTTATTGTACCTGCTCCACTCGCTGTTGGAAATTTCAAACAATAGTGATAAGTGGAACATGCAGCTTTGAATTCATTTAAAAAGGGTCGACCAAGAAACCCGTTATAAGTTGAATCCTGGTCTACAACCAAGAAGTCAACCATTCTTGTAATATTTTTCTCGGGTTCGTTGGCCGTTACAAGCTGTACCGCTAAAGTAACTATTCCCAATGGGTCTGTTACAGCGTTCCCGAAGCCTATTATTCTGTGGGTCGTATCCCGGATATAGCCCGAATAATCTCCAAGATGATCGAGCGTCTTTTTTAATAGGATGTTGGTGTAGGCTCCGGTGTCCACCAACAATCTGTGGACTCGTGTTCCCATAATCTTTGCGCAAATTACGAGCGAATCATTGTGCGGAGTTAAGATTCCTTCCAAGTCATTTTCGGTAAAGGTCAGTTCTGCTGTCTGCATGATAGATGGTTTGACCCCCATTTCTTGGACTTGATCGATCGCTCGTAGCTCAGCTTTTCTTTTCCGGTTAGAGATTGGCGGTCGTCCATCAGAACACCCTCCTGCGGGACCTGCAGGTTCCATCATGTATAAGTCCTCCAACGGACGAGCAGGAATGGTAGGAACTGGTCGCGCTGATTTATTGTTCTTCTGAGGTTGATCGTCTTCGTCCTCAGAGTTGTTCTCCCGGACTCTCTTCCTGGGTTGTCTTTTGATAAAGTCGGAGAGCTTTCCGTCCTCGTAGAAACGCCACAGCTGTTTGAGCAAATCTCTACATTCACTTGTAAAGTGCCCCGCGCTTTGATGGTAGGCACAATACTTGTTAGGGTTGAGTTTGCCAGTATCTTGGCGAATTTTCCGGGGAGGGGAGAGCAACTCCTTATCCTTCACATTTTCATAAACATTATCGACTGACACTGTTAGCACTTGGTTCAACTTTTCCTTGAGCTCAGTCCCTTCAGTGAACGCCTTCATGTTTTTAGGGACTCGATAGCTTGTTGCACCAGGTTTCTTGTTGTTCTCCTTGGGATCAGTTTTGTTCTCCCCCAAGTTTGATTGCAAAGCCTCATGCATGGAAACGAATATGCCGACTTGATTTCGAAATTCGGCATAACTTCTTGGTCACTTCAGACGTACCTCTTTCCATAGCTTTGATCCTTTTTTCAACCCAGCCATAACGGCAACGATTTTCGTGTCCTCGCTGACGGGTTCACCTTCCAACAGCACCTTGTCAAACCTTTCCATGAATGCCCGATCTGACTCGTCGTCATTCTGTTTTAGGTCAGACAATCAGTGTTTATGGGATAAATATGACCCCGCCGTTGAGAAATGAGAAAGGAACTCTCGGCTTAGTTGAACGAACGAGTGGATAGATGCTGGTGGCAGTACCGAAAACCACTTGTGCACCCGGTCCCCCAAAGTTAATGGGAAATTTCGGCATTGGGTGGCGTCGCTGGCTCCCACCGAGACCATGTAATCTGAATACTTTGTTAGATGAACCCTGGGATCAGCAAGACCGTCATACTGGATACTTGCAGGAAATTGGACCTTCTTCTGAATCGGAGCTTTTAGAATAAGGGTTGATAATGGTGAGGATGGTAAGCTGGTTGTCCCTACCCCTCTTTGTTGGTCCAACTGTCCCTGCATGTTCTCCACTGCCCTTCTTAAGCTTGATAGCTCATCCAAAGATGCCCCCTGGCTTGGAGGCTGTTCGGCGAGCAAAGGTACAAACCTTTATGCTCCTCGCAGTCCCTCACTCGGAGTGGGCAAATCCTGGAGCTGCTTTTTAGGGTTGCTCGCCGCATTTGGCCCTAAACGCCTGAAGGCAGATTGAGAGAGTCTCTCATGAACTGATGGGCGCGGTTGTTCAAATGTTGCTCGTCCATGTTCAGCTTCCTGGCGAGCAACTTTCTCCTGTTGCTGGGGTTAGCCAAGTCTGTCCTGGGCACTGGAACGAGTAGTTCCATGGCTTGACATTGTTGTTCGCCCGCGAGCAGATTCAGCCTGGCCCTCTTTTGGTTCGACCTTCTTTGCTTTGCCTTTATCCCGCCTGACCTGGGCACTGTTCACCTCGTGTTGTTCGCCCCTGGTTGACCTAGCCCTAACAACTTCTACGACTCTATCTTTAGGACTCACTTGTGAAGGCCTATTTTGATCTTGTTGTTTCTGTAGTGCCTGGAGAGCAACAATGGTTTTGGCTAATTCGTTAGGGTTGTTTGCCAGGGCTTCCATTTCAGGTGGGAGATTATGGGTTACGGCCGTATGCTGTGATCGGTTCGCATGTCTGGGATTACGATCTTGGTGGTCGGCTGACGAGGCTCGAGTAGGAGATGATCTCCTTGACAAGCGTGACGCTTGAGTTTCCTTGGATTGAGGCATTCCGAATTAATTTGTCTTAATTCTTATGATGAAGAACACCAAGAACACTTTTGTTTGAATCTTCAAATATTTTTTTAGGTTTTCTTTGAATCTTCAAGTTTTCAGCTTGAAGTTCTTGAGTAATCACACTAATGCGAAGGTTCGAACCCTTCTTCTAGCACCAAAATTGTTGGTGATCAATTTTTGTCAGATAGATTAGTGACTGTTTAAGTTCGGTTTAAAGATCATCAATCAATTACGTGTGATTGGTTACCACCGTAAATGGTAAATCGAGGGTTCGGGTTATGAACTTGTAAATGTTAAAATCGAAATCGTATTAATTTCGTATGTGTGCACGTCTAGGTGTATTAGTGTGTGTTTTGGGAGTGTTTATGAATTTGAACTTGTATTTCTTAAGCTGGAGAACAACTATTTATAAAGACTAGCAAGCATGAGGTGTCTATGACCTTTGGTCTCCCTAGCCTGCATGCTTGACAAGTGTCCTTTGACCACAGTTTGACCTTATCTAAGCTGAATCTTAGTTACAAAGTCTTCTTTTGGTCTTATCTCGGACTCATTGTTGTTCGCCTAAGTCGGTTTGACTAATCTTGATTGTTCTTCAACTGAAAGTTGTTCGCCTCTTGGGATCATGCTTTCGTAGTTGTTCGTCTTTTGAGTGCATGGCTCAGAAGTTGTTCGCCTTTGTATTTTACACAGATTGGCGTTGGGATCTTGATCCTTTGTTCGTCGACATGTCCCTCTTAGGTTGGTAGATGCACCACCTTTGGTCAATGTTGCTCGTCATCAGTGACTTAGCAGAATGTTCATCTCTGGTCTTGGGCCTTAAAACCTGTTCGCCGATAAGCTGTTCGTCGTTGTAGTTGTTCGTCAGTTTATACACTCCCGGGATTAGTTTATGCACCCGGCTTGATTTTCTTTGTTTTGGGGTCGGTTCTTCATAATCCTTTTTAAGGCTTTAATCCTTGTTCGCCCATCATTGATTTATGTTCGCCTATCAACATAGGCGGTCGGTTTTTTTTACCCTTTTTAGATGAGTCTGTACCTCACTTTCGCCCAACACACAAAAAATTTGTCGCCGCCTCCGTCGAGCAATCCGTTCCGATCAAATCACTTGTGGGCGCCGCTCGGACCCCAATGGGCGCGAGGTTGAACTGCTGAGCCACCTTTTTTTTTCGCAGGTTCGCAAATTATCGCTAAAACCTGACCCGACCGGGTCAGACCCGATTAGTTCAGCGACTGCCAGGTGGCGGTCGTTAAAAGTTAGCGACCGCCTAGGCGGTCTCAGATTAGCGACCGACTTGAAAAGACGGTTGCTAATATTAGCTACCCACGTTTTAATGACCGACTTATATCTGTCGCTAATCACGTTTTGCGACCGAAAATCGGTCGCTAAGTCGGTCGCTATTCCGCATTTTTTTTGTAGTGAGAAAATGACGTATCAATTTTTACTTAAGATTAAAAAAATTAAATAATTATAATTTTAGTTTACCGTATTTTCTAGAAAGTAAGAATTTGTCAACTACATGTTAAAATTTTAAATAATTAGACTTTAAAACAAAAGATTAATTATTCATTTAATCCATAGGATAAATTAAAATTATTTAATATACTTAATTCTATATTTAATTTTTCACAAGTTATGATTTTCTAAATATAAAATTTTTAAATTAAAAAAAAGTCAATTAAACAATAAAATTTTACATAATTTGAAAATTTTAAATTTAATTAATCAATTTAGTAATAGTACGTAGATTTAAATACACTTAAATTACTTGTTTGGAGTACTAACACATTAATTTTTTTTAAATATAGAATATCCTCAAATTTTGTTAAATATAATGTAAATTGATACAATCACAACAAATTTTATAACGTATTTTTATAAACATAAGTTATATACAATACATAGTTAATTTTTATAGAGATTTATAGTATGGTCACGAGTCATGAGATTTAGGGTTCAATTCCATGCACAAGCAACACATGGACACTGGACGAAATTAACCTCAAAATAACACATAGGCGAAATTCATCTTATGACGACACATAAGTATGTCAAACTTCCTATTAGTATGACAGGTGATAGGGGATTCTTTAAAAATACTCCTTTCATTTCATATTAAATATTGTTTTAGATAATTTATACTGTAAGCAAATAAAAGTTGCACCCAATTAAATGGCAACACGTGTACAAATCAAATATTAATATCAAATAAATTGACTATTTTATTTTAAGAATTTAATCAAATTAATTCTTGAATTAAATAGCTAACTTGATATTAAATGTACACGGTACAAGTCGGACAAATTAAATGAGTGTTCGATACTCATATTGGGTAATAAATACGCCTTATTTACCATAAGAACGAGAATTAAATGATATCTCGTAAAAAATAGAAGCGAATTAAACTAATTCGCAAATTACGCCAATCAAATGTTATGGGCCAATCAGGTGGCGCCACGTGGCACGACAAGAAAGGAAGGTTTCTCAACCTTCACCCTATAAATAGGGTCCTTTGTTCATTCATTTGAACACGAACACCAAGACGAGACCAACGAAGACCAAGAGCGAAGACGAAAGAGCGAAGATGAACGAAGACGAGACGAACAAGCAACACAAGCGAACGAGCATCCAGAAGATCAACAAGCGAATCCTCTGCAACTGTTCTTGAAGATTCAAGGCGTTCTTCACCGTTCTTCGTGGAAATCAACCAGAAGCAGCTCAAGATCGAAGATCAAGGCTCGAAGCCCCTCCGATCCGTTGTTTCTACTCGAAGATTCGAAGATCCTTCAAGAACGTGCTTCGCCGTTCTTCGCCTAAATCCGCCAGAAACAGCTCAAGTTCGAAGATTAAGGCCTGAAGCCCCTTCGATCCGGCGTTTTCTCTTTGAAGACTCGAAGATCCTCTAAGAACATTCTTCGTCGTTCTTCGCTCAAGTCCACCAAAAGCAGCTCAAGATCGAACACTAAGGTTCAGAACCCCTCCGATCCAGTATTTCTACTTGAAGATTTGAAGAACCATTCAAAGCGTTCTTCATCGACATTCAAAGATTCAAAGAGCGTTCTTCAACAAATTCGAAGGCGTTCATTCAGAAACAACGTTTAATCCAAAATAAGGTGTTTTCACCCTTGGATTAACGTTATAAAAATTCAAGTCCAAAGATCGAGGTCAAGACTCGATCCAAAGTCCAGTCAAACTTTGAAGAGAAGAATCAGAGGATCAAGTCAAGAGTTGGTCTAACCCACAAATTTTCCGGTTCGATCCGAACAAATTCAAGTTGTAAACGATATTCATGTTTATTATATTAATAAAACGAATTTTGCAGTTATAAATTTGGCACGCCCGGTGGGACCGACTCTACCTCTCATCTCTTCTCTCCGCAAGTAAAGCTCAAGATCATTAGGATGGCTCCTCGCAAAGTTATTGTGCAAAAAACCAACTCATCGAAAACCTCCGAAGGCCAGGTCGTGACAAGAAGTATGTCGAAGCGGTCACTGACTGAGACCTTTACAAAGGCCAATCCATCAGTGGAGGCAACAACCAAGAAGCCGGTCTACACTGTTGTAGACGAAGAGGTCAACTCTCTAAACTCCACTCCGCATTCATCCTCAAACTCACTGTCAGACTCAAGTGTTGCCCCAGTCATGATGACAGACTCCTCAACTATTGAGGAACGATTCAATAGCATTTTCAAAGCTATTGAAGGGCTTGCAGATCATGTTAAGAGGCAAGACATTCAGATTGCCAACTTGATGAACAAGGTGGAGAATAGTGATGCAAGTCACGCTAGAGGGAAACAAGTTGAGAGCCACGATGACGAAGAGACCTCAACCAAACGCCAAGCAGCAGAAGAGACGGAGGCAACTGCTAAGGAGCTACAGATCTCATCTGATGGAAGGATCCAAGTCGATCAACTCAAAGAGCTCATATTGGAGACAATAAAGGGCAAGTTTGATGACGGCTCTAAACCATCCTTCACTTACACCAAACCTTATACCAAGAAGATCGACGACTTAAGGATGCCAGCTGGCTACCAACCCCCAAAGTTCCAACAATTCGATGGCAAAGGGAATCCAAAGCAGCACGTAGCTCACTTCGTTGAAACTTGCAACAACGCCGGAACTTATGGCGATCATCTAGCAAAGCAGTTCGTCCGCTCCTTGAAAGGGAATGCCTTCGACTGGTACATCGACTTGGAAGCCAACTCCATTGACAGTTGGGATCAAATGGAGAAAGAGTTCCTAAACCGCTTCTACAGCACAAGGAGGACAGTTAGCATGATCGAGCTAACCAACACTCACCAGAAGAAAGATGAATCCGTGATCGATTATATAAATCGATGGAGAAACTTGAGTCTAAATTGCAAGGACCGGCTGTCTGAGGCATCCGCAATTGAAATGTGCACCCAAGGTATGCAGTGGGGCCTCAGATACATTCTTCAAGGAATTCAACCGAAGACCTTTGAAGAACTTGCTACAAGAGCTTATGACATAGAGCTAAGCATGATTGCAAGAGGAGTCAAAGATCCACAAACACAAAAGTCTCGCGACAAGACTTATGTCAAACCTTCAAGTAAGGAATATATAATGGACCTTCCTCGCGATAGGGGGCAAAATGGCTTGACTCTGAAAGAGATACGACAAAAACATTATCCTTTCTTAGACTCTGACGTCTCGGGGATATTCGATGACTTGATGGATGCAAATCTTATTGAGTTGCCTAAGATGAAACGGCTGGAGGAAGCTGGGCGTACTAACGACCCAAAATACTGCAAGTACCACCGCTTAGTGGGCCACTTAATTGAAGACTGTTTTATCTTCAAAGAAAAAGTCATGCAATTGGTCGAGCAAGAAGATATAGTGCTCGAAGAGACTATCTAAAGTTCTCCAGATCAATGCTCCTTGACAAGAGTATAAATTGTCTATGATGCTCCTCTGACACGAGCATAAACTGTCTGAAATTCTCCTTGATAAGAGACAAAACTATCTGAAGTTTTCAAGCTGGAGATTAAATTGAAGTCTCCATCAAATCTGCTCTCCTTGACAAGAGAATAAACTGTCTGAAGTTTTCAAGCCGAAGATCAAATTGAAATCTCCATCAAATTCATTCTCCTTGACAAGAGAATAAACTGTTTGAAGTTTTCAAGCTGGAGATCAAATTGAAGCCTCCCCGAATCAAGCGATACTCCTTGATACGAGTATAAACTATCTACAAATTCAAAATATACTCTTTGATACGAGTATAAAATATCTAACAAATCCAAATCAAGTCACCATGACACACGAGTTAAAACTGTATGTCACTCCTAGTCTACATGAGTATAAACTGGTTATGGCATCCCTTTTAACTACGTTATGACTTGATCCTCTTTAAAGGGGTACGTAGGCAGCTTAGACATCCTCTAAGTTCAGTCATGATTCAAAATTCCAAATGCATATGAGGGCGCAAAATACTTTTGTGCTTCATTCACTCCAAGTCTAAACGACCGTGAACAAAGCACGAAAGGGCATTTGTAAGCAAATAAAATTTGCACCCAATTAAATGGCCACACGTGTACAAATCAAATATTAATATTAAATAAATTGACTATTTTATTTTAAGAATTTAATCAAATTAATTCTTGAATTAAATAGTTAACTTGATATTAAATGTACACGGTACAAGTCGGACAAATTAAATGAGTGTTTGATACTCATATTGGGTAATAAATACGTCTTATTTACCATAAGATCGAGAATTAAATGACATCTCGTTAAAAATGGAAGCGAATTAAACTAATTCGCAAATCACGCCAATCAAATGTTATGGGCCAATCAGGTGGCGCCACGTGGCACGACAAGAAAGGAAGGTTTCTCAACCTTCACCCTATAAATAGGGTCCTTTGTTCATTCATTTGAACACGAACACCAAGACGAGACCAACAAAGACCAAGAGCGAAGACGAACGAAGATGAGACGAACAAGCAACACAAGCGAACGAGCATCCAGAAGATCAACAAGCGAATCCTCTGCAACTGTTCTTGAAGATTCAAAGCGTTCTTCGCCGTTCTTCGTGGAAATCAACCAGAAGCAGCTCAAAATCGGAGATCAAGGCTTGAAGCCCCTCCGATTCGGTGTTTCTACTCGAAGATTCGAAGATCCTTCAAGGACGTTCTTCACCGTAATCCGCCAGAAACAGCTCAAGTTCGAAGATTAAGGCCCGAAGCCCCTTCGATTCGGCGTTTTCTCTTTGAAGACTCAAAGATCCTCTAAGAACGTTCTTCGTCGTTCTTCGCTCAAGTCCACCAGAAGCAGCTCAAGATCGAAGACTAAGGTTCAGAACCCCTTCGATCCAGCGTTTCTACTCGAAGATTTGAAGAACCATTCAAAGCCTTCTTCATCGACATTCAAAGATTCAAAGAGCGTTCTTCAACAAATTCGAAGACGTTCATCCAGAAACAACGTTTAATCCAAAATAAGGTGTTTTCACCCTTGGATTAACGTTACAAAAATTCAAGTCCAAAGATCGAGGTCAAGACTCGATCCAAAGTCCAGTTTAACTTTGAAGAGAAGAATCAGAGGATCAAGTCAAGAGTTGGTCTAACCCACAAATTTTTCGGTTCGATCCGAACAAATTCAAGTTGTAAACGATATTCGTGTTTATTATATTAATAAAACGAATTTTGCAGTTACATATACTCTCTATGTCCACTACAAGTATGCACATTGACTTTTAACATATTTTATAAAAATGTAGATAACATAAATAAAATAAGAGTATTTTGGGGTATTGTATAATCTATTTATGGATTAAGTAATTGTTTGTGAGTGTAAAGTCAACGACATATGCAATAATTAAGTGACGGTTTTATAGTGAAAAAAAAAAAGGTTATTGCATAAAACAGATAGTGCATAATACTTAGTCAACAGAGGGAGTATAAACTTATCAATATAGAATTTTGATATATTTATCCCTAATTAGTTTAGTTAGCTGTCGAAGTTACCGAACAAATATTTATGCATGTTAATTTATTTTTTTATGAAGTAAAAAAAAAATTGTTATAAATTGAACATTACATCATTAAAATTTTGCTTTCATAATTATTTATGTCATTCTTTATCATTGATTTTTACGTTTATATGTGTGCTTTTATTTTTCTTTTTTTTCTTTTTTCTTTTTGTATAGGTGACTAATCAAGAACAAGAAGAAAAAATGTCGTTCATTTCTCTCGCGATTCAATTTTAAAATCTTCAAAATCAAAATCAAAATAATGATAAAATTATTAAGGAAGCGCTTGATTAGTAAACACTTCAATGGTAATGAAAATGAAAATTTACTTTCCATTTATATCCTTATAATAAAAATGAAAATGATATGTTGGGGGATAGATTATTCCAATGATGGTTGCATTGTTAGCGTCATGCCCTAATTTTGGAATAGAACTGGATAACAAGTTGTTGTTGGTGGAGAAATGAGAAAGTGATTGAAGAGGATGATTGTAGGAGGGGAAATGAGTAATCAAAATGGGGTATTGATTACCTTACTTAGGAAGAAATGTAATAATTTTATTCTCATAAACTATTATAATTACACTATTTTTTATTCTTATTTTTATTATCATTGAAGAATTACTAATTAAACACTTTCTAAGTGTTTGAGATCATTTTGTACTATGCGAGATTTAAAAATGAGAAAATACTTCAATACTTTAAGGCAATATTAAAAATACTGGATTAAATCGACCACATTAATTTGGTTCAGTTCAATTTCTTTCAAAAATATAAATGCATACTTCGATTAATTGAGTTTGATTGGAAAAATGGTCAGTGAAAATAGTGATAGTGGAGAGTGGAGGCTAATGAAACATAGTTCTCAGAGAATCTGTCACTTCAAATAGGTGTACGAAATTTTAATAAATTTGTACCCCTTAAATCACTGTTCAACTAATTAAAATGTCATATCACCTTCCTTTAATCACTCTCTTTTAATAACCCAATATGTGTTCCACATAACCTGTAAAAAGTAACATACTTTTCAGAATTCAAATAATGACACCCTCTTAACTACTGTTTTTTTAAGCAATAACTAGCACCAGTTCCCAGCAGGCCAACCCCAGCTGTATGGTTTAGGTTTTTTTAGATAAAATAGTACCCGGTATACATTTATATTCTTTTTAATAAGGAATAAGATTTTGCCTTTTTACATTTTGGTGAAGTTATCATAATTGGTCTCATAACTTTGTCCGTGTCCATAAAAAGTCCCGTAAATATTAAGGTTATAAATTTTGGTCTCTATAATATCAATTTTGGTACTTTACACCGAAATATTTATATTGTAACTTACATAATGATACGAAGAAGGTATCGAAATGGCGAGTTTATCCGGAAGAAGAGAATAGTATATATCTTAACTCCACCACAAACTACCCGGAATTAGTCAAGGTAATGGACGAAATTCACATTTTCTAAGTTGAAAATTTGGGGTAGTTGTTTTGTGAATATAATTGAAATGTAATATGGATCAAATGATAGTACTTTTTTGGTTAAAATTTAATTCGGCGAAAATAACCAAAATTGATATATTTTATATGAAGGCATTTTATAATTTTGTAAGCTCACGACTAACAATTTTTTTTTTTTTTTTTTTATGGTTCACGATTAACAATTTGAATAGAAAACAAAGAGATTTTGTTTGAGTACTGTGCGTATTTGAACATTTGTGTTGTCCTTTTCTTTTTCTCTACAATATCAGAAGATTTTTCGAACAGGGGAAGTCAAAATTAGGCGAAAAATTAATCCACGTGAAATTGATCGTGCAGTAGATAATTTCCGAAAAAACACTGCAAAATGCCAAATTCTCAACAAATATAAGATTGCTTTTTAAAAAAAATCTTGGAGCTATGCAGCATTGCTGCTTTCGTAGAAAACCAATGCTGGCTTTTTTTTTTTAACTCTTTTACTATCAATTATTTGAGTATTTATTTATTTACTTGAAAGGAGAATGTTTTTAAGCAAAATCTAAATTGATTCCGAGAGAAAAACTGAAAGTGACCCAAAATCTAACTCATCGTTTTATTTTAATTTAAGTATGGTTTTGGGTGTCTCAACCGCGAGGGTAGAGTAGGACCTCCTTTACTTTTTCAATTTTACTTGTTCCATTTTGATTTTCCAGATCTAAAACCTCAACCAAGTGAATATTCATATTGGCAAAGTCATGCCTGAGTTAGTTTAACTCTGAAATTAATTTTAAACGTTAGATAATATTAATTATTTTATTATAAAATACTTTGTAAATCAGTTTCTAGGTCATAAAACTAACTCATTCATATTATTTTATTACGTAATGAGTTAGCAATTAGTATCAATTTAAATTAATTAATACTTTTAAGTTAATTATTTTATTAAAAAATTAAAGTAAATTATTATATGCTTCCAATTGCATAACATGCACATGCACTTTGGGTTCAATTAAAATTTAATTTTTCAAAGTCTAATTTGCTTGAAAAAATCAAAATTGATCTGAAACTGAACTCAAAATCTAAGTGTATGTTATGCACTTGAGTGCAAAAAAGAATCACTAAAAATTAATATTATTTAAATATATAAAAAAATTATACAATAAAATTAATTTACATTAAGAATCATTCAAACATAAAAAGGTTATTAGATGAGTGTAAATAAGTTCATAACAAAAACTCTTTTACTTTTAACAAAAGATGTACTCATATCTATTGGACGTTGACAATTTTAGTCTAATACAAATTAATTTTCTCAATAAAATCATGTGTATGTTTTATATGAAAATGATTCATGATATGCTTATCATGAAATTATTTTAAAGTATTAAATATTTGATCAGGAATACTATCATTAATCTCATCAAGAGTATTATTAATTTGAGTTCAATATTTTTTTTTTACAAAGATCACAATAAAATATCATTTGCCCAATTAATGAGATTAATGATACTTTAAAACTATTTTATGGTAAGCTTATCATAAACTATTTTCATATAATACTTTGTTTAAAATCATTATTTTTAAGATGATACAATTTTAGTTTTATATTGACGTATTTGCGGGATTTTTTTGCACGTGCCGCTCATGTGAGTTATCGAAATTGACAAAATATAGAGTGAAACTGGTTTATACATAAATCACTAAAGGGTATTAGTTGTTTTCATTGAAAAATATTAGTTGTATTTACTGAAGAGTATTACTAATTTACACTAAAGAGTCTTAGTTGTTCGGTGAAAATGAACTAAGACTCTTCAGTGTAAACTAGTAATACTCTTCAGTAAAAACAACTAATACTCTTCAGTGAAAACAACTAATACCCTTCAATGATTCATATATAAACCAATTTCACTCTATACATACTCATCGAAATTTCATGCATGCTTCAATTACAAGACATATTGAAACTACAACATACAAATTTCAATTAAAAATTCAAAAATTAATTATTCTTTATAAAAGATTATTTTCAATATAGGACCAATAATTATGAGAATATTTTTGCAATTTAATGTAACAAACTCTTTATCCATAGTACTTTCTTTTTCCAGTTTACTGTAAAAATTACAGTATTTATATTAGAACGCAAATTATTCCCATCCATCATCACAAAAGGTGATTTTGTTTACACATGATACAATGGGGTTTGATGTAGGGGGTGGAAAGGATAGGGGGGTTGACACGATGAGGACTGAAATTGATGTGTGCAAAAAGTGATCGAAATGATTTTACTTTTGGTGTAGGTAATCAAATAAATTTTTAAAAGTAGTAAAATTAAGGGCATTTGGTTTTAATTTAACAGATTATAATAGTAATTGTGATGTTTATTAAGAATAAAAGATAATTAATTTCCTTTTATTATAGTACTTTTGTACGTAGCAATGAGACTCTAATAGGTTAATTATTAATTAATATCCAATTTCGATTAGCTATCACTCCTTCTGTAATAATTTATCCTTCAATCATTTCAATTATATTTCACTATTTTATTTTATTTTCATAAAAGAATAAATCACTAATAATATAATCATTACTGAGATAATTATTTCTACAACATATTCCTTTTATAAGATAATTTTGTGTGAGATAGTCTCATACATGAAATGAGTATGCGAAATAGTTTTTGGGTTATATTAACCTTTAAAATTTGATTTGATGAAGCTTCATATGTCCACAAACCATAAACACATGAGATTTATCTCATATATTTGATCGTCTTATATTAGTTTTTATCTATTTTCATTACAAAGGCGTAGAAAGAATAGAGATTCTTATTACCGTGCTCATTTAGAAAATGGGTAAATTTCTTGTACACCAATTTCATAGTGAAACTCTATCAGGTTCATTTTTAAACAATACCATTATTATTTTTATTAAACAATATAATTATTAAATTAATATCTCTATACGAAACAACTAATATTATAAACCATTTTTTTTGGGTAAAACTTGCCTGAGAAAAATTAACCAAGCGCACATTTTTTTTTTCCAAAAACGTTAACAATAAGGTTTGCTTATCCAAACAGATAAGGATAAATAATTTATCCGTAGTATTTAATATATGTGTGTGTAAATTGTACACATCGTGTGTAAATATATAAATAAGGAGTAACTCTTTTATGTATTTGGTGTATAGTGAGATTGTTTACACTAAAAATTATGATTTGATTACAGTAAAAATGTGGTTAGATTACACTGAAAAGTTTATACTAAAAATCGATTTTCAGTATAATCTAACCACACTTTTCATTGTAATTAGCCAATACTTTTCAATATAAATAATTTCAACTGTTGAGTGAGTGCATCGTGCACCAAGTGCTCATGAGAGCGTGACATAAATAAAACTTAGTAGTTTCGAAATCAACAATTTATGTTTACCAAATTTTTTTTTTTTTTCCTTTTTGAATAACTCACAAGAGCATGTTACAATTAAAAATATTACTATTAGTTTCGAAATCAACACGAGCAAGTAAGCATATTTCAATTTAATTGGTGCTACAAGAATACCAAACACTGATTAAATAATATATACAAGATTGAGTAACAATTTGAAGGACTAAATTTTAACCCAGCATTGACCGCTAAATTTTCTATATTATAGTTTTTGTATTTTTACAGAAATAATTTTTATATATTGAAAACACTAATACAAATCAGAGTATATCTTCTATAATACTTGATCAATAGTATAAAATTGATATCACTTCATGCATTAATATATCATTAGCAATTTATATTATAAAAGTTATGATATTAGTGAATGAATATAATTGAATCAGTGAGTATGTGTGGATCAAAGAAAAATTGAAGTGAACAAAAAACATTTTTCAAAATCGGCAGAAGCTGCTCGCTGGGATAACTTTGTGGGCGAAATGGCCTCTGAGGAAGAAAGATGTGAATGGGAGAAGGAGAAAGATCGAAGGAAGAATGTAGCGAGAGGAAAGAAGAAGGCCCGGGCGAAATACAACGAGCCAGAGGCAGACGAATCTATGGAAATCGGTAAGAAATTAGGAGTAAAATTTAGGAATAATGAATGGGCCGTATTTAATAGGACGAGTCTGGAAAACAATTTGGGGAAGGGTTCGGTTGTTAGATTGGGTTCGGAGTCTGATGCTATGTCGAAATGAAATTGTTATCCTACAACATAAGAGGTCTGGGGAGTAGAGTGAAAAAAAGAGAAGTGGGGGAATTAGTAAAGGGCCAGAAGATAGACTTTTGCTGTATCCAAGAGTCTAAATTAGAAGAGGTTGGGGATAGAGTGTGCAGGGCAGGGCTATTTGGGGTTTGGGTAATTTTGAGTGGGCGTCTAAGGCTTCAGTTGGAAGAGCTGGTAGTATAATATCTGTCTGGAATAAGGATAAGTTTAGTTGCTTGAGTCATTGGAGCATGGAGGGGGCTCTAATTGTGAATGGCAGATGGGTTGCAGATAGTTTACACTATGTTATTGTTAACGTGTACGCCCCCTTACCACTGATGGAGAGAGAAGACTTATGGGACAGGATATTGAGTATCTTAAATCAGAATCCTAATTCTAAGGTATGTGTACTCGGGGATTTCAATTCAGTTCGTGGAGAGTCGGAAAGAAGTGGTAGGAGAGCAGGGTCAAGTAAGAGAGACATAGACCTCTTTGATACTTTTATTCGAAGATCGGGAATGATAGATCTTCCGTTACATGGGAGGACGTACACTTGGTATAGGCTGGACGGGTCATGTAAAAGCAGACTCGATCGGATTCTTATCAACGTAACTGGGTGATGGATTGGCCATTGTCATTTTTAAAAGAACTCAAAAGATCGGTGTCGGATCACTGCCCTATTATGCTGGAGATCGAGCACAAAGATTGGGGTCCAAAGCCGTTCCGGGGGTTAAATGCATGGTTATCACACAAAGATTTTCTGCCATTTGTGGAAGAGAAGTGGAGAAGTTATGAAGTGCAATGGTGGAAGGGCTACGTACTTAAGGAGAAGTTTAAACGCTTGAAAGAAGACCTGAAGCGATGGAACAAGGATGTATTTGGGAACTTGGAGGATAGAGTTGGGAGTCTAAAAGAAGAACTAAGGACTCTCGATTTGACAGATGATATCTTTGGGTTGGATGATCATGAGGTAACTAGGAGAAACGAAGTGGGAGCTCTGTTGGTTAAAGAGATTAAGTTGAAAGATAGCCTACTGGTGCAGAAAGCGAGGTTGAGATGGCCACAACAGGGGGATTTGAACTCCAGATTTTTTCACGGCTGTATTAACTCGAGAAGAAAGCAAAATGAACTGCAGGGTCTGTATGTCAACGGGATATGGGTGGACAACGTTCAAGATGTAAAGAAAGGGGTTCACGATTTTTTTAAAGGCCATTTCAGTAGCAATCGGTTTCAAAGGCCACAGCTTGAGACAAAATTGTTTAAGAAGAAAATGTCACAGGAGGCGAACGCGGAATTAATAGCAGTTTTTTCGAAGAAGGAAGTCCGGGAGGCGTTGGATTCTTGCGAGAGCTCAAAGAGCCCAGGGCCTGATGGGTTCAACTTTCGTCTGCTGAAAGCGATGTGGGGCATATTCAAAGAAGACTTTATGGCTTTGATGAATGAATTCCACGAGAATGGGAAATTAGTAAGAGGTTTAAATCCTTCTTTTATCACTCTTATTCCAAAGAAAGAAGCCGCTGAGGACCTAAACGATTATCGGCCCATTTCCTTAATTGAAGCAGTGTATAAAATTATCTCCAAGGTGTTAGCAAGAAGATTGGGAAAGGCATTGGATTCTATAATCTCACAGGAACAAAGCTCTTTTGTTGGTGGACGCCAAATCCTTGACAACATAATTATTTTGAATGAAGCCATTGAGGATGCGAGACATGGGAAGAAGAGATGTATGTTTTACAAAACCGATTTTGCAAAGGCCTATGATAGAATTGACTGGGGATTTTTTAGGAGTATGCTGAGAGGATTTAACTTTCATGAAAAATGGATTAGATGGTGTTTGGAATGTGTGACTTCAGCGAGCGCCTCGGTGTTGATTAACGGGAGTGCGTCGGGTGAGTTTAGGCTGGAGAAGGTATATCTTTATTAATGAAGAGAGCGACGAAGACAAGATTATTCGCCCCAATTAAGATTGGAAGGAGCAACATAACTATATCTCATCTGCAATTTGCAGATGACACGGTGTTCTTGGGGGAAGAAAAATTGGAGAATGCCATTTTCTAAAACGATTTTTGAAACTATGGGAGCTAGTCTCGGGTATGAAAGTCAACCTCAACAAATGCGTAGTTTATGGCACAAACATTAGTGAAGAAGAGTTGGATTTGCTAGCAAGGGAGATGGGATGCTCAACAAGTAATTTTCCTTTTTCGTATATGGGAGTCAAAGTGGGTTATTCTTCTAATTGTGCAGCCCTCTGGGGGGAAGTAGTCCAAAAAATAAAAAACAAGCTAAGAAAGTGGGGAAGCCGTAAGATCTCTTTCGGGGGGAGGTTAACATTGCTCAATGCGGTATTAAGTTCCATTCTGATTTATTACTTGTCCATCTTTCGATTACCAGCCTGTGTGAGAAAAGAGATTGTCAAGATTCAAAGATATTTCTTCTGGGGGGCAGTGAGGGTTCGAATAAAATATCTTGGGTTAGGTGGGGCATTATTTGTAACAAAAGAGAGTATGGGGGGCTGAGGGTGAGGGAGGTGGATTGTTTTAACAGGGTACTTCTTAGTAAGTGGTTATGGAGATTTCTTAACGAGAGGGGGAGTCTATGGGCGAGGGTGGTTGAAGCAAAGTACGGAGTAGAGTGGTGTGGTGAGTTGCTGGGGGGTTCGGGGGGTAGAGGGAGAAGCGCTAGAGGGTGGTGGAGAGAGGTGGTAAAGGCGGGCGGAGGGGGATGGGATGGGTGGTTCTTTGAGAAAGTAAGGAGAGAGGTAGGGGACGGGAGGGACACATCTTTTTGGTACGAGAAGTGGGTGGAAGAGGGAGTAAGGTTGAGAGAGAGCTTTCCTAGGCTTTTCAATCTAAGTACTCAAAAGGAGTGGAAAGTGAGGGAGATGGGTGAGTGGGAAGAGGGAGTGTGGAGATGGAAGTGGGAGTGGAGGCGAAACCTCTTCGATAGAGAATCTTCTATTGTTAACAATTTGGAATCTTTGTTGAACAGGTGTTCGCTAAAATTGGGGGAGACCGACATGTGGAAGTGGAAAGATTCAAAAGATGGAAGTTTCAAGACAAGCGAGGTTTACGAATGGTTGCGGGAGAGAGAAGCGGGAAGCAGCCGGGAGGCGGAAAAGGGGGAAGGATTTACGAGCATTTGGAGTAGTCTCATCCCTCGTAAAGTTTCTATACACGCATGGAGAACTCTATGGAGGAGGCTACCCACTAAGGAAGGCTTAAGAAAGAAAGGGATACTTGATCAAAATGATAATATATGTTGTGTCTTATGCGAGGAGGAGCCGAAATCGGTGGAGCATGTACTATTTGAGTGTAAGCATTCTTACTCGGTGTGGATGGAAGTGGCGAGATGGATGGGGCTAGAGGTGGTCTTTCCTTCAAACCCGTTGCTAAGTCTATTGTATTTTAGTAGACTTATTAATGGGAATTTGGGGAAAAAGGTGGCTATTTGTATATGGGAGTGTATTGTTTGGTTACTTTGGAAGGGGAGAAATAATAAAATCTTCAACAATCAGGAGTTTTCGACGAAAAAAGTTGTGGATGAAATGAAGATTAGAACTTGGAGCTGGATTGCTTGTAAGGAGAAGAAACTTTATGATCTCAATTTTCAAGAGTGGCTCAATAATCCTAGATTTGCTCTTGGTGTGTAACAAAGCAATAGATTTGTGTTCATCAAAATGTGTGTTGGTATCTCTCATGCCTTTGTAAACCGAAAGTTTTGATGAATAAAATTTTTACTGATAAAAAAAAATGATATAAATTTTATATCATGAAATTTGTTTCACCCAAGATATTGCGTGTAGATCAACATAAAAATAATCATACGTTTATTTATATAAATTTATATAATTCATTTAATTTCCTTTTTTTAATTATGTCTTAAGACCCATTACAAGAAAATAAAAGTTTGTAATGTTTTTTCTCACCTTGAATGTAATGGTATATAAAATAGTTTTTGAATTATAAATTTGCTTTATGGTATTAAAATATCCATGCAATTCATGAATTGGATGGTAGATTAATTTTGTTTCGTAGTTGCATATTGACTATTATGAGTAACACTAACAGAGAGTGGAACTACAGGAAAGATAGAGATGATTGCATGCGCAAAAAGGCGTCGCGCATATTAGCACATATATATGCAACTATGCAAGTACTCGTACCTCTTTCTCAGTATATGTCCAGTCCACTTCTCACAAACTCACTTTAATTCAAATATTTTACTCCTTTCTATATGTCTTACATTGATTTATTTATGAAATGCCAAAATTTTCTTTTCAGTTCACCAATTGCGATGTAGTTTAATCAACTAAGTTTATATCGTTTTGTTTGTATTGCCTGTTTATCTTTTTAGTTACAGTTTCTATAAAAAAAATTATTAATAAATCCCTTCCAATTTAATTCAAATTCTACATTAGGTAATCACGTGTTCTCAAATCATGAGGCTATTCAACATTTACTGTTTTTATTTGCGTTCTTGATAATTGGATTAAAGTTTGATGATTTTTTTGTTTTCATTATTCTCCCTCTTATTCAATTGATATTTCTATAAATGACAATAAAATAATATTATTTTTTATAATATATTTTCTCTACACTAGTTCACTTACTTCTTATGTTATTACTTTACACATATAAATTCACATACATTAATTAAACTCAACTTAGTTTAGGATGTCAAACAATAAAGTAGGAGATGAGTTTGAGACGGAGGGAAATTATTTACGAACAATAGTTACATATTTTTCTTCCAACTCTTTTGGTTATTCATTATTGTCTCAAATATTTACTTTAAATAAAATTTAAGATCAAATATTGTAAATCAATTTTACAATTTTAATTGTTTTGGTTATATTGTATCAATATTAAACTAATACTACAATATTTTAATGAAACAAGCAATATTATTAAAAAAAAAATACACATAAAAATGCAAACAAGTTTCACGATTAAACTGATTCCCGTGCATTTTAATATACAATTAAAAGATATGAAACAAAGTTTCTATAGAGTCAATTTAAACTCAAAATATTACTATTATTTTACGTTATCAAATCACACCTTTTATTTACAATACAAAATACTATTGATTATAACAAAACTCATCATATATTCATATATGTGTTTGTGGTTGTGTAAATACAAAATAATGATATTAATTGTGTTTATTTGATCAGTATATCAGCAACAAACTGACTATAATTAAAATATTAATTATTCAAAAACTTCATAAATAATTTTATATTTAAAATTGATTTGGCCAGTACCTTCAATGTCTGGTGGAACAACCTGAGAAAATTTACAGACACGGTTAGAATGAGGTCAGAATACAGAAAGGTTGAATGGATTGGCCACACCAATTTGTTTTGTATCACTTGAAATTTTGAATTAGGTTTTCTTTTCTTTTTTCTTTTTTCTTTTCAAAGAATTAGGTTTGAATTGTTCAAAGTTAGTTAGCTATCGTCACGAGTTCGTTAGAAATCAGAGTAATCACAAACACGCTCTTGGGATGGGGCTATAAAAGTATTACATGATTCAATGTGAATTTTCTTTAATTTGCTCTTAATATTATTCCGTAGAACAATCTTAAATATGATGAAAGGGTTTCAGTATTTTTCAAATGTTAGAAGAATAAAATGGGCCAAATGATCCATTTTAAAAAACGTTCGCTTAACGGCAAAAAATGTTATATACGAACGGTCAGACGTATAGAGTAAAAATAGTTCATACATAAACTATTGAACGATATTAGTTGTTTTCACTAAAAAAAACATTCGTTGTTTTTATGTAAGAATATTAATTATTTCAATGAAGAATATTAGTTACTATTTTTTAATAAAAACAATTAATATCCTTCATGATTTATGTATGAACCAATTTCACTGTATAATACTCTAGAAAATAACAATTTCTAGTTTTGTTTTAAGACAATTTTTTTTTATATTTCATCTAAGTTAAACATATTTGTTTAAATAATTATTTATTAACATGATTAATAGTTTTTTTTTTTTTTTCTGATAAGAGTTTGCCGCCGCTAAAAGGCTCATAGGAAAGTTCCAGATCAACAAGGTTTACATATTTTATCCGGATATTATATGTACAATTTAACAAACAATTTATTCTCTGCTTTTCTTAAATACATTTTTTTTGTAAAAAAAATTAATTTTTTACACAATCACCAAGAAGTGAAGATGTCGCCCATGAAGAGGATCCAATGTTGGAGGTGAAGAGGTGAAGCCTCACTTTTATTAATTGTTCTGCTACAGCTGAATCAGCTTCTCCAGTGTTTTCGAAATTAATTACTAATACTACTAGTATTCAAATTATTTGTGTCTACCGTACGGCAATTAATACATTTCCCTGTGTACGAAACAATCAGATGAACAATTGTCCCAACCTTTTTTCTCCTCGAAAAAAAGAGAGAGAAAGTATAGCTCAAATGACAATATCATAATTAAATGAATTAATTTTATACTTTTTTTATAAATTCAAAATTTTAAATAAGGCAAAAAGTACTTATGGTATCGGTCCATGAATGAGGGGAGTGTAAAGAAAAATAATTAAATTAATTAATTTTACACTTCTCTACAAATTTGAACTTTTAGAAGAAGCAGAATTCTTTCAAAGGATGACAATGGAAAGGGTTCAAATTCGTACCCGCATTGAACTCTCCTTGCTCGAGATGGGTTTGGATCCGATCAAACGGAACTTGGGCGGGTCCTGATTTTTACAGGACTCACTCCGAGAACCCATCTTATTAAATATTGATATTATTTTATGTATATATGCATATATATAAACTTATATTCAAACTAGTGCATTTAAATTTGTTAATACGTTGATTACATATGTTACTTTTAATTATTAGATGAATATTAATTATTAATTAAAGCAATATATGTTTTGGATTTGGATTTTTAACGAGAAAACTAAATATTTTACATTTTAAAAAAATATAAAATCAAATGGGGCAGTGCTGGTTGGATTGGACTCATTGGGTCCCAGGGCGTGCATTGGTCTATGAAAATTCTGTCGGGTTGGGTCCTGAAATTGGCTAAACCCATCCTAAATTCACCGCATTGTTATCCCTATCAATCAGGTCATAAGTTAAGGGACAATTTGATAACCCACTGCTCATATTAATTGGAATTCTTTAAGAGTCATAAAGCATAGACGACAATTTGACCCGTTAGATTTGCATGGTTTAGATCATCCTGCTACGTGACTCGCATCTTGATGGGACGAGTGTGGACATTTTTCTCTAGCCTACCACGTCTTTTTGATCCATTGTAATATAATGAAATTTTAATATATATATTATATATAATATATAATGATATGACTTCCAATTTCGTTTTTTCATGACCTAACATGAAAAGTCTAAAATTAAGTACATTTAGGGGGAAAATATGAGCGGAGAGTGGAGAGTGGTGAGGAAGGGGAATCGGGTAGTTCGTCCCAAAACTTTTTTCGAGAGTTTCCCGGTGAGGCATCAAATCTTTCCCAGCCATAGGTCTTACCTAACCCCTAGGTTTTCTGGTAGATTGGTATCTGAAGGTAAGTTAGGTCGTCTTGGAGGTTATTTGGACAATCGTAGAGATCGGAAGGTTTTTCCTTCGGAAGAGTCTTCATGGACTTTTTTGATCAAAAACTTCCAGAGAATTGTAGGATGGAATTTCTTAAAGAATCTTTCAACAAAGTAGGAGAAGTAATGGATTGGTTATGGCCCAAGAAAAGAGATAAGTTTGGAAAATTGTTTGGTTTAGTCAGATTTTCAAAGAAAGTTGACGAACTAAGTCTTTTGAGAGATCTTATCAATATTTGGATTATGAGTTAATAATTGAGAGCCTTCATCCCTAGATTCAAGAAAGAACCATTGTTACAGGAAAAGAAGCCAGATCCCATGCCAAATCATTTCCCCGCTTTATCTGGCTTCCGCAAAAAAAAAAATCTTTCTTTCGCTGAAGTCGTTCAAGGGGATATAAAGAAGACAAGCCCAACGACTCAAGATCAGGAGGTAATAGAGTACAAAAATTCAGAGGCAAAATGAGGTTGGCTTGGCGGATCATTTACTGGACTACTCAAGAGAGAATTTTCTTGGGTAAATTACAAGGACTAATTGCTAAGTGAATGTGGTTGCAATTTAAAGTTGATTCTTATGGGAGGGAATATGATTCTAGCGCAAAGCATTTTGGATAAATCCACAAAAGAAGTTATTGAAAGTTTTGATGAATGGGCATCCTTTTGGTTCGACTGGTTGATGTTAGTGTTGTGTCCTAGATATAATTCTTTGTGAGGACATACTACTAAGATGATATTCAATTTATGGTTTAATATTATTGATTTAATATTAAATATATGACATTACACTATTTGAATATTATGTTTGATTGTTTGCATTTATTCATATCTGTGTTCCCATGAATCAATACTGTCATTGAGTGAGTGAAAAACCAGGTGACTTAAGTATGATTCTTAAATAGCCCCAATCAAGGATCATCAAGAATGGGATATTGATAATACAATTGAGATTGGTATGCGATCTGCATTATACTCTATGAGAGAGTGTAGTAAGATCTCACTTACTACGAGATACTAGGTATCTTATAATGGATGCACAAATACCTTAGAGGGTATTGGTATACTCATTCGAGAAACCGCTTGATGTAATTCCACATAATGTGTCTACGGGTGTCTCGGTTAGTGGGAGTGATGTGATACTCCTCTGACTTGAGGTTAATACGCATGACATGTGCGGAGTGATGAACTTTGACTATGACCGATGCTTGCACCCTCCAAGGATAGATATGACATGGATTGGGTTCATCACGAATTGCATGTGCGTGGTAGTTGAGCCAAGAATATGATTCATTCCTCAATGTGGATTTAAGAGAGAATAATTGTCTTCTCATCATAATTGGATCTAAGACATCGGCCGATGTACGTCAACTTGGACTTTGTGGCCAAGTGTGACATGAGTGATCAATTAGTGATTCGAGATGATATGATTAAGATATTTGAATAGACACTTCAACATGTTCAAGGCTTAATCGGGTATTCGCGAATGAAAGGAAGATATCACAATAGCCTATAGTATTACAGGTAGTTGCAAATTTCCTCGCAACATACCTCGTATATTTAGAATGTCTGATTTATTGTCTAGGGTTCAATTAAGACCGTTAGTTTGACTAATCGCTCGATATACGAGGGCCTATGGGTCACACAACAAGCAATGATAGTTCACCAATTATAGTTGGTTGATTAAGTATTATATTAGATATAGTATTTAATTTATGGAGAATATAATACTCCCTCCGTCCCAGCATTATTCACACTTTTACTGTTTTCTCGTATTTTAGCGAGCGAGTTTTTTATTAGTATTTAAAATGATAAAGTAATTTTTAAGTCATTTTATAATAGAGGAGAGATAGATCTATCAAACCCTACCATAAAAGTTACTTTATCATTTCAAATACTAATAAACAACTCGCTCGCTAAAACACGAAAATAAAGTTAGTGTGCAAATAATGCTGGGACGGAGGGAGTAATAATTATATTTGAAATGAATTATTATTAATATTTAATTAAATTAGATTTAATTAAATATGAAATCTCAATAATAATATTTGAAATATTATTATACAAGAATAATAAATGGTCAAGATATTATTTGTATGAAAATATCTATAAGGAAATATAATATGTGAGTGTGCGTGGTGTTTTTCAAAGTAGTGTTAACTGAAATGTTGACAACATGCGCGACAGCACAAGACAGTTACGAACGTTTATGAACAATTCTAAGCAACGAAAGACTTAAACACCTTGCAAACGGAATTCAAAATTCTTCATAAACTTAAATAAAGTCTATGATGCCTCATGGCGAAAAGCTTCACTATAACCATGTAGTGGTATAAACAAAGATCTAACTTAAGATCTCAAAGTGAGGGTAAGGTGTAAACACACCGCCTAAACAGATCTACGATGACTAGAAAACTGATCACACTCAGACCCTAATCTAGTCTATTTTCGATCCCAATATTAATAGGAGCGTTGCAGCACTCGACCAATACAAAAGATAGTAATAATTTCCCTTCTACACTAGATGTACTTGAACACTCGATAGTGTAGCTCTCGTTTACTACTTCCTGGCCTGTTTCCCCTGGTTTTTCCTTTGTAAATCTTCTGGTATTTATAGATATAGGATCCACCGGAATTTAAAATCACTAGATCAGTTTGGAATGACCTAGAAACAAATCCTCCACTAACTCCATAACCGCCCATGATGTATTTGATCTACTCACTTGATAACTGCAGTCGCATGACCTGGAACATTCTAGATCTTCAACCTGCGAACACAATATTAAACACAACATAGAACAAAAGTGTTAGTGTTAGGAGAAAGGGAAAATTCAGTAATGTTATCCAGAATGTTGCCTAAACATTTTTTACAGCACTAGCATAACATTAACAATCTCCCCCAATTTGGCCTTTCTACTACAACACACCTGATGAAAATCTCAATAATATGTGTGTAATAGACAATGACAAATGAATATCTTAGAATATGTATTAGTTTGCCAAAAATGCCTTTAAAACAAAAGATCAGGATTTTTAACTAAGCAAAAATCATGCTTAGCCCAAACAAAATCCTAAACAAGTTGTTCTTAAGACAAGACAGCAACAAAAACATAATTCTTGTTCAGAGCCTATGTAAAGTGCAACAACATCTAAACAACAAACTATGCTCAAACAACTATTGTTCAGAGCAAGCTGAAAATATAAACTAATAATTCCTAAGCAATACAAAAGTATCAGAACTAGATAGAGCTATCAAAGCTAACCTAGCTACAAATCTAACAGAGCTAGATAGCTATCAGGGCCTTAGCTAGCTACAAATATTCAATAACTATTACAATAAAGGAAAATATAATCCAAGATGGGAAAAGATTGGGCTATAGGATATCAACAGCTGCATCTTCAATAAATCTGCACAGTACTCCCCCATACTTTAATCTCCCCCTATCTTCAAGCTTTAGTTTGACCTTCAACGGTCACCATACAGTGTATCCAAATCTGGATCACCATCTTCATTCCTTGGTCCAGCATCAGCAATCACATCTCCTCTAGCTTTAGCATCATCACCAACATCTTCTCCTTGATTAGAACCTCCATGTCCCGATGGTCCAGCAACATCTTTAGGTTTTTTAACATTTTAATCAGCTACTCCCCCTGTTGGAGTAGAAAGCAGAAATCTCAAAAAATTTCTTTGTTTTTCCATCCTGGATAGAGTTCTCTTCAAATCTTCAATAGTCTAGTCCAAATCTGCAATTTGATTAGAGATATATGGAGCAGATATGGTAACAGAACAAACATTTGACCCATCAATATTGATTTTGGCAGATATGTTGATAACATTTGGGTTAACACTCCCTTTGTATTGAGTAGACTGTGGATCTGGTTCAACTTCAGGCATAGGTACATCATATCTTGGTCCTGGAAGGGGTAAATCAATCACTCGGTTGTTTCCAATCAACAACTGATGTTGATTCCAAGAGCAAGTGCAAAACTACTGATCACTTCATCATCAGCTCTTTCAAACTCTTCGTCTTGCAGTAATTGGTGAATTAAATAGGGATAGAATAGTAGACCTCTTCCAATAATTTTTCCAGCATACCTCAATATGTTATTAAATATAATTTGACTCAAATCAAACTCATTCAGTTCACCTATCCTATACAGAAGGATAGCTTGTTCTTCAATCAAACATGTTGAATTGGTTGTTGACAGTCAATTATGGATCACCAATCTATGCATAACAGAGTATAAACTTGTCAATCCAGAAGTCAAAATTCTCTTTGCCCAGATTCTGACTTTACCACCAGTGATCACAGATATCACCAAGTTCAGATCAGTTATAGACATTTCATCCATGTTCCTTGTTCTTAGAGTGCAGTTAATTACTCTAGGATTAACCATAACCCTATTACCACTAAATCTTACATTCCCATAGTTCTCAGAATTTACTCTACCAAGACTCCTATGCAAGTTAGCATAAAATTCATACACCCAATCAATATAATATGGTGTAGCAAACTTTAGTGCATGCATAAGATGTCTTTCTGTAAGGAATGTAGTCAGATTCATGGCTTCAAACTCAGGTACTCTAATGACTCTTTCACTTACAATAACTCTAGTTCTAATAGTAGTGCATCTAGAACTAGACATGTCATTATATTCTCATCATCAGTCGCAGAGTCAGAGTATACCTCTTCAGGTTCAACAACTTCTTCTTCTGGTGCTGATGTTGTCTCAGGTGACGCAACATTTTCGGCAACAAGAACAGGGCCACTTCTTCTTTTGCTTCTGATTTCTCTTCTGGCAGTGGAAGGATTATGTTTGTGCTTTGTCCTTCCTTCAGTTCTGTTTGCAAAGAAATCTTTCAGTGGGACTTCCATGTCAACATCTTCTTCAGATGACATTTCCTCCATCACAATATCAATTTCATCTTCTTGAGCAGCTTCTCCTTCAGGTTCACTTTCCTCTTCTTCAGATTCAACCGCTTGAACAGGCTTAGAGCTTGTTCCATCATCCCTTGGCTTCTTACTCCTGGATTCAGAATAGTCCACCTTCTTTCCCAAGGTCCTAAAAGACATCCTCCTTTTTCCACCATATCTTTTGAAAGGTTTTGGATCATTCTTCTTCTTCTTGCCTTTGGCAGCTAGGTTCTACAGTTTCTTGGCCAATCCACAATTTGAGTCAGATGACTCTTCACCAAGGTCAGAATCAGTTTCACCTTCTTCAGGGTTCGAAGGTTCAACAGTGTATTTCCCTTTGTTAGCTTTCTCCTCATCAGCTTTCCTCATTTCAGCTCTTTCTTTCTCGGCTTTCTCCTTGATGTAAACAAACTGGTTCAAATTGACTTCCTTACCACCAATAGTGGTTTTTCGCCTGGAAGAGCATCGAACCATATCTTCATAAGCAGTAATGATGTCCAGAATAGTTGCATTTGCATCCAAATCAACATGCATAAGAAAGTCTTCATCTGGTAATAGTGTTGGGCCAACACTTCCAGCAACATTAGGGGTTTCAGCAAGTTTAGGTGAGGTTTGAGTGGGAGTTGGGAGTTAAAATTTCAGTAGGTTTAGGATTTTCAGAAGGAATTTCTGGAACAGGAATTTCAGAAATAGGATTTTCAGTAGGAATTTGTGATTGAGATGAAGGGTTTGAAGGCTCACCACTTGATTCTGGCATATACTTGATTAAATCAACTGGTACAGACCCAATAGTGATCGTGGGAGGCACATGTGTGCTACCAACATCACGTACAATCCACTCGATCTCTACCGCTGTTGTGGATTCAGGGAGAACCATGGCGAGTGGAATGGGTTGTTGTGTTGTCAAAGATGACACAACACTTTGGTCGACATTAGGAGACTCATTTCCAGTAGCCATTGAACCAAGTAGGTTGAGATGATTTTTAGAGGTTGTGGATATGTTTGGTGAATTTGGTTTGCTTGAGCTCTGTGAATTCGAAGGGGCTTGAGTGTTAGACATTATATCTGTAAAAATATAAAACACCCAATTAAAATAACATTAAATTGCAATCACACAAGCATAAAAGAAATCGATACAAACACACATGCAATAATATTCGAACCGAAAATACCTTTCTAATTAACTCTGTGCTTAATCACTTACTTAATTTTAGCTTATTGTATGTTACACACACAAATCAATTCGATATTTATAGAGTATTAAGCAGTTAATTGAAGCACATCAAGAAGAGAGTGGAAATCGTGGGTTTGGAGAGAGATAATCCTTCGGTTATGTTGAGCAAGTGAGGTACGTGGGTTGTGTTTGTGGAGGTTATGGGATAATTAACTGAATAATTAAATAATTAAATAAATACCTTAATTATATATACTGTAATTAATCTAAAATCAGTAAATAACAGTGTAATTATCACATTAATATTCTAGAATCTACCATTTTTTTAATCTTAAGTAAATATGCATGAGAAAATTTTGAACATTTGAACCAAAACAATGATAACAAAAATGATGGCCCACACACACCTCAACACACATATAAAATTTCAATTTTCAAGCACAAAATCACTTGATCATATTGATCTACCTTTTTGAAAGAGTACATCGTAGTTGTCAGCTCCGTGCTCCATAGCTACTCAGTGGATTATAACCATATTGAATTAATTACCCTTTTGAAAAGAGATCATCGTAGTAGCGAGCTCCGTGTCCCATAGTTACTCAGTAATTAACCCAATATTTAATCACCTTTTGAAAAGAGATATCGTAGTCGCGAGCTCCGTGTCCCATAGTTACTCAGTGATCAAGCATCTATTGTGATTTTTCAATTTTAAAACATTCATGAGATGTGTGTCCAGAAAATAATTTTCAAAGTCCAAATGGAAAACTTTCTTCAAGAAATTCACTTAATAGACAAAATAGGTTTGACACTTAGAAATAAAACATGACTCATACTGATGTAGTTTAAAATGTTGTTAACATTTTGCACAACATCCTGTTAAAACAAACTCAGATATTACATAAACCAAGAGATTTACTAAGGGAAGATAACCTCTCATAATCAAGGGCTTTAGTAAATATATTAGCTAATTTTTTTTCAGTAGAAAGATACTCCAATTTCACAACTTCTTTGTCTACAAGGTCTCTTATGAAATGGTGTCTTATACTAATATGCTTAGTTAATGAGTGTTGCACAGGGGTTTTAGAGATATTTATGACACTAGTATTATCACAATAAACAGTCAGAACATCACTATCAAAGTCATAATCATAAAACATTTTTCTTAACCATAGAAATTGTGTACAACAACTTTCTGCAGCAACATATTCTGATTCAGCAGTTGATTATGAAACACAGTTTTCTGCTTCTTGCTATGCCATGAGATCAGATTGTTCCCCATGAAGAAACATCCACCACTGGTGCTCTTCCTATCATCTGCATCTCCTGCCTAATCAACATCACTATAGCCAACTAAAGCACAATTAGTATCTTTTGAGTACATTACACCCATTTCATTAGTTCCAGCCACATATTTTATAATTCTTTTCATAGAATTTAAATGAGACTCTTAAGGATTTGTCTGGTATCTTGCACATAAACAAACACTAAACATGATGGTAGGTCTACTATAAGTAAGATATAACAAACTTCCAATCATTGATATGTACAATGTTGGGTCAACATTCTGTCCATCACTGTCTTTACTCAATTTTTGTGTAGAACCCATTGGTGTTTTCATGATTTTAGCATTTTCTAATCCAAATCTTTTAACCAGATTCTTGCATACTTACTTTGTGAGAAAAATATACCATCTTTACTTTGTTTAATTTGCAATCCAAGGATGTAATTTAGATCACCAACCATAGACATTTCAAATGTTGAAGTCATCTCATGCACAAATTTATTCAGCATATGTTCACATGTTGAACCAAATACAATATCATCTACATAAATTTGAGCAATTAAGAGATAATAATTTGAATGTTTAATAAACAAAGTCCTATCAGCTTCTCCTCTAACAAAACCAAAATGAATTAGGAAATCAGTTAGTCTCTCATACCAAGCTCTAGGTGCTTGTTTGAGACTATACAAAAGCCTTATTCAATTTATAAACATGATCAGGATATTCAGGTAATTCAAAGCCCTTTGGTTGTTCTACATAGGCTTCATCTTTAAGTATTTCATTTAAGAAGGTAGCTTTAACATCCATTTGGTGTAGCTTAATATCAACAAAGCATGCAATGACTAATAATAGTCTAATAGACTCAATTCTTGCTACATGAGCAAAAGTTTCATCAAAGTCTATTCCTACTATTTGAGTATAACCTTGAGCTACTAGCCTAACTTTGTTTCTAATTATATTTCCAGATTCAGTCTTATTTTTTAAAATCCATTTTATTCCAATGACATTAGTATGACTAGGTCAAGGAACTAGACTCCAAACTTCATTTCTTTCAAACTGGTTTAGCTCTTCATGCATTGCATTTATCCAATTAACATCTTTAAGAGCTTCAGCTACATTCTTAGGCTCAATTAGTGAATGATAACATTCAAAATTTACCTGATTGCATATAGAGGACATGCAAATAGACCTTACCACATCCTTGGGGTCGGTTTCAAATCTCCTTCTGGTTTTCACTCCAATATACTGTTCACCAATTATTTGATTCATAGGATGACTCATTAGAATCCTGGAAGAAGGTGTTCTTCTTGTTTCTAATACGTTTTCTGACTTAACAACCTTTTCAGATTTTTCAGGTAGTATTGTCCCAGATGATGACTCATTTGGGCAACATCCTTTTTTTGGTCAGAAACTTTTGGAGTTTCAATGAGATCAGCAACATCATCCTCATAATTTGTACCTGCAATACTAGAAGTATCATTAAATACCACATTATTGGATTCTTGAACAGTATCTGTCCTCAGATTGTAAATTATGAAAGCTTTGCTATTCCTAGAGTAACCTAAGAAAAAATCTTTGTCACTCTTAGAGTCAAATTTGTGCAATTGATCTCTATTATTAAGTATGTAGCAAACACATCCAAAAATATGAAAGTACTTTAGATTAGGTTTCTTGTTATTCAGGATTTCATATGGTGTTTTAGAAGTTCCAGACCTAATGAACACTCTATTTGCAGCATGACATGCAGTATTCAAGGCTTCTGCCTATAATCTTTTTGAAAGATTTTTAGAAATTAACATGACTCTAGCCATCTCTTAAAGAGTTCTATTCTTTCTTTCAGCAATGCCATTTTGTTGTGGAGTTTTGGGAGAGGAAAACTCTCGAAAAATACCTTTGTTTTCACAAAATTCAGTGAATGAGCTATTCTCAAATTCTCTACCATGATCTGATCTTATCCTGCTTACTTTTAAGTTATAAACAGTCTTAAACCTTTTGTAAAGAATTTTGAATGCAGAAAAGACATCTGGTTTTTTTTTCAAGAATTCAACCCATGTAAATCTAGAAAAATCATCTACAACAACTAAAGAGTGTCTCTTACCACCTATATTTTCTGTTTCCATAGGACCCATCAAATCCATATGTAACAGTTCTAAACATCTTGTTATGGTACATGAAGATAACACTTTGTGTGGCACTCTTGATTTCTTACCTTTTGACATGGTCTACAGACTTTAGCTTCATTAAACTGTAATTTAGGTAAACCAACTACAACATCAAGTTTAATCAATTTCTAAATGTTTCTATAATTAGCATGTCCTAATTTTTTATGCCATAAGACATTATCATCAGTTTTCATGTTATTACACATTGTGTGAACCAATCAAGTAGCAATTATCGGCAGATCTATTTCCAGTCATCAGACATTCATTGTTTTGGTTAAAAACGTTACATGCATTCTTGTCAAATTTAACATGTAAGTTATCATCAAATAACTGACTAATACTAATCAAGTTTGCAAGAAGACCATCAACAAGTAACACATTTGATAACTTTGGAAAACCTTTCACATTCTTCCTAACATGCTTTTCAGAATCATCAGAATTAACATTTTCATGTTTTGCTTTAACAAATTTAACATGCTTATCAGAATGAGAAGGTTCAGAAATGTCACCAACAAAGCCAAGTCCAGCTTTGTTTGACTGTCCAAAAGTCATAACATCATCCAGCTTCATTTTCCCTTGTGAGAATTTCTTGAAACTCAAAGTTGATCTTTTCAAATCCTCCATAAGTTTACACAGTTCCAAGTCCTTTCTAGTCAAGATCACTTCCAACTTTGCTAGAGAATTCCTTAAATCAGAATTTTCCAAAGTCAATGACTTTAGAATCTGATTTTTGGATTCAAGTTCCTTACTCAGCTTCTGTCTTCCAGATTCACACTCCTTGTGAATTCTCTCTGTATTACCTGTCTCATCAAGTAAACCATTAAAATAATTCATATCTGGACCATTTTCACCCAGTGTTGTCTCAAATGACATGTCATTTTCGTCAACATCAGAGTAATAATCATCTAGATGATCATCAAAAGTATCATCATACTCTATCCTAGCAGAAAAAACACATTCTTCTTCTTTTTCATATTCATTTTCATCTCCAGAATTATCACTCAAAGTAGCAGTCAAACTATACTTCTTTTTCAGTAAAGTATTAGTTCATTCATTAGCATAATGACCAAAACCAGAACATGCATCACATTTCACATTCTTTCTGTATTCAGGATCATATCTAAATCTGCTATTTCTATTTTGAGGTTTATTTTGATTGAAACTTGTTCTTCTTTCAGAAACTTGAGGCGAGTTATTGATCTGAACTTTAGATTGAGCAATACCTTTAGCATTGGTCGTTTTCATCTTATTGAATTGCTTAGATAAAAGAGAAATGTTATCTGGATTGTCAAGACACAAATTGACAACATCATCATCATTATCAGATTCAATTTTAGTAATATAAGAAGTCTTTTCAGAATTAGAAGAAGTACTACCTTTGAACATAACAATCTTTTTATCATCTTTTGAATATTCGGCTTGTGTTATATTCATTTCATATGTTTTAAGAATACTTACAAGTTCATTTTGGGACATGGTATCAGTATCTTTAGCTTCCTCAATAGCACATATCTGAGAATCAAATCTTTTAGGTACAGTTCTAAGAATTTTGTGTACTAACCTTGTATTGGAGATAGGATCTCCAAGAGCATGCACTTCATTTGCAACCTCACTGATTCTTTCATTGTAGGATGAGATTGTTTCATCTTCTTTCATCCTCATGTTCTCAAACTTTGTCCCAAGCATTCGAAATTTGGTCCTTCGAAGACTATCTGATTCTTCACAATGTTCTTGTAATCTTTCCCAAGCATCCTTTGCAGAAATGCAAGTTGAGATTAGTTTGAACATGGAAACTGTTGATAGTCGAACATCAATCATTGTTGGGCGAACAAGTATTAAGGCTGTAATAAAGATTACAAAGAATCAACTCTAGGTCAAATATGATTAACAAAGAAAATCAAGTTGGAGTGCATAAATCAATCCAGGAGGTGCATGAAATGACGAACAACTCCATCGACGAACAACATACTAGCGAACAAGTCCTAAGACCCGAGGCCAGATATGGACCCTATGTCAAATCATTGATGAGGAGCAACATTGTCAAAAGGTGGTACATCTACCAGTCCAAGAGGTGTATGCAAACGAACAAAGAAACAAGATTCTGAAGCTCAGCTCAACAAGGAATAAAGGCGAACAACTTTGATGAAGAATCCATACTGGATCAAAAAAGCCGACCTGGACGAACAACAATGAGTCCAAAATAAGACCAAAGAAGACTTTGTAACTAAGATTTAGCTTAGATAAGGTCAAAAAAAGGTCAATAGGACACTTGTCAAGCATGCAGGCTAGGGAGACCAAGAGTCATAGATACCTCATGCTTGCTAGTCTCTATAAATAGTTGTTCTCCAGCTAAGAAATGGAAGTTCAAATTCACAAATGCTCCTAAAACACACACTAACACACCTAAACGTACACATATACGAAATTAATACGATTTCGACTTTCATATCAACGATTTTATAACCCAAGCTTTCGATTTACCATTTACGGTGGTAATCAATCACACGTAATTGATTGGAGATCTTAAACCGAACTAAAATAGTCACTAATCCATCCGATTAAATTTGATCACCAACAAATTGGCGCTAGAAGAAGGGTTTGAACCTTCGCTTTAGTGAGATTAGTCAAGAACTTCAAGTTGAAAACTTGAAGATTTGAAGAAAACCTCAAGAAACATTTGAAGATTCAAGCAAAAGTGTTCTTGGTGTTCTTCATCATAAAAATTAAGAGAATTTAATTTGAAATGCCTCAATCCAAAGAAACGCAAGGTTCACGCTTATCAAGGAGAGCATCTCCTACCCGAGCTTCGTCGGCTGACCACCAGGATCGTAATCCTAGGCATGCGAACAGATCGCAGCATACTGCCATAACCCATAATCTCCCGCCCGAAATGGAGGCCCTAGCGAACAACCCTAACAAACTAGCCAAGACCATTGCTGCTCTCCAAGCTCTCCAGAGACAGCAAGAACAGAATAGGCCTCCACAAGCAAGGCTTAAGGATAGACCCCTGGAAGTTGTTAGGGCCAGATCAGTTAGGGGCGAACAACACGAGGTGAACAGTGCCCAGGTCAGGCGGGAGAAAGGCAAAGCCAAGGTGATCGAACCAGGAGAGGGCCAAGCAGAGTCTGCTCGCGGGCGAACAACAATGTCGAGCTATGGAACTACACGTTCCAGTGCCCAGGACAGACTTGGCCAACCCCGGCAACAGGAGAAAGTTGCTCACCAGGAAGCAGAGCGTGGGCGAGCAACATTTGAACAACCCCGCCCATCAGTCCATGAAAGACTCTCCCAGTCTGCCTTCAGGCGCTTAGGGCCAAATGCGGCGAGAAACCCTAGGAAGCAACTCCAGGATTTGCCCACTCCGAGTGAGGGACTGCGACAAGCAGAAAGGTTTGTGCCTTTGCTCTCCGAACAGCCTCCGAGCCAGGGGGCATCTTTGGATGAGCTATCAAGCCTGAGAAAGGCTGTGGAGAGCATGCAGGGACAATTGGACCAACAAAGAGGAGTGGGGACGATCAGCTTGCCCTCCTCGCCCCTATCATCCCTCATTCTGAAAGCCCCGATTCATAAAAAGGTCCAATTCCCAGCAAGTATCCAGTACGATGGACTAGCTGATCCCAGGGTTCATTTAACGAAGTACTCGGATTATATGGTCTCGGTGGGAGCCAGCGATGCCACCCAATGCCGAAACTTCCCATTAACTTTGGGGGACCGGGTGCACAAGTGGTTTTCGGTACTGCCACCAGCATCTATCCACTCGTTCGTTCAACTGAGCCGAGAGTTCCTTTCCCATTTCTCAACGGCGGGATCATATTTGTCCCAAAAACACCGATTGTCGGACCTAAAATAAAATGACGACGAGTCAGATCGGGCATTTATGGAAAGGTTCGACAAGATATTGTTGGAAGGTGAGCCTGTCAGCGAGGACATAAAAATTGTTGTTGTTATGGCCGGGTTAAAAAAAGGATCAAAGCTATGGAAAGAGGTACATCTGAAGTGCCCAAGGAGCTATGCCGAATTCAGAAATCAAGCCGACATATTCGTTTCCATGCATGAAGCCTTGCAATCAAACTTGGGGGAGAACAAAGCTGATCCCAAGGAGAATAACAAGAAACCTGGCGTAACAGGCTATCGAATCCCGAAGAACATGAAGGCATTCACTGAAGGGACGGAGCTTAAGGAAAAGTTGAATCAGGCGTTAACAGTGTCAGTCGATACTGTTTATGAAAATGTGAAAGAGAAGGAGTTGCTCTCCCCTCCACGGAAAATCCGTCAAGACACCGGCAAACTCAACCCTAACAAGTATTGTGCCTACCATCAAAGCGTGGGGCACTTTACGAGCGAGTGTAGAGATTTGCTCAAGCAGCTTTGGCGGTTCTACGAGGAGGGGAAACTCTCCGACTTTGTTAAGAGACAACCTAAAAAGAGAGTCCGGGAGAATAACTCTGAGGATGAGGATGATCAACCTCAGAAGAACAATAAACCAGGACGACCAGTTCCGACTGTTGCTGCTCGTCCACTTGAAGATCTATACATGATGGAACCCGCGGAACCAGCGGGAGGATGTTCTGATGGACGACCGCCGATCTCCAACCAAAAAAGAAAAGCCGAATTGCGAGCGATCGATCAAGTACAAGGAATGGGGGTTAAGCCATCCATCATGCAAACAACCGAATTGACCTTTACTGGGAAGGATTTGGAGGGAATCTTGACCCCCATAACGATTCACTCGTGATCTGTGCCAAAATCATGGAGACCAGATTGCACAGATTGTTGGTGGACACCGGAGCCTACACCAACATTCTTTTCAAGAAGACGCTTGACCAACTTGGAGACTACTCGGGCTACATCCGACCTTCAAATCACAGAATTTTAGGTTTCGGAAATGCTGTAACAGCCCCGTTAGGGGAAATTAGGTTGTCCGTTCAGCTTGTAACGATCGAGGAACCCGAGAAAAACATAACAAGAATGGTTGATTTCTTGGTCGTCGATCAGGAATCAACCTACAACGGGTTTCTTGGTCGGCCTTTTCTAAATGAATTCAAAGCTGCATGTTCAACTTACCATTATTGCCTAAAGTTCCCTACAGCAAGCGGAGCAGGCACAGTGAAGGGAGATCAAAGAAAAGTCAGGGAGTGTCTCCTACAGTTGCAGGCCAAACATGTATTAGTATCCATGATGGAAGCCACAACTAGCTATCCTGTTGATGAACCATCAATACTGGAGAACATGATGGACATAGAGGAGGACCACATGAATACCGACGAGCAACACTCTGACGAACAAATATTGGACGAACAACTCATTACCACCCATGGGGAACTTCCATCTGATGAACAACAAAGGGGTGGTGACGAGCAACACTCATCTGACTACTTGGAGGGCCAGGTGTTGACTAACAACAATGAATCAGGACCAACAGACGATCTAGATCCCCGCCTGGGGGCAAAGCCAATGAGCATCGAAAATGATTTCAACTCTGAGGGACCAATGCTTGATCCTCGTTGGAAAGGACAAAAACGACGAGCAACTCCAGTTGAAGAACTGGAGGCGTTCAAAGTTAATCCTGAAAACAAGGATCTCGAATTATACATAGGATTTGAGCTCCCTGAGCCTTACAGATCCCGAATGAAAGAGTTCCTCAGCAAGAATCTAGATGTTTTTGCTTGGTCTCATGCAGACATGGTGGGGATAGATCCAAAACATGCTTGTCATAAGCTCAACATTAATCAAGCAAAAAGGCCTGTCCATCAAAAACGAAGAAAATATGGCCCAGACAAGTATCAGGCCTTGAATAAAGAAGTAAAGAAGTTGTTAGACAATGACCTAATCTGACAAGCTCTCTGTCCACAATAGGTAGCAAACCCAGTCCTTGTGAGGAAACCAAACGGGACCTGAAGGCTATGCATAGACTTTACAGATCTGAATGCAGCATGCCCGAAGGACAACTTTCCTCTCCCTCATATTGACCAGTTGGTGGACAGCACAGCAGGTCATGAAATGCTAACATTCATGGATGCCTTTGACGGGTATCATCAAATTCCGATGCATCCAGACGATCAAGAGGACACATCATTTTATACAAACAAAAACTTATTGTGTTGGAAGAGAATGCCCTTCGGCCTCATCAACGGCGGAGCAACATACCAAAGGTTGGTGAACAAGATGTTCGACGAACAAATCGGAGATATGGTAGAAGTCTATGTAGACGATATCGTAGTCAAAAGCCCCCGAAAGGAAGACCATCTTCAGCATTTGACCCAGGTGTTTGATATTCTTCGACATTACAATATGAAGCTGAACCCGAAGAAGAGCAGTTTTGGAGTCCATTCCGGAAAATTCCTGGGCCATCTTGTTAGTCAACGAGGGATTGAAGCTAATCCAACAAAAGTCAAAGCTATCGTGGATATGCAACCACCACGTTCGATAAAAGAAGTGCAAAGGCTCACGGGATGCCTAGCAGTATTGAATCGGTTTATATCCAGATCGGGGGACAAATGTCGTTCATTCTTCGAAGCCATCAAGAAAGGACAGTTCACATGGACTAACAACTGTCAAAAGGCATTCGACCAACTTAAAGACTACCTGGGAGATGTTAAAATCCTATCAAAACCCGTCCCAGGAGAAAAGCTATACATATACTTGGCAGCGTCAGAAGTGGCAATCAGCTCTGTTCTGGTACGGGAAGACGGCAAATTTCACCAACCAATCTACTACGTCAGCCAAGCTTTGCACGAAGCAAAGAGCAAATACTCTCCAATCGAGAAACTGGCGTACGCACTTGTCATGAGTGTGAGGAAGTTACGACCATACTTTTTTTATCATCAAGTTGAAGTGCTAACAACTTTCCCACTCAGACAAATTCTCCATCGCCCCAACACAGCTGGTCGTCTGCTAAAGTGGTCACTAGAGATTAGCCAATTCGGGGTGACCTATGCTCCTCGAACAGCGATCAAAGGGCAAGCGTTAGCCGACTTTATAGTCGAACTAACCTTCCCACCAGATCCGACGAGAGGACTTGATCATCCCTGGCATCTTTATGTTGACGGATCTTCAACCAACATAGCCTCAGGGGCAGGAGTAGTTCTGATCAGTCCGGACAGACAAGTATTCACCTCGGCGATCAAATTTGGTTTCATGGCAAAAAACAACGAAGCTGAATATAAAGCTCTCATTACTGGTCTCCACCTATCCCTTGTAGTAGGTGTTAGACGGTTACAAATATTCGGCGACTCACAATTGATTGTGAACCAAGTCCGAGATGAGTACGAGGCGAAAGACGATCATATGATCGAGTATCAGCGGATTGTTACTTACCTAATGTCCTTGTTAGAACAAGTCTTCATTGAACAAATTCCAAGGACAAGCAACACGCAAGCAGATGCGTTGGCCCGACTAGCAACAAGCGAAGGACATGCGGAGTTGGCAGACATTATAATTACAAAGATGAATGATCCATCAACAAGAAGTTATAATGTCAACCAACTTGACAAACAAGCAAGTGAAGAAGAAGACTGGAAAACAAGTATAGTCAAATACTTGAAAAGTGGGGAAAAACCAAACAACCCTTTTGAAGCTGCCAAGCTAACAAAGCAAGCCGCCAGATATACTCTGGTGGGCGAGCAGCTTTACAAAAGGGGAATATCAATCTCACTCCTCAAATGTTTGCCTAAGGGGCAAGGACGAGCAATACTTGAAGAAATACATGCCGGAGTATGTGGAAATCACATTGGGGGGCAAGCCTTGGCGTACAAAACTATCAGACAAGGTTATTATTGGCCAACTTTACGCCAGGATGTAATCAAGAAAGCAAAGACTTGCCATCAATGCCAAATTTTTGCCCCAAACATTCATAATCCGACCCAACAGCTCGTGTCAGTTTATAGCCCATGGCCATTTGCAAGATGGGGGATGTACATTATTGGTCCCTTCCCGGCAGGTGTTGGAAATGTTCGATTTGCCGTCGTGGCAGTCGACTATTATACGAAATGGGCGGAAGTGACTTGAAGCGACTACACTAGCTTCTACTAGTAGCTACCCCGCAAGAGTACGGGTTCACTGTAGTATGGGCAAGTATAGGGACCAAGTATTATCGAACCCAAGGGATAGTGTATATGCGAATAGATCCCTGAAGATCTACGCGTCGTAGTTAATATGAGTATAATGTTTTTGGGTTTTTTGAAAGATTAATTAAAAGACTGAAATAAACTAAGTAAACTAAAATAATAAAGCAATTAAATTAACTAAGGGTTGTGTTCTAATGTGAGATGGTGATGCTTAGGATAGGAATCCCTACGTATACTAACGGAGCAGGTACATAATCAAAGTAATCGTGACAAACAAGAATTAACCTAAGTAAAGATCGTAGAATGAAAGCTCAAGATTTCTCACCCTAATACTTTATCCTAGCAATCGACTTCACTAATCCACTAACAAGTTAATGAACTGTGCTTAATTAATGAGACCCTAATTTAACTAAGGTGATGCGGTCGTCCTCCTTCGCTAAACCGGTAGATGAATTAACCTTTCCTAAACCCTCTCGTTAAGACTACTAATTGTTATCGAGTGATGCGGTCGTCCTCTCTCTAACACTTTCGTACTAAATTCAAAGGTAAAGTTCAGATTAATTATAAGAATTCATTAATTAAGAGAATTAAAACTAACGTCACAAACTACCCTAATTATGTACCCACATCCTACTTCTACGAGTTCATCCTAACCCAAGCATGCAAGGGTTTTAGCCGGACATGGTTATAACAAAAACAAAAGCAATAGAAGAAACAACGAACAAAAACATAATGAATTGAACGAAGAAAATAAGAAACATGAACTAGGGTTTTAAAATAAAATAAATACGAAGAACTGAAATTGAATTAATAAAAACGAAATTTAAATGTGTTCAAAGTAATCGAGCTAATTAAAAGAAACTAAGAATTGAAAAGAAACTAGAATTCGTATGAAAAACCTCAACAAAACGTAAAATAAAGCTTGCTCGTTCTTCTCCTCTTCAAAAACTAAGTCTAAAGTATTTCTAAAAGTTGGGGATCCTTCAAAACGTGTTTGGACGAGATATATATAGGCACGGGGTCGAAACGGGAGTTAATGGGCCGAAAATACGAATCCGGAGGCAAAAGTATATGGGCGCTCGAGCAAAACGCTCGAGCGGTCCCGCTCGAGCAGTGTAGCTCGAATGATGCATTCGCTCGAGCGGTCGCGCTCGAGCTGCTCGAGCGCTGAAATGACTCTGTATGTTTTGGGCGCTCGAGCGATTCGCTCGAGCGGTGGCGCTCGAGCTGCTCGAGCGCAAGAATTGTTCTGTACGTTTGCGCGCTCGAGTAAGGCGCTCGAGCGGTGGCGCTCGAGTAAGGCGCTCGAGTGATCTCTAATCCTTCCAAATGATACTTTTCCTCGTCCGCACTAATACCAATCGTATTTCTTCAATATCTTCTCATCCGGGCATCCGTTTGAGTCGATTCAAAGTCCTACGAACTCCGTTTTTCGTCCTCTATTCACCTATGAGCATCAAAGAGACAAATTTATCAATGTATAGAAATAACGCTCAATTGACTCTAAATACTCTATAAACTCGACCAAAACTAGGGCGTTTCTAGCTACGAATCATGACAATTTCACGCCTAATCAACCCCCCCAAACTTACCATATTGCTTGTCCCCAAGCAATGAAATAATAAGTCAAGTGAAATTGTTAGGAATGAGTAGGAAAAATCAATCATGCAAGCTAATGAATTCAAGCTTCAAAAGTCAATCACCCGTATACTCACTCAATTCCTTTTATCGTATTCATGCAACAATAATGAGAAACACCAAGATCAAGCATGGATGTGCACTCAACGATGTGTTTAACTCCCTCACAAGTGTATAACAATGATAAAGGGACTCACTCGTTCAATCAATCACACAAATTGGCAGCTATAGGCTTGTAAATGCTCTCAACTTCGACCATACTCTAGAAATCAATGCCGAATCAAAAAGGACTTTCAAAAGGTTGTAATGTAGGCTCTTTGGACAGGTGGGATAACAATATGGTAAAGTGTCTCAAGTGAATGGAGAATAGAAATTCAAAACTTCGGTATTTCGAGATTAAGAACGATCTACTTCAAACATATTCAATCACTACACTTTCGCTTTCAATTCTCTCAACACTTCAATTTTTTTCTTTCTCACTTTTTCACTTTTTCAAACACTTCATCATTTTTTCTTTTTCGCACAAACACATGAGCTCATTTTTTCCTTTGCTCATTCTCAATTTTTTTTCTTTCCCACAACTCAAATTTCATTCACACCCTTATTTTATCACCACTCAACCATTAATAACTCTCCTTTTTCAACTCAAATCAATCCCTTCACATTCACACTTTCCTATTCTCCACTCAAATTTGGACAAAAAGGCTTAGGAATTGGAATTGTGTTCATATGTGCTAGCAAATAAAATAGGCTTTAGGCTCAAAGGGGCTAACAAGGGATCAATGTCATTGGTAAGGAAAATTTTGGCTAAGTGACTTATTCAAATCAAAAATGGCCTAAGATCCTATTCGGCATATCAAACTAGACACAATCTAGAAGCAAGAGCACATGCAAGTTCTAGCATCCTCTAAGGTGACGATCCACTCACAAATGAAGAGATTAATTAATGCATCAAAATCTCATAAGGCTCAAAAGCTCACGGCTTTCACATCCATGCTAGTCCTAGTGAATTCTCACTCTCATAACACAATCACTCAAAAGAAAAATTCATAAGCATACAAGTTCTTTCTCAAATCAGCTCAAACTCAAACACTCACACAAGAAAACTCCTAACTCAGCCTCACAATTCACCCTACTCATCAAATCATACTCAAAGATAGCAATCAACAAGCATAAGGTGATTGATAGGCATAAAATGTTGAGTAACAAAACAAATTAATAATAGCCCAAGGAGCATCTCAAGGCACCAAATAACTAACTCAACTCAAAGATAAGGGGTGCTCCGGTGCTATGTAACAAGAAAACATATAAAACTCCACCCCCCCAAACTTCGACCTTGCTAGAGGTCTAAGTTTGGGGTTGTGGGTTACCTCAGCCGAACAATTCAGTTTCTCTCAATAGCTTTGCACACTCCCTTGTCTCAAGTTGGTTCCTTCAATCTAAATAACTCCATGATACCTTTATGTTGGGACATTGTCAGTTTTGATTTAGATCCCAAAAGCCCCTGAAAAGATGATTGCCTTAATCTGTCTTTGTCAGGCTAGTCTTGGTTAGGATTAGTACTTAGTCATTTTACACTTCACAGGTACTCAGTGAGAGGAGAACTCACTGGAGACAATCAAGACTCAGAGCCTGAAGACGAAGAGCACCATCCTGAACTTATGGCAGTCTTCTAAGCTGGCTGAGTAAGTGTCAGTGATGAAGAGTATGACCCTAAGATCATTACTAACTCAGTCCTGAAGGGAACAGGTCGTCACTGAGTAAATGGGAAGACTTGGAGTAGAGCCAAGCAATGCAAAAGGAATTTCAGCGTCAGGACAAGACCGGTGAGCTCAAGACAAAATGAACTTAATAAGACAAGCCTGAAGCTCTGGAATAAGTTCTGACATTCTCACCAACCTGATGACGTGGACCAATCCGAGGAGGACACGCACGTACGGAACCTGACACATAGACTGAATTCAGACTGCATATTCAACGGGCAAGCATTTAATGTGCATTAAATGCAAATACCAAATCCATGCAAAGGCGGCTGCTGCATAGAGATATGTCCGTTTGAAGCCCCTCTACATAGATGGCTAGAAGGCTATCTCTCCAACGGATAGTTTTTCAAACCACCTATAAATACAGAAGGCCTTGAACCCATTCAAGGTTACGGGAAATTTCCAAGCCAGAAATTACTCAAAACTCTCAAGCAATCAAAGCATTCAGCCTTTAAGAGAAACACTCGAAACCTTCTAAATTTCCCAAGTGTTTCTTAGCAACTGAGAGCTATTCTGTATTCCAAGAGCCAATTAGAATTATCTTAAGCTTAGAGAGATTATCCAATCCTTAGCACAGCTTTGCCTTGTAAGGATAATCTCAACTTAGCTGGAATCCAAACTGAAACCAAAACCCTAAGTTAGGCTTGTTGGGAGTAAGTCGGTTAGTGTGATAGTAAGAGGAGTCTGTATAGATCAGTGAGGTAACTGGTCTTGGTGCACCTTGGCACGTTAAAAACAAGAATCCCTTGAGTGGATTTCCTGTTAAGTCAGGCCGTGGACGTAGGAGCTTGAGACTCTGAACCACGTTAAACTCCTTGTGTTCTTACTGCTTTGACATTGTGCATACCTGCCATATTACTTATTCATTCATTGCATTCAAGCTTATCAGGTCTGAATCAATCAACCTGATCTTCTAAAGAACACTGCCTCACTAAACACTTCTAAGTTTTGAGTAAAACAAGTTTTCAGAAAGCAAACTAAACAGGACTTTAAACTATCAGGGCTCAAACATTTCCGCACTGAACTTGAACTGATAGTTAGCCAACTGACCCGCACCAAGTGTAGTCAGTGGGTGTATTATCAGCTCCTAGTTCTTTACCACTCTGAGTGAAGGGGACTCAGTCAGTTTAAGTTTAAGAAAAAAATCGGTATACGTGTATTCCCCCCCCCATACACGTATTCCTCAGTCTTGTACCGGGACCAACAAGTGGTATCAGAGCAGTGGTTCGAAAGACCACTGACTTTGAATACTAATAGTTTCAGAGGAGAAACTGTTGGTGGTCACTGAACAGATCTGAGTTTGCTTTTCACAAAACTTGCATCATCATCATGACTTCAAGGAGACTTGAAGCTTCGTTACCTGAATTCTCTGTATCTAACTTTGTCTATTGGAAGTTCAGACTAGAGGCACATCTAGATGCCATCCATGACCAGATGCCGCGTGTGCTCAGGGAAGGACCGATCAAGATCACTATTCCTAACGTCAGAGGACTGGGATACGATGATCTTGCGATTGGCGTGCAGGTTCCTAAGGAGAGAAAAGACATGACCAACGATGAAATCAAGATGGTGGGGCTTGACAACGTCGCCAGAAACATCATCTTGCATACGGTGCCTTTCGAGGAGTCAGCCAGGCTGATGAACCTAAAAACGGCAAAGGAGGTCTGGGATGAGCTGACCAGGATGTGCGAAGGGTCAGAAAAGATAAAGGAGAACAAGAGGAATATTGCCATTCAGAAATTCGAAGCATTCGAGATGCTGCCTGATGAGAGCATAGATCAGATGGAGTCTAGATTCATCAAGTTGATGAATGAGTTGGTGATGTTGGACAAGGATGTCCCAAGGAGAGATGTTGCTTCAAAAATCCTGAATGCCCTTCCTGAGAGATGGGACAACAGTGTAATTATGCTTAAGAACACTCAGGATATGAGTAACATAACTTCTGCTTTACTTTTTTCAGAGCTAAAAGCGCTTGAATTTGATCTTAACAAAAGGAAGAAGAAAGTTCAGTCAGAAGAGGAAGGGAAGGAGAAAACTCCTGAGAAAAGTGTGGCGTTCAAGGCCAGGTCTGAACCTGTTGAGCCCTCATCAAATTCTTCATCAAAGTCACTGATGGAGATGAGCAGGGAAGAACTCGCTGAGGAGTACAGCCTGATGGCCAGACGATTTGACAAGCTCAATTCCAGGTTTGGTCGTTATAAAAAGTTTTATCAGGACTCACGTGACAGGAAACCTGAAGGAACCCACCAAAGCTCGAGGAGATATGAGGAGCGAAGGAACACTGACCAGAGGAGAGAACGTGGTGATGAAAGGAGATATTCTGAACCAAAAACTGAAAGAAGAGACGAACAGAGACGTACTCGTGATGATAGATATCCAACCAAGGCTGAAAGCTCACCAAGAACCAGGGAACCTGACTCAAGGAGGAACCCTGAACCGAGAAAAGAAAGAATAAGTGAGCAGGTAGCATGTTACAACTGTAACAAGATTGGTCACTATCAGTACGATTGCCCGGAGCTGAGTGCTAGGGAGAGAGAGGAAAGGAGAGCCACGAGGGATCTAAGATCTGCTGATCGGAGGGCTATGGTGGCTGAGGATGCAACAGACTCTGATGGCCCCACTGAAAGGTCACCTGAACTCTTCTCGGATGATGAGTATGATGATGTCTGCCTAATGGCTAGGGATGAGCCTGAGGTAACATCAAATTCTGTTTGTGCTTCTTACACTGGTCAAAATCCTGAGCTCAGCTCAGAGTCAGTTAGAGAAATGAACCTTCAGATCTGTCTTGATCAATTGATGGTTGATTTCTCCAGACTGCAGGAAACTAATGTCTTCTTGGTAGAGGAGAACAAGAAATTGAGTACTGAAGTTCAAAACCTGAATGAACAACTCACTCAGTCTGATCTCAAAGAATCAGCTCAGATTGTGAGACTAACTCAGGAAATTGACATGATCAATTCTGAGCGTCTCCCAAGAGAGAAAATTCTGAAGGAACTGGCTGAGGAAGAGCTGGTCAGGAAGGAAGAGCTGAAAGCACTTAAGAGTAAGTTTGATGACCTCTTTACCAGACATGAAATCCTGAAAAAGAGTGAGGACTCTCTCAAGAAAAAGGTTGCAGCAATGAATAAATCCTCAGTGGCTAGAGAGGAAATAAATAGCAACCAGATACTTGGGAACAAGAAAAAGGGACTTGGATATGTTCCTGAGAAATCCTCACAAGGTCAGTCTCATGTTGCTTCAGGGAGCAACACTGAGAGGGTATTTGTTCAGACAGGCCAGAGTGCACCTAAGGTTGTGCTCCAGGCCCGTCAAACTGATAAGGGCAAGGAAACCGTTGACACAGTCAGGGTTGCTCCTAAGGTAGCTAAGCCAAAACCCAAGGGAAAGGCAAAGCAACCTGCGGAAGCCCCTGAGAGCTCAGGCCAGGGAAAACCTCAGCGAAAGCAGAGAAAGACTCAGGCCAAGAGCCCTCAGACTGGTCAGCGAGGGTACCATCATGCTTGGCAATACCATCAGGGAAGGCCAAACATGATGACACCCCCGTGGTTTTGGCATCCTGAGGCCTTTAGCTGTTTTCCTTTCCCTCACTTGCCTAGGGGGAATAGAAATCAGGGCCCTTATCAAAAACAAGGCCCAAGACCTGCTGCACCCAGACCTAGGAAGAACAGGAGGCCAGCCCAAAAGGCATCCACTCAGGCTCCTGCGAAGCCTAAGTCTAGCACCCATACACCATCTTCCTCTCAGGCTAAGAAGAAGAAAGTTGTGTATGTCGATGTTTCAGGGAGACAGATTCACCACTCTGAGGCAATCAGGGTTGTGAAGCAAGTCTGGATCCCGAAAGGTACAGCTGACACAATAGGACCCAACACCCAATGGGTACCTAAAGCCTGATTTGCTTACAGGCGGCTGTGGATCACAACAAGAGGAGAGAAGACTCAATCAAAGCTGTTTGGTACCTAGACAGTGGTTGCTCAAGGCACATGACTGGAATGAAGAGTCTTCTCCAAGAGTATCAGGCTAAAGATGGTCCACAGGTAACCTTTGGTGATAACTCAAAAGGTGTTACTAAGGGTTTTGGTGTTCTAATTATAGGTACAGTAAGAGTGGAAAATGTGTCCTTTGTGGAAGGACTGAAGCATAACCTGCTGTCAGTAAGTCAATTCTGTGACAAAGGGTTCAGTGTTGAGTTCTCATCGAATAAATGTTCAGTCAAGGACAAATCAACACAAGTGCTTCTATCAGGTATAAGGAAAGGTAACGTTTATCTCGCTGATTGGAGCAGCACTATTCCTAATACTTGTCTTGTTGCTAAAAGCTCTCTAGAGCTCAGTTGGTTATGGCATAAAAGATTAAGCCACCTGAACTTCAAGATTCTTAACAAAATTTCTAGACAGTCACTTGTTGATGGTCTCCCTAATGAAGTTTTTAGCAAAGATCACGTGTGCAAAGCCTGTCAGGAAGGGAAGCAAGTCAGAGCGTCATTCAAAGAAAAGGCTTCTTACTCCACTGACAGGATACTTCAGCTTCTGCACATGGATCTATTTGGTCCCATAACACCTGTGAGTATGAATGGTAGAAAATATACCCTTGTGGTTATTGATGATTATTCTAGATATACTTGGGTTATTTTCCTGTTAAATAAGAAGGAAACACAGGTGAAGCTTCCAGAGTTGCTCAGAAGACTCAGCAATGAGAAAAATCAGTCCATTACCAAGATCAGATCTGACAAGGGCACTGAGTTTATAAATTCATATATTTCTGACTTTTGTAATGAACTTGGTATAGCTCATGAGACTTCTGCAGCTAGAACCCCACAACAGAATGGTGTCGCTGAAAGGAGGAATCGGACACTGAAGGAAGCTGCAAGGACCATGCTGGCTGAGTCAGGATTGCCCAAGAAGTTTTGGGCTGAGGCAATCAACACTGCATGCTACACTCAGAACAGATCCATGCTGAACAAGCAACATGCTCAGACCCCATATGAGACATGGAACAAAAGAAAACCTCGTATTTCTTACTTTCATGTGTTTGGTTGTAAGTGCTTCATCCTCAACAATGGGAAAACCCAGTTGAAAGCTTTTGATAGCAAATCTGATGAAGGAATATTCTTGGGATATTCTGAAATTAGCAAAGCCTTCAGGGTTTACAATTGTAGGACCCTTGTTGTGGAAGAATCACCTCATGTTGTCTTTGATGAATCTGCTAATGAGTCTAGGGCAAAGGTGCTGAATCCTGACACTGAGGAGGTCACGAGGAGTGTGACAAGGCTGAGCTTGAAGAGTCAACCTGATTCCAAGATCAAGACTGTGCCAATTCCCAGATGGGATGATGATGACGATCAGGATGATGAACCAAGTGCCACTCCTAAACCCAGCACATCAGGGATGGTTGAGCCTCAGACAGAGGAACAGGCTCAACCTGAGGTAAGTACCGTCTATGAAGATGCTGTTGCAGCTGAGACGGCTCCTGAGTCACCTCATCAAGGGGGAATCAATGTCCCTGACATTGAACTTGTTAATCCCTTCGGTATAGACTCAGGATCATCCCCTTCTGTTCAATTTCCTGAATTCTATGAGCCTGTAGACACTAACATTGCAGGTACTTCAGGAACAACTCCTGGCAAAAGAACATGGTTAGAAGATCATCCCATTGATCAAATTATTGGTGATCCAACTGAGGGAGTCAGGACCAGACGGTTTCATGGTGAGAGTGCATTGTTCTGTTGCTTTCTCTCTGAGCAAGAGCCTCAGAACATTGAAGAAGCTCTCACTGACTCGAACTGGATCATTGCCATGCAAGAGGAGTTGAATCAGTTCACAAGGAATCAGGTTTGGGAACTGGTAGATAGACCTAGGCATCAAGGTGTGATTGGTACCAAGTGGGTCTTTAAGAACAAGAAGGATGAGAATGGTGTTGTGGTAAGGAACAAGGCTAGACTGGTTGCAAAAGGGTATTGTCAGTCTGAAGGAATAGACTATGATGAGACTTTTGCTCCAGTGGCTAGATTGGAAGCTATCAGGTTGTTCCTTGCCTATGCGACATATAAGAAGTTCAAGGTGTATCAAATGGATGTCAAGAGTGCATTCCTGAATGGTGTACTCAATGAAGAGGTATATGTTGAACAACCTCCCGGGTTTGAGGTTGGAGATAGAGTATACCATTTGAAGAAAGCACTCTATGGACTTAAGCAAGCACCAAGAGCTTGGTATGATACCCTCTCTCAATTCCTGACTGATCATGGGTTCAAGAAGGGAACAGTGGATAGGACTTTGTTCAGGATCACTGAAGGTGATGACATTCTCCTGGTCCAAATTTATGTGGATGACATAATATTTGGATCACCAAATCAGCAGTTATGTGAGAAATTCTCTAAACTGATGACTGGTAAATTTGAGATGTCAATGATGGGAGAGATGAACTTTTTCTTAGGATTGCAGGTCAAGCAGACTGATCAAGGTATATTCATTAATCAGGCCAAGTATACAAGAGACTTGATTCATAAGTTTGGTGTTCAAAACAGCAATCCAGCCAGGATCCCAATGAACACCAATTGGAAGATGGATCCTGACACTGAAGGGACTTCAGTGAATCAGACTGAGTATCGTGGGCTGATAGGTTCTTTACTGTACCTGACTGCAAGTAGGCCTGACATTACGTTTGCAGTTGGTGTGTGTGCTAGGTATCAGTCTGATCCCAAGAGAAGTCATTTGGAGGCTGCTAAGAGGATACTTAAGTATTTGAAAAGGACAGTTAATATGGGACTATGGTATCCTTCAGATGACAACCTTGAACTGACAGGGTATTCAGATGCAGACTATGGAGGTTGTAGGATTGATAGGAAATCAACCTCAGGGACATGTCAGTTTTTGGGAAGTAAGTTGATCTCGTGGTTTAGTAAGAAGCAGAATTCAGTGGCAACATCCACAACTGAGGCTGAGTATATGGCTGCAGGGAGTTGTTGTGCTCAGATCCTATGGTTGAGGCAACAGTTGAGGGACTACCAAGTATTTGCTAATCAGGTTCCAATCTATTGTGATAACAATAGTGCAATAGCAATCACTCAGAACCCAGTGCTTCACACAAGGTGCAAGCATGTGGATATTAGACACCACTTCATTCGAGATCATGTGGAAAAGAAAGATATTAGGATGGAAAAGATTCACACTGATAGGCAAAGAGCTGACATCTTGACTAAGCCCTTGGCAGAAGCAAGGTTTATGGAACTATCAGTGGAATTGGGACTTTTAGATCCGGGAGAGCAGTCAGTGTAGGGCTCTAAGGGAACTCAGGCCAGACTCGACTCAGCGAGGTATCAGGGTGCTACAATGTCTCCCTGACAGGTATGGGTTCTAACCTGACTCTTGTGAATCTCAAGCGTCTCCCTGAGTCATTCGTCCTGAAAATCTTTATTAAATGCATTCCGTTATCATTAAAAGCGCGCCTTTTTATATTTAAACCCACGCGCACGGAGCATTTAATGTCAAAGTTACTTTTTCATATACGTGTCCGTGTTATACGGAATGTGACTGACTTGGGGTTTCAATTAAAACTGAGATTAATCCTGGCCTCTCATTTTAAAACCTTTCGAATTCAGGAATCAATCTCAACCCCACGTTTGAGTAACTGACTTAGTCTTATCAATCAAGGGTGTCATTTGAGGTCTTTACGCAAACACAACGCACAATTTGCACACTGAGCTTTCTCTCGCTCAAACACAGAATTTCTAAAACCTCTTTCTCAAAACACAATGGCATTCCTTGATTCCGACTGGACAACCGACAAGATCGTCGATGTTGTTGAGAAGAGGCTGGTACACATGGAGCAAGTCATCTCCATGGAAGGTATCTGTCTAACGGTTAAGGAAATCAAACCCGTTTTTAAATGGATTTCCGACGCCGGGTTGGAAACATACTTCACCACCCGCCCCTCTTCTGTGCTCCCAAGAACCGTGGTGGAAGCTTATTTGAACATGTTCTTGCGGAAGGGTGAAGTCTGCACCAAGGTGACTGCGCTAAAGCCGACGGGGGAAAAGAATAGCGACGGAGAGCCTCTCTACGACTCGGAGGTGGTCACCATTGATCTCAGGCAGGCGGTGAGGGAAGTCTTCAAGCTGCCATCCTCTGGCATCAACCCCAGGACTTACAAGGAAAACTCGGAGGGAGAATTCCTTGGGAAATGGACCAAGTCAGGGTCTTCGGAATTCAGGGCCCGTCAGAACAAGAGCACTCTGAAGCCGGAGTACAGGGCTCAGGTGGACTTGGTGTCCAAGATGGTGATGGGAGCAACTGGCTCTCACGAGCAGTTGAGTCTGCCCAAGTTGAGGCTCATGGGAGCAATCGCTGATGGAGTGGAAGCGAACTGGGAGCAGTTCTTCCTCGATCAACTCCATCAGGCGGGATTGGACAAGATCACGCGTGACGAGAAGAAAAAGCACATATCTGTCAGTGCCATCTTGCCATTTGGCACAAGATTGTCCATGCTAATTGCTCATGCGTGCCATGGGTACACTTTTGACTTTGAGGACAACCTTTCCTCAAAGAAGGTCATGTTTTCATCACTGAGTGACACCTATTCAGTGCTAGGGCTGACTGATCCCAATGCGAAAGCAAAGGGTCAGGCCAGAAAGCCAGCTGGGACGGCCAAGAGAGTGGCAACCAGCCTCATTGAAAAGGTGGATGAGCTCCTTGAGAGGAGTAAGGAGGCTGAGAAGGCTGTTGCTGAGGAGGTGGAGCATCCTGATGTGGGCGCGGCTGAGAAGAAGGAGAGGAGGGTGAAAATCGTGCTGTCAGGGAAGAGCACGAAGACAGGGACTGAATCAGATCCCAAGAAGGCCGGGACTGAGGCTGAGGGAACTGATGATGACGTCAGTATAGAGGGCGCTCAGGGAAAGAGGCCCCTGAAGAGACTTAGGAGGGGAGTAAAGAAGTCTCCTGCTAAGAAACTCCCTGAATTGAGTGAGAGGGAGAAGTCAAGCTCTCCTGGAGCCTCTGACTTAGAGGAGGTGAGAAAGACTGTCGAGACGGCTGAGTCATTGCAGCCTGAGACAGCATCCACACAAACACCCCCGCATCCTGAAACCCAAACACCTTCCATCCCTGACCCCACACCTCAAACTCCCCAACTCCCCCAACCTTCAGAGCCAAACTACCCTACTGAGTCAGTGCCATCAACCTCACTTACAATTGAGCCTGACCAGTTAGCCGAGCCAAACCTTCCCAACCCTTCAGATTTTCCCTCATACCCCAATCCCAAAGACTGTCCCAAATCTATTTCAACAGAAGAGGATGTGTTCCTTGAAATAGAGGAGGAGGAGCTGGATGAGCACATGGCGGGAGGTATACTGGAGAATACACTCAGGGGGAATGCCACGGAGTGGGCAGGAAAGTGCTGGCCTGGGCTGTACAAATACACTGAATTGCTGGCATATGTGGTGGAGCTCAAAGTTTGGTTGGATTTTAAACAATCAAACATGCAGGAGCAACATATGCTAGTAGACGCACGCGGCTGGGAACATTGGGAGACGGAGGAGGCCAAGATCTGCTCATTCTTTGGCCTAACAAGCTGGCTTCAACTTTTGAACTTCGACAACCTGAAGAAGCTTGTGGCTGAAATGATGGCCAAAAGCAAGGCTGATCTTCTCTCCGTTGAAGAGAAGGAGGATGATGAGGAGGATGATGACGCTCAAGGTGGAGCTGTGGAAAAGGCAGTAGAAGAGACTGCAAGGGAGGTAGATGAGATGGACTCTGAGCCTCAGGCTCAGGGGGAAGGTGACAAGAACACTGGTGCCAAGGATGGACCAGTGGCTGAGGATGTTGTGAACATCTCAGCTGCCAATGAGACATCTGTCGATGAAGGGATTCCCTACCCTGAGACACGAGAGGAAGATGTTGAGGCATTCAAGGAGACTCTCAGTTCCGAAGGACAAGTTCCTAAGGTTCAAGTTAGCTTAGCTGAGCCTGAGGAGGCGGCTATGACTACTTCACAACTGCCTTCAGTGTACCTTGAAGAAGGGACTGATGCTGCAGGGGCTGACAAGGGAAAGCAGCCAATCACTGATGAGGCCGCTGATGATGAAGATGTGGTCATAACCGGGGTCGGCCGTGCTGAGTTTACAAGCATAGTGGAGGTCAAACAGGAGAAAACCTCGGAAAATCTAGCTGAACTTCAGGAGGAAGTAATGAGGCTACGTGCTGAAAAAGATGAAGACTCCAAAGCCCTGGCGAAACACATCAGGTGGACAAAGTCAGCTTACAACACCCTTGCCAACAGGGAGCTGATCTTGTTAAAGCGCACAATGACTGACACGGCCAAGTCAGTGAAGAATGAGAGGAAGCGCACAAAGAAGATGCTCAGGGACACTCTCAAGAAACTTGAAGAGAGAGATGCGATCAGGGACGAAAAGATGAATCAGGCAGTGGACAGGCTTGCAGTTCAGACTGGAGCTATTGTCACTCAGGCCTTGGAGGACTCAGCGTCCAAGTTGGAGCTGGAGTCAGGGAAGCTGGATCGCACATCTCAATCAGTGGCGGACATTTTGGCTAAAGCCACTGAGGAGTCTGTGAAGATACTGACTGAGGTTAGCAGAGTCAGCGGTGAGTCCTCGAAGGTGGAAGAAAGGATCACCAAGGCTGAACAAAGTCTCCAACTCTCTATGGAGGTCTTTGAGAAGAAAGTCAATGCTGCCATCAGTTCCGTATCCTTTGCAGGGACTGGGATTTCAATGGGAGTTGAGTTATTGAAGGAGGGAATCAATGATGTTCATTCCCTAGCTTCCTTCGTAATCAACAGCGGATCTGACGCATTCCCATCTGAGGCCAATGATGATGCCAAAAAGGGGGAAAAGAAGAAGAAAAGATCCCGCCCTGAGGCATCTGAGGCAGTTAGTCAAGGAGAGATCGTCCTAGCTGATCCTGAAGCCAATCCTGATGGAAACATTCTAAGGATAAGAAAGTCAGCTAGGTTAGCGGCAGTGGAGAAGGAAGGAGAACAATTAGTTGCCAAGCTAAGGGAGGAGGCAACAAAGGCAAAGGCTAATGAACCTTCAAAGCAACAACCTGAGCCAGTCCAAAGATCATCACCCATGAGCTCAAGGAAGAATCCCATCACTTACTCAGGTGAGTTAGTTGCGGAGCTATGTGCTGAAGCATGGGGAGATCAACCTGAAAAGACTGAGGCTATGCGCAGAGCTGAAATTGCTCAGAAGGAGAAGATGCGCATTTTGGAGAAGAAGGTTGAGAAGCTGACGGATATCACTGAGCTTCAACAACGTGAACTAGATGATGCAGTGATCAGCTTGCTAAGGAGGAAGAAGGCGAAGCCTGAGCCAAGGAAGTACAGAAAGAAGCCAACAGTTAGGAAGGCAACAATTCTTCAAGTCAGTAGGCCAGAATCAGGAGCAAGGGAAGCTTTTGTTGATGAGTTCGTCTCAGAGACTTTAAAGGAGTTTTGGACTGATGCAAGGGATGAATTTGTCAGGCTATGGTTTGTTGTGAAGAAGTGGGGCGACACTGACGATATTGATGCCCACTTCACTGACTATATGATGGACAATCATCCTGAGCTATTTCAGAAGATCTTGGAGGAGGCTGAGGCAGCTAAAGTCCAAGTGAAGGCTCCTGAATTCATCATTCGAGCTCTTCCCTTGATTCCTGGAACTCTAAAGCATGACACTAAGGCCATAATGATGGAAGTCTTGAAGATAGCTAGAACTGAAGGATATGTGAACCAACCTGGAAGACTTGACGAGCTAAAGGCAAGAGTTTATGCTGGATATGGACTCAAGCCTGAAATGAGATTAGTCTAGGTGTTCACAGGCTTCTTTGTAATAGATTAGATTCATTGTAATCGTTTCCACATCTATCAAGAAATCTATTACTTTTGCCCACAGACAAAAACTCATTGTCTTTTTGGCTTGTTTAAATTCTGTACTTTATCAAGAATTGCTCTAACACTGTCTTATCTTATAGATAGGATTGTCCTATTTCCTCTAAGTGTTTTGAGGATCTTTTCAGTGTTTTGGCATCATCAAAAAGGGGGAAATTGTTGGGACATTGTCAGTTTTGATTTAGATCCCAAAAGCCCCTGAAAAGATGATTGCCTTAATCTGTCTTTGTCAGGCTAGTCTTGGTTAGGATTAGTACTTAGTCATTTTACACTTCACAGGTACTCAGTGAGAGGAGAACTCACTGGAGACAATCAAGACTCAGAGCCTGAAGACGAAGAGCACCATCCTGAACTTATGGCAGTCTTCTAAGCTGGCTGAGTAAGTGTCAGTGATGAAGAGTATGACCCTAAGATCATTACTAACTCAGTCCTGAAGGGAACAGGTCGTCACTGAGTAAATGGGAAGACTTGGAGTAGAGCCAAGCAATGCAAAAGGAATTTCAGCGTCAGGACAAGACCGGTGAGCTCAAGACAAAATGAACTTAATAAGACAAGCCTGAAGCTCTGGAATAAGTTCTGACATTCTCACCAACCTGATGACGTGGACCAATCCGAGGAGGACACGCACGTACGGAACCTGACACATAGACTGAATTCAGACTGCATATTCAACGGGCAAGCATTTAATGTGCATTAAATGCAAATACCAAATCCATGCAAAGGCGGCTGCTGCATAGAGATATGTCCGTTTGAAGCCCCTCTACATAGATGGCTAGAAGGCTATCTCTCCAACGGATAGTTTTTCAAACCACCTATAAATACAGAAGGCCTTGAACCCATTCAAGGTTACGGGAAATTTCCAAGCCAGAAATTACTCAAAACTCTCAAGCAATCAAAGCATTCAGCCTTTAAGAGAAACACTCGAAACCTTCTAAATTTCCCAAGTGTTTCTTAGCAACTGAGAGCTATTCTGTATTCCAAGAGCCAATTAGAATTATCTTAAGCTTAGAGAGATTATCCAATCCTTAGCACAGCTTTGCCTTGTAAGGATAATCTCAACTTAGCTGGAATCCAAACTGAAACCAAAACCCTAAGTTAGGCTTGTTGGGAGTAAGTCGGTTAGTGTGATAGTAAGAGGAGTCTGTATAGATCAGTGAGGTAACTGGTCTTGGTGCACCTTGGCACGTTAAAAACAAGAATCCCTTGAGTGGATTTCCTGTTAAGTCAGGCCGTGGACGTAGGAGCTTGAGACTCTGAACCACGTTAAACTCCTTGTGTTCTTACTGCTTTGACATTGTGCATACCTGCCATATTACTTATTCATTCATTGCATTCAAGCTTATCAGGTCTGAATCAATCAACCTGATCTTCTAAAGAACACTGCCTTACTAAACACTTCTAAGTTTTGAGTAAAACAAGTTTTCAGAAAGCAAACTAAACAGGACTTTAAACTATCAGGGCTCAAACATTTCCGCACTGAACTTGAACTGATAGTTAGCCAACTGACCCGCACCAAGTGTAGTCAGTGGGTGTATTATCAGCTCCTAGTTCTTTACCACTCTGAGTGAAGGGGACTCAGTCAGTTTAAGTTTAAGAAAAAAATCGGTATACGTGTATTCCCCCCCCCCATACACGTATTCCTCAGTCTTGTACCGGGACCAACACTTTACTCCTTTAGAGACAAGCCTACAAAATAAAACTCTCAAGTACGAGGTTAAACATACGACTCGACAACATCCTAGTAACATAAAAGGAAAATAACTAAAAACACTCAAAAGCAAATAAAAATGGGTTGCCTCCCATTCAGCGCTATTTTTAAGGTCCTCATGCCGGACCAAGCTCAAAGGAGCTTATGGGACATCATACTCAAATTTACCTCCCTTACTCTCATAAGAGTGGTGTGTGAACTCCTTTCCTTGTTGTCCCTCCATCTTGAGTTCCTTTGCTTTCTTCCCATCCCCAAGTGTTATGGGTCTCAACTCCTTCTTGCCTCTATCTGGAGGAGTCTTACTAAACAATTTCTTGAATTTTGACTTCTTCTTCTTAACTCCTCCTTTCCCTTCTAACTGGACCACGTCTACTTTCTTCACCTCTCCATCCTTCAACTTCTTCACTTTATCCCTATCAACATAATCAAGAACATAATGCTCATGGGTTAAATTATCAAGTGAAGAACTAACAAAATCATGAATATCAGAAGGATTAGGGATAGAAGGTGTGTCTTCAACACTAGGATCAATTGCATCCATGCAATACAAGCTCTCATCCTCCTTCGGGTGCTTCATGGCTTCATATAGGGAGATCTTCACTTCTTGATCATCAACCTTCAACGTGATCTTCCCATTTGCCACATCTAGCACCATCCCCGCCGTAGCTAAGAACGGTCTTCCCAAGATCAGGGGTACGTGCTCATCTTCCTCCATCTCTAGCACTACAAAGTCAGCTGGAAAAATGTGATCTCCAACTCTCACTAGAACGTCTTCAACAACACCTTGAGGTCGAGTAATAGACCGGTCGGCTAGTTGAAGCGTCATCATTGTGGGTTGAAGTTCACCACCTTCCAACTTCTTGAAAAGCGACAAGGGCATCAAATTAATGCTCGCCCCGAGGTCGCACAGCGCTCCTTTCTTGATCCCGTTCCCAATATCACATAGGATCGTGAAGCTCCCGGGATCCTTCAACTTTGGTGGGAGCGCCTTGTGCACTAATGCACTCACTTCGTGGTTCAGCTGCACCAACTTCGGCTCATCCACTCGCCGTCTTTTCGCGATCAAGTCCTTCAAAAACTTCGCATAGTGCGGCATCTGTTCCAAAGCATCATAAAAGGGAATATTAATATGCAGTTGTTTAAAAACATCAAGAAATTTTGCAAATTTTTCATCAAGCTTCTTTTTCATGAAGCGCTGTGGATATGGGACGGGTATCACAGATTTGGGTACCCCCCATTCATCTCTTTCTGTTTCTTTCACTTTATCCCTTGCTTCCTTTGCCTTTTTCCACTTAGGAACTCTCTCATTCTCCTTACTTTCCTTGCCCTTCTCAACTTCATCTCCTTTAGGCTCAATCTCTTCTTGGGGCGTCTCAGAATCAGCAGGCATCTGAGGACCTTCGTAGTTGGTTCCACTTCTTAGCTGGATCGCCTTGCACTGCTCTTTCGGATTCCCCTCCGGCATTCTATTCACTGATTTTGCAATCTGGCTCATCTGGAGCTCTAAAGAAGTGAACCTTCGATTGTTCTCTTGTTGAGTTCTAGTCCACTCAACGTTCATCTTCTGGAGCTCTTGATCACGTTGATCACCCTTCTTGTGCAACTCCTTCACATCGTACTCCAAGGATGACAACCGCTTGCTCCCTTCCTCCACCTTCTGAAGGATCGCTCTCAACATCTCATCGGTTGATGCACCGCCTTCTCCACCAGGAGGTTTAGACCCCGGATCAACACCTGCAGGAACAGTAATACCAGCTTTTGGGTTAGCATAAGAAAAATTATCATTCTTCCTCCATGTGTTTTGAGGAAGCTGCTGGCCTCCTTGAACTCCTTGTGTGTTCCTCCATTGATTTTGAAGTGGCTGAGGGCCTGGAGGCATAAATGGTTGGCCATAAGAAGGCCTTCCATACTGATTTCCACCTTGGTAGCCATTCTGATTATAATATGGACCTCCCATGTAATTGGCTACCTCTTGCTGTCCACTTGGTTGGTCTACTCTCTCATTCTCTACTGCATGCTCTCCACCCAAACTCTTCCCCAACTCAAGGTTGTTGATCTTTTCCATCATGGCCATCAGCAGCCTTCTCGTTCCTTCTCCCTCCTCAACCTGATGCACTCTTTGCAAATCTGCATCCGCACTCCAAGCACCGGCATTCGTGACAATGTTGTCCACGATCTCCCTACACCTCTCTATGCCTTGGTTCAAAAATGCTCCGCCCGCACAAGCGTCTAAATGGTCTTGCCCCGTCTTGTTGGCACCACTATAGAAGAACGCCATAATGTCTCCCTCATTGTACCCGTGCTGCGGGCACTCAATCAGCATGTTCGAGTATCTCTCCCACGCTTGGCGTAAATCCTCTCCAGACTTCTGGCGAAAGGACGAGATCTCAATTCTAGCCTTGATCGTCCTAGATGGAGGGTAGAATCGCTCGAGGAACAGACGCTCAAGCTCGGCCCAAGTGGTAATACCTCCCCGCGGGAGCGTATTATCGTACCACTCCTTAGCTATTCCCGTCAGTGAGAATGGGAACAGCCTAAGCCTCTTGGCATCTTCAGACATGCCATTATAATTGAATGTTGAGGCTATCATGAGAAAGCTCCTCAAGTGAGTGTGAGGATTCTCCTTCCCTATCACCCCTTTGAACTGATTTTCGGTCAGCAGCTTTAAAATCCCCGGTGATATCGAGAAGTTGTTCGCCTCAACAGGAGGCAAAGCCACTCCATCATAGTACCGCTGTGGCTGCGCTGCAAACCTCCCTCTAATAGCCATCTGATCTGCGTTCTGAGGAACGTATTGAGGATTAGCAGCTGGTACTGGTACTTGTTGGGGTGGTGGTTGGTTATAGAATGGTGGTGGATGATATGGATATGGTGGGTAAGGATAAGGTGGGTATGGGTAATGTTGGTATGCTGGGTTGTGGAAAGGGTTATTTGGGTTTTGTGGGTAAGCAGGGTTTTGGTTCTGGTTTTGGGGTTGTGTTTGTGCAGAGTTGATTGTGTCTTGTGGGTTCGGGTGTGGGCTCTCAGTTCCCCCTATGGGTATCTGCTGATTACTGCTATTTCCATTGGCACCCTCTGCCCGTTCCACAAGAGCAGTATACTCTGCAGCTATCTTGTCTAACTCCCCAAGTTCATCAGAAATTTTGTCTTTGTTTCCCGCGGCAGTAGTCATTCTTCTCAAGAAGGCTCGGTTCCTTCTGGCTATTGTCTCAGGATCTGCAGGTAATCTCTCTTCGCTCGTATTGCCTTGTGAACGTGTTTTCATAAACCTGAAACACTAGCAGAAGGATCAAAACGCAACTGCCGACTAAAATAAAAATAAAAATAAAACAGAAAAGAAAGCACTCACTACTAACTACTAAGCTATCTACAAGTCCTATTCAAAAAGCATAAAACGCCATCCCCGGCAACGGCGCCATTGACTTGAAACGACTACACTAGCTTCTACTAGTAGCTACCCCGCAAGAGTACGGGTTCACTGTAGTATGGGCAAGTATAGGGACCAAGTATTATCGAACCCAAGGGATAGTGTATATGCGAATAGATCCCTGAAGATCTACGCGTCGTAGTTAATATGAGTATAATGTTTTTGGGTTTTTTGAAAGATTAATTAAAAGACTGAAATAAACTAAGTAAACTAAAATAATAAAGCAATTAAATTAACTAAGGGTTGTGTTCTAATGTGAGATGGTGATGCTTAGGATAGGAATCCCTACGTATACTAACGGAGCAGGTACATAATCAAAGTAATCGTGACAAACAAGAATTAACCTAAGTAAAGATCGTAGAATGAAAGCTCAAGATTTCTCACCCTAATACTTTATCCTAGCAATCGACTTCACTAATCCACTAACAAGTTAATGAACTGTGCTTAATTAATGAGACCCTAATTTAACTAAGGTGATGCGGTCGTCCTCCTTCGCTAAACCGGTAGATGAATTAACCTTTCCTAAACCCTCTCGTTAAGACTACTAATTGTTATCGAGTGATGCGGTCGTCCTCTCTCTAACACTTTCGTACTAAATTCAAAGGTAAAGTTCAGATTAATTATAAGAATTCATTAATTAAGAGAATTAAAACTAACGTCACAAACTACCCTAATTATGTACCCACATCCTACTTCTACGAGTTCATCCTAACCCAAGCATGCAAGGGTTTTAGCCGGACATGGTTATAACAAAAACAAAAGCAATAGAAGAAACAACGAACAAAAACATAATGAATTGAACGAAGAAAATAAGAAACATGAACTAGGGTTTTAAAATAAAATAAATACGAAGAACTGAAATTGAATTAATAAAAACAAAATTTAAATGTGTTCAAAGTAATCGAGCTAATTAAAAGAAACTAAGAATTGAAAAGAAACTAGAATTCGTATGAAAAACCTCAACAAAACGTAAAATAAAGCTTGCTCGTTCTTCTCCTCTTCAAAAACTAAGTCTAAAGTATTTCTAAAAGTTGGGGATCCTTCAAAACGTGTTTGGACGAGATATATATAGGCACGGGGTCGAAACGGGAGTTAATGGGCCGAAAATACGAATCCGGAGGCAAAAGTATATGGGCGCTCGAGCAAAACGCTCGAGCGGTCCCGCTCGAGCAGTGTAGCTCGAATGATGCATTCGCTCGAGCGGTCGCGCTCGAGCTGCTCGAGCGCTGAAATGACTCTGTATGTTTTGGGCGCTCGAGCGATTCGCTCGAGCGGTGGCGCTCGAGCTGCTCGAGCGCAAGAATTGTTCTGTACGTTTGCGCGCTCGAGTAAGGCGCTCGAGCGGTGGCGCTCGAGTAAGGCGCTCGAGTGATCTCTAATCCTTCCAAATGATACTTTTCCTCGTCCGCACTAATACCAATCGTATTTCTTCAATATCTTCTCATCCGGGCATCCGTTTGAGTCGATTCAAAGTCCTACAAACTCCGTTTTTCGTCCTCTATTCACCTATGAGCATCAAAGAGACAAATTTATCAATGTATAGAAATAACGCTCAATTGACTCTAAATACTCTATAAACTCGACCAAAACTAGGGCGTTTCTAGCTACGAATCATGACAATTTCACGCCTAATCAGGAAGCAGAGGCCATGGTGAAAATTACGCAACAGAAAATGATCAACTTCATTTGGAAGAACATTGTCTGTCGCTTCGGGGTTCCGCAAACCATTGTAACATATAATGGTTCGCAGTTTGATGGAAAAGAGTTGAGAGATTTCTGTATAAAGTGGGGGATTAAAAAACATTATTCTACGCCCTATCATCCCCAATCAAATGGACAAGTCGAAGCCGTGAACAAGATAATAAAGCATACATTCAAAGTACGGCTAGCGGAGAGCAAAAGCAGTTGGTCTGAAGAACTCCCGGAAGTTCTGTGGGCGTATAGAGTTTCTCCCAGGTCAAGCACCGGAGAAACACTTTTTGCAATGACTTTCGGAACAGAAGCTGTAATACCAATCGAGTTAAAGACCAACACTTTCAAAACGACCAACTTTGATGAGCAGGCGAACAACTCTGCTCTAGCTACTGAAATGGATTTGCTCGAAGAAAAAAGATTAAATGCCGAGCTAAAAAATGCTACCTACAAGCAGCGAGCAGAACGATATTACAATTCCCATGTCAAAATCAGGGAATTCAGAGTTGGAGATTTGGTTCTAAGAAAGTTGCTCGCCCAACCTCCAGGTGTATTGGGACCAACTTGGGAGGGCCCGTATCGTATAACGGAAAAATTCGTTAATGGTGTATACGATATCGAAGATATGGAAGGCAAGCCGGCCCAATACTCCTGGAATGCTGTACATCTAAAGAAGTACTATCAATGAGTCGAACAAGTTCTTGATTGGGCGAACAAATGTCTTGGGGGGCGAGTGAACCGAGTGAGGCAAACCAAAAACTTGCCTAATTTTTTGAAAATTTATTTTGCTAAGTATAGAATGAAAAGTTGTTCGGCACATTGTATAATCTGGTGCTGTTTCATCTTTTTTAATTTTAGACAAAGTTGTTCGGCAAAAATATTATAAGCGAGCATGTTTTTAGTTAATGTTCAAAGTTGTTCGTCAGGTTGTATATGTTAGTGACGAACAGTCTTACAACACTTGTAAATTTTTTACATTATGTATACATAGTTGTTCGTTAAAAGAAAAGTCCAAAAGCTCGAGATACAAGTCCATTCTGAGGACCAAAGCCAATTAAAGGTTGTTCGTCTTTTAAGATGAGCAGAACCTAAGGCTAAACCCAAATTCCGTTAAGGCAAAGTTCAAATCGAACAAAGCCCAAAATTATATGTTATAATTGCAAAAGCATTGACAAAAATGTAAAGGCAATTAACATATATAGAAAATGAGCGAACAAAAGAAAGATATTTCATTAAAATAAAACGCATTGAGCCTCCAAAATAGTACAAGAGTTCAAGAGGAAGTGTACTACAAAAGATGAACAACTATTACAAAATAAAGACTATGCTAAGTCCTAGAACTATTGCTGCTCGGCAGGAGGAGGACTTTGAGTCTGGTCGGCTGGAGGATCAACAATCATATCCCTTGCCATATCTTCAGCAGCCTTTTGCTCCCTTTCAGCTTGCTCGTCCGCAGCGGCCGGCTCCTCTTCTTGTTCGCCCTCATCAACTTGGGGTGGAGGATGGGTAATAGTGATACTGGGGTCAAGGCTGTCAATCTTGACCCCCAGCTCGGCGATATCCCCCAGCTGGATCTCAATGTTGTTCGGCGGGGGATAGTGCTCCAGAAACTCGGTCAGGTCCTTGCCCATCTCTTCCACCATATCCTTAAAATCATACGCGTTAGCCATGCGAATGCAGTCTGTTGGAATTATACATGAAAGTATGTTTTTACTTTGTATAACTTGTGTATCAAACACTTGTTTATGAGAATAATTCTTTTATCACATTTGCTTTAGATATGATTGAATGTTGAATATTGATTGCAAATAGTTCATAATAGTACTAGCTACATTGTAGTTAATGTGGTGATACCCGATCACGGAAGATAACATTAACAGTTTCCTTGTAACTGAACGTACATTTTCACGACCTAGGTGGAATTGAACAATCCGCCGTGAAAGGTCGATGTGTAAGTCTCAGATTGGTCTGTCTTGACTAAGAGATTGCACTAGCACATTTAGTATGTGTTGAAGAGGACCTACAGCGAGGATAAATTCTTCTGTTCTGAAATGTGAAGAATTAGACCTCAGTGGTTGTTGATTTCTTAATCTCCGTCACTTAAATAGGACCGTGTGTGCTTAATGGTTACTGCTTTGATTCATGTTGGGTGAGAATCATCGTGACTTCAAACCTCGTGCTTTGGGCAGTAATATTAATTATACGACGATTGCTAAGATTTAATACAGAGAAACGCGTGCGAGTATGGCTCGTGTGATTAGTCCCCTTGGTGGGCTCAGAAGTTTTATCGTACCAAATCTTGCAAGTGAAGAATTAGTTTCTTCGGTACGGATAATAATGTTGAGCTGTCTTTACTCCAAGGTGAAATATATTAATTAATTTAGAGCTATTCAGAAGCTTAATTAATTAATGGACTTGATAATCTTAAACGCGGGAAATAATAACCGGGAGCCCATATTATCGTAATATGGATTAAGATGGATAGTGCAATATTAATTTATTAGTGGTAATAATTAATATTAATGGATTGAATTATATTGGGGCTCAATATTGAAATTCAGAAGTCCATTAGGAGGTCCAATCTTAATTCTCCTTAAAGGCCCCTCAAGTAGCCCATTAAGTAGCCCAATAATGATAAGGTGATTAAAATAAAAAGAAAATAATTATGCTGATTTTTCCTATAATTTTCGAAAAAAGCATTTGTTAGAGGAGAAAAGATTTTGTTGATTTTCTTGGAAAGATATTATGGAAGATATGTATTCTTGGAATACAAGAATATCTCATATATTCAAGGAGATCCAAATCTTGGGATTTCTTCTCATAATTTTCGAAAATTACAAGTAATTGGGTAAGTGAGATTTTTGTGGAATATTTTATTATGGAGAAAAGAATATATGAGATATATTCAAGATTTCTTAGAGCCTAAGAAAAGATTTTCTATATCACAAAAAATCGGCCACTCCTAATTATAAATAGGGGGTGATTATTTCATCCCCAAGTACATAATTCCATGTGTTGAAAAAATCAAGAGCATAGATATTTTTCTTTTTCCTTAGTTATTAAAATTGCTTGAAAGCATCTCCCACCGGTGATCAAGTAAGGCGAAAGGGAAATACTTGAGAAGGCTTTTGGGTTGATAAAGCATGATCGTGATTGTCCCATTTATTCAAAGGCCAATTCTACAAGAGGTACGTAAGTCACATAAATTCTTGTTTATTCCGCCTAGATTTTATGTGAATTAATTCAACATGCATGATGTTAAATTTGTTGTTGGAATTATTATTTGAATTAATTAGGATTAATTCATGCTAGTAATAATTGTATTTAAATTCGTATTTAAATTTCATCCCGAATAGATTCCGGGCACCCCTATTTTCCCAACACAGTCGGCATAGGCGCAGATATATCCCAAGTTTGAGATGGGGGCAGACCGGGCTTGGAGCTCAGCCTCGAGCTGCTCGCGGGTGAAGGTGTTGGCCTCCACGTCCCTGAGGCGAGCCACTTCCGCTTCGAGCTCGGCGATTTTCTGCTCGGCCGCGGACAACTTTTTCTTCTCTTCGCCGAGCAGGGCATCTTTGCCTCCCAATTCACCAGACAAGCCTTGGATTTCTCCAAGATATTTCTTTTCATTATCGATGTAGATGTTGATCTGGTTATTGAGGCGAGCAAGTTTGGCCTCATACTGGCTGACCAGGCCGTCTTTCTCCTCTGTGAGCTGCCGAGCAGTGCTTGCATAATGGCGAGCAGCTTCTTCTTGCTCGGCTAACTGGGCCATTGCCTTCTGAGCCGTGACAAGGCCATTGGCATGATGCATTATGGAGAGATGGATGTTGTCCGCCAGCCCTTGTTGGGAGATAGTTTTCTCCAGGGGTCGTGTCCAGGCTCGGGCGATCAGCTCCGTCGCCCTGCGAACATGGTCGCCTGGGATCTCCCTTATATTGACGGGAGCCTGGGAGCAAGCATATTGATGGACGGCACTTGCTCGCCCAGGATGGTCATCAGCCCGATATCTGCGAACAAGAAAGCAAAAGACACTTAGAAAAATTTGTAAAAAAAAAAAAGAAAAGAATGATGAATCTTGTTCGGCAGAAGCGAAAGTGAACTTACTCTTGGAACTTTCGATCGTCCCAACCCAGATGGGTAATATCTTCAGGACTGCAGACAGGAGTGGAGTCCTTGCCCGCTTTGCCTGTCTTCGCAGGCTCGATAGAGGAGGGGCGAACAGCTTCTCCCTCTGAGTGATGGCGAGCATGGCTCTGCCCTACTTTCTCCTTGCCTTTAGTCCCGGCAGGAGCAGTCTGGGACACAAAGGTCTCATCCCCTTTCTTTAGGCGCTTGGCGCCGCGGGGTGATGGTACAGGAGGGGGAGAAGGTGGTAGGTTGGACGAGGGCGCGGCTTGGCGAGCAACTTTCGCCCCCTCCGCCTTATTCGTCATCGCCAACACTTTGGAAGGTGGGTCACCTTTATTTCTCCTTCCCTTCAGAGGTGGCATTTCGTGGACTCTTTGCTCTAAAAGTTCGAAACAGGGAGGGACGGCGACGGTGACTTGCTCGGCTAAAAAAAATAAAATGAAAAAAATGAGGCGAGCAAGTTAGAAAGACAAACGACGAGCAAGATATATGTTGAAAGTTAGAAACTTTCTGTACCTGGGGGCACCTCAATTTGGGCTTCCAGATGGTGGGGGTACGTGAACAGACGAGCAGCTTTCTTGCACTTTAGTTTGTTCACGTACTCAATAGTCCTCTCGGCCTTATCTCGGAGAGCGACCAAACACGAAGTGAAGAGGAACTCAGGTCCGATCTCTTCCTCTTCCGAGTTCCACTTGAGTAACCGGGGACCTGCGAACAAAAAAAAAGTTAAATTAGAACTTTATGCAAGGGCGAACAAATATGACCTTACGTTTGATTTGCCCATAGGTGGTGGGTTCGAATATACGCCCGGTACTGCCGTGGGGACTGAAAGATGCTCGCCAGTTGCCCCCAATGAAGAAGAAATGCTCCTTCCAATCCCGAATCTTGTTCGGCACCCCCTCCACCAGTTTCAATCCAGCCCGTGCTTTCAAGTAGTAGTACCCTTCCTCGCCCCTCGGACATTTGGTGATGGTCATCAAATAGTTGACCTCCTCGGCAGTGATGCGGTCGACATACCCCTCCAGGGCGAATAGGCCCATGATGCCGAGCAAGTTCATCCACCCAATGGGGGTTATTTGGGTGATGGCTAAGTTGGTCGCCTCCAGAAAGCGACCAACAACAGGAGGCAGTGGCAATCTTAGCCCCGCGATCAATGTGTCTATGTTGATCGCCGTACACCCAGGAGGAGGACGATCAGCTCTTTCCTTCCTCTTAGGAGCCCACATGAAGATGTCATGGGGAATTTGATATGCTTCCCGTATGAGATTGAGCTCGTCCTTGCGAACAACACTTTTAATTATGCTCGCCTGGTACTCAGTTCTCACCAGATCCAAAACTTGATGCGGGGGGCGAGGAAAGTTGTTCGCGTGCTCATCAGAATATGCTCGCTAATCAAATGGGCGAGCAACACCAGTGGGAATCTCATTTTCGAGCATCTTAGGTCCTGGAAACCCTATCCCTACCAGAAATTCAAGGGTAAGCTCGTCAAACTCCGGATCTTCCTCAGATTTAGAGCCAGATGAAGATTGCTCGTCGGAGGAGCTGCTTGTGGCCTCCCTAGCCTCTTCGCCGGATTGGCGAGCACCGGAATCCCCCGTTGATCGGACCACGGAATCTACGTCGGGATGCGCTTCTGAGGAAACCTCAAACGGCGGCTGCTCGACGAATGGCACGATCGGGAATAAGGAGTCCAATCCTTCCTCTGATCCTTTATTGCTTGAATGGGAGGACATTGGTCTTAGAAAGAGGTTAGTTAGTTTGAAAATATGTTTTTCCGCAACTCCGGTGGCGGTTCTGGGTAGACAACGGCGGCGCAAATTCTCCCCACGGCGGCGATGAAGAAAAATACGAAAGAAGAGAGTGAAGAATGAGAGAAATGAGAAAATAACTACCTTACTTCAAAGTTGGAGGCAAAATGCTGGAGAAATGGACACCGGAAAGCTTGAGATAGCCGAAAATGGAAGAAGACGACGGAGCACTATAGCAAGAAGTAAAAAAGTGGGAAAATATTCGTTTCCCTCTTCTATTTATACCCCAAGCAAAAAACGGGGTACCAAGTGTAATTTCCCGCAAAATACGGACTGAATTGAAGGAAAACGGGGTAAATTTTGAGCAAATTTGAAAATCAGAGGGCCTATATGCAAATATAGGGGCGCGTGGCCTCGGGACTGCTCGCGCGTGGGCGGCGCGCAATCATGCCACCCACGTCATCCTCGTACATCCCCCAGATCGTGGGAAGACGAAATGGTGAACCCGGAGTTGCTCGCCAGATTCAATGATGTTCGTCCAAATCCTCACCGGTATAGTATGTATCCTAACTACAGTTGCTCGCCACAAAGTTGCTCGTCGGGGGCAAAATGTAGTCAGGATAGGGGGCAATTGTTGATAGTCGAACATCAATCATTATTGGGCAAACAAGTATTAAGGCTGTAATAAAGATTACAAAGAATCAACTCCAGGTCAAAAATGATTAACAAAAAAAATCAAGTTGGAGTGCATAAATCAATCCGGGAGGTGCATGAAATGACGAACAACTCCATCGACGAACAACATACTGGCGAACAAGTCCTAAGACCCGAGGCCAGATATGGACCCTATGTCAAATCATTGATGACGAGCAACATTGTCAAAAGGTGGTACATCTACCAGCCCAAGAGGTGTATGCAAACAAACAAAGAACCAAGATTCCGAAGCTCAGCTCAACAAGGAATAAAGGCGAACAACTTTGATGAAGAATCCATACTGGATCAAATAAGCCGACCTGGACGAACAACAATGAGTCCGAAATAAGACCAAAGAAGACTTTGTAACTAAGATTTAGCTTAGATAAGGTCAAACAAAGGTCAATAGGACACTTGTCAAGCATGCAGGCTAGGGAGACCAAGAGTCATAGACACCTCATGCGTGCTAGTCTCTATAAATAGTTGTTCTCCACCTGAGAAATGGAAGTTCAAATTCATAAATGCTCCTAAAACACACACTAACACACCTAAACGTACACATATACGAAATTAATACGATTTCAACTTTCATATCAACGATTTCATAACCCAAGCTTTCGATTTACCATTTACGGTGGTAATTAATCACACATAATTGATTGGTGATCTTAAACCGAACTAAAACAGTCACTAATCCATCCGATTAAATTTGATCACCAACAGAAACATCTATTGTTGTGAAAACAACATTCAAGGCCTTCGAGTTGTAACTAGCCAATTAAATTTCTTCATTTGTCCAGTCCAATTCCCTCTTGATCCAGGCCTCATTGTCCTCATCAGCTGGTGTCCTCGGTTGAGTCCAACCAGACAAAACACTCCTCCATGCCCGTTCATCAATGGACTTGATGTACATACGCACTTTAGGCTTCCAATACGCATAATTTGTTCCATCTAACACTGGTGGCTTAAGTGTAGGAGTAAGGGGATAGATATTCCATTGCAATAAAAAATACACACAAGACACATGATCTAAACTTAAAAGACTAAGACAATGGCTATGATACCAATTGTGAGTGTACATGGTATTTTTCAGATTAGTGTTAACTGAAATATTGACAACATGCGCGACAACACAAGACAGTTACGAACGGTTATGAATAGTTCTAAGCAACGAAAGACTTAAACACCTTGCAAACAGAATTCAAATTTTTTCATAGACTTAAATAAAGTCTATGATGCCTCATGGTGAAAAGCTTCACTATAACCATGTAGTGATACAAATAAAGATCTAACATAAGATCTTAAAGTGAGGGTAAGGTGTAAACACACCGCCTAAACAGATCTACGATGACTAGAAAATTGATCACACTCAGACCCTAATCTAGTCTATTTTCGATCCCAATATTGATAGGAGTGTTGCAGCGCTCGACCAATATAAAAGATAGTAATAACTGCCCTTCTACACTAGATTTACATCTTCTGGTATTTATAGATGTAGGATCCACCAGAAGTTACAATCACTAGATCAATTTGGAATGACCTAGAAACAAATCCTCCACTATTCTAACTCCATAACCGCCCATGATGTATTTGATCTACTCACTTGATAACTGCAGCCGCATGACCTGGAACATACTAGGTCTTCAACCTGCGAACACAACATCAAACACAACATAGAACAAAAGTGTTAGTTTTAGGAGAAAAGATAAATTCAGTAATGTTATCCAGAATATTGCCTAAACATTTTTTACAACATTGACATAACATTAACATATTCTGTAGATATTATATTTATGAGCTAGGCCTGTTATCTTTCTTAGGAATCAGGCCAAGACAATCCCTATATATATGAGTCCTATGGGAATTCCGAATGACACATAAGAAATATAATTTCTCCATAAAATCTCTAGATCGAATTTTCCTAGCAAGTTCGTCTCGAGATTCAACGTTGGCAAGTCAGTGTGGATTGGTGAATAGTTGTTGCGTGGATACCATAATTGAGAATTCTACGTACGAAGCGGTGTAAGAGTTCTTGTTTAAGATTTCTCTTATTTATATGCAATTAACTGTTCGTTGTTGGTGAACTATTATTACCGCTGCGCATGTATTATGTGCTTACGTGTCTCTAAAATCCAATAGTGATATCAGAGCTCAGGCTCTTGACTTAATTGCTTGATTAATCTTGAATATTTATAATTTTTTTATAAATATATAGGGTATGGCCGGTTAGGGCCACACCTTTTATTATTGTTGTTGCCTTGGGTTCCTTTTCACACTGCTTCTCTTTGAAGCCACCCCGATCGAATCCCTCTGCCCACTTGACGATTTCGGCCATGAGCGCTTGAGGCGGCGGCACAACGTTGTGCCTCGCGACTCGCACCCGATCGATTTGAATCGCCGAAATAGCAGCGGCGTGCCTCTCTCTCTTGTCTTCCACAGGAATTACATATTAATGATACATGAGTTAATGAGAACGTTAGTGGGACCCCTTCATTTCGAATGAAGCCTCTCGGTCAAATACGGAACAAGTCTTTGGTCCTGATGATCAAACTATTTTGCCAGCAATGAAAAATTAAACGGCCTATGAAAACTCGGCTTGTCTTAATAATCAAGAGGCCCATAATTTTTTGGATCATTCTAATGCTCTGGTGGCCCAAGAAAATTTTAGTTGCTCTAATATACTGAAGACCCAATTGAATGGGTTAATTGAAGACGCTGGAAATAAGAAATTATCCCTCTTTTCTACGTTGGGTGAAGCCATTGATGCTTTATTATCAGATTCTCCCCAATTGAATGAAATAAGTAATTTCTCAATTCTACAAAGATCGGCTGCGAGAGAAAGCATTTCCATTGACCCCACTAATCAAAAGGATTCACAGGCTATGAAGACCAAACAATTCCATCAGAACAAAATAGGGCTCCCTTCGAAAAAAAGGCAAAGGGATTTCAAAGGCTTTCCTGAAACGGGAAGAGAGAAGAAAGTGGTCATACTTCGTGGCAAATATGGTGTCGGAGGAAGAGCTCTATGATGAGAGGACAGGTGCAAGAGATGCTGGCCGTTCTGGAGAAGATGATTTAATTTCCAAACAAATTAGAGATGAGGTAATTAAAACTTGGAATTCGGGAAAAATTGGTTTATCCACTTCCGAAGGAGACAGAGACGAGAATATGGTATTGAGGCTGTCGAAAATGGAGCTTGGGGAGAATTCAGAGAAGTCGACAAATGAGGAGAAGAGTAAGGTATGTTTTTAATGAAGATTTTTTCCTGCAATATTAGGGGGTTGGGGAGTAGCATTAAGAGAAAGGAATTGCTTAAATTAATTAGGAAAAATAATGTGGATTTTTATTGTGTTCAAGAAACAAAACTATGTTGTAATGAAATGTGGGGAGGAGGCAATTTTGGTTGGGCAGTTAGACAATCAGTAGGGAGATCAGGGGGAATCCTTAGTATCTGGAATTCTGATAAATTTATTTGTTCAAGTTCCTGGGATATGGAGGGTGCAGTAATTGTTAATGGGGTGTGTGGGGCAGATCGTGTTAGATGTTGCATTGTGAACGTTTATGCTCTTGTGAATATAGAGAAAAATTAGCTCTCTGGGATAGATTATCTTGTATTGTGCAACATTTTGATGAGTTTTGTGTTTATTTGGTTGGAGATTTCAACTCAATCTGTCATCCAAGCGAAAGAAATGGTAGAGGTGGCATGGGCAGTCTACGTGATCTGGAGGAATTTGATGGGTTTATACGAGATTCGAATCTACTGGATTAACAACTACATGGGCGTAGCTTCACTTGGTATCAATCTAATGGAGAATGTAAAAGCAGAATCGATAGAATGTTGGTCAACAATAATTGGATGTCTAAATGGCAGCAATCAACCTTGAAAGCCCTTCCTAGATCAGTCTCGGATCATTGCCCAATCTATCTAGAGACGAAATACGTGGATTGGGGCCCCAAACCGTTCAGATTTATAAACACTTGGTGTTCTCATCCTGAATTCAAGAAGTTTGTTGAAGAGGCTTGGAATGGTTATGAGATTAAGGGCTGGGGTGGTTTCATGGTAAAAGAAAAGCTCAAACGACTTAAAGAAGATTTAAAGAAGTGGAATAAGGAAGTATTTGGCGTGATTGATGAGAAGATCAAAAATCTTAAGGATGAGATCCATAAGATTGACTTGTTTGATGATGTTTTCGACATTGATGAAGATGAGGCGATCTAAAGAAAAGTTGTCACTATTGATTTGTTTAAGAGTTTGAAGCAACGAAATTATCTATATGCCCAGAAGGCGAAGATAAGATGGATTAAGGAGGGCGATATTAATTCTAGTGTTTTTCACAGGGCCATCAACTTTAAACGCAAGAAGAATGAAATTTCTGGCTTGTTCATTAATGGCAGTTGGATTGAGGATGTGTCGGCCGTTAAAGAAGGGATATGTGATCACTTTAAGAATCAGTTCACCCAAACTCAATGCTGCAAACCGGTGCTGAAAGTAAATATTTTTCAGAGGAGAAACTCAGATGCGGACAATAACATGTTGATTTCTCCTTTCTCTGAAGATGAAGTTATCAAAGCTATTGGGAATTGTAATAGCTCAAAGAGTCCAGGCCCAGATGGATTCAATTTCAAATTTATTAAAGAATGTTGGCATATCATTAGAGAGGACTTCCTAAAGAAGATTCAGGATTTTCATTCTCATGGAAAGCTGGTTCGGGGTCTTAATCAGTCTTTTATTATGTTGATTCCAGAGAAAGACAATGCTTCAAATTTGATAAATTATCAGCCTATTTCTTTTATTGGGTGTGCTTAGGTTCTCGCTTCAAGAATTAACAAAGTACTGGATCAAACTATCTCAGATTACCAAAGTGCTTTTGTGGGAAAGCGAAACATAATCGATGGGGTGGTTATCTTAAATGAAGCTTTAGAGGAAGCAAAAAGAAAGAGAATGGAGAGGATCTTCTTTAAGATTTTGACTTAGCGAAAGCGTATGATTCAGTGGACTGGGAGTACTTGGACAACATAATGAAGGGCTTCAATTTTTGTGATGAGTGGAGAAAGTGGATGAAAGAGTGCTTGAACACAGCACATGCCTCAGTCCTTATTAATGGGAGTTCTTCGGAACAATTCAAGTTGGAAAGGGGACTTAGGCAGGGCGATCATTTTCACCTTTTCTTTATCTTTTGGCAGCAGAAGGACTTAAATTAATTACAACTAACGCTATGGAGGAAGATTTGTTCAAAGCAGCAGAGTTAGGAAAGGACAAGCTGAAGGTTCCTTTACTCCAATATGCTGACGATACCATATTTATTGGGAGTGCAAGCTTACAAAATGCTTGGGCAATGGTGAACATCCTAAAAAAAAATTGAGTTCCTCTCTGGTTTGAAAGTTACTTACAATATGTGTAGTTTAATGGGAGTCAACGTGGGAAGTGGCATTCTATCTTCGATGGCTGAGATTTTGGGTTGTACGACCAGAAGTATTCATTTTTCCTACCTGGGGATCAGAGTTGGCATTTCTCATATAAGAAGTTCGGAATGGAATGGTTTGATATCAAAAGTTCGTAAGAGGATAAAATCCTAGGAAGACCGTAAGATCACTTTTGGGGATCTAATTAGTCTCCTAAAGGTTGTGCTTTCTTCAATACCTATCTACCAGATTTCCTTTTATCGTTTACCCAAAAAGTTTATGTGTGAGTTAACTTCATTACAATGCAAATTTCTTTGGGGGGCAGTGGGAACAGTACTAAAACTTCATGGATTAGCTGGAAACTTATTTGTAAATCTAAACAAAATGGGGGGTTGGGGTGAGGAAGTTAGGGTCTTTTAATAGGATAAAGGGAGTTTTTGAGTGAGGTTATAAATTCTTTGTATGGTTCTTTTTTATTTGGGGGAGGGGGGTATGGTAGTAAAAGATAGGAGAGAGAGGTGGTCGAATGAGGTGTTAGAAAATGTGTCGGGTGAGTGAGGGACGTGGTTTTGGGGAAATATGGAGAGAGTGCTTGGGGACGGGGGAAATACGAATTTTTGGAATAGTGTGTGGGTTGGAGATCGACCTCTTAGACACTTGTTTCCTAGGCTATTTTTTATTAGTAGGGAGAGAGAGGTTTCAATTAGGGATATGGGAGATTGGGAAAATGGTAAATGGGTGTGGAAGTGGAGATGGATGAGAGATATTTTTTTATCGTGAAATTGCTACACTTAATGAGTTTTTATGTTTAATTAATAGGAATCCTCTTAGAGAATGAGTGGCGGATGATTGGAGATGGAGAAATTCTAAAGATGGGTTATTCTTCACAAAATATGAATACCCGTTGTTGTTCGGGATGGGAGACAGATCAAGCTCGAATCAAGGAGGAGGAAAAGAGTTCAAGCATCTATGGAATAAGATTACGCCAACAAAAGCAACGGTTGTGGCTTGGAGAACTTTATGGGATCAATTAACGACGAAGGAGAACTTAGCGAGGAGGAACATTCTACATCCGAACAACTCGGTAAACTGCTCTCTTTGCAATTGTAATTCAGAAAATATTGCTAAACTTTTTCTTGATTGCTCGAAGTCGGTGGAAGTGTGGAAAACAATATATAATTGGTTGGGGTGTCCACTTGCTATGCATAATCAAATTAAAGAACACTTTAATATGCACGTAGGAATTCTTAAAGGAAAGAAAGGGATAGTATTGACAATTGATCTATGGATTTGTGTAACGTGGATGGTCTGGAGAGCCAGAAATAAATTGATCTTTGAAGGAACTCCGTTCGAAGTGGAGAAAATCGTGGAAGAAATCAAGGGGAGATATTGGAGCTGGTGTTCGATCAAATGTCCTAAATTTAGCTCTCTCTCTTTTAACGAATGGATTATGAATCCTTGAAAAATTCTTAAAAGTTAAGAGTAGATTCACTGAGATAATATTGTATTGTCCTTATATGGGTATTACTCATACCCTTGAAATTGTGATTTCTTAATAAAGTCTTTTTTTTCGATAAAAAAAAAAAATGAAAAGTTTAAAATACTCATTTTAATTAAATGTAAAAGACAAATACCCCCACCTCATACTTGGTTGTTGCTGGTAAACTGCTTGACGCCATCATCCCCCATAGTCTCCATGGATATATATATGTCCCCAATTTGTGAAACCCCACATTTGTTGATTTCATTGGAGGTCATGAAAACAAAACATATGGTGAGCCCAGGAGCATTGATCAGTATAATCCTGACTCCAGGCTATATATCTTCAGTTGATTTGAAGATCTTCAGGGAACTTGTCCAAGCCGACTTAGCTTACTCGTTCTCAACTGATTTCAGGTCTTCAGCTGACTTTGAAGATCTTTAGGTAAGTTGACTATGACATCATGCTACTTGTCAAACTTCCCAAGGTCCTCTGTAGCCTTACTCCTTTAGGATCTACAAAGCTCAACACTGATCATCATGATCATGCTTTTCACTGAGTACTCCATTGACCAAGTTAGAGAGATTAGGTTTATAATCGGTGGTACATCATTTAGGATCGGATTCAGGTTTTTAGGATACTTGACTCTAGTCGAGTCCCCCCTCAGTTGAACACTTGTAAAGTGAAAATTGACTATCTTATACTAAACCTTTGCAAGACACAATCTTGACTACACATTTTCTATTACAAGACGTTTTGGAGAATCATCAAAGCTAAATATCCCAACAAAGAACGATCATAAATTCATAATAACTCAACCTATTATATTATGCAAATTGATTTCATGTCATCACATCAATTTTGACACTAAAAACACATGAAAAATAAGTAGTTGTAATTTAAATCTCCGATGATAGAGAGTCTGATTATGCAAATTTACAGAAAATTAATTATGAAGTGGATGAAAAATAAAAATCGTGAGAAAAGGTGGTTCAAAAGACAAAATAAGGAAAAAGTGCTCGAGGCAAGCTCTTATAATGAAACGCAAGCATGCAATTAGAAATATTTTTATCATGAAATATTTTGTTTTAATACGATTACTATTTTTTCTTTTATTTTTTCATGATAAGAAATATTAGATTGCTTTTGAATTGAATGATTTAAAAATAGAGAAAGTATTATGTACATTTTGTGGAGTGTACACTACTCAGTAATAATATTAATTCTTTACAATGTAGTATTAGTTCTTACTAATAATAGTAATAGTGGGGTATGATGCACTTGATACTTTGCTTAAACTATATAAGCATTGAAAATTGAAGTATTAATTCAAAATTTGATTATGAATTTATGTCAATCCAAATAATTCGTAGTGACTTCATTAATGTGAATATTGAATATTGAATCCTTCTACAAATTCTTGGATTGAATGCAATCTTAGTTCATTAATTGAAGCACAATTTTGTTTGGGCAGCAGGAGTTCAAGGAAATTCAACCTTTCCTTTAAACTTATGTGATTATTAGTTTCAAACAATTGAAAACAATTCAAATAAATAGACTCTACTCATCAGAAACTGTAATAATCCTATGATTTTTATTCAAATACTATTATTGTATAATTTTAATATTTTCAACTTTGAGAATCACAAACTACCGTCGTCTTCGGGTATGCGCTAAGTAAATACATTACAATCACATAATAATGACAAAATTTCAATCGTTTTGGTCTCAATGAAGCAGACAAATTTATGATAGCTTTATGATTATATTTTTTCATTCAATTTTAACACTATCGACATACCTTTCCAATTTGCAATAATTTAATTGCATTGACCCCAAAAATTCGTAGCTTCCACACCTGTGAATGAATCTGAAAAAGATATGGGAAAAGGTGACAAAAATATATAAACCTAAAAACAAATTGCACACCTTCTATCTTTTGAAAGCAACAAAATGCCCGCATAAATAAATGCCAAATTGTCTGGACTAAGCCCACCAGCTAAGCCCTTAAAACAATTTTGGGACCTTGTCCGAAGTCGTTTTCCCTTTTATTTTATTTTATATATATATAGAAGAAAATTAAATATTTTGACAGGGTAATGACAAAAAAGAGTATACTAATAAATATAAACTAGATTTTTTTTCTTTAATTTACCCTAATAAGCATTAACCACTTTTGTAATCTACATGGAATACATACAATCATTGCGAATTTGCGATGGAGCATTAAAAATAATAATGTTTCACTTAAAATGCATAAGTTATATTTTGCTATTTTTTAACCTTTAAATTATTATTTTACATTTTTTTTCAATTTGATAACATGATATGTATTTAATGAACTAGTTTGCATTTTGCAATACGGTGAGAATCTTCCCATGAAGTATCTATCCGGCTATGGCTATCCCTCATGTCTTTTCTAATTATTATAATTAAGGTGGTCAGATGTTTAAATCTAGGTGATTAATGGTTAAGCCGTTTGAGTCTGAGTTTGTCCACTATATATATATATATATATAGCATGTGGAACTTGACTAGTTGATCTCGTTTGAGTCTCTTAGTTATGACTTCATTTTCTTACTAGTTAGCATTTTTTAATTATGACTTCATTTGTCTTACTGGCTAGCATTTCTTAATTATGACTGCATTTTCTTAACATGTGGCAACTTGACAAGTTAATCTCCTTTAAATCTTATAAATTATATCTCCAAATAACCTTTTTTTTTACTACTCACCCATCTCTTTGGCAAATTGATTATGCACCGTCACATTAATTAATATAAGAGTAAAATTGTAAAAAAAAAAAAAAAAAAAAAAAATATTAATCAAAAGTTATAAATTGCAACAAGATTTATAATACTTAAAACATCAAGTATTATGAAACAAAGAGAGTAGTATTCAGTGGCGGATCTATTGTACCCTCAAAAAAAAAAATTCCTTTTAATTTTCTATATAAAAAAATATTTGTGTACCCCCATTATTCAGGAAAATAGACTTAAAAATGTATTAATTATATTTTGAACCCCAAATTTAAATATCTGGATCCGCCACTGGTAGTATTAATCTATATATAGCAAATAATGAATGATATTTCTCAGGATTCTTTTAGGTGGTTGAAGATATTGATGGGGCTAAGGGTAACGAATAATACAAATGCTAGATTTCTTTGTTTTGATGTAGACAAAAATGGCGGTAGATTCTGGCAACTAATTATATTGTTCCAAAAAAATACTTATTTTGCCGGTTGGTTACTCGTAGCTTATGACACAATTAAAACCACAAACATGCTTGCAGTCTATATAAATCAAATTGATACATTTCATACGAACTTTAAAAGAATTGATCAAGAGGGAGTAAAAAAAGACATTGATTTGAATATCTAACCATATCACATGATATATAAACACGTTCGATTTGTATATATATATATATATATATATATATATATATATATTCAAGTATTTCTAGTCATTTTCAACCAAATTGGTTTACCATACCCAAGTTGGCAAAGTTCATTATGATACTACGTACACTATTTATTAAACCATAACGCATCTAAAATTTGCTAAATATCCAACATAAACGAAAATCTACACGGTTGGTGTTATTTTTCCCTAGTTAATAAGCCAAATTCGATTTTTTTTTTCTTTGCTAGGACAAAGATAACATCCACTTAGGCTCAATTAGTTCCTAATTAATTATGCTAAGAATAATTAATAATATATAAATGTATAGAATCTAGCTAGGATTGGCCAATTGGAGCGTCAATAAACGTCCACGTTTACGATGCATGTTGGTGGCCTCCTCCAACAAAATCCAAAGACAAATGTTTTCATTTTCTAGAAAATGTTTTCATTAAAGACAAAAAAAAAAAGAGAAGAGATAAGTAAATTAAATAATATCATGTGTGAAAATGCACCGTCGTATTGGAATGCATGCATAATACTAGTATCTTATATGGTATGTATAAATCCACACGTAGGAAGAAGACGTCTTTTAATTGGTCGGAATTTTGTCCGGCCTCCTCCGTGGACCCTACACCCACATCTACCAAAACCTCGACTACACATAGGATGCCTTCCTTCAAACCCGTGACACTTTTTCCGCTTATATGTGTTGGTTGGTACACGTCGCTTCTATACGATACGGCGATCTACTTTATTTATTTATTTATTATTATTATTATTTATTCATGGAACACATATATACCATCTTAAATTCACTTTGTATTTACGTAGTCACATTCTTCTCCTCTTTCCTTTTTTTTTTTTTTTTTGAGAATATATTCTCTTCATATTTCCATTAAGACAGAGTATAACGTGGAAATGATTCATATATGAATCATTGAAGGATATTAGTTGTTTTCACTAAAAAATATTAATTATTTTATTGAAAGATACTCCCTCCGTCCACGAAGATTTTACCCGGTTACTGTTGGGCACAGTTTTTAATGAAAATTGGTATTTTATTGAAAAAGTGAATAAAGTAGATAAAGTAAGAGTATTGTGGTGGGTATTGTGGGGCCCATTTTTTGTTTGTGAGTGTAGTTTATTTCCAAAAGAGGAATGAGTAAAAATTTGGTGGACGGACCAAAAAGGAAAGAGGGTAAAAATTTGGTGGACGGAGGGAGTATTAGTTATTTTAACTGAAGAGTATTAGTTGTTTACTTAAAAAAAAATTAAGTCTCTTCTGTAAAAACAACTAATATTTTTTAGTGAAAACAACTATTATCTTTAATAATTCATGTATGAATCAATTTCACTCTATACATATTTTTCCATTAAAATATGTATGCTTACATTAATATAGGGCAAACTATATAGTGAAATTGGTTTATAATAAACCAATTAAGGGTATGAGTTGTTTCACAAAATAGTATTAGTTGTTTTCACAAAATGGTACTGTCTCTGTCACTACAACATAAATGATATTATGTAACACCTAAAATATGTTATATAATATGTATAAAGTGTTACCTATATACTATAGGTAACACTTTTAAGGGCGTTGCAGTTGTTGGCGTAGCCTAAAGTCTAATGCAATATTTTTTATAATATATGTAACACTTTAAAAAAAATGTTACATGTATATGTAACACCTATATAAAAACTGTAGGTAACACTTATGTAAGTAAATAAATAATAATGAACAAAGGGAAAAAAATGTAGTCTTTGGGTCTTGAACCCTAGACCTCTAGTCTATCTGGTGTAAAAAATTAGGTACTTACCATCTAGACTACCTAAAATACTTTAAACATTTTGGACTTTAATATTATTTAACTTATTAACATTTTTTTTCTTTATTCTTTTTTTTTCTTTTTTTTTTATAGTAGAACAATGGTAATATTAACTCACATTAATAATTAAAATTACTAATTTTTAATGGACCAAATAATATTCTACCTACCTTATAATAATATAATATATATGTGTGTATAATATAAATTCATACATAGTATAATTGTATTATTTAATAATTTTAAATGAAAAATATAAATTACATATTTTTTACGTATATAATAAACATAATTTTTTAATTAATAAATTGATTTAAATGATAAATAAATTTTAGGTATATGAAAAATTACTTTTTTTAATTCATATTCATATTCATATTCATATTCATATTCATATTCATACTCATACTCATACTCATACTCATACTCATACTCATACTCTCTCTCTCTCTCTCTCTCTCTCTCTCTCTCTCTCTCTCTCTCTCTCTCTCTCTCTCTCTCTCTCATATTCATATTCATATTCATATTCATGCTCTCTCTCTGAACTTATAATGTTATTCTGTGTATTATATCATATGATATACATAGATACTGAATTTAAATATTTAGTACTCCCTCCGTCCCTTAACACTTGACACACTTTCCTTTTTTGTCTGTCCCATAACACTTTGCACACCCAAAAATGGTAAATTTTATTTACACTTATTTGCCAAAATGCCATTACTTATTTACAATTAATAAATTTTTTAACACAAAATCAGCAGCCCATTAAATTAAATTATTCATTAACCCAACCCAAATTAAATTGGCAGCCCATTAATTAAACCCAACCCATCAACCCAGCCCATTATCTTCTCTTCTCGATTCTTCCAACCCTTCTCCTCTCCATAGATTTCTCGATTCTTCCACAACCTTTCATCTGGCATCCGTGTCTCTCTCTCTCTCTCTCTCTCTCTCTCTCTCTCTCTCTTTCATCTTCTCCATACGGCATCCGTGTCTCTCTCTCTTTCATCTTCGAAACCTCACCGTCTGAAACCCCACCGTCTGAAACCCCTTAACTCGCCTCTATCCCTCTTTTCTCCGATTTGAAGATATACAGTATTTGATCTGTAAAAAAGCCCTATTTCTCCCCCTAAAGATTCGATCTGTAAAAAAACCTATTTCGATTCTGTTAAAAAAGCCATATTTCGAATTTGGGAGTCTGGATCTGTTTTTTATGGAGTGGAATTATGATGAGATGGAATCCCCTGAATTCGATCTTGAGAATGCAATCGTCCCTGATTCGGAAGATTCCTTCGTTGATTCGTTCGTCGATGAGACTCCCGTAATCGACACAGGTATTTTTTTTGTAATTCGTTCTTATTTTGCTTATTTTTTTTAAGATGAGCATTGACTCATTCTAATTTTTCTTTTTCTTTTTTTGAAGATGAGATTGTACCCTACTGTTATCTAATGGAAGGGATAGAGGAGATGGAGCCGATTGAGGTGGCTTGGAAGTGGAGCGAGGGCATGTGGCGGTCTTGCATAAAGTTTCTGGGAATTTATTTTCCATCCGTGCTTAGGTTACTCTACAATCTCAATTTTTTGGGATGCATGCTAAAATTCTGATTATTAAGATGCATGTTTAGGTTCTGTGATGAACATGTGCACTGATATATGGTGAATTTTGTGTTTCCTTGTGCATTTATGCATCTGTGATGCCTGTTATCCCTGTTATTTGAATAATTTTGTGCAACCTTATGCATATATGCATCTGTGATGCATGTTATCCCTGTTATTTGAATAATTTTGTGCAACCTTGTGCATATATGCATCTGTGATGCCTGTTATCCCTGTTATTTGAATAATTTTGTGCATCCTTGTGCATATATGCATCTGTGATGCCTGTTATCCCAGTGATGAAACTGTTCTGAGGGAATTAATCAATCAAATTATGTTTGATTGATTAATATAATCTGATAAGGTGAAATTGAAGTTGTGATGCATGTTATCCCTGCCATTAGGTGAATTTTGTGCATCCTTGTGCATCTGTGATGCATGTTATCCCTGTTATTTGGTGAATTTTGTGCATCCTGGTGTATTTATGCATATTTGATGCCTGTTATCCCTGTTATTTGAATAATTTTGTGCAACCTTGTGCATATATGCATCTGTGATGCCTGTTATCCCTGTTATTTGAATAATTTTGTGCATCCTTGTGCATATATGCATTTGTGATGCCTGTTATCCCAGTGATGAAACTGTTATGAGGGAATTAATCAATCAAATTATATTTGATTGATTAATATAATCTGATAAGGTGAAATTGAAGTTGTGATGCATGTTATCCCTGCCATTAGGTGAATTTTGTGCATCCTTGTGCATCTGTGATGCATGTTATCCCTGCTATTTGGTGGATTTTGTGCATCCTTGTGTATTTATGCATCTGTGATGCATGTTATCCATGTTATTTGAATAATTTTGTGCAACCTTGTGCATATATGCATCTGTGATGCCTGTTATCCCTGTTATTTGAATAATTTTGTGCATCCTTGTGCATATATGCATCTGTGATGCATCTGTGATGCATGTTATCCCAGTGATGAAACTGTTCTGAGGGAATTAATCACTCAAATTATGATTGATTGATTAATATAATCTGATAAGGTGAAACTGAAGCTGTGATGCATGTTATCCCTGCCATTAGGTGAATTTTGTGCATCCTTGTGCATCTGTGATGCCTGTTATCCCTGATATTTGATGAATTTTGTGCATCCTTGTGCATCTGTGCATCCTCTGATGGAGTTAATTCAGTGGCCCTACCTCTGATGACCATCTTCAATGCTTTTGAAACTTTTAGAATTGAATGTGTATTTATGAAGGTTGTTTGTATTTATGAAGCCTTTTTGTATTTTATGAAGGTTGTTTGTATTTAAGACAGCTTTTAAGGTTAGTTAAAATAGAGGAAAAATTTTGACTGAAATTTGTTTTTAAGAGGGAATCCAGCTTGTTGTAAAATTGTGGGAAAATTTTTGCATATTTTCAACTTTTTTTACTGTTCATGCCAGCTATCCTTGTGCATCTGTGATGCCTGTTATCCCTGTTATTTGAATGATTTTGTGCAACCTTGTGCTTATATGCATCTGTGATGCCTGTTATCCCTATTATTTGAATAATTTTGTGCAACCTTGTGCTTATATGCATCTGTGATTCCTGTTATCCCAGTGATGAAACTGTTCTGAGGGAATTAATCAATTAAATTATGTTTGATTGATTAATATAATGGCTTGTTATCCCTATATATAAGAGTCAATACTTACAAAAGATGACATGATCTCAATATATGAGTCAATACTTACAAAAGATGACATAATCTCTATATATGAGAGTCAATACTTACAAAAGATGACATGATCTCAATATATGAGAGTCAATACCTACAAAATGACACATATCATATGTTTACATCTTAAACAAGTCCTATAAGACTTAAAGAACATTAGTTTATACTGTAAACATAACCATATGTCCACTAAGATGGTGCAAAAGTAGCCTATAAGACTTAATAATCATACCCTAGATTGGTCATCAGTTCATTCAAGTTATATGATGTACCTTCTATCTGTCCAGCTTCCATTAAGTACTCTATGCATCCTCTCACCAACCCTTCATCCACTTCAAGATTATCTGGCAGTCTTCCTTGCCTAAGTAAAAATGATTTCTTCATGTTTGGCACCTTATAGTTGTTGTGTCCCTTGACCTTCATCATTTCAATCATGCAATTCTGTAAACTCAAGAATACATTATTAAGGGTAATGTGTGTGAGCTTTTCAAAAGACATCATAACAGCTTGCATCAAATCTTGGACATTATATGCAGATGTTTCCACTTGTAATGACTGTATAGCTCTGAACCACCCTAAGTCATTGATATTAGTATCTGGAGAGTTTGGTGGTTGGCAAACCAGTTGGATGTCAAATCCATCTGAGGAGGCTGCAGCCCTAAACTCTGAATCATTGTTGTGTAGATGTGGTCTTGTATTGTCTTGTTGTATTACTATGTGCTTGCTTGCACTTGCTGGCCACTTCTCTTTAATTGCTGGTAGTATCTGTTGAGAAATGATGAAATTGCTTATGTGTGTAAAACTATGTGATGAAAATATTCTGATAGTTTTAAATGTAATGTCATCAATAGGGAAATGATATAGTTTCCCTATTTTGGAGGCTTACTTAAGTGTGTAAAACTATGTGATGAAAATATTCTGATTTTTTTCACTTGTAATGTCATCATTAGGGAAAGGATAGAGTTTTCCTATTATGAAGACTTACTTATATGTGTAAAACTATGTGATCAATAAAGAAATGATAGAGTTTTACCTGGTAGATTAGGCAGTTTCTGATAACTTCTTTAGTCACTGAGTCTATTGGCACAGTCATAATGGTTCCCCTCAATCTGTTTTTGCTGTTTCTTTTTGCTGGTTCAAGCTTTGTGAATGGAAATATGCCAATTTTTCCATCAAACACAAGTTCCCCATCACTTGAATACTGTGGTCTTGAGACTGCACACATGAACATAACTTTGGTTATGTACCTCTTGTTCTTGCATGTCTTGTATGGTCCAGTTTCTGATTTCAGCTTGTAGCACCTCTCCATTGCTCTTGTCATGTAAAACCACTTTTCATCAATGTGGGTAACATTGGTCATTGGTGTGAACTTTATTCTGTTGGTGAGGCTATCAGCTTGCAGTGAACCCAAGCTATATTGCAGCCTTTGTATTTTGTTTGCATCTGAGATAGAGGGTTTGATGGCATTTGTGTGTGGGTCGATTGCCCCCTTTTTCACCCACCTACTAACTGTGCTTTTGCTGCAATTCATCTCCTTAGCCAATCTTCTCATGGTTGATCTTTTTTAATATGGTACGGCCTTCATCATGTCTTCATCTAGTTCAATCCTTTTTTGTACATTATGTTTGATGTCTTTCTTGAGTGACTTGAACATCACTAGGCCTCCATCTAACATTTTCTTTTGTGCAGCCTTCCAAACATTCTGGATGGTCCTCCTGCTAACTTCAAATGATGTAGATGCTTCATCAAGCTTTCCCCTGTGAATTGTGCCCTTTTTGTTGTTTGCAAGGAGAAACTGAGCAATTTGATTCTTCTCTGATGGAGTTAATTCAGTGGCCCTACCTCTGATGACCATCTTCAATGCTTTTGAAACTTTTAGAATTGAATGTGTATTTATGAAGGCTGTTTGTATTTATGAAGCCTTTTTGTATTTTATGAAGGATGTTTGCATTTAAGACAACTTTTAAGTTTAGTTAAAATAGAGGGAAAATGTGGACTGAAATTTGTAATTTTAAGAGGGAATCCAACTTTTTGTAAAATTGTGGAAAAATTTGAAATTTTCATCTTTATTTACTGTTCATGCCAGCTTTTTCGCCAGTTCGAATTGATCAGTTGGGAGGGAGTTGGTTTGGGATTAATCTCCAAACTAATCCCTCCCTTAAAAAAGGCAGAAATAATATATTTTAATGTATAAACAGTATTTTTCTTAAAAATTGTGTCCCCAAAACTATGTCAAGTCTTTGGGGACGGAGGGAGTATAAAGTGTTATCAAAATATGTTACATGTATAAAAGTTTTACCTAAAAGGTGTTACCTATATTAAAGTGTTACTAAAAAGTGTTGCATTTGTAAAAGTGTTACCAAAAAAACGTTACATATATAAAAGTGTTACGTAAAAAAAAGTTACCTATGATAAAGTGTTATCTAAAAGCGTTACTTATTTAAAAGTGTTACACATAAGTGTTGCATCTTAATAAAATGTTACATAATATATAAATTAAGAGAAGTGTTACTATAATGTGTTATATAAATTTAATGTGTTACAATAAGATGTTACATTAAGTCAATAATGTTGTAGTGCGTCCACGCATAGTATGCTCAGATTTTTACACGTGATTTAATACGATATGTAGAAGGACCCACTTTTAATTAAAAGAAGTGTTTTCTACCCACCACTGCTTTCGGACCAATACACCCTCAAAAGTTGGTGTAAGATGGACCGAAAATAAAGGAGGGAGAGGGTTTCATTAAAAAACGCATGATGAAACTGTTTATACAAGACTAATTTAACATTTTTTGTAAGAAGGTTATTAGTTTCATTTATCCAGGAGTGATTAACGATTTCCAACCCCACCCCCATTTTATTTTTTTCATCGTGAAATTACTTATAAACTTATTTTATTTGAACGTTGAATATTTATTTTCACTCCTTTAAAAAAAACAAAAACTCCCAAATATTATTGAAGTATTAAAATATCATTATTCATTCAATTTTACAATTTAATACTTTAAAAAAAAAAAAAAAAAAGTGTCTAACGTTTACTATGAAAGTTAGGAATCCAAATTAACCGCATCGCCAAATAAAAATGGATAATTTTATCCAACTCATTTTCACCCCAAATGAATCTTTACATAGGAACATACTCTAGCCTACACTAGACCTATAGCATCTTGTTATTTATATCAAAACGTGTGACAACTCGAGGGAATACTCATTTTAGCTAAACAAAGGCTGGTAATTTCACTTGTCAAATCTGATTATATATTAAAAGAGAAAACCCAGTGCCGTTTTGTTATCATTAATTTTGGATTTCAATTTTGTATTCGTATTTTTCCTACCCCACAAGTGTTTTCACTATATTTTCGTATTGTCTCTAAATCGCCTTTATCAATTAATTGATTTTGTGCTTATTAGATAAAAAGCCCCTATATGAAGTACATATTACTCGATTTGAGAAAATGTTAACGAGCCACTTAAAATGGTGGGAACAAATTTCACCTATGTAAAAGGAAAATCACGTGTGTATCATGCATTAATTACCATATGCTTTGAAATATAAATTGTAGTGTTAATTGAAAAACAAAACACTTTATGGTTTTTAGCAATTAAATGACATGTTTGTAGAATATGTACACATAGAGTATAGGTAAATGCCCACAAATAAAATTATATTTTTTTATAATAATAAAAACTTCCTTAAAATACATTTTTAACTTCAGAAACATTATTTAAAAGTATTTTAAAGATATTATTTTTATTTTAAAAATAATAATTTTATTTGTTGGTATCTATGTAAATATTTGTGCAATTTTTCCGGTCGCAATGTCATTTTATTGTTGTCTAAAAATTAGATGTTTCAAATTGTAAAATTTTAAAAGATTGTGTATTAAAATGGTAAATATATATATATATATATATGTGTGTGTATTTAATTAATAAAAACTATAAAATTCGTGATGTTTTTTTAATTAACCCTAAGTTGTACTCTTTGATTTATAATTAGAAAGTCTTGGAACGTAACATTAAAATTTGATATATCATTTGCATTTCTAATAATAAACCATAGCTATTGTTTTCATTAAAATGCGTCGTTGTTTTCGCTTATATTTTAAGTAGAAATAATTGATAATGTGAAAAGATATATTTAAATTACATGGTGTGTTGGAAATATATAACATGTTATTGGATACATATTTAAAAAAAAAAAAAAAAAAAATCAGAGAGCTAGGCAACTTAATAGTATTCGGACACTATAAAATGGTTTTAAATAATGCAAAAAGCATTCAAAATTCGAATACTCACTACCATATGTGGTAACGTAACAATCCGCAAAGAAATTCAATTTGTTCAAACTATACTATATTAGTCAAAATTGTGATACTCTCATCGGTCTTGCACAGAATTATATCTAGACAAGTTTAATAAGACGCAAAAAAGACAACCTTTTACATTATATCTTTTTTATTACTGGTAAAAGAAAAGCATGGCTTCAGTACCATTTTTATTCAAAGCAAATAAAACTTTGACAAGCTTTTTAGAAAAACTGCACCTCAACTTCATACAGAATGGAGAGATGAAAACAAGACGCGCTTCCACATAATGTTCTTGTTGATCCATCCTTTCTTCATACACACTTTTTAAGTTACTCGGAAAAGTAAAAATTTATATGACACCAAACTTTTCCTAATTCCAACTAATATTCATTTGTGTGAGTGACTTTATATCTAACATATGGGTATATAACTCTAAAAGGTGAAGGTATTATTTATTTTAATTAAATCGTATTATTTTTTATTTTTATTTTTTTACTAAACGGTATTATAATTAGGAAGGATATTAGTTGTTTTTATTGAATAATATTAATTGAAGGGTACACAAAATATTAGTTGTTTAACTAGAGGATATTAATTATACTAAAAAGATATTGTAAGGTGGTTGGTGTATAAACCAATTTCACACCATACATACCCTATAACTAATTAATTGATTTAATATGAGCCCTTCCGTAAGCGTTCTTATCATTGCGGAATTATTACATTGAAGAGATTTATATTTAGTTATAGTTTATTTAATATATGTCCGACTTAATTTATTTGTTTAATATATATATATATATATATATATATATATATATATATATATATATATATATATATATATATAATATGGTTGCGGTTAAACGAACCCCCGATTCTCCTATACATACCCAATTACTATACAAACCTCATTAAAAATATAATTATTTTAAAAGATTACTAAACATACTCCAAGTTTAGACAATTATGCCCTTTTAAAAAAATTAACCTAAATTTTAAAACACAAAAAAGAAAAGTAAATAATTATAAACTCATAATTTTATTCACTTAAACATATAAACGATCAAAACAAAAGTGACGAGTTCCAAGATTGTAAAGGAAGAAAAACAAATTTGACCTTCGAAATCATTCAAACACAATAAAAAAAAGGCGATCTTCCTAATCTAAAAATAAAAAATGAGAGAAAAATAATTTGCAAGAAAAAAAAATCTGAAAAAAAAAACAACGTAGACTAACAAAGTGTGTTTAAATTTTATTCCATGTACGCTGATTTTTTTGCCTTTACAAATCGAATTATAATTTAACTTCTATTAATTTTACGCACTGGTGCTACAAAAAAATGCGAATATAATTTCACACAAAATAATACTGATGCACTATGGATACATATTAACTTGTCATTCAACGTAAGAAAAATAATACTTACATTAATATGATACTTTGTGTCGTTTGACTCCATTAATTAGACACTATAAATTTGGATTATCTTGTGTTAATTTGAAGGAATATAATCCAGGAATTTGAGTTTTAGGGATTTAACGAAAAATAATTCAGAAACATGATTTTTCCGACGACTTAACGGAAGTGAGATCCCCATCACATCGGGCAATGCTACAAGAGTGGCAGCTGAAGCAGTGGGAGAAGTGCGCCTATCTTGTGAAGATAGAGTTATGGTCTTGAGAGACGTTCCTCATGTTCCTAGTTTAGAAAGAACTCAACCTTCAGTTTCTAAACTGTTTGAATAGATACTCAGTTTCTTTTAATAAGGATGTTATTATTGCTTGAAACGATGAGTTTATCTGTTTCGGAACTTCAATGGATGATCTTTATACCATTTTTGGGCACACCACTCACAAAATTAAATCTAATAACACATCGATTATTTCGAGTAATAAAAGAAAGCGTTCTTCGGAGATGAACGAAACACTTCCATGGCATCTTAGACTAGGTCATATTAATCTAAAGCGGATAGAGAGATTGGTGAAAGACGGATCCTTGGAATCATTCCAAGTCGAGCCGTTTCCAACTTGTGAATCCTGTTTAGAGGGTAAAATGACCAAGAGGGCATTTGGAGCCAAGGGGAATAGAACTACGGAAGTGTTAGAACTCGTTCATACCGATATGTGTGGTTCAATGACGATCATAGCAAAGAAGGGGTATGAGTAAATTGTCTTTTTCAATGATTACTCGAGATATGGATACATCTACCTTATGATGCATAGGGAAAGAAGTATCAAGTTTCTACGATTTGATCGTAGAGGCGAATACCTTAGCGATGAATTCTTGAACTAGCTATCAGACGAAGGGATTGTATCCCTGTTGACCGCACCGGGAACCCCTCAATAGAACGGTGTGGTGGAACGAAGGAGCCAGACTCTTTTAGAAATAGTCAGATCCATGATGAGTTATTCGGATTTACCCAAGTCGTTTTGGGGTAACGCCTTGGAAACAACGACTTACATTCTAAACTTGGTGCCATCCAAATCGGTTCCTAAAATCCAAATGGAATTGTGGACCGGGCGCAAGCCCAGTCTAAGACACTTGCGGATTTGGGGTTGTCCGGCATACGTGCTAGACGAGGAAGCCGGTAAATTGGATCCACGTTCGGAATTAAGGTTGTTTATAGGATATCCCATGGGAACGAAAGGGTGTATGTTCTATAGTCTCAAGGATTAAAAGACCGTGATTAGTTTGCACTTTAAATTCTTGGAGGAAGACTATATGAACAAAAGAAAGCCCAGAAGTGAGATTACCTTAGACGAGTTAAGAGGGCGAACTCCAATACCAAGTATACAAGATGATATACCATAGGTCATACCATCACAACCGGAACCCCGTCGTAGTGGGAGGATTGCAAGGCAACCCGAGAGATTCATGGGAATTGGAGAATCTTCGGATTTGATTCCCGGCGATGAATCAGACACATGAACGTACGACGAGGCAATCCAAGACAAAGACGCGGAGGCGTGGCAAACCGCAATGGAAACCGAGGTGGGTTCGATGGATTATAATCAAGTGGGGGAGTTGGTTGATCCACCTAGTGGGGTAGAGCCCATTGGATGCAAGTGGGTGTACAAGAGAAAAAGAGGACCGGACGGAATGGTAGAGACCTTCAAAGCAAGGCTTGTGGCCAGTGGCCTGTAGCTATGCTTAAGTCCATCCGTATTCTCTTGTCGATCGCTGCGCACTTAGATTACGAGATCTGGCAAATGGATGTCAAGACAGCTTTCCTTAACGAAAGTCTTGATGGGATCTATATGCAACAGCCCAAAGGTTTCGTTGAAAAAGGCCAAGAGCACCTCGTATGCAAGCTTAAGAGATCCATTTATGGACTTAAGCAAGCGTCGCGTACTTGGAACCAGTGTTTTGATCAAGTTATTGAGTCTTATGGGTTTGTGATCAAAACAAGTTCGAAAGTTGTGTGTATAAAAGGTGTGACGGAACTGCTGTGGTATTCTTAGTATTATACGTAGACGATATTCTGCTCATTGGAAACAATGTAAAGGTATTGTCAGACGTAAGGGTATGGCTGTCAAATCAGTTTGATATGAAGGACTTAGGGAAAGCCGGTCACATCCTTGGGATCAAGTTCACTCGAGATCGCAAGAGGAGGATGTTGGGTTTATCGCAAGTTTCATACAAAGCCACTGTTTTGAAGCATTTCAGCATGCAAGATTCCAAGAAAGGTTTTGTACCTTTTAGGCGCGGAATCCATCTATCTAAAGAAATATGCCCTAAGACGCAAGTGGAGATAGATGACATGAAAGACGTTTCGTACGTTTCGGACGTAGGAAGTCTTATGTATGCAATGTCGTGTACGAGACCGGATATCTGCTTTGCCGTGGGCATGATGGCAAGATATCAAAGTAACCCCTGGAAAGCACATTAGATTGCAATTAAATGCGTTCTTTAGTTTCTGAAAAGAACTTGGTATGGAATGCTGATTTAACAATCAGACAATCTAATTCCCATGGGATACACGGACTCAAATTTCCAATCAGACATAGATTCCAAAATAACTACCTCGGGTAGTGTGTTTTGCATGGGAGAAGGAGCCATGACATGGAGAAGCGATTTACAGAAATGCATCGCAGATTCGACCATGGAAGCAGAATAAGTAGTTGCTTGTGAAGTAGCGAAAGAAGCGGTTTGGCTCAAGTACTTCTTAGTGGATTTGGACGATGTTCTGAATTTGCCCGACAAGATAACTGTCTTTTGTGACAATGCCGGAGCAGTTGCAAATTCAAGGGAACCGAGAGCCCACAAGGCCAACAAACACATTGAAAGAAAACACCATCTTAAGAGAGGAGATAAAGAGGTGGCAAAGGTAAATGTCGGAGGACAACCTAGTATATCCATTCACAAAGGGTCTGCCTCTGAGTACATTCGAGAGACATGTGGATGGAATGGGAGTCAAGACTATTGCCAATCTGCTTTAAGTATAAGTGGGAGGAATTATTAGGTTAGTGCAGGTTGACATAAGATGTCACGTAGAGCTACTACACTAAGACATGCGTGATGTATACTAAAAGCAGACTTTAAGTATAAGTGGGAGATTGTTGGAGTTATACGTGAAAGTATGCTTTTACTTTGTATAACTCGTGTATCAAACACTCGTTTTATGAGAATAATTCTTTTATCGCATTTGCTTTAGTTATGATTGAATGTTGAATTTCTATTGCAAAAAGTTCAATATATAGTACATGTTACATTGTAGTTAATGTGGTGATACCCGATCACGGAAGACGACATTAACAATTTACTTGTAACTAAACGTACATTTTCACGACCTAGTGGAATTGAACAATCCGCCGTGAAAGGTCGATGTGTAAGGCTCAGATTGGTCTGTCTTGACTAAGAGATTGCACTAGCACATTTAGTATGTGTTGAAGAGGTCCTACAGCGAGGATAAATTCTTCTGTTCTGAAAGGTGAAGAATTAGACCTCAGTGGTTGTTGATTTCTTAATCTCCGTCACTTAAATAGGACTGTGTGTGTTTAATAGTTACTGCTTTGATTCATGTTGGGTGAGAATCATTGTGACTTCGAACTTTGTGTCTTGGGCAGTAATATTAATCATACGACGGTTGCTAAGATTTAATACGGAGAAACGCGTGCGAGTACGGCTCGTGTGATTAGTCCCCTTGGTGGGCTCAGAAGTTTTATTGTACCAAATCTTGCAAGTGAAGAATTAGTTTCTTCGGTACGAATAATAATGTTGAGCTGTCTTTACTCCAAGGTGAAAGATGTTAATTAATTTAGAGCTATTCAGAAGCTTAATTAATTAATGGACTTGATAATCTTAAACGCGGGAAATAATAACCGGGAGCCCATATTATTGTAATATGGATTAAGATGGATAGTGCAATATTAATTTATTAGTGGTACTAATTAATATTAATGGGCTGAATTATATTGGGGCTCAATATTGAAATTCAGAAGTCCATTAGGAGGTCCAATCTTAATTCTCCTTAAGGCCCCTCAAGTAGCCCAATAATGATAAGGTGATTAAAATAAAAGAAAATATATTTGCTGATTTTTTCATGATATTTCGAAAAAGATATATTAGGAGAAAGAAAAGATCTTGTTGATTTTCTTGGAAAGATATTATGGAAGATAAGTATTCTTGGAATACAAGATTATCTCATATATTCAAGAAGATCCAAATCTTGGATTCTTTCTTTAATATTTTCGAAAATATGCTTATTAGGAGGAGGTTGAGATTTTTGTGGAATATTTTATTATGGAGAAAAGAATATATGGGATATATTCAAGATTTCTTAGAGGCTAAGAAAAGATTTTCTCCACCTCTAAAATATATGAAAATTTCGAAAATCCCTTGTCCTATAAGTAGGGGATGATTATTTCATCTCCAGTTTACAGTTTCACGGTGTTGAAAAAAAAATCAGCAACAATATTTTTCTTTTTCCTTAGTTATTTAAATTACTTGAAAGCATCTCCCACCGGTGATCAAGTAAGGCGAAAGGGAAATACTTGAGAAGGCTTTTGGGTTGATAAAGCGTGTTCGTGTTTGTCCCGTTTTATTCAAAGGTCAGTTCTACGAGAGGTACGTAAGTCACATAATTTCTTGTTTATTCCGCCATAAATTTTATGTGAATTAATTCAACATGCATGATGATAAAAATTGTTGTTGGAATTATTATTTGAATTAATTAGGATTAATTCATGCTAGTAATAATTATATTTAAATTCGTATTTAAATTTCATCCCGAAAAGTTCTCGGGCACCCCTATTTTCCCAACAACAAATTGTTTATGTGAATGATTGATTATTATCTATATGCAATAATATCAATTGATGACTCAATTTCACGAGGTAAAAAAAATAAAAATAAAATTGTATCAATTGGACGCAGATAGTGTAATATCTCATATGTTTGTATGTGAAGTTCTTTTCCAAGGGGAACAAACAAAACAAAATAATATACACTTATATATTACTCCAAAAAGAAGAAGTTGTGAATGAGTTTAGATGCATAGATAGAAGAAGGGCTTTAATGAATGAATCATTCTTCGGACATGAATACCAACAAAACAAATCAAAGGCTCTAGATATGCATAATTTATGGCCTTTTTTTTTTTCAACTCAATTCTCACACTTAAACGACAAAAACGTTGATTTAAATTTCTATTATTTATTATTTTTATGGACATTTAGACCAGAATGTCAAAATTCTCAATTTTGCTTTATTTAGGAACATCAGAATCTTCGTCATATGCTATATGTTGCTATTTTTTGGAATTTTCCTTTCATAAATTCTTGTATTAGGATTTAGGAGGTCTAAAATTAGAGGAATGTATTGATTGGGAAGTATGTAGGATTTTTTTAAACTTTCAAAGCATGGGGTATTTAATTCAGATTTTTAAAAATTCTGAGGTATTTAATACGGATTTTAAAAATTCTTAAAAAAATATTTAGGTATTCAACAGTTTATGGATTTTAACACTCTAATGAATTTTCGTTGATTCTCTTTCAAAATCTCTTCTTACAACCAGAGATTTCTATAAATTTTAAAAAGTCTTAAAAATCTTTAGATATTCAACCGTTTATAAAAATCCATGTAAATCAATTAAAAAAATCATCCAAGCTCTACATGAAGTCTATAGATTTTCTAAATCCATATACTTTTTTAAGCCCAAAAAAATTAAATAGAATCCTAATTGAATACACCCTCTTATAGACTTCTTGTTGTCGAACAAGATTTAATTTTATAGACTTTCTTACTCATCCATTAACTCAATTTGTATTTCTAAATAATAAATTATTTTTTACTCCCCTCCATGGGGATGTTATCTTTAAAACCGTTATTAAAAAGTAGATATAATGGATAAAAAGTAAAAATATATTGTCAAATTAAATACAAAATAAATTATTTTAAAAATATTGTGTGTGGGGTTTAATGACAAATAATGTATATAAATGTATGTTGAAGGGTGTAGATAAAAATAATTAATATATATATATATATATATATATATATACATATATTATTTTATTTTTCTTTTCATCATTTGCTAGCTTTTTCTCTTTCAAAGTTTTTATCACCCCATGAATAATGTGGATAACTGACCCAGTTAGACAACATGACCGCTTAGCCAGTTAGATAAAATGGGCCGATTAGCCTATATGACTTAGTATGGGCTGCTGAGCCCAGATAGACTTATATGGGCTATGAAGCCCACTTCTACTCAATATGGGCTGATGAGCCCAGTTAGTTCAATCATCATGCGTCTTCATCTCGAAATTATTTAACGAAGTATAGTTATTGAGTATTTAAATAAAGAGTAGGATTTATATGAAGATGCTTCCTAATAAGTTTAACATGAAATAATTTTAGAGTATCATTAAACCTGTCAGAAGTATCAGTTGTCTGAGTTCAAGAAAATTTAAAACAATTTTCTTGAACTCAAACTAATGATACCCCTGATGATATTAGTGATACTCCCGATGAAATTAATGATACTTTAAAATTGTTTCATGATAAGCTTATCATGAACTATTTTCATATAATACTTTGCCTTAAATAAAATAAATGGTAAAGCATTTTTTCATTTAACTTTCACCAATTTTTATTCCAGTCAGTTAAATTTTGCATCTTTAAAAATAGGTTCGTAAATTTTTTCGTCTTTTAATCGGCTTATTATTTTTAACAAACTTCAGTTTATTGTTGGTCCTTTTAACTAAAGAGCCGAACTTCAAAAAAAAAGTTAACAGGCAAATATTAATATAGTTGCAGATTTAGGTAAAAGATGAAAAAGAGTTTTGACGAAAAAAGTTTGTCGAAAATACAAAATAACCATTCTTCTAACTAAAAACAAGATACCAACAATAATTTCAGTCTCCCACCATTCCAATTACAATAAATAAAATTGACAAGATATATACCCTACGAATGCACCCCTAACCCCTTAAAATTAAAATTGACAAGAAATTTGCCCTACAAATGCACCCCAACCCAACCCCTTAAAAAATCGCAACATAATATCTAAAAATATTTTCTTGTCAGCGTACTCTCTAGTCCATGTGATTTGGGGGCATTCATGATTCCATAAATTCTCAACATTCTGAACTTCTTAAACAGAGTTCCCCCCAGTATTTAGGTAGCAATGCCATGATTCTCAAATGTTATCTGTGTCATATTTTTGTGTTTTATCGTGTAGAAAGTATAATATGTGAAATGCAAAAAATACCCAACCAACCACCATAATTTTAAATTTATGATAAAAAAAATCCACATATTGAAACATAAATAGTGAACACAGAAATATAGAAGTGCTAAATTAGGCAACAATATGAGTCCAGAATTTTTGCTTGGACAAATTTATTATAAATTTATAATGACATGTAAACGTGGAATTTAATTAATGGGCCAGGTCGCAATATTCCACCATATAATTATTGAAAGACAAATTGCACACAGTGGGGGTGTTGATCCTCCTTTCTATCTGCAGAAAGACAAGTCAAATCACCACTTTTTTTTTTTTTTTTTATACTTGGTAGTACTCGTAATACTATTTACTGTTGACTTTTTTTCTTGTCTTAATGAGCAAATTTTTATTAGTATTTAAAATGCTAAAGTAATTTTTAAGTTATTTTTATAATTGAAGAGATACATATTTATCACACTTTACCTTAAAAATTATTTTATCATTTCAAATACTAATAAAAAACTTATTCCCTTTGATTCATTTTTTATTATCCACTTTTTCATAAAATGAAGATTTTTTTTGTTTTCCCTTTACCCAAAATAGCAATAAGCAAACACTGTCATTTTTAATTTATCCCTTAAAAACATCATTTATTTACACTCATTCCACTACTTTTATCAATTTTATACCTACAAATATATTCCATAAAGTTGGAAAGATCTTCTTGTTCCTTTTAAAAATCTATTTTATACCCATAAATACTAATAAACAACTACTATCTCCGTCCCGAATCTTATTTCATATGTGAGTTTGCACAATATTTAAGAAAAATAAAGTTGTGTGAGTGTAAAGTTATATAATAAAATAATAAAATGTGCTTTATTGACTTTTGTAAGTACTGATTGTTTCCTTTTTAAAGATATGAAAAAAGAGTTGGACGTCCAAAAAAAGAAAACGTGAAAAAAGATTTGGGACGAATGGAGTATTTTATTAAAATCCGTGTCATTTCCTTAGGGGCAATAAAAATGAATCGGAGAGAGTATCTTCCTTCACAAAATCTAAAATTTTGAAAAAGAAAAAATCAGTCCAAGGAAAGCAAAGATGATTGACAGGATATATAATTAAAGAAATAAAAAGGGAAATTAATGTTAAATTAAATGGTAGGAGTAGAAATTAATGGCAGAAAGAGATCATCAAGAAATGGACATTTTCTATACTTACAGGCATGCATAAGATCGGTCTTACAATTAAAATTCAATTCCAATCTCGAACCATTTTAAATTCAATAATCTATTTTGGTAAGGAGCAGCAAGCTATTTTTTATTCATATTTAAAAAAATCAAATTATCGACGAATTTTTTCGTCGGTAATTTTCGACCAACCTTTTTTGTCCGTCAGTAAATTTTAAATTAATAATAACAAGGTAATTTATGATCAATATTTCCTAGGTAGGTGGTTGGTAAATGTGTTCGTCGGTAAATACCGACGGACATAAATCCATCGATTATTTAGTAGGTAATTTTTCAAAATTCAAGTCCGTCAATAATTATGCCCGTCTGTAATTTTAATCGGTATTTTACAATTCTTTTGTAGTGCTTTCTATAAATATAATAACATTGTAAGTGGTGGACCAGAGTAAACAAATATCTGCGGATTCATACCTGGTTCATGATTGGAAGAAGAGATGCACCATAGTTTCAAATTTGTGTTATGTCACTATTCAATAGATAATAGCCACTTAACAAAGATGTTATTTTATTTTCAAATATCAAACTTTTTTATGAGGGAAAAGAGAGGATGTGATCTGGAGATAGAGGAAAAATAATTTTATGCATGAGGTTATAAATTATCTTTGAAGTTTGGTTATGACTAAGAAAAACTTAGTTTATACTTCAATGTACACATAACTATTCAACGTTCAACTGGTGTCCAAAGTTTTATTGCAAAAACTTCTACACAAAAGTTGCTCTATACAGTGCACTTTTATTTCAGTTTTAACTAAAGTTTGATTTATTAAAAAAAAAAATGTTTATATGAGCAATTGTGATTCATTTTGACTATAGTTTGATTCATTAAAAAAGAAAAGAAAAGGAAAACTGTTCCTATGAAGATAAATATTGATTTAGAATCTTCTATAAAATCTATTCATAGTATGAAATAAATAACATTACATGCATTCAGTGGTACTAGTACATGTATTCATTGATATCATAACATTTTATATACAATATCAGAGAGTATACATAATAATACTAGTAAACACATACAATGGTATTTAAGAATATATGTAATGATATAAACTTGTATATCCAAAGAAAATTATTACCAAAGTGTCCTTAAAGTTTTAGCCTCTTCAATTGTCTCGTGAAGCGTGTGAAAATAAAATCTTAAAAAAATATTAAAAGATTAAGAATATTTTAGAAAACAAGTTAAAAGAGGTCGGATTATATAAGACAACTAGTGCGTATTCCCGCGAATTTTACGGATTGGAAAAAAAAATTATTTTCAAAATATATATATAAATACTTTTTATTTTAAATATCTTGTAATTTCGATATAATATTAAACGTTAATTCGAATTATTTAAAAAATCAATTCCCTCCTAAACATTTCATGTATACATATATTTTGAAAAAAGAAATATTAAAAAATTTAAAATTTAAAAAAAAAAAATTGCTAATTTTCAGTATCATAGTTGTAACTGCAAATCTCGAATTTATTAAAAATAATAAACACGAAAAAGGATTACAATTTAATTTATTCGGATCGAACCGAAAAATAAAACTTTTGCGGGTTGACTAACTCTAGATTTGATCCTCTGATTCTTCTCTTCGGTGTTGACCTTGACTTGGATGTTCTTCGGGAGAAATCCTTGCCTTGATCTTCGTTTGAGGTTGATCTTTGAATTTATAACGTTAATCCAAGGGCGAAACGCCTTATTTTGGATTAAACGTTATTTTTGGAATTTGGGGGATGAACGCCTTCGAAGGCGGGATGAACGCCGTTGAATTTGGTGAAGAACGTCCCTTGAATCTTTGAGGAGAAACGACGGATCGGAGAGGTGCCGGACCTTTATCTCGAATCGGAGGCCCGTTTATGGTAGGCTTGTGCGAAGAACGCCTTTGAAGATTCTTCAAATCTTCAAGGAGAAACGCCGGATCGGAGGGGTGCTGGACCTTGATCTCGGATCGGAGGCTGTTTATGGTAGACTTGCGTGAAGAACGCCTTGAAGCTGCGAAGAACGCCTTTGAATCTTCAAGGAGAAACGCCGGATCGGAGGGGTGCTGGACCTTGATCTCGGATCGGAGGCCGTTTCTGATCGCTTCCCACGAAGAACGCTTTGAATTTGACGAAGAATGCTTTGAATCTTCAAAAGCTCTTGAACTTCTGAATTCCTTGTGCTTCTGTCTGTCTGAATGTGTCTGAATGAATGAATGAATGAATGAATGAAGAATCCTATTTATAGGGTGAGGAGATTAAAACTTTCCTTCTTCATGGTGCCAAGTGGCGCTTTATGATTGGCGATGCCGATTTGATGGGCTTTTATAGGCCAATTTCCAGATTTAGTTGATTCTCATTAATTTCTTTCCTTCTTCATGCAAGATACGATTTGATATTTTCTTGGGCACTAAGTCAACTGTATTAATTACTGCAGACTCGTATTTTTGGCAAGTTTGTACGTGTATATTAAATATCAATAAATTTAATTATTTAATTTGAGAATTAATTTATTTAAATCCCCAAAACAAAATAATAAATTTATTTTGATATTAATATTTATTTGTACACGTGTCATTATTTAATTGGGTGCAAAATTAATTTGCTTACAAATGCCCCTTCGTGCTTTGTTCACGGTCATTTGTGACTTGGAGTGAATGAAGCACGAAAATCTTTACGCCCTCATTTGCTTTTGGACTTTTGAATCATGACTGAACTTAGAAGATGTCTAAGCTGCCTACGTACCTCTTTGGTCTAAGAGGATCAAGTCATAACTTAGTTCAAGGGGGATTTGATTTAATTTGGGGGTGCCATAAACAGTTTATACTAGTGTAGGCTAGGAGTGACATACAGTTTAAGCTCGTGCGTCAAGGAGGTTTGGTTTGAATTTGTTTGATAGTTTATACTCGTATCAGGGAGATATACTTTGAACTTGTTTGATATTTTAGACTCGTATCAAGGAGCATTACAACTTTGCAGACAGTTTAGTCTCTTATCAAGGAGATTTCATTTGACTTGGAGAGACTTCAGTTTGATCTTTAGCTTGAGAGCTTCAGACAGTTTTGTCTTTCGCCAAGGAAACTTGATTTAGTTTTGAGATAGTTTTCACTCGTATCAAGGAGCTTCATTTGATTTGAATTTTGGAGAGACTTCAATGTGATCTCTGGCTTGAGAGCTTCATACAGTTTTATCTCTTATCAAGGAGAATTTGATTTGGCTTTGAGATAGTTTCCGCTCGTATCAAGGAGCTTTACAGACAGTTTATGCTCTTGTCAAGGAGATTTTATTTGAATTTGTTTTATAGAGTATACTCGTATCAGGGAGATATACTTTGAACTTGTTTGATAGTTTTCGCTCGTATCAAGGAGCTTTACAGACAGTTTATGCTCTTGCCAAGGAGCATTTATTTGACTTTGGAGAACTTCAGAAAGTCTCTTCGAGCACTATGTCTCCTTGCTTGACTAATTGCATGACCTTTTCTTTGAAGATAAAACAATCTTCAATTGAGTGGCCCACTAAGCGGTGGTACTTGCAATATTTTGGATTGTCAATGCGTCCAGCTTCTTCCGGCCGTTTCATCTTAGACAACTCAATAAGTTTAGCGTCCATCAAGTCATCGAATATCCCCGAGATGTCAGAGTCTAAGAAAGGATATTGCTTTTGTCGTAGCTCTTTAAGAGTCAGCCCGCCTTGCCCCCTATCCCGAGGAAGGTCCGTTATGTATTCCTTACTTGGAGGCTTGTCATATATCATATTGCGATACTTTTGACTTGGTGGTTCTTCAACTCCACTTGCGGCCATGCTTAGCTCCATGTCATGAGCTCTTGTAGTCAGATCTTCGAAGGTCTTTGGTTGAATTCCTTGAAGAATGTATCGGAGACCCCACTGTATGCCTTGGATGCACATCTCAATTGCAGAAGCCTCCGAAAGTCGGTCCTTGCAATTCAGACTCAAGTTCCTCCATCGATTGATATAGTCGATCACGAGCTCATCTTTCTTTTGGCGGGTGTTGGTTAGCTCGATCATGCTAACAGTTCTCCTTGTGCTATAGAAGCAGTTTAGGAACTCATGCTTCATTTGATCCCAACTGTCGATGGAGTTGCTTGACCAGATGATCTCCATAGGTTCCGGCGTTGTTGCAAGTTTCGATAAAGTGAGCTACGTGTTGCTTTGGATTCCCTTTGCCGTCAAACTGTTGAAACTTAGGAGGTTGGTAGCCGGTTGGCATTCGCAAGCTATCGATCCTCTTTGTGTAAGGCTTGGTGTAGCTGAAGGTTGATTTGGAGGTGTCGTCAAACTTCCCTTTCACCGTCTCCAGAATGAGTTCCTTGAGCTGGTCGACTTGGATCCCTCCACCTGATGAGATCTGCAGCTCTTTCTCGGTTTCACCAACTTGACGTTAAGTTGAGGTTTCCTCGTCGTGTTCCTCAACTTGTTTTCCTTTGACGTGGCTTGCATCGTTGCCATCTACCCTATTCATCAGACTGGCGATCTGGATGTCTTGATTCTTGACATGATCTGTAAGTCCCGCTATGGCCTTGATCAGGCTGTCAAGCTTTTCATCGACAGTTGAGGCATCCGTCATCATGGCTGGCGCTATGCTTGAGTCTGAAGATGAGTGTGGAGTAGAGCATGTAGAGTTGACTTCCTCATCTTCGCCGATGTAGGGAGGCTTGTTCATAACTATCCCAGATGAAGGGCTTCCTTCTGAAGAGGCGTGTGTCGATATCTTCTTCGACATGCTTCTTGTGATGACGTTGGCATTAGGAGCCGTTGAGGGTTTTGTCCTTAGCAAAATAATCTTGTGTGGAGGAGTCATTCCGACGATCCTAAGCTTGCCTAAGGAGAGAAGAGATTAGAGGTAGAGTATGTCCCACTGGGCGTGCCAAATTTGTAACTGCAAATTTTGAATTTATTAAAAATAATAAACACGAAAAAGGATTACAATTTAATTTATTCGGATCGAACCAAAAAATAAAACTTTTGCGGGTTGACTAACTCTAGATTTGATCCTCTGATTCTTCTCTTCGGTGTTGACCTTGACTTGGATGTTCTTCGGGAGAAATCCTTGCCTTGATCTTCGTTTGAGGTTGATCTTCGAATTTATAACGTTAATCCAAGGGTGAAACGCCTTATTTTGGATTAAACGTTATTTTTGGAATTTGGGGGATGAACGCCGTTGAATTTGGTGAAGAACGTCCCTTGAATCTTTGAGGAGAAACGACGGATCGGAGAGGTGCCGGACCTTTATCTCGGATCGGAGGCCGTTTATGGTAGGCTTGTGCGAAGAACGCCTTTGAAGATTCTTCAAATCTTCAAGGAGAAACGCCGGATTGGAGGGGTGCTGGACCTTGATCTCGGATCGGAGGATGTTTATGGTAGACTTGCGTGAAGAACGCCTTGAAGCTGCGAAGAACGCCTTTGAATCTTCAAGGAGAAACGTCGGATCGGAGGGGTGCTGGACCTTGATCTCGGATCGGAGGCCGTTTCTGATCGCTTCCCACGAAGAACGCTTTGAATTTGACGAAGAACGCTTTGAATCTTCAAAAGCTCTTGAACTTCTGAATTCCTTGTGCTTCTGTCTGTCTGAATGTGTCTGAATGAATGAATGAAGAATCCTATTTATAGAGTGAGAAGATGAAAACTTTCCTTCTTCATGGTGCCACGTGGCGCTTTATGATTGGCGATGCCGATTTGATGGGCTTTTATAGGTCAATTTCCAGATTTAGTTGACTCTCATTAATTTCTTTCCTTCTTCATGCAAGATACGATTTGATATTTTCTTGGGCACTAAGTCAACCGTATTAATTACTGCAGACTCGTATTTTTGGCAAGTTTGTACGTGTATATTAAATATCAATAAATTTAATTATTTAATTTGAGAATTAATTTATTTAAATCCCCAAAACAAAATAATAAATTTATTTTGATATTAATATTTATTTGTACACGTGTCATTATTTAATTGGGTGCAAAATTAATTTGATTACTATAGTACTCCCTCCGTCCCGGATCTTTTTTCACGTTTACTATTTTCACGTGTTTTTGCGAGCGAGTTTTTAATTAGTATTTGAAATGATAAAGTAATTTTTAAGTCACTTTATACTAGAGGAGAGATAGATCTATCATACCACTTTTTCAAAATTACTTTATCATTTTAAATATTAATAAACAACTCCCTCGCTAAGACACGAAAAAAAAGGTAGTATGAAATAAGATCTGGGACGGAGGTAGTATTATACATGGTAAGATATTGTATATCATGACAAGATTTTTTTGGAAATAATGTGTAATTTCAGTGACAATATCTTTTGGATAGTAAAATTTTGTCCAAAAAAATGTTATAATCTATTATCCATAGTAAGATATGATATTGGATGACAAGATTATTTGAGAATCTTGACATCTTTTGCGTGACAATATTTTTTGCAAAATATTTCAATATCCACTTAGAAAATTCGCATATATAAATATTTTGCAAAAATATTTATTCCAAAAATATCTATTATTGTATTATACATGGTAAGATATTGCATTTCATGACAAGATTATTTGAGAATAATATGCTATTTCAATGACAATATTTTTTTGATAGTAAAATTTTGTCAAAAAAAAAAATGTTACAATCCATTATCCATGGTGAGATATGGTATTGGATGACCATCTTATAGCGTTATACGTAACAATATCTTTTGCAAAATATTTCAATATCCTCCTACAAAAATTAGCATATATAAATATTTTGCAAAAATAAATTCCAAAAATATCTAAGTAAGAAAATCGTTGAACTGTGGAAAAAATATTTGTTTTACATATTAGAGGACATGGCGGCGGCGCCGAGACTATTCAATGGAAGATGACAAAACTAAAAAAGGAGGCGAGAAGAAAAAAAATCTTAAGACCAAGAAAAATATTATAAAAAATCAGTATAATACCTTTGATCCAAGACCGTGGTATCCGATGCGGTTTGAGGCGGCGGGAGTAGAGCAGCGAGGCGGCGCCTGTTTGTAAGCAATCTGACATGAAAGGGATAACGGAGTGAGAAAAGAATAGAGGAGAGGCGGTGGCGGTTCGGGATTTACATACCTTGGAGTTATCCCTATTTTGCATATCCGCTTTGGACGCGCTCGCCGGATACCACAAATCCACAATATATGCCGCCACTTGAATCACTGGGCTAGGCGGAAAAGTCGCTTGAGATGGATTCGGATTAGGCACAATGATCAATCAAGTCGGAGCAACGACGGCGCGTGAGCAATATTGATGACGACGATGCCAGTTGTAACAGTAGAGGCGGCGCCAATGATGGCTGCAACGGGAGAGAGAAACATGCGGCATATTTGAGAGAAAAGGGACGGTGTGTGTGATATTCTTAATAAGAGATTAATAAAATTTAAATTTAAAATGAATGGTTTAGATTTAATTTTGTGACATAAATGGTCGAGATCAAAACTTAAACCAACTTTTATTGAGAGCGCAACATTTCGAAATGAAGAGATTTGAGACATGTTATATCAACCTAAGAATAAGGTGATGTTGACACATCATTTCAGAGAGATTTATAAATATATTATAATAAAATTTAAGATAAATCTCTTTTACTGATTAAAAAAAAAAAATCCGATTATGACTTCTCCCTGCAAACGTTCCATTCCATTTGGCATTATTGAGGTGGGGGAACTCACTTATTACAGAAAAAATTATGAATGTAATATTTAAAATCTCCTTCAGTCAATCCAAGAATTACTATCTAATAATTATTGAGGTGGAAAGTCCCTTATTAATTGTAACTTTCTTATTTAAATAAATAGGTATTGCTATATTTGTTGGTCAGTCAACCCAAGAATTTACTATCTAACTAACTGAGGTTACTAGAGAAATCTCAGACATTTTATCAGTTGAGAATTAAGACACCAACCAATCTGTTTTTCTTTCTTTGAACGAAACATAGCTTATTGGTCCCTTCGGCTGTTCTAGTCTAGGGAAAAATGACAGACATTGAGAAAAAGAAATACCAAAACAACGATGAAAGACATTAATAAGTTGTTTATACAGTTCGTTAACGTTTTGAGGCACTATTAAGCCAGTATAATTTCAACAGATACAAATACATCAATAGTAATTATGCCCTTCCTTCAAATAATAATAATAATAATAATTAGTCCCAAAAAAATTCAATTTTATTTTCTCAATATATAGTACGTTAGACCTTACAATTCAACATTTAGAACTGCCCAGAAGTTACTAGAATATATTTTCTCAATGCATATTCTTTATTGTACAAATTTTATTACTCTCTCTGTCTTATTACAAATTTGCATAAAAAAAGTGTACTTTTTAAATAAATATGTGTGTATATTTTTAAGTATGTAATTTTTTTTTAGTGTGTAAATTCTTATAAAACATTCAAATAAGACAAGATTGTAAATTATTGTGGAAGGTAAAACAAAAAGGCTAGCTTCAAACGAGTGATATGAAAGGTAAAAGTTTCAAATTATTGAATGACGGTGGATTTCTGGTTACTTACCAGAAATTTCTTTTTAACATACAAAATAGTTAATCTCAAATCTATTTCAATCAATCCAAACCAAACCAAGTAAAAGAACAACACATTTGTGGTGGGTGGGGGTGATGAGCTGAAATTGCTTCATTTAGACTCGATGAACACTTTAAAGCATCATATGTAGCACTAGGCAATAGGGATCCAATGATACTATACCTCTTTCTAACTTTACGGCTAGTAAAAAACAAAAACCAAACTATAAAATCTAAAATTTCTGTTTGAAACTCACTCTACCTATCCTACAGAAAACTTTACAGAAGTTTTGGGCAAAAGAATTAAAGAAAATGATAGAATAATAGACGTAAAAATATTGTGATCGGAAGAGAAATATGTAAAAACTTAAATGTAATTTGATGATATACTTGAATAACATTTGATGTAAGATAAGAATGAAGATAGATATGAATATTTAGGAGCAATTTACCAAAAACAGAATGAGAACCTTTCTTTTTGTAACGGACCAAGATAGAAAAAAAATAAAATAGAGTCAGAAACACAGTTTTTACAAACATGATAAAAATCAGTTAGCTGTTGAGCCAACTAATAGCATAACCATTTGCAAAAATAAGTTAACTGATAAACCGACTCAACTAACTTGCAACAGATAATCCAAGGCAGCATAATAAATCCAAGAATAAGAAGACATGATTCTAGTTGATCCTCCAAAGAAAAATCAAGAAAACACTAAACAGTACAAGACCAAAACCTAGGATTCCCAATATAACAAAAAGGGTGTTCCAGGGAATCCTAGGCCAAAATGCATTACTTACAAAATGGAAAGTATAAACAGACAAAACAGCAACAGCAAAGACAAAGAATTTAGAAGAATACATAGTTTAGAAGCACCTGTTTTAGTTACAAACCTGTTTAACCTAAAATTAGGACACCTAATTCATCAAACAAACTGTAGAAGAATACAACCAAGCCCAACAACACCAAACACATATAAATACGAATACGGCTTTCTTAAATACATCACACAACCCAAATCAGAATGTAATTAAGTCAACGAGGCGTTTACGTTTACGCTATGTGTATCGTTTCTATGTTCTTGCTCAGCTCCTCCAACTTCTTCAGCCTCAACCTCTCGCTTTCGCTCACCAGCTGTGCGTATAACACAAACAATTTATCAGCAACACAGATTTAGACAAGACTAAAACTTATAAAATGTTCGGTTTGAGTCAATAATCGGTATTATCTTGCCTTACTCACCTCCATCAACTTAGTGATCAGCTGTACTTTCTCCTTGTTCTTTTCGTTGAAGCATTCAAGAGCTTCTTTGTACTCTCTCTCCTGATAAAATCCAGAATAATTTAGGAAATTGGATTCGATTTTCAGAAGAACTTATTGTAACGAAACGAAAAAGTCACGCATAAGATGAATTTTATCACCTTCTTCTGGCAAGTTTGGCCCAGTGGTTTTAACTCCTTGTTAACTGCGTCGATTTTCTTGCGAACGAAGGATACTTCCTTCTTCATCGGATCGGACAGGGCTTCTAATTCCTGGTAATTTTATAATGATGTGAGCAAGTCAATATAGACATTTTTCTGCATAACCTATCTTGCTATATCAACCTTTCCCATACATATGAACATTTAACAGTAAGATATAGTAACTTTGTCAAGAATATGCACAGAGGAATTAATCAATCAAAATTGGAATATTTCAAGATCTATTTAAATTTTAGGGTGAATCTACCTCGGGGAACAATAAAAAAACCCACAAATTTAGGGCGAATCTTCATCCCCAAATTTTATAAGATATTCTTCACCCTCTATTTTATCACACACCTTATCATATCCGTTCTAATTCTTTTTTTCAAAGTAAAAGGAGCCTTAAATTTTAGGGCGAATCTACAAACCCACAAATTTGAAAACAGAATTAAATAATTTTTTCTGTTCCATAATTTTTACCTTAAAAAATTAAACTAATTAAGGTATAAATAACCTAAATAATCACTATTAAGCTCAAAGATCTAAGTTTAAATACCAAAAAAAGAAAAGGAGACATGAATTCCATGAATTAAGCATAACTCCATAAAAAAAATCCCTCTTTAACATCAAGAGACAGGTAATAAACCCTAAAATGATACAAATCCATGAAAAAACAAGGGAAATTTTCACAATAAGCTAGCTTCCCCTATTTTAGGCAAAAAAAACCATGAATAATCACCTGCATAAAGACCTTAAAACAAGCGAAATGAACAGAATTTTACCAAGAATAAACTAAAAACAGAAACCAAAACAAAACCCCCAAATCCCTGTCCCTAATAAAAAATTAAAAAAAAAAAAAAAAAACAGAGAGAGGGAGAGAGAGAGAGAGAGAGAGAGAGAGAGAGAGAAATAGTACCTCGCGAATGGTGGCCAAACGCTTGGTTTCTTCTTCAATTCGGCCAAGCTGGGCTTGAACTTTCTCCTTGACTTCGAGCTTCTTCTTCTCAATTTCCTCCTCTTTAGCCCTAAAAGTAGAGAGAGCAGATTTGGACATTTCCTCATCTTCTTTACTCAAAGCTCCATTAAAGCTCAAGCTCCCAGAAATCTGACCCGATTGCATCAGAGATTGTTGGTTTTCTAGCGTCCTCTGAGTCTGCATCATTCTTCTAACCCTTCTTCTTTCTCAATTTCGCCTCTTTATTATGCCCCCTCTCTTTTTCAAATTGGGGCTTCTTCTTTCTTTCGCCTTTCGCTTTTGCTTTTGCTTTTGGAATGATGATGATGATGAAGAGAGAGAGAGAGAGAGAGTAGAGAGAGAAAGAGGGGCGAGAGAATTCTCCTTTGTTTCCTGTTTGCAGGTGCTTATGAACAAGGCTGGGATGGATGGATGGATTGCCCTTGGCCTTGGCCTTGGCCTGTGTTTAAAGTTATAAGGCCAGCTTAGCTAAATCGCTTTTTATTATCACCCACTATTCGTATTCTTTACACTAATTTTATTTAGGAAAAACACAAGTGGGTGTAGATGGTAGTATGATGAGACTATTCATAATTTTTTTTTTAATAAAATTAGATTTTTTTTATATAAATTATAAAAAATGTGTATATTGTACTCCCTCCGTCCACGAGTAAGTTTTCCACTTCTTTTTGTTGAATGGTTTAAGAAAGTGTATTTGTTTATTAATATATGGTGGGCCACATGTTGACTTTTGGGATAAAGTAATGAATAGTGTTGAAAAGTAAAGTGAATGAGTGGCATTTTTGTAATATCGTGTGAGTTTGAAGGTTAAAGTTTATATATAATAAAGTGTTGTTATTTCCATTTATGGAATGAGAAACTTACTCGTGGACGGCCCGAAAAGGAAAGTGAGAAGTTTACTCATGGACGGAGGGAGTATATAAAAGAATTGTCTTTTTCGGTTAATTTTATTGGACAGACAATAATAAAAAGTAAGACTATTTTATTGGACGAAAAGAGTACAAATTAAAATCCATCCCTTCACAAATTTTAATGTGTTATGTACAACTAATACGGGCTACTTTTTTATTTATATATATATATATATTTTCCTATCATTAGTGCTTTGGAGTATGGTTAGGTGTAATTTAAACCCGGTCTTTGTCAAGCCCCTTTAATTTTCTTCTTTTTTTAATAATTTTCTTCTTCTCTGTTTTTAATTTAGTACTAGTGTTGAATTGTATGGGTACCGACTCATTCACTGAAACTAGAATATCAGTTCCGCCCCAAGTGTTGCATGATTTTAAAATAAAGTTATATTGATATTTTTGTATGCTATTTCAAAATTAAATAGGGGTATATTTTACAAGTTTAAATTATTTTGATATATTATATTATAATTTGAATTATAAAAACGCCTATTCATGTCTACACTTCTATAAACTTGTAGTAAAAGACGAAACCCTCGCCTCCAGGAACCACACCCCCGGCCCGACAGGATACACTTCTATAAACTATATACTATAATATACTACACTAAAAAAAAATTACTACACTCAAAATTCACATGGATAATATATAGAGAGGCAGAGCATAAGAGTGAAATGACCCAACTACCAACCACTTGAGAAAGATGTTCTGTACAATTCACTTTACTCAATCTAAATGTCGTCCCATTTTCCAAACTTTGTCTTATAACATGACCCATAAATAAATGAAATAAGACCAAAACTGTAAAATGTACAGTTTTCCCTACAACAAATATATTCCATATGAATAAATATGGATAATTTTATAAACTTTTATTAAATAATACTAATAAACATTTTATTTGTTTACAAGAACTACAATGTAGTGTGGTTTAATTCGTGAACAGTAACTGACAAGTTACACTGTTCACTGACACTTTACATTATTCACTGACATTGATTGACACTGCAGCAACTTTATCAGTATATATATACTACACTATTTTTTAGTATACCACAGTGTAATTTTATATATCATTGTTATGCTGAGTATACTATGGTTATATTCAATATACTATACAATTAAAAAAAAATTATAGTGTAATTTTATATACTACTGTTATGTTGAGTATACTATGGTTATATTCAATATACTATACAATAAAAAAAATACTATGCAACAAATATCATTGCTATGTTGAGTATACTATAGTTATATTCAATATACTAAACAATAAAAAAATATACTAAATAGTTTGAACTTTACACAACCAACTTATAGGAGAAAAATACCTATCAAGTGAATAGATTCAACGACCCTGCTATACAACACTAACCACTGCAGCATCAATGGTTCACAACTAGAATAGGTTAATTACATGTCAGCTTCAAGAATTACATACAAGAAATCCCCATAAACAATCCTCAATCCCTTCGTACACTATCCCTATCCTTGGTTACTTAGAACCCTAACAAGAAAATAGGGAATGACTTTGTGCGAGATTACATTCCACAAAAAGAAAATAATAGCAGACCATGTAAGAGTTTTGTAGGCTTCCTCCTTTTTGGAAAAAACGAGCAACTGAAAAGGCCACATCTTCAGCAGGTCGATGAGGATTACTGACTCCAAATATTTTAAACCTGAAATTTACAGAGCTTAAGGCACGATAACATCATTAAATCTTTACATTCATGGCACTAGGACTGCAGTTCAACTAATATTCTACCTTCGCATCAATAGTAGTAAGATGCAACATGCAATAGCTTAAACATTAAACAATTTGGAAACCAGGAATGCCCTTCAGAGAGGGATGTAATAATATCACCCTTTTTATTCTGAAACCGCCCAAAACGCGTTAAAAGTAATTGACTTCTCATGAAACTTGAGAAGAATTGACTTCTCATGAAACGCGTTAAAACGCCCAAACCAGGTCCCCAAATCAGCAATCAGAGGGAACTGACATGTCGACCTTAATCTTCCATCTATGTGCACAGTACCATGCTTCATTCATTATTTAATCTAGAGCATCGGCCCCACCACCATTACCGTTTTTCCATTCATGTCAAGGATCGTGAAAAAATTGGGGGAAAATCGTGAGAAATGAAATTGGGGGAAAATCGTAAGAAATGAAATTGAGGGAGAAATTGAAGAACGAACCTGTTCGAAGCCCCAACAATTCAGCCGCTACCCCATAGATCTGCCGTCATCGAATTTTGGGCTTCGATTTAGGCGGTGGTGGTGGCTTCATCCTCTCACTCCTTCTCCGTCTCGATTCCGATTCGAAGCGCCAACAAGCCACTAAAACCCTAGATCCGCCGAAATAAGAACATCGATATCCCTATTCGGAACAGGGGTAGAGCTATTCAAGGCTATTGCTCGAGGACTCCCTTCACCGGCGGGGAACGATGGTGGTGGTGGTGAATCCCGGCGGCGGCGGCGCTCTCCTCCGTCTCCATACTTGAAAGAGAGAGAGAGCCACCGTCTTCTCCTCAGCAGCGGCAGCGAAATCGGGAGGGAGAGAGAGATTATGGAGAGTGGAACGTTTTTTGTGAGAGAGAGAGGAGAGAGAAACTTCTGTGTGATTTATGAGATGAGAGAGCGTGACCGACAAAAATAATGGAGGAGAGAGAGGTAGATTTGAATTAAAGTAAGAAAGAGAAGATGGATGAGGAGATAAATTCAAATGTAGTGGAATTAAATGAATTGTACCCAAATTAAACTATATTTGTGAATGTAAATGGAAGGGAAAAAATGTTGAACTTGTATACTAGAGGGCAATTATTTCATAATTTTATTATCATACATTTTGGCCCACCACTGGCAAGCCACACAAGAGATTTAAGTCATATTTACAAATAATATGTGACAAAAAAAAAAAATAGTGTGAGTTGTTGGGGATACAAAATTGAATCAAATATTGTTGAGAGAGAAGTTCAAATTTTTAAATACTCATTGATACAAAGTGCAATAGTAATATATAAGTTTAATTTTAACTCAACATAAGCTTAATAGAAAAATTGAACTTCTGTACCTCACCATAAATTATTTAAAAGTTGATGATTGTTAAAAAAAAATATACAATGTAATTTGATTATATAATCTACAATCCTTTTAACAGACCAAAATACTGAAACATTGTCAATTGAGAAGATTTCTCTTAAATTTGTTGAGCATATTTTTAAAATATATAATTCTGAAATGATGATGAGGATCCAGATATTATTACCAAAAGTGATTACATCTTTTAGTTATAATTCTTGATTTGCACATGAAAGATGAAGCCATCTTTGTTAGGTAGTTATTTTATTTTCTGAATTAAGGTTATAGTATCAACTAACTTCTCTTCCACATGGAGGTCACTGACACCACATACTACAATTTTACAGGCCAAAAGTTGGTAATATAATTTATTAATTATATATAAGAGAATTCTTTAGTTATATTACAGCAAAACATTTCGTAACGCAATCCTTTTTGCTGGATTGAAAGTTGGGACAGGTCGACATGTGCACTGGATGTCCTGTCTATGATCAGAAAGTGATTTTTTTTTGTGAATCTTTTGCACTCATTTTATACTAAATCCCCCAATTATTAGCTTAATAATATCTTAATTTTCCCTACGACCTTGTCTTATCGTATTACTATTAATTTCAATATCGACGAATACGATGTAACTTAGGCGTAATCCGGCAGCATATATATATATATATGAACAATATTTAAATTTCGAAATATCAAGTAGTCTTTGATACGCTCTAGATCTGACTTTTACTGGTAAATATGCAAAAAATAAATGACCCATTTTTCTCAAAAATAATATTGTAAAGGGTCATTTGCTTGGAGTATTAAAATATAAGGCAGTATCTTTATAAATGTATCGATCCTTTTATACGAAAATATTATAATTAACTAAATTGATCTTCTTTATTTTGCAATATGAAGTCAAGAAGTATATATTTCTCTCTCTACCAAAAATATGCTTACCCGTCTTTTTCATTCATTCATCCACTAAAAACATATTTATTCTTTTTATTGAAGTCATTACTTTATTATTATACTCATAAATAAATTCCACAATACTCCTTATATTATTTTTATTTTATTTATTTTATCTATTTTTTTTTTTAATTTATGGCCGACTATATGAACATAGTTTTAATGTGACCAATAGACTAATAAGTATTTTGTATGACCAACGTGAGAATATCTCACTTTTGGGGTGATAAATGCTTTATCAGGTAGTTGGGTTTTTTGTAGAAAATTATTGCCTTATCAAGAAAATATTACTAGTTCTGTAAAATTCTTGACAAGTACATGAGCAAGTTTTATATGTTACTCTATTCGATTCAAAATAAGTGTCGTTTAAGAGTTTAAATTTTGTTTCAAAATAAGTGTTGTTTCAGCTAATTTTTCACATTTTTTCCTAATTTACCCCGAATTTGAATTCAAAATATAAGAGATATTTTAGGGATTATATTAAAATAGAGGGTTAATTGCAAATTAAATCACAACCTTTTCGCAAATTGCAATCTAATCTAAGCTTTTGAATCTTTGCAAATAAAACCTCAACTTAACATTTAGTAGCAATTTGACACTTATTTTGAATAGGAGAGAATATTATTTTATACATGAAATGAGACGTGATATTTTTATAAATATTAAAATTTTAAAAGTGGTATAAAAACATGTAAAAATATATATATATATATATATATATATATATATATATATATCATGTTTAATACAAATTTTTGTGCAAACAGAATATATAAGTTCAATATGTTTGTCACCTCCTAACATATACTCACTATTCTATTCTTTTTATTAGCTCCAAAAGAAATTATTGTACAGTTATATAACACTTCATTCACCTTTTGCATCATCTCGGATAGTATATGGAGTATATATATATAGCTTTGAACTTTGAAATTTGTAAAATATTGTATCTATTTTGTAGAAAAAGACGAAACCCTCCCCCCTCCCCCCACCTCCTGACTAGGGTTGTAAACGAATCAAATAATTTTAGTTCGATTTGGTATTTGTATTCGAAATTCGGTATTCGTATTCGAAATTTTATAATTCGAATTCGAGTACAAATAATTTTTTTGATTCGATTAGTTATCAAATACAAATATAAATACTATGATATTCGATTCGATATTCGTAAATATTCGGTTAAATATATAATTACATAATTATATATTAATAGTAATAATAAATAGGATTAATTGCAAATAAAATCACGACCTTTTAGCTAATTACAATTTAATCTAAACTTTTGAATCGTTGCAAATAAAACTTCAACTTTAAATTTGTTAGTGATTATAACCAAATGACATATTTCAATCTGCCAAAATATGATGATTAATTATGTGTTGTCATCCGAAATCTAAACATATTAATACAATTAATTATTCATTGTCGAGTAAGTGAAACATCATTTTCGAACAATAAAAAATTTATTTGTTGGTTCAAATTGCAACCAAATGTTAAGTTGAAGTTTTGTTTGCAAAGATTCAAAAGTTTAGATTAGATTGCAATTTGTGAAAATGTTGTGATTTTATTTGCAATTAACCCTAATAAATATAATTATTTATAAATTTAAGGTCATTATAATTATTTTAAGGACATTAACCTTTATAACTTCATCCAACAAGTGGGCTTGTAGGCAATTCTTAATTAAATATTTTAATTAAAAAATATATAATGTAATTTAATTATCAAAAAACTTAACTAATTAATTAAAGTGTTTTTCCATGAATTTGATAATTTTTTTTTTTATTTACTTACTTGATTATGTTATGCAAATTTTTTAAGTTTATAACTTGTTTGTGAATTCAAACAATGACAATTTTGAAATGAATATTTGAATATTGACAAAGTATTATGTGAATAATACTCACGGTAACTATTAACGTGAACAACAAATTACTAATATCTGACGAAGTGATATAACTCAAGTTAAGTAGTTAAAATCTCACTACCTATGATACAAAGGTCATGGGTTCGGGTCACAACTTTATCGATAAAAATTACTAATACCTTATGTTGAAATAACTAATACCTTTAGTGAGAATAACTAATATCACTTCAACTAATAACTTTAATAAAAAAAATTAAATATCATTTGGAGCTGATAACTTTAGTGCAATATACTGATACTTTTAGTTTAATTTACTAATATTCTTCAAACAAGTTTCATTGTGAATATAGTTCACATAATACCTTCTCTTGAATATTATTTGTTAGGAACATGCGTGAGAAAAAAATCGATTCGAATATTCGACTCAAGTATTCGTATATTTTCTAATAATTCGATATGAGTTTCAAATCAAATATAAATCACATTTACTATTCGAAAAATATTTGATTCGAATTCGATATTCGAAATAATTTTACGAATACAAATTCAAATATTGTGGTATTCGACTCGATTCGATTCGTTTACATCCCTACTCCTGGCCCGATAGGAATGGTGGAGGTGGTAAATCATGGTGACTCATCGGCCCATTAGATGGGAGGACTAGTGTCTGGTGCCCATAAGGAGCTAAAAAAATAGTATTTATCTGGTTAAGTATATAAGTGATGTGTAATTTTGAAAATATATCAATTATCTCTTTAAAAATGTTAATTACTCATTAAAAATATAAACTGTTTTATTAAAAATGGATTGTTGTGCACAGAGATACTTCTCATTATCATGGTTTTGATTTGATATATAGTAGGACATAAGTGAGACAAAAAAAAAAAAAAAAAAAAAAAGAGGCGGTTTCATTTTTTTTTTTTCATATTAAAAAATAAAGAAATGGTTTTTTAGCTTATTAAATTAGTACATTCCTTCAAGGCGAGGGAAGGGTGCTTAAGCCAAAAGTTTGGTGTGGAGTGGAAAGAAAGGGTGAGCTGATTCACCAACGCTTTATTAAAAATACGAGGGAGTATTTTAAAATACGAAAATAAATTAAAAATTAAAAAATCTGAAAAGCCGTTAGCAAAAAGCAGCAGCCAAATCTTAGTGGCTTAGCTAACCTTTCACAAAATCAATAATATATATAAAAAAAAAATTTACCAATAATTTGAGCTGCACAGCCTTTACGATTTGGATTTCAAAGGAAGAATCTTCTTTGTTTAATTAATGCAAATTTTATAGTATATGTCTGTAGCGTCTTTTTCCTTTCTTTTAATTTCTTTAATAAAGAAATTATCTAATCTAACTGCAATATTTCATTAATCGATATGTCATTTATGTACCCAATTTTTTATTTAAGATGCATGGAGTATTAATAAACATACACCCTGTTATTTAAAGATATTTTAATGTGCATTCACATATAATACCTGCATTTTTTTGTCAACGCAAAATACACGCAATAATTCCTTATTAAATTCTATTGCGTATTATTTAAATTCGAAATAAAATAGCTAGGTGCCGAGTCCTCTCCTGAACGGCATGAAGAAGTCAACAAAGTGATAAGCGTTGACTGCTTGAAAAATAACAACAAAAAATATAATAGTTTTTATTATATAAAATAACATAATACTCAGGAAAAATATTCATGTAAATATGATCTACTCATTCGGTAAATATTCAAGTACATATGATCTAATCCGTCCATGTGTGGCAGTGGAATCATACAGATTACACCTCTCAAACAGTGTGACATGCCGAATTTCTTAGATTTCAGAATCAAACTCTTTGATTCTCATACCTCACTACAAAATTTTCAACCAGACATCCCTAAAATCTAAATTTAAAAAAAAAATGGTAATATTAATACTCCATATAAGTTAGAGGAGGTATTATGTAAATGATATTCACGGTGAAACTTATTTGAAGAGTATTTGTAAATTATATTAAAATTATCATTGAATTGCATTAAAAATATCAACTTAAAATAATATTAATTATTTTTATTAAAAATTAGTTATTTAAATATAAGGTATCAAGGTATTTTACAGTGTTTTTAATAGTAATAGTAATAGTTATTGTGGGTATTCACAAAATAATTGTCATGGGTCATGATGATTATATCAAATGTGATACATTTCGTATAAATTTGTATCTATAAATTGATAAACATAAACATAAGTGAAAGCCAAGGGGGGTCTTATTTTGGTTTGTCTTTTTTGATGTGGGACCAACCCTCTCAGTTATCACTAGACTCTGTCAAATGTCAAATACACCGCAATTACCCAACCAAAACGGTAGGTTTGTTTATTTAATTGTAAAAATAATAATAAAAGGCATAATTTCCAGAAGATGAAAACATTCATCTTATCTTTCGAAAAAAAAAAAAAAAAAAGCATTCATCTTATAGAGTGAACTTGGAGCGTCGCTGGTTTCAGACATTGGGATTGCTCCTGTCTCCTTTTATAAAACCCTCCTCACCATGCGCTCCTCTCTTTCTCGTCAATTCAATTTATTTTAATTTTGATTTTTAAATTCTAATTTTATAACTCTATAAATAACATCATTCAATTAAAATTTACATATTCAAATTCAAGGAAAACATAGATTTTAAAATTATCTGAATATCTAACTACTAGTTTCAAAAATCGATTCTTAAGTCACCTAAAACAAAAAAACAACACACCTTAATTTTACCTTCCGTTTAAAATGTTTTTCTATTGATTTCGTTAAGCTCTCTATCCCACATTTTAAGATATATAACTTTTTTTTAACAGTTGTGAAATTATAACATTACAAAAACTTATAAAAGTAATTTCTTAAAAAATTACTTATTTTATCAATATTATAAAAAGAAAATGCATCACTTATCATTGACATTTTGCAAATGGAGCTCCATTACATGCGGTCCACCTTATCTTCTAATATAAGTTTACAATTGATTTTGAGGTTTAATTATAAGTGAAATTATAATATTTGTTTCAATTGCACGGAAATAAAATGAATAATACTCCTCCAATTTCTTAATGCACGTCATTTTAGCCTTTTAATACATGTAACTTTGATATTTTTCCTCAAATATCCCAATTTTGCTTTCCTCAAATATTATCTTAATTTGTTATTTAACTTTAAAATAACATGTATTAAAAAAATAAAAAGTGTAGTAAAAATAAAGATGTTTGTTTAACAGCATGATGTACTGGGCCAATTTAAAATTTATCCGAACACATCAATATTCGTGTAATTATTTTAATATATCAAATTCCGAATAAGCTCTAAATTGTCTGGTTGATTTTTGTATTGAGTGTCCACTTTGATTTTGAGTTTAATATTAAATCAGTTTTGATTTTTTTTAAGTCCAAATTACTTAATAAGGTTTAAAAAATCAAAATTTATTTAAAATTTAACTCAAAATTCAAATACACGCTATACATCTGAGTACATATAAATATTTGTAAATTGTGTCTAATGTGTTAATATGAAATTTCTCGATTAGTGGTTAAAATGATGTCTTTTGGGATGAATTTGTGAGTGCGAATCTTTTTAAATATGGATGAATTGTTGGGAGGAATAAAATTGGATAAAATATTGTTGGGAGGAATAAAATTCAAATTTTTAATGAGTAGGTTTTATGTGAAAACGCTTTATAATAAGCTTAACATGAAATAGTTTTAGAGTATCATTAATCTCATCAGGATTATCATTAAACCTGTCAGGGGTATCATTAGTCCGAGTTCAAGAAAATTCAAAACAATATCCTTGAACTCGGACTAATGATACCGCTGACGAGATTAATAATACTCCCGATGAGATTAATGATACTCCCGATGAGATTAATGATACTTTAAAATTGTTTCATGATAAAATTATCATGAATTATTTTCATATAATACTTTGCCATTTTTAATTACACTCGGATAAAAAAGTGTAATAATAACATACGTAAGTTCAACTTTAATAGTATAACTTCAATTAAAAAAAAAAATTATGGCTCTATATATGTAAGTTGGAAAAACTTAACTACCTTAGAGTAAATTATTTTAAAAGTGTATAATCCATAGGTAATTTCTACATCTATTGCATCATCATTTTTTTTTTATAAGTAAAGAATTTTTATTCAACATCAGGTAAAAGACATATACCCTCATAATCAATTACAGAGTTTCCATATTACATCAGAATCACGGTATACACTGTTATGTGAATTATGTAAATGGTGTACCACAAATTCAACAGTAACCTATCTTATTCAATAGTAATAACTTATCTCACTAATTAACCATGAATTGTCACCGTTGATTTTAACCTTTGGATCACAAACCAACGGTTGAGATTTGGCTAAGGGGTGGCACACCAGTATTTGATGCGTGAGTTTGTTTTATCTACTAACTTAAAAGAGTTTCTTTTTCTTTTTTTAAAGGCCAATGGACACGTGTAAAGTTGTGGTTGGCCGTTGTTTACACTCTGTTTGGAGATTAATAAATAAAACCGTAAATAGTGTTGTGGATTGTATAGGCCATAGCACGATAGCAATCTCTAATTATTGAGACTTGAGAAAGAGTCTATTTATTTGGGTTGGTGACCAATTAATTGCACTTCGATTGCGTCATCTTGCGTGCACATTAATCCCAATTGCGTATTTTACGGAATATATTGTGATCGATAATATTGCTCGAATTAAGAAAATCTTGCATTATGATTAATTAATTAATTAAATTTCAATTAAAGTTTATGAATTATTGTAATAACGTTTTATGCAACATTTCGGCTTTGTCCGCTTGGAGGTAGTTAACCAACATTATTTATTATTATTATTATTATTATTATTGTTTTTTAAATAAGAATGAATTTAAGGAGGAGGGACGAGCACAACTTTTTTTAATAGACAAACAAAATTTTATTCCACATCAACCCTCAGGCATAAGAATCTAACTATCTAACACTCTCTAGAATTACAAACCACAAATTTAAAGAAGAGTTACAAGGTATAATCTTTTTTAAGTAAAAATCAGCTCCATAATCTCCTTTTAACTTCCTCAGCTAATCTATCTTCAATAATAAACATATCCCTAAAAAATAAATTGGTTCCTTGTCTTTCAAATCACTCACAACACACATTCTCAAATTGCAACATCGATACTCTTACCCTTTTTATTTTGAAAAGATCAGAGAAAAAAATAAAATGATCAATAAACCTTGGGTTCAGGGTTCTAATTTTTTTCATTGTATTATTTGGACTTTTATTTTACCCTAGCTTACCTCCTTAGATTGAAAATATTATATATACTACTACTATAATATAAAATATAAAGTCCCCTTAAAATAAAATCTAAATTTGTCCTACTATTACACATCTAATTCCTTCCTCAATCCTCATTATCATTGGATTGGATAAAAAAATGTAGGTTTGCATGTTTGATTTATTTCTTTACTTAAAAGAAAATAACAACATTAATTAAGTTTAATGTGAGATTTGCATTACTAAAATTACTTAGATTATTTTAATTAATTGAAAAGTTTTCACAAATGAACGCGAGCAAGTATTGGAAACTACATTCATATTTGAGTTGCCTATATTCGTAATCATGCTGCATCATCCTAAAAGTCCATCATTTAATAAATCATGCATGGTAGCAAGTGATCATTTGTTAGCTAGTAATGAAATTTAATAGACAATAACTTGCTAAATTGTGACAGTCTCATACATGAAAAGTTCAGTTCTCATTAATTTGAGCCTTCAAGTTTAAATAATTATAGGAGTTGTTGGAAAGAAGTGATTAGTAATAGGGTTTGCTAAAAGAAATTTAAGTTTAAGTAAAGGAAAAGGATGAATTTTCGTATATATACTTAACACGAAGTCAAATATAACAAAGGGTTAAAATCAATTTACAATTTATATATATTTTTTTTTATCAATTTGTAATATATAATTTTTATTATTATTAAATTTCAAATCTATATTATACAAAATTATCAAATTGCAATTTGTCAATTTTAGTATAATATAGATTACAATTATATAAAAAAATTATACAGGATATAAATTGATAAAAGATCATTTTACAAATTGCAAATTAATTTTAACCTAGTTTCAATAAATTATGAATATTAAAATTAAGTAAATAATTAGAACATTTACAAATAAATAAAATTAAGATCATTCTACCCTGTATACACAATTAGTTTAGTATTTATGCGATCCACAATTAATTTTTTTTAAATAAAGAAATTTAAGTCTGCACGGTGGGGGAAAAAACTAGTTATACAAATGACAACTGAACCAAGGCACGCGTCGTTTTGACTATTTCCAGCTTTCGATTTGATCCATTCAAAACTCGTCTAACACTCGCCTCTTTTCAATCCCCAAAAATAATACTAGTAATAAAGATAATAATAATATTAATAATTGAAAAAAGTTCCCTGAATCCAGTAGTTCTAGTTTAATATTCTAATGTAGCAATTATTTAGAGTCAAATTCATGAATTGAAGAAGCTGCAGCAATCCTATTAATTTGACTATAAATTTGATCATCAATTCAAATTATATCTTACCGGTCAAGTAAATAAAAAAAATATAAAAATTAGTTAAATCTTAAAATAAAAAGAAATTGTAGAAAAAAAATCTTGAAGCACGGATTCAGGAGGGGCACATTGGTCTGTTGTCTTTGCTGCGTCATGTTATCAGAATTAAATTAAAATCGACAAATAAATTTGTGTGGTCTCTACTTTATTTTCTACAGATTCTTTGTACTCAATTAAAATTGAGGAACAATAATAAATAAAAAGTCTAGGTTTAGGTGAAGGAGTAATCCTTACGAAAGATGCATATATACAAGTACTAGTAGTATTATAACGAGTTGAATAAAATTGACAACATGCTTTTATCTTTATTCATATGGAATTGTCCAGAAGATAGAGGGTAGTATTAATTCATAATTAATTAAGCACAGTTAAATTAGGGAAAGTAAGTCAAAAGATTCAGCGGCCTGCATCTGCCGCCGCATTATCCGACAATTCTTACTCACTCAATTCACCTGTTTTTTACTGCGTTAATATTTGAGAAAAAAGCATCTTGCATAAAACAATTTCCAACGCATGAATTTGGAGTTTCTCCAAACGGAGAAGTAAGTCATACATACCTGCTAACATTGTGGGAATTTTGATGTGAATCTCCTGCTCATGCTATTATTTGCACACATGCTTTATTAGTTTGTTCTAAAATTATTTATATGTATTTTTTTAAAAAAATATTAATCTATATGCACATTCATAAAAATATACATACATTTACTCCTTTTTTTTTTATTAGAAAAAAAAATTCATTAAAATTCAAGAGATTACAAACGTACTACTCCCTCCGTCCCACATTAAACTTCACAGGTTGGGTGGCACAGATTTTAAGAAAAACTGCTTTATTGACTTTTTCAACCAATGAGAGAAGAGTATTTTGAATTAAAGTAGGTATTGTGAGTGTGTTTTATTTCCTTATTTGGGGTGTGAAATTTATTGTGGGACGTCCCAAATAGGAAAGTGTGAAGTTTAATGTGGGACAGAGGGAGTACTAATTAAGGTGTGAGTTACACCTCAAAGCTTACACATAATCTCCAAGCTTACAAACATGATTAGAAATTCACTTATTGCCAATATTACAATACTGAATAAGGATTCACCCTCCACTCCAAGAAATTTGAATCATGCTTCCAATCCGCATAATGCTTCATCCCGTTCAAGCAATAGACTTTGAGATCACCAAGCATTTTATCTATTCGAAATTGGTCTTCTCTAAATAAACACTCATTCCTAGCCTTCAATAACAACCAAACTCCACATTTCCAAATGCATAAAGACAAACGTTTCCCCATCCTACCTCTTACTCATATGCTATTATTTCACTCAAAACGTATATTTTTCTTAAATGTGTGTCCAATTTAGTGCACAGAAAATCCTGAAAATGAGGTAGTAATATTTTTTTTCCATGATTCTGTATCTGCACAAAAAACAACTAATTCGAGGGACCATTCACGGTTCCTAAAGGGTTTGAAGCTACTAAAGAGGAAGTATAGTTGTAATTTTTAAACCTACACTTCCAAGTCAATCCGGTTACAAAATTAGTTTTCCACCAATTTCGTAGGATCAATCTTCAAAAGAAATATTACAAAATATATCATCCTTCACTAACATACATCCCCACAATTTGTTTTTAATTTACTACATCACCATAGATCTTTCGTTTCTTAATCTCACCAAATTCCTCCACTATCATACAAATCAAATACTTATAGCAATATGAAAGCCTCTTTTACCGTAAAGTGATGTTGCAAATATTCCCTTGCTTTGTTTGTGCATTGCTATTGCTATTGCTATTGCTATTGCTATTGGTGTTTTGAGTCATTTGTACCATTTTTTTCAAACTCTTTACGTCCCCTTTTTCCTCACTTGGTCATCACAAATAACACATTTGGTGTCATCAAGACAATGAAGTATTCCTCTCCGGAACACATTTAATATTTCATTTGTGATATTAATTGATGGAAAATAAAATATATATATATTGAAAAAGTATCCCTAGAATATCAATTTCGACTGTAGTATAATAAAACTGAATATCAATTTTGACGATTATAAATAAATATTTATTACTTTGAATCTAAGCAAAAAATTGATAATAGAGCACAAGAAACATAAATTTATCGTATTGTAATTTATCAGTATGCATTTTATGTGTAGATAAATTAAGTTATTTGATAAATGTGTGTTCACTAATTCAAACACTTCACCTTACCGAAATAACATATCTGAGTATAATCTAATCCATTGTGAATAATCTTATCGCAAGAGAAGCAGAATCTCAATTGATTATTTTTTAAGTATCACTATTATGTACACACACTAATACTGTTATGCATATCAACTATCACTGTTTAAAAAATGATGATTTTTTAGACATTGATAGTATATATGCATAACAATGATATTTGAAGAAATTGAGTTCACATGAACTCAAGTTCACACAAGTTTTTTTCATCTTAATTTTGTAAAATAGCACGGTTTTGCGCTACAATGAGATGCAATTTCTCATTATTACCCCAAAATTAAATGGTAAACGGGCAGATGGTTTAAATCTCGAGTTTGGAGTTGGTTACGGGCTAATTGTTTAAATCTAAGTAGAGTGTATTTTAGAGATTGGAATAGTAGTTTAAACTTTAAAGTGTATTCGGGAGAGATAGAGTAGTTGATTTGAGTGTGCCTATTGGTACGTTTTGTAAAGCAGGGTATTCCTTATGCCCCTATTGCTTTAAATTAATGAAATTTTGGCTGTTAAAAAAATATGTATGACTCTAAGTTATGCAGAGTCACAAAATTATGGCATTATAAAGAAAGGTAATAATAAAAGATAAGAATGAAAATGATTGTAAAGTAGGTCAACAACGCGAATCCATGATGTAAGATATCATGGATTTGGGGGTTGAGCTGCCATCTTCTATCACTTATTCTAATATATAGTCATCAAACCAAATCAAGATTCTGTCTCACATGGTGCAACGTCTTTAAATTAACTATCTACCATCATCAATTACGAATCTATTCACAAATACTTTAACTTGGTTTGGATGGGGTGGTTTGAGCCGTGGGTAAGATATTTAAATCGATGGATTTTTAATTTTTAATTTTGATCCTACTTCAAACTAGTAAAATTTTAAATTCATGAATTCTCAAATTCTTTTATTTTCAAATCTCTGGCATTTTAAATGACTCTATCCAAATGCAACCTAACAAAATTTATCGCAACTTGTCTGATTTTGACGTAGTTCGCAATTTTCGTTGATTCTCATATAGAATACCTCAGTCTCTTGACAATTGATTTAAAATAAAAAGGTAAAAAGGGGATATTGTAAGCGATATATCTGGGCTGAGGGAGTGCAGGCAGGCCCAACACAATTCACTATATGAATGCTGGAAAATTACTCAAAATAGAGCCATTTTACTTTCCAAGGAAGACCAGTTTAAATCAGGATCGTTAAAAAAAAAATAAAAATTAAATTATTAAACAGTCATTATAATGATAAAACTGTGTTTTACTCATTTGTTCACTAATGTAGTTTCACATTTCTCTTACTCGTTAATGAAGAAGATCCTCGGGAAAAAAAAAAAAAAAACAGTTCTTCCATAAATGTTCAATTTCGTTAATATTATAATCCAAATCGTAGTAACAAAGTAATCATTCCTACCCCACTGAAGCTAGTTTTTTTTTTTTTTTTGAGTTTTAAGTGGTTTTTAAAAACTTATTTTTGAAAACCAGTAGTTTTTGTAATCCATGATATATTTAAAATCTGTATTCTTTTTGGATTTTGAGTAGGGTAGGTTTTAACTTAACTGTGTAAAAGTAAATGAGTGTTGTATAGATGGGTTGTAAAATTATGATTTTAAAAATCTAATTTAAAATTCAAACTAAAATGGATTTTAGAATCTAAAATCCAAATTCGAAATTCTAAAACCCAGAAAGAATATAGACTAGGTGATACTTATCGAGTTTAGCTTCATGTGATATCCCAAACAAATTGGGTCTATCTTGCCTGGAATCATGTGGCTCGTGAGTTTAGTGGACTCGGATTAATTAGGCCTATATGTTATACCAACGATACTATAAAGATTTTTTTTTTAAATGTCATTGTCGAAGGATTTGGACAATTTAGATTACTAGTTTGAAATTTATATTTTCAAACATAGATTATTAATATGGTGTATTCGAAATCTTTTCTTAAGTTACGTGATTTAATTCAACACAAATCTTTGTGAGTAAGAAAATTATTCGCTTACACTGAATTTTTTAAATTATCTAGTAACTATTATACACCCCATAATGTTTAAATTTGATTGATCCAATTCTTTATTCGAATTTCCGCGAAATATTTGTATTTTTATGTTTAGTTTTTATCACTAAAAACTAAATTTAATTCATAAATATTCTTTGTATAAATAATACAAAAAAATTGGTGTTAAGCTGGGCTGCCCGCTACCCCAGATAAGGCTAGTATTCATATTGCCAATTAAAAAAAGGCCCATATTAAATACAGTTTCATGTTTTATGAATACACTCCACCCAAAAAGATTTTTAGAAAAAAATTCCGAAAAATGTAACAATTTTTAGGGAAAAGATCAAAAATTCATATGTTTAATGTTTTTTTTTTTTTTTACATTTTCGGAAATATTTTTCGAAAATTGTCATAATTTTTGGAATTTTTTTCCTAACATCTTTTGATGGAGTGTATTAACAAAGATAGGATAGTACCTTGGCCTTAAAAAAATGGACTGGCCAACATAATCCAAAGATTTTAATTTGTTCAATTGGCTGGACTGCCCGAATGTTGTATGCCTACCACTACTTATCTGATACTATGGTCGCCATTAGATATTGGGCTTTTAGAAGCACTTTGGCCCTAAAATATAAAGAGACGGGTACGGATATTTTCACCCCCTAAATTTTTGTTCAAGAATTTTTTTAGAATCATTAGTTCGAAAAATCGATTAAAACATTATTAAATTTTAGACATTTTTGTTGGGGGGTGGGGGTGGGGGTGGGGGGGGGGGGGGTGAACTGAAAATTTGGGTGGTAAACTGAACCGTGCGGTGAACAATCAAATTTTGGGGGTGAAAAGATCCGTTCACGGTCCAATTACACATTATGTAGCTACTTTATTTACCATACAAAGATAACTTTATTTACCCAAAATAAAACCACGTACCAGAGATACCCAGAAAGTCACAAAATTACAAAGATCTCACGTTCAACAATCTAAAACCATTCTCGAACTTGTTAACCAATCAAAAAAAGAAAAATTATAGCACCTTAACCTTTTAACATAATATCAACTCCATAACTCAGCCTTAATTCATCTTCTACATTTTCCTTAGAAAAATGGGTATTGTAGAAGATCACATAATTTTTAGCTTTCCACAACAATCAAACTATACATAACCACATAGAAGTTATCACTAAACAACCTAACTTCCCCCTCAAGATTTGCCTATTACTGATCAAGTTTAAGAGGGTGGGAATGAAAAACGGTAGTAATGTCCATCCACTTGAAACATTTCATCCATACCTTGTGAGAAACTTCACATTCGAAGAAGATATGTCTCTCTGCCTCATCAAGTACTCCAAAAAGAATGCACTTAATATTTGTTGTTTTGCCTGAGAATATTCATCTCTTCAAGTTTGATTTTGATGGAAGTCTACCTCAAAGAAATCTCAAAGAGTGTGTGATAACCTTCATTAGGGTAACTTTGTTCCTAGGGGTGAGCACTATTCGGTAAAAATCGAAAATCGAACCGAAATAATATTTCGGTTCGGTTAATTTGGTATTCGATTCAGTTTTTTGTTTTCAATTTTAAAAATTTTAGTTTTCGGTTTGTACAATGAAAATACCGAAAAAATGAAAACCGAACAGAATTAATACTAATTAATAATATATATATATATATATATATATAATAAAAATATAATATACATGTGTATATAAAGGAAGAAGCCCTAATTTTTTCCACCCTCACTCTCAGCCGTTTCTCCCTTTCTCTCTCAATCACAAAATTTCTCTATTCATCAGTGACCGAACTTTACTAGCTATACTAGTAGTTACCCCACAAAAGTATGGGTTCACTGTAGTATTGGCAAGTATAGGGACCAAGTATATCGTACCCAAGGGAAGGAATGTATGTGAATAGATCCCTAAAGATCTATGCGTCGTAGTTAATATGAATGGATGTTTTTGGCTTTTTAAAGAATTATTATAAACTAAAATTATACTAATTATGCTAAAGAATGAATTAAACTAATTAACTAAGGGTTGTTTGCAAATATGAGATATTGATGCTCGGGATAGGAATTCCTATGTATACTAACGAAGTTGGTACAATAATCAAAATAACCGTGATGTGCAAGAAATAATCTTAAGTATAAGATCGAAAGACTAAAATCTCAAGAATTACACCCTAATACTTCGTCCTATCAACCGACTTCACTAAGCCACTAACAAGTTAATGGATTGTGCTTAATTAATGAGACCCTAATTTAACTAAGGTGATGCGGTCGTCCTCTCTAGATAAACCGGTAGATGAATAAACCCCTTCAAAACCCTCTCATTAAGCCTATTAGTTATTAAAGAGTGATAAGATCGTCCTCTCTCTAACAATTTTCGTACTAAATTCAAAGATAATTCTAGGATTTATTTTAAGCATTCATTAATAAAGAGAATTAAAACTAAACATCACGAGTTATTCTAATTATGTACCAATGTCCTACTTCTACGAGTTCATCCTATCATAAGCATGCAAGTATTCTAGCCTAACATTGTGGTTTAAATAATAAAAGCAATCACAAGAACAATAAACATATGCATACTTGAATTTAACTAATAAAATTAAGAACATAAACGAAAGAACAAATTAAAGTCTCCAAATAAATCTATATAAATTTGAAAAAATAAGGTTTATCGACTCAAAGAGTAAAGAAAGAAAGAATTAATCTAATGCGTTCAAAAGAAATACTAAAACTAAGAATTCGTAAATTAAAACCTCGATTACAACGTATAAAACTCTGCCAATCTCTTTCCCAAGCTTTCTCCTCACTCAAAGTATGTAAAAATATGTGTTGGTATCTATTGATATGCTTGGAAAGGGGTATAAATAGTAGGGATGTTAAACGGGCTGGCCCTAACCCATTAAGGCCAGCCCTACAGGGCTGCGGGCCTAAACGGTCCCGGGCCTTATCGGTTCATTTTAATCGGTCCACTAACACTCGAAACCTAATCCTAACCCTAGCAGTCCGCGGGCTAAACGGGCCACTAACGGGCTCCGAAAGAAAAAACTAAAAAAAATAATTTTTAATATGAAATATAGATATGTAATTGTAATACGATGTCATTTAAACTTGAAATTCACACATCGTTAAAAAATTCATGAAAATTACATTTAAACATTGTTCAACATTTCACTTTTTCATGAGATAACTTTATAAAGTTAATGACGATTTAAGAGCCGACGGCAACCGACAATGACAATTTGAGAGTCATGCGACGATCAATGATCCCCAATTGGAAAGATAATTATGAAGTACGGATGTTGAAGCCCTACATTGTTCATGAATTTATAAAAATTATATTCACACATTGTTCATAAAGTTCAAGAATTAATTAAATGGTTAAATTCAATTTCAAGTAATTTAATAAATTAACTAAATGAAAACATAAATTGACTAAATAAAAACTTGAAAATATATATATATATATATCGGACATTGGACTTGGATTGAAAATTTGAAGTTGAAGTAAAATAGGTAGGTTGCATATACGGTTGTAATTGTACAAAATATATAAAAAGTAAAAAAAAAAAGAATCGGGCTAAACGGGTTGGCCCGGTAGACCGGTGGGCTAGCCCTTTTAGCCCGCGGGCTAAACGGTTCGGGCCAAAAAAGGCCCCATTTTAAATGGGCCACCAAATACTTGGATCTAACCCTTGTTCGGTCCAGGGCTAAACGGGTCAGTCCGCCAGCCCGCGGCCCGTTTAACATCCCTAATAAATAGGCTTGGGATCGAATTTAGAGTGTTTTGGGCCGAAAATACACGACTACTCGAGCACTTAGTGCTCAAATGATTCCACTCGAGCACTTAAAACCAATAGAACCAAAATAGTGCTCGAGCATCTTTTACTTGAGCACTTTGTGCTCGACCTGATTCCACTCGAGCACTCTACTCGAGTGCTCTCGCTCGAGCACTTTTCAGCAGCAGTACACATGTTCGTAAAATCTCCATATCTTCTCAACCGGGAGTCTGTTTTGGCTGATTCAAAGTCCTACGAACTTCTCTTTTCGCCCTCTATCCATCTATGAAAACTAAAGAAACAAATTGATGAGTTTATGAAAATGATACTCAAATGACTCTAGATACTCATAAAAAAACACTCAAAACATAGGCAAATCGGGCACCAAAACATAACAATTTCACGCCTAATCAACCCCCCAAAACTTACCATGTTGCTTGTCCTCAAGTAACGAAATAATAAGCCAAGTTAAATTGTTTAGGTTGAATCAAAGAATCAAATCATGCAAGTAATAAAGTTCCAAGCTTCAACGATCGTTCACACGTACACGAACTCACCCTCATGCAATAACAACAAGGAACACCAAGATCAAATATGGATGTGCACTCAACGATGTGTTTCACTCCCTCACAAATGTATATCAATGATAAATGACTCACTCAATCAATCAATCACTCATATCAGCAGTCATAGGCTTGTAAGCATTCTCAACTTCGACCATACTCTAGAAATCAATGCCGAATCAAAAAGGACTTTTATCAAGGTTGTAATGTAGGCTCTTTGGACAGGTGGAGAAACTATATGGGGTAAGTGACTCAAGTGAACAGAGAATAGAAAATCAAATTTCAATACTTCAAGACGAGGAACAAAATACTTCACACGTCTTCATTCAATACACTTTTTAATTCCTCTACTTTCAACACTTCAATTTTTCTTTTCTCTAACTCTTCTCACTTTTTCAATCACCACACATTTCTTTTTCACACATACATATGAGCTCATTTTTTCTTTTGCTCATTCTCAAATATTTGGTCTTCCCCACAACTCAAAACTTCATCACACCCTTCTTTTATCACAACTCAACCATCATAATTCCCTTTCTCAACTCAACTCAATCCCTCCGCATTCACATTTTTCCTATTCTCCCCTCAAATTGGGACAAAAGAGTTTAGGAACTTGGATAAGTGTTAAAATGTGCTAGCAAACAAATAGGCCAAGGCTCAAACGGGCTAACAAGGGATAAATATCATTGATAGGAAAAATTTAGGCTATGTGACTCAATCAAATCAAAGATGTCCTAAAATCACTTTCGGCATATCAAACTAGACACAATCAAGAAGCGAGAGCACACACAAGTTCTAGCATCCTCTAAGGTGACGATCCACTCACAAACGAAGAGATTAATATAATGCATTTTAATCTCTAAAAGGCTCAAATCTCACGGCTTTCACATCCATGTTAGTCCTAGTGAATTCTCACTCTCATCACACAAGTACTCAAAAAGACAATTCGTAAGCATACATATTTTCTCTCAAATCAACTCTAACTCCTTCACTCACACAATTCAGACTCTAACTCAACTTCACAACTCACCAACTCATAATCACACTCAAAGATAGCAATCAACAAGCATAAGAGAATTGATAGACATGAAATATGTAGTAGCACATCAAAGCAATATCAGCTCAAGGAACATCTCAAGACTCAATATATAACCAAACTCAACTAACAGAGAGGGTGTGCACCTGTGCAATGTAACCATAAAACATATAAAAACTCCACCCCCAAACTTCGACCTTGTGAAGCGGTCTAAGTTTAGGGTGGTGGTTACCTCATCTAAGTAATTCAGTTTCTCTTAACAACTTGGCACACCCACTTGTCTCGAGTTGGTCCCTTCAATCTGAATAACTCCATGATACCTTTACTCCCTCGAGACAATCCTACAAGCAACTCACTCAAATACAGGTTAAAACATACGACTTAAAACAACACCCTAATAACATAAAACACTCACAAGCAAATAAAAATGGGTTGTCTCCCATTCAGCACTATTTTTAAGGTCCTAATGCCGAACCGAGCTCAAAGGAGCTTATGGGACATGATACTCAAATTTACCTCCCTTATTCTCATAAGAGAGGATGTCTAAGTTTTTCCCTCGCTTCCCATCCTCCTTCTTCACCACGGGCGGTGGTTTCACTTTCTTCTTTCTCGCTCTCCACGGATGTACCCACTTCTTGGACTTTTTCTTCTTAACCTCAACTCCTCCTTTCCTCTCCAACTGGGTCACGTCCACACTTTTCAGCTCCCCATCTCTCAACTCCTCTTTTCCTTTATCCCTATCAAAACAATCAAGATCATAATGCTCATGGGTTAAATCATTAAGGGAAGGACTATCAAAATCATGACTATAAGAAAGGTTAGAGATAGGAGGCGTGTCTTCAACACAAGGATCAATTGTATCAATGGAATGACATCTCCCATCCTCCTTCGGGTACTTCATGGCCTCATATAGGGAAATCTTCACTTCTTTATCATCAACTTTCAATGTGATCTTCTCATTCGTCACATCTAACACCATCCCGGCCGTAGCTAAGAAAGGTCTTCCCAAAATCAGAGGTACATGCTCATCTTCCTCCATGTCTAGCACCACACAATCGACTGGGAAAATATGATCTCCAACTTTAACAAGGACGTCTTCAACCACTCCTTGAGGTCGAGTAATATACCGATCGGTGAGTTGAAGCGTCATCATTGTCGGCTGAAGTTCTCCGCCATCCAACTTCTTGAATAATGACAAGGGCATAAGATTTATGCTCGCTCCAAGGTCACATAAGGCTCCCCGCTTAATTCCATTCCCGATATCACATAGGATAGTGAAACTCCCGGGATCCTTCAACTTCGGGGGAAGCGCTTTGTGCACTAATGCACTCACCTCATGGTTCAGCTGCACCAACTTGGGCTCATCGACTCTCCATCTCTTAGCTATCAAGTCCTTCAGGAACTTGGCATAATTAAGCATCTGTTCCAAAGCATCATAAAAAGGAATGTTAATATGTAACTTTTTAAACACATCAAGGAATTTAGCAAATTTCTCATCTAGCTTCTTTTTCATAAAACGCTGCGGATATGGGACTGGTATCCCCCATTCATCTCGCTCGGTCTCCTTCACATTCTTCCTCGCTTCCTTTGCCTTCTTCCACTTTGGGGCTCTCTCAATCTCCTCAATGTCTTCCTCTTCAGGCTCTTTGCTCTTTTGAGTGCCTTCACCCTCAACCCCTTTCTCAACTTCTACCTTCTCAATCTCATCTCTAGCTTTCTCAGGATCTTTTCCTTCTATCTCAACCTCTCCCTCGAGCGTCTCTGAGTCAGCAGGCATCTGAGGACCATCATATTTGGTTCCACTTCTTAGCTGGATCGCCTTGCATTGCTCTTTCGGGTTCCCCTTCGGCATAGACGGATATTTACCCGGCTCTCTACCCAATGATTTTGCGATCTGACTAATCTGATACTCCATCGAAGTGAACCGCCTATTGTTCTCTTGCTGAATTGTATTCAGCTCCACATCTCTCTTCTGGAGATCTTGATCACGCTGGTCGTCTTTCTTGTGTAACTCATTCACATCATACTCCAATGAAGACAATCTCTTGTTTCCTTCTTCCATCTCTTGGAGGATCGCTCGCAACATCTCTTCGGTCGAGGAACCGCCTTCACCACCTGGGGGCTTTGAACCTGGATCAACACCTGGAGAAACTGTGATTCCGGACTTTGGATTGACATATGAGAAATTCTCGTTCTTCCTCCATTGGTTCTGAGGAGGCTGCTGGCCTCCTTGATAGCCTTGGTTGTTTCTCCACTGATTTTGAGGAGGCTGTGGACCTGGTGGTACAAACGGTTGCCCATAAGTTGGTCGCTTTTGATAATTTCCACCTTGGTAGCCATTCTGATTGTAATAAGGGTCTCCCATATAGTTGGCTACCTCTTGCTGACCTGTGGGCTGGTTCACTTTCTCACTCACTACCATATTCCCGCCAACTAGATTTTGCTCAATCTCGAAGTTGTTTATCTTTTCCATCATCGCCATCAACAGCTTCCTCGTTCCCTCATTCTCCTCCAACTGATATGCTCTCTAAAATTATGGGTCCTCGTTCCATTGCCCGACATTCTTGACAATGTTATCAACGATCTCTCTACACCTAGTCGTACCATAATTCAAGAATGCTCCACTAGCACATGCATCAAGGTGGGCTTGACCTGCCTTGCTGGCTCCACAATAGAAAAAAACCATGATGTCCCCTTCGTTGTACCCGTGCTGCGGACACTCAATGAGCATGTTAGAGTATCTCTCCCAAGCCTGACGTAAGTCCTCTCCTGGCTTCTGTTGGAAAGACGAGATCTCTATCCTTGTTCTGATCGTTCTAGACGGAGGGTAGAATCGTTCGAGGAACAGACGCTCAAGCTCGGCCCAGTAGTTACACCTCCCTGTGCGAGCGTGTTATCATACCACTCATTTGCTATTCCAGTTAAAGAGAATGGAAATAACCTGAACCTCTTGGCATTTTTCAGACATACCGTTATAATTGAAAGTTGAGGCAATCATCAGAAAACTTCTCAAACGAGTATAAGGATTCTCCTTTCCGACCTCCCCCTTAAATTGATTCTCAGTAAGCAGTTTCAGGATTCCTGGGGAGATAGAGAAGTTGTTTGCCTCTACCGGAGGCAATGCCACTCCATCGTAATACCGTTGTGGCTGTGCCGCAAACCTTCCTCGGATTGCTACATCGTGATCAACATTCTGAGGAACGTGCTGAGGATAGACGGGTGGTATAGGTACTTGGAGAATTGGTGGTTGGTTATAAGCAGGGGGTGGAGGATAAGGGTATGGTGGATAAGGATATGGTGGGTATGGGTAAGGATAAGGTGGGTTATTTTGTGGGTAGACAGGGTTATTTTGAGGATGTTGAATTAGATTTTGAGCTGGATTGTTTTGATTCTATGGAGCTGGGTTTTGGCTCTGGCTTTCCCCTGACGGGACTTGATTCTGACTGTTATTCCCTCCAGTGCCCTCAACCCGTTCCACTTCCTGATTATACTTAGCCGCAGCATCATCCAACTCATTGCTGATGTTCATGTTATCGTTCTCTCCACCGGTAGTGTTCATCCTTCTTAAAAAGGCTCGGTTTTTTCTTGTTATTATCTCAGGATATAGCTGTGTTCTCTCCCCGCTTGTATCTCCTTGCGAGCGTATTTTCATAAACCTGAAACACTAACAGAAGAATCAAAACGCAACTGCCGAACACGTAAGAATTAAACAGAAAAATAAAGCACTCACTGCTAACTACTAAGCTATCTCTAAGTCCTACTCAATGGACATACATCGCCATTCCCGGCAGCGGCGTCATTGACTTGAACCGGACTTTACTAGCTATACTAGTAGTTACCCCACAAGAGTATGGGTTCACTGTAGTATTGGCAAGTATAGGGACCAAGTATATCGTACCCAAGGGAGGGAATGTATCGAATAGATCCCTGAAGATCTACGCATCGTAGTTAATATGAGTGGATGTTTATGGCTTTTTAAAGAATTATTATAAACTAAAATTATACTAATTATGCTAAAGAATGAATTAAACTAATTAACTAAGGGTTGTTTGCAAATATGAGATGTTGATGTTCGGGATAGGAATTCCTACGTATACTAACGGAGTTGGTACAGTAATCAAAATAACCGTGATGTGCAAGAAATAATCCTAAGTATAAGATCGAAAGACTAAAAGCTCAAGAATTACAGCCTAATACTTCGTCCAATCAACCGACTTCACTAAGCCACTAACAAGTTAATGAATTGTGCTTAATTAATGAGACCCTAATTTAACTAAGGTGATGCGGTCGTCCTCCCTAGATAAAGCGGTAGATGAATAAACCCCTTCAAAACCCTCTCATTAAACCTATTAGTTATTAAAGAGTGATAAGATCGTCATCTCTCTAATAATTTTTGTACTAAATTCAAAGATAATTCTAGGATTTATTTTAAGCATTCATTAATAAAGAGAATTAAAACTAAACATCACGAGCTACCCTAATTATGTACCAACGTCTTACTTCTACGAGTTCATCCTATCCTAAGCATGCAAGGGTTCTAGCCTAACATTGTGGTTTGAATAATAAAAGCAATCACAAGAACAATAAACATATGTATAATTGAATTAACTAATAAAATCAAGAACATAAATGAAAGAACAAATTAAAGTCTCCAAATAAATCTATATAAATTTGGAAAATTAGGGTTTATCGACTCAAAAGGTAAAGAAAGAAAGAATTAATCTAATACGTTCAAAAGAAATACTAAAACTAAGAATTCGTAAATTAAAACCTCGATTACAACGTATAAAACCCTGTCAATCTCTTTCCCAAGCTTTCTCCTCACTCAAAGTATGTAAAAATATGTGTTGGTATCTGTTGATATGCTTGGAAAGGGGTATAAATAGGCTTGGGATCGAATTTGGAGTGTTTTGGGCCAAAAATACACGACTACTCGAGCACTTAGTGCTCAAATGATTCCACTCGAGCACTTAAAACCAACAAAACCAAAATAGTGCTCGAGCACCTTTTACTCGAGCACTTTGTGCTCGACCTGATTCCACTCGAGCACTCTACTCGAGTGCTCGAGCATTTTCTGCTCGAGTACTCGAGCACTTTCTGCTCGAGTACTCGATCGAGTGCTCTCGCTCAAGCACTTTTCAGCAGCAGTACACATGTTCGTAAAATCTTCATATCTCCTCAACCGGGAGTGTTTTGGCCGATTCAAAGTCCTACGAACTCCTCTTTTCGCCCTTTATCCATCTATGAAAACCAAAGAAACAAATTGATGAGTTTGTGAAAATAATACTCAAATGACTCTAGATACTCATGAAAAACACTCAAAACATGGGCAAATCGGGCACAAAAAACATAACAATTTCACGCCTAATCAATCAGTCACGCTCCGGTGCCATCGATAATCTGCGCCACCCCCACCCCTCGTCATTAACTCACACGTGCCACCCCTCGTTCCCCTTGCGCCGCCCTGCACCTGCACAAGCGTCGGTGCCACCCTCGTTCCCATCGTGCCGCCCAGCACAAGCGTCACCCCTTATCACCGACTCACCGGCGCCACCCTCCATCTCGCCCAGCACTAGCGCCGACCACCGTAGCCAGCGGCCCTAGTCCCCAAGGCAAAAGTTTTTTTTTTTGGCTTATTTTTAATTTCATGATAGTGATTTATATTTAGATGTTTGTTGATTTAGGATCTGCAATTTCATGCGATCTCATACGATTTTTAGGATCTGCAATTTAAGGTTTATTTAAGACTTTTTTTTATCTATTTTTTTTTAGGATCAACATTTCGGTTTTTTGGTTAATTAACCGAAACCGAACCGAAAATTTCGGTTTAGTTTCATTTGGTTTTATGCCTATTCGGTTCAGTTTCGGTTTTGATTAACCGAATGCACACCCCTATTTGTTCCAAATTAGTTTGAAGCCCCCCTCCTTTTCCGCATTGAACGTATCGCGGTTCAACAAATACCCGTAAGCATCCTTTGTCATGTAGGTTCCATTTGGTGATCCTCTCCACAGTCATAAATCATGTTTGCCCCATTTTACCAGGAACCTGTTGATCAAGAAAATAAGAGTTTACAAGCAAGCATATCATGATCACGATCAAATAATCCCTTTCTCCATTTAAAATTTAACTCCAAGACTCTCCCTCTCAAGTACTCAAGTGCCCCACATGACTCCTTTTATCTTCCCAGAACAACAACCTAGAAAATTTACACTTTAATGAGTCTCCCCTACCCAATGATCTTCCCAGAATTTTATATTTATATCATCCCCAATGATCTTTTATAATCTATTCTGAAATCAACCCCCCAACTCTCCTAGAGAAATATGTACAATATTTTACCAAGTAACATCGTAATTTTATTTTTTACATACTTTGGATTTGGTTCAAGGACCAACTAATCCAAAAAATTCATAAACCACCATCTATTAAAGGGGACATCCATTTGAAGCAAGAGTTCCATCTTATAGATTTCGAACCTAGGATTAAAGACATCATAATTTTACTTTAAATCCTTAAATTGCGAATAAAAATTAAAACATGACCTATTATTACTCAATCATCTACAATTCAAAAAAGATATAGTTATAGCAGAAATACATAAAGTTATTTAAATTAAAAATTGGAAAATAAATATTTAAGTACCACTGCACCATATATGACCATTCTTACAAATTGGCATGCTTGGTTAGGGGGTTTGAGGATGGAGAACGAAAATGAAAGCAAAAAGTAGTATTTGGTTCATGACTTTTCTTCCTTGAGACAATTTTTATCATTGGTCGTGACGATCATTTACAAGCAAAAGACAAAAAAAAAAAAAAAAATTTTAAAATTTTTAAAATAATATGAAAAGGGGATGATCTGTTTGCTGCCCCAATCTGGATTGTACTAACAAATTTTACAACAAGTTTATTTTAATATCTACCTTACCTTCGTTATTATTGAAGAAGTAAAAAATCATATAACAAATTCTTAATTATGCAAAGCGTGTAATTATTCTATTAATTCTTATAATTTAAATTGTAACTTATTTTAAATATATAATTTTTTATTATAATTACCAATTTTAAATATTAAATAATTTAATATATCACCTCATAAATATAATAAAAATTAATTATAAATAAATATAATTATTACATAATACTCCATCCGATTCATTTTTTATTATCCGTTTTACTATAAAAGAAAGATTTTTTTTGTCTTCCATTTACCAAAAATAGCAAAAGCAAACACTACCCTTTTTAACTTACCTCTTAAAACATCATTTATTTACACTCATGTCAACTACTTTATTAAATTTATACCCACAAATACTAATAAACAACTCTTACCCCTTTTTAAAAATTTACTTTATACCCACAAATACTAATAAACAACTATTTTATTAAAACTCGTGCCCTTTTTAAATGGACAATAAAAAATGAATCGGAGGGAGTAATAAAAATTATTTTAGATTGCTAAGGGTTGTTCTTAATGTATAAAAAAATGATGAGATTAAGTTGAATTGTAGATTGTATATGTGGAAGAAGAGAAAAGAATTATTTATTAATTTGGATTGTAAGGATTTATTGATAAAGATAGTTTGAATGAAATGAGACATTTCTCTCACTCTTGAGAGGTATGTCTCTTAGGTTGTACTTGGTAGGCATTAATAATTTTAGTAGGGGGCATAAATTTAGTATAGAAAAGTCATATAAAATTGCTTGGTAGGACATATAAAAAAGGTCATACTAATTTATGCAAAATTCTTATACTTACTTGGTAGGAAGTAATAAAAAAGGTAAAAATTAGGTCCGGCAGCCTCCGGCGACTTTCCGGCTGTCCGGCGAAATTCCGGCCAAATTCCGGCGGTCCGGCGACTTTCCGGCGGCGGCGGTCCGGCGGTGGTCCGGCGGCGGCGGTTCGTGTGACAAACCAATAATAAAATAGTACGACTCGGACCGAATTAATTTTGTAAAGGTGAATAGTGCTTTGGAGGTATTACGCCTTACTATTTTACAGGGTCGGACATATAAGAAACGGGTCGATATTATTTTAGTATGCCCTACCAAGTGGAATATTAATTATACAACACCCCATAATATGGCATTTTACGGCCTACCAAGTGGAGCCTTAGTAAAATAAAAAATGTATTCTTTATCTCACAAATTTATATAAAAATAATTATTTTAATATGGATGGTAGTTCATTATCATCAATCAAATATCATAATTTTATAGACTAAATTTATTTTATTTATATATATATATATATTTTTTTTTTTTGCCATTTTTTTTTTTCATTTCTTATTACTACAAATCAAGTGCCCCTTGGAGGTGTGCCCAGCCCAGCCCAGCCCGTGGGTGGGTCTATGGATCAAGTACAGTAGTTTGTGTACAGTAGGTTCCAATTAGGCAGGATATTGTAAAAATCTTCCACGTCACCTGATTTATCGTTACTGGATTTTTAAAATGGTTTCACCTCACACAATTAAAGCACGACAATAAATTGGAACAAAAAATGCTTGGCTCACATGTTCCCTCTCCCTCTCCCTCTCCCTCTCCCTCTCTGTGTGAAGGAGAGTGGAACAAATAAGTGTTTTCAACTGTGTGAGAGAGAATGTAGGTACAATAGTTTTCACTCTTTTGTGTCAGATTTTTCAGAGCGTCAGTATGCTTCTCACGTGGGACCCACGTGACCTCTTGTTTCTTTCTTTCTTTCTCTCCCTCCATTTTCATTTTCATTTTTCTTTTTTAGAAAATAAATAATTTATCTATCGTATGAAGAAAGGAGTATCAGCACGCCGGCACGCGATAACGTATGAAAATACGTCACGTGTCTTCACGTGACTTATTTCTTCGAGGCCTTATTTGTCATTTGGGAGTTTACTATTAGAGATGGTATTGGTAATAGCATGGGTGTATATTTGGGTGGGGGGTGGGGGATTAACGAGAATGGAAATTTACTCCGTTTCAAACTCAACTTTCAATTTACTATTTGCACAATTATTAAGAAAATAATTGTTTATAGTATATAAAGTGATAAAATGATGATAAAGTAATAAAGTAGATGTTTTTGGTTATTAGTCTATGGAGAATATTATATTAAAAAATATTGTTATTTTTTTTGTCAAAAGTAGATGTATCAAATGAGTATGAGACGAACTTTTTTGACAATGTAGCAAACGAATTTGGGACGGAGGGAGTATTTTTTATTTATGCCCCATAGAAAAAATGATATGTTGGGAGACAAATTGTTTCAATTGTAGCTCTATTGGTAGTATCATACCCAAATTTTAGAATAGAAGTGAACAACAAATGATTATTGGTGTAGAAATAGAGGAGCGATTGAAAATGATGATTTTAGGGAGACAATATGATAATCAAAATGAAGTAGTGATTACCTTATTTAGGATATGAGATAGTGATTTTGTTCTCATGAATCATCATAATTACAATAATTTTTATTTCATTCACATTACCATTGAAAAGTTGCTAACCAAGCGTTCCCTTAATTCGCATTGAACCTATCCTCTTAAGAATGGGTTTAAATTCACTAAATATTTAGTTTTCGTAATTTTTGGGCACAAGTATTAAGATAAGCAGTATGATATAGATATTAGGGTTGTTCACCGAGTTCGGAGATTACCGAAATCTGCACCGAAAAAGAATCGAACCGAAAAAATTATGAATATTTTTACTTTAACCGAACCGATATGAATATTATTTTGGTACGGATATTACCAAATTAACCGTACCGAAAAACCGAATGTGATCGTACCGAACCGAATAACCGAATTAAATTTGTATTAAATTTAATTTTTATTCATCAAATATTATTATAATATTATTGAATTCATGTACAACTATACGATAGCATAAGTTTTCATCATTTTCACAATACAAACACTATATTATTTATCTTTAAAACGTTAACTTATGTTTAGGTGTATACCAAAATAACTTAAAATTAATTTTTTTATTCTTTTATTTTCATTGTTTATGTATATTAATTTCTTACAAAAATTTGGATATGGTGTATCCTGTATCAGGAATTACGAACTACGTGATTTTAATATTGCAATTTTCATTCACAAGATATTTTAAAAGTATTTTTTAAATACATATTTTATATACTATATTTTAAATATTCTATTAATGGTGATTTATATTAACTTTCTAACTATCCATTATCATATAAAGTGTTATATTTTAGCTTGTAATGATATATGTTTGATTGCGGTTGAAGTTGTGTAGTATTCTTGTGAGTGTGCATGCATCAATATATTTTTTTTAATTGATTAAAAAATGAGAGAATGATAATTTTTTTTATTAAAAATATGTTTCTCCTCTCTGTTCCTAACCGCTCCGTTTATAACCGAAATCCCTCTGTTTCGTACCGAAAAATAAAATATTCTTACCGTACCAAAATTTTGGTACGAACACGCGAATTTTAAAATAATCGAACTTTGGTATGGATACGGATATTTTCAAATATTCGTTTTGGTCTGTACCGTGAACAACCCTAATAGATATAATACAAGTGATATCATAGAGGGAGACGAGAATAAATGATATTATATAAATAAAGTATTATAGATGTGTAAGAAGAAGTAAAGTGTGAAAATATAATACCCCATTTGTTTCAAAATAAGTGTTGTTTTAGTTATTTTTAACTTTTTTTTTTCTAATTTACCCCAAATTCAAATTCAAAATATAAGAGATAGTTTAGGATTATATTAAAACATATTCCCTTTGTCCAGCAATTAACTTCTCATTTTGCCATTTTCGTCCGTCCCACTGTTAACTTATCATACTTTGTTTGGACATCAACTAATAATATTATATTCATACACTTTATTCACATCCACTCATTAAAACACAATATACATTTTTATTCTCTTCTCTCTCCATCACATCACATGCACTATATCTATATTTAATTACTCTTCTCAAATGTTGTGTCCAAAAGCAACAAGAAGTTAATACCAGGACAGAGGGAGTAACAAACCTGTTAAATATTATCAAAACATAATAGATCATTAGAGATTTAGGTGAGATCTATATGTCAAAATTTATAATTCTTAATTTGATATAAAATCTCTAAAAGGACACTTATTTTGAAACAAAGGGAGTATTATATTTCATTTCAAAAAAAAAAAAAAGAGAAATTAATAGAGGGACATACGAAAATGGCAAAATAGAAAGTAAATAGGACAAGGGGAGTATACATATACATATATATATATATATATATACTATATATGTCTTATATAAACTTTTATTCAAATTAATGTATTTAGATCTGTTAATATATTGATATTATATATTATTTTTTAAGTATTAGATGAATATTAAATATTAATTAAAACAACTAGTATATGTTTAAATTTAATTTATTTATGTTAAAATTAAATATTTATATTTTTAAAATAATATAAAAAATTAAACTGGCGGGTATAGGTCCATGAAATTTTTGGCGGGGCGGGTCTTGGAATTGGTCAAACCCGTCTCATACCCACCCATTGTCATCCCTAATTTCTGCAGAGTTTTGTGAAGATATATTTTGAAAAAGAAAAGAAAATTTTAAATCAATAATGTAAAATACATTATATATATATATATATATATATATATATATATATATATATATATAATTTGCGGCACACTCTCATATGCACCTGGTGCACGGTGCACTCACTCAACAATTGAGGTTATTTCATTGAAAAGTGTAGGTTGATTACACTGAAAATTTTGGTTAGATTACATTGAAAAGTTTACACTAAGGATCATTTTTAAGTGCAAACTTTTCAGTGTAATCTAATCATAGGATATGATATAATTTGATGTAGATGGCAAGAAGAGATATTTCTTTAACGATAAAATCTTGTGTGAATAATTTTCATCGTGAACGATTTTTAAAAGACATTAATTATTTTATTAAAGTATATTATTTATTTATATTATAAAATAAATATTGAATGATATTAGGTATTTTTTTAAATTATTTTTTTTGGTATTACTGATATCTATTTGGATATTTTTTTCAAAATTCAAGTCAAGTGCACACTAAAATTACTTTTATTTGTTTCATTAAAAAAAAAGGCAAAATATTATATAAAAATAATTCATAATAAACTTATTATAAACCCGTTTTAAAGTATCATTAATCTATGTTAGTAGTTTACAACAGTTACTGAATCTTCAATTGATGAATTTGTTTGTTCTATCACAACAAAAAATCTATCTAATGCCCATTTCTGAGTATGAATAAATTTTTCTGCATCCTTCTTCTTCTTACGTTTTTCATATCCAGATGGATATTTTCTATGAGGAGGCATTTCCAACTCTCAAATACTAATTTAACAATAACATAAAAAAAATCAATTTAAGAACATAATAGAATAAAATTGCAAATAAATAATACATAATTAAAGTGATAAAAAAAATTCATGAATACGAGATCTAAATTAAAAGTATCTTATTAAAAAGACACTATTCTTTTGTAAGTCTATTCGTCAAATTGTCTCATGAACAAATGAATTAAAAAAATATAGAAGATGTGAAGAACTTTATTGAAAAAAGAAGAAGAAAGAAAAGAAGATAAAAGGGTTTTACCATGTTGTTAAGATTATGTGCAGATTTTATTTTAATAATAAAATATATGTGTGAATATTTAATGAATCTAGTAATTAATATGTAAGCAGATTTTTCGAAGAATAGTAGATACAGTCAAATTGAAATAGATTTTAGTTAATATGCAGCAGATTTTACGTGTTTCCATTCAATTGAAGCAATGTTTTTTTTTTTTTAATAGGGATGTCTTATTTTAATAATAAAATATATGTGTGAATATTTAATGAATCTAGTAATTAATATATAAGCAGATTTTTTAAGATTAGATATCAAATTGAAGCACATTTTAGTTAATATGTAGCAGATTTTACCGTGTTTCCATTTAATTGAAGCAAGATTTTTTTCGGGAAACAAATTGGAGCGCGGATATACACTTACATATATATATATATACATTTATATATATATATATATATATATACCTATAGATACATGGGGGCAGTGGCGGATCCAGGAAATCAAAACAGGGTATGCACAATTATAATGATACTAAAATCACAAATTCTACTATACACTGGATTTTAAGTTCACTTTTAATTTCAATTTTGATTTTTTTTTAAAACACACAAAAACACATCGAACTGTTAGGGTGTGTGTATTTTTTTATTTTATTTTGCAATTGGGGTACATACTGATCACTTCAGTATCACTGATTACTTTTTGGAGTATTACTGATTTCTACCTGAGATTTTTTTTTTTAAATTCAAGTGCATAACATGCACTCAAGTGCACACTGGAAATACTCTACTAAAATAATAACATAAACAAAATATCGGCAATCTAAAATTCTAAAACATATAACGTTAAAAACAAAAATGTTATTTTTATCTAAAAAAAGATTACAATCGTGTTTACATATTTTGAAAGTAGTTAAAAATGTCATTGAAGCTTATATTTATAAAAAAATTCTACATAAGTAACTAAGATATAAAGTAGTAGTACCCTTAACATGCAAAACACAAATAAATTGTTTGATTACGGCACCTTCTTATAAAATTGGAAAAAAGATTTTAGAATCAGTGAGATTTGAGAACTAATTAATTAATAAAGAGTATTAACAGAGTGAAATTGGTTCATACATGAATTATTGAAAAATATTAGTTGTTTTCACTAAAGAGGATTAATTATTTTCACTGAAGAGTATTAGTTGTTTTCACCGAAAAGTCAGTTTATTTTTAGTAAACCACTAATACCCTTAGGTGTAAGCAACTAATACTTTTTAGTAAAATCAACTAACACTCTTTAATGGTTCATATATAAACCATTTTCCATCCTACACTTTGTCATTAATAAAAAAGAGATTCTCAATTCTGCATTTAGGAAATTATAGGGTTTAAAAGTTTAGTAATTCATTATAACATAAATACTTTACTACTATATACTACTTTTGACAAGAAAATAGGGTATGCACTTGCATACCCTTTGACTATGGTGGATCCGCCACTGCATGGAGGCCCTCGCCGGAAAGGGGCAATGTGCGATGGCGCCACCTGCGCCGCCCCAGGGCCGCCACTGATGAGACCGTCTCATGGCATGAAACCACACAAGTTAATACATATCCATACCAAAATATTAATGAGTCAATGCTCTAATTACATTCATTCTCATTGTCACATACCATAAAACGATCTCATATAAGACCAACTCATAAGATATACATATTACTTTCTCATTTAATCCAAAGTCTTGCACATTAGTGGAACCGTACAATTAAAGTGTCTTTCTTAATAATGATTACATTAAAAAATATCAGTAGTTTACTAATATCCTAAAAAAATCAAGACAAAAACTTGTGTGATATCGTATCATGGCATGAAATGTTCACAAAGTAACATTCATTCTTATCAAAATGTTAATACAACATGTTCAATTTATACCTCAACCCACCAACTTATAGCATGAGACGGTCACATATAAGACCTATTCAAAAATAAATTATTATATTTTTAAATAATTAGTGTAAGGATTTATTGAGTAATTGAAAAGTGGGAGAACTATTTATAGTAATGTTAATTAATTGCATTCTCGGATCGGACTTCTCTGAAGAAAAAAATACAGCCTCCAATCATCGACGTACTTCTTTATGTTACCGACATAATTAAATGTTAAAAAAATATATAAAAAATCATGTAGATTAATTTTTATTTTTACCTTTTTTTACATTAAATATTAATGTCAATATCAACTTTGTCTAAATCCATCGTTGAGTTTCCCTTGAAAAGCAAGTTGATTGAGCATGTGGAACAGTGGAAGACAGATTATTTTTGGCACAATTGTACAAGTTTGTCTTATTGCCTTGAGAGCTAAGAAAATCCTCCCACACAAATTTAAAATTGATGTGAGATTATTATTTTATTTATTATATTATCAATGACTCAGGAGTATAGGTAGGTTCCAATTTAGTCATATAATAATAGAGTTTAGTTCAAATACTTAGATAAAATATAACTGAATTAATTGATTTACTTTTTTTTTTTTTTTTTTACGAATTCAACTTTTTAGATAAAATGATTTTTTTTTCATAATATTATAACATTTGGCTTATGTTCTAAATTTTAATCCTGCAACGACACTATTCATATTAAATTATCTACTTGGAGTTGAAATTCTTACACAAGAGTAGTTGAAAATATTCTACCACAAACTTTATCCTCGTATGGATTCCACATTACATAGTCTTTTGATGTGGCACAAAAATATTTATATTTTTAAAACAAGATTTTTGTTATTCAATTAACAATTGGTTAAGGCTGAGGATTTATTTGAAAGGCACCCCCTCACACAATACACTCACTTAACAGTTGAACTTGTTTACATTAAAAATTATAGGTTGATGACACTGTAAAGTATATATGGTTAGATTACATTAAAAAGTTTACACTGGAAATCGATTTTCAGTGTAAACTTTCCAATGAATCTAACCATACTTTTTAGTGTAATTAAATCATATTTTTAAGTGTAAACAGTATCATTGAGTGAGTGCATTATACACCAAGTGTACAAGAGAGTTACTCTAATTCAATAGAATAATACTAAATTAGATTTAAAAACAATATATAAAAACTTATCAATTAGTTAGACCAGATAAATATAAATATTTTAAATTTATTCTATTTATTGTAAAACATGTTAATTAAAAAAGTGATTTTAATACTCCATCGTCTCATAATTATATGCACACTTTCCTTATTTATCCGTCCCACAATTGTTTGCACGTCCTAAAATGAAAACACTTTTATAAACTCCACCCTAACAATATTTACATATATGAAGACACGGTATTATGTGAATGATCCTCACGGTAACTATTATCGTGAACAACAATTTACCAAAATTTTATGAAACAACTAATACCTTTAGTGAAAATAAATAATATTATTTCAACCAATACATTTTTCCTCTTCCACAAAGCCTGTAAATTTTGGCTCCTTCACCTATATATAGGGGGTGGATTTTTCATCCCCAATTTACAAGTTTCATGAGTTGGAAAAATTAAGAGCAATAAATATCTTTCTCTTCCTTTATATTATTAATTGTTTGTTAAGCACTTCCCATCGGTGAACAAACAAGGCGAAAGAGGAATATTTGAGAAGGTTTTTCGTTTGATAGAATTAATTTGCTTTTCCCGTTCTTCTCAACGGTCGTCGCTTCAAGAGACACGTAATCGCGTAAACTCCTAGATTTTCCGCTATAGAATTTTACGTGAGTTTATTCATATGCATGAATTATTTATAGTTGGATAATTATTATACGAAATAATTAGGATTAAATCATGCTAGTAATAATTAAATTTTAAATTCTTATTTAAATATCATTCGAATAGATTTGGGCACCCAGATTTTCCCACAATATCGAGACCGATATTTTCAACCTTGCTAATCGGTCGCTCCAGCCTCCAGGGGTGGGTCCCGAATTCTAAAAAAATAAAATAAAAATACTATAGTAAAAAAAAAAAGAGATTAGAGTAGCTGATTATTAAAATGAGAAAGAATAGTGACGTAAAGCACAAAATAGAAGTTTGGTGACATGGATCAAATCTGAGTGAATATAGGAGTAGGACCACTCTGCTCTGCGGTGGTTTCCACTTTGCACCACCACCGCCTGCTATTTCTGACGCTTATTCAGATGCATGTTTGGATCCTAAAGCATTCATTGCTCTTCCCCCTCAAAATTACATTATTACCCCCTTCATCCCTCTCCCCACCTTATGTCGATGCCATTGGAATCAAAATCCTCTACAGTAACATCAATTGTTATCATCCAAAAAACAACGTTTTTCACCACATTTTAGTATTATTTGAGTTGCATTATACATCAACATACTTTTTAATTAAAATATTTATTCAAGTGCAAATAATATCCTATACATCGGATCGAAACGATCATGAGGTGTATAAAGTTTGTGAAGATATGAAGTTTTTTTTGGAAAATAGCACCCAAAACAAATCTTTGCGAGATCGATTCAGAGTGGATAATATTATATCATGGAAAATTGGGATCCAACCCAAGCTCAACAATATTCAACACATTTTTTTTAAATATTGATATTTTAATATAAAGTATTAATGTCTCGATCCCGAAAGAAATTGCAGAACTTTTTATTCATCTCATACAAATGTTTCTAAATAAATTATCATTCCACTAATGATTATACATAAAAAAAATCTTTATTTTATTTTATTCACTTAAAGACTTAAAGTGAACAATATACTCTCATAAAAAATATTTTATCCATTTAAATATTATCCTTCCTGTCCAATTCTAATAGTCTTACTTTCAATTTTGATCTGTACTATAAAATTAGTCTTGTTTCCTAAAATGGAAATATTTTACACTCTCAATTTAAATCTCACTTAACTTTTACAAACAATATATTTATTTTCTTAAAACTCATGCAAAAACAAATAGATCTAGTAAAATTAGCCGGAGGGAGTACAAGTAAACTCACATTCTAAAATATTTTTATCCATTTTTTTCTTAAGAAATTTAATATAATTCCCTTTTTCATTCAATAATAAATTTTCATAATTTTCTCCAATTATTTTGTGTATATTGAATGATATTATATTATTATAAGTATTCTATAATAAGTTGACTATGTACTCTATAATAAGATCCATGGTTTCTTAATTTTTTATTGATATTATATTATTATTATTATAAGTACTCTATGATTCATATCTCAATTCACTCCCTAAAAATAGGAATTGTATCTTCTAATCATATACTCCACTTGTCTCTCTATTTGCTTCCCTTTTTATTTTTAAGCTCAAGTATTAAAACATATATTAAATATAGATATAGTATAAGTGATGTGATACAAAGAGTAGAGTATATGATATTATATAGATATAACATAAATGATGTGATAGAGAGAGAAAAATATATGATATTATATAAAGTATTACTGATATGTAAGTAAGAGCCCGTCATTTTGGGGATATAGGATAATCAATTTTGGGATATATTTTACCTCATATGTGGAATAATGAGGAGTATTACAAAAATCACTTCCCAGGTGGTATGTATAATCAATTGAAATTAGATAATATAAATGCGGAGTTGTCAATTTTAACGGGTCTTCGGTAAACAAAGTCAATTTTAACAAACAATGAAATTCGAGGAAACAAGTATAATCACTGCTTTACATGGTAAACAAACAAAGTATAAAAATATAATATTGTATTTTATTTCTAAAAAAGAAAATAAACGGAAATAGCAAAATGAGAAATACGAAGAGAGTAATGCATAATTTTTTTTTAGCAATTCTTAATATACAGTTAAATATTCGTTGTGTCTGCGAAATGGGGTGGGGGTGTAACACTGGTGAAGTTATATATCTGAATGCATGTTATTCTTAACTGTAGTCATCACAATTTATAGGCAAATTTTTTTATTTAGGGTAAATATTAATTTTGATTGCAAAAATAGGGAGGTTTGAAATTTCTTTACGAAAATAGGGTTGATCGCGCCTGGGAGTGGCGATCAAAAGAGAGGATTGCGCTCACCAGGCGCGATCTAAATATACCCAGCAATTTAACCTCTTGATCACGTCTGGCAGAGGCGATCAAGAGAGAGGATCGCGCTCCCCAGGCGCGATCAACATCAAGAGGTTCCACGTCGTAGCTCGCCCTTACGGGAGGCGAGGCTCGACAAGCCCTGACACACGCACATGGCGAGATTCCTTCGCGTGCAGTCCGCGCACATGGGGAGGGCCACTCCGCGGCGTTTTCTTCTTGGCGTTTTCTTCTTCTTTATTTCCATATAACAGTATCATTCCTCCTCATTTCTCCTTCATCCGAGCATTTCTCTTCTTCCTCCTTCCTCCTTCCTCCTTCCTCCTTCCTCCTCTTTTAATTTCAGTTCTGTTAGAAAATTTTAGTACTCCTTATTTCATAATTTTAGTACTCCTATTTCATCAGTACTTCTTCCTCCTCATAACAGTACCGTGCACCGAAAATTTTAGTACTCCTACCAAAATTCATCCATCATTTTAGTATTCTTTCTCCCCCCTTTATTATGTCCGAATTTTAGCCAAAAATAAAAACACAAGGGCTGCTTCCAAAATATAAACCAATCCCCACAAAAATGTAACTATTTTGATATTTTTAAATTTTTTACAGTTTTTTATTTTATTCTAAATTTTTTTTTCTCAATTTGCAGTCTCACATATACACAAAAATAAAAGCTAGTTGGTATTTTGCTATCTACCTGAGGAGTACAGACACTACTATCAAAAGGTAAATTCTTCAAAAAATAATTAATAATATTTTTTGAATTATTTTGCATGCATATATTATCTTTTTTTTTTAAATAACGGTGCAAAGGAAATTGAAGTATATATGTAAATTGAAGTTATTGTACACATAGTATTTATTCTTGGTTCTAAAGAAACAAACAATGTTATTAAATATTTTAATGAATTTAGAGTCAAAGTTGTTATATTTGATTGCTCATGGGTATTGACACATTGATACCTCTCATCTTTCTCAGTTTTTGGCTCGCGTTAGACAAATGATCTTTAATTAATTGATTATATTTTTCATAAATAATATAATTTCAGTATAAATACAGTATATATGTAATTATAAACACATAATATATAATATTGTATATATTTTCATGTTTATAAGAAGAGCGGTGATTTTTTTAATTAAACCTTTTGTTTGGGATAACTATAATATTTGCAATTTAGTAATTGGGCCAATAAAATATGTTTACAATGATAAAATAATTTAAGATAATAAAAATAAACGTTAGTAGTTTAATTTTTATAAATCTTTTTTTAATAATTATAAATATAAGAAATATATAAATTAATTATATAATATTTTTAAATACGTATATATGTGCGCAATACTTATTTAATACACATATTCTATATATTTTAATATGTCTACAATTTTTATTAATGAAAATTTATATTATGCCAATTTAAATATTTGTCCATTTAGTGTGAGAATTAAAATTGGATTTATAATATTTTAAAGGATCATGCTATTTATATATGTTTTGACAGTTGGTTGAAGAATAATATTGTTGGTAATTAATGAATAGGGAATTTTCCATACTTAATACTAATATATATGTATTATATATACACGCATCAACATAAAGAATCTTCAAATGAATTTTTGTTGGTTTGTAACCCTTATTTTATGATTGCATAATTATTCTTTTAACATATAAACAATAATTCATTTGAAATTGCAAAATACACCACATATATATAGTTGTTTTAATAATTGGCAAAGTATTATATAAAAATAATTCATGATAAACTTATTACGAAACAATTTTAAAATATTAAATAAATTTATTATTATATAATATTATAAATTATGAATTTTTTTTGCATAAATTAAAAAAAATTACAATGTATGTATATAAATTTTTAACATAAAGTTTTAGTATGTAAATTTAAAATATATATATATATATATATATATATATATATTAACCGTGCATCGCACGGGAGAAGTTCTAGTTGCTTAGTAATAGTAGATATTTCTTTAAGAAACATTAATGTATATCACTAGTTTAAGAAAATATCTAATTAAATAACCATCTTATTTTTATCACACCCGTCTCATAAATTAAACCGTCCCACATGAAAATGCATATTTAAAAAATATCCAACAGAGAATCATAATTTTGTGTTCATATATTTAAACAACCACGAGGGAAAATGCATTGGCAAAATAAAAAGTAACACAAATTAATTTTGTTGCAAGAACCCCTCATTTATTCATTCATTCCTTCTTTTCATAGGTATATCTCCAATTCATAAATGGCATTCCCTTGGGTTTAGGATTAAAGACGGATGCACTTTTTTTCATTAAAAGAAATAAACATTGCGTTAATATGTGATAGTCATATATATTTAGGAAATCTTTAATTTGTGATATTTTAAACATGAAAATTAAATATATTTATTATGTTGATTAGTTGATTACCATTAAAAAGTTAGATATATTTTAGTTGATTAGTTAGATATATTTTAGTTGATTATGTTGATTAGTTGATTACCATTATGTTGATTAGTTGATTACCATTAAAAAGTTAAATATATTTCTTTACAGGATGGATGCTGCAAAAGAGACACTATTATATGGACCGGCGAGCCGATCTGTACTCACGATGCAAAATGAACATCGCTCGAGACTAGATCGTATTAATCGGGAATCAAGTGAAACTGTGCTCCATACATACCAAGGAGGCGATGGGGTGTTTTGGACATTTAGGCAAGATGACCCCGATCCTCGAAAGATTGTACTTCACCCCCGTGTAGTGGAGAGATTGAAGACAATGGGTTTTTACGGTCCACTTCGTTGTGGGTCCTTCAGACTTGATCGACATCTCATCACTGCATTAGTGGAGAGATGGCGTCGAGAGACGCACACATTCCATTTTCCCGTCGGCGAGGCCACCATCACACTACAAGACGTTGCCATTTTGTGGGGATTACCCATAGAAGGAGAGCCAATTATATGCAAAGATGAAAAACATAGTTTCGGTGAATGGCAAGCTAAGTGTAATGCGCTTTTGGGCATCAACGTACAAGAAGTTGATATCAGGGGCAGGAGTGCGATCCTGTTTTCTTCTCTGAAAAATATGTTGAGAAATGATATTGCTATTTACGACGAATCACCACAGGAGGTAGTTGATCAATATGCACGGGGGTGTGCACTTTTACTTCTAGGGACAGTAATGATCCCCGACCACACTCGGAATGCTATCCCGTTAGTGTATTTGAACTTTCTGGAGAACGTGAATACATCAGGGGAATATAGCTGGGGAAGTGCTGTATTAGCGACTTTGTATCGGGAACTCTGTATGGCTTGCCACGCTAATGGCAAGATTATCGCTGGAGCATTATGCTTGTTACAGGTAATTCTTGATTAGTTTTAATTACTTTTAAACAAATCAATGATTAGTTGTATGTTGAAACTAATTTACTCATGAATACAACAGATATGGGCATGGTCAAGGATAATACCAATACAACCAAGGAACGTATATCCTATGCTCCAAGAAGGACACATCTTGAGTGTAGATGGTCGCAATTTGGGGCTTCCACCGTATGGGGCTAGGTATTTTTCTCTAAACACATTTATCTATAAATCGCATAACATTCGTTTGGCTATGCATACTTATTGTGATACCTACTTAAATTATAGGTGGATACATTATCACAGTCACACTGAAAGTGCGGGCAACTCGATTCGTGTATATCGCGACATATTTGATCGTTTGTCTGATGGCCAAGTAAGTTATTATTATAATGATCCGCACAAATATATAAGTGTGTTTGAGGAAAATTAATTTTTTTTGTCTACACACAGTTAATCTGGGAACCCTATGATGAGCAAGCTGAGGAGATCTCGAGTCTTGGACCTCGTTGTTTGACCCAAAATTGGAGGTCACAATGTCCGCTGATCAATATTTGGATAGTGGAGCTTCATTATCCAAATAGGGTGTTAAGACAATTTGGAATGGTCCAAAACATTCCGAGTGATGTTGAAAGTAGAGACCAGGACTTGCATAATCATACCCGCCAGGGAAGATCCGACTGCGATTGGACCATTAAACATAAAAAATGGATTACTTATTGGAGGAACAGACGATCATTCATGCCTTGCACTCCTATCAACAATGGTAATCCGGTCTCCAATGACTATATGCAGTGGTACTATGGAATTACACGACGATTGATTTCACCAGTGGAGTATACTGCAGTGGCCCGAGGTTTCCAACCAGCAAAAACATCTACTCGAGATCTTTTGGTAATATATATATCACAAATTTAATTTTATAATGTTTGAAAATTGAAACATGAATAACACTAATTTTTTTTGGGTTACAGGTAGGCTGGTTTCGGAAGCTCAAAATTAGTAAAAGACAGTGCAATCCTGATGATAGAGCATCAGTAGATAGTCATTTGGAGCTCACTGAGAATTACATCACTGAAGTGGAGCCTTTCATAGAAAACCCTGCTTATCTACAAGATGTGGCCTCGGATGAAAACATAGAAGTTGAGGAAAGATCTACAAGACAAAGAAGAAGGAGATCCGTAGGACGTGAAGATGTGGGTCCTTCAACGTCTAGGAGTCGGAGAAGACATTCCTCAGCAATGCCATCATAGTCCCCTTTTCCCCGACAAGGTATTCAACATGGGATACCTCAGTCTGCTCCACGCACGCAGTATGGTGCTGGAAATGGTATGCAATTTACAAAATTACACTTGAGTGGATTTACATTTATTTAGTTATTATAATTTTTTTATAACATGTGACAGATGCTTCCACGTCTGAATTTTTGGGTAACACACAACCAACTACATATGGTATGTAATTCAATATTAAGAAATTATATTTATTATTTTATTTATTATATATGCATATCACTGTTAATTTGATAGCAGCCTGGCAATCAAATGAGGGGGCGTCTCAGCCTACGCCTCACACACATTATGGGTTACCCTCATTTGGACATGGAGCTTACACACAACCTGCTGGAGATGGTATGCAAGTTACTAAATCCTGAAATTACACAAATAAATAATATTTTTTAAGAGATAATGTTTATTTATTTATAATATATTATTGTTAACTTGATAGTTGGTTGGGGTAGCTATGAGGGGGTACCTCAGTCTGCTTCTGCATCGACGTTTCAACAGGAGGTGCCTCGGCCGAGTTTTCACACACCTCATAATGATCAAGGTATTTAATATCAACTTATATAAGTAAATGTATATATTGTAAAATATATTATTGATCTAAATTCATTAAATGTGTGACAGATTTTCTTACATCATGGGGTGGTTCATTTACTGAGATGTTAAACACGGGTATTGATTTGAATACCTATTATCAACCTCAGTTCTCACAAGAACAACCAAATTACACTTCAACGCCTATACCATTTGCGGGCACAAGTGAGAACCTTGGACCAAGCCAAGATGAACAACAACCTCGTCGTGGTCATCGTGATAGACGTCCGACACGATGTGGCACGGGTGGTCATTTACGTCGTCACTAATTGTATGATATTTTGTATATATATTTATTTTTAATTGGTAATTTTTTTATGTATGCAATTTTATATATTTATTTTTAATTGATAATTTAAGTAACACAAAGAAAATGGGAGAAGGAAGAAGAAGAAAGCATCATAAAGCATTATATGCATATTAGCCAACAAAGAAGGACAAAATAGACTCACTAATTAGGAAGCAAGTTACTTTTAAACAACGAATGTACATCTCATTAGATACAACAAGTTGATTCACCAAAGGGGTTCAGAACATCAATGCGAAGGTCCAGCTCTATCTTGGGCTTGGTACTGTTGTCTAGCGCGGTTTTGGGCCCAATCCATCTCATTGTGAATCCTGGACGTCACATATTAAGAAACCATTTCCAAGATTTATAACTTTCATCGTCAACAATGGCATATGCTACTGAAATGATCTTCTGATTGGCATCAAGGGTGTTAGCAATCAACAATTTGTGTTTATACTTAGTGTAAAGGTGAGTACCATCTACACAAAGTATTTTGCGACAATGCATGAATGCTTCAATGCATGGCTTGAATGCCCAGAAGACATAGCCCAACGTGTGCACATTCCACTCAATCGTTGCCTTGTGCTTCCACTCCACAATGGTCCCGGGATTGTATTTCTCCAAGGCCCTCATATACTTGGGCAAATATTGACATGAACTCTCCCAAGTTCCGAACACATTTTCTCTAGCACGTTTCAATGCTTGCCATGCCTTTTGATATGAAATAGTGTAATTATATTTCTTATCTGCATGCTCCACGACACATTTAACGTCGTATGCTGGTTCAACTTGTATGAGACTCTCCAAGTCAGCTGCAAGCAAGTTTTTACATAGATTTGAATGACTGCGTGAGTCAATATCCATCAGACAGGTATGTGGCGGTCCCAACCTGGTGATTTCTCAATGACCAGATCTTTTACGGTATGAGGCGCGCAAATGCCACTCACAGTGTTGCAATGTCGAGCAATTGTCATTTTCACTTGCATAGTTCTGCTTGCACACCAACTTCATTGACTTCGAGTTGCTCTCTTCGACTCTGTACTCACGTCTTGCATGTTGGACCGAGTAATTCTTCACGACATTGATCGCAGTCTCTTTGTCTTTGAAGATCATTCCTAACCTCAAAACTCCATCATCCGCATCGTAGCCCAGATCACCACTTGGAACGCCTACTGAATCAACAGGTACATCATCACATGACCTATCAAAAAATGGCACTCCAACCAAATTTGGATGAGGTCTCACTCTTGGCATTAGAGAATTTGGTACAGCAATACTTGGCATCCAAGGATTGTTAGTGGTATCATCCTCATCAGACGGCCCCTCGTCCTCAGAACCATTATCGCTTGATTCAGAATTACAAGTAAAGTCTGGATATAGATCACCTTCTATATCAGCTATGGAGGTGCCGACAGGGGCCATTATCTTAGTGATACCAGAAGGTCCAACATTAGGATCTGAACCACCGGCATGACTAGACCCTAAACGTTGGTAGGGTTCATCTTCCCAAGCACCCCACTCATTATGGTTCACTTGCAGGGCCTCGTATGCAATGTTTGAAGGTCTATCCATATTGGCTCCCCCACGACCTGACCCTTCAGAAGGATAGTATTGGTTCTCCCACTGACCATGGGATGCTGGGTACTGCACCTTCATTTCAACCTCCACTAATAGCTCAACTGAATTGAGCCCCGCTTGTGGATGGAAGAAATAGAGAAGGTCGTTGTTGTTCCTAATAGGACAACTAGAAGAGGCATTCTCATTATTTATTATGCAAGACACATTCAAAGAATACACTCGCAAATCTAATCCCGTGATCTCAGACAACACACGTAATAGACCATAGAAATCAAGCATACGATCAACTCTTCTTGTTCCAATAACAGCTCCACAAGAGCGCACAAGGATTCCAATATCGCGAGAGATTGGCATATCTTCAAAAACACAACACACTTATAATTAATATACAAATCTATATTAAATTTGATACTTAAAATACATCAAATAATTATATAATATTTAAATTTGATAAACTGAATTCATTAAAATATTTAATAACATTGTTTGTTTCTTTAGAACCAAGAATAAATACTATGTGTACAATAATTGCAACAGTGAGTTTATTAAATTTTAATATATTTTGTGAGTAATATTTATCTTGAAATTTATTTAAAGAGTATTAATCGTTTCATTAAATGATATTATAGTTTTCACTAAAAATATTAATTGGAGAAGTAATATTGTTTCATTAAATAATACTAATTGTTTTATTAAGTTAATAAAATTGTAGTTCACAGTTATATAGTTAACATGAATATCATTAAAATAATATCTTCTCAATTAAATATTACAATTTTTTTTTCAAGTCAATTTTTGTAAGTGTAATGTTTGACTCCAAATTCATTAAAATATATTTTTTAAGTGTAATCCAGATCTGAGGTTGATTTGAGTTAAATGCTACCTAAAATTAATCGTTTAAAGAAAATATTACCATGACCATGATTGATATGAATGTTTAGACTGAGCTTCTTATAACCAATGGTGGTGATAGTTTTTTTTTAAATCAATTTTCTATCCAAAACTTTTGTTGCTTTTGGCCTCAAATCTTATTTCAAAATATTTGTTATGTTTATATAATTTTTCTCAACTTTTTATTTATTTATTTACACCCTCTAAAATAAAGTATTATAATTATAATGTAAGTTTGACCCACTAAATTAGCACATCCTTGGAAAAAAACTCACGAACTTAATAATATTTATCAATTACAACATAAACTCAATATCAAGATTTAAAACCTTTATAACCAAGAATAAATACTATGTGTACAATAATTGCAATTCACATATATATACTGAGAATTTTTCATCTAGTAGCATATTTCATGTGTACCGTTATTTAAAAAAAAAAAGATAATATATGCATGCAAATAAATTCGAAAAATATTATTAATTATTTTTTGAAGAATTTACCTTTTGATAGTAGTGTCTGTACTCCTCAGGTAGATAGCAAAATACCAACTAACTTTTATTTTTGTGTATATGTGAGACTGCAAATTGAGAAAAATAAATTTTAGAATAAAATAAAAAAACTGCAAAAAATTTAAAAATATCAAAATACTTACATTTTTGTGGAGATTGGTTTGTATTTTGGAAGCAGCACTTGTGTTTTTTTTTTTTTTTGGCTAAAATTCGAACATAATAAAAGGGGGAGAAGGAACAGAAATAAAATGAGGAGGAAGAAGAGCAAAAATGAAATGAGGAGGAAAAGCAGCAGAAATGAAATGAGAAGCAGAAATGAAATGAGGAGAGGAGTAAGGGTGCTGTTATATGCACATTCAAATGCATATACTGCCAAATGCATATACTTGGCGTGGGGGAGTGGAGCAAGCACGCGGAGTGGCGCGGGAATCTCGCCATGTGGGTGTGGCATCGAGGATCGCCTCTGGGGAGGGCGAGGCACGACGTGGCAGCTCTTCGTATTGATCGCGCCTGGGGAGCGCGATCAACTGTGTAGATCGTCTCTGCCAGGCGCGATCAAGGGGTAGAAAAGCTGGTTATCTTTTGATCGCGCCTGGTGAGCGCGATCCTCTCCTTTGATCGCCACTCCCGGGCGCGATCAACCCTATATTCGTAAAAATTTCTGCAGCAACCCTATTTTTGCGATTGCTTTTGATATTTGGTCTAATTAAAAAAATTTGCCCAATTTATATAACTTATCCTATTAAGGGTTAGTACATACGTGCATCATGCATGTTATAGTACTCAAGAGAGTGCTTCTCTCCCGCTCTTAATTACAGTAATTATACCACGAATATTGTATTTTAATTTTAAAAAATATGAATAAATAAGAAATTGTTGACTGTAACACGAGAAAATGATTGATAAAAATAATCAAGGAAGGAAATTATTCTATATTTATTTTTATTTTCATTGATTTTTTTTAAACCAAGCGCATATTGTTGAGAAAAATAAAATCAAAAATTGTCCGGCCCATATAATTTTTGGGTTTCTTCAATTTCAATCCCTAGGTCTGAAATGGGTGGATGTGGCAGGAGAGAGAAAGTAGTATAGGTAATTACACAACTAATTAATTAATCTAGTAGAGTAGAGTAGAGTAATACATTTGACCATATATAAAAGCAAAATTAAGGTCGTGATTATATATAAGTAATCTTGTGATAACATGTGCAGCTCTTGGTTTTATCCCCCGATGCAGATTAGGAGTATCTTATATCTCTGAGAATAACACCTAGAGAACCTATTTCTTTATTAATCTCTTTTATTAGAATGGGCCTAACTAGAATATCTTGGTAACTGTAATAATTAATCTATTTATTCTTCTCCTGCTTAATTAATTAATTAGAAGTAGTAAACTTTCTCTTTCCTCAAACAAAAATTCCACTTTTAATTGAAACGAGCATGCAATTGCATTTGCATGTGTCAACACGAAGATCAACCATACCAAATATTTTATGCTCCCTATTCACATGGACTCTGCTGAAAATTGTCAGATAAATTACACTTGTTTTTACATCCGGAAGCTGTTGGAAACATAACACTTATTTGTCCATTATATATATAATTATATATATATATACACAAACATACTTAAGGTTATGCTTATATACTAATTAGATGTTTGTAATGTCCATAAGAGATAAAATCAAAATTTAGGTTGTTTTTGGATTGAAAGATTCTTTATAGTTGTAGTTTTATATGCACTATGTGCACCGTAAACCTAATTAGTATATTTTGAAAGAGTTACTCTTGTTTTTATTAAAAAGTTAGTTTTGTTAAATTGTAATTGACCATAAAATTTCAGTAAAAAAAAAAGAGTGATTTTTTTTAAGTGAAAACATGGACAACTCTTTAAAAATACACTTGGATTGCACGACGAACTTGATGCATATGAGAGTTATTCATTTTTATATTCCGACATTTATTAAATATACAAAAATGATGATTATTAATTGAGATTATTAAATAGATAAAATTTAGACAATTTATACCTTAAAAAAAGGAGTAGTAACTACTTCCTCCATCCCAAAAAAACTTGCGCACTTGCCCTTTCGGTCAATCAAGGAAGAATTTGCATACCCAAAATAAAAAGAATGTTGATTTGTTTACACTCACAAAAATATACACATATTTATTCATATGTTTCTACATTATTCAAAAAATTATTTTCTCTTAAAGAGTGTGTTCATATAAGTGTGCAAGTTAATTTAGGATGGAAACGATATAATTTTGGACACATAAAAAAAGGGACTATTTCTGTGGGAATAAATTAAGGACAGGTAAATTCTTTTAGCTGTTTAATTATAGAGATACAATTTTCACTTTTATCTTGAACTACTTTTCCGAAATTCTAATGAGAATGAATTCCACCCACCAATTAAATGCATTTGGAATCTTTATTTTAATTTGAAACCATATATAATAATAATATACAAACATGACTCATAGGTTTTCAAAGTTGATATATTGGGAATTTTGACCAACTTTAATATGTAATGAGATGTGCAGATGAAAATTATTGAGAAGAGAACACAATTGTGGGCAGTCTCTGAAAATGGAATTTTCTTTTTTAGAAATGTTTTTAACTTTTAGTGCTATATATTTCAGAAAAATGAAGAAGTTAATTTCAAAGTAAATAGAGGAATTTGGTATACAGCATGTATATTTTTTCTGAAAATCTTATTATGAAAATCAAGATTTTTTTTTAATCTATCAAGAAAAATGTTAAAATGGTGCATGGAGCAGTAGAAATAAATTAGTTAGATAAATAAATATATGTGTCCCTAGGCGTAGCTACTTATTAAAATTAAAAACAGCTGCTTTTTTACTACTATTTTATTTGTGTTCCCAAAGCTGCAGAGGCAGACAGCCTGCAGGCTAAACTCTCAGCCTCTACCCTACCCCCATCCATCCTTTTTAACTCTTTCAAATATATTTAAGGTTTTTTTCTTTTTTCTTTTTTTTTTTTACTTTTTCTTGCAACTGTCTTGTCTTACCGTCTTTTTCTCAAGTGCCATGTCCATACATGGATTTGATTGATATTTTGTTCCGCATCCTCGACCCGTCGTTCATATTTAGATTTGACATATTTTTTTTTAAAAATAAAAGCATTTGAGTGTAGAGTTAAATAAAATAATGATAATTTTATACTTTATTGACTTTTGTGAAAAAAAGTTATTTCCTTTTCTGAAATGTGAGCAAAATCTTGAGACGTCCTGTGAACAAAATTTTGGAACGGAAGAAGTAATATTTTCAATCTAAACTCTTAACTTTATTAGCAAATTCTCAAAAAACTAAACTTTTGGTGCCATTTAGATTTAGAAAAATATATCGGGCCAGGGGGTGGGGGCCCTGGGAGCGAGGGCTTCGCCTTTTGCTACAAGATTTAGAAAAATATGCATATATATCTAATCTAATATTAGTATATAATAACTCATGTGCATTTTCTAACTGTATTTAATTATTTTATTAAAAATATTGGTTATTTTAATTTTAAAAAAGTATTCCGCATGTTAAGCAGCTGTCTTAATAAGTTGTTTGAGGAATACATAAGTTATACACAAAAATAGTTTCAATCCACATTTTAATATTAAACTATCAGTTATGATACAAAATTGTGTCCGTAATAAAAAACGAAAATTTGAATCATAAGTTATAAAAATTTGTGTGAGGCTATTTTACGGTGAGAACTGAGATAGTACACAAATTAATATTTTACCCCTATTAAAATGTTAATGCGATGTACCCAATATATTCAATATTTCAATGTGAGACGGTTTTACGCAAAATTCACTCTCCATAAATATTGTATTTCTTGTTTACCTATTTTACCTTTTTGTCCTTAGAATATTAGTATGAAACTAGTAAAGTAATAAATATGTAAATATTACATTATCGTTCATATATTATTATTATTATTATTATTGTAACACAATATGAATTTTTTTATGTAACATGTTAAGAGTAAACAATATCTCTATTATTTGATTTCGTCTCACGAGTGTTATTTTATTCATAAGATTTTTTAGATGTGCTAGATTTTTTCGAGTGTTATAAAGCACCTGAACATTTCAATCCAAAAAATAACATATTCCTAAATTTCAAACCTCTAATTAATTATCATATCTCTCCAATAGTAATTTCATGTATATTTGAATAGATATAGATAAACAACAGATAATCATAGTTAATTAAAATTAAATAGATGCAGTAAAAAAATGTACGTGTTAAGCTAATTAATGACGATAATATTGGTTTTATATATAAACTATTTTACAATACTTTTATTAATTAATATATTTTAATTAAACACTAACATTTTTGGTATCCTTCAATAAAAATAATTAATATCTTTCAAAATTAACACTTTTTGTTGAAAAATAAATAATATATTCTGATATGAAAACAATTAATAGGTCGAGTAAAACCATTTTTACTGCATACTTTGAGATATATATATATATATAATTGTGTAATACTACATGGTGTAAATTAGTGGGAAAGTATCCTATTTAGGGTGAGAGGCAGGCTAGTGTAAAAAAGTTAATACTATCAACTTACTCACCATCCATAACCATAACTACAAAACCTCCTTCTCTCTCTCTTTCTCATCGTTCCCTTCCCTTTAATTTCATGGACTTCAATCCGAAGCAGCAGTGGAGGAGAGATGAGTGTGAAGAAGAAGAAGAAGAAACTTCACCAAAACAACCCAGACTCCTTCAACCCCCACCTGCACTCCCCTTGTTCCTACATCAACCCTCATCTTCTGCCAGTACTCTCTCTCTCTCTGTTGTGACAGTTGTGTATCAGAAAGTATCACTTCACTTTGAAATTACTAATTAATTATATTTCAGAAATGGGGAGCTATTTCAGCGTGGGTCAGTGGCAGGAGCTGGAGCTTCAGGCCCTGATTTTCCGACACATGATAGCTGGCGCTGCTGTGCCACCTGATCTTCTCCACCTTGTCAAGAAAAGCTTAATCGCCTCTCACTATCAATATTACCCCCAATCTCGTGAGTGCAATTGATTTGTAGTAGTATTAATTTGAGGGATTTGTGTTGATTAAAATTGATTTTGGTGGTGGAATGGAGCAGTGGGGTACTGGGGAAAGGGGGCGATGGATCCGGATCCGGAGCCGGGGCGGTGCCGGAGGACCGACGGGAAGAAGTGGCGGTGCTCCAGAGATGTGGTGGCGGGGCAGAAATACTGTGAGCGCCACATGCACCGTGGAAGGAACCGTTCAAGAAAGCCTGTGGAAATCTCCACATCCATAGATCTTCATCTCAATCCAAGCCCAAGGTATATTTTCAATTTTCATTTTAAAGTTAAAACCACGCATCTTAGCAAATCAAGTATGGAAAATGATGAAATACTATTAGATAATGAAATAAATATTTTGGGCCAATTGATGGGGTTGTGGTTCAAATAGTTCAAGTATTTTATTAGGGAAAAAGAAAATCCGAAAGGCGAAAGCGAATAAAACTTGATAAAGCCTATCTATCTACTCCCCAGTCCACCAAGGCAAAATTTTGTGTGTTTGATTTTCTCAAACACGGAATGTGCTTTAACTCCATTGCAATTTTGTAGGCCTTTGGAATCCATAAATGAGTCCCAGAATGATGGGGGTCGAACCCTTCGACGTTTCTTCGACGATTGGCCTCCAACAGACAATGCTACCATTACCAACTTGTCCATCTCGACCGATTTCTCTTTAAAGCTCGGGACGGGAAACAGTGATCATACACCTCAACTGAATTGGGGTATCGGCGGCGGCGGGCCCCTCGCAGAGGCATTGAGATCCTCCATATCCACTTCGTCTCCAACAAGCGTGCTGCATCGACTACCAACAACCTCTGCCTCCCAGAATACCTAAGTGTTTTCATGGACAATAAACTCTTTTTTTATCAACATGTTTTTCACCAACTTGGTTTATTCTCGAATGCTGAACATGCTTTCATACAATATATGTTTCACTTTCAAGATTTGCCAAATTAGTCCAAGCCGTGGCGTGGGATATCTAAGATTTTATTAATGATGACAGTTGATATAATATGATCAATACTTGCTGCTGCACTATACTAAAATTATTATGTCAACGACAAGAAAATGTGGTAACCAATACGACGGTTTATTTTACATAGGCAAGAAGCCAAGGTGAAAGTTTTTAGCCCAAATATAAACGAGAATGTCTTGACCTATAACTATAAGAGAGGCTTATATTCATAGAGATGTAAATGAGCCAAACCTTGGCTCCAAGCTTAATTCTTTGAACTCAAGCTTGACCTAGTAGAAAGAAATACCAGAGTTGACTCAATTTACAAAACATTAATTAGATAAATTTATTTTTATTTAAAATAAGGTATATTTGTAAATAATAAACGAGTAACATAGGAAATTATGTGAGTTCGATAAGACTCGCGAGAACTACTGAGTAGCTCAAACCCAATTATATTCAAATCGATTCTTGATTTTTTCCAGATTGAACACTAGTAGCTCGTGATTCGAATGGGCTCACTTACACCCCTAATACCCAGACTCTGCTATAAAGGCTTAGTTGTTGGACTGTCTCAATACCTTCTCCAGCCTAGAAAGATGTGATAATTCCAGTCCAGAAAATCATACAGTTACCACAACACCACATGATATTATAATTAATAGGCAGTCAATATTATTATTTTTTGCCTACAGACGCTGAATTAGGTGCATAACCTCCTCCTTGATCAAACAAAAAAAAAAAAAAAAAGGAGAGGGAGAATTCCTTACGCATGGACTACCATTCCGAACGTATAGTATTCATTTATTGCCGAGACTCGTACAAGCCTAAAGCACATATACAACAATCTCCTCAATCGTATACACTGGTGAAAATACGTTACCTGCTTTACGTTCCCTCTTCACCTTAGTATAGCGATGCTTCAACATGTTCAGGAGCCTCCGATATGGACAGTGCACCGACTGAAACCCGGGTTCTAGTCGCAGACACATAGCTAAACCACACCCAATGTTTGTATACTGCTGCTACTAATTTCAGCATCAATGGTTTTAACCGTTTCTTCTTGCAACGCATACACCACTGCGGTCCTAGAAGGTGCGTAGATTAAGAATGAACGAGGTCGATCATCGTGCCTATCTTCCTGTTTAACATCACATGGAAGGACGAATATGAGGGGGTTGAAAATTATTTTCAGAAGTTCGCGCAAACTATTAACTACAAGAGATAACTAGAGGTACAACCTTTTTTTTTAATTCGTAGGACTAATCTAGTTTTATAAAAGTACTTATAAAATTCTCAAGGGGCAAAAACATATAGTAATCACGAGTAGGTTAATCTTACAGAGGTAAAATACTCTGCATCATGGCTAATTCTACCGAAGCCTCCAAACTGTGGATCATCAGAGTCCAAAACAACCTGAAAAGAATAGTCAATATGGTTACATAAACAGACTAAATGACTGGGAAAAAAAAACTTGGTGTATGCTACGTGTGTGTTTGCAAACCCAATTCCACGGAAAAAAGCACTTCTATTTTAAAAATAATAACTTATATAATGTTTGCAACCACTTTTTAAGTACTTAAAATGTTTCTAAAATCCATTCTCAAGGGGGAGAGAGAGAGAGAAAAAAAAAAAACATAACTACACTACCCCCACAAATAACTACCGCACTATTAATAAAAGTGATTTTTTTGCAAACATATCCTGAATTTACTTTAAAATCACTTTATTTTCAAACTTGATTTTACTGCAAAACACAACCTAAAGATGGATGTTTATATTACTAGTATATTTATTTTGCAAACTGCTTCTTCCTGTTTGCTGGTTTTGTGCTGGTATATAGGACTAAACTTGAGAAAAATAACTACATCAACGACATAATGTGTATAGCGAAAGAAAGACAGCATTTTCGGGGGTATACCTTGTATTTTCCTGGCTTAAAGCAGCCTATCCGATAATCTGAATAACTGTCACTCCAATGAAAATTAAAGACAAAGACTAAGTTGCCCCTTTCAAACACGATTATCTTATCTCCTTCATCCTTCTTTGATATATACTGATGCTCTGATGTCATGAACTACAAAAGCATTTGCAGCTAAAGTTTTAACTAAAATGATACAAAAATCAAAGAATACCAACAGGAACATAAAATCAGAGACTTGAACAATGACCTTGACATAAGATAGACTGAAGTAAGACGAATACACAATGAGCTAAGGTGTCAACTTAGTTTAAGAGGCTGAACTTCATCTAATTAGTAATTACTCAAAAGGATCTTAGACTACAATAGTAATGCTGCCATTTTTTCTGAAATATTTTAAAACAAAATATGATATGTAAACTGCCTAGGTTATAGTTAAGAGCCAGCACTAAACAATCGTGTTAAAAGTTCTAACCAGCCTTCCAAATATCTCAATGGTGATAAACAAGATCAATTCATGCCAAAACACAAGCTAACCAGGGATAGAAATATTCCATAATACAACATCTTGTTATGGAGTGTTGACTTGCCTTAAACATAAGAAGGGAAAGAAACAATTATAAGATGCAGGGTTATATTTACAACTTATGAACAATTTGATGTAATCTCATGCTCCTATTTGACGCCCATCAGAATCTATTATAAATAAAATTTCTTGAGATTATTGGAAAATCATTAATTAAAGCAAGAAAGTCAGTCTGAGAAATACGTACACCATATTCTTCTTCAAGATGTTGCATTGCTCGGTCAAATTCTTGCAGACCATGATATCTTAAATACTCTGCATCACCCTGTGATACATATCAAAGATAAATTGGAGAAGAAAAGTGGCTTGCTGCAAAGGAATGTCATACATGATGCAACAAAACAACGTTCAAAGAGATATCTCAATGCAAAGAATATAGATTAAAAGAACTCAAACAAGCTTTTACTACATTCTACAGAATCCGAAGATTATTTAAGCCAGTAGCTTGTCAAAAATCAATAGTTAGGCCATTTTTTTGATGATGTAAATCATATGGCTGAACCATATTTACGCTAGTTCCCCCGCTCTTCAATTCCTACTTACAAGTAAAACTCAGCATGTTAGCATGATTTTCATTATGCTGATATTATTCAATGTGACACTTTCACGTGGTGTTTGTGGCAAAATGATACAGTTCACAATGTGTCGTTAGGCCTGCTTCTCTCATCACGGAACTTCAACCATAGGACAGAAATAATTGTGTTCATGGCTAAATTATTTAGTGCACTCTCACTCCATGTCCATTTCTCTATTCATGAATCTTCAAGCATAAGACTGCAAATTTGCAATGAGTCCAAGATTTTCTTGAAGTTCCTCATTTCATTTCCAGCTGAATACTTCGTTAAGCATTTTCATGTTCAAATTGTTGGCAGTTCCAAGATTATCAATAGTTAATTCTTTCCAAGAATCACTATGTTAAAAAAACACGTTTAATGTGCATATGAAGTGCACCACATTATGTAAAAGTTGTATCATTCATACAACAAAACTGTGGCTTTTAGCGTTTTTTTTTTTTTTTTTGGAGGAGTTAACAATTTATAAGTACATTATTGAGGATAAATGTACAAAAAAAAAAAAAAAAGCTAGGTTGAAATATATTTTTCTCATATTTTGAGGTGCTTAAATAACTTCAAAGACAAAAGAGTGAAGTGCTAGAAAGATATAACAAACAAACATCACCATTATATATTTAATGAGGTCACCACTTTTCATCAGCTTGGTAAGAAAAATATCTATGAGGCCAACGCTTCCACTCATCCTCAAGATAAAAAAAAGTTTATTCTTATATCATCATAAGCCTGCTTTGCCAATTCTAGGCAAAATGAAACATGTAAGCCACATATTTAAAAAATTGTATGCTTCAACTTTAGCGTGTAAAATTCAGCCAATAATACAAAGTTCCTGGCTCTTGCTTCATCGAACCTATAACTGATTAACTTACATTTCCTAAGGACCAAATTGTTATATAAACAGAATACCCAGAAAACGTATGAGATCATAAAACTAATACTATTTGGAAAGGTAATTAATTAGCTTAAGATAGAGCAAAACTTACCAGATCAAATCTACGCCGGCATTTGTCATAACTGAAACCATTTCCAGGAATTACTGAGCCATCAGGAAGATGTTGGGCAGCTCTAGGAAAATCTATCCACTCTGTTTTAAAGGATAGTAGGGTTATTGTCATGTACTTTGTGTATCAAAGGAGAGTAAATTTCTCAAATATGTTATTCTTGCTGCCAATATTTTTCATTTTCACACCTACCAGGATGTCCAAATTCATTTCCCATGAAATTGAGGTATCCTTCTCCACCTAATCCCATTGTGATAAGCCTGATCATCTTATGTAAAGCTATTCCACGATCTATTATGGGTGTAGATGGTCTATCCAGTGCCATGAAATCATACATATCCTGAGAAGATCCAAAATACAATGATAAGTTTCAATGTAAAGGTGTAACAAAATTTAGTCTTAAAAGAGATTTTCTTTATAGCTCTGGGGAAAATATGTAATTTCACTTATTTCAAAGAAGTAGAGAAGACAATGTCTACAGAAATACAAGAAGAATGACAATTATATTGGTCTTCAATTTCAGAATATTGGCTTGTGAGTGAGACATGGAACGTTTGGTATCATCAGTCACATTAGTCTCTATTCCCCAATCTACCTGATTTTTGTTTCGGTGATTTCTATTTCTTAATTTCTTTTATAAACAAAAAATTATCATATTTTCAACGAAAAGTTAATCTGACAACTCGTAAAAAAGAAAAAGAAAAATAAAAACTAATGGAAAACACTAATATCATTGCGCAAACAAATTATTTTTCCCCGATTAACTAAGAGAGCAAATATATTCGATTCTGACATTATTTCAATCAGAAAAAATAACTGTAAAATGTTGGAGCAATTTTATATGCATGCATCACCTTATCCATCAACCAGAATGCAATAGTTTTATCACCGACAAGCGCTTGGTCATGACTTTCTGCATAAGCAACACATTTTTCCCGCCATCTTCTGTTTGTAAGAGTGTGTATAATATCTCCCATTTTCCAATCTTCATCCCTTTTCCTGGATCATAAAATTTAAGGAAAAGAGAAATACTGAAAGATGATCAATGTAGATATAAAATTCATGTTGTGTAGTGACAGGTAAAAGTGAATCCAATCCACGTTAGAAAGTGATGAGAATTTAAATGTGGAGATGTGGTTCCGATATGAAGTTCAGGTTATGTAGAGAAGAGTATACATGCATTCAGTTCAAGTTAGAAGATCATAGAAATTTGAACTTGTTATTTGTATGCAAGGACGAAAATATCCGGAAATTTCCACGATATATCCCCGATATATCCATTTTTCGTGGTCACCGATATCGATATTGGGCGGTAACGATATTTTCATAGCATCCTTTAAAAAATCGATAAATATAAGTATATAAAATCAATTTCGATTATATTTTTGTGCAAATTGAGCATAAAATCTTTCAAATATCGGTAAATATCGAAAAAATATCGAGAAATATCGAAAAAGTATCGAGAAATATCGAGAAAATATCCATAATTTTGTTAAATATCACAAATGTAAATTATGGTCAAATTCTATTGTAGATTTTATGTATTAAAAGTTTGTTATTAATTTTTTATAATTTTTTAAATTTACCGATATCGATATTCGATATCGATATATCCATCGATATTTCCACAAATTTAAGGTCTCGATATATCCATCGATACCGATATTTTCAACCTTGTTTGTATGGACATTTTTAAATTTTACCAAACTCCCATAATTTTCTCCCTAATCTAGGGCCAAAGAGGAAAATAAGTAGAAGAGACCTCCACTTATATAATTTAAACTGCCTATTTTCTCAAGTCTTCTCTCCATCAAAATACCTCAAGGAGAAGACATATTTATTCATTGCTAGGATAGTATGTATATGAAAGAGCTTCAGGGTCAACATACTTGAGAGTTTCAATCCATTTATCAGCAATTGCCATGTGTAGACGATAGTCGAATCCAACACCACCATCTTGAAGAGGAACACAGAAAGTGGGCATGCCACTAACCTGAAATTCAAAGAAATTTACTAATGAACTAAAGCAGATAGAATCACTGCAATTTGCAACATCTCAGGGCTAGCAGAAACATAGAAAATAAAGCAACACAACAATCAGGAAACAAAAGGGGCATGGAAGGAAATGTGAGTTATTTTCTTTCTTTAATTTCAAGACTGCTCTTTATATCTTGTTATCGCAGTCACAAATAACTCTTCAAAGCTGTATTTCATTTATCCTATAGTCAACCATAATAAGAACTTAACCACCAGATAGATAATTAATGAGGCATGCCAATTGTCTTTTTAAATGATATCTGCAGACTTACATCTTCGCCTATAGCTATGGCTTCAGGAAATAGCCCATGAATAAGATCATTAACCAGCATCAAATATACCACAGCATCAACATCTGTCGCTAACCCAAAGTACTCGTCGTAGTTTCCAGTAAAACCCACCTTCCAAGAAACAATATATTAGTCTGAGCATCCAATGGATAAGACAGAGGAGCCAAAGACGTGAAAGAAACAAAATACGCTCAAATGCTTTCAGAAAGTGAACTTTATCACCACAATGGCAAAATCAGAATATTCTTAAAGCCAAATATGTTTTCTTTTTTTTCAATGCTGAAATTACATCTTAAGGTAACTGGCATCAGTCGTGGACTCCTGTTTGATCTATGTAGAACTTAGCTATGGTTCTTATCATTTATGCCTTACAACGGGACTGAACAGTTTTAAAATATATATAGTATAACTGGTGAGCATACAAAACAGCATATGTAGGAAAAGGTCAATCCAAGCAAAACTTTCCTCTCCATTTGATGTAGCTCACAATCAACTATTGGTTACTATAACATCAAAGAAAGAGATAACAGAAATATTAGAGAAGAAATAAAAAAAATAGGTTCGCAGTTGGTTTTGTTAGTCGTGGCTGAAATCTTAAGTCAAACTGAAAATTGAATTTCTGCCAAAATGAAAACTGACAAGCAAACCAAATTCTCTGGTTAGGATAACAATATTTTGGTCTCAATTCCCTCAATTTGATAAATGAGGCCCCACCCTCTTCTGTCATTATATAAATTTGAAACAAAGTTATCAGATCAATTGAACAAAGTGTTAGGAATTTCATTAAGCTGAAAGTAAAATTAATTTAAATTCTGTAAGCCACTGCATAAACATCAATCATATGGTCAGCCATATTAATGGATAAATTAGCAGGAACAATGTATCACAAGCCAAAGAGATGAATACCCCTAAACCACGGTGATTATACATCATTGATGTCACACCATCAAATCTAAAGCCGTCAAACTTGTACTCATCTAACCACCATCTTGCATTGGACAGAAGAAACCTTAAAACCTACAAATAAAGGAATTTTAGACGAGTTAGGTATAACGTTTACATATTTTATACTAACCATGTGATCTAGACAGCACATACTTCCCACTGTCCGTAGTTAAAAAGACGTGAATCCCACATCTGATGATAACCTCGCGATCCAGAGTGAAAGTAACAGGTATCAGTACCATCAAACATGTTCAATCCATCCAAAGTATTATTTGATGCATGACTGCAGGAAATCAATTTTTTTTTAGTTAAATGACAAATGAAAGACACAATGATTACTTAAGTTCAGATGACACCCACAACAGAAGCAACTTAATTTTTTGCATAATGATAGGAAAGATAAATGGAGATACAAATATAGATAGAGATCAAATATAACTTAACATTATGTAAATGCAAAGCTTCTTCAAATCAACTACAAAAATATGCGAGTTCAAGGACAGTTTATGCTGCAGATACCTTGCAAGTAATGCATCAAAACCAATGTAAATCCCTCTACACTAAACCCTTAAGGGTATGTTTGGTTTAATGGATAAGGTCTGATAGATTGTTTTATACTGCATAGTCTTGTGTTTGGTTTGCTGGTTTGTTCCTAGGACTGGAGGACGGCCTAGGTCTGTTTTTGGGTAGGAGTCCCAGTATCGCATGACAAATGGTCAGGGCTAAGGGGGTGAGGTTAGTTGTCCGTCTGTTTCCTCTTGATACGGAAAAATGTGTAAATTCCCTCCCTCCCTCCCTCCCTCCCTCTCTCTCTCTCTCTCTCTCTCTCTCTCAATTCATGGTATTCATCTTCGCCTCAACAGTTCACAGCAAATATCATTCAAGCTGGTAATCGATTGAGAAGGTAAGAATGTACTCCCTCCGTCCCAAACTCGTTTGCTACATTGCCAAAAAGGTCCGTCTCATACTCGTTTGCTACATCTATTTTTGGCAAAAAAAGTAACGATACTTTTTTATTATAATATTCTCCATACACTAATAACCAAAAGCATATATTTTATCACTTTAAATACTATAAACAACTCTTTTCTTAAAACCCACGCATACAGTAACCGGGAAAATGAGTTTGGGACGGAGGGAGTAACAATTATTGTCTTGTTATTTTTTTCTTTTCTTTTTGTTCTCTCTGACCACGATTTATGAGAACAGGTTGATTTATGCAGAAATCTTGGAGACTTTGAAATTTAGACGCGCTTGAAATTAGAGCTTTGCAAGCATCAATTTACCAAATTAGGTGCTTTGGAAATTTGACAGTTCACAGATTCTTTCCGATCATGATTTTTAGCTATTATTTATATATACACACACACACACACACACACACACACACATATACATATATATTCAACGCCATGGAATTAGCACGGGCGTCATTACAGAATTCAAGTTACTTGTGAACTTGAACAGGTGAAGACGTTTTGTGAAGAACGTGAGTGATTTTTGGAAAATGTACGCCATATCAATAGCAGAGGGTAGTAATAAAAATAAGATAACAAAAAATTTCCAATTAGAAAAATGAAAAACAATTATGAAAGGGCAATTTTTACATTTGACACCAAACTGGAATTTTATCCCACAATCCAAACAATACTTAAGTAAAATTATCATCCAAATTAGAAAATTCAATCCATTAATCCAAACGTAGAACTGAATGCAATAATTCAAATTGTGAACAGTGCAATCCCACTAAACCCTATCCTAATATATCTATCTTGTCTCTCAAACCAAACAAACCCTAACTCTTTGCACCTAAAAAGGATAAAATTCAATTCCAAAGAAACCAATCGAACATCACTAATTGTATTATTATCTGATTCAGAGATAAATCCTAAAACAGATACTGGTAGGTCACAACATAATTTGGCTGGAAGATATTTTATCACAAGAATCTCAATATATAGGTAGTTAAAGAATATTTTCAGAGAGAAAATAGCACAAAGCTCATGAGCCAAAATATGTATGTTTAAAATAAGAGGAAACTTTAAAGAGTCAGAAAAGATGGGTTAACTTCTTAGAATTATTAAGTTGTCATCAGGCTTTTCTTGCTTTTGAAGTCATCCCTACTAAATTCAATTGACTTTGAGGGGTTAGGCCCTGGTTCTGTTTTTGCTTTTCTGGCCAAGGCATTTAGTGTTCTTCTAAATTGCACTAGCGTGAGAGTTTCTGTGAATCTTTACTACTTCGGTATTTGTGAAGCAGATAGCTAAAATTCAAGTAGTTTGTACAGAAAAGTTAAAGCTTCAATTATTATACAAACTCGAGTAATCAATAAAATAAAAACTATCTTTTATTCACTGAATATTTTATCATGAATTTAACAAAAAACACTGACCCTGCACGTAGTGAAAACCAGTGTCATGATTACGATGATAATCATGATAAGACAAACCAATTAGAGATACTGCTTTAACTGAGATGAGGTATATATAATTTGTCCATAACTGTGAGACGCTGGGCCTTGTTTTGTATGAGTGCAATGTTCAATAATTCAGGAATTATGAAGAGCTATGCAGGACATTAACCTCTCAGCATAAGGAAAATGTTTCAAGAGATTCTAACAAGTTAAATGCTGCTGCATATAGAGTTAATAATGAACTAAATATACAGAAGTAACCATGTTAAGTCAAAAACACTTTTGTGAAAGAACATCTTAAGTTTCAACGAGATGCAAAGAGCCATCACTGATGTGTGAAACAGTCAATTTGCTTAACTTTTAGGTTTGAATATAGATGGATCCGACAGCACCAAGATTTTAACTGCTGGTATGTCAGGATCCAATTGGTCATGAGCGAACGATGAAACTGATTACTGTTCTTTTACTAAGACATTCATTTCTAATTAGGTATTACTATTGATAGAATTGCTTCCTATATGGCCTGAAATGCTTAGCATTCACTTTCATCCCCAGGAAATAATTCTTTATATTTTATATAAACAATAATAATCCTTGTAAGACTAATATGTTGAATGAAAATTTGTAACCAAAATTGAGATGAGCTTTTCCACTAAAATTAATGTGAAGTGAACCTAAGGGAACACAATACTCACCGGCTATATAAATGAATTAAAGCATTAGGATGAATACTACCTGTGCACAATATCCATGAGAACAACTAAGCCCAACTCATGAGCTTTATCTATTAGAGACTTAAGATCATCTGGAGTCCCAAAGCGACTGCTTGGCGCAAAGAAGTTCGTCACATGGTAGCTGAGTCAAGTGAGAATGTGAGTTTTTGTCAGAAGCAAAACCCATGAAAGAATGGAAGAGGAGAAAGAAGAGATTTCATTAAAACCTTACAATTATAACAAAAGGCTAAAAACATAACTGAAGTGAGGCTTATTACCCAAAACTTGCATAATATGAATGCTCCTGAATCGCCATAATCTGAACAGCATTATACCCAAGTCCCTTGATGCGAGGGAGCACGTCATCTCTGAAGTTGGCATATGTATTGATAACAGGGTCCTGCATTCATTATAAGAATATAATGCGAATGCAAATTGAGTAATAAAAGACTCCACTTCGTCAGGCACTAATCTAGAGGATCTCAATATAGATGCCGAAGATTCCACTTCTTCAATTTTTATCTAAATTTTGTGGTCAGTCAAAGCAGAAATCAACGATATTGGGAATAGCTCATATGTGAATGCCATCAGTTGTGCATCACACAAAGATTTTCACTTTGAATTTTGATCAAGTTCATTTTCTTTGTTGCCAACCACTACAAGCATCAAGTATAAGGATCTTTCATCCAAAACTTTACACAGAATAAAAACTCTATCCACTTCTTATTTTCTTCTTTCACATTCAGTTGTTAAAGAAGAAATTTGTTTTCATCAACAAGATTCAGAAAGATGAGTAAATGATTAAACACTGAATAAGTCAGGTAATTGAATATAGAATCTCAACTTGTTATATGAGACTATAAGTGAGACGAGATGCATACCTTACTACTCATTCCAACATGAGATTCATATATCCTGAGTGATTCTGGTTTCTTAGGACGAGGGTGCTTAAAAGTATACTTTTCCTGCAAAGATACATAAACGATCATCCTTACTGAAAGAATGGAAGACAAGAACACGACCAGAAATTTTTCTATTGACCCCATAATTTGACTAGTAATCCCCTGCATAACTATATAGGTGCAGAAACACAAGAAACAATAACAGAGATAGGTTATATAGTATTTATCTAGAGAGTTAAATAACTGGATTATATTATTCTTGTGTTCCCAAGTTCTCTGATCATCCACAAATCTCCATTCATCCAATAGTCAATATTGATAACACAAACATTACAGAGAAAATTGTAAATACCTCTTCTGGAGGATCATAATATATTCCATTATATGGAATTTCGCCAGGAGCTTGAACAGAAAACTTTATCCAAGCTGGAATAGAATCTTTTACGCCAGATGGAGTATCCATACGGATCTACATTCACAACATATAGATAGCATCATCTTGCCCAGTAGATCGCAGAAAGGGTTATAGGTTCACTTCATTGAAGTAATGATTATCCATTGCAATAGATTATAATATAGTAACAAATTTAGGAGGCAGCACAATGGCAAGCTTAGAGTGTTCTAGTGACTCAAGTTCATATGTTATACTGTCAATAATTATTCGTAATTTTAACTTGTTAGAAAATAGGGCACTAGGCCAGCATAATAATTCATGAGAGCGTACCCCATCCCATCAAGAAATATTACCTTTACACGGGAACCATGGGGGATGGCTGGGGACCCGTCAGCATTGTTTGGTAAAAAGATCTCCCAAACACCATATTCATTCTGCAAAGAGCCCAGTGAGTCTAATCATGTGGCTAAAATAGATAGATGTGACAGTTCTAACAACACCAAGACATAGCATGAAGTATATACATATTATAACTGAGAAAAATAGATTTCCCAAGCAATATTAACATGTGTGGTATATCAATTCCTGCTTCCTTAAAGAACTTCTAGATAATGAAAGGAGGAACAAAAGCTTACACAAGTCATAATGTCAGCATTAGGGTCCCAATTGTTGAAATCTCCAATAAGAGCTGCACTCTGCAGGTGCAGTAAGGCCAGTCAAAATATAGTAATCATAGAAACAATGAGCTGAACATAAAAAATAGCAGGTGATATTAAAGAAGCCAACCAACAGCATCCCCAAGATGCTGATTAATTTACATATGACAGAAACCTATATTCAGTTATACAAAATAACAAACAGCACTAACCTTGGCCCCAGGTGCCCACTCCCTGTACGTAATACCCGTCTCACTGGCAATAAAATTTATGTGAAATTAGTGTAGGTATACCTTGTGATCAATTTTCTTTAATCAAGCAAACTCTGCATATCGTACACAAACAGGATCACTGTATAATATAAAATTAACAAACAGTTATTCTGGAGGATAAGGGACTACAATTTCACAATAAATAGAACAACATCAACACTTATAATACACTTTATAAATTTTCATTGAGATAATTCATTATTGTCTGACCACTAAACGATCACCAAGGGAGAAACCACCACGGGAGAAACCCCGGCTGAGATAAAACCCTAGCTATTTTATTGGTATACGTTCCTACTTCGATATGGTTCGTCATTTACAGTCTCCACACATAAAATATGTGCTTCCTTCTCCAAAAACACATGAAGAAAATTGTCACAAGAGATGTTCTCTAGAATGTGTCTTAACAGAATACAGAGACAACTGGATCGCAACAGTATATTAATGACGATAAGAGATTTCTATAAAAACCTGGAAGCCTTCCACAGAGTTTGATTAAAGAAGGAAAAACACCTTGTCACATCTTGTAGTAAAAACATTACCAAGACATATACACTTCTTGCTTACAGATTCCCAACTTTTCAGACCAACTGATCCATCAATACACGCCTGCTCTTTTCAAGATAGTTTCAACAAGACACATGACCTTTTCTGATTTCTTAGGTTCATGCACATTATAAATGGTAAACATCCCTGGATGTCTTTCAACATATTGAGAACAAATTAACAATGCCCAATGGACTGACTAACCACACACCTGCGATTAAAACCAAGTTTCTCATAACCACGAGAAAAGATTTCCAATCCACCTTCAAACTTGTCAATAGCTTCACGCAACTTCTTGTACTGGTCATACCTATAAAAACAACATATTAGTGAGATACACGATCCTAACATGTAAAGAAATAGAATACAGTCTGAAAATTTATGTTAAATAAAAACTTTATATGTCACTCATATACAATTTTTACTTCAGGAAAACCCTTTTGACAAAAAGGATAAAAAATATCATACCGATAATCAAGATGCTGGCGGTAATTGTTCAAAAGTGGATCTATTTCATATATCCTCTGACCAGTTCCAGGTGGAGGAATGGTTTTCGTTCTGACCCTTGAAGATTCATCACTTATTGTTTCATATGCTGAGTCTGACGTACCTTCAGGTTTTATTTTAATATCTCCATCTAGTAGTTGTACAGAAGCAGAATCTTCTCCTCTAATGGCTTCACTGGAACTGGGTAACTCAACCAATTTTTCTTGATCTTCAACCTTCAGTTCAAGTGTTGATTCTGACCTTTCTATATCACCTGATATCTAGGAACAAAAATCACACAAACAAAACATCAATGAAGAGGGAATGCATTACTATATCAAGTATCGATTCCGACACAATCCAAAATGAGTATTATTAATTTTTTATTTTTTGGCATTAGTACATAAGGAAGATTAATCAAGCATATCCTAAGGACTAGGCCTGATTTGAGCTGGTATGGTGCAAAATTTTGAAGTCTTCGATGTAATGCGTATCAGTATTCTACCTCCAAGATCTTATTTATGATATCTTTTTTTTTTTTGACAGAATTTATGATATCTCTCATCACATGAAAAGGAAATTAAGCAAGTATTGGCCACCTATTATTTGTTAAAATCGATAAGCATGAATCATAAGAAAACATAACATGCATGTTAGAGTAATAGACAAGAATAATTTGATTCAGTAAATCCCAAAATTCGCATATCACCAATCTCCCAGTTTCCTGTGCAAACTTTAAAAGAACTTTGCATTTCCAATTGAGCAGTCCAACATGTAATAAATACACATCGAGTGTTGGATGCTAATCAAGTACATATTCCCAAGAAAATAATAGTAAATAAGAAAAATGCTTTCTGTTTTATTGCATACTGTTAATAATTAATAGTATCAACAAATTGTCTTCAACAATCTTTATGTAGCATTTAAGGGTCAAAGTCCTTCTTAGGAATATCGGCGAAGTAGTCTTTACAATAAAAGATCATATATTGACTAAATTTCAGCTGCGACTTATTCTCTTCATTTATTATAATGTGCAATAACTTCTGTTAACACTGATTTTTATGTACAACCATGCATAGGTAGTAGGTACAGAATCCCTTCACAGAATTTGTTAACAAGTCTAGCATTCTCTTTATATACATGTGATGCACCAAGTCTTCTTAAAATTCCTATTTTGATCATGGTTAATTTACTTACCATTTTTGCTTCATCAACCTACTAAAAAATTGTTCCTTTCTTTTTTCAAATAAGAGACAGAAGCAGAATGCATGGCAGCATATCTCAACGAAGCTGAAGCTAAAGCTAAAATAGTAATATGGAACTAATAAGCAATCATACTTGCACCTTTCTGCCATGAACTATATGCCAAAATGTCTGAATGGTGCATTCTGGTTAGTGAACTAATACTTATTATGAAGAAAATGTTCTGAAACGTTTTTTATGACATTTAATGCAAATTTTAGATCTGGTAACCAAATTTTATACCCAAAGGTATTGTTCACCTTTTAAACAGCATGTTGTTAGATGTTCCCACTCCATTACAAAGCAAATACCCTAACTCAAAGTGTATGTTTTTTAGGACCATCTGACTGACTAGGAGAAACTCAAAAAAGTGCTAAAACACAACTGCAAATTTGGGTCATTTTTAAACTTGCAGATTACAAACGCAAATGTTGATTATGCAGTATATCTTCCTTGGTTCTTGCATTACTGGTTTCTATTCTATTTTGCACTTTATATTGCATGAAGGGTTGGAAGGAGGGGGAGGTGAAAGGTTTCTAGCTGACATGCCTCGGAGTCATCTGAAACTGTCTCAGGGGTCTCCAATTTCTCAGTTGGGGGGGATGAGCCCTCGTCCTCAGTGCCTGGAACGAGGATCTTCTCTGAAGTAGTTGCCGCAGATGACTGGAAACCAGACTCGTAGGACTTCCCAGAAAAAATCCTTCCTGCAAAGGAGAGACCATCAGCTAAATCCTCCTAGAATATTAAATGATCATTTTCTATAAAATAATTGAAGCATAATATAGCAGAGGTGGAAACATTTTAAGGAACTTCGAACAAAAAATCAGATCAAAGCAACAATTACAATATGCTTCAGACTGACAAAGTAATTAGCACAGTTGCATCCTTTCTTTTGCAACTATTCTTAATCCATTTAACCCCACCCCACCCCGCATTAAAAATTCTTAGTTTAAAAGTAACTTTCTAACTCTTTTAAGGTTAAACTACAGTTCTTTCGCTAAGCAGCACACGGGTCAACCCGAATCAGTCGACGATTAAAGAATGGGGGACAATTCAGCGAGCTACACTAAACGCGCAAACTCTCACAAATCAATCAAATGACCAGTTAAATTTATTAATAAAGCTAAAGTTCTCAAGTACAACAACATACTCGACATTCCTAAATATCCAAATGAAAAATATATATACCACGAAGAGATGATTTTAGTACTGACACACCAGGCACGAATTCAGAAACTTGAAGACTGAATCGATCATGCTGTCAATCGTTCCAGTCTTAATGTACCGAACACATCCGTACAATCTCTGATACTCATAGTGGCAAAATAAAACTAGAAAACAAACAATAACACCACCACAGTAGTTCAAATAAGCTGTGTAGCCGAAAAATAGTTAACAAAAGCAGTAAAAAAAAGGCACACCAATAGGCACCGAGCAGAGAGAAAGGGTATTCCATTCCACTTACGCGAATTGGATTTACTCTTCAGCAACAGCGAGAGACGAACACTCGTATCCGCGTGCGAGTTCCACCCATTGCTGGCGAGCTTATTGTACACCGATGGCACCGCGGGCATCCGCACTCCAGAGAGCGTGTACACCATTTTTCCTCCAACTTTTTTTTTTTTTTTTGCACCGCTTCCAATTTCTCTCTCCAGAAGGCAAGTAAAACTAATTTCAACTGCAGATCTGCACCGAGTTCAAGACGCCATGAAATCCGTGAGGAGGAATGAGAAGTGAAAGAGGCCAAACACAAGTAGCTACGTGTTGGATCACTGCATGGGAGGGATTAGGTGTGTGGGGTCCAGCACTGCACCGCTGCATCATCGTCAATTTTTGGGTCGGGTATACGGGTCGGGTTGTGGGCCTCTCTTTCACGTGGGTTTCCGATATCTCCGAAAAGGCGATTGAGCGTAAAAGGGTAGATGCGTGTGGTTGTGATTCTTCTCCACCTTTAATCGGTTTTTTTAGTACCTTCGTACCAAATTTAGTCCAACCAAGCTCGTGGAGAATATTAATTGCACCCATTTTGCATATTCTTTTTTTTTTTTTTTTTGTCCTCTTGAGAGAGAGGTGATTTCTCAAAAAAAAAAAAAAATTGGCAAGCACTCCTAAAATTTAAATTAAATTATTTTATTTGATGCTATAATAAATAGATTTAAATTATTATTTAAATCTAATAATAAGATAGGATTCATAATTAATTGATATATTAAAATAATTATATATTAAAAGGATAAGTATTAATACCATTCGTGATTTATCTCATTTTCTTGAAATTTCTTGTAGACATGAATTTCTATAAGTATCTATTTTCCCTATCTTTTTTATATCCACAAGAGAAGAAAAAAAATTAATTTTGATATCTAAAAAATTCATTATTTTTCCTATAAGTACAAGACCAGTCCGTGAGTCCTAAATTTGCATAAATACATAAACATAACCTAATACAACATTGGTAACCTTCAAGGTAAGTTGTTCTTACTGTTGCTAGTATATTACCCGTGCAATGCACGGTTATAATACTATATAATTTTAACGCGTAAATTACCTTAAAATGTTTTGTTAAGAATATATATGTGTGTTTTTTATTTTATTTTTGGAAAATATGAGTGTGTTTTTTTATTATTAAATATTACACCTTTTTTCCCATCCAATACATGATTTCAACATTTTTTATGCTTTGTTTTTATGTGAAGGTAATATTATGCACTCAAAAAGCGTGAAACGTTATACCGTTAATTAATGTATGATATTTTTTTTTTTTAAGAATTTGGAAGTACATATTGATAAACCTTGTTAGATCTTTAAGTTACATATCTTTAAAATTGTAAAGAAGAAGAAATCGTAGAAGCAAATTGAATTGTGAGGGTATTATTAATTTCTTTATATTGTTTTTTGTCATTATAAAATTGTTATATATAATTTTAAAATGTAAATAAAAAAATATTTGATTTAAACAATTATTAAATTTGAAAATATAAAAACAATAATTAAGTAATTTAAAGTTATATAAAAAAAATTAAATTTAATAATAATAATAATAGAAAATCTAATTATTGCTATATATATAATTTATGAATATAATTAAAAAAAAAACAAATTATTGAAAACTCCTACCTGTATATGTTTCAGGGTTTTTTCAACATGACCCACCTTCCTCATGTTGATTAAAAAAGGAATCTAATAATCCTACCATCATCAGAAAATAAGATATCTAATTCCTGTAAAGAAAAAAGAAAAAAAATTAATGGAGTAAAATTCTTAAAACAATAAAAAAAACTTAAAATATTTAATAATAACCTTAAAAATAAAAGGAGAGTGACATCAATTATATTCGTACTCTCGTACTCTCCACCTAGCCGCCCTCCATTCTCCAATCTCTGCAAATTCTCTAGCCACCGCCACAGCTCCATTCCCCTATATTATGTAGGGGGAAAGGTCAATGATTTATTTATGTTGTGCAACTTACTTTGGACATTACAATGTGTATATTTAGGGCACCTTTGGTAGCATCGATTAGCCCAAGATTGGCTAATAGTCGACCCATATCGACCGTTTGGTGGTAATATTATAGGGAAGGCCCGCAGTTATTCATTGTTTTGCTCAAAGAAGTAATCGCACAAAATTGGTGAGATTTAAAGTCTTGTTTTATGGTGTCCAAGATGAAACAAAGGAAATAACTAAATTAACCCTGCCTACTTTAACCAAACCCTTGACCATTTCCTCATCTCAGCCGTTTTCAATTTTATTTTCATCTTCTCCCATTACAAAAAGAAAAAAAAATATCTTTCATCTCCGCCTTAAGAAAAAGGTTCAACGAGGGCTCTCAGGTTCAACAACGATTCTTCGATAGACGGTACCAGAGCAAATGTATGTCATATTTTGATCTCTGTTTCAACGCAATTTCTCAATAGATGATGTGAATCTATTTGTGTGTTTGGATTTTGAATCAAAATTCCTAGAAAGTATTCTCCTGTTGCCGAAACTTCTTGATCTTCGGCCTTTCTCGCCGTGATATGTGGTTCAAGATTTGTCCTTTCTCACGGCCTTTCTCGCCGTGATATGTGGCAATAGTGTGTGTCCACAATGTTTCGGCAACAGGAGAATACTTTCTCGCCGTGATATGATTTGGGAATTTATCTCTCATTTCTAAGCCGCAACAGTACCTAGTCACAGAAATTATGGTGTCTGAGATTTTTTTTCTTTTTATTTTTTATTTTTGCAGAAAAATTAAACTAAGAAAAAAGGAAGAAGAGTTCGACTTTACAACTGAAGCCCACAAAGTCAGTTTAGGAATTACACAATTGATGAGGATAAACGTGTAAATTAGCCTCCAATTGACATTGTTCATTGTGCACGCAGAGACACCTAATCGCACTTTTGACTATGTGTGAACCAAACTAATATAATTGAAATCTCAGCCACAATATTTGGGCAGATTACACAATTAGTTAATCTTGGCCGATAATGAGTGAGTGCTACCAAATGGGCCTTACATATTAAATTTTGAAGGTAGAATGTGGAAGGTTGGCAGTTTTATGTTGTAATTAAATAATTTTAAATAAATATTAATATTTGGATAATAGGTAGAATAATTTATTTTATCTTATTTAACGCCAGACTTGTAACAGTTAAATATACAGACTTAGTAAACAGAAATGGGACTGAAATATAAGTTTCCAAAAATAAGAATAAGTTTTTGCTATTATATAGTAATTATTATTATTATAGATTGGAAATTTACCGTTAATAGCCTGCCCATTCGAGTTTATTCACGAAGGAATGACAAATTTGTTTCAATTTCTTCAAATTCTTTCGTGGCCTCAATTTATTTTTAAAAAGTAAAAAATTCTAAGAGCCCATGAACATCTTCCTATTCAATGCAAAGTTCAAAAGCACAGCCACTTAAAACTTGTTCCAATTCGGCTATCCAACACTTTATTTATTTATTTATTTATTTATTATTATTATTATTATTATTATTATTATTATAAAAATCGATATTTATTATTATTATCATTATTATTATAAAACTCGATATTTTATTATTTTAGGTGATAAGTATCTCGCGCCATAAAACGATTTACTTTATAGCTAGTTCAACCTAAGTTTTATTGTAGTATTGCATGCACACGTTCCAGAACATTCATGAAGCTAGTAGGGTTAGTTAGAGATAGTCTGTTAGCAGTTTTCATTTTCAGTTAGTTAGTTAGTTAGTTAGTTAGTTAGTTAGTTAGTTAGTTACAAAGTATGTGCTTAGCACATTCTCCTATCATGCAACTTGTATTTAAAGATGTAAACCATATTCTTCACATTTTAAGAAATAAAATCAGGGTGATTAATACAAAATGAGAGAATTCAACATGGTATCCATAGGGTTCGGTTACTATCACTACCACTGATTCGGGTTGATCTTCTGAGATTTCTCCATCCTTCGTATTCTCTGTTTTGTAGCTATTCATTTCTATGTTAATTCGTGATGTTTGTTCTTAGTTTGTGGTGATTTTCTCTGCTTCAATGGAGCCTTCTCGAATTCTCCTCTTCCTAAGTCTTTTGTTACTCTTTCTATTCGTTTAGATAGGTCGAACTACTTGTTTTGGTGCACTCAGGTTTTAGTTGTGGTGCGAGCTCATAATTTTGAGCAATTTCTCACTTGTTTAGCATCTGACATCCCTCAATTGATTTTTGTTGATGTTCCATATCTGAACTATGATGCACAATTGTGGCATCAAAGAGACCAGTTTCTTCAGAGTTGGATGATATGTTCAATTTGGAAAGCCATGCTTGGTTATGTAAATTGCTGCAGTTATTCATTTCATGTCTGGTAGGTATTCGATGAATTGTTCAGGTCTCAATCTAAGGCTAAGGCAATGAATCTAAGGTATCAGTTGCAAACTCTTAAGAAAGAGAACTATTCAATTGATGAGTATGTTCTACAGCTCAGGAATATAGTTGATGAGCTACATGGTGCTGGTCAAGAGATTCATGATGATGATCTGATAATGCACTTACTTGGTGGCCTTGGTTCTGATTATGATGCAGTTGTGGTGAACCTTACCACTAGATCTGAGCCTTTATCCTTTACTGAGATCCAGTCTATACTTCATTCTCATGAAATGAGATTTCAACAGTTTACTGCTAGCAACAATTGATGCCTCTTCAGGCCTCTTCCTCTTTTGTACCTTTAGCAAACTATGCTTCAAAGGACCCTAAATCTTCCACTGGAGGTAAACCAAAAGGAAAACCAAAATTCTATAACAAATCAAGAGCACCATACCAAACTGTGGCAAAACTAATCACACTGCTGCAAAATATTTTAAGAGATTTGATCACTCCTTTCACGGTTTAGATTACTCTCATGGAAACTCTTCTGGTAATCAGTTTCCATCTTAGAATCATTCTTAGAGTTCATCTGGCTCATATCAGGCTAATCTCACTCATATTACTCAATCCACTACTCCACATTCACATCATTTTGCCTATACTATTGATTCCTCTTGTGATCTAAATATTTTTCTTCTCAGAATCATTCAGGATCAGAGTGGTATATTGATAGTGGAGCTACTCATCATGTAACTTCTTCCCTTGGAAACTTCTGCAGTAGCCCTATAAAGGTACTTCTCATCTTACTGTTGGTAATGGCACAATGGCTCATATACTAAATGTTGGATCTATGCATTTCGATAGTTTACACAAAGGCAAATCTCTGACACTATGTGATATTCTTCATTTTTCTGATATTACTAAGAACTTGATAAACATATCTAAATTTCCGCAAGGCAATGATGCTATAATTGAGTTTCATGCTACTACATGTGTTGGTGATCAAATTTAATCGGAGGGATTAGTGGCTGTTTAATTCGGTTTAGGACCACCAAACAAGAACGTGTGATTGATTATCACCATAAATGATAAATCGAAGCTTAGGATTGTAAAATTGTAAATACGAAAGTCAAAATTGTATTTATCTCATATATGTGTATGTTTAGGTGTGTTTGTGTGTGTTTTGTGAGTATTTGTGAATTTGAACTTGTATTTCTTAGCTGGAGAGCAACTAATTATAGAGACTAGCAAGTAGGAGGTGTCCAAGACTCTTGGTCTTCCTAGCTTGCATGCTAGACAAGTGTCCTTTGACCTTATCTAAGCTGAATCTTAGTTACAAAGTCTTCTTTGGTCTTATCTCGGACTCATTGTTGTTCGTCATGGTTGGCTTGATTGGTCCAAACTGATCTTTGAATAATAGTTGTTCGTCTTTTGAGGTTATGGCTCAGAAGTTGTTCGCCCTTGTATCTTGTTGAGATAGGCTTACGAATCTTGGTCCTTTGTTCGTCAACATACACATCTTAGGCTGATGGATGCACCACATTTTGATAATGTTGCTCGTCACCAGTGATCTGATGGAACATTCATATCTGGTCCCGAGTCACAGAACCTGTTCGCTAGTATGTTGTTCGTCACCGGAGTTGTTCGTTATTTTATACACCTCCTGGATTGATTTATGCACGCCAACCTGATTTTCTTTACTAAATCATTAATCCTTGCTCACTCAACAATAATTGATATTCGCCTATCAACAATTGCCCCCTATCCTGACTAGATGTTGCTTCAGACGAGCAACTTTGTGGCGAGCAACTGTAGTTAGGATACTATACTGGTGAGGATTTGGACGAACATCATTGAATTTGGCGAGCAGATCCGGGTTCACCGTTTCGTCTTCCCACGATCTGTGGGGTGTACGAGGATGATGTGGGCGGTATGATTGCGCGCCGCCCACGTGCGAGCATTCCCCAGGCCACGCGCCCTCTTATTTGCACACAGGTCCTCTATTTTTTAACTTTGCTTGAATTTACCCCCATTTTTTTTTTACTTTGGCCCATGAACTTCAAAGAAACTGCGGGTTTTACCCCGTTTTCCCTATGGGTATAAATACAAATGGGAACTAAAAATTTTCCCACTTCTTCATTCTCTGCTACAGTACTCCGGCAATTCTCCACCATCTCCGGCGATTCCAAGCTTTCCAGCGTCCATTTCTTCAGCATTTGGCCTCGAATTTTAATCCCAAGGTAGTTATTACTCTTATCTCTTCTTTTTTCTCTCTTTCTTTTCCACATTTGCACCTTCGCCGCCATGGGGGGAATTTGCATTGTCGTCGTCTGCCTAGAACCGCCATCGGAGATCCAAAAACCTCACTTATTACCTTAAAAAACTCCTCCACTAAACCGATGTCCTCTCATTCGAGCAACCAAAATTTGGAGGAGAGATTAGATCCCTATTTCTGATCGTGTCATTTGTCGAGCAGCCACCATTCGAAGTTTCCTAAAAAATGCACCCCAACGTGGATTCGGTGATCCAATCTATGGAGGACATTGGTGCTCGCCAGTCCGGTGAAGAGGTTGGGAGGCTGTGAGCAGCACCTCTAACGAGCAATCTCCATCTGGTTCTGAATCTGAGGAAGATTTGGAGTTTGATGAGCTCACACACGAATTCCTGGAGGGGATAGGGTTCACAGGTCCCAAGATACTCGAAAATGAAATTCCTACAGGTGTTACTCGCTAATTCGACTGGCGAGCATACTCTGCTGAGTATGCGAACAACCTTCCCCGCCCCCCACGTCAAGTATTGGACTTGGTAAGGACTGAGTACCAGGCGAGCAGGATCCGCAGTGTTGTTCGCAAGGACGAGCTCTACCTTATCTGGGAGGCATATCAAATCCCTCATGACATATTCATGTGGGCTCCAAAGAGGAAGGAAAGAGCTGATCGGCCTCCCCCAGGATGCACGACGATCAATATTGACACCTTGATTGTTGGGCTGAGGTTGTCGTTGCCTCTGAAGAGGTCAACTACCTAATGACAATCACCAAGTGTCCGAGGGGCGAGGAGGGATACTACTACTTGAAAGCCCGGACTGGATTGAAATTGGTTGAGGGGGTGCCGAACAAGATCCGAAATTGAAAGGAGCACTTCTTTTTTATTGGGGGCGACTGACGAGCATCTTCTGACCCACATGGTGGTGCTGGGCGCATATACGAACCCACCACTTATGGGAAAATCAAAGGTAAGGTCACATTTGCTCGTCCTTACATAAAGTTCTAATTTAACTTTTTTTGTTTGCTCGCAGGTCCCCGGTTGCTCAAGTGGAACTCAGAAGAGGAAGAGATCGGCTCTGAGTTCCTCTTCACTTCATGTTTGGTCGCTCTTCGAGATAGAGCTGAGACGACCATTGAGCATGGGAAACAGAGAGAAGTGCAAAAAAATTGCTCGTCTGTTCACGTACCCCCACCACCTGGAAGCTCGAGCTGAGGTGCCCCCAGGTACAGAAAATTTCTAACTTTTCTTCACAACTTTGCTCGTCACTTGCTTTTCTAACCTACTCATCTAAACTCTTTTTTTTTAGCCGAGCAAGTCACCGTCGCTGTCCCCCTCTGTTTTGGACTTCTTGAGCAAAGGGTCCATGAGATGCTCCCTCCAAAGGGACGGAAAATGAAGGGTGTTCCGCCTTCCAAAGTGTTGGCGATGACGAACAAAGTTGAGGGGGCAAAAGTTGCTCGCCAGGCTGTGCCCCCTTCCAATCTTCCACCATCTCCCCCTCCTGCCCCATCACCCCGAGGAGCCAAGCGCTTAAATAAGAGGGATTGGTCTTTTGTGGCACATACTGCTCCTGCCGGGAACAAAGGCAAGGAGAAAGTGGGGAAGAGCCATGCTCGTCCCCATACTGAAGAGGAAGTTGCTCGTCACACTTCCATCGAGTCGGTGGAGAGGACGGGCAAGGCGGACAAAGACTCCACTCCCGTCCGTGGTCCATCCCCTTTTAGGCAGTAATGAGGCCATTAGCATGATGCATCATGGAGAAGTGGAAGTTATCCGTTATCCCTTGTGCAGAGATAGTCGTCTCCAGTGGCCGGGTCCATGATCGGGCGAAGAAAAGGATGGTCTGATCAACCAATATGAGGCAAAAGTTGCTCGCCTCAACAACCAGCTTAAGCACACCGATGACATCGAAAAGAAACACGTTGAAGATTATCAATTGTTGTCGGCCGAACTCAAGAGCAAGGATGCTGGGCTCGAGGAGCAAAAGAAGAGGGTGGCTGATGCCGAGCAGAAGTTGGCCGAGGCTGAGGCGGAAGTTGCTCGGCTCAACGAGGTAATGGGGGGAATGCTCACTCAAGAGCAACTAGAGATTGATCTGCAAAATCGATCCGGACCCATCACAAATCTTGGGTACATCTGTGTCTATGCCGACTATATTCGTCTTGCACATGCATACGAACAATCTGAACTGGTCGGCGAGATGGGAAAGGACTTGGCTGAGTTTGTTGAGCACTACCCCCCGCCGAACAACATTGAGCTCCAGCTGGGGGATATGATAGATTATGGGGTTAAGATTGATCATCTTGACCCCAGTATTGTGGTCACCCGTCCCCCACCCCCAGCTGAGGACGAGCAAGATGGCGCCGATCAAGGCGAGCAAAATGCTGCTGCCGAGCAAACTGCCCAAGAACAAGAGCAGAAAGCAGCTGAAGACTTGGCACGGGACATGATCGTCGACCCTGCTGTCAATCAAGCTTCTGATCTTCCCCCTGGCGAGCAGCAATAGGTCTAGGACTTAGACTTTTTTGTCTTTTTTTGTAATAGTTGCTCGTTCTTTTTGTAGTACACTTCTTCCAGAATTCTTGTACTATTTTTTAGGCTTAAAGCCTTTTATTAATGAATGTCTCTTTTGTTCGCTCAACTTCTTTTTATATGTTAATTACCTTTACATTTCTATTCAATGCTTTGCAATTATAACATATAATGTTGGGCTTTGTTCGATTTGAACTTTGCCTTTTAATGAATAAGGGTTTAGCCTTAGGTTCTGCTCATCTTAAAAGACGAACAACCTTTAATTGGCCTTGGTCCTTAAAATGGACTTATACCTCGAGCTTTGGAATTTTCTTTCAACGAACAACTATATTTACATCGGGAAAAATTACAAGCGTTGTAAAACTATTCATCATTAATATATACAATCTGACGAACAACTTTGAACACTAACTAAAACATGCTCGCTTATAATATTTTTGCTGAGCAACTTTATCTAAGAATAAAAAAGATTATGAACCAGCACGACTATACAATGTGCCGAACAACCTTTCACTCTATACTTAGCAAAATTTCAAAAAATTAGGCAAGTTTTTGGTTTTCCTTACTTGGTTCACTTGCCCCCCAAGATATTTGTTCGCCCAATAATTGTGATTTGAACTTGTTCGACTTATTGATAGTACTTCTTTAGATGTACAACATTCCAAGAGTATTGGGCCGGCTTGTCTTCCAAATCTTCGATATCGTACACGCCATTAAGGAACTTGTCCGTTATACGATACAGACCCTCCCAAGTTGGTCCCAATACATCTGGAGGTTGGGCGAGCAACTTTCTTAGAACCAAATCTCCAACTCTGAATTCCCTGATTTTAACATGGGAATTGTAGTAGCGTTCTGCTCGCTGCTTATAGGTAGCATTTTTTAGCTCGGCACTTAATCTTTTTTCTTCGAGCAAATCCATTTCAGCAGCTAGAGCAGAGTTGTTCGCTTGTTCATCGAAGTTGGTCGTCCTGATTGTGTTAGTCTTTAATTCGATTGGTATCACAGCTTCTATTCCAAAAGCCATTGCAAAAGGTGTCTCTCCGGTGCTTGACCTGTGAGAAACTCTATATGCCCACAAGACTTCCGGAAGTTCTTCAGACCAGCTACTTTTGCTCTCCGCCAATCGTACTTTCAACGTATGCTTAATAATCTTGTTCACAGCTTCGACTTGTCCATTTGACTGGGGATGATAAGGAGTAGAATAGTGTTTCTTGATCCCCCATTTCGTACAGAAGTCTCTCAACTCTTTCCCATCAAACTGAGGACCATTGTCTATCACAATGGTTTATGGAACCCCAAAACGACAGACAATGTTCTTCCATATGAAGTTGATCATTTTTTGTTGCGTAATCTTTACCATGACCTCTTCTTCTGCCCATTTCGTATAATAATCGACTGCCACGAAGGCGAATTGAACATTTCCAACTCCTGCCGGGAAAGGACCGATAATGTCCATCCCCCATCTTGCAAACGGCCATGGGCTGTAAACTGATACGAGCTCCTGAGTCGGGGTATGAATGTTTGGGGCAAAAATCTGGCATTGATGACAAGTTTTTGCTTTCTTGATTGCATCCTGACGTAAAGTCGGCCAATAATAGCCTTGTCTGATAGTCTTGTACGCCAAGGCTTGCCCCCCAGTGTGATTTCCGCATACTCCGGCATGTATTTCTTCGAGTATTGCTTGTCCTTGCCCCCTAGGCAAACATTTGAGAAGTGGGATTGATATTCCCCTTTTGTAAAGTTGCTCGCCTACCAGAGTATATCTGGCGGCTTGCTTCGTTAGCTTGGCAGCTTCAAAAGAGTTGTTTGGTTTTTCTCCACTTTTTAAATATTTGACTATGTCTGTTCTCCAATCTTCTTCTTCACTTACTTGTTCGTCTAGTTGGTTGACATTATAACTCCTTATTGATGGATCATTCATCTTTGTGATTGTAATGTCTGCCAACTCTGCAGGCCCTTCGCTTGTTGCTAGTCGGGCCAATGCATCTGCCTGAGTGTTGCTTGTCCTTGGAATTTGTTCAATGAAAACTTGATCCAACAAGGACATCAGGTGAGCAACAATCTGTTGATACTCGATCATGTGATCGTCCTTCGCCTCGTATTCACCTCGAACTTGGTTCACAATCAGTTGTGAGTCGCCGAATATTTGTAACCATCTGACACCTACTGTGAGAGATAGTTGGAGACCAGCAATAAGAGCTTCATACTCAGCTTCGTTGTTGGTTCCTATGAAACCAAATCTGATTGCCGAGGTGAATACTTGTCTATCAGGGCTTATCAGGACTACTCCTGCCCCCGAGGTTATATTAGTTGAAGATCCGTTAACGTAAAGATGCCAGGGGTGATCAAGTCCTCTCATCGGATCAGGTGGGAAGGTTAGTTTGACTATAAAGTCGGCTAATGCTTGCCCTTTGATCGCTGTTCGAGGATTATAGGTTACCCCAAACTGGTTAATCTCTAGTGACCATCTTAATAGGCGACCAGCTGTGTCGGGGCGATGGAGAATTTATCTGAGTGGGAAAGTTGTTAGCACCTCAACTTGATGATCAAAGAAGTATGGTCGTAACTTTCTCACACTCATGACAAGTGCATATGCCAGTTTTTCGGTTGGAGAGTATTTGATCTCCGCTTCGTGTAAGGCTTGGCTGACGTAGTAGATTGGTTGATGAAATTTGCCATCCTCCCGCACCAGAACGGAGCTGATTGCCACTTCTGACGCTGCCAGGTACAGATAGAGCTTTTCTCCTGGGATGGGTTTCGATAGAATTTTAACATCTTCCAGGTAGTCCTTAAGTTGGTCAAACGCCTTTTGACAGTTGTTAGTCCACGTGAACTTTCCCTTTTTTATGGCCTCGAAGAATGGACGATATTTGTCTCCTGATCTGGATATGAACCGGTTCAAAGCTGCTAGGCATCCCGTGAGCCTTTGCACCTATTTTATCGAACGTGGTGGTTGTATATCCACGATAGCTTTGACTTTTGTTGGATTGGCCTCAATCCCTCGTTGACTAACAAGATGGCCCAAGAATTTTCCTGAATGAACTCTAAAGCTGCTCTTCTTTGGATTCAACTTCATGTTGTAGCGTCGAAGAATTTCAAACACTTGGGTCAAATGTTGGAGATGGTCTTCTTTTTTCGGACTCTTGACCACGATATCATCTACATAGACTTCTATCGTATCTCCAATTTATTCGTCGAACATCTTGTTTACCAACCTCTGATATGTTGCTCCGGCATTGATGAGGCCTAATGGCATTCTTTTCCAGCACAACAAGTTTTTGTTCGTGTAAAATGTTGTGTTTTCTTGATCGTCTGGATGCATTGGGATTTGATGGTACCCGACAAAGGCATCCATGAATGTTAACATTTCGTGACCCGCAGTGCTGTCCACCAATTGATCAATATAGGGGAGAGGAAAGTTGTCCTTCGGGCATGCTGCATTCAGATCCATAAAATCTATGCATAGCCTCCAGGTCCCGTTTGGTTTCCGCACAAGGACTGGGTTTGCTACCCATTGCGGACAAAGTGCTTGTCAGATTAGATCATTGTCTAACAACTTCTTCACCTCTTCATTCAAAGTTTGATACTTATCCGGGCCGTACTTTCTTCGTTTTTTATGGACTGGCCTTTTTGCTTGATTGATATTAAGCTTGTGGCAAGCATGACTTGGATCTATTCCCACCATGTCTGTATGAGACCAAACAAAAACATCTAGATTCTTGCTGAGGAACTCTTTTATTCGGGTTCTGTAAGGCTCAGGGAGCTCAGATCCTATGCACAATTCGAGATCTTCGTTTCCAGGATTAACTTTGAACGCCTCTAATTCTTCGACTGGAGTTGTTCTTCGTTTTTGTCCTTTCCAACGAGGATCAAATATTGGTCCCTCAAGGTTGAAATCATTTTCGATGCTCATGGGCTCTGCTCCCAGGCGGGGCTCTAGATCATCTGCTGGTCCTGACTCATTGTTGTTAGACAGCATCTGGCCCTCCAAGTCATCTGTTGAATGTTGCTTGTCACCACCTCTATGTTGTTCGTCAGGTGGAAGTTCCCCATGGGTGGTGACGAGTTGTTCATCCAACACTTGCTCGTTAGAGTGTTGTTCGTCCCTATCCATATGGTCCTCCTCTGTGCCCATCATGTTCTCCAGTATTGATGGCTCATTGACAGGGTAGCTTGTGGTGGCTTCCATCATGGATACCTGTGCATGTTTTGCTTGCAATTGCAGGAGACATTCACGAGCCTTTCTTTGGTCTCCTTTGATTGAACTTGCTCCACTTGTTGTTGGGAACTTGATACAGTAGTGATAAGTTGAACATGCAACTTTAATTCATTTAAGAAAGGTCGACCAAGAAACCCGTTATAGGTCGATTCCTGATCTACGACCAAGAAATCTACCATTCTTGTTATATTTTTCTCTGGTTCCTCGACCGTTACAAGCTGAACGAACAACCTAATCTCCCCTAATGGGACTGTTACAGCATTTCCGAAGCCTAAGATTCTATGATTTGAATCGCGTATATAGCCCGAATAATCTCCAAGTTGATCGAGCGTCTTTTTGAAAAGGATGTTGGTGTAGGCTCCGGTGTCCACCAACAATCTATGTACTCTGGTCCCTATGATCTTTGTGCAGATTACGAGCGAATCGTTGTGGGGGGTCAATATTCCTTCCAAGTCTTTTTCAGTGAAGGTTAATTCCGATGTCTGCATGATGGACGGTTTAACCCCCATTTCGTATACTTGGTCGATCGCTCGTAATTTGGCTTTTCTTTTTCGGTTGGAGATTGGCGGTCGTCCATCAGAACATCCTCCAGCAGGTCCTGCGGGTTCCATCATGTATAGATCCTCTAATGGACGAGCAGCAACGGCTGGAACTGGTCGTCCGGGATTGTTATTCCTTTGAGGTGGACCATCCTCCTCATCCTCTGAGTTGTTCTCCCGGACTCTCTTTCCAGGTTGCTTTTTAACGAAGTCGAAGAGCTTTCCCTCCTCATAGAATCGCCAAAGTTGCTTGAGCAAATCTCAACACTCGCTCGTAAAGTGCCCCACACTTTGATGGTAGGCACAATACTTGTTAGGGTTGAGTTTGCCAGTTTCTTGGCGGATTCTCCGGGGAGGGGAGAGCAACTCTTTCTCCTTCACATTTTCGTATACAATATTGATTGACACTGTTAGCACCTGGTTCAGCTTTTTCTTTAATTATGTCCCTTCGGTGAATGCCTTCATGTTCTTCGGGACCCTGTAGCCTGTTCCACCGGGTTTTTTGTTGTTCTCCTTGGGATCAACTTTATTTTCCCCCAAGTTTGCTGCAGGGCTTCGTGCATGGAAACAAATATGCCGGCTTGATTCCTGAATTCGGCATAGCTTTTTGGGCACTTCAGTCGTACCTCTTTCCACAACTTCGACCCTTTCTTCAACCCGGTCATAACAGCGATGATTTTCGTATCTTCGCATACCAGTTCCCCTTCCAACAGCACTTTGTCGAATCTTTCCATAAACGCCCGGTCCGACTCGTCGTTGTTTTGCTTTAAGTCCGAAAACCGGTGTTTTTGGGATAGATACGACCCAGCAGTTGAGAAATGGGAGAGGAACTCTCGACTCAGTTGAACAAACGAGTGGATAGACGCTGGTGGCATCGCTGAAAACCACTTGTGTACTCGGTCCCCCAAAGTCAAGGGGAAGTTCCGGCATTGGGTGGCATCACTGGCTCCCACAGAGATCATGTAGTCCGAGTATTTCGTTAAATGGACTCGGGGATCAGCAATGCCTTCGTATTGTATGCTGGCAGGAAACTGAATCTTTTTCTGGATCGGGGCCTTCAATACGATGGATGATAATGGTGAGGATGACATGTTGGTCATCTCCATCCCTCTTTGTTGATCCAATTGCCCCTGCATGCTCTCCACAACCTTTCTCAGGCTTGACAACTCATCCAAAGAGTTGTTCGGCGAGCAAAGGTACAGGCCTTTCTGCTCGTCGCAGTCCCTCACTCGGAGCGGGTATATCCTGGAGCTATTTCCTAGGGTTGCTCACTGCATTTGGCCCTAGGCGCCTGAAAGCAGACTGGGACAGCCTCTCATGGACTGATGGGCGAGGCTGCTCAAATGTTGCTCGCCCATCTCCTGCTCCTTGGCGAGTAGCTTCTTTCTGATGTTGGGGTTGACCAAGTCTGTCTTGGGTACTGGAACGAATTATTCCCTGACTTGACATTGTTGCTCGCTCACGAGCAGACTCAGCCTGATCCTCTCTTGGGTCGGCCACCTTGGCTTTGCCCTTATCACGCCTGACCTGAGCACTGTTCACCTCCTGATGTTCGCCCCGAACAGATCTAGCTCAACAACCTCCATGGGTTTAACCCTAGACCTTGCTTGTGAAGGTCTATTTTGTTCTTGCTGTTTCTGAATAGCCTGGAGAGCAACAATGGTTCTAGCTAGTTCGTTAGGGTTGTTCGCTAGGGCCTCTATTTCTGGTGGGATGTTATGAGTTATGGCCGTATGTCGTGATCTGTTTGCATGTCTAGGTTCACGATCTTGATGGCCTGCTGATGAAGCTCGAGTGGGAGATGCTCTCCTTGATAAACGTAAAACTTGTGTTTCCCTGGATTGAGGCATCCTGATTTGAATTATCTTCTCAATCTTTGAGTCTTCAAATTTAATATTGAAGAACACCAAGAACACCAAGAACACTTTTGCTTGAATCTTCAAGAATTTCTTGAGGACTTCTTCAAATCTTCAAGTTTTTAAACTTGAAGTTCTTGACTAATCACACTTAATCGGAGGTTCGGACCCTCCTTCTAGCACCAAATTGTTGGTGATCAAATTTAATCGGAGGGATTAGTGGCTGTTTAATTCGGTTTAGGACCACAAAAAAAGAACGTGTGATTGATTATCACCGTAAATGATAAATCGAAGCTTAGGATTGTAAAATTGTAAATACGAAAGTCGAAATCGTATTTATCTCGTATATGTGTATGTTTAGGTGTGTTTGTGTGTATTTTGTGAGTATTTGTGAATTTGAACTTGTATTTTTTAGCTGGAGAGCAACTATTTATAGAGACTAGCAAGTAGGAGGTGTCCAAGACTCTTGGTCTTCCTAGCTTGCATGCTAGACAAGTGTCCTTTGACCTAGTTTGACCTTATCTAAGTTAAATCTTAATTACAAAGTCTTCTTTAGTCTTATCTCGGACTCATTGTTGTTCGTCATGGTTGGCTTGATTGGTCCAAACTGATCTTTAAATAATAGTTGTTTGCCTTTTGAGGTTATGGCTCAGAAGTTGTTCGCCCTTGTATCTTGTTGAGATATGCTTAGGAATCTTGGTCCTTTGTTCGTCAACATACACCTCTTAAGCTGGTGGACGCACCACATTTTGATAATGTTGCTCATCACCAGTGATCTGATGGAACGTTCATATCTGGTCCCGGGTCATAGAACCTGTTCGCCAGTATATTGTTCGTCACCGGAGTTGTTCGTCATTTTATACACCTCCTGGATTGATTTATGCACTCCAATATGATTTTCTTTACTAAATCATTAATCCTTGCTCGCTCAACAATAATTGATGTTCTCCTATCAACAACATGTTTTGTTAAGGATCAGAAAACCAACAAAATCCTTTTGAGAGGAGCTCTTAAGGATGGTTTATATCAACTGGATGTAGCTGCTTTAAACAGACACACTACTGGAACATCTTAGTCTCCTTTACACTCTAGGTCCTTTGCTCAATGTAATGTTGTTTCTACTTCTTTGTTGAATAAGGCAGATCTTTGGCATCTCAGACTAGAGCATCTTTGCCATGATACACTATGTACTACACCCCATTCTATGAATGTATCTGTCAAACATTTGAGCTTTTGTGAAGCATGCAATCTTGGAAAGATGCATCAACAATCTTTTAAATTTGTTTATGCGCATGCTACTATTCCTTTTGCTATTGTTCATATGGATGTTTGGGGTCCTTCTTCCCACCTTTCTACTGAAGGTTATAGATATTGTCTTACTTTGGTTGATGAGTGCACAAAATATACATGGATTTATCCCTTAAAAGCCAAGTTTGATGTTGCTTTTGTTGTTGTCAGTTTCATTAGGATGGTGGAGAGGCAATTCTCCACCAAGATTAAAGTGTTTCAGTCTGATATGGGAGGGGAATTTATTGTTTTGCATAAGTCTTTTCAGGATTTGGGCATTATCTTCAGACATTCTTGTCCATACACTCACCAACAAAATAGCCTAATAGAAAGAAAACATCAACATGTCACTGAAATGGGCATTTCTTTGCTAGCTCGAGCTAAACTTCCTATGTCATATTGGTGGGATGTTTTTCACATGACAGTTTTTCTAATCAACAAACTCCCACTCATGTTCTTCACAATATGTCTCATTTTCAGAAATTGTTCCAATGTCCACCAGATTACTCCATTATTAGAGTTTTTGGTTGTTCCTGTTATTCTTTTCTCAGACCTTACAATACCTCTAAACTACAATTCACATCTACTAAGTGTCTTTTTCCTAGCTATAGTTCTTTTCACAAATGTTATAGGTGTTTGCATCCCTCTGGAAGGGTTTATATTACCACTACTGTAGACTTCAATGAAATGGAATTTCTCCTTCTAGAATTCTCCTCTTCCTCACCTGCTGCAGCTTCTCCTTCTCATCAGTCTCCTTTACTCAAAGTTCTCTCTCTTATTTTTCCTACTCCAACATCACCTTTTGTTTCTCCTCCTTCTTCTAACTCACATAATTCTACTTCATTTACAGACTCTACTTCTCATCCTGCATCTCATAATACTCCTTCTCCTGCCTCTCCTTCCCATACACCTCTCTTTCCTAATACACATCCTTCTTCATTACCTGCTACACATCCTTCTCCAATTCCTCTTTCTTCGGTTGCTCCTACTCTTTCCATGGTTACCAGGTCCAAAGTTGGTATATTCAAGCCCAAAACCTTCACTTCTTCTGTTCTTCCAGTTCTTCCTGAATCTGATACTGTTACTCAGGCTTTTCAGGTTCTTGAATGGAAACAGGCTATGGTGGATGAGTATGATGCCCTTCTAGGTAACAATACATGGGAGTTGGTTCCTTATCCTCCTGGTATCATTCCTATTACTACTAGATGAATATTTAGGGTTACGTATAGGGTTGATGGTTCTGTTGAAAGGTACAAAGCAAGGCTTGTGGCAAGGGGTCTTCAACTACATGTTGGTCTAGATTACTTTCAGACCTTCTCTCCTGTTGTAAACACTCCGAATTATGTTTACATTAGCTGCTACTTATAGGTGGCAAGTACAGCAGGTGGATATCAATAATGCATTTTTGAAAGGAGAGTTAAAATAACCTATTTACATCACTCAGTCGAAGGGTTTTCAGGACACATCCAAGCCTACTCATGTGTGCAAGCTAGTTAAAGCTCTCTATGGCCTCAAGCAAGCTCCTAAGGCCTGGTATGACACTCTTAAGGGATTCCTTCTTCAGGTTGGATTTGTTCATTCCAAGTCTGATCATTGTTTGTTTCACAAGTCAGATCATGGGAAAAGACTAATGGTGCTTGTATATGTGGATGCTATACTTATTATGGTTAATGATAATGGTGCCATTTTTCAGTTGATTTACACTCTCCATCAACAGTTTTCATAGAAACATCTTAGTTCTGTGAACTATTTCCTTGGCATTGAGGTGGCTATTACTCCTAACAGTATTAAACTTTCTCAGTCTAAGTATGTTAAGGAGCTTCTTACTCGTACTAATCTTTCTTCTTGTAAGACTTGCCCTACTCCTGCTTGTGTCCTCTTTGGATGATCGGCAAAACACCTCATGATATTGCATTATGCTTGGTTCAAATCTTCTTTTTTGGTGCTCCAAGAAGCAATCTGTTGTTGCTCGTAGTACCACTGAGGCTGAGTATAGATCATTGGCTACCTCAACTACTGATCTTGTTTGGATTACTTCCCTATTTTCTGAACTTCGTCTTTCTCTCCGTGCTCTTGCTTTGCTATGGTGTTACAACTAAGGGGTTGTTACACTCTCTTTTAGCCCGACCCTTCATTCTCGGACTACACATTGAAATAGACGTCCATTATCTACGGGAAAAGGTCCAAGATTGCCTTCCAGGTGTTCGTTATGTTCCTACGGAAGATCAAATCGCTGACATCTTTACTAAACCCTTGGCGCCTGTTTATTTTCATCTCATGTGTACGCTTCTTGGCCTCTTCTTACGAGAGAGTGTGTAGCCAAAGGGGCATATTATAGTATTGGATGCACATGTTCTAGAACATTCATGAAGCTAGTAGGGTTAGTTAGAGATAGTTAGTTAACAATTTTCATTTTCAGTTAGTTAGCTATAAAGTTAGTTAGTTATTTAGTTAGTTACTAAGCATGTGCTTAGCACATGCTCCTATCATGCAACTTGTATTTAAAGGTGTAAACCACATTCTTCACATTTATAGAAATAAAATAAGAGTGATTAAATTACAAAATGTGAGAATTCAACATGTTTAAGACGTAGTTTACTTGCATTTATTAAACATTTCATATGAGTGAGTAGTTTATCTACAACAATGATGATATGAAAGTAATTGCTAATTATAGTATAAAATATATAAAAGATTCATGATTTCTTAATTTTTGATTGAATATTTATCACTTTTAAATAATTTATGTGGTTGTTGCATGGTGCATCTTACTATTGATGATTTCACTATGCTATTCGTTATGATCGGCGGGTTGAAGCTATGATTGAACTATGTTATTCAACATGCTCGACGGGCTAAAGGTTGTATAACACATGTTAACTATAATTGACACAAGTGGATACAACTACGAGTACGAGTAAACTTGTGTGTGAGCTAATAATTTTGGTTTACATTTAATATTTAAATATGACATTAGCTAATAAGATTTTTAAGATCGTATTGAGGTACCGCCTGGTTCAAGTTTTCAATGAGCAGGACATTTTTTCGGAGGGAAGAATTGTGTTTCCATGGTGGTTGCATCATTATTTGGTTACAAAATAGGAAAATGATCAAGGATAAATAATTATAGGATAAAAATAGTTAAGAAAATGAGTAAATAATTATTTTATTTCGGTAAAATATATTATTATTGATTATCCTTTACTTTTATTAACCGTCACAATATTTTTTTGAAAAATCTATAATCTATATCTATATAAAAGTTTCTAGCACTTGTAAATCATTTTCGGACGGTTTTGCCCTTCTCCTAATTAATTTTGTGCATTTTTACCCTTATTTTATCAATGTTCACTCTTATTGCATCCATGATCTGAATCGTCATTGCAAACTTGTAACTCCAATATGGAACCACAGTCCAGTATCAGTCATCGCAATATCTGGTCTCCACCGCAGCCACGGAACCACAGTTCAGCATCAATCATCGTAACTTCCGATCTCCAAAACAACTACCACATCCCAGCACCTAATCATCATATAGGCCAGTCTTTCACTTCCGCCTTGCTGCTGTCGGTGAGCGGTGTGTTCTTCATCTCTGAATTACATACCAATTTTGTGTCCTCTCTCTGAATCAAACCTCTATCTCCCTTAATTTGTTGTGGATTTTCTATTTTTTTATATGCGTGTATTTAATATTTTGCACCGACAATCTAAATGAGGTATTGATGAGGTCTTGAATTATCATTAGTTAATCTCTAACCTTATTGGCAAAAAATTCAATTTGTTTTCATTAAGACGTTGATTCCCCTGAAAGTTAATCGGAGTGTATTATTTGCAATACACCTAAGCGACTGGAAGAAAACACATCTAAGTTATTTTAAGAGGTCCGTTTAGTAGTTTCTTTTCTAATTATCAACTCGTATTCACAAATTTTTTATTTGTACAAGGACTATGAATAAACATGGAAAAACTTATTACTAAGTTCTTAATGTGGTATACTAATTATCCTACAACATACTATTAGTAGATATACTTTTTCGGAATGCGGTGCTCCGAGAAGGAATGTGGCAATTATCTGGAAGATGATTAAATAGAGGCTTGCTACAGCTGATAATTTGAAGATGAGAGGAATTCTCATTTTGGATGCCGAACTGCGATGCAAAATATGTGATAAAGAAGTTGAATCAACTTCCCACTTATTCTTTAATTGCTCCTTGGCTTCTGGGTGTGGGCAGAGGTATTGAAATGATTGTGCGTGCAAGGTGTTCTTCATATTAATCCTTCCATGAATTTTTCTCATTTTAGTTCTATGCTGGGGCTTGATGATAGAAGTCGCAAGGTGTCGTTAGTCATCTGGGTCGGGATTATTTGGAAGTTGTGGAAAAGTAGGAATGAGCTTGTATTTAATAATATAATGCCAGTAGCTAAGAAAATTGTGGAAGAAGTGTGGGTGAACTTGGTCTAACTGTCAATCAAGAGCTTAATAGATAAAGAGAAAGACGTCCTGAGGTGGATCAAAGACCCGAAAGATTGTTGCCTGTAATTTTTTATAGGAGTGAAATCTGGAGGAAGGGGAATACTGTTTTTAATCTCCTATTTTATCTTTTGTACGAGGTGAGTATCCCTTGTACTCACTCTTGTTTTTAATAAAATTTTATCTTTACCTTTAAAAAAAAAGTAGATATACTTTTTCGTGAGAAATAATTGCTAGAAACTTTGGAAGTTAAGTAGTGTTCTTTGTACAAGTCAAGTATTCAGTTGGTCTTTTTATCAAGTATAATGCTACATAGGTTTGTGCTAATATTATGGTACTAGATAGAAACCTTTATATTTAGTTTATTATATATCACGTACTCTCATATGAATATTACATGTATAATATTAGGGAATTTATAATTAGAGGGCACTAGATTTTCTATGTTTCATTTGATACTTTATGTTAACAGATCAACGACTGATAAATTGCCAAGACTTACATAATGGACTGATTCAATTAATCCCTTAATTATTTTTGGCTTGAAGAATTATGATCATTTTTTAAATTAACTGTTGACTATTACTCGTAGTTTAAGACATTTTTTTGGCAAATCATGTTGACAAAATTATTTATTTCAGGCGTTGGTATTACATATATTTGTCTTGTTATTAGTGTTTATATATATATATATATATATATATGTCAACTTCTGATTTGACCTCTTTTTTTTACTATTACCCTTTTCATTTTAGAGTTTGAAATCAAGGGGTATAAGGTTCACTGATCGCGATACTGAGTGTATGGCTCCTATATTTACACCACCAAGATCAGTGCCAACTTTTGAATCGAATGCCACTTTATATGTACAAGGATTTTCGGCTGAAGAAATAAAGATAGCATTTGATGTGGCAAGAAATATTATAGAGCTTCTAAATACGATTATTTCTTCTTTCCCACATGAAGATGTTCTGCAGGTACTGTTACTCCTTACTAGTTAATATCTGATGTTAAGTACTGTTAAGTCTCTTGAGGTTACATTGCTTGGATTTTATTTCCACGCATTCGTTTTGCTAATGGACATATTTAGGTGCGTTTGGTTCATTGCCTGTGTGTAAGGCCGTCCTCTACTCCCGTCCCAGGGCGCTAAAGGGCTTTGGTTCATTATTCTTCAATGGGAATGATAATGGAAATGAATATAAGATAAATGTGGTGTCTAGTGAGAATACAAAATGATCAATTTACCTTCATCAAACTTCGTATGAGGTAACGAGATTAAAAATAAGTTAGCCTTATTTTGGTTAATTACTTATTACCTTCTCCCATATAATCATTTCTCCCAAATTATTACACTATTCTTCAGGAATCAACCATTTTAGTCTCAGCTTATTCCATGATTAGAACAATATATTAACAATGTAATCATCATTCTCATTGTAACTAACTATTTAATGATTCTCATTAGAGAATTTGAACCAAACACCCACTTAGTACATCAGATGTATGCATCTCACCTCTTCAGCATATAACAAGGGACTAAAATGGTCTTTTTTCTCTCAAAATAAAATTTATAGTCTAAAAAAATTAGTGTATCGCCTTCTGCATTGATTAATTTGTATAACTTCGTATAAGGGTGGGTGTTCTGATGAGGAAAGGCTGTCATCCTTTTTTTTTAAGAAGTCAAGCTGTCATCCTATTTCAGTTTGTTAAAACAAAGGAAAATCAATTTATTTACTAAATTATCATCCCTTCCTCTATCTTGTATATATGTCTCTCACATTTAACTCGTCATTTATTTGTTACCATATTAAATGTGATATTCAGATATACATGTGATGGTCCCGTTTTCGAAGGGCAAAATGGGAATTCAGGAGCAAATTTTTTTTTTAACCTTCGCGCCGCACCCTGACTGAGTTCAGTGACGGAATACTCAAGTCACTGCGTTGCTCAGAGTCAGAGCTATCAAGTCAGTGATGAGACTTGAAAGCTCAGGCTCTGAACAAGGCAGTGACTCGAGAGACTGAACTCTCGAGTGCCTTGCCTGATTTAGTCAGTGAGTTGGATCTCCCTGACAAACGCTTAACTAAAGTTTTCTTAACAAAGCTCTCAGTGAGCTGATTTTCACAATACTTTAGTAAATACTTTGAAAGATAAGTACGCTCAGTTTAACGTGGTTCAGAGACTCAAGCTCTTACATCCACGGCCTGATTTAACAGAAAATCCACTACTTGGGATTCTTGTTTTTAACGTGCCAAGGTGCACTTACAACTGGACTCACGCCACTCCCTGGGCTGCCTCTCCTCACCTCACTACAAACCTAACAATCTTCTGAAAGGGTTTAGTGTGGTTTGGTTTTCTCCAACTAGGTGAGGTTTTCCTTTACAATGTGTTAGCCTTAAAGCTAAGATTAGGAAAACCTCTCTAAGCTAAGAGTTACAAGCTTGACACTCAATGAATATAAGTGATAACCCTAAAGGTCAGTGTCGTGGGTGTGTAATACTTCCTTATGACTCCCTAACAACTAACACACCCTCACAGCTTGTAGGTGTCTATTTTCTTCTTTCACACAATACAACACACTTTACAATGAAGCTATGAGCTTGTATTTATAATGGGGATTCAAATGTATCCGTTGGAGGGAAGATACATTTGAATCCAACATTTAATGGTTTCAACCACTTTTCTTGGAATGCGGCCTTTGTCAGTGTCAGAGTTGCTGCCTCGTGCTGATTGGTCCACGTGGCCTGGATTCACGGATATTTGACTCAGTGGGTTGACCAAGACCCACTGACTTTAGGTAGCTTCCTCCTTCACTAACTGATGATCTTCAGTGGCCTGGACGTCTTCAGTTTGGTTGTCCTTCAGAGACTGTTTGAAGATCACTCCAAGAAGTTTGTCATAAGGCTGAATGACAAACTTCCCTGACCACAGTAGCCTGACTCCTTCAGGGCCTACTTGGTGCATCACTGATCCTCCTGATCATGCTCTTCACTGAGTGGTCCACCTGACTTAGCTTAGATCAGCCTGGTTTACACTCAGTGGTACATCCTTCAGGTTTCTCTTCTGGTTCAGGTTGCAAGCATGGCTTTAGTCAGTTCTCCTTGGTGTCATCTTGATATCCTCAGGCTGTGTGGCTGAGTTCCCCCTCGCTGAGTTCCCCCTCAACTGAGTGTTCCCTCAACTGAGTTCTTCTCAACTGACAGTCTATTCTCTAGGAGCTAACCTAGCCTGACCTGAAATAAAAGATACTATCCTGACTGCTTTCAAACCTATTACATGTTTTGGAAAATCATCAAAACTAAAATACATATCCCAACAACATGTCTAATTTAAAATCTGTTTTGATTTTTATTTGGGTGAAATCATTGCTATTGTAATAAACCTACATTTGGAGCACTCTGAAGGTTGTCATGTGCTTGCAGGTGTCTTTCTGTTCAATTTCAACGTTTAATTCGAAATTTGGAAACAATGTTTTTTATCTGAGAATTGTGAGTTTCCTCTGTTGTTTTTCTTTAAATTTATCTTACTTTGTTATTATCATTTTATTGATTTAACCACTTCATAACTTTACTTCTACATTGTGTTTATATAATTCCCATTGCAAGGAAGTTGAAAGGTACAATAAATCAGAAGTTGAGCCACCATAGGATTCTTGAAGGTAATTGTCATTTTGTCTTTATTGATTTTTTTTCTGCATGCAAATAAATAATTTCTTGAGTAATGTAAATTTTAAAGAACGTACTATTAAAGAATAAAGAATGCCCCCAATAGGTGTTTTCACACAAATATTTGAGATTAGTCTATGTATTTTAAAAATACCTCAGTGAAGTTGATGATTATGTTATAAAGTAAAACCATGGCGAGTTTTCCCGTATGAGTTACACAACTAAGGATGTGTGGTACGTTTCAACTGGTATAGCATTTTAGTTGGTTTATTATTATGAACTGTAAATGACAAAGGAAAAATGCATGAAAATATTTATTCTTATACACGCGTTCTTGCTCCTGTGCATAAACCTGATAGAGTTTTCATTCACTAATATTAAATTAGATAATTCCATTTATATTGCTCCATTTATGGTGAAAAATCCGCATTATTTTTCTCTTGGAATCCAAATAAGTCAGCATCACTCTATTGTTTTGACGATATGTCATCATTCCATTTATAATATTATGTCTCTCGAGTTATATGCGGGATATGTTGCTGCTCTTGGCAGATGAGATCTACTGATAAATTATAGGTACATTAGATATTCCTCTATTCCTTTATGCAAAAAGTAACCATCATTTCTATTTTATGCTATAAGAGTTGTGTCTTTTTGTTCTCAAAGTTACAGAGTCCTTTGGATTTCGCATGAAGTGGTATAATCCCAACATGCATAGACATTCTTATCTTATTGTTGCACCTACATTTTCATCTTCGTAAAGTATTATATATCTTAACTGGAACCATGATATCTTGGTATCCTCTTTGGATGATAACCAAGAAATACAATGTGCAGGTTGCAAGACGATGGTGTGTATTTTATAAAAATTATGTATATTATTTTTCAGATCATGACATGTGCTCTCTTTAAATTGTAATGATATTATCCTTAATATTTACAATTAATTTGACCATTTTACACCGCTTTGCTTGAGATTGAATGATTTTTTTCTCTTTGATTTCAGGAAATTAAGCCACCTGATATCTATTTGGATCAATGACATCATGTTGTAGTTTAATATTGGTTCAGTTATTGGCTTGTGATGTAGGTTTATTTGAAAGTTAATAAGATTAAGCAACTCAATGTAGGGCTTTGTTGTTATCCTTGGAATCATTTTACATCCTTCTATCCGCAGGAAATGATTTAAGAAGTTGGGTTTTCAGTGCTCTTAACCCTTTGCCATAGTCTTACCTATGTTAGTTAATGCTTAAGAATTAATATTGTTTTGCGTTGTGTATTTTGTGATATATATATATAGAGAGAGAGAGAGAGTGAGAGATCCCTCATTTTTAGAATATGGAGAACAATGCTTTATTTTCATTCAAAGTTTTAAAAGAGACTTTAATACTAAATGGCCTTCTTTGATCCAGTCAGATTATTGACTGAACTCAAGTGCTTCATTATCTTGGAACATAGAAGTTGGAACATACGATCTTGGAATTAATAGTTATCCAAAGTTATTAAATGAGACTGTAATATTGGATAATCTTCTTTGGTTCAGTTGAAACATTGACTGAATTCAAGTGCTTCATTGGCTTGAAACATGGAAGATGGAAGACACAGTATTAGAATTAGTTGCTGCAATTTCATGTGTTTTTGGTATATGAATCCAAGTCAACAAAGTGCTAATGAATTTACATTATAGTGTTGTTAATTTTTTTCCATCTCTTCTCTTCTCATACACTGTCAAATTTAATTTCTTCTCACGTTTGACTATGTTTTAATAACTACCTACAAGTAACGTGCAACGCACGTAGTATACAACTAGTTATTGAAAAATATCCAATGAAGCGTAACAATTCCAGTAGACTTCAATGTGTCGGGATTCTACTTGATTCAAGCCTCGATCATACATACAAGCCAACAAAAAACAGGAGAGAAGTTCTTAATCTTCATATGGCCCAAGTTATTTGCACTTGTCTATTTTGTAAATACCCTTTTTATTTTATTTTTAAAATATCACACACTAGTTTTAGTTCCCGCGACTTCGCGAATTGAAAGAAGAATTATATAGATAATAAATAATTAAAAGTAATAGTATTTTGTAAAAGAACATAAAATTTCATCAACTTTACCTTCTAATAAAAGGGAAAGAGAGGAGAGAAAGTGGGTAGGGAAAAAAAGGTAAATAGGAGAATAGGCAAAAAATTAGGAAAAATGACAATTATTTTGAAACAAAATCTAAACCAAATAATGACAAATAAAATGAAATGGAAGTAGTAGTATTTTTTTTCTTTGCTATAGAAGTATAAGTGCATAGGTAAATTTACATCATAAATAGATTAATATGACATCTTATTTTGATTTTTCATTTATGAATTTATCTAACTACACAAATTAACAAAATAAAATAGATGAAATAAATCAAGTAAACGTACAATTAGAACAAATGATCTAACGTCTCAATACATTTATCTATCTATCACATGATTTATAATACTATAAATTAAAGTTAATTAATATCTCAACAGAACTGTTGTTGAATTCTCTAATGGAGGAAAGATAGGAGATATTGAGAACTGAGAAATAAATTTTGATGTGACTCAAATCGCAAGATGTCAGACATAGAAAATTATAATTTGTTCCTTATTGTGGTATTTAACAATTTCACATGGTATCTCCCCTTTTAATTATAGGAGAAAAAAAAAAGTTGATTCTCCTTCATTCTCTGGTTTTCTGGAGTAAAATCTTCAAGTTTAGAAAACTGATTCTCACAGATTGAGGAAGAAGCATTTTGCTATCTAACCTAAGTCTATCTCACTTGACTAACAGATTTAGCTGATCATCTAAAAAAATTCCTCACATACAAAAGATATTAATTACACGTGTTTTGACTAATCGACAACAATACATATATCCTAACAAACCCACAATTTTGCGGTTGAGTTATGAATTAAAATATCAAGCTCTAGAAAATGTTGCTTCATAATTTATTTTGTTTTCTTCAGCTTCTTCCGGAACTTCAGATTCTACTTCCTTCATGTCATATTTTCTATTCGAACAACAATAATGTCATCTTTCTTAGTAAAATTCGAGTGAATTTTAAAAAAATAGATAATTTTGATAACAACAAATTGGTATAAACATTTTACATCACCCAAGGTAAATTATTTAACCATGGTAAAAAAATTCTCAACTTTTACACCAAATTAATTATGGTTGTGAAATTGACACGCATGTGCAAAAAATATTAAACCATCATGGAGACACAAATATTAAATTTAAAAAATTAGGAATTTTGCTACAACTATAAATTTTCAAACTTAGTTGTAGTGTTTTAGAGATTTAAAAAGAAACAAAACAAATAACCAAGTAATTATGCACCTTCGATGGTTAACAAACAATGACCGAAAAAGACGATGGCTATGACATTCACGATATCCAAATCAATTTATAAACGCTGAAGCAACAAATCATATACGTTAATTATGGAACTCAATCTACACTGATTATAATAGGAGATAATAGTATTAACCCATGTTTAATACACATTGGATAATATGCATCGGACCTGAACCTAATAGAAGACGCATATTTTTTTTTCATATGTATTAGTGGTTACGTTTGAGTTTTATTGCGAAACGGTACTCGAATTAATGATAATTTCCCAATAACAATACAAACATACTTACCAAGAAGTAGAAAATATTATTAGTTATTTTCACAATAGAGTAATATTTATTTTCACTGAAGAGTATTAGTTATTTTCATTGAAGAGTCGTTTTCACTAAACAACTAATACCCTTCAGTCAAAACAACTAAGACCCTTTAGTGAAAACAACTAATACTCTTTAGTTATAACAATTAATATATTGTGAGCGCTAGTTACAATTTAATCTTATTTCTATATACAGGATTTATTTTCGAATTTAATAACCAGAGAATATGTTCGGTACAATTTTTTTTATTTTTGAATGGTGTATAAGATTTGGGTATTTATTCCTATTCTTTAGTGGTAGAAAAAGTTTCAGTGATTAAAACCTCTTTCAATGGCTAATGTGAAATTTAGGGAGAGTTTTTAGGTACATAATATACTTTATTTAAGATAGATAAAAGTTTGACGTGTATATATCGTTTCCATTGTCAATAAATACACACACATTTCCATTATGCACACACGTTTTTGTTGTCAATGTATACGATATATGTAATAAATAACTTACTTAATATAATTCTATATCATAAAACCACCATGAATTAATTGCTCATTAAGATGAAATCTTATACAAACACACTTAAAATATTACTCAAAGAAAAAGTAAATATTATCATTATTACAATTAAAAATGTAGCGTCAAGGGCAAAAAAAAATAGCACACGATGAAAGCATAGTTCAAAACTAATTTATTTGATGACCAAATCTTTATTGAAGGAGAGGCAACATATTTGCGATCAACATTTATGACAATGGTTTGGAATTGAAATTAACAATCCATGAAAATAGCACCATGTTATTAATTTATATTATTAAGTTAATTTTTCAAAGGGAAAATTCCAATCAAACTATCGCGGTCTTTAATGTAATAGTATAAGTTTTGGTATTGCGGATAAAGTCACAGACAATTCAAAATTATAAGTCTTCAATAATTACAAACACAAAAATATGAAAAATTGGACTATTATAATTTAAAGTATGAAACCAACAATCGTATTATGGTAATCATGCTCTTGAAAGATCACTCATATTATGCTCAAAGGTTGATATTTTAGTAATAGATTTTTATGTAAAGAAAAAAAAAACTCTTTTATAGGACAAAAAATTCAAAACTTTGTGGATAAATTTCAATTCCTTCGGCTGACTACACCTAATATATAAATTCACAATTTCACTATGTATAGAAACTCAGAAAAAATAAACTTCTATAATTATAACACATAATAATGCATTTCTTGAGGTGAAGAGCCTAACCTGGATAGTCTAATTAAACACTAAATCAAGACGGAGAAGAGATTTCAAGAGAAAAAAACTAACACTCACAAAGAAAAAAAAGGGAAAAAATAAAAACCATAATCACCAACTCAAAGATACGTTCAAATATTCTTTAAATAACCAAACACGATAAAGACCGAACCAATACATTGAATATAGTTTTGGTATCTAACATTAAAACCTTGGAGATAGAGCACACATTCGAACCCATAAGACTTCATACAATAGAATAGTGACAAAAAAAATGACATTTCCCACCGGATTATAACATAAGGTTTAATATAAATATGCAAGAAACCCTGAATTCACAATTCGATAGTAATAAATACAATGCAAAGGCTTATAAGTTGCTATGAGAAACACTATATTAATTTATAAAACCAAATTAAGTATAAGAACCGGTATACTAATCGGTATCTATCACCGTTCATTATTCATTTAGAAAAAATTACAACACGCAATATAAAATTCAAGCAAAAGAACCATTATTGTATTAAATTAAGGAGTAGGTCTTGTATGAGACCGTCTTATGGCATGAGACAATGAGAATGAGTGTAACTAGGGCATTGACTCATTAACACTTTGGTAGGGGTAAGTGTTAATTTGTATGGTATCATGCCATAAGACGGTCTCATACAAATTTTTGCCTAAATTAAATTCGCCTTCATATATTAATATGAACACAATCAAAATAAGTTAGACAATGAACTAAGATTTATTGGGGGGAAAATCATTGAATAGATTGAATAATTACACAAAACAAATGTGTAGAGTAAAAAAAAAATATTTACAAAACACAACAAATGTAATACAATATTTTGATTCAAATAAAGAATGTGAACATACATTGTACAAATAATCGAAAGTTACATGAAGAGTGGAACATAATATCCTACACTAATACAAAAGGCATAGAGGATCCTCATCAACGGACAAATTCAATAGATCAAAAAACTCATTGGCACAGAGAGATCACAATCATAACCTGCAAAAAAAATATAAAATATATTACAATAAAATGTTACATCAAAATGAGATGACACTCAAACAAATATGTAGCCAATTTAAACGATGATGTAAACCTAAACCAACCACATCAACGATAGTGAGAGAGAAGAAGCGTGAAATTAAATGGAAATTTTAAAAATATTAAGGAACAAAACCAATAATAATTAGACCATCAACCATAAGCCATTACATCCTAGAAAGACGGAAAATGGATGAAAGAAAAAATAAGTTGAATACATGTTTATATAGAGGACCTGAGCATACTACGTACAATCACGATTTGATTAAAAATAAATAAGAGGCTATTAACAAAGATGAAAGAAAAATATAAGAAGAAAATAAGGAGAAGTTAGCATTTTGAAATGAAAACATATGATCTTGCCACATGAGCAAAGACATCATTTGCTTTATAGTAGTGTAGGATAAAAAGACTATAACACTATATATATATATATATATATATATATATATATATATATATACACACACGTATATAAAGTGTGGATACAATCCTATAAATCAGAATATACAAATTTATAGATTTTTTTTTTCAAAAAGGAGCAACATTTTATAAAAATGAAAAAAAAGTAAGATTAAGAAAAACCCATATTCGAAAAATATCAAATTTTCAGAATTTATTTTCCAAGAAATAAAAAAATTCGAGAAAATGAAACAATAGATTTTGCAATCTCAAATGACACAGAAAATTAACCACATAAATCTATGATCTTATAAAAAAATGGGAGGATATATAATATTTTAAAAAATTTACCCATATTTGTTCATATCACGTCGGGGCAGGAAGGAGCGAAAGTTATGGTCGTCGACGTCGATGATGGGGGTGGGAGTGTGGGGTGAGTGAGGATTGATTTGCATACAGTGAAGGAGAAAGAGGAGAGGAAAAGATTAATTTTGGGATGGGGGTTGGGACAGGAAATCTGAAATATAGGTCGGGTTGGAGGGGGGTGAGAGGTTTTGTAGGGACGAAGAAGGTTCGTGGGGGCCCTAAGGGTAGGGGAGATTGCGCCAAGGAGAGAATAGGAAATTATGATGGGAGGGTATTTTAGGAATATATGAGATAGTGTATTCATCCAAACGGATAAACAATAGTGTTTTTATTAGGGTAGTGCCTTTATCAAAGAGGCTAGTGCAAATAACCTGGGTCTATTCATATTTTGCTTGTAAAAGAAATAAAATAAGGCCTAGATTAAATACAATTACTCCTTCCGTCTCGGAACACATTGCATAGTTAACTTTTTAAAAGGAAAATGAATGTGAGTTAATTTATAGTATGTAAATTGGTAAAATAATTTTTTATGAGAGTATATTATTCACTATAAGTGAATATAACAAAAAAAAAAGATATTTTATTGTGTAATTATTAGTGGAATAATGTGTAATTTAGAGACCTTTAAGGTAGTGTGAATACTAAACTGTGCAATGTGTTTTATGACGGTAGAATAACTTCTTTTGTTAATACATTCCAAAAATATTTGGCAATTTTTGGAAATTTTTGTGGAAAAAAAAATTCGGAATCCAAAATTGTTATTGAATTTTTTTCTAAACATTTTTGGTTGGGTGATATGTTTTAACAAAGGATAGCAATGAGGGTTTTTCTTAGGTCAGACATCCTATTGAGTTGACTGATATCAGTAACGGTTTATGATTGTCCCACGTGTCATCGCATTGTGTCGCACTGACCTGCTACATGTTGAGTTAATATATTATTTTATAATTTTTTATAAATTGTAGTAATTTTTAATTTACTATTCTACCCTTGTTATATAAAATTATAAATTATATTTTTTCATATTAATTCAAAAATTAATTAAAACACGTATTATTAAGGGGATGGCTATTCAAAACCCATTTCTTACGCACATCATCTATATAAATAAATAAAAATTAGATTCGTCTACTTAATCCTCAATTTTCTTCTTCCTCGCCCTAACACATTTAGAACACTAAAGTGATAATACCAGACCATCACTTTGTACTGCCTTTAATTCAAGGAATACATTCAAACTATTCATAAATGATAACCAATGTTTGGTTAGCCCAACATATATAAGATCTCCATTTCAGTGTTGTATATTATTAATTCAGAGTTTGTCCACAATTAAAATCGATGAACTTATATTTAGTTGAGTAGGAAGAACGAAAGAAAAAATCGAAAGAACTGGAAAAAGTCGTCATACTAAGTATACATAAATAAAAATAAATTGTAATTAAGAATAATTTTAACCCAGCACCATCATTAAAATAAATTTTTGAATCTAAAAATTCCAAAATTGAAAAATTAGAACACAAAAGAATCAAAATCAACGAACATTAACATCGAAGAAATGATGTATTATTTATTATGTTTAAGGACTTGTCCGGATTAAATAATAATAGGCTAAGCAAAAACCAAATTAAAGTCCCTAATTTTGTAGTTGTCTTCTACCTCCAAAGAAAAGAATATATATATATATATATATATATATATATATATATATATATATGTGTGTCTCATGTTGTAATTTAATATAATATTGAAATACTACGAACAACTCGATGTAACTCGATAGAAAATTAGATGATTAACTCAACAGGTAGCAGGTCATCAAATTTAAACCATTAGATTTTATTAAATTTTAGATCTAAAGGTTTATAGATCGTTACTGATATCAGTCAACTCTATAGGGTGTCTGATCTAAAAAAACCAAGGGTGCAGATGGCGTTTGGCGCTCGGCAGGCAGTATATGGCCGCCAAGGTTTTTTTTTTATTAAATGTATTTTGTTTAATGTTTATCAAAGTAATAAAGTTCCATATTTCCAACTTAATTTGTTTATTATCCAACTTAATAACTAAAGTAATTAAGTAATATTAAACACATCTCCAACAAAATGTCCAAATTAATAGACTACCACATTCACAATCCACATATGTGCAACTTGTTATTTTCCTTTTAATTTTTTTAATTATATAACATTTTAAAGTTATTAAAAAATTGAAAAAAAATTAAAAAAAAACCCCTAGGCATCGCTAATAGGAATAAGTCAAAGATATTTATTCCACTGAGAACTATAAGGATATATACAAGTACAGAGTATAAATCATCTAGTGAATAACCAATGTGGGATATTAAACTATACAAAAGATATACACATATACAAAATCTCTCTTTACACCCCCTTGACTTGAAGCGAATATACTAACTTCTACTAGTAGATACATCGCAAGCGTACGAGTTCACTGTAGTATGAGTAAGTATAATGACCAAGTATATCGAACCCACGAGATGGAGTGTATGCGAACAGATCCCTGAAGATCTACGCGTCGTAGCTAATATGAGTGTAATGTTTTTTGATTTTTTGAAAGATTAATTAAAAGACTAAAATTATCCTAGGAATGCAAAAAGCAAAATTAAACTAAGAATCGAAGGGTTGTTTTCAAATAAGAGATGGTGATGCTCAGGATAGAAATCCCTACGTATACTAACGGAGCAGGTACATAATCAAAATAACTGTGACGCGCAAGAAATAACCTAAGTAAAAGAATGCAAGGTGAAAGCTCAAGATTCTAAACCCTAATACTTTACCCTAACACTCGACTTCACTAATCCACTAACAAGTTAATAGATTGTGCTTAATTAATGAGACCCTAATTTAACTAAGGTGATGCGGTCGTCCTCCTTCGCTAAACTGGTAAATGAATTAACCCTTCTTAAACCCTCTAGTTAAGTCTACTCGTTGTTAAAGAGTGATACGGTCGTCCTCTCTCTAACACTTTTCAAACGAAATTCAAAAGTAAAGTTAAGATTAATTTTAAGAATTTATTAATCAAGAGAATTAAAACCTAACGTCACAAGTTACCCTAATTACGTACCCACAACCTACTTCTACGAGTTCATCCTACCCCAAGCATGCAAGGGTTTTAGCTAGACATAGGTTTTACGTAAATAATAGCAATTGAATAAGTAACGAACATGAACATGATAATTAAGACGAAGAAGAGATCAAACATAAACTAGGGTTTAACAAAATAAAAGAATAAACTGAAATTAACTCAAGAAAAGAAGTCTCAACGTGTTCAAGAACAAAAATATAAAGAAACGAAACTAAAAAGTAAGATCGTAATATGAATTTGTAATGAAAACCTAAAAAACGTAAACGTAAAGCTTGCTTCTCTCCTTCCTCTAAAAAAACAAACTCTAAAAGTCAAAATCTATCAAGTGATGTGTGGTCTCCCCCAAAAACGAGCTTGAGACGAGTATATATAAGCAACGGGCCAAATCGTGAACTTATGGGCCGAAAAACGACTTTTAAAACGCCAAACGTGAAGGTGCTCGGGCAGACCCGCTCGAGCGGTTGCGCTCGAGCATGGAGCTCGAATGACACAGGTGCTCGAGCGCTGAAAATCTTCTGTATAATTTGGGCGCTCGAGCAACACGCTCGAGCGGTGGCGCTCGAGCAACACGCTCGAGCGGTGGCGCTCGAGCTGCTCGAGTGCTCAAAATTTTCTGTATGTTTTGGGCGCTCGAGCAACACGCTCGAGCGCTAATGCTCGAGTGGTTCACTCGAATGACTCCCAACTTGCTCCAACTAGTACTTTTCTTCTTCAACACTAACACCAATCGTATTCCTTCGATATCTTCTCATCCGGGCATCCGTTTGAGTCGATTCAAAGTCCTACGAACTCCGTTCTTCGCCCTCGATTCACCTACGAGCATTAAAGAGACAAATTCATCAATGTATAGAAATAATGCTCAATTGACTCCAAATACTCGACAAAATCGGCCAGAATTAGGGCATTTCGAGTGACGAATCATGATAATTTCACGCCTAATCAACCCCCCCAAACTTACCATGTTGCTTGTCCTCAAGCAACGAAATAACAAGTCAAGTGAAATTGTTAGGAATGAGTCAAAGAATCAAATCATGCAAGCAAATGAACTCAAGCTTCAAAGATCAATCACAAGTATACTCACTCACTTTCCTTCATCATACTCATGCAACAATAACAAGAAACACCAAGATCAAACATGGATGTGCACTCAACGATGTGTTTCACTCCCTCACAAGTGTATATCAATGATCAAGGGACTTACTCAAACAATCAATCACACATATTGGCAGCCATAGGCTTGTAAGCGCTCTTAACTCCGACCATACTCTTGAAATCAATGCCGAATCAAAAAGGACTTTTCTCAAGGTTGTAATGTAGGCTCTTTGGACAGGTGGGAATCAATATGGTAAAGTGACTCAAGTGAATGGAGAATAGAAAATCTGACTTCGGTACTTCGAGATTAGGAACAGAATACTTCAAGTATTTTCACTCAACACCTTTTCAATTCCACTACTCTCAACACTTCAATTTTTCTTTTCTTTCTCACTCTTTTCACTTTTTTTTCAATCACTTTTTTTTTTCTCTTTGTCGCACAAATACATGAGCTCATTTTCAATTTTTTTTCCCACATCTCATAACTTCATCACACATTCTTCTCATTTTCACTCAACAAACAACATTTTCCTTTTTCAACTCAATTCAATCCCTTCACATTCACACTTTTCCTATTCTCCACTCAAATTTGGACAAAAAGGCTTAGGAATTGGAATAGTGTTCATATGTGCTCGCAAATAAAATAGGCTTTAGGCTCAAAGGGGCTAACAAGGGATTCAATGTCATTGGTAAGGAAAATTTTGGCTAAGTGACTCAATTAAATCAAAGATGGCCTAAGATCCTATTTGGCATATCAAACTAGACACAATCAAGAAGCAAGAGCACACACAAGTTCTAGCATCCTCTAAGGTGACGATCCACTCACAAACGAAGAGATCAAATTATATATCAAAATCTCATAAGGCTCAAATCTCACGACTTTCACATCCATGCTAGTCCTAGTGAATTCTCACTCTCATCACACAAGCACTCAAAAAGAAAACTTGTAAGTATACTAGTTCTCTCTCAAATCCACTCTAACTCAAACACTCACACAAAAGAGTCACTAACTCAAATCCACAAATCTACTCTACTCATCAAACATGCTCAAGAATAACAACTAACAAGTAGAAGGGGTCAATAAGCACGAAATAAATTAGATATCTCACTGAGTTCAACAACAAGCACAACCCGAAATTCTGAATAACAATTCATCACAAACCCATAATCAGTTCAAACCACTCAAACAATGAAGCTCACTCAAGCAAAAATAAGAAAAGGAAATAAAACAAAAGATAAGAAAAAAGGAGCAGAAACTGGGGGAACTCCCCATGACCCTCAAGCATCAGGAGGCGGTGGTGGGCGATAGCTAGGGTGGTCCGATCCTAAATGGGAGACAAAGAGTGCCTCCATCCATCTCTTCAAATCAGAAACTTCTGATCGAACCTCCTGAAACTCTCCTCGTACACTCATTGCTTCCGTGTACCACTGGTTCTGGGTAGTACGAAGATCCGTAACTTCGATTCGCAGGTCCCGAATGTCGGTCCTCATACCATCCCACTCACTCTGGGTCGGGTACCACGGCTCCGGAGTAGCCACGTGAGGTGGCTCCATCTCCATCTCTCGCGGGCCTTCACCCGCTGCTTCTTCTTCCTCAGCCTGTCCCGCTTCATATTCTTGTTCCTCCTCTTCTTGCAACTCAGCTACTCCACTCGCTCCTGCTCTGCTCGTGCCGGCACCACTCGTTCCTTCACTTCGATTCCTCTTCACAGGCCTCACATCTCGGAGTCCTCTGTTGTCAACCTCCGCCGTATACTTTCCACCTATAGCGAGGTGCTGCTCTCCATTCATTCCTATGTTCTGCTTCTTCTTTCCAATAAGAGTCACGAGCTTGTTGTTCGGCAACGGAAAGAGGCTATCATCCTCGAATCTTATGCAATAGCTTCCAAGCCAATATTCGAACATCAGAGTGTTGTTCATCTGTTCGAACCCTAAATCCATACCTGGCAAAGGACCCGAACACGGCTCAAATCCAAGACTCTTCATGAATACCAAAATCAATCCCCCTCCTCGAACCTTCGAAGTCCTAGCACCAAGTTTGAATGGAGCCTCGTAGTGGTGCTCTAGGAAGTCTCTTCCAAAATCATGGTCCTTTTTGTACAAGAGACACCAGATCCCGTATGGCTGCTTGCTTGTCACTGTTCCATTCTCAGAGCGGGCGTAGATAGTGTTTCCAAGAATCCGCTCGAGGTACCTAATGACTGGATTTTTTATTGCTGATGCTCGTGCATTCTGGCCTCTGTAATCCCCCGCCATTCCGCCTGTGATGTCCTTCCAAAATCCATTAGCATTGTACGACTTCGACACACGGTTCGGCCGAGATAAAGCTGGAAGCCTAAATGCGAGGTTAACAGCTCCAACCTCACAATACTGCCAGTCATTCTGATACTTGAACTTGAATGAGTTCTCGTCCGTCTTCTCGACCGTGGCGAGAAACTGTTCAACTGCATTTGTCTCCATGTATAACAACATCTCGAAAAACTCAGTCATATTATTCCTCACGAAAATTCTCCTAATCTCTTCCTCAATTCCCAAATCTCTCATGAAGCTAACACTTGGTCTCCTGGTCTTTTCTACCTTCCCCGTGATCAAGCTCCATCTATATGCTATGTACCTCCAACTACCTTGGTAATCCAGATTGTTCCACCTTAAGGGCAACAAACTCCTCCTTCTGAGATCGTTCGTGAGTTCCTCCAATTCGGCAATGCTCAATACTCTATCCTCATTCTTTTTAGGAGCCATAGTACCTGAGACAACATAGAGCAATTCAATTTTATTCATATCATTCTATGCACTTCAAATCAATTCCACACATCTCAAGTAATAATCTCAATTCCTTTTCTCTCAATCTAAACTTGAGTTTACTCACTCAATTCAAACCACATGCTTTCATCTCAAAGTTCTCAAGGAAATTTCAAACAATTCATCATTCTCAACTTAATAATGCCTACAATCAAGTCTATCATGAAGTAACATTACCCCAAATTATGTAATTTACATGCTCAAGACTCAATTCTTACCTATTCATGCTCAATTCAATCTCAATTCACAATAATTTCATCTCAAAATGCAAAAACCCATATCCTTTCCTCAAATTCCTACCTTCTCACTCTAGAAATTCACTCATTCTACACATTCAATCATGAAATTGAAAGCAAAATTAGCAAACCCATAGCATATTATCTACATTCATTAACAAGGAATCAAAAATCAACGAGTACTTGCAAAATCCCCAAAATTTCAAACACTCAAGAACCCTAGTTCATATCATCAATTCATGCCTAAATCAGGCTTTAAACTATGAATTGAAAGACAAAAGATAGAAATTACGTACCTTTCTTGAGGATTCAAGGGAAATATGCGAAGAAATCGAATAAAATAGGGAGTATTTCATTAGAAACGTTCGAAATCCGCCGAAAATCGCCCAAATCGCCCCTCTCAGTGTGTGTGAGTGTGTGAAAATATGTGGAAAGAGCTATTTATAGAGGGGGCAAAATCTGGGCCAAAACCCGCCACCCGCTCGAGCAGACCCGCTCGAGCGGTCGCGCTCGAGCATGGAGCTCGAATGACGCAGGTGCTCAAGCGCTCCCGCTCGAGCGGTGGAAATTTTCTGCATAATTTGGGGCGCTCGAGCAACACGCTCGAGCGGTGGCGCTCGAGCTGCTCGAGCAGCTCCAAATTTTAACTTCAATTTCCGACGCTCAAGACTCGAAATTTCCCAACGAACCACACTCGAACAATCAAAACACTTTTCCAAATCATGAACTAACCTGAGAACTCCTCGATTTAAGCCAGGTCGCTCATTCGACCGAGGAGTTGGGGTCTCTTCCAAACGTGCAAATCACCAATCCAATTCACGCCGAACTTAAGCGACCACACTCAATTCGATCCATCCCCACTCAAACATCGATATTTTCGAAAAATTTGACCAATTTTTCATTAGAATTTCGTGTACGAACCCGAAGTACGAATACACACCCCCAAACTTTGTTCTTGCTACGCAATAACAAAGTTTGAAAAGAATGAGTACGTACGAGTAAGTACACCAAATTCTTATGAACTTAACTCACTATCAATGCAAAGTAAGGAACGAAAAGAAACATCACCCCCCCAAACTTAAACTTCGCAAAGAGGTCTACGTTTGGGGTTTGGTTTACCTCAACTCCAAAAATCGAATGCTTTCCTATTCGAAACGTGTTCAACTTCATGACTTTCTTCCTTAAGCTCTCTTGCTCCGATCAATCTCCACTAAGCAAGCCTATACCAAATAAACTCTAACACACGAGGTTAACACTTACGATTCACAAAAACTACTAAATAAATTAAACACATAAAAACACGTAAAAATGGGTTGCCTCCCATTAAGCGCTAGTTTTAAGGTCCTAATGCCGGACCGAGCTCGAAGGAGCTCACGGGACTTGAGAATCTAAAATACCTCCCTTATTCTCATAAGAGAAGTTAAAGAAGTTCTTCACTCGATGCCCGTTCACCATGAATCTTTGTCCATCATCCTTCTCGAATTCAAGGAATCCACTCTTATGCACTCCCCCCACAATATACGGCCCGTTCCACTTGGACTTAAGCTTTCCACCAAACAGCTTCATCCTCGAATTGAATACTAGGACTTGATCACCCACTTTGAACTCTTTTTTCCTCAATCGTGCATCATGCCACTTCTTGGTCTTCTCCTTGAAAATTCAGGCATTCTCGTAGGCACTGTCTCGAAACTCCTCCAACTCATGCAATTGGAGTAATCTCTTCTCACCAACCAAGGCACTATCAAAATTCAGCTTCTTTATCGCCCAATATGCCTTATGTTCCAACTCCACGGGCAAGTGACATGCCTTTCCAAAAACCAATTGATATGGTGACATACCAAGAGGAGTTTTGAAAGTTGTCCTATACGCCCAAAGTGCATCATCAAGCTTCATCGCCCAATCTTTCCTACTAATACTCACTGTTAGGATAAAAATTGTTAGTTTTGATGAGTTAAAACAAACCAGAAGATGTAATAGAACCATCTGGACCTGTTAGCCAGATGATGATCTAGATTAGGACTTAGTCTAGGGGGAACTGCCAGACCAGAAGACTTCTCCAGAAGAGTCACCAGAAGACCCCACCAGAGGACTTCACCAGAGGACTCCACCAGAAGACTTCACCAGATGAGATCAGACCAGAGGCAGAGGACCTTCCCCAGACCAGACGAGTCCGGACCAGACGAGTCTGGTGGAACAAAAGATGCTCAGTTTGATCCCCTTATTCTACTGAGTATTCTGGTTGTTCACCAGATAAGGACCAGAAGACACCGAGGTTGCCTGGTGTCTGGTCCTGCCTTCTCTGGAGAGAATCAGAGTTAGGCAGAGGAAGCTATTGACCGTTGGTGATTCAAATCAAGTCAACAAGATCAGGATTGGAAAGTATTTAAAGATAATCAATCCAAGGATCCCACCAACCCAATCAATCAATTAGGGAATTGATTGATTGAGGCTTCCTTATATAGAGGATCTGATTGGATTAGCCCTCCAACGGCTAGCCCTAATCCCCTCTATATATACAAGAGTGCAGTTCAAGAAAAAGTTTTAGAGACTCTACACGCGCACATAGCATACCAAGCTTTTTTATCACTACACATTTGCACTCACTTTGTTCTTAATTACTCATCCAACTCGTAAGGAGTTTATATACTCAACCTGTTCATCTTGTTAGACAAGGTTGGAGTAAGTTTGTCTTTAGATCGAAGTTAGATCTAAAGAGATTGTAAGAAGGTTCTGGTACTTCGGAAATTCCAGTAAGTAGTGAGTTTGTTGGTTGGATAGTGAGACCCCTTTGATCAAGGGAGAGTGGACGTAGGATATTCAGATCCGAACCACTATAAATACGGTGTTATTTATTGCTTTCTTTAATATCTGTTGTCTATTATTTGTGCTCTTAGAAAAGATTTTCGCTAAAGACATTTTGGCTTTAAAGGCTTCCGCAATTAATCTATCTAGTGGGACCAACAAGTGGTATCAGAGCAGTGTGTCCAACGACCACTGCTTTGTAAAGCTTTTGGTGGTCACCGGGCAGATCCATTGCTCTTAAAGTGCTTTTGTTAAAGTTCTTATTATTTCCCAAATTTCATTTAAAATGTCTGCAAAATCTTCTTATAAGAGTCGCAAATTGCCAGAGTTCTCATTTGAGGACTATAGCCACTGGAGCTTCATGATGAGTAATCATCTGGGAGCTATCCACCACCGCATGTTAGATGTGGTAGAGAGTGGCCCCATTAAATTTTACTGGACTCCTATTGATAGTGGCAGGTCAGAGTCCAGAGAAGAAACTAGCGACGCTGCAGAGGATAGAGTTCCCAGACAACAAATCCTCAAAAAGAAAGAAGAACTTGACAACGATGAGAGAAAGCTACATAACCTGGACCAGGTGGCAAGAACCGAGATTATCAACACTCTCACCAAGGAGGTTATAGAGAAGGTCAGAACCTGTGTCACTGCGAAGGAGATGTGGGACAAACTTGCACTTCTCTGCGAGGGAACAGAAAAGATTAAAGATAACAAGCTCCAGGCTGTTCAACACTCGTTTGATACGTTCAAAATGAAACCAGACGAGACTATAGACCAGCTGGACATGCGCCTCACAAACCTCCTAAACAAGGCTAGTGCCTTAGGTAAGACCTACTCTGAAAAGGAAATTAATAGTAAAATTTTGCGTTCACTAACTAGCAGGTGGAGAATCAAAGTTACTGTGATCAAGGACAACAAGGATCTCAATACTCTGGATCATCATCTTCTGTTGTCTGATCTCAAAGCTTACAAATATGATCTTCAAGAGGAGGATCAAACAGAAGAGGTTTCCTCTTCTGGCCAGAAAGGAGTTGCATTCTCTTCAACTCTCAAGCCTGATGTCAAGCCAAAGGAGTCTACTGCAGATAACTTGAGCCTCAAGGAACAGGTAGCACTTCTAACTCGTAAATTAGATAAAATGAGCTCAAAGTATGGCAGGTACAAAAGGCATTGGAAGGAGTCTACCAGAGACAGGAAGAGTTCTTTCAAGCCTGCAGAGAAGGAGAAGACATCTGGAGACTCAAGAGAGACCAGATTCAGAACTCCAGAGAGGAGGAGAGATGACAACCCTGGCAGCTCTGGGAGATCAGATTATCAGAGGAGGGATGGTAGCTCTGGCAGACCTGACTACCAGAGGAGAGAGAGTAGTCCAGCCAGATCAGACTACAACCAGAGGAGGAGAGAGCCAAGCCCTAGTCCCAGAGGAGACAATGCCTGCTACACATGCAACAAGACTGGTCACTACAGTTATGATTGTCCTCAGCTTACTCCTAGGGAAAGAGAAGAGAAAAGAATCAAGAGAGATAGGAGATATGCAGATAAGAGAGCATTGCTGGCAGAAGCAGATGAGGAGGATACTAGTTCCAGTTCTTCTTCTTCTGACTTTGGATCAGATGATGATGTGTGTCTCATGGCAGACATCACTGAGGTAAATGAAACTACTCTAGTTTTATCAAATTCCAAATGTACTGAATCCTCTAATTCATCTGGTAACTCCAAAGAGTCTGATATGCAACAAATGCTATCAGATCTCCAAAATTGTGTCCAATTTTGTCAAAAACTTGAGAAAGAGAATGGTAGGCTCAGAGCTGAAGTTCAATCTCTCTCTCATGAGCACAAATCCACCAGAGAACTCATGAAAGATCATTCCAAAGAAGTCTCTGAACTTCAGGATAAGATCACAGAAAGAAATACTCTGGTAGATCAACTCATGAAAGAAAGGACCTCTCAAGAAGATGAGATCAATGAACTCAGAGCCAAATACCAGACTCTTATCAAGGGAAAACAAGTTGCTCACAACATAGAGGAGATACCTATGCCCAGAGAAGCTCCTAAGATACCATCTGTTGTATCTATCATATCAGAGTCTTCTCAGCGCATTTGTGATAAGAGTGGTTTAGGATATTCTGGAATTACCACTAAAACTCATAAATACCTTTATAATAAAGACAAGTCTGTAAGAGCTGGTAAATTGGTAGAAATCTGGAATGATAAAGACTTAACTGGTAATGGTTACAAGGTGGTTCACAATCCTGATTGGAAAAGGAATCACTCTGTTAATCACATAACAAATGGTCCAGAAGAGTTGACTGTTCTGGAAGAGAAAATGCTAGAGAATAAGTGTCAACAAGGGGAACCATTAAAGATTGATGGTTCTGTGAACAATGAGTCCCAAGGAGTAGAAATTACTCAAATTGGAGGACCCCAGAGAAATCCTCAAAGGGAACCTAAACAGATTAGGGGACCTCAAAGGAAACACTCAAGGAAGGGGAATACCAATCAGAGTAACAACTACCAAAGAAGGAACAATGTTCAACAGAACCAGGTACCCCAGAGACAATTTTCTCAGAGGAATCAATTCCAGAATAGGTATACTAAAAGGAACTATAATCACCAGAGCAAGTCTAATTATCAGAACCAGAGGAGGTCTTCCAGACCCATCTATAGAAAACCAACTGATCTGGGTAGTTATGACACCAGGATGGTTCTTCTAGGATGTACCCTTACAACCAGACCTTTAAGACCATGTCTTTGAGGCAGGCCATTCCAAAGGCCAGATTTGAGAAAAGGTACACCAGACCTGTTTATAGGAAAGGTGTCCTTATCAGACCAGTAGCTCAATATGTCATTGTCAGAGGACATGTGCTGGTAGATAGATTTGGAAGGAAGATAAGATCTCCTCATCCATCAAGGGATGATCTTTATCTATGGATTCCTACAAAACCTGCAACTAACCAATCAGGACCCAGCACTAGTAGGGGACCTAATTGATTTCTCTGCAGGTAGATAAGAGTCCATTGGAGAAAGGATTTTCAAGCAACCATGTCTGGTACATTGATACTGGATGTTCCAAGCACATGACCTTCCAGAATGATAATCTCCAAGATTTCAAACCACTGAATGGACCAAGAGTGATGTTTGGTGACAACAACTATGGCGTCACCAGAGGAGTTGGAAAGTTGATCTTCAATGGAGTATCTGTAGATGAAGTCTACTACGTAGAAGGACTCAAGCATAATCTGCTTTCAGTATCCCAATTCTGTGACAAGGGATACTCAGTGAAGTTTTCTAGTGATTCATGCACTGTTTTCTCTTCTGATTATAATGATATTTTGCTAATAGGCTTGAGGAAGGGTAACATTTATCTTGCAGATTTAACAGTTGCCCAAGAAATGCTTGCCTAGTTGCAAAAGGATCTGCAGAGAATAGTTGGATTTGGCACAAGAGATTGTGTCATCTTAACTTCAAAACACTGAATAAGATTGCCAGAAAAGGTCTCATTCGAGGTCTTCCTAATGAAGTGTTTAAGAAGGATCAGGTTTGTGGTTCATGCCAGAAGGGTAAACAACCCAAGACTTCCTTTAAGGATGTCCAGAGCACAACCACAACCAGAGTGCTTCAACTACTTCACATGGACCTGTTTGGACCTGTTTCTCCTCTTAGTTTCAGTGGAAGGAAGTGCACCTTAGTAATAGTAGATGACTTTTCAAGATACACTTGGGTAGTGTTCTTGTTTAAGAAAAATGAAACTATGACTAAGCTGCCAGAGTTCTTCAAGCAGATTCAGAATGAGCAGAACCAGAGCATAGTCAGAATCAGAAGTGACAAAGGAACAGAGTTTTTGAATTCACACATTGCAGATTACTGCAAGGACCATGGGATTTTTCATGAGACATCTGCTGCCAGAACACCCCAACAAAATGGAGTTGCAGAAAGGAGGAATAGGACCCTCAAAGAAGTTGCAAGAACACTTCTGACAGAATACAGCACTCCACAGAGATTTTGGGCAGAGGCCATCAATACAGCTTGCTACACTCAGAACAGATGCCTGATTGCCCAGAGACATAATAAGACTCCATATGAGGTATGGAAAGGTAAAACCCCATCTGTTTCATATTTTCATGTTTTTGGATGTAAGTGTTTCATCCATGACAATGGGAAATCTAAATTAAGAACCTTTGATGCTAAAGTGGCTGATGGAATATTTTTAGGATATTCCAGCACCAGTAAAGCTTTTAGAGTTTTTAATAAGAATTCACTTTGTGTGGAGGAAACACCTCATGTTGTTTTTGATGAATCAACTTTTGAGTTCAAGGTGGAATCTAAGTCTTCTGATGAGACCCAGAATCAGACTACACCCAGAGTTATCAAAGTCAATCCACCTGTTCTTGATTCAGATTCAGATTCAGATGATGACCCATCTCCTGGTTCTCTGAAGCAGCAGCCTTCACAAGGAGCAGAACCAGAAGAGGTTGGAACTCCTGTAGGGGGAAGCTCTTCTGCAGGTGGTGATAATCACCAAGGTACTGCAGCAGATGATCAACCAGGCAAGACCACGGGAAGGAGGACCCTGGTTGATCACCCCAATGACCTAATCCTTGGAGATCCAACTAAGGGTGTCCAGACTAGGAGAACTCTTAACTTAGCTGCCTTATTCAGTTGCTATGTGTCCTTGATTGAACCTAAGAACATCAAGGAGGCACTGAAAGATTCAAATTGGATTGTTGCTATGCAGGAGGAGTTGAATCAATTCACCAGACAGGATGTTTGGGAGCTGGTAGACAGACCAAGACATCAAAAGGTGATAGGCACTAAGTGGGTTTTCAAGAATAAGAAAGATGAGAATGATGTCATTACTAGGAACAAGGCAAGGCTAGTGGCTCAGGGCTATTCTCAGTCTGAAGGAATAGACTATGATGAGACATTTGCTCCTGTTACCAGACTAGAAGCCATCAGATTGTTCTTAGCATATGCTGCTCACATGAAGTTCAAAGTATACCAGATGGATGTGAAATCTGCCTTTCTTAATGGGATTCTCATTGAGGAAGTGTATGTGGAACAACCTCCTGGCTTTGAACAAGGTGACAAGGTGTTTAAGCTTAAGAAAGCTCTTTATGGGCTGAAGCAGGCACCCAGAGCATGGTATGACACTCTATCTCAATTTCTTCTGGACAATGGTTTTACTAAGGGTAAGATTGATAGGACCTTGTTTAGGCAAGAAGAAGGAAAGGACATCCTTCTGGTCCAAATATATGTTGATGACATTATATTTGGATCCCCTAACAAGAAGATGTGTGAGAAGTTTGGTGAACTCATGCAGAGTCAGTTTGAGATGTCCATGATGGGTGAGATGAATTACTTTTTAGGTTTGCAGGTTAAGCAATCAGAGAAGGGAATCTTCATTAATCAGGCGAAGTACACCAGAAACATGTTAGAGAAATTTGGAGTAGGATCTAGCAAAGCTGCCAAGATCCCTATGATGACAAATTTCAACATGGATCCAGATGAGTCTGGAGAGTGTGTGGACCAGACTCAGTACAGAGCACTTATTGGTTCTCTTCTATACCTGACTGCAAGCAGACCAGATATTACCTTTGCTGTTGGAGTTTGTGCCAGATTTCAAGCTAATCCCAAAAAAAGTCACTTGGAAGCAGCAAGGAAGATTTTGAAATATCTTAAGGGAACAGTGAACTTAGGCTTATGGTATCCTGCAGATGACAATTTAGAATTGAGTGGTTATTCAGATTCAGACTATGGTGGATGCAGAATAGATAGGAAATCTACAAGTGGAACATGCCAATTTTTAGGGAATAAATTGGTATCCTGGTTTTCTAAGAAGCAGACTTCAGTTGCTACATCAACAACAGAAGCAGAGTACATGGCTGCAGGGAGCTGTTGTTCTCAACTACTTTGGATTAGTCAACAACTTAGGGATTACCAGATTAGAGCCAAGGATATTCCTATATTCTGTGATAGTAATAGTGCCATTGCAATTACCCAGAATCCAGTTCTTCATACCAGGTGTAAACATGTTGATATAAGGCATCATTTTATCAGAGATCATGTTGAGAAGGGAGATATAAGGATGGAAAAGATTGCAACAGAGAAGCAGAGAGCAGATATCTTAACCAAGCCTTTGGCTGAGACCAGATTCAGAGAGTTAGCTTTTGAATTAGGATTGTTGGATCCAGAGACAGATTTGTTTTAGGGAGAACATCAGAGAAGTATCCTTTATTTCTACTTTATTGCATATTCTTTATTTCGTTTAAAACTAACATACCTGCAGATTAGACATATCAGAGAAGGTACCAGATAAGGTATGCACCAGGTGACACTTGTCCCAGATGAGGTGCTGAGTCAAATGTCCAGAATCTTCTCTGACCAGGACCAGATGAGTTTCATCAGAGGAGATGTAACATCAGATTAGCTGTGGTATCATCTGGTTACAATATCAGGTGACAGGTATGGTTTACTTCTCTGGCCTCTGATCATTGGGATACACTTTTCAAATTAGTAAGTACACTCAAAACCTTTTAACTTCGGAGTGTATTTAAGACTAGGGTATAGGGCCTAGGCAATCATTTCGCTTTTTCTCTTGACTGCCACAAAACCCCTTTATGCCCCGTCCCAATGACTATGCCAACGCACCAGATTAAATCTGTATCTTGCCTTTCTTTGTGGCCATCGGATTTAATCACTGTGCAAAATGTCAATCAATTCAAATATTGATTTTGTTCCCTAATTTAATTTTGGTATTACACGCGTTCACACTTCATTTATTACTCGAGCCACGCGTATTACCCTATTTAAATCTAATTTTCTTACAATCTGTCTTTTCACGTTCTCATACTTTCAAACCCTAACCTCTCTCTGCAAAGTTCCTCCTTTCTCTCTCTCTCTCTCACAGATATGGCTCCCCCGTGTAATTTTGACCATGAATTGATGATGAAGAAACTCAAAACGGAGATGGTGGTTGACTTCTACACCACCAAGAACCCGTCTGCACTTGCTATTTTGGAACTATTGAGGAGATCCGGAGTTGAGAAGTTGATCTCCACCATTCCCAGAGATTTTCGTACCCTTGACGGTTATGCGGCCCAGTTTTTGGTTCGCATGAAGATCAATGAAGACCATATTTCTTCAAAGATTGACAGGAAAGATTTGGTGTTTTCCAAGCATGATTTCTGTGCCCTGTTTGGAAACATTTCGGCGGAAGGAGTGGATCCTTTAACCTACAAGGAGGATGATATTGTGGGTTCCTTCAAACTGTTTGCTCGTTCCTCTTGCCAGAATATCACGAAGGGATTTCTAGATAAGCATCTGAGGCAAAAGTACAAGGTACTTTTTGACATAGTTGTTAAGGTGTTGATGTGTGAGAATCACAGCACAGATGCGATCTTTAATGGAAGAATGTGTGTGATGAGAGCTTTGTATGACGACGTCCAATGCAATTGGGCAGAATTCTTTTGGGGCGTCTTGAGGAAGAATAAGGCGAAGGTTAACAAGGAAGCTTGTCCTTCCATTCCAGGGGAGATGCAGTTTTACTTCACTGCTAATGTTTCGTTGGGTACGAAACTTACCTTGATTTTGGACTCCCTGCTTCCAGAGAAGAGATGGAAGGAGACTTGGTGCAAAGGTTTTCACAAGTCTAAGGTGCTATTCTCAAAGGATGGTCCCCTTCATGGCCATCCTGATTCTGATGGAGAAGAAGCCATCCCTGCCCCTCCTCTTTAGGCAGTACCCTCACCTGCAAAGGGGCAGAAGCAGCAGCCAAGGCAGAAGGCCCAGAAGAAAGCTGCTGGTGCAACTGGTTCCTCAACCATTGCCTTTTCTGGTTCCTCGGAGGAGGACCAGATTCCCCTTCTTAACATTCTTAAGAAGAAGGGTGGTGATGATGATGAAGCTGTCAAGGCTGGGGCAGCCAAGAGGAAGAGGCCGGTGGAGGCCAAGAAGAAATCTGCCAAGAAGCCAAGGACTGGCAGAAGAGCTCCGAAGAAAACCCTTCTGGTGGATGAGCCATCAGAGGAAGAAGAGGAAGAGGAGGTTGAACCTCTTAAGAGGAAGCCCAGGGCCAAGAGGGCAATTCTACAGGATCCTGGCTCTGGATCTGATCTTGGTGAGGCCCTGGAGAGAGCTATTGATGAAGCTTCCCAGATTATGGAGGATTCTCCAGAGCTTGTTGTGCCTGCTGGTGTTGACCCAGCAGAGGTAAACCCTTTCTTACCCTCCTCTACTTCCATTGATCTTGTCTCCCCCTCTACCTACCCACCAGATACTCAAACACATCCCATCTCATCTGCTCCTGGTGTTCCTTCATTCTCACCAGAGCAGACTCTCCCAGACACACCTACATTCTCTACCTCAACCATTCCTCAAACACCCTCTTCCCCATCTTCCCATATACCTCTAAACACAAACCCCTCTCCCCCACCTTCTGTACCAGAGGTACCCTCAACCTCTTCTGGTGCAGAAATCCCTCCTACAAACACTTCCACCCCCCCGGATGCCTCCTACACCTTCTGTACCAGATGTTCCATCATCTTCTGGTGCAGAGCAACCCATTCCTACACCCTCTACTTCACAAAATCCTAACCCTCCCCAAACCCATACAGACCAGGACCCAACCATTTCTATGGCTCTGGGATTCGTTGGCCCTCCCCCTTCTCCTACCTGTTTAACTAGCGATGATAGTGAAGATGAGGAAGCTTCACTTGAGCCTGCTGACTTAGCACCTTCCTCCTCTGCCTCTGGGCCCAAACCCTTCACTTTCTCATCTGCAGAAATGGGTCCCATTAGGCAGAGTATGAGTGTAAGTGCTCAGCTCTGGCTAAGAGAGCATTTCCCAGTTCTTCTGGAGCACTTACCACTTCTGGCAGACCTTACTGATGCCAAGGTCTGGAGCAAGGCCAGACTTGAAGATGTGGAGGACCTATTGATGTTGCTTGAGGAAATGGGTCCCTCCAACTTCACTGCTTGGGAGATTGAGCTAAAGCAGAGAATGAATATTCAGAACCCAGCAGAGCTGGAGACTCCTGGTGCTGCTAAAGTCCTGATTCGCACCCTGCTCATCCAGAGAGGAGTAATGCTCACTCCAGAGGGCCCCACTTACAAGTTTGGTCCTCATTTTGTCTTTCCTCCAGAGCTATATTCAGATGAGGAAGACTTTGAGATGTCTCCTGCTGTGCTCCAGAAGATGAAAGCTTTCTTCAATGAGCAAATCATGCAGATTGGGCGCTTTTCAAAAGCTATTCAACATATGGCCCCTGCTATGATAGAGCACCAGATCAAGCATGAGAGGAGAATCTTTCTGAAGCAGTTAAAGTCTTCTCTGGCAGAGGTAAAAGCTTCTTTTAAGGCTAATGGCTTGTTTGTCAAGCTGGATGTCATGCATAGCCAGAAGCAGCTACAAGAGCACGTGCTGGAGCAGTTGAGACCTGTCTCTGTGCTCAAAGTGGAGATGGCCAGCCAGATGATTCAAACTGCAAAGCTGAAAGACTCCTTCCAGGAGATGTTGGAGAAGCAAGAGAGACTTGTTGCAGAGTCTAAAGCTTACCTGGAGGAGGCCAAGCAGCTGCGTGATCTTCACTCTTCCTCCAACACTGCCTTGCCTGATCTTATAAGGCAGGTAGTGGAGCCCCTCCTTGATGAAGTTAAAAAGGGGGAAGAGAAGGCCAGAACTGATCTGGTGAAGACCACAAATGAAACTCTCTTCAGCCATGGAGCTCGTCTGGACCTGCTGGAGAATACATTGGCCCAGGCTGAGTTGCAGAAGAAGAAGAAGGAAGAGCTCAAATCCCTTTCCATGGCTAAGCAGCTTGCTGCAGAAGAGGAGTCCGAAGCAGAGCAGGATCCAATTTCCATCTCTGGACCTACAAAGAGGAAGATAAGGAAAGTAAAGAAGAGCTTCCTTGAATCTGTGGTTGAAGAAGCAGAGAAGAGATTCAAGGAAGAGTCGCCTGAAGAGAGGCAAGCAAGGATAAGGAAAAACATAGATGAAGAGCAGAGGCTCCGATATGTTAGAAGGCAAAATAAGAAGAGCAGAGAAGCTGGCATCACTCCTGGTGCTAGTGGATCCAGCCAGAAAAGAAAAGGGCATGTTGAAGTTATGAACATCCTCCCTCTCAGGACAGAAGGGTCCTTTGATTCAACTGTTCCTGTGCCTTTGATAGAAAAATGGAGAGAAGCCAAGACTCTCTGGTTCATTCAACATTACATCCAGAGACCTCCACCAGAGGATGATGCTCTCATCAACAGGACTTTCCATTCTTAGATGCAGGCATATGATGCAGATCTGTACAAGCAGTTGATGGATTCAACTATTGAGTTCAACCTGGAAGTCACTGCTCCTGAGTTCCATTTTCTCAACACTCCAATGGCAGGAGACCAGGTTGATTGGGCTGAGCTGAAGAAACTGTACAAGACCAAGGTGTTGGCAAACTTCACCCCATCATCTTCTGCAGAGTTGAAGGCCATTCAAGACAGGTTTCTTGACTGGTTTCTGGTGCCCAAAGACAACAGAAGATATGCTTAGAATAGGACCAGAAATGCATTGTAATCTGTATTCTTCTTTGTCCTTATTATTAATGAAAATCTCATATCTTCTCTATTCTAAAGACAACCTCTTGTTGTCTTAATTATTTGCCTGATAAGATCTATTCTAAGGTCTTATCCTTTAATGTTTTCTTGCTTAAGTTTATTATTCTTGATCAGTTCTGGTAATGTTTTAACTCCATCAAAAAGGGGGAAATTGTTAGGATAAAAATTGTTAGTTTTGATGAGTTAAAACAAACCAGAAGATGTAATAGGACCATCTGGACCTGTTAGCCAGATGATGATCTAGATTAGGACTTAGTCTAGGGGGAACTGCCAGACCAGAAGACTTCTCCAGAAGAGTCACCAGAAGACCCCACCAGAGGACTTCACCAGAGGACTCCACCAGAAGACTTCACCAGATGAGATCAGACCAGAGGCAGAGGACCTTCCCCAGACCAGACGAGTCCGGACCAGACGAGTCTGGTGGAACAAAAGATGCTCAGTTTGATCCCCTTATTCTACTGAGTATTCTGGTTGTTCACCAGATAAGGACCAGAAGACACCGAGGTTGCCTGGTGCCTGGTCCTGCCTTCTCTGGAGAGAATCAGAGTTAGGCAGAGGAAGCTATTGACCGTTGGTGATTCAAATCAAGTCAACAAGATCAGGATTGGAAAGTATTTGAAGATAATCAATCCAAGGATCCCACCAACCCAATCAATCAATTAGGGAATTGATTGATTGAGGCTTCCTTATATAGAGGATCTGATTGGATTAGCCCTCCAACGGCTAGCCCTAATCCCCTCTATATATACAAGAGTGCAGTTCAAGAAAAAGTTTTAGAGACTCTACACGCGCACATAGCATACCAAGCTTTTTGATCACTACGCATTTGCACTCACTTTGTTCTTAATTACTCATCCAACTCGTAAGGAGTTTATATACTCAACCTGTTCATCTTGTTAGACAAGGTTGGAGTAAGTTTGTCTTTACATCGAAGTTAGATCTAAAGAGATTGTAAGAAGGTTCTGGTACTTCGGAAATTCCAGTAAGTAGTGAGTTTGTTGGTTGGATAGTGAGACCCCTTTGATCAAGGGAGAGTGGACGTAGGATATTCAGATCCGAACCACTATAAATACGGTGTTATTTATTGCTTTCTTTAATATCTGTTGTCTATTATTTGTGCTCTTAGAAAAGATTTTCGCTAAAGACATTTTGGCTTTAAAGGCTTCCGCAATTAATCTATCTAGTGGGACCAACACTCACCGTCTTCTCAAGGATCTCCTTGATTTGACGGTTTGAAACCTCTGCAAGTCCGTTAGATTGAGGATGATAAGCAGTAGAGATTCGGTAACTTACCTCGTATTTTGACAACAGCTTTTCCATCCATTTGTTCACGAAGTGACTTCCCTCATCACTAACCAAAGCTCTTGGAACTCCATATCTTGCAAAGATGTTCTTTCTCAAGAACTCGATAACCACTCGGGAATCATTCACTCGAGTCGGGACAGCTTCAATCCACTTCGAGACGTAATCAACGCATACAAGAATGTACAAGAATCCATTGCTAGGAGGAAATGGACCCATGAAATCAATCCCCCATACGTCGAATATCTCAACTTCCATGAACACGTGCATCGGCATCTCGTCCCTCTTAGTAATGGAGCCAAAACGTTGGCACTTCTCACACCTCTTAACCCATTCCATGCAATCTCTCAAAAGTGTTGGCCAATAAAAGCCAGATTGAAGCACCTTCCTCTCGGTCTTTTCTCCACCCAAATGTCCTCCACATGGCAAGGCGTGGTAATGCCTTATGATATTACTCCACTCCTCTTCTGGCACACACCTTCTCAACACATGATCAATCCCTCTTTTGAACAAGTAGGGATCATCCCAAATAAACTCCCGAACTTTCTTAAAAAATGCCTTCCGATGCACCGAGTCTATCTCAACGGGCAACTCTCCACTTGCTAAATAGTTAGCATAATCTGCAAACCAAGGCGACTTCCCTTCAACTCGATATACATGGATGTCTCCTAAGCCAAAGAGCTTCTCATCCAGAAATTCATTGTTCACCTCTCGATCCTCCACGGTGTTTTCCTTTGTGAGCTCCAATCTCGAAAGGTGATCTGCTATCACATTCTCACATCCCTTCTTATCTCGAATCTCTACATCGAACTCCTGGAGTAATAAAATCCATTGAATGAGACGGGGTTTTGCATCCTTCTTACTCATAAGATACCGAATCGCTGCGTGGTCCATATATACAATTGTTTTCGTCCCTACTAGGTAGGGTCGAAATTTATCAAAGGCATACACGACCGCCAACAGCTTCTTTTCGGTCGTAGTGTAATTCACTTGAGCAGAATTCAGCATCTTCGAGGCATAGTAAATAGCGTGAAAACGCTTCTCATGAATTTGCCCCAAAGCAACCCCATCGCATAATCACTAGCATCACACATCAGCACGAACGGGCTAGACCAATCCGGGGTCACAAGTATTGGGGCATTCACCAACGCTTCCTTCAACCTATTAAAAGCCATTAAACACTCATTAGTAAACTCAAAGGCGACTTTTTTTTCAAGAAGCCGCGAAAGTGGTTTAGCTATTTGTGAAAAGTCTTTGATGAAGCGTCTATAAAAACCCGCGTATCCTAAAAATGACCGAATCCCCTTCTCGGTCGAAGGTGGTGGAAGCTTCTCAATAGCAATCACTTTCTCCTTGTCAACTTGGATACCTTTCGAGGACACATGATGTCCAAGAACAATACCCTCTCTCACCATGAAGTGACACTTCTCCCAATTAAGCACTAAGTCCGTCTCTTCACACCTGCTCAACACAGCTTCAAGATTGATTAGACATTTATCAAACGACTCCCCGTAGACGGATAAGTCGTCCATGAAAACCTCCATAATCCTCTCAATCAAACCATAAAAAATCGCCATCATACACCTATGAAAGGTGGCGGGTGCATTACACAACCCAAACGACATCCTCCTAAAAGCAAAAGTCCCATAGTAGCAGGTGAAAGTGGTTTTCTCTTGATCCTCGGGGGCTATCATGATCTGATTATACCCCGAGTACCCATCTAAGAAACAGTAATACTCAAAACCACCTAATCTATCAATCATTTGATCAAGGAACGGTAGAGGAAAGTGATCCTTACACGTTGCCTTGTTCAACTCCCTATAATCAACACACACACGCCAACCCGTCACTAATCTAGTGGCTACCAATTCATTAGACTCCGTCTTAATCACCGTGGTACCCCCCTTCTTAGCAACTACATGTAACAGACTCACCCATGGACTATCAGAAATATCAAAAATCATGTTGCTATCTAACAACTTCAAAACTTCCTTATGAATCACCTCTTGAATTACCGGATTAACTCTACGCTGATTTTGCACTATCGGTTTTCTACCCTCTTCTAATATAATCCTATGCATGCAAATCGAAGGGCTAATTCCCTTAATATCTGCGATCGACCATCCTATAGCAGATTTGTGCTTACGAAGCACCACTAAAAGTCTCTCTAGCTGATCATCAGATAAAAGAGCAGATACAATTACCAGATATTTGTCGGTCTCATCCAAGTAAGCGTACTTGAGGTGGTCGGGAAGTGGCTTCAACTCCTTTTTCGCCTCCAATGGTGGTGCTTTATCGAACATCTTCTCAAAGGTTGACTCTTCGGCTTCTAAGTCGTCCTCATCCTCTACTTTCTTCATCTCCAAGAACTTGACATCTTCATTGTCTTCCAAGCTGTCAAAATAATTAAGATCATAAGAATCATAAGATAGATCGTCAAGGATAGGATAATCAAACTGATGCACATAGAAAGAGCAAGGGTCTAAAAGTGTGTCTTCAACACAAGTGTCTGTGATGTCAATGAAGTGGTAACTCTCATCTCCCATGGGGTATTTCATAGCTTCATAAATAGCTATCTTCACTTCTTGATCATCAACTTTGACCGTGATCTTCCCATTCGCTACGTCAAGTACCATCCCGGCGGTAGCTAGAAACAGCCTCCCTAAAATCAGCAGAACATGTTCATCCTCTTCCATCTCGAGTACTACGAAGTCGGCGGGAAAAACGTGATTCTCCACCGTCACTAGAACATCCTCCACTACTCCTTGAGGTCTCGTGATGGACCTATCAGCAAGCTGGAGAGTCATCATCGTGGGTTGAAGTTCGCCAACCTCTAACTTCTTGAACAACGAAAGAGACATCAAATTAATGCTCACCCTGAGATCACACAAGGCTCCTTTCTTGATCCCGTTCCCGATATCACAAAGAATGGTGAAGCTCCCGGGATCCTTCATCTTGGGAGGAAGCGCCTTGTGCACCATCGCACTCACCTCATGGTTCAAGTGCACTAACTCAGGTCCGTCTACTCTCCGTCTCTTTGCTATCAAGTCCTTCAGGAACTTGGCGTAGTTAGGCATCTGTTCCAAAGCATCATAAAAAGGAATGTTAATATGTAACTTTTTAAAAACATCAAGGAATTTAGCAAACTTTTCATCAAGCTTCTTTTTCATGAAGCGTTGTGGATATGGGACGGGTATCACAGATTTGGGTACCCCCCATTCATCTTTCTCGGTCTCTTTTGCATTCTTCCTTGCTTCCTTTGCCTTCTTCCACTTTGGAATTCTCTCGATCTCCTCTTCAGGCTCTTTGCTCTCATGAGACTCATCCACATCTTTACTCTTCTCAATCCCTACACTCTCAATCCCATCTCTAACTACCTCAGGCTCTTTTCCTTCTATCTCAACCTCTCATTTGGGCGTCTCAGAATCAGCAGGCATCTCAGGACCATTATACTTGGTCCCACTTCTCAACTCAATAGCCTTGCAATGTTCCTTTGGGTTATCCTCGAGCATTGAAGGATACTTGCCAGGCTCTCTCGGCTGAGACTTTGCAATTTGACTAATTTGATACTCGATAGAAGTGAACCTTCTGTTGTTCTCTTGCTGAACTCGATTCCGCTCTATGTCTCTCTTTTGGAGTTCTTGATCTCGATGATCGCCTTTCTTATGCAACTCCTTCACATCGTACTCCAAAGAGGACAATCGCTTGCTACCTTCCTCCACCTTCTGAAGGATAGCTCTCAACATCTCCTCGGTTGAGGCACCGCCTTCTCCACCAGGAGGTTTAGACCCCGGATCAACACCTGAGGGAACTGTAATACCAGCTTTTGGGTTAGCATACGAGAAATTCTCATTCTTCCACCATGTGTTCTGAGGATGCTGCTGGCCTCCTTGATACCCTTGTGTGTTCCTCCATTGATTTTGAGGTGGCTGTGGGCCTGGAGGTACAAATGGTTGGCCATAAGGAGGCCTTCCATACTGATTTCCACCTTGTGGATACTCGCCTTGTGGATAATTAGGCCTTCCCATATAGTTGACCTCTTCTTGCTGACTCGTGGGTGGGTCCACTTTCTTACTCACCGCTACATTCCCTCCAACCAGATTCTGCCCCATCTCAAGGTTGCTGATCTTCTCCATCATTGCCATCAACAGCTTCCTAGTACCCTCATTCTCCTCCAACTTGCAAACTCTCTGAAACTCTGGATCCTCGTTCCATACACCGGCATTCGTGATAATGTTGTCCACGATCTCTCTACATCTCGCTATCCCTTGGTTCAGAAAAGCTCCACTCGCACATGCATCTAAATGGGCTTGGCCAGCCTTGCTGGCTCCACTATAGAAGAATGCCATAATATCTCCCTCATTGTACCCGTGCTGCGGGCACTCGATCAATATATTTGAGTATCTCTCCCACGCTTGGCGCAAATCCTCTCCTGACTTCTGGCGTAAGGAAGAGATCTCAATTCTTGCTTTAATAGTTCTCGATGGAGGGTAAAATCGCTCGAGGAACAGACGCTCGAGCTCGGCCCATGTGGTTACACCTCCCCGTGGGAGCGTGTTGTCATACCACTCTTTAGCTATTCCCGTCAATGAGAATGGGAACAGCCTAAGCCTCTTAGCATATTCAGACATGCCGTTATAATTGAATGTGGAGACTATCATGAGGAAACTCCTCAGGTGTGTATGAGGGTTCTCCTTCCCAACTTCCCCTTTGAACTGGTTCTCGGTAAGCAGCTTAAGAATTCCCAGGGAAATCGAGAAGTTATTTGCCTCAACAAGAGGCAATGCCACTCCATCATAGTACCGTTGTGGCTGCGCTGCAAACCTCCCTCGAATAGCCATATTTTGATCTACGTTCTGAGGAACGTGTTAAGGATTAGTAGCTCGTACGGGTACTTGTTGGGGTGGTGGTTGGTAAACAGGTGGTTGATTGAAAACTGGAGGTGGAGGATACGGGTATGGTGGGTAAGGATAAGGTGGGTATGGGTATGGGTAGGGTGGATAAGGTAAGTTGTTTTGTGGTAAGTTAGGATGTGGGTAAGTAGGGTTGTTATGAGGATTTTGGACAATGTTATGAGCTGGGCTATTTTGGTTCTGAGTACCCGGGTTTTGGCTCTGGCTTTCTCCTAACGGATCTTGATTCTTACTGGTATTGCCATCAGTGCCGTCAACCCGGTTCAATGCCTGATTGAACTCATTCTCGACATCATCCAACTCATTAGTGATGTCCATCAGTTCTTTCCCTCCGGCAGCGTTCATCCTTCTTAAGAAGGCTCGGTTTCTTCTTGCTATTGTCTCAGGATCTAACGGTAACCTCTTTTCGCTCGTATTGCCTTGTGAGCGTGTTTTCATAAACCTGAAACACTAACAAAAGAATCAAAATGCAACTGCCGAATATGTACGCAATAAAATAAAAAAATAAGAAAAGAAAATAACTCACTACTAACTACTAAGCTATCTACAAGTCCTATTCAAAAAACATACAACGCCATCCCCGGTAACAGCGCCATTGACTTGAAGCGAATATACTAACTTCTACTAGTAGATTCCTCGCAAGCGTACGAGTTCACTGTAGTATGAGTAAGTATAATGACCAAGTATATCGAACCCACGAGATGGAGTGTATGCGAACAGATCCCTGAAGATCTACGCGTCGTAGCTAATATGAGTGTAATGTTTTTGGGTTTTTTGAAAGATTAATTAAAAGACTAAAATTATCTTAGGAATGCAAAAAACAAAATTAAACTAAGAATCGAAGGGTTGTTTTCAAATAAGAGATGGTGATGCTCAGGATAGGAATCCCTACGTATACTAACGGAGCAGGTACATAATAAAAATAACTGTGACGCGCAAGAAATAACCTAAGTAAAAGAATGCAAGGTGAAAGCTCAAGATTCTAAACCCTAATACTTTACCCTAACACTCGACTTCACTAATCCACTAACAAGTTAATAGATTGTGCTTAATTAATGAGACTCTAATTTAAATAAGGTGATGCGGTCGTCCTCCTTCGCTAAACTGGTAAATGAATTAACCCTTCCTAAACTCTCTAGTTAAGTCTACTCGTTGTTAAAGAGTGATACGGTCGTCCTCTCTCTAACACTTTTCGAACGAAATTCAAAAGTAAAGTTAAGATTAATTTTAAGAATTCATTAATCAAGAGAATTAAAACCTAGCGTCACAAGTTACCCTAATTACGTACCCACAACCTACTTCTACGAGTTCATCCTACCCCAAGCATGCAAGGGTTTTAGCTAGACATAGGTTTTACGTAAATAATAGCAATTGAATAAGTAACGAACATGAACATGATAATTAAGACGAAGAAGAGATCAAACATAAACTAGGGTTTAACAAAATAAAAGAATAAACTGAAATTAACTCAAGAAAAGAAGTCTCAACGTGTTCAAGAACAAAAATATAAAGAAACGAAACTAAAAAGTAAGATCGTAATATGAATTCGTAATGAAAACCTCAAAAACATAAACGTAAAGTTTGCTTCTCTCCTTCCTCTCCAAAAACGAACTCTAAAAGTCAAAATCTATCAAGTGATGTGTGGTCTCCCCAAAAAACGAGCTTGAGACGAGTATATATAAGCAACGGGCCGAATCGTGAACTCATGGGCCGAAAAATGACTTTTAAAACGCCAAACGTGAAGGTGCTCGAGCAGACCCACTCGAGCGGTCGTGCTCGAGCTGCTCGAGTGCTCGAAATTTTCTGTATGTTTTGGGCGCTCGAGCAACACACTCGAGCGCTAGTGCTCGAGTGGTTCACTCGAATGACTCCCAACTTGCTCCAACTAGTACTTTTCTTCTTCAACACTAACACCAATCGTATTCCTTCGATATCTTCTCATCCGGGCATCCGTTTGAGTCGATTCAAAGTCCTACGAACTCTGTTCTTCGCCCTCAATTCATCTACGAGCATTAAAGAGACAAATTCATCAATGTATAGAAATAATGCTCAATTGACTCCAAATACTCGATAAAATCGGCCAGAATTAGGGCATTTCGAGTGACGAATCATGATAATTTCACGCCTAATCACCCCTCAAGATGGTAGGTGGTTAACTACACCAATTTTGTCCATTAGTAGCAAAAAACGATTTTGGGATAAAGCTTTTGTGAGAGCATCAGCAAGTTGATCCGCAGAAGACACATGCGTGACACGAAGTTGAGACGATTTGACCAAGTCACGAACAAAGTGATAGTCAATGGATATGTGCTTCATACGAGAGTAAAACACAGGGTTCAAGCAAAGATATGTAGCACCAATATTATCACAGTAGAGTGTCGGAGGATTTGATAGAAGAGAAACCAATAATTCAGAAAGGAGTGAACGAGTCCATTGCAATTCAGCAGCAGCAGTAGCAATTGCTCTACATTCAGCTTTAGTGGATGAGCGAGTCACAGTCCGCTGTTTTCTAGAACTCCAAGAGATTGGATTTGAACCAAGAAATATAACAAAAGCACTAGTGGAAGTGCTATCATCCGAGTTGCCGGACCAATCAGCATCTGTAAAACAGTGTAGTAATAAGGGGGAATCACGACGAAGATGCAGGGCAAAGTGTCTAGTGCCATTCAGATACCGGAGAAGACGTTTGACAACTCCCCAATGAATTTCAGTGGGAGCACACATGAATTGTGACAATTTATTCACTGCAAATGCAATATCTGGACGAGTGAGGAGCAAGTATTGGAGACTCCCAAGAATTTGGCGATACAGAGATGCATCTGAAGGAGCAGAGCCATCATGGAGAGTGAACTTAGCATTAGGTGCTAAATGAGTCTGGACAGGCTTAGCTCCAAGCATATTTTGTTTGGCAAGGAGATCAGTGATATACTTGCGTTGAGATAAGAAACAAGATGACGACGTGCGAAGAACTTCTACTCCTAAGAAGTAAGAAAGGTCTCCCAGATCTTTAACAGAGAAGTGTGACTCCAAGTCTGAGATAACACGAGAGATGAATCGATGATCATTACCTGTGAGAATGAGATCATCCACATAAACCAAAAAATAAGCAGTAACACCATGTTGGTTGTAGACAAAGAGTGATTCATCAGATTTGGTGCAAATGAAGTCCACAGAGCTTAAAAAGGAGTGGAGCGCATTATACCAGGTACGAGGTGCTTGTTTCAATCCATAAATTGACTTGCGTAATTTGCATACAAACGATGGATGATTCATATCTGAGAAACCCGGCGGTTGAGACATGTAAACTTCCTCAGGAAGAGTACCATGAAGGAAGGCATTATTGACATCAAACTGGCGAAGAGGCCAATTTCGGGAGATAGCAATGCTAAGAACAATACTGACCGTAACAGGTTTAACAACTGGACTAAAGGTTTCAAAGTAATCAACACCAGGACATTGGTGGAAACCTTTAGCAACAAGCCGGGCTTTGTACTTATTAATGGAATCATCAGGTTTTCGTTTAATGCGAAAGACCCATTTGCACCCAATGGTATTCTGGGATGGAGCAGGAGGGATAAGATCCCAGGTACCATTCTTGAGCAATGCTGTGAATTCTGATGACATTGCAAAATACCACTTAGGAGTAGCAAGGGCCTGTAAAACAGTAGTAGGCTCAACCTCTGCAGAGAGAGTTGAGGTGAGATAATATTTTGGATTAGGCTTAACAATATTGTTCTTAGAACGTGTTACCATCCGATGAGTAGACTGAGGAGGTAATGGCGGAGCTGGTGGCGGCAGCAGTGGTGAAGAAGCCTATCGGGGGGGAGGGGGGGCGAAGACAATATTTGCGGCGCAGGAGATGAGGGAAGAGAAACAGGCACTGGAGGTGTAGGAATAGGTTCAACATCTGCAGCATGACTTGGGATATGAGAGTATGTGGAAGGGAGGGGTTCAGTAAAGGGAAATGCACTTTCAACAAACTCCACATGTCTAGATATGTAGAGTTTATTGGAAGAGCGATCAAGACAGAGATATGCACTTTGGGTAAGAGAGTAGCCTACAAAGACACAAGGGTGAGAATGGTTTTCAAGCTTATGAGATGAATAAGGTCTCAGCCAAGGAAAGCATTTGCACCCAAAGACCCTATGTTTGGTGAAGTTAGGCGGGATTTGAAATAATTTCTCATAAGAAAAGACCATATCAAGATCAACCTTGGGTAGACGATTTATGAGGTAGGTAGCCGTGGAAATAGCGTAAGGCCAGTAAGTGAGGGGCATAGAGGCTTGATGCAGAAGAGCTAAGCCAGTATCAACAATATGACGATGGCGACGCTCAGAAGCACCATTGTGTTCAGGGGTGTGGGGTGGAGTAGTGAGATGTGTAGTACCATGAGTAGATAAAAAAGGACGAAGAGCAATAAATTCCCCCCCCCCCCCATTATCAGTATAGAGTGTAGTGATTTTGATTTTAAGAAAATTTTCCACCAAGGCTTTAAACGCAATAAATGTAGGCAAAACATCAGATTTACGTTTAAGTGGATAAAGCCAGACATACTTTGTAAAATGATCAACAAACACAACATAATATTTGTACCCATCATGGGACAGAACAGGAGATGTCCAAACATCAGAAAACAACAACTGCAATGGCATACTAGAAGTTAAAGAAGACTCATGAAACGGTAGTTTATGACTCTTAATGCACTTACAAGAATCACAACTGAAATCACTATGTTTATTGAATGTTAAGTTATTACTAAGCAAAGTCAAGAATCTTGGGGGAAGGATGACCAAGTCTCGCATGCCAGATAGGTGTGGGTTGTCTAACCGATATAAGAGCAGAAGGATTGAAAGACAACCAAACATCAGCTGGCCACATGTATAACCCATTAACGCGGGGTCCCTGAAGAAGAATGCCCCCCGTACGACAGTCCTTCACCTGAAACGCAGAAGCAGAAAACAAAACCTCTACATTATTATGCTTGCATAACATAGCCATAGATATTAAATTCTTCGACATCTCTGGAACTAGCAATGTATCCAGAAATACAAGAGAATTTAAATTATTGAAGAACAAACTTCCAGTATGAGTAATAGGTAAGCTTTTACCATCACCGACTACAACATCATCAGTGCCACTGTAAGGGGCATGAAGGGACAAATTCGCTAAATCTGTCGTAATATGGTGCGAGGCGCCAGAGTCCAGAATCCACCCCACATTAGAGGGTGCAGAGGTCGTATGGAATAGGTTGTATGATTTGGTGGGCGGTGATATATGGAAAATAGATCACAGCTATGATAAAAAAAGGGGGGAAAAAAAAAGATCACCGCCGAAACAAAGGGAAAAAAGATCGTGTTGAGGCTTTTGCCAATTATGCTCTGATACCATAATAGGAATAAGTCAAAGATATTTATTCCACTGAGAACTATAAGGATATATACAAGTACAGAGTATAAATAACCAATGTGGGATATTAAACTATACAAAAGATATACACATATACAAAAACTCTCTTTAGTCGCCTACCGCCGAGGCCGCCTAGGCGCCGCCAAACGCGGTTTCCGCCAAATACGACCGCTTTGCATTAATCGTCGGCGGTAGGTGCTGACAAGCGCCTAGGCGGCCGCCATTTACATCACTGAAAAAAAACCCACGTGGGTAACTTGAACCATAAAATAAAAATATTATTTTAATTGTTTTTGATCTACACCGTCAAGGCCCACTTTCAATTAGGACCCTATGCAATTAGGCCCATATTATGGTGCAGGCCAAAGGGCAGATCTGGGCCTGTATTTTAAGATGGGCCCCCCCGCTTGCTTCAAGTCCAATCCTCTTCGTAGACGTTGAAAATAGGAGTACTTTACTGTTTCACTGAGTTGATATTTTATCGTGTTGAATCTGTCGATCAAATTTCATCATCTTACAAAAAATCTAGGGCTGATTGTATAGCGGGTCTGTGCTTCCCCAATTTTGCATTCCATTTCCCGCAGCTCAGCTCATCTAATCTGTTTTCCACTTAAATTCCGGCGATTTCCTGTCCAGGTATTTACTGTATTAATTGTTAATTTCGAGTTTATCATCAGGATTTACGTGTTCTATGCGATCTGCTAATACACTTCCGGTTTATTGGTCAATCAATAGTTATATCGGTTTATACCAAATTCCTGAATTTTGAATGCACGAGTTGGTAAATTTGCCCCATCTTGGTTTTCTGATTTATTGCAAAAGTTTGTAGAGTTTATTAATTTGCTGAGCTAGGAAAGAAGGATGCGGGGATGTGGCATGAAATTTATGAATCTTAGGTTTACAGTTCTGAATGAGCCTTGTCTATGAAATTGATGCTGTTTTTATTTTTTCTATTTAATGGTAGTAATAAATGGGCGTTTCTGTTTTATCTGCAGTGTGTGAAGCTAGAAGTTAAGAATGGCTGAATCTGACGAGAACAGTGCGCTATTCCCCATCTTTGTATTGACAATGATTGCACTGCCACTAGTTCCTTACACATTTGTGAACTTATACCTCACATTCAGGAAAAAGACCAAGACGGTTAATTGCCGTTGTTCAACTTGCTTCCGCTCTGGGAAGTATCGAAAGTCTATATTCAAACGTGTAAGTCTTTAACTTGACTTCCCATTTTCGGGTGTTGGAGATGGTAATCATGGTGCCATAGCTGGTCTCGCATTTTATTTTTAAGTGTATATATGTGATTTTGTTGGTTTAATGCTCTAACTGTTCTGTTTATGGGAAATTTTCAGATTTCAAACTTTTCAACTTATAGTAATCTGACCGTTCTGTTGCTCTGGGTGGTTGTGGCGCTTCTGATTTTCTACATCAAACATCTCAATACTGAGGTACTTTCTCTTTCACGTGATCTGCGTCTGCCCATCAATTATAACTGAACATATTTGGAGTGAGATATCTCTTGCAGCCTTAAATATGTCTCTATGTTCTTTTTGTAATTTCTTCCTTTTCCATGTTTAATTTATTCCTTATACATTATGCAAAATAAGTTCTTTAAAAGGCTTATTGTGGAGAAAGTTTTTATGCAGGAAGAACAATTAGCTTAATATCTGCATCACGTGCTTCATTCAGTGTTTCGGGACTGTCCAACACTTCTCTTCTGATGTCTAATGTATGTCTTGATTTAACAGGTCCAATTGTTTGAGCCTTTCAGTATACTTGGATTAGAACCTGGAGCGTCAGATTCAGAAATAAAGAAAGCATATAGGAGACTTTCCATTTTATATCATCCTGATAAAAATCCAGACCCAGGTGGAAGGTGTTTAATGGCTGCTATTTACATTTACAGTTTATTTCAAAACTGAGTTGGAAACTGGTAGGTATTATTTTTGCTTAATGAAAACCTTTCTGTGCAGAGGCTCATAAGTATTTTATCGATTTTATCTCCAAGGCTTATCAGGCTCTAACTGATCCTGTAGCACGTGAGAACTTTGAAAAATATGGTCATCCTGATGGCAGGCAGGTAATTTTCTATGAGGGGAAAATTTCCGCGCCTCATTTTATATCAAGTTATCTTGAGAAAGCAGACTTATGTACTTCTATTCTCGTTGTAGGGCCTACAAATGGGGATTGCTCTTCCTCAGTTCCTTCTGAACATTGATGGAACCTCTGGTGGAATTTTGCTACTTGGAATTGTAGGAGTTTGTATTATCTTTCCACTGACAATAGCTGTCATATACTTGTCAAGGTCTTCGAAGTATACTGGAAACTATGTCATGCATCACACAATGTATGCTTATTACCATTTTATGAAGCCTTCGTTGGCTCCAAGGTATTGAACCATCTGTCTCACTCAGTAATCTGTGTATGCTATTATATGTTTAAATTGCATGATGTCATGGAATAATAATTGGTTGTATCTGGTGACTGGTATACACATAAATAATAAGGTGGTTCCATTTTGTGGATTAATAAGAAAATGTCATTGATTTTTGTATTGTGCAGTTGATGCTTTATATATAATGTAATTTGCAAAAAAAAATCACTATGTGAAATAGCCTCATATGCCTCTGATAAAAATTTGTAACGTTACTTGCATTTGCCTGTTCTGAGATGCTCGCTAATACTGTCGATGTAACTGATGCGGTTCACTTCAGTTTCTGTAAAAACTCTCTCCATTTTTACCTCAATCAAGTAGTTGCTAGATGTTTCAATGCTGTACTAGATAGTGTTTGTTCTGTAAAACTGATGGTTATATGTTAATAGTTTTATTGTGCCTGTCACTAATTTGTTTCATGGTACAGCAAAGTGATGGAAGTTTTCATCAGAGCTGCTGAGTACATGGAAATTCCAGTTCGTCGAACTGATGAAGAATCCCTTCAGAAATTATTTGTGTTGGTTCGGAGTGAGCTAAATCTGGACCTTAGAAACATCCGACAAGAGCAAGCTAAATTTTGGAAGCAGCATCCTGCTCTAGTTAAGGTAATGTGTAATCTATTGAGTTGAGTGCTTCGATATATTTTTCCTTTCTGAAATTTTTGTAAGGTTTTTTATATTGCAGACTGAATTGTTGATGCAAGCACATTTGACCCGTGAAACTGCAGCATTATCCCCAGCTTTGCAGCGTGATTTTAGAAAAATGCTTGCCCTTGCTCCTCGTCTTTTGGAAGAACTGATGAAGGTAATAGCAGTAGTTCACAATTTTTTTAATGCAGCCGATAGTTATTAAAAGGCGCGCCCAAGGCACATGGGGCGCAACGCCTGTGGCGCATATGACCAAAATAATTTTTTTTTTGTTTTTTTTAATGTTTTTAGCAGAATATTTGGTGTGTGTTGATTTCGTTAATTAAATATACGTATAGAGTAGAGAATTGCAAGGCAAACATGGTAACAGGATTTTAATGCTTGCACTCTATAACCATTGGCTTGCGAGTTTGGCTTTTCTGTGACATCTTTTATCTTCAAAATATTTACCTAGAGGTTCTGTGTTATCCTGTCGGGCCATGGGGTGGGGGCCCTGGGGGCGAGGGCTTCGCCTTGCTACAAGAGAATTGCAAGGAAATTAGATCTCTAAGATTACAAAAATATTTACAAGATATACATAAAAAATATTCTAGAATACTGAATAAGTCAAGAATTGACTTGGTCGTCATTGTTATCCTAATCAGTAAAGATTACAAAAACATTTACAAGATATACAAAAAGAATATTCCAGGTCTTCATTTTTATCCTTATCAGCAATTTTTCACAGTATATAAGCAAAAAAAAAGATTTTTATATATTTTTTCATTCGTTTTAATAATATGCAGTTTTTTTTTTTTTTTTTAATTCTGTGTTTAAAAGGCGCGCGCCTTAGGTGAGCTGTTGCACCTAGGCGCGCCTTTGAGCCTTAACAACTATGATGCAGCCTTACTTGTATATAAAGGATGCTTGCCGTCCTTAATTTATTTTGGTACTTTATTACAGTGGATAATGGTTTTTACCCCACTGTAATGGAGTACTAAGGTAATTTAAGAATAGCAATTATCCTTTAAGGAAGCCGTGTAGATGGTAAATAGTATTTAAAAAAGGTGCAGAATTTCAATCCTTTTTAGCTGCTTATGTAAACTTGTCAGCTTTTGAAGTTGTTTTCTGAAAAAATTATTGTTTTACTTTTATATGCACAAACAAAGGAGAAAAAGAACCAGCTGCCCTTATGTTCCTTTATGTTGTTTCGATAATGCTTCTCAACCTGCTCTGTTATTCATAAGGCTTTTTTCCTAATCATCTTGTGCATTATATATGGTAATAACTATATAGAAATTTCCCTCCATGCAGATGGCAATTATACCACGCACCCAACAAGGGCATGGATGGCTGAGACCTGCAATGGGAGTAATTGAACTATCCCAGAGTATAATCCAGGTATGCTTCAGAGCTCCAAAGTAGTATATTTCTAGCACAAGGATTTCAAGGAGCCATGTTAGCTAATGCCAATATTTGTTCCTCAACCTTTTGTACAATTATTTATTTTAATTCCAAAACTAAATTGTACTTCAGACCTTTTAAAATTTTGTATTATAACATTTTTTTTTTTCTGATTTTGATGCTTTATTAGATTATCAACCTAAACCAATAAAATGGAAGTGCTTAACACAATAAAAATTAATTCAATGTATTGCATGAATCTTGAACAAACTTATTTCAACTCTTCTCAGGATTTTTAAAACAAATCAACTCCTTTCACTTTTGCTTTATTAAAGTTATGTCCTACTTTTAACGGATCCTAATTGAAAGATATATAGCTTAGTTAAATTGAGACTGTAACATACTAATTTTCTTTGTGTAGGCTGTTCCCCTCAGTGCAAGAAAAGCAACTGGGGGATCAAGCGAAGGTTATGGTCCATTTCTCCAGCTGCCACACTTCAGCGAGTCGATTGTCAAAAAGATTGCTAGAAAGGTCTCTCTCTCTCCCCCAAAAAAATTAGAAAAGAAAATAGCTTCCTCTGCCATATCTGTTTTACAGATATTACATTCCTGAGTCCTGATTATTTCTCTACATGCAGAAAGTTCGCTCATTCCAAGATTTTCGTGAAATGAAACCACAAGAACGCGCTGACCTGTTAACTCAGGTTGCCGGCTTCTCCATGGATGAATCCCAAGATGTGGAGGTTGTTCTCGAGATGATGCCTTCCATCTCAATTGATATAACATGTGAGACAGAAGGCGAAGAGGGAGTTCAAGAAGGCGACGTCGTAACCATGCAGGCTTGGATCACTCTTCGCCGTTGGAACCACTTGATCCGGGCCCTACCTCATGCCCCCTACTTTCCGTACGAAAAAGAAGAGAACTTTTGGTTACTCCTCGCTGACTCAGCATCAAACGACGTTTGGATGTCCCAAAAAGTCAATTTCATGGACGAGGCCACAGCCATAATTGCTGCTTCCAAAGCGATCCAGGAGTTGAAGGAGGGGTCTGGTGCTACCCCGAAGGAAATCGATATAGCTGTAAAAGAAGCGATTGATCGAGTGAAAAGCGGGTCAAGGTTAGTGATGGGGAAGTTTCAGGCTCTTTCTGAGGGAAATTACAATTTGACCTCATATTGTTTGTGCGACTCGTGGATCGGGTGTGATGCAAAGTCGAATATTAGGTTGAAGGTTTTGAAACGAAGCAGGGCCGGGACGAGGACTGTGGGTTCAGGAGAGGAGGTGCCGTTGCTAGACGACGGTGGGGAGGAGGAAGACGAGGAAGGAGACGAGGATTATGATGATGATTATGAGAGTGAGTATAGTGAAGATGAGGAAGAGGATGTGAAGGGTAAAGATGGTAGAGGTGTGGTTAATGGTAGTGCCCATGTTGATGAGGTTTCAAGTTCTAATGATGGTTCAGAAATTGATGAAAACTGAACTTGAACATTGTCGTATTCCTTTTTTTTTTTTTTTTTTTTTTTTTCACGTTGTTATAAACTAAAGGACTAGATGAGAAATTTTTGTTCTTGATATTTTGAGAATTTAGTTACCATTTTGAAAGGAATTACAGTTATGGTCCACTTCATTTCTTCTGTCAAGTTACAAGGTTGTGGTGTTGATCCTGGATCTTGCGCATTATAAATATATAATGATAATTTGCAAATTCCAAGTGGACATTCATTATGAAGGTGGTAAGGTTTATGTTCATTAATTCCACATATAAATGACCTTTTTTTTTAAATGCACAAATAAATGACTTAACATGAACTTTAAGCAATATTTTTTACAGTTTGTGATGATATATGTACAGTGCTAAAAAAATCTTGTGTATTTAATTTGGATTTGGATTTAAAATTCATATTAGTTTGGATTTTAAAATTTAATTTTTAAATACCTAGTATCACACCTATATAAGTAACCTATAAAATTTATTAATTACTTTTTTGTAAATCGTAAGCGTAAAATAGAGACGCAAGTTTGTTTACCCAATTCGTCGATAACGACTACGTCTGGGGGCATAACAAGTCAGGAGTTTTCACTAATATATTTGTGTATGCGTATATGTACAATACTGAGTACACATGTCTATTTATAATAGATAAAATCTAGTCTAAACCTAAAGCCCGTTTAGGTTATAAGTTCATTAGTAATGTCCACATCAAATCTTCTAGATTTGGTATAATAAATCTATTGGATTTATAACACTCTCCATTGGATATTACGACATAACTATATGTCTTGTCATAAAAACTCCATATGCTAGGTAGCAACAAAATATTTAGTTAGGGATGAATGCAATTTATTGATTTTCCGGATCTAATCTTCTGAATTTACTTCGAGGTTGCTGCTCCTCCTGAAGACAACAACCCTTTGAGCTTTCGCATCCCGATACCATTAACATAGTTCTCAAAAGTAGATGTAGGTAGGGACTTAGTGAACAGATTTGCTAGATTGTCACTAGATTGCACCTTTTGTATGGTAATTACGCTACTCTTCTGGAGTTCGTATGGGTAGAAAAACTTTGGTGAAATATGTTTCGTCAGGTTTTCTTTGACGTACCCATTACTCATTTGTGCGATGCAAGCTGCGTTGTCTTCAAATATAATAATAGGGGATGTATCGCCTTTAGCGATACTACACGAGTCATCAATGTGTTTTACCAAGGATTTCAACCAAATACATTCTCGTGCGACTTCAAACAAGGTTATTATCTCTGAGTGGTTTGAAGATGTGGTAAGCATGATTTTTTTAACCGATCTCCATGAGATCGCGGTACCACCACAGAGAAAAACGTAACCAGTCTGGGATATGTCATTGTGGGGATCAGACAAATAGCCAGCATCCGCATAACCTACCAATGTTTTGTCTTGATTCCTACGGTAAAACAGTTCGAGATCTTGATTCCTACGGTAAAACAGTTCGAGATACCATATAACATACTTAACATCATTCCAATGTCTCATTGTAGGAGAAACGCTATATCTCGCAAGCTAATTAACTGCAAATGCAATGTCCGGTCTAGTGCAATTTGCGAGATAGAGTAATGCTCCAACGACGCTAAGATAAGGAACTTCTGGTCCCAGAATCACTTCTGTATCTTCTCTTGGTTTAAATGAGTCCTTATCCACTTCGAGAGATCGGACAACCATAGGTGTGCTTAGTGGATGAGATTTATCCATGTGAAATCTCTCCAATACCTTCTTCACATAGATTGACTGATGTATAAGGATTCCTTCTGGGAGATGCTCGATCTGCAGGCCGAGGCAATACTTGGTTTTTCCCAAGACTTTCATTTCAAATTCAGCTTTCAAGATTGAACTGGCTTCTTCAATCTCTTTGCATGTTCCGATTATGTTTAGATCATCAACATATACAGATATGATGCAAAAATCACTTTGCAATTTTTTTATGAATATGCATGGGAAAACTACATCACTTGTGTATCCCTTCTTCTGGAGGAATTCACTAAGTCGGTTGTACCACATAAGATCTAATTGTTTTAGGCCGTACAACGACTTCTGCAGTTTTATGTTATACATACTGCGATTTTCACCATTCCTCATCTGGGGAATCTTAAATCCATCAGTGATTTTCATATAGATGTCGACATCTAGTGATCCGTATAAATATACGGTTACAACGTCCATCAATCTCATCTGGAGATTTAATTTAACTGCCAAAGATATTAGTAGCGGAACGTTATTGCGTCCATTACGGGAGTATAAGTTTGATCGAAATCAATACCGGGTCTCTGCGAAAACCCTTGAGCTACTAACCTCGCTTTGTATCTCTCCACAGTATTGTTCTCATTTCGTCTTCGTACAAAAAACTCATTTATATCCTACAGGGATAGCGCACGCGGGTGTACGAACGATAGAGCCAAATACTTTTCTTTTATTTAGCGATGTGAACTCTGCTTCAATTGCCTCTTTCCATTTTACCCAATCGGAGCACTTCCGGCACTCAGCGATAGTTTTGGGTTCTGGATCTAGATCGTTATTTATAACGGAAAGAGCAATTGTCGCTGCAAATGTATCATCGACGACAGTAATATTTCTATTATAGGTTTCTCCCGTATCTATGAAATTCATAGAGACTTCAACATTTATGTCAACCAGACCTTCTTCATTTCTCAGTGTATCTAGGTCTGGTCGTTCTGCGGTCCTAGTGCGTTGCATATTTTGTGCACGTGCTTCATTACTAGGACGCTTGTCTTCTGGACGAATCTCTTCTGGAGACTTTAAGTTTTCTAGACGAATCTCTTCTAGAGATTTTACGTTTGACTGGCCAGTCTTGCTAGCTTTTCTATTAGATATATTTGTATCGTTTATAGTTCATTTACGCTTCTGGCGTGTGGGGGCATGTATATTTGATTTACTTGGGACCTCAACCCTTTGGGGTGCATTTACTGTAGATATATGCGATTTAGTTACACCTCTATGGTCAGTGAACACGTCTGGCGGGTTGTTTGCTAAATTTTGCAAGTTAATGATCTTCTGAACTTCCAGCTCAGATTGACTAGTGTGTGGATCATGATACTGAAGATTACTTACGTTCCACGTAAGTTCCCAACATTCATTCGATTTTGAATTCAGATCTCCCCCTAATGCTGGGAAGTGATCTTCATCGAACGTGCAGTCAGCGAACTGGGCCGTTAATTGATCCCCGGACAAAGGTTCTAGGTATTTCAGGATGGATGAAGAGTCAAATCCAAAGTAAATACCTAGCTTCCTTTGTGGGCCCATAGTGGTACGCTTCCGTAATGTTATCGGAACATACACCGCACATTAAAAAAATACGCAGATGAGAAATGCTTGGTTCTTTCCCACGCACTAGTTGTAGGGGGGAATGATCATTATATGCAGTTGGATGGATTTGTATCAGATGTGACGCATGTAGGACTGCCCCCAGCATGAAGTGAGTAATTTAGAGTTCATAAGTAATGGTCTAGCGATAAGTTTGATATTTTTTATTAGCGCTTCAGCAAAACCATTTTGGGTGTGGACGTAGGGGACCGAATGCTCCACTTTAATTCCCAGAGCCATACAATAATCTGTAAAGGCTTTTGAGGTAAACTCAGCAACATTATCCATGCGAATCGATTTTATTGGATAATCTGGGAACTGAGCTTGAAGCTTGATAGTTTTCGCAATGAGCTTTGCAAAAGATTGATTGCGGGTAGACATCAAACATGCATGTTGGGACAATGTCAGTTTTGATTAGATCCCAAAGCTCCTGAAAAGATGATTTGCCTTAGTGTGTTTTGGTCAGGCTAGTCTTGGTTAGATCTGTACTAAGTTATTTTACATTTCACAGGAACTCAATGATAGGAGTACTCATTGATGACAATCAAGATTGAAGCCTGAAAACACAAGAGCACCATCCTGAACTTACGGCAGTCTCTCTAAGCTGGCTGAGTAAGTGTCAGTGATGAAGAGTATGACCCTGAGATCATTACTAACTCAGTTCTGTAGGGAACAGGATGACACTGAGTAATGGAATGTCAGCGTCAGGTTAAGACCGTTGTGCTTAAAACAAAAAGAACTTAATAAGACAAGCCTGAAACATAGGAATGAGTTCTGACATTCTCACCAACCTGATGACATGGACCAATCCAGGAAGGACACGCACGTACGGACCTGACATGAAGACTGAGTTCAGACTGCACTTTTCAACGGGCAAGCATTAAATGGAGCATTAATTGCATTACCAAATCCATGCAAGGATGGCTGCTGCATGGGAGATGTATCCGTTGAACAAACCCAACGTTTTCAAAGTTACCTATAAATACAGAAGACCTTGAACCCATTCAAGGTTACGGGAAATTTTCAAGCCAGAAATTACTCAAACTCTCAAGCGTTAAAAAACATTCAGCTTTCAAAGAAGCACTCGAAAACCATAAATTTTCCAAGCGTTTCTTAGAAAAGAGAGTTATTTTGTATTCCACTGAGCGTTCATTGTAATATCTTAAGCTTAGAAGTGATTATCCATCCTTAGCATAGCTTAGCCTTGTAAGGATAATCACAACCTTAGTTGGAAACAAAACTGAAACCAAAACCCTCTAGTCAGGTTTGTTGGTTAAGGTTGTTAGTGAGTTAGAAGAAGGAAGTAAGGGTTAGTGAGTGTAGCTGATTCTGGTACACCTTGGCACGTTAAAAACAAGTCAATCCTTAGTGGATTCTCCTGTTAAATCAGGACCGTGGACGTAGGAGCTTGAGTCTCTGAACCACGTTACTTCCTTGTGTTCTTTATTGCTTTGATTATTGTTCTTAATTTCTCATTCATTTAAGTCATTCATTGCATTATTTATCAGGCTTGAATCAATCAGCCTGATCATCAAACTGAACACTGCTCTTCTAATCACTACTTCAGAAAAGAGTAATCAAGTTTTCAGAAAGCAAACATCAACAAGACTATAAACTTTCAGGGCTCACGCATTCCGCACTGAACTCAAGTTGATAGTTAGCCAACTGACCAGCATTCATTTGCAGTTAGTAGGTATGTTATCAACCCTGAGTTCTACACCACTCTGAGAAAGGGGACTCAGTCAATTGAAAGAAAAGAAAAATTTGTATACGTGTATTCCCCCCCCCATACACGTATCTCTCAGTCTTGTAACGGGACCAACAATGCATGTGTCCACCTAGTGGAGGCATCATTAGGACCATGAAATACCGAAATGGTCCTGATGCTGGGTGAATCGGTCCACAAATGTCTCCCTGAATCTGTTCAAGGAAAACCGGAGACTCAAGTCCCACCTTGGTGCGCGACGGGCGCACTATTAATTTACCCTTAGAACATGCATCACAAATAAATTTATCGACATGAGGGATTCTATTATTCGAAATATTATGACCAATGGAATTAAATAGAATCCTACGTATCATAGTTTATCCTGGATGACCTAACCGCTGATGCCATAATTTAAAAGAGTTCGGGTCGTGAAATTTCATACTCATAGCTAGATGGAGATTAGACGGCCGAATGTAGGAATAGTACAACCCGGAAGAGAAGGAGGGAAGCTTTTCAATAACTTTTTTACGGCTACCTCGAGTAATAGTCATCAAAAGGTATTCGTTATTATTCTCAGCTTCGGTTTCAATGTGATAACCATTAGATCTTAGGGGAAATTGCAGAAATGGTCCCATAAGAATTGATCCTCATGAATTTGGTCCTTTTTTTAGCGCAAATAGTCCCATACGATTTTTCCGTCAAAAAATAACCGATTAACGAGCATGAGGCCCACACGCCCGTTAGTTTTCTGCCAAAAACTCGGGCATATAATTCCCAACTTAAAAATAATTAATTTCCAACTTCTTAAAACTCTACGAACTAAAGTTGCAGAATCGCCTCCATACTTGCATTTTACATTGAAATGATTGTTAATAGCAAAAGTTGACTCATTTCCCTCCAAAAATCAAGTTGAAAAGGTTTTTCCATCCAGTATTCCATAGAAAACTGTAAAATATTTAACCGATGGGACCTTTTCTGCTAAAAATGGGACCAAAAAAGAACATGGGACCAAATCTGTCAAGTACAAATTCTCATGGGACCATCCTTGAAATTTACCCTTAGATCTTATGTCTTTAAAATTGAGAAGGGTACGCTTAAATTGTGGAAACAATGAAACATTGTCAATTATGAGTTCGGTACCCATGGGGAGGATGATGGAAGCTCTTCTGGAGCCTACTATTATAATATTATCATTGGCTATCGTGGTTACACTCCCTTTTCTTTCTACCAAGTTATGAAAATACTTCATATCTCTTAAGATTGTGTGTGTGGTGGCGCTATCTACAAAAAATAAACCACAATTTGTATCCATCATGCCAGAGGTAAAAGCTCAAACCTAATAACTAATATGTTTACAAGTCATGTATAAGAATAACAATATCCAAATAAATTTAACGAATAACATATATTGAGGTAAACATATCAAAGCTAAATCATAAATGTCATATCAAACATGAAAATAAAGATATCCGAAAGACAGGATCCAAAAATAAATGGTCTTAACCAAAACGAAGTACTAAAATGATCAAATACTCTAATCACTCATTGTCTCCAAAGTCTTTGAGCTCTATGCCCAAGAGATCGTCGTTATCATGGTCGAATTCTGCTTCAGGCAGGCTGGCATGGTGAGATTCGACTTTAAGGGTCTTCCCCTTGTCGTCCTTCTGCTGCTTTTTATAAGCCTCAACCAAATGCTTGGAAGTAAGACACGTGCGAGACCAATGGCCTTTGCATTCACATCTGTAGCAGGACTGCTCAACCTTATCTTGAGTGCCAGATTTTTTAGGAGCGAGATTCATGTTAGGTGCAGCCTTTCCACGAGCCTGAGCTTGATTGTTTTTTGAGGTACCTGGACAACCGGATTTACTACGACCTCGGCCTTTGCTACTAGTTCGTTTACTTCCTCTCCCGCTTCCACGCTTGCGACCACTTGTACTACGCTGAGCTATAGCATGTGCTTCGGGCACTGCCTGTGAGCCAACCGGTCTCGAGTTATAATTTTCCATAAGGAGTTGATTGTGTTTTTCTGCCACTAGAGGTGCAAAAATTAGCTCAGAGTGTACAATGTAATTCTTGGCCCTATACTACTGCTGGAGTACAAGGTTGCTAGCGTGGAACGTCGATAGAGACTTTTGTATCAACTCGGCCTCAGTTATAGCTTGCTTGCATAGCTTTAACAGGCTACAATACGATGCAGGACTGAGTTGTACTCCGTCACAGATTTAAAGTTTTGGAACCGGAGGTTCAGCCAATCGTATTATGCCTGAGGGAGGAGTATATCGTTTTGTTGTTGGAAACGGTCCTTCAGGGACTTCCACAACGTTCTGGGGTCTTTCTCAGTGAGATATTCATTTTTTAAGTCCTGATTCAAATGATGCCTGAGGAAAATCAATGCTTTCGCCTTCTGGGCGTTAGTGGATTTCGACTCATTGACAATAGTCCCGCTTAACTCAGTTGAGGCTAGATGAATCTCAACATCTAGCGCATACGTCAGGTAATTACTACCATCAAGAGCAAGCTCAGGTAATATCAGACATTCTCACTACAATTTTTAAAGTCACATGGTGAGTTTTGTGACCAATTTATTGACAACGGAGAAATAAGAATTTATTTGGTCACTTTCAAACACATAGAAACAAGAATTGGGCACCGTCTACCCAACGCATAATTTACGGTCCGATAAGTACTGGGCGCCGCCTACCCAGACAATATATGCGGACTATAAAGTGGAGACCATGTGCAAAAGTAATAATGCATGCAAGATAATTAAATCATAAAAAACATGCACATATAACAATTAAGCACATAATATAATACTCCATCCGTCCCAGCATTATTTGCATAGTTGGGACGACACACATATTAAGAAAAAGTTACTTTTTGAGTAAAGTAGTGACATATGGGTAAATATGTGTATATTATTGTGAGTGTGCACGCAAATCAATATTTCCTTTTTTAGAGTGTGCAAATAATCTTGGGAAGGACGAAAAAGGAAAGTGTGCAAATAATGGTGGGACGGAGGGAGTAAATTTATTGAGAACTAATATTAAAATTAATTCCAGAAATTGTCGAGCTTAATTCATATGCAGAGAATTATTACTTTTTAATTTTCAAGCATTTTTCGAAACTTGATAAATTAAATTGAGGACACAAAAATACTAGCAACAAATATATGATGTCCAAATAAATAATAAAGTTCAATTGCCCAAGAAATAAAATTATCACAGCCCATAAAATAGAGCTTCAGGCCCAAAAATAATAATAATAAAAAAAAGATAGGCCCAAGCAAAATCCAGCCCTTGTAGTGGGCTTCAGACCCAGATTTTTTTTTTTTTGTTTGAACAGGCCCAAAATTGGGAAAGGGCTACACGGAAGCTGCAGGGTGCGAGGAAGGGCCATGGCGGCCGATCTCACAGGAGGCTGCACGCTGCTGCGTGGCGACGCAACCTACAACCGCTGTTGCCCAGCGGTGCGCGGCGCTCGGAGGTGGAGGGACAGACACGAGTGCGCGATGGTGGAAGACTGCGGCGGAGCAAGGGCTCTACGCCTGGCGGCTTCGCTTTGGGACGGCAGCGCACGCGGCACTCACAGCAGCCTCGGGGGCTCGGTGGCGGCTGCTTCGCAGAGACCCTCGAGGCCTACATCAGTCGGCGGCGGCGGCGGCTGCTTCGCAAGTAGGGGGGGGGGAAAGGGCCGCGCCGCTCGCGACGGCCTGGAGGCTCACGACGGCGACGGCGGCCTGGCCGCACCGCGCGCAGTGACCTGGTGGCTCGCGGCGGCGGTGCCGGCGGTCTGGCCGTTGGGCGGCAACTTTCATATTATATATATTTTTTCTTATTTTTTATCCAATTAAAATAATTGCAAAACAATAATCATCGATGCAATAAAATAATTTACGTACACATAAAAATCATAGCACATATGGATCAAAATTCGATACGATAATTAATAATCATGCAATAGGGAAAATTAATTTAAGTCCGTACCGATTAGTTGTTGGCAGAGACTCGTGCTGATAACGCGTTGTAAATCGTAAGCGTAAAATAGAGACGCAAGTTTGTTTACCCAATTTGTTGATAACGACTACGTCTGGGGGCATACCAAGCCAGTAGTTTTCACTAATATATTTGTGTATGCGTATATGTACATTACTGAGTACATAAATCTATTTATAATAGATAAAACCTAGTCTAAACCTAAAGCCCGTTTAGGTTATAAGTCCATTAGTATTGTCCACATCAAATCTTCTAGATTTTGTATATGATAAATTTACTTGATTTATAACAACTTTTACTTTCATCCAATATCAATTTACACACACAATCTTTCATGTTTTAAAATAATAACAATTGTCTAATCATTACAATTATACTAAACAAATAATCATAAAGTTAAAACCAAACTACTCAGAACCCAAAATGAATACAAATTTTAAAATCCTCTGAATAAAAAAAAAGAAAGGATCCTCTGAATTTAAAAATAACACACCCTGGCAGGTATAAATTATGAAATTTGGGAAGCTTACATTTAAATACAGTATAGCATTGAAATATGAAAGATGCAAACATAAAAAGCAAGTAAGGTTGATATTGGAATGGGTGGTTCCTATAGAGTTAATGATGAAACTTAATCTGTGTCGTGCACCATGTTGTTGGATGGAAGCAGAAGCGCAGCAACGGGGTTACTCTCCATGCCCCCGCCTCGATCAATTATCAATCTCAGCCCATCCATATGGACCTTCCCATGATGCCCACTTACCACAATGGTTGCACTTTTACTCAATTCCTACACATTAAGATTAAATAACAATTCAAATGTCAAAAATATATTGTGAAATAGTCACCTCATCTCACCTCGGGGATGTCCCAAACGTTCTTTCTTCCACTAAGGGGTTCGACTTTAGATATCCTCGTGTCCTTGGCTTTCAGGTATTTTAGCTGCTCCTCCACTCCTTTCCCTTTCTCCAACCCAGCATGTACACCAATCAGTTTACACTTGTTCAATCCTTGTTCGGTTTCTATACATACATTCTCCTATACCAAATTCAGTTAGTGTCCGCTTTTATCATGAAAATCACACACACAAACACAATTGATATGAAAACAAGTACCTCCTCATGTACCCAAACCAAATCAGCAAGGAACTTCTTGTGCTCATCTGGAACTGCCCTCATTAAATCTGTGAATATCTTAATATCAAACTTTGACTAACCAATCTAACTAAGACAAGTACCAATTACCAAAGCAGAATTAAACAATTCATAGCATACCAGCAGAGCCATGTGGGACCCCATAGGACTCAAAAGTAGGGCCCGCATCATAAATAGAGCCCTGGTACTCAGTATTCTTGGCATGATTAAACCCAGCCATCCTCCCGGCCCACCTCCTCCCCTGCAAATGCATTTTCTCATACCCTTCCCCCTTATACCACTTCTCTCTCTCCTCATTCATCGCATACTCCTTCCATGTCTCCGAGAAATCTGAGCCGTCGGATGGGCTTGGCAGAACCCCCAAAAATGCGGCAAACGCAAAGTCGTGGTTCCCACAGAGGAACACATGGGATTGGTTAGGGTATTTGGAGGGCAACGAAATCAAGAAATCCAGCACTTCTTTTGTATTGCGTCCCCTATCGCAGTAATCGCCCAAGAAAATTACTAGGGCCGATTGGAAATCACATGTTTTTTCGAGATTGGACCATAAATTTTGGAGCTTACTTATGTAGCCATGGATGTCGCCTACCAAGCATACGGTTCTTGGTTTTGTCGGTTCTCCCATTTTGGGCGATTCTGTTTATTTGTAGCCGAATCTCAATCAAGTGATGATGAGAGAAGAGAAGAGAAGATAGATAGATGAAGAGAGTTGGGGTTTATGATATGATTGTTCATTCTGGTCTGTACAAATTCGAAAAGCATTTTGCAATTTAGTCCCTAGACTTTCATCATTTGCTCATCAGCACCCATGTTGGTTTTTCTATTTTTCTTCGCCCCGCTCAACTAAAACAAAATTCCCTTTTCGACTGAATTTCTGTTTATCCCAAAAGTAAAATTGTAGAAATGTGATTTTTTTTTCTAAAGCAAAATAATTTTAATATCCAAAAAATTAAATTAAATTAAATTTTGTTACAATTATAATTTGACTAGTTTGGTAAAATTTAGATGATCAAAATGCATTCAATCTAATAAAATTTATTCCATTGCTTGTAAGTTTATTACTTTATTTTTCTTTTCTTTTTTTGAAAAAAAAAATACTCCTTCTATCTCATAATACTCTTAATTGAAAACACCAGTCAATTATAATACCATCACAATATCATTTTACATTTACATAAAACCTTAATAAAGCCATTTTTCGAACAATTTTTTTTAAAAAAGCACGTCACATTATCCATTAGGTGTGAGTACTAATATGGGACCGGAGAGTAGTAATCAACACACCTCACCTTTATAAAGGGAGGCTGATTAATAGCACTATTTTATAAGACTAGTGAGGACCAAAACTTAAAAATATTTTACCAGTATTATAAATAAATACGTTGTATTTTACTCTATAACTTACATATATGGGTAATTACATTTAACAATAAGGAATACTAAATTAAATGTAGATGCATTGCATGTGAATACATGTATCGAAGGGTAAAACTGTGCTGAACAGTTGGAGTGACCATTCTAACAAATTGGTCATAAATGCACTAAATTACGAATCAAGCCCAAATTGACAATTTAAAAGAGTTAATAAACAACATAATAATGTTATAAAGCTTTGAATTTTCATTATTACTAACATGTGAATTTTTCTAAAACGACAGTTATTTGATATTGCAAAAAGACCACATTATAAGAAGCTTTAAGATCAAGGCAGAACTTCCACGACCTGATGGGCATATCATAGATAGAATGAAAACGCGAGTACATTAAAAAAAGCCTGTGACCAAGAAAAACCGATGAAAAGATAGTCGAATATCAGTTCTTCTGCACAATACACATAGCCAAGACTAGTCGTTAAATTGTCTCTCGTACATGCCTTCATTTCTAGTGGCTATCATCTACCGTCTCAAAGCCCCATAGTTTCTTGTTACCTACATTTTAAATCCATATTTAGGACATATAATGAGTAAAAGAAGGAAAGTGTTGATATACCTTAGGTAGGGGTTTGTTAAGTTTCTTCCCCATATCATCGTCCTCATCATCTTCGTCGTCTCTACTTGATAGCAATCTCTGAAGTGAAGATGAGGAGGTATCTGTTTTCTTTCCCCTTTTAGAAGTGGTACCCCTACCCCTTCCTCTTGGGGCAGCTCTTTTTCTGCCCTTCCCAGTCACAGTTTCATCATCATCATCATCATCCTTGTGCAGTAAAAATAAAAGGAGATTGCAGTTGGCCATTGAAAACGAAACAGAAAACAACTATTGAGAGGCTTTAAATAAGTAAATTGTTACCGAGCTGTCGGCAATATCATTAACATCAACTCTAGCTGTTTCATCATTTGAATCTGAATCCACTTCATCCTCATCAGCCAAACTACGAACTGAGGCCGATGCTGCGGCTGATGCAGATCTGCAGTAAATATGTATTTAGAAAAATCTTCTACCAAAAAATTTGAAGAACGTAGCAGTTTTGCACTAGCATAAAAACAAAACTAATATGAAGCAATGCTGACAGAAATATAGTTATTTCCATTCTTCCAAGAGAACCCAGTAAGTATACAATAGATGAAATCGCAGCTAAAACCAGAGACAAAATATGAAACAAAGCAAACAGCAGTAAGAACGTGCATAGCTAACCAGACACAAAATTCACATATCACGGGATGGCATAATTATCCAATCTTATTCTAAAGTGAATTCCTATTTGATAGGTTGAAACCTAATTGGAGTTCATTTTAAAATTAGATTGTTTCCAAAGAGACAACTACAATAAATGAATGTATCCCCAGCAATTCTATTGAAGATATCCAATGTAGAGTTCTAGGTTCCCAGAGTTAGTAATTCACTTGAAAGAATCAGAAATCTTAGAAACTGGGAAATGATGGCCCTACATTAGCTGGATTTCTTAAAAAACCACGATTTTTTTTTCCAAAGATGATTCGGATTATGATACCAAATGAGCTTCAACTGAGTCTGGCAGAGAAGGGGAACTAACAACAAAATAAGAAAAAATACGTGTATTGGAGGTCCATATTGTGGTATCACCTAAGAGAATTTGTATGCAAATTAGCAAAGAGAAGAAATACATTAACAGTTAAGCAAACCTATGTGACTGGCGAAAACCCAGGCTCGCATCTAGTGTAGTCTGCTTTAGTGAATTGGAAGACCTGCCTCTCCCCCTTCCCCTTCCTCTTCCTCTTCCAGTAGTTTTAACAGCTTCTGAAACATCAACAGATGACTCTTTCCTGCCCTTCCTGGTGGATTTTGAGCCAGACAATGGAGTAGCATCCTCATCGTCACTGAACACATCAGCATTTCCAACTCCACTACTTTTATATCTGACACTCTGAAGGGAAACAATGTCGCACTTATAAATCTGTATGCAATAAATCATGTAGCATACACAAGCTTCTGTGCACATTAGGCTAGAATATAAATAAAAATACCTTCGAGGACTGGAAATCTAATGTGAACTGTTGGGCATCGTTTGGCTTCAAGACCCTTTCTTTGACACGTTCCTGCAAATTTATTTTTTCATAATGTGGACTTTAGGGAGCATCCTTCCATTGTACAAGTTGGACAACTCCATTTTAAATGAAATGTGAATTTTGAACATGAAAGTTGAACATGTGTGGTTGAGTCCTATTTTGAGGTCCATGAGAACCAAGGGCCTGGCTGTTCAAATTCATGTTTTGTTGGGTGAAAATTAAAAAAACTACATTCTGCATAGCATCTTATCATTATAATTATTTAAAACCAAACCACCAGGAGCACAAGGTGAAAACCATAATCATTTTCTTTTCAATTAAATTTCACTTAGCCATGTCGTGATTGATGTTTGTCAATGATAACCTACCTTGGTTAAGATAGCAGATAATTTCTATTACTATTAGCCAAAACCAGTGGATTCATTCTTACAGAATATAAGCATATACTACCAAATTGTGATGCTAATAAAAAATATCAGGCCTATTACAATTTAAATGTGAACAATGAAATGATTAGTCATTTACTGAAGCATGAGCATACAAAGAAAAAAGAAGGAACGATGGAGGGAAAAGATTATTGCCTCTAAGCACTCCCCAACTTTGACAATAATATCTTCATCTTCAAATTTTTGAACATCTGTGTCGCGAGCAATTTTATTCTGTTAATGAGAAACATTGCAAATTATTTTACTGCCAGAATAATAAAGCATAAAGGCACCATCTATGTAAGTGCCAAATCAATATCATGAGTTAAAGGATAAACTACTTACACGAGTTTCTTCAAGGTTGTACTGCAGACAAGAATAGAAAGCCATTTTGTCGTCCTTATTGACAAAATTGTGTAATGCAACATCCAAATCATTGACGGGGAGTATCTCCATTTTCTGAAAGATCATTTTAAAAAAATATATGAAAATCAACTCATTAGAAAATGCACTCTTATTTTCTAAGCTCAAAACATTGTCAAATGCGCAGATTTAAATGGGTCTAGAAATTCAATACTCTAGAAAGAATCATGGAAGCCAAATTTCGATAACTTGGTAAAGCGTCTATAGTAAAATTTGTTGAATGGCCTCAATCTATTATAGAACTTTCCTGCTCTTTTTGGTTGTTATGTGATAAGAAGGCATGCGTAAGCTTATACTATACTATAGAGGAGCCAATACTCACAAATTGTGACAAACATATTGGTTAATACTGACCCAAACTGTGTGGATAAGTAATGGTGGAGAAACATACCAGATTACTTTCAGCAACTAAAGCTTCAATGTTTTGCTGATTCAGTTCTTCTGGTCGAAGTCGTTCAGAGTCGTCAATTTTACCTAGGCAGAATGAATATATATGCCATCATTAGGGAAGCACTTAAAGGACAAAAGATGAAGTCCAAATTATAGATGTATAGTTATTAATGATAAGTGTGCATCAACCGAATCTAAATCATAAAGCTTACTAAGATTGTTTTTTTGGGGGGTGGGGGGAAGGGGAACGATGAAGAAACCAAAGTCTTCAATATTATCTGAATTTCAATGGAAGTTTTTTGTAGTAGTAGGATGCTTAAAATTTTGGTAGTTATCATACAATATTAATTACCAACAACCAAAAAATAAGCTAGAACTAATGCTCAATTCTATATCAAAATATTATGTGAAAGTTTTGACCATGTTTCACATTTGGATGGTGTAACTCATTACAGATATGCTTACCCAGTATGATGCCTTAAAAACAGATGTGTTAGGCTATGTTCTTTTAAGGTTTTAAAATCTCGGATTTGGATTTTGGAATCTAAAACTCATTCTAGTTTGAGTTTTAAAATTAGGTTTTTGAAATCCTAATCCTAAAACCCTATAAATAACCTATACAACACTCTTTTACTTTTACATCATAAAATTAAAATCTACCCTACTCAAAACCCAAAAAGCACACAGATTTTAAAATCCAATGGATTTCAAAAACCGGTTTTTAAAAGTCACTTGAAACCCAAAAAGAACATAGCCTTAATGTTTCAACTTGAACAAGAGGAAAAAAGAGACATGAGAGCCTAATGAAACTTACTTTCACTGCGGCCTTTTTTAGATGCTTTAGAAAATATAAGAATATCCTGGGGGTTTGCAACCTATATTTCAAAGAAGTAAAAATTGTCAACCTGAGATAGTTCTTTTGTTTTAAATAAGGTGGAGGTGGGAAAGGGTGAGAAGAATTACATACCTTCCCCACATATTTTTGCCCAAATCTTTGTGGATTTATCGTCATAAACCCAGAATAATCCACCTACTTGATTTAAAAGCAAATGAGTTAAATAAAATACAAAACTGATCAAATTAAAAATAAGAAAAGGAACATAAAGATTAAGAAGCAAAACAAACAGAAGAATGCCTTGATTCGAACTAAAGGAAGCTTGAGCTCTGATTTCTTAATAGCCTTTTGACTAGCTCTTTCTATCAAATCTCTAACCTAAAAGAATGGAACACAATGAAAGTAATTAGCAAAAATATCACTAGAAAGTTCAGGACTCTTAATAACTAACAATTAAAGAACACAAAGTCCATTGACAACTTGTATGGAGAAAAAAGAACCAACAACAACATAACAAAGGGGTGCAGCAGCCTTACCACTTTGTCCAAATGTTCAAGTATTGAATTCTGATCATTAGAGTCTATGTCAGATTCATCCTTCAGAACAACCTATTCATCATAGAGTATAAGCAAGGCAGTTTAGGTTTCTCTAATAATCCACATAGACAGATGTATCTACCTCTGTATATTCAAACGGCCTCACTGAATTAAGAGGTATCTTCGTAGGCCGATATTGATTCCCCTAGTTGGTATTCGACCCATGTAACAATTAAGACATTAAGGGAAATGAAAAAACAAAAACAATGGAAAATAAAACTAGAAAAACAGAAATGACAGAGGAGAAGAAAGCTTAGGAAAATCAAAACCTTAATCTCTAAAAGCAGCACATGCTTTGGCTTTGATTCGCCATCAATCAGTGATGTTGCAACAGATGAGCCAGGTTGGGTGATGTGGAAACCCATACCTGAAACTTCCTATTTAACCAACCACCATCAATCAGACACTATAACCAATTGATAACCCACCCCCACCCCCCACTCCAAAAAAAAAAAAGTGAAAAAAAGGTAGTTCAGAACCTGAGGATCAACAAGGCATTCGTGCTCATGCCCCCAGACAACGAAGTCCAAAAATCGAGGCAGGAAATGTTCATTTATTGCATTCTTAGGGTTAGTCTTCACTCTGAAAGTAGAAGTGAATGTCTTAAAAGGTTCAAATATTTCTGAAACACATATACTAACGAATTCATGAAATACAATTGGTAAATTTTTATTTTGGGTTCATCATCATTTATTCTGAAACTAAAATGCAACTTCAGTATCAGTTGTTACCTATTTTGATGAAGTACTAGTATATTGAACCAGTCTGAAATTTGACAACTTTCTTGGGACTCTGGTCGCATCCATTGTACTGCATGTGGCGTCTAATTCTCATATAATAAGAAACAAGAGAATAGCTGATTATGATTGTATAAATAATCAGAACCAGACAGCTTATATACCTGAAACATTCGATTCAGGCGCTCATCCCTGATATTTCCAAGGCCATAAAGAGCCACAGATGTTGAGCCCTATAATTCATTGCCGTGGGATGTCATTCAGTGAAAAAATATCATTTATGTTTCAACTGAATCTATTTTTAACAAGGAGAGTTATGATCAAACCTTTTTTATAAGAATAGGGTAGAGAGTAATCTGTCCAACACCAGAACCTTCAAGAACCATTTTTCCAAAATAGTTTACAAGATTACACGCTGAAAGGATATCCACAGCCGAAAGATTGTCCTGCAACAACAGTTAACAAGAATGCCAGAGAAAAATTTCTAAGATCATACATCAAATTTGCCAAAAACTATGGGGAGGTGAGAAGCATAAACATTGGAGCCGGAAGTTAACATTACAAAAAAATATTTAGAGTCACAACAGACAAAACGAGACTTAATAATTTCAATATCCAGTCAACCATTCAAAAGGAAAAACTAAAGGAAGTGAAAAGTCAATCAAGCATTATTAGCTTTGTTGAACGCATAAAAATTGGAATATTTCTTCAGTTGATAAAGTGAAGGTTTTGGAATCTGACGAAGTTGTGTTTGGCTGACAAGCGATAGATAGAATACACTTGCAACACTACATAAACAAGCAAGCGCCATATTTACCATAGAAGTCATACCACTCCAGCAGGATCATCATGATTTCCATGGATGCTGAAAACTGGCAACCCAACATTGAAGTGAGGATCTTCATAGTTTACGTGGCCAAAGCTGCAGCAATAACATCGTAAAAGGAGAAGTTTAATGTTGAAGACTTATCTCAAATGTCAAGACATATAAACTACAGCACAGCTTGGAATGTGAATATCATTAAAAAAAATAGTATTCGGACATCAAGAACTAAATTTAGCTCAGGGGTGAATTGGAAGAGGCCATGGTTGTTCAGCACAAGTGATTTAAGTGGTTCACTGGTCAAAGACAACAATCAAGGTCTGGAGAAAGATATTCTCAGAGAAGGAGATTACCAGTTGGCAAAGTTCACTGTCTGGTCGCTGACAACTTGGAACTGAACTGGCTTATCATGAAGGCAGTGACGACGAAGAATTTCAATGGCTTTGACTAAGGTTGACCTTGAAGGTTTGTTCTCATGGAAAAGATCACCACCTAGAAGAACGAAGTCCACCTAATATATAACAAAAGTTTGTCATGGTACGCAAGACACATTAAGACAAAAGAACTGGGAGCAGGTTATATGCAAAGCTCAACACTCATGGCATAAACACCAGTGATCCAATAATTCATGCACTCTTCCCTTCTAAATTTCAATTTTCAACAGTCATTGATAGGTCAATGAATACCATATTGTAATTTTCACTAATGTTCAGAAGGAAATCGTACGTTGCATATTCTTTTTTTTTTTATATATAAGAAACTTTTATTGCAAAATCAGGGATGAGAACTCCCTAGCAATAATACAACAAAATTACAAAGCAAAACGCCAACTCCTAATTACGTCTGACAATGACACACTCTTGAAAGCTTAAGACTTAAGGACCATAAGGCAACTCTATATTTAATTCTATCCCACAAATCATCAATTGATACACAATCATTATAAAAAATTCTCTTGTTCCTTTACAAGTAAAAATAACTGGATCTTGCACCTGTTTTTGCTCAGCAATTGAGCAAATCTCTTCGAATGCCTGAAACGAATCATGCCGGCGAATTTCATCCTTCTCCATGTAACCAAGGTGGCAATCGGTAGCTACTAATAAACGAAGCACATCACTTTTATCTTCCCTGGAGATATCAATTCAAAGAGACAAAATAAAACCGTGTTTCTTATCCTTGGCCTTATAAATTTGAACTATAAAAAGTTTGCCCTTGTTTTCCTTCACCTTGAAGAATCAGCCATTTGACAGTTATCTGAGCTTCGCCGCTTATGCTGCAGGACATGAAGGGGAGAAAAATGTTTGAATCAACAAAAAAATTTGCACTCAAAAGTAGTTCAGTTTTCTTAGAGTAGCCAGAAAATCCTGAAATGATGGCAGCATAAAACCCTAGCCCTTGTCATTCGCCCCCAAAACCACAATTGAATAAAGTAACTGCAACAATCTAAACAGAAAATAAATTAGAGGAAGGTATTCGATTACGTGAAAGGGGAAGCGAGAGTTAATGTGACGAAGAAAAGAGGCGGCCAAGGCGACGGTGAGAGAGGAGATGCGAGGACGACCGCCGAGGTCAGTGGTGGCGCGTAATTTCAAAAATAAAAATCAGAAAAGTGATGAAAATTCGATTTTCGTTTTCTCACTGCTTTCATTTTATTTTACTGGCTTAATTAAAAAAATAACGAACATATTTTCTTCATTGTAATTTGTTGACAGACATTTTCGTACGGATAAATGTATGTGGCTATTTGGATTATGCCCGGCAAACAATAAATGTAAAACGAACACGAACGATGGGGGAAGAACTTTTGTTCTTCCCTCGAATGAGAGCTTCTTGTATATATGAGAAATGAGGAAGAATGTGAACCCTTTACAATGAAGGGGTGACCCCCTATTTATAGAGGTTCACCCCCAAAGGCCCAAAAGTGGCTCTAAATTCGTCTCAACTCTATACTTTAGGGATTTATTACAATATTAATCTAACAATCAACCGTAGACCTATAATACATTAAATACTCTTTTTTGATTTAGACTCTCGATATTGTCGGGTCAGTGTATCTTTAGGAATCTGACCTTCTGTCAGGCGAGGATATTTCCTGCTGTAACAATTGCCCCCAAGATTGGGCTCTGATTGCGGCCAGAGTCCGATCTTGATCTGTGCTTCAAATAGGTTTTGCCCCCGAGCCTGAAAACAGGATAGCTCGGATGCCCCGGAGGAGTCTTCGACAACAGGGTCCGTGATGGGCGAATCTTCCGTGTAACCTTCGAATAGTCAAACTTTTTTTAAATTGGTCGGGTTAGGTGGGGTACGATCTTCCGTCGTGCCCCCGAGTCGAGAACCGTGACGTTCAATTAATAAAGAGTTCTTGCCGCTGGCCGACATTGATTTTAGTAATAGGGCGGTAAGGACCGCGATGATAAATTAATGAAGTGCTTAGGCCGCTTGCAGGTAACGACTTCACGGACAACAGATTGACTTAATAATCAATTAAAAGATAAATCAACAGATTAATGAGTGAAGTGCTTTAGCCGATAGACGGACAACGACTTCACAATGATGGGATTGAGTTAACAACCGCTTATAAAATTAACCAACAGATTAATGAGTGAAGTGCTTTAGCCGGTTGACGGGCAGCGACTTCACGATGATGGGATTGAATTAACAACCGCTTAAAAAGATTAATCAACAGATTAATGAGTGAAGTGCTTTAGCCGATTGACGGGCAACGACTTCACGATGATGGGATTGAATTAACAATCGCTTATAAAATTAACCAACAGATTAATGAGTGAAGTGCTTTAGCCGATAGACGGGCAGCGACTTCACGAAGATGGGATTGAGTTAACAACCGCTTATAAAATTAACCAACAGATTAATGAGTGAAGTGCTTTAGCCGATAGACGTGCAGCGACTTCACGATGATGAGATTGAATTAACAACCGCTTAAAAAGATTAATCAACAAATTAATGAGTGAAGTGCTTTAGCCGATTGACGGGCAGCGACTTCACGATGATGGGATTGAATTAACAACCGCTTAAAAGATTAATCAACAGATTAATGAGTGAAGTGCTTTAGCTGATTGACGGGCAGCGACTTCACGATGATGGGATTGAATTAACAACCGCTTAAAAGATTAATCAACAGATTAATGAGTGAAGTGCTTTAGCCGATAGACGGGCAGCGACTTCACGAAGATGGGATTGAGTTAACAACCGCTTTGTTGATTAAACAAAATGTCTAGGACGCGATATATTATGGCCACAAGTGGGCGAAAGCGACGCGGGCCAGTTGACGCCGGTGAAGGCGAACTAATCAACACGTCAACGCCTGAAAATGCGGACTAATCAACGCCTAAAAGGCGGATTACTTCGCCACTCCAGGCGGACCGTCAACGCCTAACAGGCGGACTAATCAACGCCAGGAGGGCGGATTAACTCGAGAAGTAGATTAGTTGACACCGGTGAAGACGAACTAATCAACACGTCAACGCCTAACAGGCGGACTAATCAACGCCAGGAGGGCGGATTAACTCGAGAAGTAGATTAGTTGACGCCGGTGAAGGCGAACTAATCAACACGTCAACGCCTAACAGGCAGACTAATCAACGCCTAAACAGCGGATTACTTCGCCACTCCAGGCGGACCGTCAACGCCTAACAGGCGGACTAATCAATGCCAGGAGGGCGGATTAACTCAAGAAGTAGATTAGTTGACGCCGGTGAAGGCGAACTAATCAACACGTCAACGCCTAAACGGCGGATTACTTCGCCACTCCAGGCGGGCCGTCAACGCCTAAAAGGCGGACTAATCAACGCCAGAAGGGCGGATTAACTCGAGAAGTAGATTAGTTGATGCCGGTGAAGGCGAACTAATCAACACGTCAACGCCTAACAGGCGGACTAATCAACGCCTAAACGGCGGATTACTTCGCCACTCCAGGCGGGCCGTCAACGCCTAAAAGGCGGACTAATCAACGCCAGGAGGGCGGATTAACTCGAGAAGTAGATTAGTTGACGTCGGTGAAGGCGAACTAATCAACACGTCAACACCTAACAGGCGGACTAATCAACGCCTAAACGGCGGATTACTTCGCCACTCCAGGCGGACCGTCAACGCCTAACAGGCGGACTAATCAATGCCAGGAGAGCGGATTAACTCGAGAAGTAGATTAGTTGACGCCGGTGAAGGCGAACTAATCAACACGTCAACGCCTGAAAATGCGGACTAATCAACGCCTAAAAGGCGGATTACTTCGCCACTCCAGGCGGGCCGTCAATGCCTAACAGGCGGACTAATCAACGCCAGGAGGGCGGATTAACTCGAGAAGTAGATTAGTTGACGCCGGTGAAGGCGAACTAATCAACACGACAACGCCTAACATGCGGACTAATCAACGCCTAAACGGCGGATTACTTCGCCACTCCAGGCGGGCCGTCAACACCTAAAAGGCGGACTAATCAACGCCAGGAGGGCGGATTAACTCGAGAAGTAGATTAGTTGACGCCGGTGAAGGCGAACTAATCAACACGTCAACGCCTAACAGACGGACTAATCAGTATGTCAATGCCTAACAGGCGGACTAATCAACGTCTAAAAGGCGGATTACTTCGAGTAGATTAGTTGACGCCTGTGAAGGCGAACTAATCAATATGTCAGCGCCTGAAAGGCGGACTAATCAACGTCGAGAAGACGGATTACTTCGCCACTCCAGGCGGAATATCGACGCCTAGAAGGCGGACCGATCAACGCCTATGAAGGCGGACGAATGTTTGTAGTAGAAAGGTGTGACCATGTTTTAAATATGAGTTAATTACCCGGTGGGCAACCTCAATGATTTTTTCGAAATTATATTCGAAGTTTTAAATAATTGACTGTATTTAATATACTCAGTGTCAAATAATTTATTTTTGATATCACAAAATGAACTTAGGATATGTATATCCATGCCCCCGCTTTTAATGTATATGAAAACTTACGAGTTACAATATATATTAAAAGGAAATATCAAATGAAAATTGAATTTCAAAATTTGCCCCCGCTTTTAATATATATGAAAACTTACGAGTTACAATATATATTAAAAGGAAATATCAAATGAAAATTGAATTTCAAAATTTACCCCCACTTTGAATTTTCGAAATATGAATATATGCCCCCGCTTTTAATGTATTGCGCGTTGGAATATATATTAAAAGTAAGTTATCGACATAAACCTGGTGTGAGTGGGCAAAGGACTGCCCGTAGATTTTCGTTGATGAAGATGCTCCGGGTGTACGCCACAGAAGCTGCTGCCTTTTTTTTTTTTTTGTGTACAAATCAAATTAGGGCCAATAGTTTAAATGAAATTGGCCCACCAATTAAATACAAAAGGCTCAATAATTAAATAAAACTAGGCCCAAAACTCAAATAGAATTGGGCCCAACAAGTTTGACAGGGCTTTGGAAATCTGGCCTACATTCCCGAAGCAACACGACTGGGATTCCCCATCCCACAAATAGAAATGCGCCCAGGCCGCGATTGGGCGGCGGTCAACGCGAGGAGGGAGGCTGCGAGCGTCGGGGAGGGTTCGTTGGTGGTGCGTGGCGGCTGCGCGCGCTGGGAGGCCGGCCGCGGGGAGGCGGCGTGCGGCACAGAGTCCGCGGCGGGAGGATCGGGGAGGAGTCCACGCGATTGGCGTCGAGGCGGGAAGAAACCCGCAATGGTCGGCGGCGCGGGGTGCGGGGAGAAAGCAGCGAGCGGCAGCGATTCGGCCAAGGGAGGCGGCGATTCGGCCAGGGGTGACAGTTAAGCGCGGCGGCGCTGTGAGGCTGGCAGGCCGCGTTCGGGGGCAACGGGGGCTGGAGACGTGGGGAGATCGCCGCCTGGTGGTAGGCGTGGCGGCCGCGAGCTCTGGCATGAGGCCGTCTGGCGGCTGCGGGCTGCGAGCTCTGGCCGCGGAGGAGGCGGTGCTGAGAGGAGGCCGCTGGGCATCGGCGCGGGGAGGAAGCCGCGAGCAGCGGCTCTGCTCGCCGGACGGCGACGAGGCTGCGGGGCGGCAGCGCGGGCTGGCGAGTCGCGGAGGAGGCTGGAGGTTGACGGCATATGCGCCGGCGGGCAGCGATGGCGAGCCTCCGCGGGTAGACGGGTATCGACCTCAAGGCGCGCGGATCGAGGTCGAAACCTTTTGACTTTTCAACGCACGTTGAGAGGCGTGCCAACAGAAGACTGACCACAGAAAAGTTGGCACACCACTCGAGGCGGTGGTTGGAGGATCTGATAACGAAAACAGTACGGATAAATGTATGTGGCTATTTGGATTATGCCCGGCAAACAATAAATGTAAAACGAACACGAACGATGGGGGAAGAACTTTTGTTCTTCCCTCAAATGAGAGCTTCTTGTATATATGAGAAATGAGGAAGAATGTGAACCCTTTACAATGAAGGGGTGACCCCCTATTTATAGAGGTTCACCCCCAAAGGCCCAAAAGTGGCCCTAAATTCGTCTCAACCCTTTACTTTAGGGATTTATTACAATATTAATCTAACAATCAACCGTAGACCTATAATACATTAAATACTCTTTTCTGATGTAGACTCTCGATCTTGTCGGGTCAGTGTATCTTTAGGAATCTGACCTTCTGTCAGGCGAGGATATTTCCTGCTGTAACATAATTTAATACATTATTTTTTTAAGTTGTACAATTTAAAAACATCTAATCATTTTCCAACAATAATTAAATGACATTAATGTTGCATAAATGTTCATATAGATGTCGATAAATAAAATTATTTTAAGAATTATAATAACATTTAAAAAATATTTTTAAGTTATGTTTTTAAAGTTTAAGAAAGTATTTTTAAAAATATTATTTTTATTTTTTAAAAGACACGATTCTATTTGTTGACAACTAAGTGAACTCTCTTTAACATATATGATAGTCACATCATTTAATTGTTACCTAAAAATTATCATAAGCTTCAAATTGCAAAATATAATAAGGTGGTGTATTAAATTGCAAAGAAAAAAAATTATAATTGATAAAAATCATAAAATTCGTGGTTATTTTTCAATTAATCCTATTTTATTTTATTACAAGACCGAATAACAATTTTCAATTAACCCTATTTTATTTTATTAAAGATGTTTACTTTTTTTGTCTCACAATTGTCTATCCATTTGACTCAATACAAATTTTAATGTGAGAATTGTTTATTTATATTATATGTAATAAAGTATCTTTTTTAGTGATATTATGGTAAATAGTTATAGGTCGCAACTAAATAAACCCCGCAAATGTTGTATATACCCCAATCATTAGATATACCCCATTAAAATAAAATAAATATTAAAATTTACTAAATAAACCCCATATTTTGACCATTATATCTCTTTTATTAAGAAAAAAAGAAATCATCATCCCCAATTGAAGCGGGTCTGCTATTTCCACAGTAAAAAAAGAAATAAAAATTTGATGGGATGATTTATTAAGAATATCAATTTATCATATGAGATTTCTTATAGGTTTTCGCATACGATCGAAATTTGGGTTATTTATATATTTATGTTTTAGTTCTCCGAATTTGCGCAGGTTTGGATTAATTCAATCCTTGATTCGTTTTTCCTTCTTGACAGCAATTTTTCGGATGCGTAAGTTGATTTTGAACATAACGATAGAGAAGATTCAAGGAATGATAGGTAATGCTTAGTGATGTTAAAGAAAATCGTAGTAATTAAGGTTAATGCATCATGTCGTGGCCGTGGAGAATGAAGATGATGATTTGTTAAACTGTAAACCAACCATTGTCCATGAATATTTCATGAGTTGGTTAGTTCTATTACTAAAAATTATTAAAAGAAATTAATTGAAAAAAAATTAGGGTTCTAGATTTTTTTTTTAGGAAGACGTAAATAGAGATTGAAAGAGTGAAGTTTTTAATTCTTAATTTATACAAGGGTAATATAGATATTTGACATATGAATATTTTTATCTAAAATAAATTCAGGGTGTGTATAATAGTTTCGGGGGTCTATTTAGCCGCAGTCATAGTTATAACTATTTATAATTTATTGTGGAATGACCATTTATATTTAATGGACAATCAATTATGCGATGAAGAGAGTAAAAAATTTTTTTTACTCTAATATTTTTATACATGTAGCCTAAAAGGCTGAAACACAAGAAAGTAGAGAACATAGAATGAAAAAAGTGAGAGATAGGAAGAGAATCAAGAAGAGAAAATATAAACGGATAAAAAGTTATCGTGAATAACCACCAATGATCAACATAGTTAGTACGGAACAACATATCTCAGTGGCCGAGAAGAAATCACCTAATTTCTGCAAGGGTAGATATTCTTTGTGGTCAAAACTACATACTTGCACTTCATTATTCTAGTAGGAATATCCCCAAATGCATATAATGTGATCCCTTTGTAATGATCCTGCAAATAATCTACAATCCACATACAGGTAAGAATAAAATCTATTAATTAATTTGAACATTTCACCCATAATTTTCAATGATAACTCCAACTACTAACGAAATATTTCAGTTATAACATTGTGCATGTTGAGCACAAAAATGATTGATTACGCACAAGTACAACACAATTAAAGGAACAAAATCAAAATTACACGGAGGATTTTACGTAGTTCGATCTAAACGATCTACGTCCACGGGGAGGTTAAAAAAACTTTATTAATGTAACTCACAACGTCAACGATTACAGATTAACACTCAAGTTAAAAGCTTTCTTCACCAAGTGATGAATTTCTCTCAAGAACCCTGATTCCCTAAATCGAACTGCTCTCGTTCAATTTGAAGAATGAAAACTATTGCTAAGCCTTGCACACACATGCCCAATATATAACTGAATTGGCCTTGAGTCGGTATTGATTTGCCAGCTTCTAATTTACCAATTCCCAAAACAAATTAACGGTTATTCAGTTTTGGAAATAACTGTTGATATTGAATACACTCCTCAAGTTGCTATCTGCACTCGTTTGATACTCTTCAGCTATCAAACTCTACAACTAACTCTTCATCTATCAAACTCTGCAGCCGTTACTTGAACTCTTCAGCCATTAAGTCTTCAGTTCAAACTCTTCAGCCCTTTAGTTCAAACTCTACAGTTATCAAACTCTGCAGTTCAAACTAACTAATGGACAAGTGCAATGATACTTTCTTCACAATCTTCCTCCTCAGTGCATATTGTCCATCACTTCCTCCAAGTTTCATGTCCAAATCAAGGAACATCCCATGTTACTAAGTTCATTAAGCTCATACAATGGATAAACCTCGAGCTTGGATGGACTTTAGTGAACATGTCTGCTGCATTATCTTCTATTGCAACTTTCTTGACAATCACAACACCTTTATCAATCATATCTCTAACAAGTGAAGTTTAACATCAATGTGTTTTGACCTCTCATGAAAAACCTGATGTTTAGCTAGATGAATGGCACTTTGGTTATCACAAAACACCTCAACACTGCCTTGAATGATGCTAAAATCTTTCAGTATGCCTCTCAACCACATTACTTCCTTGATTGCTTCAGTTAATGCAATATATTCTGCCTCAGTTGTGGATAAGGCTACCACTGGCTGTTGTACAGCTCTCCACACTACCGATGTTCCATATAGTGTAAAGACATACCCTGATAGTGACCTCCTTGTGTCAATGTTCCCTGCAAAATCCGAGTCAACATATCCTTCAAGTGGATTTCCTCCTGCCTCAAATCTTTTGAACATCAATCCAGCATTGAGTGATCCCCGCAAGTACCTAAAAGTCCACTTCAATGTCTCCAAGTGGCTCTTACCAGGATTTGCCATGAATCTGCCCACCACAGATATTCCATGGGATAAATTAGGCCTGCTACATATCATAGCATATATAATACTGCCAACTCCACTAGCATATGATATCTTAGCCATTTCCTTTATGTCATCATTGGTCCTTGGTGACTGAGTCACTGAAAGTCTAAACTGTTGTCCCAAAGGTACAGTCACAGCCCTGGCCTCATGCATATTGAACCTCTTGAGAACTTTGGTTAGGTAATTCTTTTGAGATAAGAACAAAGTTCCAGCAACTCTATCTCTATAAATGTCCATTCCCAGAATCTTCTTTGCATCTTCAGGTCCTTCATCTCAAATTTTGAACTCAGTTTGCCCTTCAGCATGTCAATCCTTTTCATGCTTTTACTAGCAATAAGCATGTCATCCACATAGATCAACAGATAGGTAACTACATTGTTAGGATAAAAGTTGTTAGTTTTGATGAGTTAAAACAAACCAGAGAATGTAATAGGACCATCTGGACCTGTTAGCCAGATGATGAACTAGATTAGGACTTAGTCTAGGGGGAACTGCCAGACCAGAAGACTTCACCGGAAGAGTCACCAGAAGACCTACCAGAAGACCCTCCAGAGGACTTCACTAGAGGACTCCACCAGAAGACTTCACCAGATGAGACTGACCAGAGGCAGATAACCTTTCCCAGACCAGACGAGTCTGGTGAACCAAAAGATGCTCAGAATCATCTCTTGATTCTACTGAGTATTCTGGTTCTTGACCAGATCCAGACCAGAAGACACTGAGGTCACCTGGTACCTGGTCATGCATTCTCTGGAGAGAATCAGAGTTAGGCATTGGAAGCACTTGACCGTTGGTGATTCAAATCAAGTCAACAAGATCAGGATTGGAAAGTTTTGAAGTCAATCAATCCAAAGATCCCACCAACCAAATCAATCAATTAGGGAATTGATTGATTGAAAGCTTCCCTAAATAGAGGATCTGATTAGATTAGCTCTCCAACGGCTATACTCTAATCACCTCTATAAATACAAGAGTGCAAATTCAAAGAAAGGCTCTAGAGATTCTCACGCGCAAGAAGACATTGTCCAAGCCTTGTTCATTTCCTCTTAAGCACTCTTATTGCTCTTATCCTACATATATACTCTTAAAGGAGTTGTTGGATCTCAACTTGTTCATCTCTAAGAAAAGGTTGAAGGCTGTAGACTTTAGATCGAAGTTAGATCTAAAGTGTTTGTAAGAAGGAACTGGTACTTCACAATTCCAGTACGTAAGTGGTTTGTTGGTTGGTTAGTGAGACCCCTTTTGATCAAAGAGAGAGTGGACGTAGGACTTGTTGTCCGAACCACTATATATCCGGTCCATTTACTGCTTTCCTCATTTTAGTTTTAATTTTATTCTTAGTGCTCTTATAAAAGATCTTGTTAAAAAGACATAATCTTTAAAGCTTCCGCAACATAGTTATCATCTTTAAATTAGTGGGACCAACATACATGATTCCCATGTTTCTCAAAGTAAACACAGTTATCATACCTACACCTCTCAAGACCAATCTCATTCATGAAACTGTTAAACTTTTTGTTCCATTGTCTTGAACTTTGTTTAAGTCCATATAGTGACTTTCTCAAGTGGCACACCTTGTCTTCATTTCTTGGAATCACAAAACCCTCAGGCTGTCTTATGTAGATGTCTTCAACCAAATCTCCATTCAAGAATGCAGTTTTGACATCTAATTGTTGTAATTCTATATTGTCTTGAGCCACCTTTGCAAGCAACAGTCTAATGGAGAAATGTTTAATAACTGGAGAAAAAACTTCATTGAAATCAATACCCTCCTTCTGAGTGAAACCCCTTGCTACTAACCTTGCTTTGTATCTTATTTGCTCAGTTTCAGCACATTTAATCTTCTTCTTGAACACCCATTTACAGCTGATGACTTTCTTTCCTTTTGGATTATTTATGAGTTTCCAGGTTCCATTCTTCTCAAGTGATTGTAGTCCCTCCATCATTGCTACCATCCACTAATCTTTCTCCTTGATAGCAATAGCTTCCTTGAAGCTCTGTGGTTCATGATATTCTATTTCTTCAGTAGCTACCAGTGCATATGATACCATATCAACATGGTCAAATCTTTTTGGTGGATGAATCTCCCTCCTAGCTCTATCTCTTGTGAGGCTGTAATTTCTGAGGTCTTGAGCTTCGGTGACATCTTCTTCTGTGATGTCTTGATCTTCCTCAGAATCTGAAACCTACTCATTATTAAGACCATCATCTTCTTGAGGTTGTGTTTGGCATGTGTCTGCCTCCTCTAGCTCAACTGATGTAGTGACAGTGGTTATGTCTCCATATAAATCCTGAGCATCACCATTGTGCTCTCAAGCCATCACATCTTCATTGAACATTACATCCCTGCTAACAATACATCTCTTATGTCCTTGTTCTAAGCACTGGAGTTTGTAACCCTTCTCTCCCTTAGGATAACCAATGAAGATGCACCTCAAGGCTCTAGACTCCAGCTTATCTTGTTTGATGTGCACAAAGGTTTGACATCCAAACACCTTGAGGTCTGAGTAGTTGGATAACTTTCCATACCAGACTTCATCTGGAGTTTTGAAGTCTACAACTGATGATGGTGTCTTGTTTATTAAAAAACAAGTTGTGCTTATTGCCTCTCCCCAGAATGTCTTTGGCAACTTTGCATCTTCTAGCATGCATCTCACCCTTTCAAGTATGGTCCTATTCATTCTTTCTGCAAGACCATTTTGCTGTGGATTTGATGGTGCTGTTTTGTGCCTTGTGATTCCTTTATGTCTGCAATAATCATTGAACTCCTCTGAGAGATACTCAAGTCCATTATCATTTCTAAGGTGTTTTATCTTCTTTCCCCTTTGATTTTCTTGTTTGACAACCCATTCTTTGAACTTCTGGAAAACTTCATTCTTGTGCTTCAAGATATACACCCAGACTTTCCTGCTAAAATCATCAATTAGGGTCATAAAATATCAGAATGAATGTAGTCCAAAACTTCCTGAGTCTTGTATATCCCTTTAGGATATGGGTGTTTCTTGGACTTGCCAAGTACACAATGATCATAGAACTGCAGTTTTACTTCAGTGCTAGTGCCAAATACCTTTCTATTGGATAGCTTATTCATCCCTTTCTCACCTATATGGCCTAGTCTTCTGTGCCAAAGTAGTGCTTCTTTAGGATCCATCGAATAATCAGTGGATCCAGATATAGAGTTTCCCATCAGTATATACATCCCATTCACTTTATTTCCTGTCATTACCACATTTCCATTCTTGGTGACCAACATAGAACCATTTTGAGTGTTGAACTCATATCCAGCAGCATTCAAAATTCCTCTTGAGATCAGGTACATACCTGACCTTTGTGATTTGAATGTCATTGCCATTTGTCATTCTGATCCTGATGGATCTTATTCCTTCCACCTTACATGATTGATCATTTCCCAGCAATACATGTCCTCCATCTATCTCCTTCAGATCCTAAAACCAACTTTGATGTGGACACACATTGACTTAAATGCAAAATACTAGCTATACTAGTAGTTACCCCACAAGAGTACGAGATCCCTACAGTACGGGCGAGTATATGGACCAAGTATATCGAACCCAAGGAAAGGTATATATGCGAATAGAGCCCTGGAGATCTACGTCTCGTAGTTAATATGAATGTACGTTTGGGTTTAAGAATTCTGTTAAACTACTTAATGCAAATAATTAAATTAAACTAATAACTAGGGTTTTAATAAGATATGAGATGGTGATGCTCATGATAGGAATTCCTACGTATACTAACGGAGTTGGTACAATAACTAAAATAATCGTGATGTGCAATTAATAATCCTAAGCGTCTTGAAACTAGACAATCAACTTCCCTAATCTAGCACAAGATTGAAAGACTAAAAGCTCAAGAATTAACCCTAATACTTCGTCATATCAACCTACTTCACTAATCCACTAAACAAGTTATATGGATTGTGCTTAATTAATGAGGCCCTAATTTAACTAAGATGATACGGTCGTCCTCCCTAGATAAACCGGTAGATGATAAACCCCTTCTAAAACCCTTTCCTTAAGCATATTCTTTATTAAAGATTGATGCGGTCGTCTTCTCTCTAACAATTTTCGTACTCAATTCCAAGATAATTCTAGGGCTTATTTTTAGAATTCAATTAATTAAGAGACCTAAGACTAAACATCATGAATTATCCTAACTACATACCAACGTCCTACTTCTACGAGTTCATCCTATCCTAAGCATGCAAGGGTTCTAGCCTAACATGGTGGTTTGGATAACGAAAGCAATAACGATGATCAACATAAACATACTTGAATTAACAACTAAATTAATGAACATAAACAACGAATGAATCAATGTCTAAAAAATAATCTCTTATAATCTGAAAAGCTAGAGTTTATAGTTTCAAGGAACTAAGAAAGAAAGATTAATCTAAGAAGTTCGAAAGAAATAATTAAACTATGAATTCGTAAATCAAAACCTCGATTACAAAGTATGAAACTCTTCTAATCTCTCTACCAAGTTCTCTCTTGCTCCAAGTATGTAAAAATATGAATAGTGATCAAAGGGTCTCTAAAAACGAGCTTAGGATCGGGTATTTATAAGCAACAGGCTGGTCGAATGTTGCAGTCGGTTGAGCACTAGGCGCTCGACCTGTACGCGGTCGAGTACCTTAGACTTCCAGAACCATTTTAGCGCTCGACACCCTTTTGCTCGAGCGCTCGAGCACCTCCTTCCTTGAGCCAAGTGACACTTTTTCTTACACGAACTAACACTTTTCGTATTTCTTCGGTATCTTCTCATCCGGGCATCCATTTGAGTCGATTCAAAGTCCTACAAACTCCATTCTTCACCCCCTATCCATCTATGAGCATCAAAGAGACAAATTCATTAGTTTATGAAAATAGTACTCAATTGACTCTAAATACTCATCCAATTCACTCAAAACACGGGCAAACCGAGCTATAAATCATAACAATTTCACGCCTAATCAACCCCCCCAAACTTACCATATTACTTGTCCTCAAGCAATGAAATAATAAGTCAAGTGAAATTGTTAAGAATGAATTATAGAACCAAATCATGCAAGTAATAGTGTTCAAGCTTCAAAGATCGATCACCCACACACAAACTCACCCCCTTCATCATACTCATGCATAAACAATAAGAACCACCAAAATCCACAAAGCCCAAATAATCCCTTTAATAACCTTGTCCACCAACATAACAACCCACCTTACCCATACCATTACCCACCATACCCGTATCCACCATACTACCCCCCACAACCTACTTATAACCAACCACACATACCTCTACCACATGTTTACCCTCAGCATATTCCTCAGCAAGTATAAGGACCAAGTATATCGAACCCAAGGAAAGGTATGTATGCGAATAGAGGCCTGAAGATCTACGCGTCGTAGTTAATATGAGTGTATGTTTTTGGATTTTTGAGATATTAATTCTAAACTAAATTATACTAATTATGTGCTAAAGAATAAATTAAACTAATTAACTTCGGTTTGTATGCAAATATGATATGGTGATGCTTAGGATAGAAATCCTTACGTATACTAACAAAGTTGGTACAGTAACTAGAATAATCGTGATGTGCAAGTAATAATTCTAAGCGTACTAAAACTAGGCAATCAACTTCCCTAATCTAGCACAAGATTGAAAGTCTAAAATCTCAAGAATTAACCCTAATACTTCGTCAAATCAACCTACTTCACAAATCTGCTAATCAAGTTATATGGATTCTGCTTAATTAATGAAACCCTAATTTAACTAAGGTGATGCAGTCGTCCTCCCTAGATAAACCAGTAGATGATAAACCCCTTCTAAAACCCTTTCCTTAAGCCTATTCGTTATTAAAGAGTGATGCGGTCGTCTTCTCTCTAACAATTTTCGTACTCAATTCCAAGATAATTCTAGGGTTTATTTTAAAAATTCAATTAATTAAGAGAACTAACACTAAACATCACGAATTATCCTAATTACGTACCAACATCCTACTTCTACGAGTTCATCCTATCCTAAGCATGCAAGAGTTCTAGCCTAACATAGTGATTGAAATAACAGAAGCAATAATATGAACGATAAACATAAACATACTTGAATTAACAACTAAATTAAAGAACATCAACAATGAATAAATCAAAGTCTCAAAATCAATCTCTTATAATATTAAAATCTAGGGTTTATAGTTTCCAAGACAAAGAAAGTAAGAATTAATCTAAAAAGTTCGGAAGAAAAACTAAAACTGTGAATTCGTAAATCAAAATCTCGATTACAAAGTATGAAACTCATCCAATCTCTCTACCAAGCTCTCTCCTTGCTCCAAGTATGTAAAAATATGAATAGTGATCAAAGGGTCTCTAAAAACAAGCTTAGGATCGGGTATTTATAAGAAACAGTCCTAAAATAGGCGAAAAAGGCCAAAACGCACAATCTTGGGTCTTGGTCCAGTCGAGTGGTTCAAACTTACAGCGCTAACAGGGCGCTCGAGCTCCATCTAATCGAGAGTGCTATGTTGCACAGATTCGTTGAAATTAATAGGTATGCAGTATCCGATACGCATAGGGTGCGGGTGCGATTCGTGGCGGATTCGCACCCTATTCGCCACCTGGCGTATCGGTCAGTTTTTAAAAAAAAAATATTTGGATTCGTGAATCCGTGTGAAAGGATTCACGAATCGGGATTCTTACTGGGTTGGTTGTTTTGATTTATGCATCAATCTTAGTTTGGCTGCGCGGTGGTGTCCCTTTCCTTTTCCGATTGTTCTCGATGGTAACAACTATGTGGAGTTGAGATTAGATTAGTCACCTCCATACAAATCGGTCACACGTAGGAAACGATCGGATCTGCAGAATAATTTCACTGCATCGGAGCAGCTTTTCTTTTCCAATTTTTCGCCACCGACAGGTGACTCTGTTCATCTTTTGCAGCCGCTGGATAAGATCTAAGAAAGTATCGTGTGTAAAACCTTATTAAATGTATGGGCCATCATAAATTTATCTTTTATTAGCTGATTGGGCTACTAACTAATTGAGCTACTTGGGCCATGGGTATATATTTGGGCTTTAATAGGCTTGTTAATTAATTAATTTGGCTATTATAATTTTTTTTTGGATTAATAAGTATTTAAATGATTGTTTTGTTGTTTTATTTGGTAAACACTATATATTTTTATACATATTATATATAATAAAATAAATTTAAATAGACGTATCCTTGCCGAATCGTATCCTATTTTTTTTAAAAATTTCGTATCCCTGCACCCGTGTCGTATCGCTCCCGCACCCGTGCAACATAGGTCTAGTGTTGCAGCCGGTCGAGCACTAGGCGCTCGACCTGTACTTGGTCGAGTGCCTTAGACTTCCAGAACCATTTTAGTACTCGAGGCACTCGAGCACCTCCTTCCTTGAGCCAAGTGACACTTTTCCTTGCACGAACTAACACTTTTCGTATTTCTTCGATATCTTCTCATCCGGGCATCCATTTGAGTCGATTCAAAGTTCTACAAACTCCATTCTTCGCCCTCTATCCATCTATGAGCATCAAAGATGCAAATTCATTAGTTTATGAAAATAACACTCAATTGACTCTAAATACTCATCAAATTCACTCAAAACACGGGCAAATCGAGCTACAAATCATAACAATTTCACGCCTAATCAACCCCCCAAACTTACCATATTGTTTGTCCTCAAGAAATAAAATAATAAGTCAAGTGAAATTGTTAAGAATGAATTATAGAACCAAATCATGCAAGTAATAGTGTTCAAGCTTCAAAGATCGATCACCCACACACAAACTCACCCCCTTCATCATACTCATGCATAAACAATAAGAACCACCAAAATCAAACATGGATGTGCTCTCGACGATGTGTTTCACTCCCTCACAAGTGTTTAGCAATAATAAGGGACTCACTCAATCAATCAATCACACATATCAGCAGCTATAAACTTGTAAGCACTCTCAACTTCGACCATACTCTAGGATCCATGCCGAATAAAAAAGGACTTTCTCAAGGTTGTAATGTAAGGCTCTTTGGACGGTGTCGGTGATAAAATTTAATCGGGAGGTTTAGTGACTATTTTAGTTCAGTTCAAGACCACCAATCAATAACGTGTGATTGATTACCACCGTAAATGGTAAATCGAAGATTCGAGTTATGAAATCGTAAATGCGAAAGTTGAAGTTGTATTTATTTCGTATGTGTGTACGTTTAGGTGTGTTTGTGTGTGTTTTAGGAGTATTTGTGAATTTGAACTTGTATTTCTTTAGCTGGAGAACAACTATTTATAGAGACTAGCAAGTAGGAGGTGTCCAAGACTCTTGGACTTCCTAGCTTGCATGCTAGACAAGTGTCCTTTGACCTTATCTAAGCTGAATCTTAGTTACAAAGTCTTCTTTGGTCTTATCCCGGACTTCATTGTTGCTCGTCCAGGTCGGCTTAATTGATCTAGTATGATCATCCGATAAAAATTGTTCGCCTTTTGAGGTTATGGCTCAGAAGTTATCGCCTTTGTGTTTCGCACAGATTGGCTTAAGGATCTTGGTCCTTTGTTCGTCAGCGTACACTTCTTAGGCTGGTGGATGCACCACCTTTTGATAATGTTGCTCGTCATCAGTGGCTCAATGTTGGGCTTATATCTGGCCTTGGGTCTTTAGACCTGATCGTCAACAAGTTGTTCGTCGATGGAGTTGTTCGTCATTTCGTACATCACCTGGATTGATTTGTACACTCATTTTTGATTTTCTTTGTTAATCATCTTTGATTTAGAGTTGATTCTTCGTAATCTATATCAAGGCCTTAATACCTGTTCGCCCAACAATAATTGATGTTCGCCTATCAACAATTGCCCCCTATCCTGACTAGATGTTGCCCCAGACGAGCAACTTTGTGGCGAGCAACTATAGTTAGGATACTATACTGGTGAGGATTCAGACGAACATCATTGAATCGGGCGAGCAACTTCGGGTTTGCCTCTTCACCTTCCCACAATCTGGGGGATGTACGAGGATGACGTGGGCGGTATGATTGCGCGCCGCCCACGCGCGATCATTCCCTAGGCCACGCGCCTCAAGATTTGCACGCCAGTCCTCCGATTTTCGCTTATGCTCGAAAAAGACCCCGTTTTTCTTCAAATTGGCCCATACTTTGTAGGAAACTACACTCTGTACCCCGTTTTTACTTGGGGTATAAATACGAGTGGGAAATAAAAGTTTTCCCACTCTTAACCCTCTGCTACAGTTTCTCCGACAAATTCCACCATTTCCGGCGACTCCAAGCTTTTCCGACGACGTTTCTTCAGCATTTGGCCTCCAATTCTGAAGTAAGGTAGTTATTTTCTCATATCTTTCATTCTTCACTCTTTTCTTCCGCCATTTTCTCCATTTGTACCTTCGCCGCCGTGGGGTGGGGGAGGGGGGGGGGGGGGGGAATTTGCGCCGCCGTCGACCGCCCAGAACCGCCACCGGAGACCCAAAAATCTTACTTCTAACCTTAAACAATTCTTTCATTAAACTGATGTCCTCCCACTTGAGCAACCAAAACTCGGAGGAGACTTTGGGTCCCCTTTTCCCGATCGTGCCGTTTGTCGAACAACCACCATTTGAGGTTTCCTCGGAAACGCACCCGGATGTGGATTCGGTGGTTCGATCAACGGAGGATTCCGGTGCTCGCCAATCTAACGAAGAGATTTGGGAGGCCGCGAGCAATACCTCCGATGAGCAATCTTCCTCGAACTCTGACTCTGAGGAGGATCCAGAGTTTGACGAGCTTACCCCTGAATTTCTGGAAGGGATAAGGTTTCCAGGCCCTAAGATGCTCAAAAATGAAATTCCCACGGGTGTTGCTCGCCCATTCGATTGGCGAGCATACTCTGCTGAGCACGCGAACAACTTTCCTTGCCCCCCGCATCAAGTTTTGGATTTGGTAAGAACCGAGTACCAGACGAGCAGAATCAAAAGTGTTGTTCGTAAAGACGAGCTCAACCTCATCCGAGAGGCATATCAAATTCCCTATGACATCTTCATGTGGGCTCCTAAGAGGAAGGAAATAGCTGATCGTCCTCCTCCAGGGTGTACGACGATCAACATAGACACACTGATCGCGGGGCTAAGGTTGCCACTGCCTCCCGTTGTTGGTCGTTTTCTGGAGGCGACCAACTTAGCCATCACCCAAATAACTCCCATTGGGTGGATGAACTTGCTCGGCATCATGGGCTTGTTCTCCCTGGAAGGGTATGTGGATCGCATCACTGCTGAAGAGGTCAACTATCTGATGACCATCACCAAGTATCCGAGAGGCGAGCAAGTTACTGTTGCGGTTCCTCCCTGTTTTGGACTACTAGAGCAAAGAGTCCACGAGATGCCGCCTCCGAAGGGATGGAGAAAGAAAGATAATCCGCCTTCCAAAGTGTTGGCGATGACGAACAAGTCCGAGGGGGCCCGAGTTGCTCGCCCGGCCGCACCTTCTGCAAATCCCCCACCATCTCCTCCCCCGGCCCCATCCCCCCGAGGAGCAAAGCGCTTGAAAAAAGGGGATGGGTCCTTCGTGGCACAGACCGCTCCTACCGGGAACAAAGGCAAGGAGAAAGTGGGGAAGAGCCATGCTCGCCCCCACACTGAAGGAGAAGTTATTCGCCACTCTTCCATCGAGCCGGCGGAGAAGGCAGGCAAAGCGGGTAAAGACTCCACTCCTGTTCGCGGTCCCGAGGACATAACCCTTCTGGGTTGGGACGAGAGGAAATTCCAGGAGTAAGTGCATCTAACATTATCACTGGCGAACAACTCTTATAAACTTGAAAAATATCTCGTAACTTATATCTTTGTTCGCAGGTACCGGGCCGAGGATCATCCCGAACGAGCAGCCTCCGTTCACCAATATACCTGCTCAAAGACTCCGGTGAACATCCGAGAGATTCCAGGCAAACACGTCCGCTGGGCAACTGAACTGATCTCCCGATCATGGACCCGGCCCTTGGAGACGACCATCTCTGCCCAAGGCATAGCGGACAACTTCCACTTTTCCATGATGCAGCATGCAAATTGCCTCATAACTGCTCAGAGAGGGATGGCCCAGCTCGCCGAGCTCGAAGATGCTGTTCGCCGTTATGCCAGCACTGCTCGACAACTAGAGCTGGCAAAACGGGCGGGCTGGGCTGGCCCGGCCCAGCCCATCGGGCCAATCACTATTCGCGGGCCAGGCCGGCCCGGCCCATTTGCATGTCGGGCCTATAAAATCCCAGCCCATTTCGGCCCAATCCTAGCCCGCGGGCTAACGGGCCGGCCCGACCCGTTTCAATTTTTTTTTCTAATCTCAAAATAATGTTTGGTAGATTTTTTTTTATTCCACGGTATTGAAAATTGAGGGGCTTCATATACAAAATTCCTTATTATGACATTAATTATCAAGTCAAGTATGTTTAAAAAAATTTAAATATACAACACTAAATATCATTTAAAAACTAAATATACAACACTAAATTCCTTATTATGGCAGTATCAAGTCAAGTATGTCCATATATTTGTAATTACAACACTAAATATCATTTAAAGAAACAACACTAATTATAATCTTTTAAAAAAATAGATAAAAATAAATAAATAAATAAAATCAACCGGGCCAAACGGGCCGGCCCGTGGCCCGTCGGGCCAAGCCCATTTGGCCCGCCGGGCCAAAAACGGCCCGGTTTTTCGGGCCTCTATTTTTTGGGCCCAGCCCAGCCCATGGGCCGGGCCGGCCAGGCCGGGCCCAAATTGCCAGCTATATCGACAACTGACCGAAGAGAAGGACGGCCTGGTCAGCCAATATGAGGCCAAACTTGCTCGTCTCAATAACCAAATCACCATCTACCTTGATAACGAGAAGAAATATCTTGAAGAAATTCAAGTTTATCTGGTGAATTGAAAGGCAAGGAGGCCTTGCTCGGCGAGGAAAAGAAGAAGCTGTCCGCGGCCGAGCAGAAAATTGCCGAGCTTGAAGCGGAAAATGCTCGCCTTAGGGATGTGGAGGCCAGTATCTTCACCCGCGAGCAGCTTGAGGCTGAGCTCCAAGTCCGGTCTGCCCCTATCTCGAACTTGGGATATATTTGCGCCTACGCCGACTGCATCCGCATGGCTGACGTGCATGATTATAAGGATATGGTGGACGAGATGGGTAAGGACTTGACTGAATTCCTGGAGACTTATCCCCCGCCGAACAACATTGAAATCCAACTGGGGGATATAGCGGAGCTAGGGGTCAAGATTGACAGCCTTGACCCTAGTATCACTATTACTCGCCCTCCAGCTCTAGTTGACGAGGGCGAGCAAGAGGAAGAACCGGCTGTTGCGGACGAGCAAACTGCTAGGGAAAGGGAACAAAAAGCAGCTGAGGATATGGCCAGAGACATGATTGTTGACCCTCCTGCAGATCAGACTCAAGACCTTTCTCCCGCCGAGCAGTAATAGATTCAGGGCTTAGACTAGTCTTTATTTTGTAATATTTGCTCGCTCTTTTTGTAGTACACTTCTATAATTCTTGTACTATTTTTTAGGCTTCAAAGCCTTTTTTATTTAATGAATATCTTTCTTTTGTCCGCTCATTTTCTTTTTATATGTTAATTGCCTTTACATTTTTATCAATGCTTTTGCAATTATAACATATAATTTTGGGCTTTGTTCGATTTGAACCTTGCCTTTCGATGGAATCAGGGTTTAGACTTAGGTTATGTTCATTTTAAAAAACGAATAACCTTTAAGTGGCTTTGGTCCTTAAAGATGGACTTGTACCTCAAGCTTTGGACTTTTCTTTCAACGAACAACTATATATACATTGTGAAAAATTTACAAGTATTGTAAGACTGTTCGTCACTAACATATACAACCTGACGAATAACTTTGAACACTAACTAAAACATGCTCGTTTATAATATTTTGGCCGAGCAACTTTGTCTAAAATAAAAAAAGATGAAACAACACTAGACTATACAATGTGCCGAACAACTTTTCGTTCTATACTTTGCAAAATTTTAAAAAATTAGGCAAGTTTTTGGTTTGCCTTACTTGGTTCACCTGCCACCCAAGACATTTGTTCATCCATTCAAGAACTTGTTCTACTTATTGATAGTACTTCTTTAGATGTACAACATTCCAGGAGTATTGGGCCGGCTTGCCTTCCATATCTTCGATATCATATACACCATTAACGAATTTTTCCGTTATACGATACGGGCCCTCCCAAGTTGGTCCCAATACACCTGGAGATTGGGCAAGCAACTTTCTTAGAACCAAATCTCCAACTCTGAATTCCCTGATTTTGACATGGGAATTGTAGTAGCGTTCTGCTCGCTGCTTATAGGTAGCATTTTTTAGCTCGACACTTAATCTTTTTTCTTCGAGCAAATCCATTTCAGTAGCTAGAGCAGAGTTGTTCGCCTGCTCATCAAAGTTGGTCGCCCTGATTGTGTTGGTCTTTAATTCGATTAGTATCACAGCTTCTGTTCTGAAAGTCATTGCAAAAGGTGTTTCTCCGGTGCTTAACCTGGGAGAAACTCTGTATGCCCACAAGACTTCCGGAAGTTCTTCAGACCAACTATTTTTGCTCTCCGCCAGCCGTACTTTTAATGTATGCTTGATTATCTTGTTCACGGCTTCAACTTGTCCATTTGACTCGGGATGATAGAGCGTAGAATAATATTTTTTGATCCCCCACTTCGTACAGAAATCTCTTAACTCTTTCCCATCAAACGCGGACCATTGTCTGTCACAATGGTTTGTGGAACCCCAAAATGACAGACAATGTTCTTCAAAATGAAGTTGATCATTTTTTGCTGCGTGATCTTTACATGGCCTCTGCTTCCGCCAATTTCGTAAAATAATCGACTGCCACGACGGCAAATAGAACATTTCCAACCTCTGTTGGGAAGGGACCAATAATGTCCATTCCCCACCTTGCAAATGGCCATGGGCTATAAACTGATATGAGCTGTTGAGCCGGGGCATGAATGTTTGGGGCAAAAATTTGGCATTGATGGCAAGTTTTTGCTTTCTTGATTGAGTCCTGAAGTAAAGTTGGCCAATAATAGCCTTGTCTGATGGTTTTGTATGCCAAGGCTTGCCCCCCAGTGTGATTTCCACATATTCCGGCATGTATTTCTTCGAGTATTGCTCGTCCTTGCCCCCTAGGCAAACATTTGAGAAGTGGGATTGATATTCCTCTTTTGTAAAGCTGCTCGCCCACCAGAGTATATCTGGTGGCTTGCTTTGTTAGCTTGGCAGCTTCAAAAGAGTTGTTTGGTTTTTCCCCACTTTTCAAGTATTTGACTATACTTGTTCTCCAGTCTTCTTCTTCATTTATTTGTTCGTCGAGTTGATTGACATTATAACTTGTTGTTGATGGATTGTTCATTTTTGTGATTATAATGTCGGCCAACTCGGCTGGCCCTTCGCTTGTTGCTAGTCGGGCCAACGCATCTGCTTGTGTGTTGCTTGTCCTTGGAATTTGCTCAATGAAGACTTGATCTAGCAAGGACATCAAATGAGCAACAATTCGCTGATACTCGATCATGTGATCGTCTTTGGCCTCGTACTCCCCTCGAACCTGGTTCACAATCAGTTGTGAGTCGCTGAATATTTGCAGTCGTCTGACACCCACAGCAAGGGATAGGTGAAGACCAGCAATGAGAGCTTCATATTCAGCTTCGTTGTTGGTTGTCATGAAACCAAATTTGATTGCCGAGGTGAATACTTGCCTGTTAGGACTAATTAGAACTACTCCTGCCCCCGAGGCTACGTTGGTTGAAGATCCGTCGACATAGAGATGCCAGGGGTGATCAAGTCCTCTCGTCGGATCTGGCGGGAAAGTTAGCTCGACTATAAAGTCGGCTAGAGCTTGCCCTTTGATCGCTGTTAGAAGAGCATAGGTTACCCCAAATTGGCTAATCTCTAGTGACCACTTTAATAGACGACCAGCTGTGTCGAGGCGATGGAGAATTTGTCTGAGTGGGAAAGTTGTTAGCACTTCAACTTAATGATAAAAAAAGTATGGTCGTAACTTTCTCACACTCATGACAAGTGCGTACGCCAACTTTTCAGTTGGGGAGTATTTGATCTCCGCATCATGCAAAGCCTGGCTGACGTAGTAGATGGGTTGATGGAATTTGCCATCTTCTCGCACCAGAACGAAACTGATTGCCACTTCTGACGCTGCCAGGTACAAGTATAGCTTTTCTCCGGGGATGGGTTTTGATAGAATTTTAACATCCCCCAGGTAGTCCTTTAGTTGGTCGAACGCCTTTTGACAGTTGTTAGTCCATGTGAACTTTCCTTTCTTGATGGCTTCAAAGAATTGACGGCATTTGTCCCCTGATCTGGATATGAACCGGTTCAAAGCTGATAGGCATCCCGTGAGCTTTTGCACTTCTTTTACTAAACATGGTGGTTGCATATCCACAATAGCTTTGACTTTTTTTGGATTGGCTTCAATCCCTCGTTGACTAACAAGATGGCCCAGGAACTTTTCGGAATGGACTCCAAAGCTGCTCTTTTTCGGGTTCAACTTCATGTTATAATGTCGAAGAATATCGAACACCTGGGTCAAATGCTGGAGATGATCTTCTTTTCAGGGGCTTTTGACTACGATATCGTCTACATAGACTTCTACCATATCTCTGATTTGTTCGTCGAACATCTTGTTTACCAACCTCTGATATGTTGCTCCGACATTGATGAAGCAGAATGACATTCTTCTCCAGCACATCAAGTTTTTATTTGTGTAAAATGCTGTGTTTTCTTGATCGTCTGGATGCATTGGAATTTGATGGTACCCGGGAAAGACACCCATGAATGTTAGCATCTCGTGACCCACAGTGCTGTCCACCAATTGATCAATATGGGGGAGAGGAAAGTTGTCCTTCGGGCATGCTGCATTCAGATCCGTAAAATCTATGTATAGCCTCCAGGTCCCGTTTGGTTTCCTCACAAGGACTGGGTTTGCTACTCACTGTGGACAGAGTGCTTGTCGGATTAGATCGTTGTCTAATAACTTCTCCACCTCTTCATTCAAAGCTTGATACTTGTCTGGGCCATATTTTCTTCGTTTTTGATGGACATGCCTTTTTGCTTGATTGATGTTGAGCTTGTGACAAACATGTTTTGGATCTATTCCCACCATGTCTGCATGAGACCAAGTAAAAACATCTAGATTCTTGCTGATGAACTCTTTCATTCGGGATCTGTAAGGCTCAGAGAGCTCAGATCCTATGTATAATTCGAGGTCTTCGTTTTCAGGATTAACTTTGAACGCCTCCAGTTCTTCAATTGGAGTTGCTCGTCATTTTTGTCCTTTCCAACGAGGATCAAGTATTGGTCCCTCAGGGTTGAAGTCATTTTCAATACTCATGGGCTCTGCTCCCAAGCGGGGATCTAGATCGTCTGTTGGTCCTGATTTATTGTTGTTAGTCAACACCTGGCTCTCCAAGTTATCTGGTGAGTGTTGCTCGTCACCACCCCTTTGTTGTTCGTCAGAATGAAATTCTCTATGGGTGGTGATAAGTTGTTCGTCCAACACTTGCTCGTCAAGATGTTGCTCGTCCGTATCCATGTGGTCCTCCTCTATGCCCATCATGTTCTCCAATATTGATGACTCATCAACAGGATAGCTGGTGGTGGCTTCCATCATGGATACTAGCGCATGCTTTGCCTGCAACTGCAGGAGACATTCTCGAGCCTTTCTTTGATCTCCCTTTATTGTGCCTGCTCCACTTGCTGTTGGAAACTTTAGGCAATAATGGTAAGTTGAACATGCAGCTTTAAATTCATTTAGAAAAGGTCGACCAAGAAACCCGTTGTAGGTCGATTCCTGATCCACAACCAAGAAATCTACCATTCTCGTTATGTTTTTCTCGGGTTCCTCGACTGTTACAAGCTGAACAGACATCCTAATTTTCCCTAACGGGACTGTTACAGCATTTCCGAAGCCTAAGATTCTATGATTTGAGTCACATATATAGCCCGAGTAGTCTCCAAGTTGATCGAGCGTCTTCTTGAAAAGAATGTTGGTGTAGGCTCCTGTGTCCACCAACAATCTGTGTACTCTGGTCTCCATGATCTTAGCACAGATCACGAGCGAATCATTATGGGGGGTCAGTATTCCCTCCAAATCCTTTTCAGTGAAGGTCAGTTCTGCTGTTTGCATGATGAATGGTTTAACCCCCATTCCTTGTACTTGGTCGATCGCTCGCAATTTGACTTTTCTTTTTCGGTTGGAGATTGGCGGTCATCCATTAGAACATCCTCCCGCTGGTCCCACAGGTTCCATCATGTATAGGTCCTCATGTGGACGAGCAGCAACGGCCGGAACTGGTCGCCCGGGTTTATTATTCTTCTGAGGTTGATCATCCCCATCTTTGGAGTTGTTCTCCCGGGCTCTCTTTCTAGGTTGTCTTTTAACAAAATCGAAGAGCTTCCCCTCCTCGTAGAACCGCCATAGTTGTTTGAGCAAATCTCTACATTCACTAGTAAAGTGCCCCACGCTTTGATGGTAGGCACAATACTTGTTAGGGTTGTGTTTGCCGGTATCCTGATGGATTTTTCACGGAAGGGAGAACAACTCCTTCTCTTTCACATTTTCATATACAGTATCAACTGACACTGTTAACACCTGGTTCAACTTTTCTTTAAGCTCCATCCCTTCATTGAATGCCTTCATGTTCTTCGGGACTCGGTAGCCCGTTCCGCCAGGTTTCTTGTTGTTCTCCTTGGGATCAGCTTTGTTTTCTCCCAAGTTTGCTTGCAAGACCTCATGCATGGAAACGAATATGCCGGCTTGATTCCTGAATTCGGCATAGCTCCTTGGGCACTTCAGACGTACCTCTTTCCATAACTTTGACCCTTTCTTCAATCCGGCCATAACAGCGATGATTTTTGTATCTTCGCTGACAGGCTCCCCTTCCAACAGCACTTTGTCGAACCTTTCCATAAACACCCGATCCGACTCATCGTCATTTTGCTTTAGGTCCGACAATCGGTGTTTTTGGGACAAGTATGATCCTGCCGTTGAGAAATGGGAGAGGAACTCTCGACTTAGTTGGATGAGCGAGTGGATAGATGCTGGTGGCATTGCAGAAAACCACTTGTGCACCCGGTCTCCCAAAGTCAACGAGAAGTTCCGGCATTGGGTGGCATCACTGGCTCCCACCGAGACCATGTAATCTGAATACTTCGTTAAATGAACCCAGGGATCAACAATGCCATCATACTGTATACTTGCAGGGAATTGGATCTTTTTCTGAATCGGGGCTTTCAGAATAGTTGATGATAATGGAGAAGATGGCAAGCTGGTCGTCCCCACTCCTCTTTGTTGGTCCAATTACCCCTGCATGCTCTCCACAGCCTTTCTCAGGCTTGATAGCTCATCCAAAGATGCCCCCTGGCTTGGAGCCTGTTCGGCGAGCAAAGGCACAAGCCTTTCTGCTCGCCGCAGTCCCTCACTCGGTGCGGGCATGTCCTGGAGCTATTTTCTAGGGTTGCTCGCCGCATTTGGACCTAGACGCCTGAAGGAAGACTGGGAGAGTCTTTCATGGACTGATGGGCGGGGTTGCTCAAAAGTTGCTCGCCCCTGTTCTGCTCCCTGGCGAGCAACTTTCTCTTGAGGCTGAGGTTGGCCAAGTCTATCCTGGGCACTGGAACGGGTTGTTCCATGGCTGGACATTGTTGCTCGCCCATGTGCTGACTCAGCCTTGCCCTCTCTTGGTTCGGCCATCTTGGCCTTGCCCTTATCCCGCCTGATTTGTCTCACATTGCTCATCCCTAACAGATCTGGCTCTAACAACTTCCATAGGTTTAGCCCTGGACCTTGCTTGTGATGGTCTATTTTGTTCTTGCTGTCTCTGGATAGTTTGGAGAGCAGCAATGGTCTCAACCAGTTCATTAGGGTTTCTCGCCAGGGCCTCCAGTTCTGGTGGAAGGTTATGGTCTATGGCCGTAAGCCTTGATCTATTCGCATGTCTAGGCTCACGATCCTGATGGCCTGCTGACGAAGCCCGAGTAGGAGATGCTCTCCTTGACAAGCGTGAACCTTGGGTTTCCTTGGATTGAGGCATTTTTAATTATGCTATCTTCCAATTCTATATTGAAGAACACCAAGAACACCAAGAATACTTTTGCTTGAATCTTCAAATATTTCTTGAGGTTCTCTTCAAATCTTCAAGTTTTCAACTTGAAGTTCTTGACTAATCACACTAAATCGAAGGTTCGAACACCCTCCTTCTAGCGCCAAATTGTTGGTGATCAAATTTAATCAGAAGGTTTAGTGACTGTTTTTGTTCGGTTCAAGACCACCAATCAATAACGTGTGATTGATTACCACCGTAAATGGTAAATCGAAGATTCAGGTTATGAAATCGTAAATACAAAAGTTGAAGTTGTATTTATTTCGTATGTGTGTACGTTTAGGTGTGTTTGTGTGTGTTTTAGGAGTATTTGTGAATTTGAACTTGTATTTCTTTAGCTGGAGAACAACTATTTATAGAGACTAGCAAGTAGGAGGTGTCCAAGACTCTTGGACTTCCTAGCTTGCATGCTAGACAAGTGCCCTTTGACCTTATCTAAGCTGAATCTTAGTTACAAAGTCTTCTTTGGTCTTATCCCGGACTTCATTGTTGCTCGTCCAGGTCGGCTTAATTGATCTAGTATGATCATCCGATAAAAGTTGTTTGCCTTTTGAGGTTATTGTTGATGGGCGAACATCATCCAAAATGAAGCGAACAAGAGTTACAGGCTTAAACAAAGATTAGTCAACATTGGGGTGCATCTGCCAATCTGAGAGGTGTATAAAGTGATGAACAACTCCCCCGACGAACAACTAATGGGCGAACAGGTATTAGGACCCGAGACCAAGAATGAGCCAACTGTGAAGTCATCAGTGACGAACAACTTGGTCAAATTATGATACAACAAACAGCCAAGGAGGTGTGTACAAGTGAACAAAGGACAGGTCCCAAAGCCAAGCTGAACAAAGCCATAAGGCGAACAACTTCCAAAGTACAACCTCAAGAGACGAACAACTTTCAGTTGGAGAATCAACAAGATCAATCAAGCCGACCTAGGCGAACAACAATGAATCCGAGATAAGACCAAAGAAGACTTTGTAGCTAAGATTCAACTTAGATAAGATCAAAGAGACACATGTCAAGCATGCAGGCTAGGGAGACCAAGAGTCTTGGACACCTCATGCTTGCTAGTCTCTATAAATAGTTGTTCTCCAGCTGTGAAATACAAGTTCAAAAAAAAAGTTAAAATGCATAAACAATTCCAAAACACACACAAATACACCTAAAACGCCCACACATACGAAATCAGTTCAATTTCGACTACCGAATTTACTATTTCGATAAATTCACACCTCGATTTACCAATTACGGTAGTAATCAATCACACGCATTGATTGGTGACGTAACACAGATTTAAACAGCCATTAATCCATCCGATTAAATACGTTCACCAACAATTTGGCGCTAGAAGGAGGGTTCGAACCTTCGATTCAGTGTGATTGCTCAAGAACTTCGAGTCTGAAACTTGAAGATTCAAAGAAATCCTCAAGAAATTCTTGAAGATACAAGCAAAAGTGTTCTTGGTGTTCTTCAATAACAATTTGAAGATTCAAAGATTAAGAAACTAATCCAACATTAGAATGCCTCAATCCAAACAAACACAAGGATCACGCCTGTCAAGGAGAGCATCTCCTACTCGGGCCTCAACAGCAGACCATCAAGACCGTGATCCTAAGCACGCGAACAGATCACAGCATACAGCCATAACACATAACCTCCCGCCTGAAATGGAGGCTCTGGCGAACAACCCTAACGAGTTGGCTAAGACCATAGCAGCTCTCCAAGCCCTCCAGAAACAACAGGAACAAGCTAGACCTTCCCAAGCAAAGCCTAGGGATAAGTCTCTGGAAGTTGTGAAGGCTAAAACTGTTAGGGGCGAACAACATGAGGTGAACAGCGCTCAAGTTAGGCGGGACAAGGGCAAGGCCAAAATGGCTGACCTAAGAGAAGAGCAGGCTGAGTCTGCCCGTGGGCGAACAACTTTGTCAAGCCATGGGACTACTCGTTCCAGTCCCCAGGACAGACTTGGTCAACCACAACATATCATGGAAGCTGCTCGCCAGAGAGCAGGTGATGGGCGAACAACTCTTGAACAGCCTCGCCCAACAGTGCATGAAAGATTATCTCAGTCCGCCTTCAGACGCCTAGGGCCGAATGCGGCGAACAACCCTAGGAAGCAACTCCAGGAGGAGCCCACCCCAAGTGAGGGACTGCGACGAACAGAAAGGCATGCGCCTTTGTTCGCCGAACAGCCTCCAAGTCAGGGGGCACCTTTGGATGAGTTGGCCAGTTTAAGAAGGGCAGTGGAAAGCATGCAGGGGCAATTGGACCAACAGAGAGGTATGGGGACAACCAGCATGCCATTATCCCCATTAGCCCCCCACATTTTAAAAGCCCCAATTCAAAAGAAGGTTCAATTTCTGGCAAGCATCCAGTATGAAGGCCTGGCAGACCCTCGAGTCCACCTTACCAAATATACGGACTACATGGTTTCCGTGGGGGCCAGCGATGCCACCCAGTGCCGGAACTTTCCATTAACGTTGGGCGACCGGGTTCACAAATGGTTTTCAGCAATACCACCCTCATCAATCAACTCGTTTACCCAACTGGGTCGGGAGTTTCTTTCATACTTTTCAACAGCTGGCTCGTATCTTTCCCAGAAACATCGACTGTCAGATTTAAGACAAAATGACGACGAATCTGACAGAGCATTCATGGAAAGATTTGATAAAGTGTTGTTGGAAGGAGAACCGGTCAGCGAGGACACTAAAATCGTCGCTGTTATGGCAGGACTGAAAAAAGGGTCAGAACTATGGAAAGAGGTACGTCTGAAGTGCCCAAAGAATTACGCCGAGTTTAGAAATCAGGCCGGCGTGTTCGTTTCCATGCATGAAGCCCTAGAAGCAAACTTGGGGGAGAACAAAGTAGACCCCAAGGAGAACAACAAAAAGCCTGGTGGAACAGGATACAGAGTCCCGAAGAACATGAAAGCATTTAACGAAGGGACGGAACTCAAAGAAAAGCTCAACCAGGTGCTAACAGTGTCAGTTGACACTGTTTATGATAATGTAAAAGGCAAGGAGTTGCTTTCCCCTCCGCGAAGAATCCGTCAGGACACTGGCAAACTCAACCCCAACAAATACTGTGCCTACCATCAAAGCGTGGGGCATTTTACAAGTGAGTGTAGAGATTTTCTCAAGCAACTCTGGCGATTTTATGAGGAGGGAAAGCTCTCCGAATTTGTTAACAGACAGCCCGGCAAGAGAGGCCGGGAGAGCAGCCCGGGGGAAGAAAGCGACGAACAGCCTCAACGGAATAATCGCCCCGGACGACCAGTTCCCGCTGCAGCTGCACGCCCATTGGAGGATATTTTCATGATGGAGCCTTCCGGCTCTGCCGGAGGTTGTTCTTGTTGGGATATTTTAGTTTTGATGATTTTCCAAAACAACATGTAATAGGTTTGAAAGCAGTCAGGATAGTATCTTTTAGTTTCAGGTCAGGCTAGGTTGTTTCTCAGGAGAACAGGTTATCAGTGGAGGAAGAACTCAGCTGAGGGGGAACCCCTACTGAGAGGAACTCAGCTGAGGGGGAACTCTACTGAGAGGAACTAAGTGAGGGGGAACTCACTGACACAGCCTGAGGAAGTCAAAAAGACCTGAACCTGAAGAGAAGCCTGAAGGAAGTCCCACTGAGTATAAACCTGACTTTCTAAGCTGGTCAGTGGACTACTCAGTGAAGAGCATGATCAAGAGGATCAGTGCTGTGCCTAGTAGGACCTGAAGGAGTCAGGCTACTGAGGCTGGGAAGCTTGACAAATAGCCTTATGTCAACTCCCCTGAGTGGACTTCAAGTCTACTGAAGGAAGTCCACTGAGAAGACTTAAAGTCCAATGATGGTTCCTAAGAAGACTTCAAGTCTACTGAAGAAAGGCATCCTGAGAGGACTACAAGTCAGCTGAAGACAAGTCGCCTGAAGTCAGGACTACCCTGATCAAGTACCCTGAAGAAAAGAGCCATTGGACTCAGTCCACGTGGACCAATCAAGTCAAGGCAGCAAATCTGACAAAAGCTGACAAAGGCCATACTTTACTGAAAAGGAGAATTTCACTCCAGAGATAGCCTGGATTTGAATGTTACTCTCTCCAACGGTAACATTCAAATCCAAACTATAAATACAAACTCAAGCTTCATTTGAAAGAAGAGCTGGTGGTGCGAGAGTGGTGCAAGTCATGAGGGAGTCATAAGGGTGCACCATCTCCATCAAGAACACTGACCTGAGTTCTTCATAGTCATATTTGAGTGTTCCAGTTTGTATACTCGAGCTCATCATATACATCCTAAGCTTAGAGAGGTTTTCCCAACCTTAGCTCAGAGGCTAAAACCATGTAAGGGAAAATCTCACCTAGTTGGAGAGAACCAAACCAAACTAAACCCTTTCCAGAATAGTGTTAGGTGTTGCAGTGAGGTGAGGAGAGTCAGTCCCTGAGAGAAGAGGGATGTGAGGCCAGTTCGAGAGGCAGCTCCGCGGAGGGGTGTGAGTCCAGTTGTGAGTGCACCTTGGCACGTTAAAAACAAGAATCCCGGGTAGTGGATTTCCTGTTAAATCAGGCAGTGGATGTAGGAGCTTGAGCCTCCGAACCACTTTACATTGTTGTGTTCTTTATTACTTTACTGACTTGCATAACATCAGTGTTAAAACAAAAATTTCTCCTAATTTCCCATATTGTCTTTGTTTGTGAATGAAAAAACGGGACCAACAATTGGTATCAGAGCGGGTTGTTCACATGACCACTGATCTAGTTTTGTTAAGAAAATTGGTCAACCGAACAGATCTTAAATGTTTTAAAACTATGGGAATTTCTGCATGTTTCAAACTATTACATGTGCTCTGACCTCATTCTTGTAATAGAAAATCTTTTTGTTAGAAGTTTTGGAATCATCAAAAAGGGGGAAATTGTTGGGATATTTTAGTTTTGATGATTTTCCAAAACAACATGTAATAGGTTTGAAAGCAGTCAGGATAGTATCTTTTAGTTTCAGGTCAGGCTAGGTTGTTTCTCAGGAGAACAGGTTATCAGTGGAGGAAGAACTCAGCTGAGGGGGAACCCCTACTGAGAGGAACTCAGCTGAGGGGGAACTCTACTGAGAGGAACTCAGTGAGGGGGAACTCACTGACACAGCCTGAGGAAGTCAAAAAGACCTGAACCTGAAGAGAAGCCTGAAGGAAGTCCCACTGAGTATAAACCTGACTTTCTAAGCTGGTCAGTGGACTACTCAGTGAAGAGCATGATCAAGAGGATCAGTGCTGTGCCTAGTAGGACCTGAAGGAGTCAGGCTACTGAGGCTGGGAAGCTTGACAAATAGCCTTATGTCAACTCCCCTGAGTGGACTTCAAGTCTACTGAAGGAAGTCCACTGAGAAGACTTAAAGTCCAATGATGGTTCCTAAGAAGACTTCAAGTCTACTGAAGAAAGGCATCCTGAGAGGACTACAAGTCAGCTGAAGACAAGTCGCCTGAAGTCAGGACTACCCTGATCAAGTACCCTGAAGAAAAGAGCCGTTGGACTCAGTCCACGTGGACCAATCAAGTCAAGGCAGCAAATCTGACAAAAGCTGACAAAGGCCATACTTTACTGAAAAGGAGAATTTCACTCCAGAGATAGCCTGGATTTGAATGTTACTCTCTCCAACGGTAACATTCAAATCCAAACTATAAATACAAACTCAAGCTTCATTTGAAAGAAGAGCTGGTGGTGCGAGAGTGGTGCAAGTCATGAGGGAGTCATAAGGGTGCACCATCTCCATCAAGAACACTGACCTGAGTTCTTCATAGTCATATTTGAGTGTTCCAGTTTGTATACTCGAGCTCATCATATACATCCTAAGCTTAGAGAGGTTTTCCCAACCTTAGCTCAGAGGCTAAAACCATGTAAGGGAAAATCTCACCTAGTTGGAGAGAACCAAACCAAACTAAACCCTTTCCAGAATAGTGTTAGGTGTTGCAGTGAGGTGAGGAGAGGCAGTCCCTGAGAGAAGAGGGATGTGAGGCCAGTTCGAGAGGCAGCTCCGCGGAGGGGTGTGAGTCCAGTTGTGAGTGCACCTTGGCACGTTAAAAACAAGAATCCCGGGTAGTGGATTTCCTGTTAAATCAGGCAGTGGATGTAGGAGCTTGAGCCTCCGAACCACTTTACATTGTTGTGTTCTTTATTACTTTACTGACTTGCATAACATCAGTGTTAAAACAAAAATTTCTCCTAATTTCCCATATTGTCTTTATTTGTGAATGAAAAAACGGGACCAACAATTGGTATCAGAGCGGGTTGTTCACATGACCACTGATCTAGTTTTGTTAAGAAAATTGGTCAACCGAACAGATCTTAAATGTTTTAAAACTATGGGAATTTCTGCATGTTTCAAACTATTACATGTGCTCTGACCTCATTCTTGTAATAGAAAATCTTTTTGTTAGAAGTTTTGGAATCATCAAAAAGGGGGAAATTGTTGGGATATTTTAGTTTTGATGATTTTCCAAAACAACATGTAATAGGTTTGAAAGCAGTCAGGATAGTATCTTTTAGTTTCAGGTCAGGCTAGGTTGTTTCTCAGGAGAACAGGTTATCAGTGGAGGAAGAACTCAGCTGAGGGGGAACCCCTACTGAGAGGAACTCAGCTGAGGGGGAACTCTACTGAGAGGAACTCAGTGAGGGGGAACTCACTGACACAGCCTGAGGAAGTCAAAAAGACCTGAACCTGAAGAGAAGCCTGAAGGAAGTCCCACTGAGTATAAACCTGACTTTCTAAGCTGGTCAGTGGACTACTCAGTGAAGAGCATGATCAAGAGGATCAGTGCTGTGCCTAGTAGGACCTGAAGGAGTCAGGCTACTGAGGCTGGGAAGCTTGACAAATAGCCTTATGTCAACTCCCCTGAGTGGACTTCAAGTCTACTGAAGGAAGTCCACTGAGAAGACTTAAAGTCCAATGATGGTTCCTAAGAAGACTTCAAGTCTACTGAAGAAAGGCATCCTGAGAGGACTACAAGTCAGCTGAAGACAAGTCGCCTGAAGTCAGGACTACCCTGATCAAGTACCCTGAAGAAAAGAGCCGTTGGACTCAGTCCACGTGGACCAATCAAGTCAAGGCAGCAAATCTGACAAAAGCTGACAAAGGCCATACTTTACTGAAAAGGAGAATTTCACTCCAGAGATAGCCTGGATTTGAATGTTACTCTCTCCAACGGTAACATTCAAATCCAAACTATAAATACAAACTCAAGCTTCATTTGAAAGAAGAGCTGGTGGTGCGAGAGTGGTGCAAGTCATGAGGGAGTCATAAGGGTGCACCATCTCCATCAAGAACACTGACCTGAGTTCTTCATAGTCATATTTGAGTGTTCCAGTTTGTATACTCGAGCTCATCATATACATCCTAAGCTTAGAGAGGTTTTCCCAACCTTAGCTCAGAGGCTAAAACCATGTAAGGGAAAATCTCACCTAGTTGGAGAGAACCAAACCAAACTAAACCCTTTCCAGAATAGTGTTAGGTGTTGCAGTGAGGTGAGGAGAGGCAGTCCCTGAGAGAAGAGGGATGTGAGGCCAGTTCGAGAGGCAGCTCCGCGGAGGGGTGTGAGTCCAGTTGTGAGTGCACCTTGGCACGTTAAAAACAAGAATCCCGGGTAGTGGATTTCCTGTTAAATCAGGCAGTGGATGTAGGAGCTTGAGCCTCCGAACCACTTTACATTGTTGTGTTCTTTATTACTTTACTGACTTGCATAACATCAGTGTTAAAACAAAAATTTCTCCTAATTTCCCATATTGTCTTTGTTTGTGAATGAAAAAACGGGACCAACAATTGGTATCAGAGCGGGTTGTTCACATGACCACTGATCTAGTTTTGTTAAGAAAATTGGTCAACCGAACAGATCTTAAATGTTTTAAAACTATGGGAATTTCTGCATGTTTCAAACTATTACATGTGCTCTGACCTCATTCTTGTAATAGAAAATCTTTTTGTTAGAAGTTTTGGAATCATCAAAAAGGGGGAAATTGTTGGGATATTTTAGTTTTGATGATTTTCCAAAACAACATGTAATAGGTTTGAAAGCAGTCAGGATAGTATCTTTTAGTTTCAGGTCAGGCTAGGTTGTTTCTCAGGAGAACAGGTTATCAGTGGAGGAAGAACTCAGCTGAGGGGGAACCCCTACTGAGAGGAACTCAGCTGAGGGGGAACTCTACTGAGAGGAACTCAGTGAGGGGGAACTCACTGACACAGCCTGAGGAAGTCAAAAAGACCTGAACCTGAAGAGAAGCCTGAAGGAAGTCCCACTGAGTATAAACCTGACTTTCTAAGCTGGTCAGTGGACTACTCAGTGAAGAGCATGATCAAGAGGATCAGTGCTGTGCCTAGTAGGACCTGAAGGAGTCAGGCTACTGAGGCTGGGAAGCTTGACAAATAGCCTTATGTCAACTCCCCTGAGTGGACTTCAAGTCTACTGAAGGAAGTCCACTGAGAAGACTTAAAGTCCAATGATGGTTCCTAAGAAGACTGCAAGTCTACTGAAGAAAGGCATCCTGAGAGGACTACAAGTCAGCTGAAGACAAGTCGCCTGAAGTCAGGACTACCCTGATCAAGTACCCTGAAGAAAAGAGCCGTTGGACTCAGTCCACGTGGACCAATCAAGTCAAGGCAGCAAATCTGACAAAAGCTGACAAAGGCCATACTTTACTGAAAAGGAGAATTTCACTCCAGAGATAGCCTGGATTTGAATGTTACTCTCTCCAACGGTAACATTCAAATCCAAACTATAAATACAAACTCAAGCTTCATTTGAAAGAAGAGCTGGTGGTGCGAGAGTGGTGCAAGTCATGAGGGAGTCATAAGGGTGCACCATCTCCATCAAGAACACTGACCTGAGTTCTTCATAGTCATATTTGAGTGTTCCAGTTTGTATACTCGAGCTCATCATATACATCCTAAGCTTAGAGAGGTTTTCCCAACCTTAGCTCAGAGGCTAAAACCATGTAAGGGAAAATCTCACCTAGTTGGAGAGAACCAAACCAAACTAAACCCTTTCCAGAATAGTGTTAGGTGTTGCAGTGAGGTGAGGAGAGGCAGTCCCTGAGAGAAGAGGGATGTGAGGCCAGTTCGAGAGGCAGCTCCGCGGAGGGGTGTGAGTCCAGTTGTGAGTGCACCTTGGCACGTTAAAAACAAGAATCCCGGGTAGTGGATTTCCTGTTAAATCAGGCAGTGGATGTAGGAGCTTGAGCCTCCGAACCACTTTACATTGTTGTGTTCTTTATTACTTTACTGACTTGCATAACATCAGTGTTAAAACAAAAATTTCTCCTAATTTCCCATATTGTCTTTGTTTGTGAATGAAAAAATGGGACCAACAATTGGTATCAGAGCGGGTTGTTCACATGACCACTGATCTAGTTTTGTTAAGAAAATTGGTCAACCGAACAGATCTTAAATGTTTTAAAACTATGGGAATTTCTGCATGTTTCAAACTATTACATGTGCTCTGACCTCATTCTTGTAATAGAAAATCTTTTTGTTAGAAGTTTTGGAATCATCAAAAAGGGTGAAATTGTTGGGATATTTTAGTTTTGATGATTTTCCAAAACAACATGTAATAGGTTTGAAAGCAGTCAGGATAGTATCTTTTAGTTTCAGGTTAGGCTAGGTTGTTTCTCAGGAGAACAGATTATCAGTGGAGGAAGAACTCAGCTGAGGGGGAACCCCTACTGAGAGGAACTCAGCTGAGGGGGAACTCTACTGAGAGGAACTCAGTGAGGGGGAACTCACTGACACAGCCTGAGGAAGTAAAAAAGACCTGAACCTGAAGAGAAGCCTGAAGGAAGTCCCACTGAGTATAAACCTGACTTTCTAAGCTGGTCAGTGGACTACTCAGTGAAGAGCATGATCAAGAGGATCAGTGCTGTGCCTAGTAGGACCTGAAGGAGTCAGGCTACTGAGGCTGGGAAGCTTGACAAATAGCCTTATATCAACTCCCCTGAGTGGACTTCAAGTCTACTGAAGGAAGTCCACTGAGAAGACTTAAAGTCCAATGATGGTTCCTAAGAAGACTTCAAGTCTACTGAAGAAAGGCATCCTGAGAGGACTACAAGTCAGCTGAAGACAAGTCGCCTGAAGTCAGGACTACCCTGATCAAGTACCCTGAAGAAAAGAGCCGTTGGACTCAGTCCACGTGGACCAATCAAGTCAAGGCAGCAAATCTGACAAAAGCTGACAAAGGCCATACTTTACTGAAAATGAGAATTTCACTCCAGAGATAGCCTGGATTTGAATGTTACTCTCTCCAACGGTAACATTCAAATCCAAACTATAAATACAAACTCAAGCTTCATTTGAAAGAAGAGCTGGTGGTGCGAGAGTGGTGCAAGTCATGAGGGAGTCATAAGGGTGCACCATCTCCATCAAGAACACTGACCTGAGTTCTTCATAGTCATATTTGAGTGTTCCAGTTTGTATACTCGAGCTCATCATATACATCCTAAGCTTAGAGAGGTTTTCCCAACCTTAGCTCAGAGGCTAAAACCATGTAAGGGAAAATCTCACCTAGTTGGAGAGAACCAAACCAAACTAAACCCTTTCCAGAATAGTGTTAGGTGTTGCAGTGAGGTGAGGAGAGGCAGTCCCTGAGAGAAGAGGGATGTGAGGCCAGTTCGAGAGGCAGCTCCGCGGAGGGGTGTGAGTCCAGTTGTGAGTGCACCTTGGCACGTTAAAAACAAGAATCCCGGGTAGTGGATTTCCTGTTAAATCAGGCAGTGGATGTAGGAGCTTGAGCCTCCGAACCACTTTACATTGTTGTGTTCTTTATTACTTTACTGACTTGCATAACATCAGTGTTAAAACAAAAATTTCTCCTAATTTCCCATATTGTCTTTGTTTGTGAATGAAAAAATGGGACCAACAGTTCTGATGGACGTCCACCAATATCGAACAGAAATAAGAAGGCAGAGTTACGAGCTATGGGCCAAGTTCAGGAAATGGGGATCAAACCAACCATCATGCAAACGGCAAAGTTGACCTTTACCGAAGAAGATTTAGAAGGAATCTCGACCCCACATAACGATGCGCTCGTAGTCTGTGTCAAAATTATGGGAACAAGAGTCCACAGACTTTTGGTGGACACCGGAGCCTATACCAACATCATATTCAAGAAGACGCTCGACCAACTGGAAGATTGTTCGGGCTACATTCAGAGTACAACTCATAGAATTGTAGGCTTCGGAAATGCTGTAACCACTCCAGTAGGGGAAATTAGACTATCTGTACAACTTGTAACGGCCAATGAACCCGAAAAGAATATTACACGAATGGTTGATTTCTTGGTCGTAGACCAGGAATCAACTTACAACGGGTTTCTTGGTCGCCCCTTTTTAAATGAATTCAAAGCTGCGTGTTCCACTTACCACTATTGTATAAAATTTCCAACAGCAAGTGGGACAGGCACAGTGAGAGGAGACCAAAGAAGAGCTCGGGAGTGTCTCCTACAATTAAAAGCAAAGTTTACTCAAGTGTCCATGATGGAGGCTACCACAAGCCATCCTGACGATGAGCCGTCAGTACTGGAGAACATGATGGACATGGACGACCACATGGACACTGACGAACAACACTTGGACGAGCAAGTGTTGGACGAGCAACTCACCACCACCATTGAGGAACTTCCAGCTAACGAACAAAGAAGTGGTGGTGACGAGCAACCTTCATCAAGCAACTTGGAGGGCTGGGTACTGGCTAACAACAACGGATCAGAGCCGACGAATGATCTAGATCCCCGCCTGGGGGCAGAGCCCATGGACATCGAAAATGATACAAATCTTGAGGGGCCAATACTTGATCCCCGTTGGAAAGGACAAAAACGACGAGCAACTCCAGTCGAAGAACTAGAGGCGTTTAGAGTTAACCCTAACAACGAGGATCTTGAGCTTTACATAGGATCTGAGCTCCCTGAGCCATACAGATCCCGGATGAAAGAATTCCTCTTCAAAAATCTAGATGTTTTTGCATGGTCTCATGCAGACATGGTGGGGATAGATCCAAAGCATGCTTTCCACAGGCTCAACATTAATCAAGCCAAGAGGCCAGTCCATCAAAAACGAAGGAAGTACGGCCCGGATAAATATCAAGCGTTGAATGAAGAAGTTAAAAAGCTGTTAGACAACGATCTGATCCGTCAAGCACTTTGTCCACAATGGGTGGCAAACCCTGTGCTGGTGAGGAAGCCAAACGGAACTTGGAGGCTATGCATAGACTTTACATATCTGAATGCAGCATGCCCGAAGGACAACTTTCCTCTCCCGCACATCGATCAATTGGTGGATAGCACTGCGGGTCACGAAATGCTAACATTCATGGATGCTTTTGCAGGGTATCATCAAATCCCAATGCATCCTGACGATCAAGAAAGCACAGCTTTTTACACTAACAAAAACTTGCTGTGCTGGAAGAGAATGCCCTTCGGCCTCATCAATGCCGGGGCAACTTATCAAAGGCTGGTGAACAAGATGTTTGACCAACAAATCGGAGACACGGTGGAAGTCTATGTAGACGACATCGTGGTCAAAAGCCCCAAGAGAGGGGATCATCTCCAGCATTTGACCCAAGTGTTCGAGATTCTTCGGCATTATAACATGAAGCTAAATCCGAAGAAGAGCAGCTTTGGTGTCCATTCGGGGAAATTCTTGGGACATCTTGTTAGCCAGCGGGGAATTGAGGCCAACCCAACAAAAATTAAAGCCATTATGGATATACAACCTCCACGATCAGTAAAAGAGGTGCAAAGACTCACAGGATGCCTAGCAGCTTTGAATCGGTTCATATCCAGATCGGGGGACAAATGCCGTCCATTCTTTGAGGCCATCAAAAAAGGAAGCTTCTCATGGACTAACAACTGTCAAAGGGCCTTTGATCAACTCAAAGACTACCTGGGAGATGTTAAAATCCTATCAAAACCAGTCCCAGGAGAGAAGTTATTCCTATACTTAGCCGCATCAGAAGTTGCCATCAGCTCTGTTCTGGTGCGCGAAGACGGCAAATTCCACCAACCTATATACTACGTCAGCCAAGCCTTGCATGAAGCAGAGATCAAATACTCCCCAACTGAGAAGCTGGCGTATGCCCTGGTCATGAGTGTGCGAAAGTTAAGACCATACTTTTTCGATCATCAAGTCGAAGTACTAACAACTTTCCGGCTCAGACAGATCATCCATCGCCCTGACACTGCTGGACGTCTTCTAAAATGGTCACTAGAGATTAGCCAATTTGGGGTGACCTATGCTCCTCGAACGGCGATCAAAGGGCAAGCTTTAGCCAACTTTATAGTCGAACTAACTTTCCCACCAGATCCGACGAGAGGACTAGATCACCCCTGGCATCTCTATGTTGATGGGTCCTCGACAAATGTGGCGTCAGGTGCAGGTGTGGTACTAATTAGCCCTGAAAGACAAGTATTCACCTCGGCAATCAAATTCGGATTTATGGCAACCAACAACGAAGCAGAGTATGAAGCTCTCATTGCTGGTCTTCACCTATCCCTCGCCGTAGGTGTTAGACGGTTACAAATCTTTGGAGACTCACAACTGATTGTAAACCAAGTCCGAGGTGAATACGAGGCGAGAGATGATCATATGATTGGTTATCAACAGATTGTTGCTCACCTTATGTCCATGTTAGATCAAGTCTTCATCGAACAAATCCCACAGACAAGCAACACTCAGGCAGATGCTCTGGCCCGACTAGCAACAAGTGAAGGGCCAGCAGAGTTGGCAGACATTATAATTACAAAGATAAAAGATCCATCAACAGTAAGCTATAACGTCAACCAATTTGACAATCAAACTGCCGATGAGGACGACTGGAGAGCAAATATAGTCAAATACTTGAGAAATGGGGAGAAACCAAACAACCCTTTTGAAGCTGCCAAGCTAGTGAAGCGAGCCGCCAGATATACTCTGGTGGGAGAACAACTTTACAAAAGGGGAATATCAATCCCACTTCTCAAGTGTTTGCCTAGGGGGCAAGGACGAGCAGTCCTCAAAGAAATTCACGCCGGAGTATGTGGAAATCACACTGGGGGGCAAGCCTTGGCGTACAAAACCATTAGGCAAGGGTATTATTGGCCGACATTACGTCAGGATGCGATCAAGAAAGCAAAAACTTGCCATCAGTGTCAGATTTTTGCCCCGAATATTCATACCCCGGCTCAAGAGCTCGTGTCAGTTTACAGCCCATGGCCTTTTGCAAAATGGGGGATGGACATCATTGGTCCTTTCCCGGCTGGAGTCGGAAATGTTCGATTTGCCGTTGTGGCAGTCGATTATTACACTAAATGGGCAGAAGCAGAGGCCATGGTGAACATCACGCAGCAGAAGATGATCAACTTTATTTGGAAGAACATTGTCTGTCGTTTCGGAGTTCCACAGGCAATTGTGACAGACAATGGTCCACAGTTTGATGGACAAGAGTTGAGAGAATTCTGTGCGAAGTGGGGGATCAAAAAGCATTACTCCACACCTTATCATCCCCAGTCAAACGGACAAGTTGAAGCTGTGAACAAGATAATCAAGCATACATTAAAAGTAAGACTGGCGGAGAGCAAAAGTGGTTGGTCTATCGAACTCCCGGAAGTCTTGTGGGCATACAGAGTTTCTCCCAGGTCTAGCACCGGAGAAACACCCTTTGCTATGGCTTTCAGAACAGAAGCAGTAATACCTATTGAGTTAAGGACCAGTACGATTAGGACGACCAATTTTGATGAACAAACAAATAATTCTGCTCTAAGTGCTGAAATGGATTTGCTCGAAGAAAAAAGACTCAATGCTGAGTTAAAAAATGCAACATACAAACAAAGAGCGGAGCGTTATTATAATTCCCGTGTAAAAGTCCGGGAATTCAGAGTTGGAGATTTGGTTCTAAGAAAACTACTCGCCCAACCTTCAGGAGTACTGGGACCAACTTGGGAGGGCCCATATCGTATAACCGAAAAATTCGTAAATGGCGTATACGATCTCGAAGATATGGAAGGCAAGCCGGCCTCATACTCCTGGAATGCCGTACATCTCAAGAAGTACTATCAATAAATGGGCGAACAATTATCTTGGGGGCAAGTATGGCGAATGAAGTGAATCAAGCAAATGGAATGGATCATGAAGTGAATCAAGCAAATGGAATGGATCAAGGATCAAAAACTTGCATAATTTTTTGAAAATTTGGCTAAGTATAGATTAAAAAGTTGCTCGCCACATTGTATAGTCTGGTGTTGCGTCTTTTATTTTTGAATAGAATTGCTCGGCAAAAATCTATAAGCGAGCAAGTTTTTAGTTTGTGTTCAAAGTTGTTCGTCATATTGTATATGTTAGTGATGAACAGTTTTATAACACTTGTAATTTGTTCAAAATGTAAATACAGTAGTTGTTCGTCAACAAAAGAAAAGTCCAAAACTCGAGGTACCAGTCCATTCAAGGACCAAAGCCATTCAAAGGTTGTTCGTCTTTTAAGATGAGCAGAACCTAAGGCTAAACCCTATTCCATCAAAGGCAAAGTTCAAAAAGCGAACAAAGCCTAATACAATATGTTATAATTGCAAAAGCATTTCATGAAAATGTAAAGGCAATTAACATATAAGAAGATGAGCGAACAAAAGAAAGACATTCATTGAATTAAAGGCTTTTAAGCCCAAAAGATAGTACAAGCTGAAAGTAGCCACAAGTACTACAAAAAAGGAACGAACAACTATTACAAAAGAAGACAAAAAGTTAAGTCCTAAACTACTGCTGTTCGGCAGGAGGAGGATCTTGAGGTTGCTCGGCAGAAGGGTCGACAATCATGTCTCGAGCAAGATCTTCGGCAGCTTTATCCTCCGCCTCTTTAGCGTTTTGCTCGTCAGCTACGGCCACCTCTTCCTCTTGTTCGCCTTCATCAACTGGAAGAGGAGGATGAGTGATGGCAATACTGGGGTCAAGTTTGTCAAGTTTAACCCCAAGCACGGCCAAATCCGCTAACTGAATTTCAATATTGTTCGGCGGTGGATAGTTTTCCAGGAATTCATTTAAGTCCTTGCTCATTTCCTCCACCAGATCCTTGAAGTCATAAGCATCGGCCGTGCGGATGCTGTCCGCATAGGCACAGATATAGCCCAGGTTGGAGATAGGCCCACTCCGAGCTTGGAACTCTTGCTCGGCCTGCTCCCGAGTAAGCATCTCAGCCATTTGCTCCTTCAAGCGAGCAAGTTCCGTTTCAGCCTCTCCCCTGGCTTTCCTTTCCTCCTCCAACACAGCAATAGAGGAGTGTAGCTCGGCCTTTGCATCCTTAAGCTCACCAGAGACAATCTGATAGTCCTCGATGCGCTTCTGCTCCACGTCATTAGCCAGCTTTAGTTGATCCTTTAAACGAGCAATCTGGCCATTGAAGTTGTTCGTCATTTTCTCTTTTTCCTCAGTAAGCTGGCGAACAAAAGCAGCATGATGACGAGCAGTCTCCTCTAGCTCTGCTACTTGAGCCATTCCCCTTTGGGCTGAGACAAGGGAGTTTGCGGCTTGGACCATTGATAAGTGAAAATTATCAATGGGGCCCTGGGCGAGGACGGCTTTATTCAGCGGCCGTGACCAAGCGTGAGCAACAATCTCAGCTGCCCGACGAACATGTTCATCCGGAATGTCACGGAAGCTCGCCGGGGTCTTTGAACAGGCTAACTGGTGAACCAGGTTTGCTCGCCCTGGGTAATCGCTGGGCCGATATCTGCGAACAAAGAGAAGGTCAACACTTGAAAATTTTGGATAATAAAAAACTTGTTCGGCAAGAGAGTAAGAACTTACTCAGAGAATTTTCGCTCATCCCGGCCTAGGTAGGTAATGTCCCTTTGGGCTTCTGGGGGAGCCTGTGTCTTTGCTTGCCTTGCCGGACTTCTCCGTAAGCTCAACGGATGAGCGGCGTACAACCTCACCTTCAGGGCGAGCATGGCTCGAACCCATCTCTCCTTCCCCTTGTCGGGAACGCCATGGGATACTGGAGTCCCGTCTGCTTTCTTTAAACGTTTTCCCCCACGAGGAGGGGAAATGAGAGGGGAACGGATTTGAACGGGGGGGGGGCAGCCTGTCTGGGAACTCTAGCCCCTTCAGGCTTGTTCGTCATTGCAAGCACGCGGGATGAGGGGTCACCTTTCCTCTTCTTCCCTCTTGGCGGCGCTATTATAGAACCCTTTGCTCAAGAAGGGCGTATGCGGGAGGAACGGCAACTGTCACTTGCTCGGCTAAAAAAAAAAAGAGTTAGACGAACAAGTTAGGAAACTCAATGGCGAACAAGGCTAAAACCCAATATTTGGAAATTCATACCTTGGGGCACCTTGACCTGGGCCTCCAAGTGGTGTGGGTATGTCAAAAGGCGAGCAGCTCTTTGACACCTTGTTCGGCAAAGGTAGTCAATAGTCCTATCTTCCTTGTTGCGGAGGCCAACCAAGCACGAGGTAAACAGAAACTCGGAGCTCAACTCCTCCTCTTTCGAATCCCACTTGGGTAGACGAGGACCTGCGAACAAACAAGAAAAGTTAAATTAGAACAACTTAGCCCAAAGGCGAACAAGAAATGAACTTACGTTTCAGTTTTCCATAGGCTGCTGGAGAATTTATTCGTCCAGGGCCGCCGTGTGGACCAGAAGATGCTCGCCAATCACCCCTAATCCAGAAGAAATGTTGCTTCCAGTCACGAATCTTGTTCGGCACCTCTTCCACCATTTTCAGCCCAGTTCTGGCCTTGAGATAGTGATAGCCTTCTTCTCCTATGGGGCAGTTTGTAATTGTCATCAAGTAGTTGATTTCTTCCGCAGTGATCCGATCAACATACCCCTCCAAGGCGAACAAGCACATGGAGCCTAGAAGGTTCATCCACCCAATTGGAGTAATTTGGGTGATGGCCAAGTTGGTCGCCTCCAAGAATCGACCAACAACGGGTGGAAGAGGCAGCTTTAGTCCGGCAATCAAGGTGTGAATGTTGATCGCCGTGCATCCTGGAGGTGGGCGATCAGCTCTTTCCTTTCTCCGAGGGGCCCATATGTGAATATCATATGGGATCTTGTATTCCTCCCGGATAGAGTCCAGTTCATCTTCGCGAACAACACTTTTTATCTTGCTCGCCTGGTACCCAGTTTTCACCTTATCCATTATTTGTCTCTGGGGACGGGGAAAGCTTTTCGCATACCTTTCAGCATATGCTCGCCATTCAAATAGTCGAGCAACCCCAGCTGGGATCTCGTTTTCCCGCATCTTTGGGGATGGAAAATTGATACCCTCCAGGAACTCGCGAGTGAGTTCGTTAAATTCTGGATCTTCAGAGTCAGCGGAAGACGAAGAGTTGTCGTTCAAATTGTTGTTCGCCGCGACTGTCAGTTCTCTCCCAGATGGGCCCGCACCGGTGTCCTCCACGGAGCGAACAACTGAGTCCACGTGAGCATTCGACGCTGAGGAAACCTCAACTGGTTCTAGATCGCGAGCAACAATGGGAAAAAGGGGATCTAAGGTCTCCTCGGTTTTATTGCTTGAATGTGAAGACATAGGAGGGAGTGAAAAATCCAGACGTCGGTGGAGAGAGTGTTGCAGACGGCGGCGCTTCCCCGGAGAAGATGGTGGCGCTCGGATCCACACGGCGGTGAAAGGAATTTTGGGACAAAAAGTAGAGAAAAAAAAACGGAGAAAGAAGGGTAACTACCTGGGAATGAAGAGTTGAAGCCAAATGCTGAAGGACGGACGCCGGGAAACTCGAAATCGCCGGAGGAAAGAAGAAATCGCCGGAACACTGTAGTAGGAGGGGGAAAAGTGGGAAAATTTTCAGTTTCCCCACTATTTATACCCCAAGCAAAAACGGGGTCCAAGGCATAATTTTTTGAAAATTCAGGGACTCAACTGAGAGAAGACGGGGTCAATTTCGAGCTAAACTAAAAGTTGAAGGACCTATAAGCTATTATAGGGGCGCGTGGCCTCGGGGCTGCTCGCGCGTGAACGGCGCGCAATCATTGCGCTGGCGTCATCTTCGTGATCTCCCCAGACCATGGGAAGACGAAACGGTCACCCCAATGTTGCTCGTCACAAAGATGCTGTTCGTCCAAGTCTTGACCAGAATAATATCCTAACTACAGTTGCTCGCCACAAAGTTGCTCGTTTAATGCAACATCTAGTCAGAATAGGGGGCAATTGTTGATGGGCGAACATCATCCAAAATGAAGCGAACAAGAGTTACAGGCTTAAACAAAGATTAGTCAACATTGGGGTGCATCTGCCAATCTGAGAGGTGTATAAAGTGACGAACAACTCCCCCGACGAACAACTAATGGGCGAACATGTATTAGGACCCGAGACCAAGAATGAGCCAACTGTGAAGTCATCAGTGACGAACAACTTGGTCAAATTATGATACAACAAACAGCCAAGGAGGTGTGTACAAGTGAACAAAGGACAGGTCCCAAAGCCAAGCTGAACAAAGCCATAAGGCGAACAACTTCCAAAGTACAACCTCAAGAGGCGAACAACTTTCAGTTGGAGAATCAACAAGATCAATCAAGCCGACCTAGGCGAACAACAATGAATCCGAGATAAGACCAAAGAAGAATTTGTAGTTAAGATTCAGCTTAGATAAGATCAAAGAGACACATGTCAAGCATGCAGGCTAGAGAGACCAAGAGTCTTGGACACCTCATGCTTGCTAGTCTCTATAAATAGTTGTTCTCCAGCTGTGAAATACAAGTTCAAAAAAAAAGTTAAAATGCATAAACAATTCCAAAACACACACAAATACACCTAAAACGCCCACACATACGAAATCAGTTCAATTTCGACTACCGAATTTACTATTTCGATAAATTCACACCTCGATTTACCAATTACGGTAGTAATCAATCACACGCATTGATTGGTGACGTAACACAGATTTAAACAGCCATTAATCCATCCGATTAAATACGTTCACCAACAGTTATGGCTCAGAAGTTATCGCCTTTGTGTTTCGCACAGATTGGCTTAAGGATCTTGGTCCTTTGTTCGTCAGCGTACACTTCTTAGGCTGGTGGTTCCTTTTGATAATGTTGCTCGTCATCAGTGGCTCAATGTTGGGCCTATATCTGGCCTTGGGTCTTTAGACCTGATCGTCAACAAGTTGTTCATCGATGGAGTTGTTCGTCATTTCGTACACCACATGGATTGATTTGTACACTCCTTTTTTATTTTCTTTGTTAATCATCTTTGATTTAGAGTTGATTCTTCGTAATCTCTATCAAGGCCTTAATACTTGTTTGCCCAACAATGATTGATGTTCGCCTATCAACAGACGGGTGTGGTAACTATATGGAATAAGTGACTCAAATGAATGGAGAATAGAAAATCAAATTTTGGTACTTCATGGCGAGGAACATAATACTTCAATCATCTTCATGCAATACACTTTTCAATTCCAACTACTCTCAACACTTCAATTTTTTTTCTCTAACTCTTTTCTCTTTTTTTTTCAATGACTTTACTTTTTTTTTATTTTTACACTATACATATGAGCTCATATTTTATTTTGCTCATTCTCAAATTTTTTTGTTATTCTCCACAACTCAAATCTTCATTACACCCTTATCATATTCACTCAACCATATACAATTCAACTTCTCAACTCATCTCGACCCCTTTCTCATTCAAAACTTTTCCTATTCTCCACTCAAATTAGGACAAAAAGAGTTTATGAATTTGGTTAAGTTCAAATGTGTTAGCAAATAATAGGCTCAAGCTCAAACGGGCTAACAAGGGATAAATGTCATTGGTAGGACTATTTTGGCTAAGTGACTTAACAAACCAAAGATGACCTAAAATCACTTTCGGCATGTCAAACTAGACACAATCAAGAAGCGAGAGTACTCACAAGTTCTAGCACCCTCTAAGGTGACGATCCACTCACAAACAATGAGATCAACTTAGTTCCCTCTCAAATCAACTAGAAATACTACACTCACACCATTTAGCTCCTAACTCAACTTCACAACTCACTAACTCATAAAGTCACACTCAAAGATAACAATCGATACGCACAAGAGAATTAATAAGCATGAAAAATAGTCAAGAGCACCGATATAAGTTCGAGATAATAACAACTCAAATGCCTATCAAGGCATAATATACAACCAAACTCAACTCAAAGAGAGGGTGTGCGTCTGTGCAATGTAAATCAACCCTCTCAAGTGCGCCGGTGCATACGTATACCATAAAACATATAAATACTCCACTCCCCAAACTTCGACCTTGTGAAGCGGTCTAAGTTTGGGGTTGTGGTTACCTCATACGCATAATCCCCTTTGCACTTGGTAATGTAGCACATCCCCATCTCGAGTTGCTTTCCTCATCTCTCATTGGAAACTCGTGCATTCTCGAGACACGCCTACAAAAAACTCTCAAGGACGAGGTTAAAACTTATGACTCAAAACAAAAACTCTAATAACTAAAAACACTCAAAAGCAAATAAAAGTGGGTTGCCTCCCACACAACGCTATTTTTAAGGTCCTAATGCCGGACCGAGCTCAAAGGAGCTTATGGGACCTGATACTCAAATTTACCTCCCTTATTCTCATAAGAGAAGTTGTCTAAGTTTTTCGCTCGATTCCAATCCTCTTTCTGCACCTTAGGCGGTGGTTTTACTTTCTTTTTTGCTCTCCACGGAGGTACCCACTTCTTAAATTTTATTTTTCTTCACCTTAACTCCTCCTCTTTCCTCTAGTTTGGCCACGTCCACACTTTTTAATTCTTCATCCTTCAACTCCTTGCCTTTATCCATATCAAAACAATCAAGATCATAATGCTCAAAGGTTAAATCATAAAGTGAAGGATTATCATAATCATGTATATAAGAAAGGTTAGGGGTAGGAGGTGTGTCTCCAACACAAGAATCAATGGCATCAATAGAGTGACAACTCTCATCTTCCTTCGGGTATTTCATGGCTTCATATAGGGAAATCTTCATCTCTTGATCATCTACCTTTACCGTTATCTTTCCATTCGCCACATTTAACACCATTCCCGCCGTAGCTAAGAAAGGCCTTCCCAAGATCAAAATAACGTGCTCATCTTCCTCCATATCGAGCACTAAAAAATCAGCTGGAAAAATATGATCACCAACTTTAACAAGGACGTCTTCAACCACACCTTGAGGTCGAGTAATATACCGGTCGGCGAGTTGAAGCGTCATCATTGTCGGCTGAAGTTCTCCACCTTCCAACTTCTTAAATAACGACAATGACATCAAATTAATGCTAGCCCCAAGATCACACAATACCCCCTTCTTGATCCCGTTCCCGATATCACACAAGATAGTGAAACTCACGGGATCCTTCAACTTGGGAGGAAGCGCTTTGTGCACTAATGCACTCACCTCATGGTTCAGCTGCACCAACTTGGGCTCATCAACTCTCCTCATCTTAGATATCAAGTCCTTCATGAGCTTGACATAATTAGGCATCTGCTCCAAAGCATCATAAAAAGGTATGTTAATATGCAACTTTTTAAAAATATCAAGAAACATGGCAAATTTTTCATCTAATTTCTTCTTCATGAACTACTGCGGATATGGGACTGGAATCACATATTTTGCTAGTCCCCTAACTTGGACGCAAAATACTAGCTATAGTAGTAGTTACTCCACAAGAGTATGGGATCATTGTAGTATGTGCAAGTACAGGGACCAAGTAGTATCGAACCCAAGGAAAGGTATGTATGCGAATAGAGCCCTGGAGATCTACGCGTCGTAGTTAATATGAATGGATGTTCTGGTTTAAGAATGGAATTATGCTACTCTAAAGTTTACTTCTAACAATGCGAATTATGAAATCAACAAAATAACTAAGGGTTTAACCAAATACGAGATGATGATGCCCAGGATAGGAATCCCTACGTATACTAACGGAGCTAGTACGATAACTAAAATAACTGTGATGTGCAAGTATTAATCCTAAGTGTACTAAAACTAAGCAATCAACTTCCCTAATCTAGCACCAGATTGAAAGATTAAAAGCTCAAGAATTAACCCTAATACTTCGTCATATCAACCTACTTCACAACCCACTAAACAAGTTATATGGATTATGCTTAATTAATGAGACTCTTATTTACTCAAGGTGATATGGTCGTCCTCCCTAGATAAATCGGTAAATTATAAACCCCTTCTAAAACCCTATCGTTAAGCCTATTCATTATTAAAAAGTGATAAGATCGTCCTCTCTCTAATAATTTTCGTACTCAATTCCAAGATAATTCTAGGGTTTATTTTAAGAATTCAATTAATTAAGTGAACTAGCACTAAACATCACGATTTATCCTAATTATGTACCAACATCCTACTTCTACGAGTTCATCCTACCCCAAGCATGCAAGGGTTCTAGCCTAACATGGTAATTGAAGTAACAAAAACAATCACAAAAACGATGAACATTTGCATAATTGAATAATCAAAAGAGTTTGAAAGCATAAATAAAAGAATATCTAAAAATATCAATAAATCTGATAAAGTAGGGTTTAGAAGTCTCAAAGGTTCAAGAACGAAAGAATTAAACAAAAAGAATTAAAAGAAGTATCTAAACTAAGAATTCGTAAGATCAAAACCTCGTTTACAAGTGTGAAACTCTCCAAAATCTCTCTACCAAGCTCTAAGTATGAAAAAATATTAAACGGGATCCACAGGGTCTTTAAAAACGAGCTTGGAATCGGGTATTTATAAGCAACGAGCCGAAAACGGGTGAAAAAGGCCAAAATCTCGCAAAACTGGGGTTTGGTCGAGCACTTGGTCGAGCACTAGCGCTTGACCTCATGTTGGTCGAACGGATGCCTTTCCAAAGCAATTAGGGCGCTCGACCAGGTCGAGCGGGGGTGTTCAACCACTACTGGTCGAATGAATCAAGAGGTCGAATGGGAGCGTTCGACCACTTTTGGTCGAGCACTTTTCGGCTGCTGTACATTTGTTCGAAAAACCTTCATATTTTCTCAACCGGGAGCCCATTTTGGCCGATTAAAAGTCCTACGAACTCCTCTTTTTGCCCTCTATCCAACTATGAACACCAAAGAGACAAATTAATGAGTTTAGAAAAATTATGCTCAAAGGACTCTAAACACTCATAAAAAACACACAAAACATGGGCAAATCGGGCTACAAAACATAGCAATTTCACACCTAATCAACCCACCCAAACTTACCATATTGCTTGTCCTCACACAATGAAATAATAAGTCAAGTGAAATTGTTAAGAATGAATCAAAGAACTAAATCATGCAAGTAATCGAGCTCAAGTTTCAAAGTTCGATCATTCATACACAAACTCACCCCCTTCATCATACTCATGCAATAACAATAAGAAACACCAAGAGCAAACATGGATGTGCACTCAACGATGTGTTTCAATCCCTCACAAGTGTATATCAATTTTAAGGGACTCACTCAATCAATCAATCACACATATCAACAGTTATAGGCTTGTAAGCACTCTCAACTTCGACCATACTCTAGAATCCATGCCGAATCAAAAAAGACTTTATCAAGGTTGTAATGTAGGCTCTTTGGACAGGTGGGGTAACTATATGGATAAGTGATTCAAGTGAATGGAGAACAGAAAATCCAACTCTAGTATTTAGAGACAAGGAACAGAATACTTCAAACATCTTCATGCAATACACTTTTCAATTCCACAACTCTCAACACTTCAATTTTTTTTCTAACTCACTTCACTTTTTCAATCACTTCACTATTTTTCTCTTTCACATATACATATGAGCTCATTTTTTCTTTTGCTCATTCTCAAATCCTTTATTTTTTTTCCACAACTTAAAATCTCATCACACCTTCTTCTCAGATACACTCAAGCATTAATAATTCTCCTTTCACAACTCCACTCGTCCCCTTTCTCATTCACAACTTTTCCTATTCTCCACTCAAATTGGGCAAAAAGAGTTTTAGAATTTGGTTAAGTTTAAGTGTGCTAGCAAATAAAATAGGCTAAGGCTCAAACGGGCTAACAAGGGATAAATGTCATTGGTAGGGAAAATTTGGCTAAGTGATTCAATCAAATCAAAGATGGCCTAAAATCACTTTCGGCATTTCAAACTAGACACAATCAAGAAGTGAGAGCACACACAAGTTCTAGCATCCTCTAAGGTGACGATCCACTCACAAACGATGAGATCAATTTATGCATTTTAATCTCACGAAGGCTCAAATCTCACAGCTTTCACATCCATGCTAGTCCTAGTGAATTCTCACTCTCAGCACACAAGTACTCAAAAGAGAAGTTCGCAAGTATACGAGCTCCCTCTCAAATCAACTCTAACTCCTACACTCACACAATTCAAACTTAGACTCAACTTCACAACTCACCAACTCATACTCACACTCAAAGATAGCAATCAACAAGCATAAGAGAATTGATAGGCATGAAATATGTAGTAGCACCCAATTAGTTCACAATATAAAAACAACTCAAGCGGCATCTCAAGGCACAATATATAACCTAACTCAACTCAAAGAGAGGTTGTGCGTCTGTGCAATGTCAAATAAACCTCTCAAGTGCTCCGGTGCATATGTATGCCATAAAACATATCAATACTCCACCCCCTAACTTCGACCTTGTGAAGCGGTCTAAGTTTGGGGTTGTGGTTACCTCATATGCATAATCCCCTTTTGCACTTGGCAATTTAGCACACTCCCTTGCTTGATTTCCTCCCTTTTGAATAACTTCATGATACCTTTACTTCCTCGAGACAAGCCTACAAGCAACTCACTCAAGAACGAGGTTAAAACTTATGACTCAAAACAATACCCTAATAACTTAAAACACTCAAAAGCAAATAAAAAATGGGTTACCTCCCACTCAGCTCTATTTTTAAGGTCCTAATGTCGGACCGAGCTCAAAGGAGCTTATGGGACATGATACTCAATGTTACCTCCCTTATTCTCATAAGAGAAGATGTCTAAGTTTTTCGCTCGATTCCCATCCTCCTTCTTCACCTCGGGCGGAGGTGTCACCTTCTTCTTTTTTGCTCTCCACAGAGGTACCCACTTCTTGATTTTCTTCTTCTTAACATCAACTCCTCCTTTTCTCTCCAACTTGGCTAACTCTATACCTTTCAATTCTTCATCCTTCAACTCCTCTTTTCCTTTATCCCTATCAAAATAATCAAGATTATAACGCTCATAGGTTAAATCATCAAGTGAAGGACTATCAAAATCATAAATATAAGAAGGGTAAGGATAAAGAGATGTGTCTTCAACACAAGGGTCAATGGTATCAATGGAATGACAACTCTCATCCTCATTTGGGTGTTTCATGGTCTCATATAGGGAAATTCTCACCTCTTGATCATCTACCTTTACCGTGATCTTCCCATTCACCATGTCTAACATCATCCTGACCGTGGCTAAGAAAGACCTTCCCAAGATCAAAGACACGTGCTCATCTTCCTCCACGTCGAGCACTACGAAATTAGCTGGAAAAATATGATCTCCAACTTTAACAAGGACGTCTTCAACCACACCTTGAGGTCTAGTAATATACCGGTCAGCGAGTTAAAGTGTCATCATTGTCGGCTGAAGTTCTCCACCTTCCAACTTCTTAAATAGTGACAACGACATCAGGTTAATACTCGCTCCAAGATCGCACAACACTCCCTTCTTGACTCCATTCCCGATATCACATAAGATCGTAAAACTCTCGGGATCTTTCAACTAGCGCTTTGTGCACTAATGCACTCACCTCATGGTTCAGCTGCACCAGCTTGGGCTCATCAACTCTACTCCTCTTAGCTATCAAGTCCTTTAGGAACTTGGCATAATTAGGCATCTATTCCAAAGCATCATAAAAAGGTATATTAATATGCAGCTTCTTAAAAACATCAAGAAACTTGGCAAATTTTTCATCTAATTTCTTCTTCATGAACCGCTGCGGATATGGGACTGGTATCACAGATTTTGGTACCCCCCATTCATCTCGCTCAGTCTCTTTCACGTTCTTCCTTGCTTCTCTTGCCTTTTTCCACTTTAGAACTCTCTTAATCTCCTCAATCTCTTCCTCCTTGTCTTTACCTTTCTGAGCATCTTCTACCTCATCCTCCTTCTTAACTTCTACCTCAACTGTCTCACCTCCATCTTTCTTATGTTCTTGTTCCTCCATCTCAATCTCTTTATGTATCTCCTCAAGATCAGCAGGCATTGGAGGTCCATCATATTTGGTTCCACTTCTTAGCTGGATCGCCTTGCATTGCTCTTTTGGGTTCCCCTCCGGCATAGAAGGATATTTCCCGGGCTCTCTACTCAATGATTTTGCGATCTGGCTAATCTGGTACTCCATGGAAGTGAACCGCCTATTATTCTCTTGCTGAATTCTATTCAGCTCCATATCCCTCTTCTGGAGATCTTGATCACGCTGATTATTCTTCTTACTCATCTCTTTCACATCATACTCCAAAGAGGATAGCCTCTTGCTACCTTTTTCCACTTTCTGGAGAATGATACGTAACATCTCATCAGTGGTAGCACCCCCTTCTCCTTCGGGGAGTTTTGAGCCAGGGTCGACATGTGGAGGTACATTTATTCCTGCCTTGGGATTGCTATAAGAGAAATTTTCATTCTTCCTCCATTGATTCTGAGGAGGCTGTTGGCCTCCTTGATACCCATGAGTATTCCTCCATTGATTCTGAGGAGGCTGTGGACCCAGTGGTACGAACGGTTGACCATAAGTTGGTCGCCCTTGATAATTTCCACCTTGATAGCCATTCTGATTATAATTAGGCCCTCTCATATAGTTGGCCTCCTCATGCTGGCTTGTTGGGTGGTCCACTTTCTCACTCACTGCAGTATTCCCTCCACTCAGGTTCTGCCCAACCTCTAGATTGCTGATCTTCTCCATCATTGCCATCAACAGCTTTCTAGTACCCTCACTCTCATCCATCTGATAAGCTCGCTGAAATTCTTGTGCCTTATTCCATTATCCCGCATTCTTGACAATGTTATCAACAATCTCTCTACACCGAGCTACACCACAATTTAAGAATGCTCCATGACTTGAACCTAACTTTACTAGCTTTTACTAGAAGTTACCCCGCAAGCATACGGGTTCACTGTAGTATCAACAAGTATAGGGACCAAGTATATCGTACCTCGGGATGGGTTGTATGCGAATAGAACCCTGGGGATCTACGCGTCGTAATTAATATGAGTGGATATTTTTGGATTTTTAGAATTATTAAATCTAAACTATCTTACTCTACAAATGCAAAAGAAAGAATAAAATTAATTATCTAAGGTTTGGTTTCAAATATAAAAGGGTGATGCTCAGGATAGGAATCCCTACGTATACTAACGGAGTTGGTAAATAATTAAAATAACCATGATGTGCAAGAAATAATCCTAAGTATAAGATTGAAAGACTAAAAGCTCAAGAATTAAACCCTAATAATTTGTCCTATCAATCGACTTCACTAAGCCAATAATCAAGTTAATGGATTGTGCTCAATTAATGAGACCCTAATTTAACTAAGGTGATGCGGTCGTCCTCCCTAGATAAACCGGTAAATGAATAAACCCCTTCTAAACCCTCTCGTTAAGCCTATTAGTTATTAAAGAGTGATAAGATCGTCCCCTCTCTAATAATTTTCGTACTTAATTCAAAGATAATTCTAGGATTTATTTTAAGCATTCATTAATTAAGAGAATTAAAATTAAACATCACAAGTTACCCAAATTATGTACCAAGGTCCTACTTCTACGAGTTTATCCTACCCCAAGCATACACGAGTTTTAACCTAGCATGGTTTTAACGATAGCAAAAATGATTAAACAAGCAACGAACATAAATATGATGATTTGAATTAAAAGATTATAAAGCATAAACTGGGGTATTGAAGAAAGAAATTAAATCTAAGAACAAAACTCTAATTAAGAAGAAATTCAGAAATCTCAAGTGTCAAATATCGAAGAACGAAAGATGAAAATAACAAAATCCAATCTAAACTATGAATTTGTAATGTTAAAAACCTCGATCAAAAGTAAAATATGCTTCCTCGAACTCTTGGTGCTTTTCTCTCTCTCAAATCTATCTCTATGTGTGAAGTGGTGTCCAAAAACGTGTTTAGAAGAGGTATAAATAGGCAACGGGTCGAATTGGGAGTTAATGGGCCAAAATCCGCATCTACTCGAGTAGTGCTCGAGTACTAAGTACTCGAGCAAGTTCAACTCGAGTGCACCAAACTTCCAGAACGCCAAAAGTACTCGACCTTATGAGCTCGAGTACTTAGTACTCGACTCGACCACAGTACTCGAGTACTTAGTACTCGACCCAGCATCACTCGAGCATAGTACTCGAGTGCTCGAGTACTATGTACTCGAGTTCTACTCGCTTGAGTACTCCAATGATACTTTTGCTCCCTCGAACTAATACTTTTCATATTTCTTACACATCTTCTCATCCGGGCATCCGTTTGAGTCGATTCAAAGTCCTACGAACTCCATTTTTTGCCCTCTATCCATCTATGAGTATCAAAGAGGTAAATTCATTAGTTTATGAAAATAGTACTCAATTGACTCTAAATACTCATCGAAATCAATCAAAACACGGGCAATTCAAGCTCTAAAATCTAACAATTTCACGCCTAATCACTCCACTAGCACATGCATCTAGGTGATCTTGACCTGCCTTGTTGGCTCCACAGTAGAAATAAGTCATTATATCACCTTCGTTGTACCCATGTTGCGGGCACTCAATGAGCATATTATAGTATCTCTCTCAAGCCTGACGTAAGTCCTCTCCTGGCTTCAGCTTGAAAGATGAGATCTCTAGCCTTGTTTTGATCGTTCTAGATGGAGGATAGAATCGCTCGAGGAACAGACGCTCGAGCTCGGCCCATGTGGTTACACTTCCCCGTGGGAGCGTGTTATCGTACCACTCCTTCGCAATTCCAGTTAACGAGAACTGGAACAACCTGAGCCTCTTGGCATCTTCAGACATGCCATTATGGTTGAAAGTTGAGGCAATCATCAGAAAATTCTTCAAGTGAGTATGAGGATTATCCTTTCCGACCTCCCCCTTAAATTGCTTCTCGACCAGCATCTTTAGGATCCCTGGGGAGATAGAAAAGTTGTTTGCCTCCACTGGTGGAAATGCTACACCATCATAATACCGTTGTGGTTGTGCCGCAAACCTTCCTTGAATTTCCATACCAGGATCAGCGTTCTGAGGAACGTGCTGAGGATAAACTGGTGGTAGAGGTACTTGCGGAATATGAGGTTGGTTATAAGTAGGGTGTGGAGGGTAGTATGGTGGGTATTGGTAAGGATAAGGTGGGTTGTTTTGTGGGTAGACAGGGTTGTTTAGAGGATTTTGGACTAGGTTTTGAGCTGGATCGTTTTGATTCGGTGGGATCGGGTTTTGGCTCTGGCTTTCCCCTGAAGGGACTTGATTCTGACTGTCATTTCCTCCAGTTCCCTCAACCCGTTCCACTACCTGATTGTACTTAGTTGCAGCTGCATCCAACTCATTCCCTAAGTCCATGTTTGGATTGTTTACACCACCGGCAGTGTTCATCCTTCTATTGAAGGCTCTGTTTCTTCTGGCGATTGTCTCAGGGTCTAACTTTGTTTGGTCTTCGCTCGATTCTCCTTGTGAGCGAGTTTTCATATACCTGAAACACCAAAAGAAATATCAAAATACAACTGCCTGATGTCTACTAATAAAACAGAAAAATAAAAGCACTCACTACTAACTACTAAACTATCTCCAAGTCCTACTCAATGGACATATATCGCCATCCTCGGCAACGACGCCATTGACTTGGATGCAAAATACTAGTTATACTAGTAGTTACCCCACAAGAGTATGGGATCACTGTAGTATGTGCAAGTATAGGGACCAAGTAGTATCGAACCCAAGGGAAGGTATGTATGCGAATAGAGCCCTGGAGATCTATGCGTCGTAGTTAATATGAATGGATGTTCTGGTTTAAGAATGGAATTAAGCTACTCTAAATTTTACTTCTAATAATGCGAATTATGAAATCAACAAAATAACTAAGGGTTTAATCAAATACGAGATGATGATGCTCAGGATAGGATCCCTACGTATACTAACGGAGCTAGTACGATAACTAAAATAACCGTGATGTGCAAGTATTAATCCTAAGTGTACTAAAACTAGGCAATCAACTTTCCTAATCTAGCACCAGATTGAAAGACTAAAAGCTCAAGAATTAACCCTAATACTTCGTCATATCAACCTACTTCACAACCCACTAAACAAGTTATATGGATTATGCTTAATTAATGAGACCCTTATTTACCCAAGGTGATACGGTCATCCTCCCTAGATAAACCGGTAAATTATAAACCCCTTCTAAAACCCTATCGTTAAGCCTATTCATTATTAAAGAATGATAAGATCGTCTTCTCTCTAATAATTTTTGTACTCAATTCCAAGATAATTCTAGGGTTTATTTTAAGAATTCAATTAATTAAGAGAACTAGCACTAAACATCACGATTTATCCTAATTATGTACCAACATCCTACTTCTACGAGTTCATCCTACCCCAAGCATACAAGGGTTCTAGCCTAACATGGTAATTGAAGTAACGAAAACAATCACAAAAACGATGAACATTTGCATAATTGAATAATCAAAAGAATTTGAAAGCATAAACAAAAGAATATCTAAAAATCTCAATAAATCCGATAAAGTAGAGTTTAGAAGTCTCAAAGGTTCAAGAACGAAAGAATTAAACGAAAAGAATTAAAAGAAGTATCTAAACTAAGAATTCGTAAGATCAAAACATCGTTTACAAGTGTGAAACACTCCAAAATTTCTCTACCAAGCTCTAAGTATGCAAAAATATGAATCGCGATCCACAGGGCCTTTAAAAACAAGCTTGGGATTGGGTATTTATAAGCAACAAGCCAAAAATGGGTGAAAAAGGCCAAAATCTCGCAAAATTGGGGTTTGGTCGAGCACTAGCGCTCGACTTCATGTTGGTCGAATGGATGCCTTTCCAGAGCTCTTAGGGCGCTCGACCAGGTCGAGTGGGGGCATTCAACCACTACTGGTCAAATGAATCAAGAGGTTGAATGGGGGATTTCGACCACTTTTGGTCGAGCACTTTTCGGCTGCTGTACACTTGTTCGAAAAACCTTCATATCTTCTCAACGGGGAGCCCGTTTTGGCTGATACAAAGTCCTACGAACTCCTCTTTTCGCCCTCTATCCAACTATGAAAACCAAAGAGACAAATTACTGAGTTTATGAAAATGATTCTCAAAGGACTCTAAATACTCATAAAAAACACACAAAACATGGGCAAATCGGGCTACAAAACATAACAATTTTACGCCTAATCATCCCCCATTCATCACGCTCGGTCTCCTTCATGTTCTGCCTCGCTTCCTTTGCCTTTTTCCACTTTGGAATGCTCTCAATCCCTTCCTCCTTATTTTCTTTGCTTTTCTGAGTGCCTTCTACCTCAACCTCTTCCTCAACCTTCTCATTAATTAAGCGTAAAATTATTATGATTCATAGCTCGTTTTGCCCGTGTTTTGAGTGAATTCAATGAGTATTTAGAGTTAATTGAGTACTATTTTCATAAACTGATGAATTTGCCTCTTTGATGCTCATAGATGGATAGAGGGCAAAAAATGGAGTTCGTAGGACTTTGAATTGACTCAAACGGATGCCCGGATGATAAGATATTGAAGAAATACGAAAAGTATTAGTTCGTGCAAGGAAAAGTATAACTTGGCTCAAAGAAGGAGTTGCTCGAGCGCCACTGCTCGAGCAAAAGGGGGCTGAGCGCTTGTATTGCTCTGGAAGGAGGACCACTCGACCAGGCAGTGGTCGAGCACCACCACTCGACCATATGTATCATTCGACCAAGCATGGTTGAGCACAATCATTCGACCGGAAGAAATATTCGACCACTCATGGTCGAGCGCCACCGCTCGACCAAAGGGCACTCGAGCGCCATTTTGGCGCTGTAAGTCAAGGGCGCTTGACCACATTGAGGCCGAGCACTAGCGCTTGACCACTACTCGAGCGTGCAAGATTTTTCAGCCCGTTGCTTATAAATGCCCGATCTCAAGCTAATTTTTAGACACCCTTTGATCATTTTTCATATTTTTGACATACTTGGAGCTTGGTAGAGATATTTTTGGAGAGTTTTCATACTTGTAATCGAGGTTTTGATTTACGAATTCATAGTTTAGCTACTTCTTTTGAATATTTTCGATTAATTCTTTCTTTCTTGAATCTTTAAGACTTATAAACCCTAAATTTACCAGATTTATTGAGATATTCTTTTGTTTATGATTTCCAACTCTTTTGATTATTCAATTATGCATATGTTTATTGTTCTTGTGATTGTTTTCGTTACTTCAATTACCATGTTAGGATATAGAACCCTTGCATGCTTGGGGTAGGATGAACACGTAGAAGTAGGATGATGGTACATAATTAGGGTAACTAGTGATGTTTATTTTCGATTCTCTTAATCATTGAGTTCTTAAAATAAACCCTAGAATTATCTTGGAATTGAGTACGAAAATTGTTAGAGAGAGGACGACCTTATCACTCTTTAACAACGATTAGGCTTAACGAAAGGGTTTTAGAAGGGGTTTATCATCTACTGGTTTATCTAGGGAGGACGACCGCATCACCTTAGTTAAATTAGGGTCTCATTAATTGAGCACAATCCATATAACTCGTTTAGTGGGATCGTGAAGTAGGTTGATGTGAGGAAGTATTAGGGTTAATTCTTGAGCTTTTAGTCTTTCAATCTCGTGCTAGATTAGGGAAGTTGATTGCCTAGTTTTAGTACACTTAGGATTTATACTTGCACATCATGGTTATTTTAGTTATCGTACCAACTCTGTTAGTATACGTAGGGATTTCTATTCTGAGCATCACCATCTCATACTTTATTAAAACCGTAGTTATTCGTTCAATTTCATTATTTACAATAATAATGGTAGAATTTAGAGTAGTTTAATACAATCATTGAATCCAGAACATCCATTTATATTAACTACGACGCTTAGATCTCCAGGACTCTATATACTTGGTCCTTATACTTGCTAATACTATTGTGATCCCATACTCAATGGCGTCGTTCCCAGGGATGGCGATGTATGTCCATTGAGTAGGACTTGGAGATAGTTTAGTAGTTAGTAGTGAGTGCCTTTTTATTTTTCTATTTGTTCATATTCATTAGGCAGTTGCGTTTTGATATTTTTCTTTTGGTGTTTTAGGTATATGAAAACACACTAGCAGGGAGAATCGAGCGAAGACAGAACAAAGTTAGACCCTGAGACAATCGCCAGAAGAAACAGAGCCTTCTATCGAAGGATGAACACTCCCGGTGGAGATGATCCAAACATGGACTTAGGGAATGAGTTGGATGGAGATGTAGCTAATTACAATCAGGTAGTGGAACGGGTCGAGGGAGTTAAAGGAAACGGCAGTAAAAAACAAGTCCCTTCAGGGGAAAGCCAAAGCCAAAACCCGGTCCCACATCATCGAGACAACCCATCTCAAAACCAAGTCTTAAATCCTATAAACAACCCTATCTACCCACAGAACAACCCACCTTACCCATACCCATATCCACCATACCCTTATCCACCATACTACCCTCCACTACCTACTTATAACCAACCTCCTATTCCACAAGTACATCTACCACCAGTTTATCCTCAGCACATTCCTCAGAACGCTGATCCTGGTATGACAATCCGAGGAAGGTTTGAGGCGCAACCTCAACGGTACTATAATGGTGTAGCAATGCCACCAGTGGAAGTAAACAACTTTTCTATCTCCCCAGGGATCCTAAAGATGCTAGTCGAGAACCAATTCTAGGGGGAGGTCGGAAAGGATAATCCTCATACTCACTTGAGGAATTTTCTGATGATTGCCTCAACTTTCAAACATGATGGCATGTTTGAAGATGCCAAGAGGCTCAGGTTGTTCCAGTTCTCTCTAACTGGAATCGTAAAAGAGTGGTATGATAAGTTCCTCGAGCGATTCTATCCTCCGTCTAGAACGATCAAAGCAAGGCAATAGATCTCATCTTTCAAGTAGAAATCAGGAGAGGAATTACGTCAGGCTTGGACGAGGTTCTCTAATATGCTAATTGATTGCCCGCAACATGGGTACAATGATGGTGATATAATGGCTTATTTCTACTTTGGAGCCAGTAAGGAAGCTCAAAACCACCTCGATGCATGTGCTAGTGGAGCATTTCTAAATTATAGTGCAGCTCAGTGCAGAGAGATCGTTGAAAACATTGTCAAGAATGCGGGACAATGGAATGAGGTACAAGAGTTTCAGCGAGCTTATCAGATGAAAGAGGGTGAAGGGTCTAGAAAGCTGCTGATGGCAATGATGGAGAAAATCAACAATTTAGAGGTTGGACAAAATCTGAGTGGAGGGAATACTGGAATGAGTGAGAAAATGGACCACCCAGCAAGCCAGCATGAGGAGGCCAACTATATGGGGAGACCTAATTACAATCAAGGCGGATACCAGCAAGGTGGCAACCAGTAGGAAAAACCTCTCTACGGTCAACCGTTTGTACCACCGGGTCCACAACCTCCTCAAAATCAGTGGAGAAACAACCAAGGTTATCAAGGAGGCCAGCAGCCCCCTCAGAACCAATGGAGGAAGAATGAGAATTTATCTTATGCCAATCCTAAGGCCGTAATAACTGTACCTCCCGGAGTAGATGTTAGGATAAAGATTAGATGTTTTGAAGATGTTAAAACAAGAACTTGTAATAGGACTAGCTGAACCTGTTAGTCAACTACAGATTAGTCTAGGTCTAGAATAGGTCTTTGGTTAAGGGGGAAAAAATCTGTGCAGACCAGATGAGGTGACCAGATGGGAGGTGGCCAGATGAGGTGACCAGATGAGAGGTGACCAAATGAGAGGTGACCAGATGAGAGGTGACCAGATGAGGTGACCAGAAGAGAGGTGACCAAATGAGATGTCCAGACCAGAGCAGAAGAGTCACCAGAGCAGATGAGGTCCAGAGGAGTCTGCTAGAGGAGCCTGACCAGAGGAGTCTGACCAGAGGAGCCTGACCAGAGGAGTCTGCCAGAGGAGCCTGACCAGAGGAGTCTGACCAGAAGACATCTCCCAGATGAGGTTCAGAGTAGAAGTATTACCTGACCAGATGTGACCCCAGACCAGACGAGTCCTGACCAGATGAGAGAGACGGATTAGTTCACCCACATGGAGACTGCGTGTAATCTGGAGACAAGGAGTTCTTGGAGTTTCAATGATTGAGAAGAAAGCAATCTGGGGAGAGTCAACTGATGGAGAATATGATTGATTGCTTGATTGAAAGTCAACTAATCAATCTTTGATTGATTATATTCCTCCAATTATGGTTGTTTGAATTTCTAGCTTCCAACGGCTAGTTGATTCTCACAACTATAAATAAGAGTGTTTTGGATGAGTTCTTTAGTGAGACAAGAGTCGGGCAAGAGCACAAAGCACACGAACTCTTCCATCACTCAACCTTGTTCATTCACGATTATATACTTTAGTTGGAGATTTACTCAACCTATTCATCACTTAGAAAGGTTGTTGTAAGCAAGTTGTACGAAGGAACTGGTACTTCACAATTCCAGTAGTTCGTAAGTTGGTTGGAGAGAGAGTCTCATTTTGAGAAAGAGAGAGTGGACGTAGGACAAGTTTGTCCGAACCACTATAAATCCTGGTGTCATTTACTTTTCTGCACTTTAGATTTCTGCATTTCAATTTTAGTACTTAATTTAGAAATTGGGTTTTCATTAAAAATATTTCAAGACGCTTTCCGCTGGATAACCTTTTTGGGACCAACAAGTGGTATGAGAGCAGTGTGTCCTACAGACCACTGTTTTGGAATTTATTTGGTGGTCACCAGGGCAGATCCATTTTTTTTGAAAACCCAAATATTTGTTGTGCTAACAATTTCTTACAGAAATAGGTTAGAAGAAAAGCAGTAGAAGATACACTAGGAGTTACTCCAAAAGAAGCTTCGCAGATGAGGAAGAAGAGGTATCCACTTCTGGTTCATCATCTAATTTTGGACCAGACGAAGAGATATGTCTAGTGACAAATGAGGTATGTAATCGAACTTCCTCTTCATTTTCATCTTCTTCTTTTTCTGGACAATCAGAGGAGTCTGATATGCAGAAGATGCTATTAGATCTCCAAACTTCTATACAACTTTGTCAAAAGTTGGAAGATGAGAACTCAAAGCTGAAAGTAGAAAATCAGAAGCTTTCACAATATCTAGGTAACTCAGCTAATCTACCAGCTGAACAAAATCATACACTGGTTGAAGAGTCTTCTGACTTGACAACCAGGTGTATTGAACAAGTTAAGCTGATGGAAAGGTTGGTTGTTGAAAATGTTGAGAAAGACAATGAATATAATCTGCTCAAAGCTAAGTTTGATGAACTCTTCCACCAAAATAAAATTGTAAGAGAAAGTGAGGACAAGCTCAAGATGATATTGGAGCAGCTGACTACATCAAACAATGTTGTGTCACACATAGCTGCTTCATCTCAAAGAGAGCATGATAAAACAGGCCTTGGTTATTCCAAACCTGAATCCTCACATGTTCAGTAAGAAGAACAGCCTAGACATTTTATTGATAAGGGCAAGAGGTCAGCTGACCAGGCAACTCAGCCTAATGGGCAGATGAGTTCTAAAACTCAAAAACCCAAAAGGCAGATGAGGAATTTTAAAAGACCTCAGCCAGGCCAGCAGAGTAGAAGACAATCTGGATCTTCTCAAAAGAGGCAGAACCAGCTGACTCCTACTCAGCTGCAGAAGACTTTTAAGTCATCTGCCAGACCAGTTGGAACCTTTGATGGTTCTAGTAAGACTTATCCTTATCAACAAAATTTCAAGATTGTTGCTTTAAGACAAGTTACTTCTTCTACTGGACAAGCTCATAAGATAAGAAGAGCCTCTAGAAGAAATAACCATGTCAAAGGTTCTTTTGTTGAGTGTGTTTTTGTGGATATGTATGGAAGAAAGATAAGATCACCTGATTAAAAAAGGGATGATCTATTCTTGTGGCTTCCTAAAAATTGTGCTAACCTCCCTGGACCCAGAAGGGTACCAAAAACTTGATTGCTTGCAGATACACAAGAAGACCAGCTGGTATTATGCCCCAAATATCAGCTGAGCATATTTTGAGGGGGAAGATCAGTTGACCCAGGCTGCTAGATTCTTTATCTTGTTATTTCAAACTTTTCTTGTCTTGTTTTATTTCAGTTCTTTTAGTTTTAACATCATAAAAAAGGGGGAAATTGTTAAGATATAGATTAGATGTTTTGAAGATGTTAAAACAAGAACTTGTAATAGGACTAGCTGAACCTGTTAGTCAGCTACAGATTAGTCTAGGTCTAGAATAAGTCTTTGGTTAAGGGGGAAGAAATCAGTGCAGACCAGATGAGATGACCAGATGAGAGGTGACCAGATGAGGTGACCAGATGAGAGGTGACCAGAGCAGAAGAGTCACCAGAGCAGATGAGGTCCAGAGGAGTCTGCCAGAGGAGCCTGACTAGAGGAGTCTGACCAGAAGACATCTCCCAGATGAGGTTCAGAGCAGAAGTATTACCTGACCAGATGTGACCCCAGACCAGACGAGTCCTGACCAGATGAGGGAGACGGATTAGTTCACCCACATGGAGGCTGAGTGTAATCTGGAGACAAGGAGTTCTTGGAGTTTCAATGATTGAGAAGAAAGCAATCTGGAGAGTCAACTGATGGAGGATATGATTGATTGCTTGATTGAAAGTCAACTAATCAATCATATAATCAATCTTTGATTGATTATATTCCTCCAATTATGGTTGTTTGAATTTCTAGCTTCCAACGGCTAGTTGATTCTCACAACTATAAATAGGAGTGTTTTGGATGAGTTCTTTAGCGAGACAAGAGTCGGGCAAGAGCACAAAGCACACGAACTCTTCCATTACTCAACCTTGTTCATTCATGATTATATACTCTTTAGGAGTTTTTAGTTGGAGATTTACTCAACTTATTCATCACTTAGAAAGGTTTTAGTAAGCAAGTTGTATGAAGGAACTGGTACTTCACAATTCCAGTAGTTCGTAAGTTGGTTGGAGAGAGAGTCCCCTTTTGAGAAAGGGAGAGTGGATGTAGGACAAGTTGGTCCGAACCACTATAAATCCTGGTGTCATTTACTTTTCTGCACTTTAGATTTCTGCATTTCAATTTTAGTATTTAATTTAGAAATTGGGTTTTCATTAAAAATATTTCAAAACGCTTTCCGCTGGATAACCTTTTTGGGACCAACAGTAGATCCAGGTTCAAAACCCCCAGGTGGAGAAGGCGGTGCCTCCACTGAAGAGATGTTAGAAGCTATTCTCCAGAAGGTAGAAGAAGGTAGTAAGAGGTTGTCCTCCTTGGAGTACGATGTTAAAGAGTTGAATAAGAAGATTGATCAGATAGATCAAGAACTCCAAAGGAGAGACATGGATCTCAATAGAGCTCAACAAGAGAATAATATGCGGTTCACTTCTATAGAGTACCAGATTAGCCAGATTGCCAAGTTGCAAATGAGAGAGCCGGGTAAATATCCATCTATGCCCGAGACAAACCTGAAAGAGCAATTGAAGACGATCGAGTTGAGAAGTAGAACTAAATATGATGGACCTCAAATGCCTGCTGATCTTGAGGAGATACATAAGGAGATTGAGATGGAGGGTCAATAACATAAGAAAGGTGGGGATGAGACTGTTGAGGTAGAGGTTGAGGTAGAAGATGCTCAGAAAGGCAAAGACAAGGAGGAAGAGATTGAGGAGATAGAGAGAGTTCCAAAGTGGAAAAAGGCAAGAGAAGCAAAGAAGAACGTGAAGGAGACCGAGCGAGATGAATGGGGGGTACCCAAATCTGTGATACCGGTCCCATATCCGCAGCGATTCATGAAAAAAAAATTAGATGAAAAGTTCACTAAGTTTCTTGATGTCTTTAAGAAGTTGCATATTAACATTCCTTTTTATGAAGCTTTGGAACATATGCCTAGTTATGCTAAGTTCCTAAAGGACTTGATAGCTAAAAGACGGAGAGTAGATGGGCCCGAGCTAGTGCACTTGAACTACGAGGTAAGTGCTATGGTGCACAAGGCACTTCCTCCCAAGTTGAAGGATCCCGGTAGCTTTACGATCTTATGCGATATCGGGAAAGGGATCAAGAAGTGAGCATTATGTGATCTAGGGGCTAGCATTAATTTGATGCCTCTATCGTTGTTCAAGAAGTTGGATGGGGTGAACTTCAACCCATGATGATGACTCTCCAGCTTGCTGATAGGTCTATCACTAGACCTCAAGGAGTGGTGGAGGATGTTCTAGTGATAGTGGCGAATCACGTTTTTTCCGCCAACTTCGTTGTCCTTGATGTGGAGGAAGATGAGCATGTACCTCTGATTTTAGGAAGACTATTCTTGGCTACGATTGGGATGGTGCTAGATGTGGCCAATGGAAAGATCACGGTGAAAGTCGATGATCAAGAAGTGAAGATAGCGATCTACGAGGCAATGAAATACCCAATGGGAGATAAAAGTTGTCACTTCATTGATATCTTGGACACTTGTGTTGATGACACACTTCTTGACCCTTGCTATTTCTATGTTCATAATTATGACTATCAAATTCTTGATGAACTAACATATGATCTTTATGACCTTGATTATTTTAACAGCTTAAAAGAGAACGAGGATGTAAAGTTCATGGATGCGATGAAAGTTGAGGATGAGGAAGAGTTAGATGCGGAGGAGTCCACTTTTGAGAAGATATTCGATAAGACGCCACCATTGGAGGCGAAGAAAGAGTTGAAATCACTCCCGGATCACCTCAAGTACGCTTACTTAGATGAGAATGAGAAGTACCCGGTAATTGTATCTTCCCTTTTATCTGATGATCAATTAGAGAGACTGCTAGTGGTGCTTCGTAAGCACAAATCTGCCATAGGTTGGTCAATTGCGGATATTAAGGGTATTAGTCCTTCTATTTGCATGCATAGGATTAGATTAGAGGAGGGTACAAAGGCCATAGTACAAAATCAGCATAGAGTGAATCCGGTGATACAGGAGGTAATACATAAGGAGGTGTTGAAGCTGTTAGATAATGATATGATTTTTACTATTTCTGATAGTCCTTGGGTGAGTCCGTTACACGTAGTTGCTAAGAAGGGGGGGTACCACGGTAATTAAAACTGAATCTAATGAATTGGTAGCCACTAGATTAGTGATGTGATGGCGTGTTTGTGTTGATTATAGAGAGTTGAACAAGGCAACGTGCAAGGATAACTTTCCTTTGCCGTTTCTTGATCAAATGATTGATAGATTAGGTGGTTTTGAGTATTATTTTTTCCTGGACGGGTATTCGGGATATAATCAGATTATGATAGCGCCCGAGGATCAGGAGAAATCCACATTCACCTGCTATTATGAGACTTTTGCCTTCAGGAAAATGTCGTTTGGGTTGTGTAATGCACTTGCCACCATTCAAAGGTGTATGATGGCTATTTTCCATGGCTTGATTGAGAAGATTATGAAGGTTTTCATGGACGACTTCTCCATCTACGTGGAGTCATTTGATAAGTGTCTAACCAATCTTGAAGCTGTGTTGAGCAGGTGTGAAGAGACAGACTTAGTGCTCAATTGGGAAAAATATCACTTTATGGTGAAATAGGGTATTGTTCTTGGACATCATGTATCCTCGAAAGATATCCAGGTTAACAAGGCGAAAGTGATTGCTATTGAGAAGCTTCCTCCACCTTCGACCGAGAAGGGGATTCGGCCATTTCTAGGCCATGCAGGATTTTATAGACGATTTATAAAAGACTTTTCACAAATTGCTAAACCCCTTTCACGGCTTCTTGAAAAAGAAGTCGCCTTTGAGTTTATTAATGAGTGTTTAGTGGCTTTTAACAGGTTGAAAGAAGTATTGGTGAATGCCCCAATTCTCGTCACTCCGGATTGGTCGAGTCCTTTTGTGCTCATGTGTGATGCTAGCGATTATGTTATGGGGGTTGCTTTGGGGCAAATACGAGACAAGCAGTTTCACGCTATTTATTATGCCTCGAAGGTGTTGAATTCAGCTCAAGTGAACTACACTACTACCGAAAAGGAGCTGTTGGCGGTCATGTATGCTTTTGATAAATTTCGACCCTACCTCGTAGGGATAAAACAATTGTATATACGGATCACGCAACGATTCGGTATCACATGAACAAGAAGGATGCTAAGCCCCGTCTCATTCGTTGGATCCTATTACTCCAGGAATTTAATATTGAGATTCGAGACAAGAAGGGGAGTGAGAATATGATAGTCGATCACCTCTCGAGGATGGAGCTTGCCAAGGAGAACACGGTAGAAGAGCAAGAGGTGAATGATGAGTTTCCGGACAAGAAACTGTTTGGTTTTGGAGATGTTCCTGTGTATCGAGTTGAAGGTAAGGCCCCGTGGTTCGCTGATTATGCTAATTATTTAGCAAGTGGAGAGCTGCCGGCGGATATGGATGCGTTGCACCGAAAGGAATTCTTGAAGAAGGTCTGGGAATTTATTTGGGATGACCCATACTTGTTCAAAAGAGGGATAGATCTTGTGCTTAGAAGGTGTGTGCCCGAGGAGGAGTAGAATGATATCATAAGGCATTGTCACACCTTACCATGTGGAGGACATTTGGGTGGAGAGAAGACCGGTAGGAAGGTGCTTCAAGCCGATTTCTATTAGCCTACTATATTGAAGGATTGCATAGAATGGGTGAAGAGATGTGACAAGTACCAACGTTTCAGCTCTATTACTAAGAGGGACGAGATGTCGTTGCACGTGTTTATGGAAGTAGAGGTATCTGACGTATGGGGGATTGATTTCATGGGTCCGTTTCCTCCGAGTAATAGATTCTTGTACATCCTCGTGTGTGTTGATTATGTTTCGAAGTGGATTGAAGTTGTCCCTACTTGAGTGAACGACTCCCGTGTTGTGACTGACTTCTTGAGGAAGAATATTTTCTCTAGATATGGAGTCCCGAGAGCTTTGATTAGTGATGGGGGGAGTCACTTTGTGAACAAGTTGATGGAGAAGCTGTTGTCAAAATATGAGGTTAATCATCGGGTCTCTACAACCTATCACCCTCAATCGAATGGTCTCGTTGAGGTGTCTAATCTACAAATTAAGGAAATTCTTGAGAAGACGGTGAGTGTTAGTAGGAAGGATTGAAATTTGAAGCTTGATGATGCATTATGGGCGTATAGGACAGCTTTTAAGACTCCTCTTGGTATGTCTCCGTACCAACTCGTTTTTGGAAAGGTATGTCACTTACCAGTTGAGCTTGAGCATAAGACATATTGGGCAATCAAGAAGTTGAATTTTGATAGTGTTATGGTGGGTGAAAAAAGACTACTTCAATTGCATGAGTTGGAGGAGTTTCGAGATAGTGCATATGAGAGTGCCCGAATTTTCAAGGAGAAAGCTAAAAGATGGCATGATGCACGTTTGAGGAAGAAAGAGTTCCAAGTTGGTGATCAAGTCCTAGTGTTCAACTCTAGGATGAAGTTATTTGGTGGAAAGCTCAAATCCAAGTGGAATGGTCCTTATGTGGTGAGAAAGGTCTACAAGAGTGGATTTCTTGAGGTTGAGAAAGAGGATGTGAATGTGTTCATGGTGAACGGGCATCGAGTGAAGAAATTTTACAACTTCTCTTATGAGAATAAGGGGGGTAACTTAGAGTCTCATGACCCGTGAGCTCCTTCGAGCTCGGTCCGACATCAGGACCTTAAAAATAGCGTTGTGTGGGAGGCAACCCACTTTTACTTGCTTTTGAGTATTTTATTTTTTTCTTTTTGTTTTTGTGTGAATCGTAAGTGTTAACCTCGTTATTGAGTATTTTTGTGTAGGATGGTCTTGTGGTTCTAGAGTTTCCATAGTAAAGCGTAAAGTGAAGCAACTCATAAAGATAAAGTATGCATAGTGAAAGAGCAACCGGAATTTGAAGTATGAGGTAACCCCGAACCCCAAACATAGACTGCTTGGTAAAGTCGAAGTTTGGGGGGTGGAGTTTTTATTTCCTTTACATCTTGTGCATTGGTAGTTATTGAGGATCATAGTGAATTGAGTGCACGTACTCGTTCATACTCATCTTTTCAAACTTTTTATTGCGTAGCAAGAAAAAAGTTTGGGGGGGAGGGGGTGTGTATTCGTACTTCACGTGTTGTGCACGAAATTTGTATGAAAAAATGGTCAATTTTTTCGAAAATATTGATGCATGAAGTGGGTTTGAATTGAATTGAGTGTGTGTACATCATTGTGTTGATTTGGATTGGTGAATTGCATGTTGGGAAGAGACCCCAACTTCTTGGTCGAATGAGCGATTTGGCTTAAATCGAGGAGTTTTCAGGCTAGTACATGTTTTGGAATTGATTGAATGAAGTTTCGAGTGATTTTACTTGAAAATTTTGAGTTTTGGGCGTGTTAGAGTAGTGCACGAGCACTATTTGGTCGAGCACCTCCCTAGGTCGAGCGCCTTTCTGATTCTGGAAGATTAGAGCACTCGACCGGTGCTAGGTCGAGTGCTAGCGCTCGACCACAACTCGGTCGAGCGCCCCTTCTTCCAGAACCCAAGTGCCACTCGACCACAAGGGGGTCGAGTGCTAGCGCTCGACCGAGAAGGGCGCTCGAGCGGGCCCGTCCCTGAAAAGCCCTAAGTCGTTTCCCCCTGTTAATGTTGTTGGTTGTGAAGTATTCACTATTTACTTTGAAACAACATGAATTTGCCCTTTCTTCTCATTAACTAATACTCTATGATCAAATGTTGTCTTAGATGTTTTAACGTGAAGGATGAAGATCTAGAAGGATCTACAAGTCTCTGGAATACTCAATGTTGCAGTGAATGTTGCAAGCATTGGTTGCAACATGGGCAGTTACGGGTTCCAGAAGGATCTACAAGGACCTACACGATCTAGACTATTCTAGGACAGTTGAGGACGATCTAGATCAGGCGGCTGCATTAAGAAATATCAGAAATAAAGATAAGATCGTGGGAGATAACATAAGATCATAGAGCGGTTACATGAAGAAGTTATTTTTGGATTGAAAACCTCTGTCTATAAATAGAAGCCGAAGTCTTCAGTACTAAGTGTGGAGTAAACGAGTACACCTACTCTAGTGTTGATCCTGAGTTCAAAGGTGATAGGGTAGTTATTCCAACATTTATGTTTTGCCTAGAAGTTTAGTACATCTCGCATAACTTGTGATCAATCCTATATCCATAGATAAAGAGATCATAGATATAGAGTGAGATCAACTTTGACGGTGTATAGTATTATACACTTAGTCAATTTAGCTTTGATAGGTGATATCGAGTCTTGTTTCCGTTGTGAACGATTTTACTCTTCACACAACTTTTGTATCACTAATCTTATTATAGTGAACGTTTCGCCGTAAGGCTAGCAAGCTATTTTATATAGTTCGTGTTAAAAAGTATTCCATCTTGCAATTGTGTGTTTAAGTCTTCCGCTGTACCAATTTTTATTTCTATTTTTACAGATTGTTGTAGTGTTTGTTACAACATCCATTACAACATCTTTACTTTCTAACACACGCACACCTTCATTTGGCACCAGAGCCATAAACTTGATTTATTAAGTTTAGATCCTGTGTTTTAGTGTGTTTTTTGCTATGGAATATCCTGTAAACACCCCACTTAGGCCTCCTATACTAGATGGAAACAATATGCCTATTGGAAACCTAAGATGCACATATACATCAAGTCTATTGATGAACGTGCTTGGAGAAGTGTTCTGACCGGCTGGGAATAGCCCAGAAATCAAGAGTCAAACGGGAGATTGAATGGACAAATGAGGAGACCACGACGGCAATCTACAATTCCAAAGCTCTCAATGCTATCTTTACCTCTGTTGACGTGTCTATGTTTAAGATTATATCAACATGTACCACGACTAAAGATGCTTGGGAGAGGCTTCAAGAACATTGCGAAGGAAGTGGAAGTGTTCGAAGGACCAAACTTCGAATGCTTGGGACCAAGTTCGAGAATCTAAGGATGAAGGATGATGAGACGATCACGACTTACAATGAGAGGCTGATTGAGATTGTCAACGAATCACACGCACTTGGTGATCCAATTTCCAATGTACGAGTTGTACATAAAATTTTGCGATATGTCCCTAAACGGTTCGATGCAAAAATTTGTGCTATTGAAGAAGCCAAGGACACTGACACTCTAAGTCAGAATGAGCTTGTAAGTATTCTCAAAACATATGAGATAAACACAACTCAATCTGATGATACAAGTGAAGGAAAGAAGGTTGTTGTTCTCAAAGGTGAAACATCTTCTAACACTGAAAATCAGTCCTTTGTGACTGAAGTTGAGTTTGATGAAGATGTTTTAGACCAATGTTACAACACTCCTGAGCACATTGCCTTCCTCACAAAGAAGTTCAACTCCTACCTGAAGAAGAAACTGAACAGATCTAGAGGAAATGTCCAACAGAGGACTCCTTTCAACAACACACCATCAGACCCAGAGAAAAGGAAAGATCAGAATCAATCAAGACAATTCAGAGGTAACAAATCAAGGTATGATCCTGAATTTAGAAAATCAGTTAGATGTGATGCTTGTACTGGATTTGGACACTATGCAAATGAGTGTGCAAATACCAGGGTAAGACAAAAGCTAAACTTTAATGTTACCTTTAGTGATGACTCAGATGATGAACCTGAAGGTTCTAAAGATGAGGAATTAGCTTTTTCTGCAAGGATTGATTATGATGATTCTTTAGATGATGGTCTGGATGATCTAGACACTGATGTTGTTTCCAATATTATAATATCAGAAACAACATTTGTCAAAAATAATTCAGATTTGAACTGTTTTAATGGGTGTGTTGATGAGACAGGTTCTAGTGACATAAGGGATGATGACTCTAGTATAGCAAAAACGAATAATGATCTCAGAGAGACTGTGACAAAGTTAGAAGTCATACTAACAAGGAAGGATTTAGAAATTTCTAAGCTAAAGGAAAAATTGAAAAATTCTACCTTAAGTTTTAAGAAATACTCTAAAAGCTCTTCCATTGTAAGTGATTCTTTAACTACCGGACAATCTAGCAAACATGGTTTAGGCTATTGTGGTGAGACTACGTCTAAATATGTGAATAATCCTGTAAAATTTGTGAAGGGAAAAACTGAGCTTTTTGCTGAAACAAAGGTACATGTGATTGAAAAACCTGTTAAGAAGTATGTGTGTCACTATTGTTCTGAAATTGGTCATATTCATCCTTATTGTCAAAAGATGAAAAGGGATCTGGAAATTCAAAAAGTGTTGTCTGAAATGTCTTCACATTCTAAGAAACACTGGTCAAAATCTGCTAAGAAAAAGAAAGAGCATGTTACTTGTAATGTTGTTCAAACTTCTCTGAAAGCATGTGTACCTGATCTATGGTATTTTGATAGTGGTTGTTCTAGACATATGACTGGTCGTGTTAACTACTTATTTGATTACGAACCTTGTAATGGTGGAACTGTTACATATGGTGGTGGATCAAAAGGTAAAATCATTGGAAAGGGAACCTTAAATGTTGAAGGTTTTCTTAAGCTTAAGAATGTTTTGCATGTTGATGGTTTACTTGCTAATCTACTTAGTATAAGTCAACTATGTGATGACAATTTGCATGTTAAATTTGATAAAGATTCCTGCTATGTTCTAAACAAGGATAATAAGTGTCTAATGACTGGAAATAGGCCAGCTGATAATTGTTATCTAATTGGAACAAACAAAGTATGTCATTTGTCAAATAGTGATGATAATGCCCTATGGCATCAAAGACTTGGACATGCAAATTATAGATTTATGCAAAAATTGGTTAAGTCTGAAGCAGTGAGAGGTTTACCTAAACTGAAGATTGTTACACCTACTGTATGCGGTTCATGCCAAAGAGGTAAGCATGTAAGAATGTCGCATAAAATGTTATCACATTGCACGACACATCGTTGTTTTGAATTACTGCATATGGATCGTATGGGTCCTATGGAAACTGAAAGTATTGGTGGTAAGAAATATTCACTGGTTGTGGTAGATGATTACTCTAGGTTTACTCGGATTGAGTTTTTAAGAGAAAAATCTGAAACTCTTGATGCTTTTAAAATTCTTTACAAAAGATTTAAAACTGTTTTCAACTTGAAGGTAAGCAGGATTAGGTCTGATCATGGTAGAGAATTTGAAAATAGCATGTTTTCAGAATTCTGTAATAAGAAAGGCATTGTCCAAGAGTTTTCTTCTCCTAAAACTCCACAACAAAATGGGATAGCTGAAAGAAAAAATAGAACTCTTCAAGAAATGACAAGAGTAATGCTTACTTCAAAAAATCTTGCAAATAAATTTTAGGTTGAAGCATTGAATACATCATATCATATTGCTAATAGAGTCTATTTTAGATTTGGAAGCAACAAAACCCCATATGAGATCTTGAACAATAAAAAAACCGAATGTGAAATATTTTCATGTTTTTGGTTGTGTGTGTTACATTCTGAATGATAGGTATCAACTGCATAAGTTTGATTCTAAGAGTGACAAATATTTTTTCTTAGGTTATTCTAGAAATAGTAAAACCTATAGAGTCTATAACCTTAGAACTAATACTGTTCAAGAATCTGTGAATGTTGTTTTTTATGATGATAAGAATCTGGTAGATGGAAATGACACAGAAGATGTGACTGAAGTTACTGAAGTTCCAAAAGAATCACTGAAAACAGAGAATGTTACACCAAATGTTACAGCATCTGGTACAACATCCCCTGCAGATTCAGTTGATACTTCACAGAACAATCAATATACTCCAAAGAAGAATCCAGTTACTTGGATTACAAAAAGCATCCTTCGAATCAGATCATTGGAGATGCTTCAGTTGGTGTTCAAACAAGAAGAAGAGTAAGTGCAAACCGTGTTGATGTGGTAAGGTCTGTGTGCATGTCTTCAATATGCAATATTGTGAATGCTCAGTATTACTATTCTGAAACTGAACCTAAAAATGTTACAGAAGCATTAAAACATGAAAATTGGATTAATGCTATGCATGAGGAACTTAATCAGTTTGAGAGGAATGATGTTTGGTCTTTAGTTCCAAGACCTGACAATGTCAATGTCATTGGAACTAAATGGATCTTTAAAAACAAAACTGATGAGTCAGGTAACATAGTTAGGAACAAAGCTAGATTGGTTCCACAAGGTTACACTCAAGTTGAAGGTATTGATTTTGATGAAACATTTGCACCTGTTGCTAGGATAGAGTCCATTAGATTGTTACTAGCAATTGCATGTTACATTAACATTAATCTTCATCAAATGGATGTAAAATCCGCATTTCTGAATGGCATATTAATTGAAGATGCATTTGTTGAACAACCTAAAGGTTTTGAAAACCCACAGTATCCTGATCATGTGTACAGATTAAAGAAAGCTTTGTATGGTCTCAAACAAGCTCGTAGAGCTTGGTATGGTAGACTTACTGACTTTCTGTTGCAATTTGGTTTCATAAGAGGAGAGGCTGATAGAACCTTGTTCATTAAATATACTGGAGAAGACTTACTAATAGCTTAAATATATGTCGATGACATTGTTTTTGGTTCAACTTGTAACATTGTGTTAAATAAGTTTGTTGAAGCAATGACAACAACATTTTAGATGAGCATGGTAGGTGATTTGAATTACTTCCTAGGACTTCAAATCAAACAAACTGATAAAGGTATTTTCTTCTCTCAGAGTAAGTATGCAAAGAATTTAGTGAAAAAGTTTGGTTTAGAAAGCTCAAATGTCATGAAAACTCCTATGGGATCTACAAAAATGTTGTGTAAGGACACTGTTGGTCAAGATGTTGATCCAACTTTGTATAGATCCATGATAGGTAGTCTTCTGTACTTAACCTCAAGTAGGCCTAATATTATGTATAATGTTTGTGTTTGTGCTAGGTACCAAACTTATTCCAAGGAGTCACACTTGAATGTTGTCAAGAGAATCATAAGATATGTGGTTGGTACAACTGATCTTGGTATATGGTATACCAAAGATACAAGCAGTGCACTTGTTGGATATAGTGATGCTGACTGGGCTGGAGACATTGATGATAGGAAGAGCACGAGTGGTGGTTGCTTTTATATGGGTAACAATTTGATTTCATAGCATAGTAGAAAATAGAAATGTGTATCACAATCTACTTATGAGCCTGGATACATTGCAGCAGGTAATTGTTGTACACAACTTCTTTGGTTGAGTAAAATGTTTAGTGATTATGGTTTAGAGAGTGACATTTTAACTGTATATTGTGATAACACTAGTGCTATCAACATTTCAAAAAATCCAGTTCAACACTCACTTACTAAACACATAAGTATTAGACATCATTTCATAAGGGATCTTGTAAAAAAGAATATTGTGAAGTTAGAATACGTACCCACTGAAAATCAATTTGCTGATGTGTTTACTAAAGCATTAGACCATGAGAGATTCTCATTCTTGAGGAAATCTCTTGGTATATGTACAATCTGAATAACTGTGAAGCGGATGTTGTTATGTATGCTTAAACATCTATAACAACATCAGGGCATATGCATGTTCTAATTAAAGCTTGTTCTTGTCTTTTTTTTTTTCATAATTTCTTTGTAAAATAAATCTGGACTAAGTATGATTGTTGTGTAAAAATAAAGAGGAACCACTCTTCTCAAACGCATAATAAGTTTTTGAAAAAGCACATCAAGATGTAACTAATTCACTGAGTAATTATGGAGCACGGAGTTCACTACTACGATGTCTTCTTTTCAAAAGGTGATTAGTAAAACATCAATATGTCACAAATCCATTGAGTAATTATGGGGCATGGAGTTCGCTGCTACGATGCACTCTCTTGAAAAGATGGATCAATGTGAATAAAAGTGCTAAAATTGTTTGATGAAAATTGCGACATTGGATGTTAAGCCGATGTTGAAGCGTGTGTTCCAATTTTAAATACAACATTATATGTTGTTCGTATTTATTTTTTGAGTCAAGTTATGAATCGATTTTCCAGGGATTTGTTTTTTAATTCCCATATGCTAAAACCCACATTTTCATTTTTATCCATGTCGTGCTTACTTTCTTATTATTATTTAATTAAATCTTAGATTTTAGATTAAGGGAAACCCACGATCTCTTTATAGGGGAGTGGATGATCCTCACATCATGAATCCAGTATTTTCTTTTGTGGGTAACTAAAAATAACTTCCGTATCCTTTCACCTATAAATATCCTGCGTGACTTATGTTTAATTTTCTGTGTTTTAGCAAATGAGTAAAGTTCAATATTTTTCGTATAATTGTGGAAAGCACTGTGTTCGCATTCTAGGGTTTAAAGTGTTATTTCTTTTAAATTTTATTTCACTTGTATTTTTCTTGAGTACTTAATGACTGGAAATCAAAAGAAACCCTCTCACATTTCCAAAACTCCCTCAAACTCTCCACCTTCTCAAACCTCGAACCTAAATCTTCTAGCAGAAATGGCCTCAAGCCAAAACCTGAATGATGCTCCTGTTGCTCCATCATCGAGCGCAACACCGCCTTCCACTCTAACTCCTGTTCACGCATTTCCAGTGAACATCTACATTCCAAATGAGGTAACTGTCGATCAACTTGAATCGATTGCACGCGGTATTGCTCAAAGCCTTCAAGGAAGCCCTGTTGTTTCTAAACTGACTATTGGCTCGATCGAAGTTGATGTTTCTTCCTATTTGAACCAAACTCAAAATACTTCACCCACTTCTAAAATCGAAGGCACCTCTTCGATTGCCCAACCAGAAATTCCTCAATCCTTAAGCCAAGCCAAAAACCCTACTGCTAATGTTTCAAAAGATGTTGAAACAGGTGATCAAGCTATGGAGGATGCTCCCATTGCCGAGGAAGTTGTTGCTAAGGAAGATAGGGAACAAAGCCCTAATGTTAAAGTCATGATGTGGAGATACCAGAGGAAGACAAGGAAGAATCACCCAAAACTGATTCTTCAATGTCCGAGGACTCTGAACCTGCTCCAATAGCCAAAGCTGTGAAGAAGAAGGATGGTAAGAGAAAGAGGAGCCCTGTTCAATCGAGAAGAAGATCAGGAAGAGCAAAGAAAAGAGTGAACTACTCTGAAACCTCAAGGAAGAAAAAGGATGATGAAGGAGATGTTGTTGCACGTCCTATTCGAGTGTTTTCTGAATCTGACAAAGAGTCAAGCCCAAAGGACTCAACTGGAAGTGAATCTAGTGGCTCTCAAAGTCAAGGGAAAGAAGCTTCTGATGAAAGTGATGTACCCATCTTTGAACTGAGAAGGAGAGCCAGAGTTGAACTAAGAACAAAGAGAAAGTTTGAATATGCTGGTGGTGGTGCTAGAACAAGTGCAGCAGTACCAGAACCTGAGGATGATGATAGTAGTCCGGAGAGTAGCTCAAAAAAGACCAAGACTGATTTTGACAGAGGTAATGAATCTGAACACTCTGTAGACCAAGTTAGTGCTGATGATGATGATGATGAATCCTTGGAACAAAAGATAGCTAGGTTAAGCAAAAGAAATCTGTTAATTGAGAGGAAAATTAACATTGATGAATTCGAATCTAAAGGTCTTGTTAGATACTTAGAGGAAAGGAGTTTGATGCATGTTGTAACCTTTGCTGATGCCTTTGTTACTAATTGGGTTTATGAATTCTATGATTTTCTGAAGAAGAATCATGCTAGAAGAAACTCTAGGTGGTATGGGTCTGTGAGATTTAGGGATAGGAATGTTCCTTTCACTCCTGAGCTAATTAATCAGTTTTTACATGTTGAGAGTGTTGAGGAAGAAGAGGTTCCTCATATGGATGAGATTATTCATACTCTGACCGAGGGTAGAATAAACAAGTGGAAAAAGAATATGCTTGATGCTTCATTGACTTCACTGTATTCTGTCTTACATAAACTTGTGGTGTATAACTGGATACCTTCTACCAACTCAACAAAAGTGACCAGGGATCAAGCTATTCTGATGTATAGGATAGGTGTGATGAAAAATTTCAACCTAGGATTGGTTATTTTTCATCATATGATGAAATTTACTGGGAAGATCTCTGAAAAAGGCAACTTGCCTTATCCTGTGTTGATATATGGCTATTTAAGGAGTCATAATTTTGTCCATAGGAGAAATGAATTGTTGAGGCGGAGAGTGAGTTTGATGTGCATATCTCACTACTTGTTGTCTGGAAATAGAGTGCTGGATTTACCTTTACAGGTGGATGATGATGAAGAAACTCCAGAACATAACCAACCTGTTCCTGATCCTGCACAAGATACTGCACAGAATGCTGGGAACTTACCTAGCAACATTCCTGCTCCTACAATACATTCCTTGAATATCTCACCTGAGTTTATTCAAACTCAACTGAAGCACTTGCAGGACTCTATAGATGAACTCTAATTCCTAAAGAACTAATGGGAAAACCTACTTTCTGCCACAACAGGGGGAGTACCAGTTGCTGCTGCTCGAGGAGTTGAGATTCATGAGATGGATGATGTTGCTGAACCTGCTGCTAAGGTTGATGAAGAAGGAAGGACAGTTGTTGATGAAGCTGGTGCAACTGGACCTGATGATGCTGAGAGAAGTGCAGATGCTGCTGAAGATGTTGTTGCAAACCTTGCAACAATTCAAATCCAGGAAGCAGAGGAAGAGGAGCTGTATGGAGATTTGCCAGATATTTCTGCCAAAGTTTGAGATGTCTTAGAGACTGGAGGAAGCACAATTTATGGGGGAGCTTAATGCAAGTTGCTTGTAGCTGCAGCTGTATTTTACAGTGATATAAAGTTCCTTATTGTGTTAACTCTAAGTACTCTTGTTTTATTTCTATTTTTGATTAGTTTGATCTGATAGAAAGTTTGTGATTTCTGAAAGACAATATTATATTAGTTGTTAGGTTATTATATTAGAATTGTTAGGGTTTATTTCAGTAAGTTGTGATTTGAATGGGTAAACACTATGTTACTCATTTTGATTATTTTAATGAGCATATATGGTGATGTTCATTTGGTTTGAGTGAGCAAATGTTTGTTCATTCTGTTTTTGGTGAAATTAACTTATTGTTATTTCATCTTGATTTTGGTGATTCAACTTAAAGTTGCTCATCTTGTTTTTTGATTGTTTTGCTACACAAGTGTGAAAAGCTAAGTGTACAATATGATGTTAATCTCTATTGTACATACATCACTGACTTATATATTAAAAAATATATACATTAGGTGTGTTGTAGCAGAAAGGTCAAATTGGGGGAGATTGTTAATGTTGTTGGTAGTGAAGTATTCACTATTTACTTTGAAACAACATGAATTTGCTCTTTCTTCTCATTAACTAATACTCTATGATCAAATGTTGTCTTAGATGTTTTAACATGCAGGATGAAGATCTAGTAGGATCTACAAGTCTCTGGAATACTCAATGTTGCAGTGAATATTGCAAGCATTGGTTGCAACATGGGCAGTTACGGGTTCCAGAAGGATCTACAAGGATCTACACAATCCAGACTATTCAAGGATAGTTGAGAACGATCTAGATCAGGCGGTTGCATTAAGAAATATCCAAAATAAAGATAAGATCATGGGAGATAACATAAGATCATAGAGCGGATACATGAAGAAGTTATTTTCGAATTGAAGACCTCTGTCTATAAATAGAAGCCGAAGTCTTCAGTACCAAGTGTGGAGTAAACGAGTACACCTACTCTAGTGTTGATCCTGAGTTCAAAGGTGATAGGGCAGTTATTCCAACATTTATGTTATGCCTAGAAGTTTAGTACATCTCGCATAACTTGCGATCAATCCTATATCCCTAGATAGAGAGATCATAGATATAGAGTGAGATCAACTTTGACGGTGTATATTATTATACACTTAACCAATTTAGATTTGATAGGTGATATCGAATCTTGTTTCCGTTGTGAACGATTTTACTCTTCACACAACTTTTGTATCACTAATCTTATTATAGTGAACGTTTCGCCATAAGGCTAGCACAAGCTATTTTATATAGTTTGTGTTAAAAATTATTCCATCTTGCAATTGTGTGTTTAAGTCTTCCACTGTACCAATTTTTATTTCTATTTTTACAGATTGTTGTAGTGTTTGTTACAACATCCATTACAACATCTTTACTTTCTAACACACACACACCTTCACCCCCTTCTATAAATACCCTTCCCACACTTTACACACACAAAACATACGCTAGTAGGTGCGAATTGCTGCAGAAACCAATCCATTTCCCCCTTGCACTCATTTCTTCCATTTTTCACACGAAATCACCCCAAGAGCACGAATTTTTCATTCCAAGGTATGTAATTTCTAACTCTCTTCTATCTTTTCGTAGTTTTAACTTCGATTAGGCATGAATTGAGATATAGGAATTAGGGTTCTTACTTGTTCATGAGAGGAAATTGGGGATTTTCATATTGCTCATTGATTCTTGATTCTTTGTTGATAAATGATGCCTATATGCTATGGGTTTACTAGTTTTGCTTTCAATTTTGAGATTGCATCAGTAGAATCAGTGAATTTCTAGAGTGAGAAAGTATGAATATTAGGAATTGATATGGGTATTGCTTGTTGAGTGAATGATTGTGTGATTTGGAATGAATTGAGTGCGTAGATAGCTTATGAATTAAGTCTTGAGCATGTAAATTGCAAATTTTTGTAATGTTACTTCATGATAAATTTAGTTATGAGCTTTATTGATGATTGTTGGAATAGTTGAGTTGGTTGAATTTGTTTTGAGATATGCATATTACTTCTTTGAAAATGTTGTTGCCCATTTGGATGTTATGAGTTAGATTATTGTGCTTTGAGATGGGAATAATACTTCTATGTGAGCTCTTGTGCACAAAGGGTATGAATGTGAGATTGATTGACTACTTGAGTTGATTTGAATTCTTTATGATATTCTTGAGTAGTAAATTGTCTCTAAGTGTTTACATGTTGGTGTGAGACAGATTCAATGGCTCCCCCAAAGAAGTTCGATGATCGTATGGTCAAAGGAGATAAGCTTGAGGAGTTCACAGCTGAGCTCACATGAAAGGGTTTAATGCTCTCGAGGTGGGACAACCTGGATTACAAAGAAGATTGGTGTCGTTTTGCTTACCGGTGGAACCTAATGGTCGGAAGAGTGGAGAAAACCCAACGCCCTAGCATCGAGTTTATGAAGGACATTGGGATCGAGGAGGAGGTTAAGAGAATTTTTGTGAAGAACAAGATGGAGGACTTCTACAAGTTGCTCCTCACGATGGAGACACACGCGGATTTGGTAGAGCAGTTCTTAGTGTTGGTGGAAAAGAGAAATGACGACTCGTTCAGTTTCAACATCAGGAACGAGTGGTACACTTGCTCTGTAGGGTCTATCGACACAACCCTCATGCTCCCAGCCTTGAAGAGGCCGAACAAACAGTTAAAATCCTTCGTAACTAATGATTTCTGGAAGGAGATAACCGGAGGAATGGCGGGAGACTATAGGGGGCAAAGTGCACGAGCTTCCGCGATCAGAAACCCGGTGTTGTGGTATTTAGAAAGGGTCCTCAGAAACACGATCTACGCCCGTTCTGAGATAGGCACAGTGACTGCGAAACAGCTTTACGGGATATGGTGTCTGCTTCATGCGAAGGACCACAATTTTGGGAGAGACTTCTTATAGCATCACTTGGAGGTCCCTTTCCACCTCGGAGAGAAGAAGTCGAAAGTGAGAGGAGGGGGCCTTATTTCTGTTTTTGTGAGGAGTATGGGATGTGAGCCAGTCTCAGCGCCGATGATTGGGAAAGATATTGACTTCGAGCAGATGTACAACACGATGATATTTGAGAGGTGGATGAACTCTTACTGCATAAGGTTCAAGGAGGGCGACTTGTTCCCTCTTCCCAATGAGCGTCTTGTGACATTAAGGGGAAAGAAGAAAGAGAATATTGGGATGAAAGGGGACAAGCATTTGAAGCTAAGTAAGAAGTTCACCAAGGAATTGGATGATAAGGGTCTGCGAGATTCGAGGTCGATGAAGAGGACGAAAGGAGAGGGGACTAGTGATGCTAGCTCGAGTAGGGCCAGAGATTCAGATGAAGAGGAGGAAACAACGTACGAGAGAGGAGCTGATGAAGAACAAGGAGGAAGAGAGAAAGCAGAACAAGAACCGCAAGGGATGGAGTTTGAGTCGCCAGAAGCGCAATCTCCCGAGCCATGGTACCCATCTCACCTGCAGTGGATGGGAATGGATCACAAGATTCAGACGCTCCGTACGGATGTGACGTATCTCCATGAAGCCCAAGACCGAATGGATGCAAGATCAGCGAGGATGGAGAACCAGTTCCTGGACATGCACCGCTGGATGGAGACACTCTTTGTTTCCCATATTAGAGTCGATCATCCGAACTACCGCCCTCCACCACCTCCCGATGCTTGATCTTGGGGACTCCCCCGCTTCTTTTCTTTATTTCCTCTTTATTGATGTTGAGAGTATTTTTCTTCTCTTTTATCTCTTATTGTGATTTGGGGGCTGTATTAAACTCTAACTTTTTGAGCTGTGATTGTGTTGAATTGTGTTGACTTTGAGTGTGATTTTATGAGTTGGTATGTTGTGAAGTAGAGTCAGAGTCTGAATTGTATGAGTGTAGGAGTTAGAGTTGATTTGAGAGGGAACTCGTATACTTACGAACTTCCCTTTTGAATACTTGTGTTGTGAAAGTGAGAATTTACTAGGACTAGCATAGATGTGAAAACCGAGAGATTTGAGCCTTTTAGAGATTAAAATTCATTATGTTGATCTCTTCGTTTGAGAGTGGATCATCACCTTAAATGGTGCTATAACTTGTGTGTGCTCTCACTTCTTGATTGTGTCTAGTTTGAAATGTCAAAAGTGATCTTAAGCCATCTTTGATTTGTTGAGTCACTTAGCCAAATTTTCCCTACCAATGACATTTATCCCTTGTTAGCCCGTTTGAGCCTTAGCCGACTTTATTTGCTAGCACATTTGAACTTAACCAAATTCTTAAACTCCTTTTGTCCCAATTTGAGTGGAGAATAGGAAAAGTTGTGAATGAGAAAAGGGATCGAGTTGAGTTGAGAAAGGAGAATTATTAATGCTTGAGTGTATCTGAGAATAAGGTGTAATGAGATTGTGAGTTGTAGGAAAGAACAAGAATTTGAGAGTGAGCAAAAGAAATATGAGCTCATGTATGTGTGAAAGAGAAAAAACGTGAAGTGATTGAAAAACTGAAACGAGTTAGAAAAAAAATTGAAGTGTTAAGAGTAGTGGAGTTGAAAAGTGTATTGCATGAAGATGTTTGAAGTATTCTGTTCCTAGTCTCGAAATACCAAAGTTCAATTTTCTGTTCTCCATTTCACTTGAGTCACTTATCCATATAGTTATCCCACATGTCCAAAGAGCCTACGTTACAACCTTGATAAAGTCCTTTTTGATTCGGCTTGGATTCTAGAGTATGGTCGAAGTTGAGAGTGCTTACAAGCCTATGGCTGCTGATATGTGTGATTGATTTATTAAGTGAGTCCTTTAATATTGCTAAACACTTGTAAGGGAGTGAAACACATCACCGAGAGTACATCCATGTTTGATTTTGGTGGTTCTTATTGTTGTTGCATAAGTATGATGAAGGGGGTGAGTTAGTGTGTGGGTGATCGATCTTTGAAGCTTGAAGTCTATTACTTCATTGATTTGGTTCTGTGATTCATTCTTAAAAATTTCACTTGTCTTATTATTTCATTGCTTGAGAACAAGCAATATGGTAAGTTTGGGGGGGTTGATTAGGCGTGAAATTGTTATGATTTATAGCTCGTTTTGCCCGTGTTTTGAGTGAATTCAATGAGTATTTAGAGTCAATTGAGTATTATTTTCATAAACTGATGAATTTGTCTCTTTGATGTTCATAGATGGATAGAGAGGAAAAATGGATTTCGTAGGACTTTGAATCGACTCAAACGGATGCCCGGATGAGAAGATATTGAAGAAATACGAAAAGTGTTAGTTCGTGCAAAGAAAAATATCACTTGGCTCAAAGAAGGAGTTGCTCGAGCGCCACCGCTCGAGCAAAAGGGGGTCGAGCGCTTGTATTGCTCTGGAAGGAGGACCACTCGACCAGGCAGTGGTCGAGCACCACCGCTCGACCACATGCATCATTCGACCAAGCATGGTCGAGCAAAATCATTCGACCGGAAGAGTCATTCGACCACTCATGGTCGAGCGCCACCGCTCGACAAAAGGGCACTTGAGCGCTATTTTGGCACTGTAAGTCAAGGCCACTCGACCACATTGAGGTCGAGCACTAGTGCTCGACCACCACTCGAACGTGCGAGATTTTAGCCTTTTTCACCCGTTTTCGGCCCGTTGCTTATAAATACCCGATCTCAAGCTCGTTTTTAAACACCCTTTGATCATTTTTCATATTTTTGGCATACTTGGAGCTTGGTAGAGAGATTTTTGGAGAGTTTTCATACTTGTAATCGAGGTTTTGATTTACGAATTCATAGTTTAGCTCCTTCTTTTGAATCTTTTCAGTTAATTCTTTCTTTCTTGAATCTTTGAGACTTATAAACCCTAAATTTACCAGATTTATTGAGATATTCTTTTGTTTATGATTTCAAACTCTTTTGATTATTCAATTATACATATGTTCATCATTCTTGTGATTATTTTCGTTACTTCAATTACCATGTTAGGCTAGAACCCTTGCATGCTTAGGGTAGGATGAACACGTAGAAGTAGGATGATGTTACATAATTAGGGTAATAGTGATGTTTAGTTTCGATTCTCTTAATTATTGAATTCTTAAAATAAACCCTAGAATTATCTTGGAATTGAGTACGAAAATTGTTAGAGAGAGGACGACCTTATCATTCTTTAATAACGATTAGGCTTAACGAAAGGGTTTTAGAAGGGGTTTATCGTCTACCGGTTTATCTAGGAAGGACGACCGCATCACCTTAGTTAAATTAGGGTCTCATTAATTGAGCACAATCCATATAACTCGTTTAGTGGGATCGTGAAGTAGGTTGATGTGACGAAGTATTAGGGTTAATTCTTGAGCTTTTAGTCTTTCAATCTCGTGCTAGATTAGAGAAGTTGATTGCCTAGTTTTAGTACACTTAGGATTTATACTTACACATCATGGTTATTTTAGTTATCGTACCAACTCTGTTAGTATATGTAGGGATTCCTATTCTGAGCATCACCATCTCATACTTTATTAAAACCGTAGTTATTCGTTTAATTTTATTATTTGCAATAATAGTGGTAGAATTTAGATTAGTTTAATACAATCATTGAATCCAGAACATCCATTCATATTAACTACGACGCGTAGATCTCCAGGGCTCTATTCGCATACATACCTTCCCTTGGGTACGATATACTTGGTCCTTATACTTGCTAATACTACTATGATCCCATACTCTTGTGGGGTAACTATTGGTAATACTAGTATTTTGCGTTCAAGTCACTCATCTCCATCTTTCTTTTCCTCATCTTCTTTCTCTATCTCTTTATGTATCTCCTCCAAATCAGTAGGCATTGGAGGACCGTCATACTTGGTTCCACTTCTTAGTTGGATCACCTTGCATTGCTCTTTCGGGTTCCCCTCCGGCATAGAAAGATATTTCCCGGGCTCTCTACCCAATGATTTCGCTATCTGGCTAATCTGATACTCCATGGAAGTGAACCGCCCGTTGTTCTCTTGCTGAATTCTATTCAGCTCCATATCCCTCTTTTGAAGATCTTGATCACGCTGATCACTCTTCTTGTTCAACTATTTAACATCATACTCCAAAGAGGACAACCTCTTACTCCCTTCCTTCACCTTCTGAAGAATGGCACGTAACATCTCATTAGTGGTAGCTCCTCCTTCTCCTCCGGGGAGTTTTGAGCCAAGGTCGATATTTGGAGGTACAGTTATCCCCACTCTCAGATTACTGTAGGATAAGTTATCATTCTTCCTCCATTGATTTTGAGGAGGCTTTGGCCTCCTTGATACCCCTGAGTATTCCTCCATTGATTCTGAGGATGCTGTGGACCCGGTGGTATGAACGGTTGACCATAAGTTGGTCGCCCCTGATAATTTCCACCTTGATAGCCATTATGATTATAATTAGGCCCTCCCATATAGTTGGCATCCTCTTTCTGGCATGCTAGTTGGTCTACTTTCTCACTCACTGCAGTATTCCCTCCACTCAGATTCTGCCCAACTTCTAGATTGTTGATCTTCTCCATCATCGCCATCAGCAGCTTTCTCGTTCCTTCCCTTTCTTCCATCTGATAAGCCCTCTGAAATTCTTGATCTTCTTTCCATTGCCCCATATTTTTCACTATGTTTTCTGCTATCTTCCTGCACTGAGTTGCACTACGGTTCATGAACGCTCCACTAGCACAAGCATCGAGATGGTCTTGAGCTGCCTTGCAGGCTCCACAGTAGAAATAGGCCATGATGTCACCCTTGTTGTACCCGTGCTGCGGGCACTCAATGAGCATATTAGAGAACCTCTCCCAAGCCTGAGTTAATTTCTCTCCCGGCTTCTGCTTGAAAGATGAGATCTCTTTCCTGACTTTAATCGTTCTAGATGGAGGATAGAATCGCTTGAGGAACAGACGCTCGAGCTCGGCCCATGTAGTTACACCTCCCTGTGGGCTTCTTTTTAGAGAGAACTGGAACAACCTGAGCTTCTTGACATCCTCAGACATCCCATTGTGATTGAAAGTTGAAGCTATCATCAGAAAATTTCTCAAGTGAGTGTGAAGATTTCCCTTTCTGACCTCCTACTTGAATTGGTTCTCGACTAGCATCTTCAGGATCCCTGGGGATATAGAAAAGTTGTTGGCCTCCACTGGTGGCATAGCTACACCATCATATTACCGTTGAGGTTGAGCCTCAAGTCTGCCTCTAATTGCCATACCAGGAGGATCAGCATTCTGAGGAACATGCTGAGGGTAAACAGGTGGTAGAGGTATGTGTGGTTGGTTATAAATAGGTTGTGGGGGGTAGTATGGTGGATACAGGTATGGTGGGTAATGGTATGGGTAAGGTGTGTTGTTGTGTTGGTAGACAGGGTTGTTAAAGGGGTTATTTGGGTTTTGTGGATTTTGGTGGATGACTTGATTCTGGTTTTCAACGGGATTGCTCTGGGTCTGTGGAGTTGGGTTTTGGCTGGTGCTCTCCCCATGAGGTGTTTGCTTTTGGTTATCGACTCCCTTAGCACCTTCAACCCGTCCTACATTCCGTTCATGCTCTTCAGCTGCGAGATCCAAATCTCCGCTGAAATTCTGATTTAAATTCTCGTCACCTGCGGTAGTCATCCTTCTCAGAAAAACGTGATTCCTCCTTGCAATGGTCTCAGGGTCTAGCTTTGTTCTATCTTCGCTCGTTTCTCCCTTTGAGCATGTTTTCATAAACCTGAGTACTCCACAAGAAAGATCAAAACGCAACTGCCCAATGAATACTAAAACAAATAAAATAAAAATACTCACTACTAACTACTAAACTATATCCAAGTCCTACTTAATGAGCATACATCGCCTTCCCCGACAACGACGCCATTGACTTGAACGCAAAATACTAGTTATACTAGTAGTTACCCCACAAGAGTATGGGATCACAGTAGTATTAACAAGTATAAGGACCAAGTATATCGAACTCAAGGAAAGGTATGTATGCGAATAGAGTCCTGGAGATCTACGTGTCGTAGTTAATATGAGTGTATGTTTTTTGGATTTTTGAGATATTAATTCTAAACTAAATTATACTAATTATGTGCTAAAGAATGAATTAAACTAATTAACTTCGGTTTGTATGCAAATATGATATGGTGATGCTCAGGATAGAAATCCTTACGTATACTAACGGAGTTGGTGCAATAACTAGAATAATTATGATGTGCAAGTAATAATCCTAAGCGTACTAAAACTAGGGAATCAACTTCCCTAATCTAGCACAAGATTGAAAGTCTAAAAGCTCAAGAATTAACCCTAATACTTCGTCAAATCAACCTACTTCACAAATCCACTAATCAAGTGTTGGTCCCAAAAATGTTATTCAGCGGAAAGCGTTTTGAAATATTTTTAAGAAAACCTTTTAAAAGATAGTGCTAAAAATTAAAGTACAGAAATTTAAAGTGCAGTAAATAAAGAACACCAAGGATTTATAGTGGTTCGGACAACAGGTCCTACGTCCACTCTCCCTTTCTCTAAAGGGGACTTTCTCTCTAACCAACTTACTCACGAACCACTGGAATTGGGAAGTACTAGCTCCTTCGTACAACAACTTACAACAACCTTTCTATGTAGAAAAAGTTGAGTAATATTCCAACTAGAACTCCTAAAAGAGTAGATATAATACTTGTATAAACAAGGTGAGTGTATGGTGAGAGTTCGTGTGTCTTTGTGTGCTCTTGCCCAACTCTTTTCTCGAAAGAACTCATCCAAAACACTCCTATTTATAGTTGTGAGAATTAACTAGCTGTTGGAGAGCTGGCAATTCAAACAACCATAATTGGAGGGATATAATCAATCAAAGATTGATGATTGATTTAGTTGACTTTCAATCAAGCAATCAATCATATCCCCCATCAGTTGACTCTCCAGATTGCTTCTTCTCAATCATTGAAACTCCAAGATCTCCTTGTCTCCAGATTACACGCAGCCTCCAGGTGGGTGAACTAATCTGTCTCCCTCATCTAGTCAGGACTTGTCTAGTCTGGTCTCTTCTGCTCTGGTCTGGGGTCATCTGGGAGAGGTCTTCTGACAGGCTCCTCTGGTCAGGCTCATCTGGTCAGACTCCTCTGGTGACTCGTCTGCTCTGGTCTGGACACCTCATTTGGTCATCTCTCATCTGGTCACCTCATCTGGTCTGCACAGATTTCTTCCCCCTTAACCAAAGACCTATTCTAGACCTAGACTAATCTGTAGCTGACTAACAGGTTCAACTAGTCCTATTACAAGTTCTTTGTTTTAACATCTTCAAAACATCTAACCTATATCCTAACATCAAGTTATATGGATTGTGCTTAATTAATGAGACCCTAATTTAACTAAGGTGATGCGGTCGTCCTCCCTAGATAAACTGGTAGATGATAAACCCCTTCTAAAACCCTTTCCTTAAGCCTATTCGTTATTAAAGAGTGATGCGGTCGTCTTCTCTCTAACAATTTTTGTACTAAATTCCAAGATAATTCTAGGGTTTATTTTAAGAATTCAATTAATTAAGAGAACTAACACTAAACATCACGAATTATCCTAATTACGTATCAACATCATACTTCTACGAGTTCATCCTATCCTAAACATGCAAGGGTTCTAGCCTAACATAGTGATTGAAATAACAGAAGCAATAATACGAACGATAAACATAAATATACTTGAATTAAAAACTAAATTAAAGAACATCAACAACGAATAAATCAAAGTCTCAAAATTAGTCTCTTATAATATTAAAATCTAGGGTTTATAGTCTCCAAGACAAAGAAAGTAAGAATTAATCTAAAAAGTTCGGAAGAAAAATTAAAACTATGAATTCGTAAATCAAAACCTCGATTATAAAGTATGAAACTCGTCCAATCTCTCTACCAAGCTCCCTCCTTGCTCCAAGTATGTAAAAATATGAATAGTGATCAAAGGGTCTCTAAGAACGAGCTTAGGATCGGGTATTTATAAGCAACAGGCCTAAAACGGGTGAAAAAGGCCAAAACGCGTGATCTTGGGCCTTGGTCTAGCACTAGGCGCTCAACCAGTGCACGATTGAGTGGTTCAAACTTACAGCGCCAACAGGGCACTCGAGCTCCATCTGGTCGAGTAGTGTTGCAGCCGGTCGAGCACAAGGCGCTCGACTTATACTCGGTCGAGTGCCTTATACTTCCAGAACCATTTTAGTGCTCGATACCCTTTTGCACGAGTGCCTAAGCGCTCGAGCACCTCCTTCCTTGGGCCAAGTGACACTTTTCCTTGCACGAACTAACATTTTTCGTATTTCTTCGATATCTTCTCATCCGGGCATCCATTTGAGTCGATTCAAAGTTCTACGAACTCCATTCTTCACCCTCTATCCATCTATGAGTATCAAAGAGGCAAATTCATTAGTTTATGAAAATAGTACTCAATTGACTCTAAATACTCATCAAATTCACTCAAAACACAGGCAAATCAAGCTACAAATCATAACAATTTCACGCCTAATTAGACACATGTGAAAAGAACACCCAGAATCCAATACCCATTCATTTTTCATCTTTGATTCTGAGATTTTCAAAACTTCAGCACTTTCATAACCATCTTCAGCTACTGTCACATCAGTCTTTTGTTCATCCTTCTCCTTCTTATTTGTTGGGAAGTTCTTCTTTAGATGCCCAACTTTATGGCATAAAAACACTTTCTCTTCTCAACAAAATTGGTGGATGCCTTTGAATCATTCTTTTGATTCAGAAATTTCTTGAACTTGTTACCCTTTTTCTTGTTCTTGAATTTAACATTCAAACTTTCTGCTTCATTCTGGGATTTCTTGTTATTTGCACCTCTGTCCCCATTCAATTGCAGAAACTTGATTTTGATTGCAGCTTGAATCTAATCAAATGATAGTTGATCTTGCCTACCAAATAACAATGCATCCTTGAAATGATCCAGTGACTTTGGTAATGAGTTAAGCAACATCCGTGCCTTGTCATCTTCTTCCATACTCACCCCCAGATCTTCAAGATCATCAATGCATTTGTTAAATTCACCCAATTGCTCACTCAAATTCCTATCATCCTTCATCTTGAAGGCAAGAAGTTTCTACCTCATGAACAACTTATTTGAAACAGATTTAGTTTGATACAAGCTTTCTAGTTTGTTCATTACCTCAATAGCTGATTTCGCCTTGCAAACCTCTCTCAGAGGTTTATCACCAAGACACAAGATATGGCGCTATGAGCTTTTTCCAATACTTCAGCCTTTCGATTCAAATTAGGCGCATTCACCCATTGTTCATCAGTAAGGAAAGCATTTCCCAAACCGTGTTGTATTAATAGAGCCTTCACCTTGAACTTCCACAGTCCAAAATCGTTCTTCCCCATGAATTTATCCACCTCTAACTTTAGCATTATCATGCTCACGTATTCCCACAGACGGTGCCAATTTGTTGAGCACAAATGATTGAATACGCACAAGTACAACACAATTAAAGGAATGAAATCAAAATTGCACGGAGGATTTTACGTGGTTCGATCTAAACAATCTACGTCCATGGGGAGAATCAAAACACTTTATTAATGTAACTCACAATGTCAACGATTACAGATTAACACTCAATTTAGAAGCTCCCTTCACCAAGTGATGAATTTCTCTCAAGAACCCTGATTCCCTAAATCAAACTGCTCTCGTCGAATCTGAAGAATGAAAACTGTTGTTAAACCCTGCACACACATGCCAAATATATAACTGAATTGGACTTGAGTCGGTATTGATTTGTCAGCTTCGAATTTACCAATTCCCAAAATAGATTAATGGTTATTCAGTTTTGGAAATAATTGTCGATATTGAATACACTCCTCAAGTTGCTATCTGCACCCGTTTGATACTCTTCAGCTATCAAACTCTGCAGCTAACTCTTCAGCTATCAAACTCTGCAGCTGTTACTTGAACTCTTCATCCCTTTAGTTCAAACTCTGCAGTTCAAACTAACCAATGGACAAGTGCAGTGATACTTTCTTCACAGTGCCCACTTGGTAATGCCAATTACTGTTGTAGCAAACTAATAGAGGACATAGTAATAGAATAAGAAAATATGCATCTCTTTTCCCATCTGTAGATGCATTATGGAAAAAAGTCTACATAACCGGCAGACACTGGGCATTAGTGCAGCTATGTCTAAATAAATTATAAATTGGTATAGCTTGAGTGCAGTCAGTCACACAATAGCAAAGTTGGCAAAGACTTAAGCATCTTAAAATTATTTCTAAAAAATCAAAATGATGTAACTGGTCATAATCAATAAAGCCAATGCTTTCAGTCAAGTCTAGGTCTCGAAAAATATAGACACAACACTGATCTTCTTGGTGTAATTCTATAACATAGTCATCAAAGGAATTATAAGATGTGTAAATCTGAAGAGATGTAATGAGATGAGAGCAAGTTAGGGAAGTTGGAAGCACCTGATAACCATGTGACAAATGACAATCGTGAGGAAGATCAACTTGAAAATTAGCAGGAGATCTAGAGAGTGATTGCACATTCACTGCAAAGATAAAGTGTATTGTACTTAATAAGTAACTTATAAAGTCTAAACTAACTGTAGAATATATCGCAATACAGTGATTGTTCTCTCTCTTTGCTTTTGTTTTTTTGTTACAAAACTTTATGCTACATCCTTGGCCTTTTAGTAATGATTCATACCTAACTTGGTTATATGTAGACAACAAAAATAACATCTGTAAAGGCCAGGATAAAGCTTCAATCTAGATTGCAAGAGCAATATCTTCTTCAATTTTTTTTAAATGATAATACTCACATTGAAGAGGACAAAGACCATAAATTTTTAAAAAGATTGAAAGAGCTTCCAAGGTTATGCTGAGAAGAGATCTCGAATATCCATGATCGTTGCATTATAATGGCTCTTCAAGTGTTTTTTTATGGTATTTCCTTGTTTTAACTTAAAATCTAAACTACAGCCCCAAGTTAATTTCGTATTCAATCAACTCTATAAGTTTAAATTCATCTATAGACTGATATCTATATTGATATTATAATTGGAGAACTCACATCAACTACCAACTACCAAACAATATAAATGAGCATCTTATGCCCGGCGTAGTGCCAACATATATACTAATGAAAGTACTGAAACATGATTGGAAATTTCAAGGTCGAATGATCCAATTTAAAAAAAAAAAGGGAAACATAAGTAATAAAAATACTTCATCAACGAACTCTACTCAAACAAAAACGCGATAAATTTAAGGGAAAATACAACGGCCCCGTAGGATTTAGACTCTGAGATTAAGTGGTTCCAGTCACAAAAAATCTACACTCAAATAATAAATTCTAACATTCATATATATAAATTCTACTACACATTCATATATTTATTCAAAGTAAAATATATGTTTACCTGGATTGTCTGTGGCATAGCTAAGTGGACCATCAATAATAGTGCAAGAGCTTTTGTATGTATGTTAACCTCGAATTCAAAGGGGTTTTGGTGATTCTGGTGAAGACGGAGGAATTAGATAGTACATGAATCTGCGTATTGATATTTGTTATTTTGTGTTTTGGGAATAGCGTATTAGTGTCTAAATACCCATGAACCCGTGTTGTAAACTAGTTTTCAGATATTTTTGTGGCATACCTCTCTCCCACGATCTTCTTCTCTAACCTCCATTCTCCTTTTTCAGTGGGCAGCTATACACTTGAATCACCTATGCAATTCAGTAATCAAGCATGGTTACTAAGACTGAGAGAATCACAGCAATTCGTGGAAATGTGACAAGAGCAGACCATGTTTGAGCAACAGACAATAGCCAGCTAAGCACAAATCTGGTGGATAAAGGCAAAGGACGATACATATCATTGTGCCAATCGATCCATATGAAACAATTCATGCCATGGTAGTGGTGGAGTAAATTCATTTAGCAGACAACACCACCACACAACCCACACTACATCCTAAGTTTAATGGAGAGTTTCCAAGGCTATTTGGCAAATACTTTAAATTCAATCCTATGTCAGATGCTTAGCACCAATTAATATAGAGGCTGATAATTGGTATATTGAACAGAACTGGTACTAGACAGGTTTTGAAATGCTGATGATGAAAACTCTATTAAGTTTCTTCAAAACATCCAGAAAATAACTGTTCATAATAAAACTAGCTACACCAATTTACGCAGGAGGTTCTCATCAGAAGGCGCTGCTCCATATTACCTGTTCCCGACCGAAGATGAAAGCTAAGTAAATTAGATAAGACACAATTAAATACTAAAAAAAAATATGATCTTTATACATACATTTATGTGAGTCTGTAGGCAAGCAGCAACTTTCTCCTTTTTCATAGTAACGCCAGGACGCCTGCTGTTTCTGTATTTTTCAATCTTCCCAAAGCTGTAAATGGAGAAGATAGTCAAATTTTATTTTATGCATACATATCCCATTTTCATCTACTTCCAACTCACCTGTACTATACATGGATTGGAACGACTCTACTGATTCAGACGGAACTGAATAAACGGGACAAGAATTGCTATCAGCTTTTTGTAACAGCCTCTTGAATCATAACATCCAGAAAACAATTTGCATCTAACTTGGCTTAATAAGGCTTGGTTTACATTACTGAGCCTCCTCATCTTTGTGTAAAGCAACGATGAATATATATATATATATATATATATATATATATGTCTTGATAAATGTAGGCATATCGTAATTAATTACATTTCCACAAGTCATTGCATCAGATGAAATTCCATCAAAATAATATATACAAAGTGTCTGGTTAATTGTGAAAAAGGAATCGTTAATCAAACTGTAGTATGATAATGAAAAGTGAACTAATACAAGCTTGATTTTAGTTCGGTGATGCTAACTTTGAGTATCTAAAGATCAAAATTTTGTTAATTATTAATTAAGCGAGAAACCAAGTGCAAATAGCTGATACTCGATCTCAAGGTGACAGGGGAGGCAAAGAAAGATTCACACACTAATCCCTGATGGTGCAAGGGTTGAGTGCAATACTAAAGGAGGTACCAAACCAGATTCATTGTGAATCCTCAAGGTGGACCAATCACATTGCCAAAACCATTACTTTGCAAGGAAATGATGATGCAATCAGAGTGAGTATGATTTCTGGCAAGCAACTCAAAAAGAATGGGCTTCATTTGTAGCATCAAAGGCAAATCCAGAATTACAGGAATCTTGAGTTTGAAAAAGAACCAAATCACTGGGAATTGCACAAAAATCCACATTCTATTTGCTTTAATATCTAAGACAAGTAACAGAGGATAGTCATAATCAGCCATAGAATTCGGCAACTAGCTTGAATTCAAATTTCTTAACAATTCTCAGAATCCTCTTCCAATTTTGCTTCAATCATCCAGTATCACTTCCTCAAAATTTCTTCATGTCACAGCAAATTCCCATCTTTTTCTGCTCGATCAGCTGTAAATCGTCCAAATTTGGCGTTTTTGCTTAATACTTTGGCTTTTCATCATTATTTGCACCACTGCTTCCTCAAGAGAATGTTTTCTCTCTCAATCTCTTGTTGTTGTTTGAAAAATGTTGGTACAGATTTTTCAAGATAATCTTCCCAATCACATGGATTGTAACCACTGTCAAATCTCCAGATGATCTTTGTTATAATAGCATTGCCTTCAATTTCCTTGAAGATTTTCGAAAACATTCCAATCTCTTAATAAAGTAATCTCTCTCTAATCATAGTGCTGAGGAATGGGCTGCTAGAGGACATATTGGTTTACCGGGCTTGCAACCATGCCGCTACTCCATGAGCTGCTTCCACAAGAGTAGCTATACCTCTATACCTACGATACTCTGACTTAGTTAAAGATAGATCGCGCTAAGTAAAAGCTTCTGATTCACCATTATAAAATTCTACCTTTTAACATTTTATAATTTATATTTTTATATATTTATATACTTCATCCGTCCACCAAAAATATGTATTTTTCTTATTTATCAATGTTGTAGGCACTTTTGTACGCCTTCAGGACGAGACGAGGAGCTGGACGAGACTGATTGAACCTAGTCAGCGAGTAAGGAAAATGACCTCGGCATGGCGAGACGGGGACGTCACATAGCGTAGCGATACCGACCAGGGGAAGATAGGGAATCATAGCTGCTCATGGGCGAAGGACCTCATCCCGACGAGGAGTCGCTTTTCGACGACGTCGAGGTGACGAAAGGAGGCCGTACACCCGGCAAAGGGAAGTGTCAGAGCCCGCCAGAGACAATCATGCCCAAAAAGGACGGGGAGCAGTGTATCTACGCCCACCACAGAGGAGCAGGTCAAGTTTAAGGAAACCATCCCATCAGTGGCAGTAAAAAGGTCAGACCTTTACACGTGTCCATCTCGTATAGGGTCGAGGTCTCGACCTCGTCAGACCTCCGCCCAAACTCGAAACTAGGGTCAGCCCAAGCATTTAATGCTGGGCTGACTGATTGACAATAGGCGGGTCCATGGGCATACCCATGGACTATAAATACATGCTCATTAGCATTTAATAAAACATCTAACAACTTCAAGTCTAAGTCTCCATAAAGACTTGGCAAATCTTTGTTCATTTGTTGCATATTGTTCATCATTTATTTCCACATCACCTTGAGCAATTATGACACATTCATCATACAATTATTAAGTTAGTTACTCTATCCAAGCCACATTAGCCGTATAACGATACTTATTTCGAGTAACAACAATTGACGCTAGAAGGAGGGTCGTCAACCATTTTTACTAAAGTCAAATTATTCGGAGAACACTCACTGTTCTTCGTCTAAAAGTCACTTCAAACCCATATTTTTCAAAGTCCTCCTAAACTTTAAAGATGGCCGATCAGAATGCGGGTGAGGGCACTTCAAACCCAACCCCCCAGACCATGGCCGCCGTGGCTGCCACCACGCCGATTAGGCAAACAGGGGATATTCCAACTATCCCTGACGATTTCCAGACCCCCAGCAGGTGGAGACTGTAATCGAGCAACTCTAGCGGAAGGCTCGGGAAATGAGGCAGGACCTCGGCATACAGGCCACTCCTGCCCAAAAGAGGAAAAATCCTCCCCGAGGCAAGTTTCCTCGGAAAAAGACCTATGTGGTTCTAAGCGAGAGCCACAAAGGCACCCGCCGAATCGAGAGGTCAGGAGGTTCGGACACTTGGTCCATTTTCAGCCGCCTAGGAGGCGACTCTTGTGCGTTATCCGTCCCCAAGTCCGAGTCGGAGACCTTCACAAGGTCTTCGAGGTACCCAACCCCAACGGAGGGGACACCAGTCGAGGCACCAGAGGCGCGCCATCCAGTGGTGCACATGCAGCTCGAAGGGGCGCAAAGCTCCCCCACCGCCAACATCGAACGTCGAGTCTCGGCGCACGAGCGCCTAGGCCCCGAGGTTACCCTTCGTGCCGGGGGCAACCAGGCGGCCATCATTACCACTCTCCAACATCGCTTGAGCGAAATGGAGAATAGGATGGAGGGCAAGGATTCTTCGTCTAAAAGATCTAACCTCGGAATGAAGCCCCTATCCGTAGAGATCGAGGAGGCCCCTATCCGTAGAGATCGAGGAGGCCTACATCCAGACAAAGGTCACACCTCCCCAAACTCCCCTATACGAGGGGAGGACGGATCCGTAAACTCATCTGAGCAAGTATCGGATTTACATGATGGGCCGAGGCACAACTGAAGACACGAAGTGTCGCTTATTCCCCCTTACCTTGGGCGAATTAGCACACAAGTGGTACATCAACCTGTCCTCCCGTTCCATCACAAGCTTCGCCGACCTAAGCGACAAGTTCATTACCTACTTCGAGGCCAAGATAGCCAGGCCCAAAGGACGCTATAGGTTGATGAACATCAAGCAAGCAGACAACGAGTTCGATGAGGCATACGTCGACCGTGTCAATAAAACAATCCTCATCGGGGAACTCGCCAGTGACGAGCTCTCCCTACATTCTACGCTCAACGGCTTCGCCGCGCTCTCCCCCATGTTCAGGCATCTGTCCAAGAAACTCCCAACGACGTACGCCGAATTCAAGGGGAGGGCCGGAGAGATGATCACCCGCCAGAAGCTTCTGGCACAGAGGATGGGAACTCCCAAGGCCGAGGCTGCAACCCCGGACCTAAAAGCTGGAGCAGGGGAAAAGCCCAAATCCTCCCCCCAACATAGGAGGAACCCATCGGCACCACGCCAAACGGGAGCCAGGGCGCTGGGCACATTCAAAAAATGGGCCAACGAGATGGATGAGCAACTGCTCTAAGTCTTGACCCAGACCCCAGCATTCGTCTTCAACGCCATCCAACACGATGACCTACTGGCCAAGCCAAGGCACGTCCTCAACAAGGGACGTATAGACAGGGCAAAATGGTGCGCCTACCACGATGCCGCGGGGCATAATACGAGTGAATGCTGAGGCCTCCTCCGACAGCTGTGGAAGTTATTCGAGGATGGAAAACTAAACAACTTCATCAAGAAGTCGGCAAACCCAGCCCCCTACGACCCTGAACAGAACAGGGGGCAGCCCCATCAGCAAAGGCCACAGCAGCCAAGGCAAGCTCCTCCTGTTGCTTTGGTCGAGGACAAGGAGGACGACCCCAAAGAAGATGATGTCCCCCCACTTCGGACTGGGGGACGCGTGAACGTGCTCCAGGGGGAAGGAACCCTTGGAGGCCTTAAACCGGTCTCGAATATGTCGAACTGCAAAAGAAAGGCCGAGATCAGGGCATTTGAGAATGTCCACGCAATCTCCCATCCGGAGCCAACCATATCCAAAACTTCCGTGATCACCTTCACTAATGTTGATCGGGAAGGGGCTCTTTGCCGAAATAATGACGCCCTCGTCATCTCCACCAGGATCCTCGGCATCACCATAGATCATCTGCTGGTGGACAATGGTTGCTTCTGCTACATCATCTTCAAGTCGGCCCTCGACAAGATGGGTAGTTTTGTGCATACATTAAGCCATTCGACATCGTGCTCTGGAGCTTCGGAGATACCGATGTCCAAGCCTATGGGAGAATCAAGCTATCCGTAAAGCTCGTCTGCCACGAGAAGGAAGAGATGAAGATAACTAGGCAGTTAGACTTTGTAATAGTTGATCAACCAAACATCTATAATGGCTTCCTTGGTCGTCCCTTTCTTGAAACTTTTGAGGCAGTTGCCTCGTCCTACTTTTACTATATCAAGTTTTCCACTATGGAGGGCTTAGTTGGCACGGTAAAAGGGGACCAAAAAATAGCTAGAAAATGTTTGAACTACTCGTGCCTCTTTTTAAATTCTGCACTTAGTTTCAACATTAATGTAATATCGATCCTCGACTCAGCGCCAATCCAAGAAGCCGAGGCTGAGACCCCAATGGAAATAGATCTTGACCTCATCCAAGTCCTTGGCGACCCTATGGAACCCAAAATTGGCTTCGAGCCAATAGTAGTCGAATTCGACCCGCGAGGCGAATACCCAGATCCCAGAGAGACTGCCCCCATAGAGGAGTTGGAAAGAGTCTTCATGGACCCGGCCCGGCCTAGTCTCGAAGTATCAATGGGGACCAACATCCCGTCAAATTTAAGGATTGAGATCCTTGAATTCATGAAGAAGTGCAGCGATGTCTTCGCATGGGACCACCACGACATGGTCGGCATCAATCCAAAACACGTCTGCCACCACTTGAAGGTTGATCTCAAGGGAAAGCATGTCACACAGAAGAGAAGGAAGTTCGGCCCCGAGAAGTACGAAGCCTTAGGGGACGAGGTGAGGAAGCTCCTCAAGAGCAAATTGATCGAGCCAGCTCAAGACGAGCTGTCGTGGGTGTCGAACCCCGTCCTTATCAAGAAAATAAATAGTGCTTGGAGGCTCTGCATTGACTTCACAGATCTGAATTCAGCATGCCCCAAGGACCACTTCCCGATGCCGCACATCGACCATTTGGTAGACAGCGCGGCAGGCTACGAGATGATGTCCTTCATGGATGCCTTCGTTGGCTACCACCAAATCCCTATGGCCGCGGAGGACGTCAAACACACCTCTTTTCACACTGAAACGAACATGTACTCATGGATGAGGATGCCTTTCGGATTGAAGAATGCTAGGGCAACGTACCAAAGGTTAGTGAACACCATGTTTTCCGACCAAATAAGGAAAACAATGGAGATCTATATCGACGACATCATGGTCAAAAGCATTAAAAAGGAAGACCACCTCCGAGATCTCACCAAGGCATTCACAATCCTAAGGGCTTACAACATGAAGCTCAATCCAAAGAAGTGCCACTTCGGCATTAGCAAGGGAAAATTTATAGGTCACATCGTCAGCCAGAGAGGCATCGAGGCCAATCCATCCAAAATCAAGGTCATCATTAACATGACGGAGTCGAGGACGGTTCGCCAAGTTCAGGTGTTGACTGGATGACTGGTCGCGCTAAACAGGTTCATTTTGAGGCTAGGTGACAAAAGCAAACCATTCTTTTCCACCATCAAAGATAAAAAATTCTCATGGAATAGAGAGAGTCAATTAGCTTTTCTCAAGCTAAAAGAGTACCTAGCCAACCCCAAGATCTTGGCCAAGCCAATTCCAGGCGAGAAGTTTTTCCTCTACCCAGCCGCATTCGATAGCGCTCTAAGCACCGTGCTGGTACAGGCCGAGGGGCAAGATCACTTGCCAATTTACTATGTGAGCCAAGTTCTACAGGAAGCCGAGGTCAGATACTCACCTTTGGAAAAGATCGCCTACGCCCTAGTCATGAGCTTAAGGAAATTGAGGCCTTATTTCTTTGATCACCAAGTCGAGGTCTTGACGACCTTACCCCTTCGGCAAGCACTGCACCGCCCAGACACTAGTGGGCGCCTGATCAAATGGTCTCTGGAGGTGTCTCAATACGGGGTCACCTACGCGCCTAGAACCGCCATCAAAGGCCAGACACTCGCCGATTTTGTCGTGGAATTGACATATCCTCCACATCCATCCAAGATAAACCACCCAGCCTGGAAACTATATGTGGATGGCTCCTCGACGAGCACGTGTACCGGGGCGGGAATTATCTTGACGGGGCCAGATGGCCAATGCTTCACCAACACCGTCAGATTTTCATTCCAGGCCATCAACAACGAGGCAAAGTATGAATCTCTCATCGGCGGCCTTGACTTAGTCATCGCCATTGGAGTCCGAAGACTCAATATCTTCATGGACTCGCTTTTGGTGGTAAACCAATTCACGGGGGAATACGAGGCGTGGGGCGAGCAAATGATCAAATACCACGAGCACGCCGCCAAACTATGTGAGAAGTTCCAACAAGTCTACATCGAGCAAATTCCGAGGGAACAAAACTCGCAGGCCGATGCCCTATCCAAGCTCGCCACCTTGGAAGGCGCGGCTGACCTCTCCAACATCAATCTAACCAAGCTCCGTGCTCCCTCTATAAACCAGCAGCTTGTGGCGCCAGTCGAGGACGAGATACCAAGCTGGATGACGTCAATCCTTCCATACTTGAAGGACAGAACCTTGCCTGAGGACCGAATTCAGTCTCGGTAGCTAGAGTTGAGGGTGACGAGATACACGATCTTCAATGGTCATATGTACAAAATGAGTTTCACCCTTACCCTCCTCAAATGCGTCACCCCAGAGCAAGGGAAGCTCATCTTCGACGCGATCCACAACAGAGTCTGCAGAAATCATGCCGGGGGGCAATCCCTCTACCACAAGACATTGAGGCAAGGATACTTTTGGATTAGCATACGCTGAGATGCGATTACTTACGCCAAATCATGCCACCGATGCCAGACAACAACCCCAAACATCAAAGTGGTCCCGAAAAATTTGACCTCAATGTTCAGCCCGTGGCCCTTCGTGCAATAAGGCATAGATCTTATAGGACCTATGCCCACGGCACCAGGAGAAATGAGGTTTGTCGTTGTCGCGGTAGACTACTTCACCAAATGGGTTGAGGCCGAGGCTTTGACTACCATCGATCAAGATCAGATCATCAAGTTCATGTGGAGAAATATCATATGCCGCTTTGGCCTTCCCCAAGCCATCATTTCAGACAATGGGAAGCAATTTGACGGGCTCGAGATAATGGAGTTTTGTGATAAATGGAACATCAAGAAGAGATTCTCCACCCCTTATCACCTGCAGTTAAATGGCCAAGTCGAGGCGGTAAACAAAATCCTCAAGCATACCTGTTGGGATATGGTTTAGTTTTGATGATTTTCCAAAACCTCATGTAATAGGTTTGAAAGCAGTCAGGATAGTATCTTTAGTTTCAGGTCAGGCTAGGTTATTTCTCAGTAGAATAGGTTGTCAGTTGAGAAGAACTCAGTTGAGGGGGAACTCAGCGAGGGGGAACTCAGCAACACAGCCTGAGGAAATCAAGACGACATCACAAGAAGAACTGACTGAAGCCATGGCAGAGACCTGAACCTGAAGAGAAGCCTGAAGTATGCCCCACTGAGTATAAACCTGACTGATCTAAGCTAAGTCAGTGGACTACTCAGTGAAGAGCATGATCAGGAGGATCAGTGTTGTACCAAGTAGGCCCTGAAGGAGTCAGGCTACTGTGGTCGGGGAAGTTTGTCATTCAGCCTTATGACAAACTTCTTGGAAAAATCTTCAAGAGTCTCTAAAGGACAACCACACTGAAGACAGTTGTGTCTACTGAAGATCATCAAGTCAGTGGAGGATAAGCCATCTGAAGTCAGTGCGCCCTGATCAAGCTCACTGAACCAAAGATCTGTTGGACTCAGTCCACGTGGACCAATCAAGTCAAGACAACATATCTGACACTGACAATGCCGCATTCCAAGAAAAGTAGGTGAAACCTATTAATTGTATGGATTCAAATGTAATTTCCTCCAACGGTTACATTTGAATCCACACTATAAATACAAGCTCATAGCTAGTGTGTGTGAAGAGAGAAAAATCAACACCTACGAGCTGTGAAGGTGTGAATGTAAAGTGCGTTTTCAATGGAGGTATAAGGAGGCACGTTTCACACCTTGTACACTGACCTTTAGGGTCTTCACAGATATAAAGTGAGTGTTCAGCTTGTAACTTATAGCTTAGAGAGGTTTTCCCAATCTTAGCTTTAGGCTAACACATTGTAAGGGAAAACCTTACCTAGTTGGAGAAAACCCAACGGAAACCAAAACCCTACTTGTCAGGTTTGTTGGTGGAAGTTGTTTGTGGAGTTAGGAAGGAAGTTAACAAGATTTGAGTTGTATAGATCTGGATGCACCTTGGCACGTTAAAAACAAGAATCCCAAGTTAGTGGATTTCCTGTTAAATCAAGCCCGTAGATGTAAGAGCTTGAGTCTCTGAACCACGTTAAACTGAGTGTTATTTACTGTTTAAGTACTTGCTAAGTAGTGTGAAAAGTCTGCTCACTGAGAGCATTGTTAAAGAAACTTAGTTAAGTAAATTAGTCAGGGAGAACCAATCCCACTGACATGCTTAAGCAAGCACTCGAGAGTCCAGTATCTCGAGTCACTGCGTTGCTTAGAGCATGAGTCTCCAAGTCTCCACACTGACTTGGTAGCTCAGCCTCTAAGCAGTGCAGTGACTTGAAGTGTAACCTCTCGAGTCACTGTCTTGTTGAGAGGCTGAGTACTCAAGTCACCACACTGACTTGATGCCTCTGACTCTCAACAATGTAGTGACTTGAGTGTCCTACACTGAACTCATTGCAGTTTTAAAAAAAAATCCCTAAATTCCCATATTGTCCTTGTTTTTGAAAGAATTTCGGGACCATCAACACCCTCAAGGAAAAATTGGATGAGGCCAAGGGCAAATGAGCCGCGAGTCTCCCCGAGGTCCTTTGGTCCTATCGGACGACATCAAGGAACTCAACGGGCGAGACGCCTTTCGCGCTAGCTTTTGGAACCGAGACCGTCATCCCACCCGAGATAGTGGTGCCTAGCCATCGGACGATGTAAACCATCACAGAAGAAAACGACGAGGACAGGAGAGCTTACCCAGACATACTAGAAGAAAGAAGACTCACATCAACATTTAAGAACAAGGACTACAAAAGGAAGTTAGAAAGATTCTTCAACTCTAAAGTGAAGGTCAGACAATTCTCTGTTAGTGACCTCGTCCTAAAGAAGATCCAACCCAACTCGAAGACCCCCCTCAGCCCAAACTGGGAAGGCCCATTTCGAATCGCAAAATTCTTGGTGAATGAGGCATACGAGTTGGAGCATCTAGACGGCGTCCCAGATCAATATCCTTGGAACGCCATCAACCTCAAAAAATACTATCAATAGGTCAACTTTGTAACTGAGTCATTAGAATTAATAAAGTTTGATTTTCCAGTTCAATTCTCCTTTCGCAGCACAAAGCCCCTTCTCTAGGCCATGCCTAGATTAGGGCACAGGGTCGGAGTCGAGGTCTAACCCTTGGCCAAAGCAAAATAAAAGCCCCCTTACAAGGTTATACCTAGTATGGGGCACAGAGTCCTGAAACGAGACTCGTGCTCGTCCAGGATTTAATCCCGTCCAAGGGCCATACCTGGGGGGATAAAAGACCCTCGTCGAGGAACCACCTCAGAGGGCAAAAGCCCTAGGTCGAACAAGATCTTGACCTAGGCATGTAAGACTCTTTAAGAGGCCAAGCCTTCCTAGAGAACAAGACCAATCACGACGATATGCGTCGAATTGGTAGAAAGTCCTCAGACGAGACGAGATCTCAAAGGGGCAAAAGTCTCCCGAGGACCACGGAGATTCGAGGTGAGCATTAACAACGAGACCTTTTAAGGAAGTCATGTTACACCCAGACTCTTTAAGAGGCCAAGCCTCCCTAGAGCACTAAGACCAATTATGCAGACGTGTTTCGTAATGGCATAAAAATCCCCGGATGAGACAAGATCTCAAAGGGGCAAAAGACTCCCGACGAGGTAAAACTCACAGGCGAGCACTAACATAAAAGCTTTTTAAGGCGGTATAGTTAAAGACCCATATTAAGAGCCACGTCTCGAAGTACGGGTACAAAAGACTCATACTAAGAGCCTCGTCTCGAAGTACGAGCATAAAAAAGACTCGTACTAAGAGCCTCATCTCGAAGTACGAGCATACAAAAGACTCATACTAAGAGCCTCGTCTCGAAGTACGAGCATACAAAAGACTCGTACTAAGAGCCTCATCTCGAAGTACGAGCATATAAAAGACTCATACCTAGAGCCTTATCTCAAAATACGAGCACTTACAAGATTCATACCTAGAGCCTCGTCTTGAAGTATGAACACAAGTAAGGATAGTCGTTAACGAGGTCATGCCCCGTCTAAAAGACAATGCTTTTCCGATGAAGTGAAACCTCGGGGGCAAAAAGGGGGTAAAAGAAGTTATTTTTTCTTGGTTAAAATGAAAGGAAGTTTAATCCCATACGAGTTCAAATTAGCAAAGCAAAACATGCATAATGGAAGACGAAGAAAGATATTTTCATTGATAATAAAGGAAAAATACATAGGAAGGCCCCGAGGGTAATTACATCATTAAAAAAAATAAAGAAAAGTTGTAAGCCTACTACTCGACGACGGGGGAATTTCTAGGCCCAACTGCTGCAGTTTCATTTACGGCCGGGGCATTCGCAACCTGGGCATTCTCGTTGGCGAGGGCGGATCCATCTTCTTCTTCTCCCTCGTCCTCAAGAGATTCAGGGGGGTTCTCGCCGGGTATCAACAAACGGCTACGATTCGGCAACCAGGACATGTCTACCCCAAACTCAGCCTTGAGATCCTTAACGCCAACATAGAAGGCTGAGTCAAGAGGATGGCCGAGGACGTAGTCTCGGAAGAACTTCTCCAGGGCAGCTTTAGGGTTGTCAGCTCTCTTTGCCACCTTGATTGAATCAGAAATGGCCAAGTAGTAGGCATAGTTGGAAAGCTGACGAGTGTCCTTGGTCGACTCATAGGCAGGAGGAGCATCGAGGACATCCACTCGATGTTGCATATCTTTGAGGACGATGTCGACCTCCTTGAGCTTGTTCTCTCGGTGGACCACCCTCCCCTCGAGCTCGACAACTTTTTGCTCCAAGGCCCTCTTCTGAACAGCCGCCGCTTCAGCTTCTTGCCCAAGGCTGATGATCTACTCAACACCTGGGCCCTCATCTTCTCCACCTCGACCAGGGTGGACTCGGCTTTAGCCCTTTCAGAGTCTGCCTCGACCCGAGCCTCTTCCAGGGCCCGAGTTTTGGCGTTCAAGTTGTCGATCAAGGCCAGCTTCTCCTTCTCCTCGGCGTTGCGCTGGACAAACACCTTGGACATAAACGAGGTACCCTGGAGGAGGAGGGACTGGGTCATGAAGAGATTACCATCCAGGCAATTTTGGTTCACCGCCTTCTCAGCCGCCAAGGTCCAGGCCCGGGGCACATCCCGAATGGTGCATTGGAGATGTGACGGCAACACGTCCAAATTTTTCACACACCAGGATGCGATGAAATTAACCGTCTGCTGGGATGGAAGGGGCTCCTCGAACAGCCTGCAGATCGATCAGGATACATAAGAACAAGAGCAACTAGGCAAGTCTCGCATGGTGAAAATATAAAGGAGACTTACAGAGGGAGCTCCGCCACGCGCTTCGGGTCCCAGCCCAGGAAGGAAACGTCCGCGGGATCCCTCTCCCCCAATGGTGGGATCTGGGTGTTGACCATGTAGTCATCGATGGAGAGGTCGACCTCATTCCTGGACCTTTTCTTCCGAGGTCCCAAGGCCTCCTCACCTCGGGAATCATCTCGGTTCCAGGTGGGAGGGGTAGAGCTTAGGGTGATCACCGGAGCCTCCTCCTCGGCGACGCCTTTCCCCTTATCCTCGGCATAGGCCACAGTGACCTGAGGTACGGCCTCGAAAATCAGTGTCGGGGCCAACTTTGGTTGAGGAAGAGGAAACGTCGTTTTCTTTTTCTTCTTGGAGGACCTGACGACCATCCTGGCAAGTGCATCTGGCATGTCCATAGTGATTTCTTTCAGGCAGAAAGGATAAGTCGGGAAGTCGGCTTCATCAAGAGGAAATTTTAGTTAGATACGAGGCCTCAAAATGTAAGATGGACTGAGTCACGAAGCTTACGTGATACGATGCCGAGGTGACGAGGGAAGCAAAAGAAGGGGGATAACAGCCTTTTCTTGTCAGTTATGACCTCTTTTGGGGTCCTCTTATCTTTGGGCAGCTGGTCAATCTTCTTCAGGGCGAGGTTGAAGTCGAAAGGAAACTTCTCTCGGGAGATGCCGACAAAACCTGCAAAAAGAGAAAAGTTAGATCAGTACAAATGAGAAATGGAAATCACATGACGTCTCACTTTGAGTTTTCTCTTTAAACTCCATGGGGATAATGAGTTCAATCCCCGATTGATTGGTGCCGGTCTTCTACCTCCCCGACACCCAGAACCAGTGATCGACATGAGTGTGGACCTTGCTCGGCAAGCCGACCAGGACGTGCTCATATTTTATCTTGATGTGGTACTCCCCGGTTTTTTTTGGCTCACGAGCCACCTGGAAGAGATAGTTCATCTCTCCCGGTGTCAGCATCTTGTGGAGTCGGTGGAGGCCGAATAAGATAAAACATCCAATAAGGGACCTCCAGAAATTCGGGCTTAGTTGGAGAGGGGCAAAATTCCAAGCATTCAACAAATGTGTCACAGCAGGATGGAGGGGAAAGCGGAGGCCGGCGTCCATGATGTCGTATGATACGGCCACCATCCCGGGAGGAGGATAATCCGCCCTCTCATGCTCGGTAGGTTGATAGAAGTGGACATCGATCGGCACCTTGAATTTTCTATGCCAATTAGCCAACTCCTGAGCTGAAATCGTGCTCTTGACGGAGGTGTAAGAGAACCTCAACACGGAGTGATGGCAAAATTGGGTCTTATGGCATGGAGGACGGTCGTAAGGATTCACCTCCAAGTGCATGAAGTAGTCAAATCTCGGAGCCACCTCGGCAAGCGAGTCCACGAAACCAGCCCATATTCGATAGGCATCGTCAACCTCCTTCATCTTTTCGCTATTACGACATACCGCCTTGAAACTCTGTCTAGCTATCGGCCAAGGCCCTCTCGTTGGCAAGAGTGACATCCAACTCTTGCATTACGGGGTCGGCCGCCGCGCTCTCCTCAGCGGCGGAGGGCTCTTCAGCGCCGCCATCACGTGGTCATACGGGGGGAAGTAATGAAGCCCATCCCCGCTAGACGATTGCGCCACCGCATCAACATTGGGACCCAATGGACGTCCCGGAAATAGATGACCCAAACCATCATCATTGGAGAGGGAAAAGTCCGCAGCGCCGCTCCCGGAGGAGCACAGTTGGCCAATCAAGCGCCGGAAGAGCTACCGGCACCAGAGGACTACTTCTTACTTTGGGAATGAACCATCGTCAATCAATTTTAAGTACAGAGAGTGAGAAAGAATAAGGTATTTGTTGGGATATGTTTTAGTTTTGATGATTTTCCAAAACAACATGTAATAGGTTTGAAAGCAGTCAGGATAGTATATTTTGTTTCAGGTCAGGCTAGGTTAGCTCCTAGAGAATAGGCTGTCGGTTGAGAAGGACTCAGTTGAGGGAACACTCAGTTGAGGGGGAACTCAGCGAGGGGGAACTCAGCCACATAGCCAGAGGATATCAAGATGACACCAAGGAGAACTGACTGAAGCCATGCTTGCAACCTGAACCAGAAGAGAAGCCTGAAGGATGTCCCACTGAGTGTAAACCAGGCTAATCTAAGCTAAGTCAGGTGGACCACTCAGTGAAGAGCATGATCAGGAGGATCAGCGATGTACCAAGTAGGCCCTGAAGGAGTCAGGCTACTGTGGTCAGGGAACTTTGTCATTCAGCCTTATGACAAAGTTCTTGGAATGATCTTCAAACAGTCTCTGAAGGACAATTACACTGAAGACGTTCAGTCCACTGAAGATCATCAGTCAGTGAAGAAGGAAGCTACCTAAAGTCAGTGGTCTTGGTCAACCCACTGAGTCAAAGATCCGTGAATCCAGGCCACGTGGACCAATCAGCACGAGGCAGCAACTCTGACACTGACAAAGACCGCATTCCAAGAAAAGTGGTTGAAACCATTTAATGTTGGATTTAAATATATCTTCCCTCCAACGGATACATTTGAATCCCCATTATAAATACAAGCTCATAGCTGCGTATTCAAGTGTGTTGAAGTGTTGTATTGTGTGTGAAGTTAGAAAAATCAACACCTACGAGCTGTGAAGGTGTGAGTGTTTAGTGCATTGTAAGGGAGTTATAAGGAGGCACGTTCCACACCTTGTACACTGAACTTTAGAGTTCATAGATATACACAAATGAGTGTTCAGCTTGTAACTCTTAGCTTAGAGAGGTTTTTCTAATCTTAGCTTTAAGGCTAACACATTATAAAGGAAAACCTCACCTAGTTGGAGAAAACCAAACCAAACTAAACCCTTTCAGAAGAATGTTAGGTTTGTAGTAAGGTGAGGAGAGGCAGCCCAGGGAGTGGCGTGAGTCCAGTTGTAAGTGCACCTTGGCACGTTAAAAACAAGAATCCCAAGTAGTGGATTTCCTGTTAAATCAGGCCCGTGGATGTAAGAGCTTGAGTCTCTGAACCATGTTAAACTGAGCGTTGTTTTTTGTTTAAGCACTTGCTAATTATTTGTTGTGTATGCTCACTGAGTGTACTTGGAAAGGTTGAAAAGAAAATTAGCTAAGTATTTAGTCAGGGAGAATCAATCTCACTGACAAGCTTAGGCTAGCACTCAAGAGTTCAGTCTCTCGAGTCACTGCCTTGTTGAGAGCCTGAGCTTTCAAGTCTCATCACTGACTTGATAGCTCTGACTCTCAGCAACGCAGTGACTTGAGTATTCCGTCACTGAACTCAGTCAGGGTGCAAGCTGTGTTTTATAATGCACTCGAGAGTTCAGCATCTCAAGCCACTGTCCTTGCTCAGAGCATGAGCCTCCAAGCCTTCTCACTGACTTGGTAGCTCAGCCTCTGAGCAGAGCAGTGACTTGAGTATTACTCACTCTTGCTGAACTCCCTGAGGAAAAGTTTAAAAAAAAATTTGCTCCTGAATTCCCATTTTGCCCTTCGAAAACGGGACCATCAGTATTACCTTAGGAAAGTTCACCGGAAACTGGAAAGTTGGGTCGTCGGAAACAACGAATTTCGAATGCTAGGGTTTTTCACTAAGAGCTGGAAGGAAAATTCCCAAAAGTTGTCTATCTCCACCTTTTATAGGAAATGGGGAGGCCCCATTTCGCAAACATCCCAAAAGAAACCGGGGCTCCAAACAAAAATAACAAAAAGATACGACCCTTCGCGCAAGGCGGTGTGGACCACTCGCGCGAGTGACGACCAGTCACAACCTTTCATTTGCGCGAGTGGGAGGCACACTCCTCGTTTTCCCATGCACGCAATGATTATACCTTGAAAGACGAGAGAACGTCAAAAGTTACTGAGAATCCAGATCGCCGGAACGCAACCATCTCATCTCGGCTGCGGCATATTCCTCTTCGAGCTACTTTATTCTGAATCTCGTGTATGTCGATGTGACACGAGATCCGGGGGGCAATTGTTGTAGGCACTTTTGTACGCCTTTAGGACGAGACGAGGAGCTGGGTGAGATGGATTGAACCTAGTCGACGAGTAAGGAAAATGACCTCGACATGATGAGGCCGGGACGTCACATAGCATACCGATGCCGACCAGGGGAAGATAGGGAATCATAGCTGGCCATGGGCGAAAGACCTCGTCCCAAGGAGTTGTTTTCCTACAACGTCGAGGTGACGAAAGGAGGTCGTACATCCGGAAAAGGGAAGTGTCAGAGCCCGCCAGAGACAATCATGCCCAACGGGGAACAGTGTATCCACGCCCACCACAGAGGAGCAGGTCAAGTTTAAGGAAACCATCCCATCAGTGGCAGTAAAAAGGACAGACCTTTACACGTGTCCATCTTGTATAGGGTCGAGGTCTCGACCTCGTCAGACCTCCGCCCAAACTCGAAACTAGGGCCAGCCCAAGCATTTAATACTGGGCTGACTGATTGACAATAGGCGGGTCCATGGGCATGCCCATGGACTATAAATATATGCTCATTAGCATTTAATAAAGCATCCAACAACTTCAAGTCCAAGTCTCCATAAAGACTTGGCAAATCTTTGTTCATTTATTTCTTACTGTTCATTATTTATTTCCACATCACCTTAAGCAATTAGGACACATTCATCATATAATTATTAAGTTAGTTACTCTATCCAAGCCACATTAACCGTATAACGATAATTATTTCGAGTAACAACAGTCAACAATCACTTTAATTTTACACTCACAAATAATTATTTTATTCATACATTGTTCTTATTTTATCTACTTTATTTTTAAAGCATGTGCCCAAGTAATGGGGCACAATTTTAGTGGATGGAGAAAATACATTTTTATTATTATTACTTTTTTTTATCTATGTTTATTTATAAAAGAACGCATATTAGATGGAATGGAATTACGATAATTTAATCTCCAACTGTTCAAATTATAATAAATATATTTTATATAAAAATGTTTTATGATAAGTTTATTATGAAACTGTTTTAAAGTATCTGTTGGTCCCGGTACAAGACTGAGAGATACGTGTATGGGGGGAGAATACACGGATACAAATTTTTCTGACTTTCAAACTGACTGAGTCCCTTTAACTCAGAGTGGTGTAGAACCCAGGGTTGATAATACACCTACTAACTGTACTGAGTGCTGGTCAGTTGGTAAACTATCAACTTGAGTTCAGTGCGGAAATGCGTGAGCCCTGAAAGTTTATAGTCTTGTTAATGTTTGCTTTCTGAAAACTTGATTACTCTATTCTGAAGTGGTGATTAGTAGGGGCAGTGTTCAAGTTACTGATCAGGCTGATTGATTCAAGCCTGATAAAACTGATGCAATAAATGACTTAATGAATAAGCAGTAAGAACAATATCAAAGCAGTAAAGAACACAAGGAGTTTAACGTATTTCATAGACTCAAGCTCCTACATCCACGGTCCTGATTGAACAGGATAATCCACTAAGGATTAGCTTGTTTTTAACGTGCCAAGGTGCACCCAGATCAGCTAACTCACTGACCCTTACAAACTCCTTCCTAACTCACTAACTAACTTCAACCAACAAACCTGACTGGAGGGTTTTGGTTTCAGTTTGATTTCCAACTAAGGCTTGTGATTATCCTTACAAGACTAAACTATGCTAAGGATGGATAATCACTCTAAGCTTATGATATTACAATGAACACTCAGTGGAATACAAAATAACTCTCTTTGCTAACAAACACTTGGGAAATTTAAGGTTTTTCGAGTGCTTCTTTCTAACGTCGAATGCTTTGAATGTTGGGTTTTAGAGGCACGAACACCATGTTCGGCACAGCGGAAGATAATGATTCACCAACAACGAATCTTAAACATGGTTGTATAACATAAAAGCAAAAGGATAAATAATAACATATAAATCCTTACAGCGATTTGTACGTGGAATCCTCAACTATGGTATCCACGTAACGGCTTTATACCAACCCGCATCCTTATGCCAGCGTTGAATCTCGAGACGAAATTGCTAGGAAAATTCTGACTAGAGATTTTATGGAGAAATTATATTTTTTATGTTTCTTCGGAATTCCCATAAGACACATATTTATAGGGATTAACTTGGCTTAATTCCTAAGCAGGATATCGGGCCTAGCCCGTAATATAATCTCTACAGATTATATCTCCCTAGATATGTTCCTACGAATAATATCTTTACCATATCTATTATTCTTGTATAATAATATTCCAAATATTATTATTGGGATTTCATATTTAATTAAATCCAATTTAATTAAATAATAATAATAATTAATTCCAAATATAATTATTATTATATTCTTCATAAATTAAATATTATATCCAATACAATATTTAATCAACCAACTATAATTGGTAAATTGCCATTAGTTGTTGTGTGACCCATAGGCCATCGTATATCGAGCGATAAGTCAAACTAACGGTCTTAATTGAACCCTAGACAATAAGTCAGACATTCTCAATATACGAGGTACGTTGTGAGGAAATCTACAACTACTTGTAATATTGTAGGCTATTGTGATATCTTCCTTTCATTCACGAATACTCGATTAAGTCTTGAACATGATGAAGTGTCTATTCAAATAACTTAATCATATTATCTCCAATCACTAATTGATCAAGTATATCACACTTAGCCACAAAGTCTAAGTTGATGTGCGTCGGCCGACGACTTAGATCCAGTTATGATGAGAAGACGGATATTCTCTATAAATCCACATTGAGGAATGAATCCTATTCTTAGCTCAACTACCACGCACATGCATTTCGTGATAAACCCAATCCATGCCATATCTACCCGTGGAAGGGTGCAAGCGTCGGTCATGGTCAAAGTTCACCACTTCACACATATCGTGCCTATTGACCTCAAGTCAGAGGAGTATCACATCGCTCCCACTAACCGAGACACCCGTAGACACATTGTGTGGAATTACATCAAACGGTTTCTCGGATGGGTATACCAATACCCTTTAAGGTATCTGTGCATCCATCATGAGATACCCCGTATCTCGCAGTAAGTGAGATCTTACTACACTCTCTAAGAGTATGATGCAGATCGCACACCAATCTCAATTGCATCATCAATATCCCATTCTTGATGATCCTTGATCGGGGCTATTTGAGAATCATACTTAAGTCATCTGAGTTCTCACTCACTCAATGACAGTAGTGATTCATGGGAACACAAATAAGAATATATGCAAACAATCAAACATCATATTCAGATAAGTGTAACACCATACATTTAATATTAAACCAAATCTGAATATTATCTTAGTATTATGTCCTTTCGATGGATTGTCTCTGGGACACTAACACTAACATTGAATACTTGAGAGTTTGAAGAATTTATGGCTTGGAAATTTCCCGTAACCTTGAATGGGTTCAAGGTCTTCTGTATTTATAGATGAATTTGAAAACTATCCGTTGGAAGAGATAGCCTTCTAGTCATCTACATAGGGTTGTTCAACGGATACATCTCTCATGCAGCAGCCGTCCTTGTATGGATTTGGTAATGCATTTAATGCTCTATTTAATGCTTGCCCGTTGAGAAGTGCAGTCTGAACTCAGTCTTCATGTCAAGTCCGTACGTGCGTGTCCTTCCTGGATTGGTTCACGTCATCAGGTTGGTGAGAATGTCAGAAGTCATTCCTATGTTTCAGGCTTGTCTTATTTGTTGGGAAAATAGGGGTGCCCGGAATCTATTCGGGATGAAATTTAAATACGAATTTAAATACAATTATTACTAGCATGAATTAATCCTAATTAATTCAAATAATAATTCCAACAACAAATTTAACATCATGCATGTTGAATTAATTCACATAAAATCTAGGCGGAATAAACAAGAATTTATGTGACTTACGTACCTCTTGTAGAATTGGCCTTTGAATAAACGGGACAATCACGATCTCGCTTTATCAACCCAAAAACCTTCTCAAGTATTTCCCTTTCTCCATACTTGATCACCGGTGGGAGATGCTTTCAAGTAATTTAAATAACTAAGGAAAAAGAAAAATATCTATGCTCCTGATTTTTCCAACACATGGAATTATGTACTTAGGGATGAAATAATCACCCCCTATTTATAAAGAGTGTTGACCGAAATTATGAGGTATATGGGCTTTGGAAAAAATCTTTTCTTAGACTCTAAGAAATCTTGAATATATCTCATATATTCTTTTCTCCAAAAATAAAATATTCCACAAAAATCTCACACTCCTCATAAGCTTAAAATTTCGAAAATTTCAAGTAGAGATCCCAAGATTTGGATCTTCTTGAATATATGAGATATTCTTGTATTCCAAGAATACATATCTTCCATAATATCTTTCCAAGAAAATCAACAAAATCTTCTCTCTCCTTGATCTCCTATTTTCGAAAATTAGAGGAAAAATCAGCATAATATATTCTTTTTATTTTAATCACCTTATCATTATTGGGCTACTTAATGGGCTACTTGAGGGGCCTTTAAGGAGAATTAAGATTGGACCTCCTAATGGACTTCTGAATTTCAGTATTGAGCCCCAATATAATTCAACCCATTAATATTAATTATTATCACTAATAAATTAATATTGCACTATCCATCTTAATCCATATTACGATAATATGGGATCCCGGTTATTATTTCCCGCGTTTAAGATTATCAAGTCCATTAATTAATTAAGCTTCTGAATAGCTCTAAATTAATTAATATATTTCACCTTGGAGTAAAGACAGCTCAACATTATTATCCGTACCGAAGAAACTAATTCTTCACTTGCAAGATTTGGTACGATAAAACTTCTGAGCCCACCAAGGGGACTAATCACACGAGTCGTACTCGCACGCGTTTCTCCGTATTAAATCTTAGCAACTGTCGTATGATTAATATTACTGCCCAAAGCACAAGGTTTGAAGTCACAATGATTCTCACCCAACATGAATCAAAGCAGTAACCATTAAGCACACACGGTCCTATTTAAGTGACGGAGATTAAGAAATAAACAACCACTGAGGTCTAATTCTTCACATTTCAGAACAGAAGAATTTATCCTCGTTGTAGGTCCTCTTCAACACATACTAAATGTGCTAGCGCAATCTCTTAGTCAAGACAGACCAATCTGAGACTTACACATCGACCTTTCATGGCGGATTGTTCAATTCCACCTAGGTCGTGAAAATGTACGCTTAGTTACAAGGAAACCGTTAATGTGATCTTCTGTGATCGGGTATCACCACATTAACTACAATGTAACAAGTACCATATATTGAACGATTTGCAATATATATTCAACATTCAATCATAACTAAAGCAAATGTGATAAAAGAATTATTCTCATAAACAAGTGTTTGATACACGAGTTATACAAAGTAAAAGCATACTTTCACGTATAACTCCAACATTATTGAGTTCTTTTTGTCTCAAGCACAACGGTCTTGTCCTGACACTGACATTCTTTTTGCATTGCTTGGCCCTACTCCAAGTCTTCTCCCATTACTCAGTATCATCATGTTCCCTTCAGGACTGAGTTAGTAATTGTTGGTCCCAAAAAGGTTATCCAGCGGAAAGCGTTTTTAAGTTTATTTTAATGAAAACCTGATTTATGAATTAAGTACTAAAATTGAAATGCAGAAATTTAAAGTGCAGAAAAGTAGAGAACACCGGATTTATAGTGGTTCGGACCAACTTGTCCTACGTCCACTCTCCCTTTCTTCAAAGGGGTCTTTCTCACTCTCCAACTAACTTACTCACTTACTTACTGGAATTGCGAAGTACCAGCTCCTTCGTACAACTTACAACAACCTTATCTAACAAGATGAACAGGTTGAGTAATAATCCAACTAAACTCCTAATAGAGTGTATGTAAACTTGTATAAACAGGTTGAGTGATTGGAAGAGTTCGTGTGTTCTTGTTGTGTGATCTCGCACGACTCTTATATATTGAACTAATCCAAGCACTCCTATTTATAGTTGTGGAATAAACTAGCCGTTGGGAACTAGCAATTCAAACAACCATAATTGGAGGATTATAATCAATCAAAGATTGATTATATGATTGATTAGTTGACTTTCAATCAATCAATCAATCAATCAGATCCTCCATCAGTTGACTCTCTAGATAGCCTTCTTCTCCATCGTGAATTTCCAAAGTCTTCTTGTCTCCAGATTACTAAGATGCTTTCCGTCTCTCTCATCTGGTCTGGTCTGGGGTCTTCTGGTCCTCATCTGGGAGAGGTCTTCTGGGGAGTCCTCTGGTGGGGTTTTCTGGTGACTCCTCTGGTCAGACTCCTCTGGTCCAAGCTCATCTGGTCAGACTCCTCTGGACCTCATCTGCTCTGGCGACACTTCTGCTCTGGTGACTCTTCTGCTCTGGACATCTCATCTGGTCACCTCACCTGGTACCTTCTCTGGTCACCTCATCTGATACCTTCTCTGGTCACCTTCTCTGGTCACCTTCTCTGGTACCTCATCTGGTCTGCACAGATTTCTTCCCTCTTAACCAAAGACCTATTTCTAGACCAAGACTAATCTGTAGCTGACTAACAGGTTCAGCTAGTCCTATTACAAGTTCTTGTTTTAACATCTTCAAAACATCTAATCTATATCCTAACAGTAATGACCTCAGGGTCATACTCTTCATCACTGACACTTACTCAGCCAACTTAGAGAGACTGTCGTAAGTTCAGGATGGTGCTATTATGTCTTCAGGCTTCAATCTTGATTGTCATCAATGAGTACTCCTCTCATTGAGTTCCTGTGAATTGTAAAATAACTAAGTACTAATCTAACCAAAACTAGCCTGGCCACGAAGGCAAGTCATCTTTTCAGGGGCTTTGAGATCTAATCAAAACTGACATTGTCCCAACAATTTCCCCATTTTTGATGATGCCAAAACACTGAAAAGATCCTCAAAACACTTAGAGGAAAGAAAATATTATCTTTAAGATAAGTCAGTGTTAGAGCAGTTCTTGATAAGGTACAAAATTTAAATAACAGCCAAAAAGACAATGAGTTTTTGTCTGTGGGCAAAGTAATAGATTTCATTGATAATATGAGAATTGAGTACAATGACTTAATCTATTACAAAAGGTTGTGAACACCTAAACTAATCTCATTTCAGGCTCGAGTCCATAACCAGCATAGACTCTGACCTTCAGCTCATCTACCCTCTTAGGTTGGTTCACAAATCCTTTAGCCTTAGCAATCTTCAACACTTCAGTCATAATCGCCTTTGAATCGTGGTTGCTAGTTCCAGGGATCAAAGGTGGTGGTCGAGCAATGAACTCAGGAGCCTTTACTTGGACATTGGCTGCATCAGCTTTCTCCAAGATCTTCTGAATGAGTTCAGGGTGATTGTCCATCATGTAGTCAGTGAAGTGGACATTGATGTCTTCAGTGTCGCCCCATTTCTTCACTACGTACCAGAGTCTGACGAACTAATCCCTAGCATCAACCCAAAACTCTTTTAAAGTCTTTGAGATGAACTCATCGATGAGAGCTTCCCTAAGTGTCACCTCCGGCTTTCTAACATGAAGAATTGTTGATTTCCTAGTTGTTTGCCTCTTTCTATACTTTCTCGGCTCAGGCTTCACCTTCTTCCTCCTCAGCATGCTCATGATCCCATCATCCAGCTCCCTTTGTTGAAGTTCAGTCAGCTCTGAAAGCTTTTCAACTTTCTTCTCAAGGATGTGCATCTTTTCTTTCTCAGCAATCTCCGCTCTGCACTGAGCCTCACTCTTTTCTTGGGTCAGACCCCAAGCCTTTTCGCACAAGGACGCCACTTCATTGGTGTTTAGGCTAATTGGATTCTTCATTGTGCTCAAGGGTAAGCGCACTGAGCTTCCTTCAGGGATGGATGGTAGAGCCGGAACAGAAGAGTCCTTAGCCTTTGCTGCAGCTTCCAGCCTAGCTGATTTGCGGGAAGAAGACCTCATCGACACTTCATTCAGTGGTCCTTCGTATCATCCGGGAGCGGATCTTTTCCTCGTCTTTTCCCCCTTTTTAGCATCATCTCTTGGGGAAGGAAGAGCTTTAGGTGCACCATTCTGAGTTGCATCTTCCTTAGAGTTGATGATAAAGGCAGTGAGGGATTGAACTTCTAGCAAGTGCTCCTTCAACAGGTCCACTCCGGATGCTATCCCGAATCCCGCATAAGTCACATTCACAACACTTAAATCAGATTTAGCTTCAAACTTCTCCATTATAGAGTTCAAGCATTGCTTAGTGTCTGTCAGCTTCCTCTCAGCGCAGGACAACTTCTCCTCAGTGATGGCCAGCTTTGCCTCCATCTTCCTTGACTCCTCAGTCATCCTCCTTGACTCAGCCGTAATCATGTCAGCCTCCTGAGCCATCTTAGCCACTGAGTTGTTCAGTGCTTGAGAGAACAACTCAGCCTCCTGACTTGCCAAGTGATCAACGGCTTTGTCCATGCGTGTATCGTGCTCGTCCCTGAGCTGAGTCAAAGAATTGGCCATCAACTTCTTCATCATTTTCCTTTCCTGCTTCACTGACTTCGTAGTGTCAATCATTGTTTTCTTCAGCGCAATGAGCTCTTTATTGGCAAGCGTGTTGTAGGCTGACTTGGTCCAGCGAATGTGCTTCTGAAGAGCCTTGGCATCTTGCTCCTTCTTCTCTTTGAGCCTTTGAATCTCTTCTTAGAGCTCAGCCGGGTTTTCAGTGGTCTTTTCTTGCTTCACCGTGATGATGCTGGTGAAGTTGCCTTGCTGTTGCCCAGTGATGATCACATCATCATCAGCCTCCTCCTCATCAGTGATTGGTTGTTTTCCCTTTCCAGCCCCTGCAACATCAGTCCCCTCTTTAGGGTGCACTGAAGGCAGTTGTTGAGTGATCAGGGCCGCCTGCTCAGGCTCAGCCCCGTCAACTCGAACTTCGGGTAAGATACCCTCAGAACTAGGAGTCTCCTTTGGTGCCTCCACATCATCCTCCTTTGCCTCAGGGCAGGGAATCCCTGTTAGTGTTAGTGTCCTAGAGACAATCCATCAAAAGGACATAATACTAAGATAATATTCAGATTTGGTTTAATATTATTATTAGTTTAAAATTAAATGTATGGCGTTACACTTATCTGAATATGATGTTTGATTGTTTGCATATATTCTTATTTGTGTTCCCATGAATCACTACTGTCATTAAGTGAGTGAGAATTCAGATGACTTAAGTATGATTCTCAAATAACCCCGATCAAGGATCATCAAGAATGGGATATTGATGATGCAATTGAGATTGGTGTGCGATCTGCATCATACTCTTAGAGAGTGTAGTAAGATCCCACTTACTACGAGATACTGGGTATCTCATGATGGATGCACAGATACCTTAGAGGGTATTGGTATACCCATCCGAGAAACTGTTTGATGTAATTCCACATAATGTGTCTACGGGTGTCTCGGTTAGTGGGAGTGATGTGATACTCTTCTGACTTGAGGTCAATACGCATGACATGTGTGGAGTGGTGAACTTTGACTATGACCGACGCTTGCACCCTTCCACGGGTAGATATGACATAGATTGGGTTCATCACGAAGCACATGTGTATAGTATTTGAGCCAAGAATAGGATTCATTCCTCAATGTGGATTTAGAGAGAATACTCATGTTCTCATCATAATTGGATCTAACTCGTCGGCCGACGCACGTCAACTTAGACTTTGTGGCTAAGTGTGATATACTTGATCAATTAGTGATTGGAGATAATATGATTAAGTTATTTGAATAGACATCTCATCATGTTCAAGACTTAATCGAGTATTCGTGAATGAAAGGAAGATATCACAATAGCCTACAATATTACAAGTAGTTGCAGATTTCCTCGCAACGTACCTCGTATATTGAGAATGTATGATTTATTGTCTAGGGTTCAATTAAGACCGTTAGTTTGACTTATCGCTCGATATACGAGGGCCTATGGGTCACACAACAAGTAATGGCAATTTACCAATTATAGTTGGTTGATTAAATATTGTATTGGATATAATATTTAATTTATGGAGAATATAATAATAATTATATTTGGAATTAATTATTATTATTATTATTTAATTAAATATGAAATCCCAATAATAATATTTGGAATATTATTATAAGAATAATAGATATGGTAAGTATATTATTCATAGGAACATATCCAGGGAGATATAATCCGTAGAGATTATATTATGCGGATCTAGCATATTATCTTGCTTAGAAATTAAGCTAAGGTAATCCTTATAAATATGTGTTATATGGGAATTTCGAATATACACAAGAAATGTAATTTCTCCATAAAATCTCAAGTCTGAATTTTCCTAGCAAATTCGTCTCGAGATTCAACGCTGGCATATCAGTGCGGGTTGGTAGAAAGTCGTTACATGGATACCATAGTTGAGGATTCCGCGTACAAATCGATGTAAGGATTTATATGTTATTATTTATCCTTTTGCTTATATGTTATACAACCATGTTTAAGATCCGTTGTTGGTGAATCGTATTCTTCCGCTGCGCCGAACATGGTGTTCGTACCTCTAAAACCCAACAATCCCTTCATAGGCAGATGTGGCATTGGCAGATGAACTAACCTTGTTGGTCTCATCAACTGCTCCACCCTTGGACGCAGTCCCTGAATCACCTTCCCCCTGAGCACTAGGCTCAGAGACCACTGCATCTATCTCCTTCGCAGTTTCCTCCACTTCCTTCTCATCTACACCTCCCTGAGCATCATCATCCTCGTCTTCATCCTTAGGCTCATCATCAAAGTCCTCTTTCATCCCAGTCCTCATTCTGTCCACCAGCTGCTTCAGATTTTCAAAGTTTAACAATTGCAGCCAGCTGGTCAGATTGAAGTAAGAGCACAATCTGGCCTCCTCCTTCTCCTAGTGCTCCCAGCCTCTGGCATCGACAAGCATATGATACTCCTGCATATTGGATTGCTTGAAGTCGAGCCAGACCTTGAGCTCAATGACATTGGAGCACAGCTCCCTGTATCTGTGTAAGCTGGGCCAGCACTTTGATGCCCACTCACAGGCGTTCCCCCTGAGTGTATTCTCGTACATACCACCCATTAACCCGACATCCAGATCTTCCTCCTCCGCCATCTCAAAAAACTCATCAGCTGAATCTCCTGCGGTAGTGGTTTTGGGAAAGTCTTTGGGGTTGGGGTAAGGCGGGAAGTCTTCAGGATTGGGTGTGGAAGTGTTTGGCTCTGGGTTATGGTCAGGCTTAGTGATGGGTGTAGTAATGGGCTCTAACTCATTTTGGGGAGCGGTGAGGTCAGGATTTGATGAGGGTAGGGTAGGCTCAGTTGGGTGAGAGGTTTGATCAGGGTGGGTTGGGGTAGGCTCAGTGATGGGTGAGGTTGAAGGTTGGGGTTCAATGGGGTTAGACTCAGGTTGCAACATTTCTGCAGTATTGATCGTTTCCCTGACCTGCTCCAAGCCAGAGGCTCTTGGAGTGCTTGATTCTTCCCGTACTGAACTGATCTCCCTTAGCTTCTTAGTCGGAGATCTCTTAGGCCCTTTCCGCATCCTCTTCAAAGGCCTATCCACCAGTTCCTCTCCGCCTGATCTGACGTCATCGTCAGTCTCCTCAGCATAAAAAACGGCCTTCTTGGAGACTTTCCCAGCCCCTTTTCTTACACCCTTAGCAGTGGTCTGACTCTTCAGCGCCACTTTCAACTTGGCTTTCTTCTCCTCCAAAACCTTTTCCTCCCTCTCTCTCTCTCTTTCTCCACCTCCTTCTCAGCAGCTATCTCTTCCCCAGTCTCCTTCCCCTTCTCCAGGAGACTCTCCACCTTCTCCAGTAGGGCAGACACCACCTTCTTGCCCTTAGAGGCTGGTTTCTTCTTCTGACCCTTAGGGGGACCATTGGGGTCAGGGATGCCAAGGATGGCATAGGTGTCAGCCGCGGTGGAGAACATCACCTTCTTGGAGGAAAGATCATCCTCCCAGTCAAAAGTGCAACCCTGACATGCGTGAGCTATCAGGATCGACATTCTTGTTCTGAACGGAAGGATGGCTCCTACTGAGATGTGTTTCCTGTCCTCATCCTTCTCCAGCTTGTCTCGAGCAGCCTGACTTAGTTGATCAAGAAAGAATTGCTCCCAATTGGCCTCAATGCCATCCACCAAAGCCTCCATTATTCTCAGCTTTGGTAGGCTCAGCTGCTCATGAGACCCAGTTGTGCCCATGATCATCTTAGAGACGATATCCACCATGGCATGGTACTCAGGCTTGAGTGTCTCTTTGTGTTGCCTCGCCCTGAACTCCGACGATCCAGATTTTGTCCAATCTTTAAGGAGCTCACCCTCCTTATTTTCTTTGTAGGTCCTGGGATTGATTCCAGAGCATGGATGTCTGTACACCTCCTTTACAGCCTTCCTCAGGTCGATCATCCGGGTCTCCTCATTGTAGAGCTCCTCACCATCTTGGTTCTTTTTCTCCGTAGACACCAAAACAGTAACCTTCGTGAATAATTCACCCTTGCGAATGAATAAATTCAGGTACGCCTCCACCACTGCCTTTGGAAGAACATATGTGGGTTTCTTCGTGACAAACTTCTCCAACTTGGCGTCTGCAATCCATTTGAAACTGGAAGAATTTCTGTAACAGATTGACTGGGTCCATCCATGGATAAGATGTGCTCCATGTTTACCAACTTGCTCTTGACAACATCCTCAAGTTTGTCCGTAGACCAAGTGGTGTCAATGAATGCCATTTAGAGAATTAAGGTTTGAGAAATTTGCAAGATGAAAATTTGAACGAGAGAAAGTTCAGTGTGCTTAGTGCATTTGTGTTTGCGTAAATTTCTCAAATGACATTCTTGATTGATATAAAATGAACAGTTACTCAGACGTGGGGTTGAGATTAATCCTGAATTTAAAATTTTTTGAAATGTAGGGCTAGGATCAATCTCAGCATCAATCATTTCCCCAGTCAGTCATATTCCGTATAAAATAGACACGTAAATGAAAAAGTAACTGCGTGCATTAAATGCTCCGACACGCATGGGTTTAAATATGAAAAAGACGTATTTTAATGAAAACGGTCAGCATTTAATGAAGATTTTCAGGACGAAGGACTCAGTGAGATGCTTCAAATTCATAAGAGTCGGGATTGAACCCATAACTGTCAGGGAGACATTGTAGCACCCTGATACCTCGCTGAGTTGAGTCTGGCCAGAGTTCCCCCTAGATCCCTACACTAACTGCTCTCCCGGATCTAAGAGTCCTAACTCCACTGACAGTTCCATAAATCTTGCTTCAGCTAAAGGCTTAGTCAAGATGTCAGCCCTTTGCCTGTCAGTGTGAATTTTCTCCATCCTAATCTCCTTCTTCTCTACATGATCTCAAATGAAGTGATGCCTAATATCTACATGCTTGCACCTTGTGTGAAGTACTGGGTTCTGAGTGATTGCTATAGCACTATTGTTGTCACAATAGATTGGAACCTCATTAGCAAATACTTGGTAGTCCCTCAATTGTTGCCTTAACCATAAAATCTGAGCACAACAACTACCTGCAGCCATATACTCAGCCTCAGTTGTAGATGTCGCCACTGAATTTTGTTTCTTACTAAACCATGAGATCAACTTACTCCCCAAAAACTGACATGTCCCTGAGGTGGATTTTCTATCAATCCTGCAACCTCCATAATCTGCATCTGAATAACCAGTCAGTTCTAAGTTGTCATCTGAAGGATACCATAGTCCCATATTGACTGTCCTCTTCAAATACTTGAGTATCCTCTCAGCAGCCTCCAAATGACTTATCTTGGGGTTAGACTGATACCTAGCACACACACCAACTGCAAAAGTAATACTAGACCTACTTGCAGTCAGGTACAACAATGATCCAATCAGTCCTCGGTACTCAGTCTGATTCACTGAAGCTCTTTCAGTGTCAAGATCCATCTTCCAATTGGTATTCATTGGGATCCTGGCTGGATTGCTATTCTGAACTCCAAACTTCTGAATCAAGTCTCTTGTATACTTGACCTGATTAATGAAAATCCCTTGATCAGTCTGCTCGACCTGCAATCCTAAAAAGAAGTTCATCTCTCCCATCATTTGACATCTCAAATTTACCAGTCATCAACTTAGAGAATTTCTCACAGAGCTGATGATTTGGTGATCCAAATATTATGTCATCCACATAAATCTGGACCAAGAGAATGTCATCACCTTCAGTGATCCTGAAACAACGTCCTATCCACGGTTCCCTTCCTGAACCCGTGGTCAGTCAGAAATTGAGAGAGTGTATCATACAAAGCTCTAGGAGCTTGCTTAAGTCCATATAGTACTTTCTTCAAATGGTATACTCTATCTCCAATCTCAAACCCGGGAGGTTGTTCAACATATACCTCTTCATTGAGTACACCATTCAGGAAGGCACTCTTGACGTCCATTTGATACACCTTAAACTTCTTGTATATTGCATATACAAGGAACAACCTGATAGCTTCCAACCTAGCCACTGGAGCAAAGGTCTCATCATAGTCTATTCCTTCAGACTGACAATACCCCTTTGCAACCAATCTTGCCTTGTTCCTTACTACAACACCATTCTCATCCTTCTTGTTCTTGAAGACTCACTTAGTACCAATAACACCTTGATGCCTAGGCCTATCTACCGGTTCCCAAACCTGATTCCTTGTGAACTGATTCAACTCCTCTTGCATGGTTATGATCCAGTTCGAGTCAGTGAGAGCTTCTTCAATGTTCTGAGGCACTTGCTCAGAGAGAAAGCAGCAGAACAATGCGCTCTCACCATGGAACCGTCTGGTCCTGACTCCCTCAGTTGGATCACCAATAACCTGGTCAATGGGATGACTCTCTAGCCATGTTCTCTTACCTGGAGTTGTTCCTGAAGTACCTGCAATGTTAGTGTCTACAGGTTCATAGAATTCAGGATTTTGAACAGAAAGGGGATGATCCTGAGTTTATACCAAAGGGATTTACCAACTCAATGTCAGGGACATCGATTCCCCCTTGATGAGGTGACTCAGGAACTGTCTCAGCTGCGACCGCATCTTCATAGATGGTACTTACCTCAGGTTGAGCCTGTTCCTCAGTTTGAGGCTCAACTGTCCCTGATGCGCTGGGCTTAGGAGTGGCTCTTGAGTCATCTTCTTGATCGTCGTCATCATCCCATCTTGGAATTGACACAATTTTGACCTTTGGATCAGGTTGATTCTTTAAGCTCAGCCTTGTCACTCTCCTTGTGACCTCCTCAGTGTCAGGATCCAACACTCTTATCCTAGACTCAGTGACAGATTCATCAAACACAACATGTGGTGATTCTTCCACAACAAAGGTCCTACATTGTAAACCCTGAATGCTTTACTGACTTCAGAATATCCTAAGAATATTCCTTCATCAGATTTGCTATCAAAAGCTTTCAACTGAGTCTTCCCATTGTTGAGGATGAAACACTTGCAACAAAAAATATGAAAATAAGAGATATGAGGCTTCCTCTTGTTCCATGTCTCATATGGGGTCTGTGCATGTTGTTTGTTCAACATGGATCTGTTCTGAGTATAGCATGCAGTGTTGATTGCCTCAGCCCAAAACTTCTTGGGCAATCCTGACTCAGCCAGCATGGTCCTGGCAGCTTTCTTCAGTGTCTTGTTCCTCCTCTCAGCAACACCGTTTTATTGTGGGGTTCTAGTTGCAGAAGTCTTATAAGCAATACCAAGTTCATTATAGAAATTAGAGATATATGAATTTATAAATGCAGTGTCTTTGTTAGATCTGATCTTAGTAATGGACTGATTTTGCTCATTGCTGAGTCTCCTGAGCAACTCTGGAAACTTTACCTGTGTTTTCTTTTTATTCAACAAGAAAATAACACAAGTATATCTAGAGTAATCATCAATAACCACAAGGGTGTATTTCCTACCATTCATACTCACAGGTGTTACAGGGCTGAATAAATATGTGCAAAAGTTGAAGAACCCTGTTAGTGGAGAAGGAAGCTTTCTCTTTGAATGATGCTCTGGCCTGCTTCCATTCCTGACAAGCTTTGCACATATGATCCTTGCTAAAAACTTCATTAGGTAGACCTTCAATAAGTGATTGTCTTGAAATTTTGTTAAGAATCTTGAAATTCAGATGGCTTAATCTTTTGTGCCATAACCAACTGAGCTCTAAGGAGCTTTTAGCAACTAAACAAGTATTGGGAATAGTGTTGCTCCAATCAGCGAGATAAACATTACCTTTCCTAATACCTGATAGAAGCACTTGTGTTGATCTGTCCTTGACTGAACATATATTCGATGAGAACTCAACACCGAAACCTTTATCACAAAACTGGCTTACTGACAATAGGTTATGCTTCAGTCCTTCCACAAAGGACACATTCTCCACTCTTACCGTACCTATTACCAAGACACCAAAACCTTTAGTAAAATCTTTTAAGTTATCACCAAAGGTTACCTGTGGATCATCATACTTGGCATTTTCTGCTGGTATTTCCATGCATGATGATGCCCTTGTTGACCAGTCTGATGACTATTGGCCTGAGTTTTCCTCTGCTTTCGCTGAGGTTTTCTCTGGCCTGGGCTCTCAGGGGCCTCATTTGGTTTCTTGGCCTTTCCCTTGGGTTTTGGCTTAGCAACCTTGGGGGCAACCCTGACTGTGTCAACAGTTTCTTTGCCCTTATCAGTTTGGCGAGCCTGGAATACAAACTTCTTTGTATTCTGGCCTGCCTGAACAAAAACCCTCTCAGTGTTGCTCCCTGAAGCAGCATGAGATTGACCCTGTGAGAATTTCTTAGGAACATATCCAAGTCTCTTTTTCTCATTCCCAATCATCTGGCTGCTATTTATTTCCTCTCTAGCCACTGAGGATTTATTCATTGCTGCAACCTTCTGCTTAAGAGAGTCCTCACTCTTTTTCAGGATTTCATGTCTGGCAAAGAGGTCATCAAACTTACTCTTGAGTACTTTCAGCTCTTCCTTTCTGACCAGCTCTTCATCGGACAGTTCTTTCAGAATCTTCTCTCTTGGAAGACCCTCAGTATTGATCATGTCAATTTTCTGAGTTAGTCTTACAATTTGAGCTGACTCTTTCAGATCTGACTGAGTGAGTTGATCATTCAGGTTTTGAACCTCGGTACTCATTTTCTGGTTCTCCTCTACCAAGAAGACATTAGTTTCCTGCAGCCTGGAGAAATCAACCATCAATTGATCCAAACAGATCTGAAGGTTCATCTCTCTAGCTGACTCTGAGCTTAACTCAGGATTTTGACCAGTATATGAACCACAGCCAGAGTTAGATGTTACCTCAGGTTCTTCCCTTGCCATAAGACACACGTCATCGTACTCGTCATCAGAAAAGAGTTCAGGTGACTTCTCCTCAGGACCATCCGAGTATGTAGCTTCCTCAGCGAGCATGGCTCTCCGGTCAGCGTACCTCTGATCTCTCTTGGCCCTCCTGTCTTCTCTTTCCCTTGCACTCAGCTCTGGGCAGGCATACTGGTAGTGCCCATTTTTGTTACAGTTGTAACATGCAGCTTGCTCATCTCCTCTTTCCTTTCTTGGCTCAGGGTTCCTTCTTGAGTCAGGTTCCCTTGGTCTAGATGAGCTTTCGGTCTTGCCTGAGTGCCTGTCATCACGAGTACGTCTCTGTTCATCCCTTTGATCGGGCTTTGGGTCTGAATATCTTCTTTTATCGCCACGATCTCTTCTCTGGTCAGTGTTCCTTTTTTCCTCATATCTCCGTGAGCTTGTGTGGGTTCCTTCAGGTTTCCTGTCACGAGTATCCTGATAATATTTCTTATAACGACCAAACCTGGAATTAAGTTTTTCAAAGCATCTGGCCATCAGGCTGTACTCCTCAGCAAGCTCTTCCTTGCTTATCTCCTTCAGTGACTTTGATGAAGACTCGACAGGTTCTAACTTGGCTTTGAATGCCACGCTTTTCTCAGAAGCTTTCTCTTTCTCCTCTTCTTCTTGCTGAACTTTCTTCTTTCTCTTGTTGAGATCATATTCCAGTGCTTTAAGCTCTGAAAAAAGTAAAGCAGAAGTTATGTTACTCATATCCTGAGTGTTCTTTAACATAATTACACTGTTATCCCATCTCTCAGGAAGGACATTCAGGATTTTAGAAGCAACATCTCTTTTTGGAACATCCTTATCCAACATCACCAACTCATTCATCAACTTGATGAATCTTGACTCCATCTGATCTATTGTCTCATTAGGCAGCATCTCGAATGCTTCTAACTTCTGAATGACAATATTTTTCTTGTTCTCCTTTATCTTTTCTGACCCTTCGCACAACCTGGTCAGCTCATCCCAGTCCTCCTTAGCCGTCTTTAAGTTCATCAGTCTCGCTGACTCCTCGAAAGACACCGTATGCAAAATGATATTTCTGGCTACATTGTCCAGTCCCATCATTTTGATCCCATCATTGATCATATCCTTCCTCTCCTTAGGAACCTGTACGTCAATGTCAAGATGCTCATACCCCAGTCCTCTAACATTAGGGATGGTGATCTTGATGGTTCCTTCCTTGATAACACGAGGCATCTGGTCATAGATGGCATCTAGATGTGCCTCAAGTCTGAACTTCCAGTAGACAAAGTTAGAAACAGAGAATTCAGGCAATGAAGCTTCAAGTCTCCTCGAAGTCATGATGATGCAGGTTTTATGAAAAGCAAACTCAGATCTTGTTCAGTGACCACCAACAGTTTCACCTCTGAAACTATTAGTATTCAAAGTCAGTGGTCTTTTGAACCACTGCTCTGATACCACTTGTTGGTCCCGATACAAGACTGGGAGATACGTGTATGGGGTGGAATACACGTATACAAATCTTTCTGACTTTCAAACTGACTGAGTCCCCTTAACTCAGAGTGGTGTAAAACTAAGTGTTGATAACACACCTACTAACTGCACTGAGTGCTGATCAGTTGGTAAACTATCAACTTGAGTTCAGTGCGGAAACGCGTGAGCCCTGAAAGTTTATAGTCTTGTTAATGTTTACTTTCTGAAAACTTGATTACTCTATTCTGAAGTAGTGATTAGTAGGGCAGTGTTCAAGTTACTGATCAGGCTGATTGATTCAAGCCTGATAAAACTGATGCAATGAATGACTTAATGATTAAGTAGTAAGAACAATATCAAAGCAGTTAAGAACACAAGGAGTTTAAAGTGGTTCAGAGACTCAATCTCCTACATCCACGGTCCTGATTGAACAAGATAATCCAGTAAGGATTATCTTGTTTTTAACGTGTCAAGGTGCACCCAGATCAGCTAACTCACTGGCTCTTACAAGCTCCTTCCTAACTCACTAACTTCAACCAACAAACCTGACTGGAGGGTTTTGGTTTCAGTTTGATTTCCAACTAAGGCTTGTAATTATCCTTACAAGACTAAGCTATGCTAAGGATGGATAATCACTCTAAGCTTATGATATTACAATGAATGCTCAGTGGAATACATAATAACTCTCTTTGCTAAGAAACACTTGGGAAATTTAAGGTTTTTCGAGTGCTTCTTTCTAACGCTGAATGCTTTGAATGCTTGAGAGTTTGAAGAATTTATGGCTTGGAATTTTCCCGTAAGATTGAATGGGTTCAAGACCTTCTGTATTTATAGATGAATTTGAAAACTATCCGTTGGAAGAGATAGTCTTCTAGTCATCTACGTAGGGTTATTCAACGGATACATCTCTCATGCAGCAGCCGTCCTTGCATGGATTTGGTAATGCATTTAATGCTCCATTTAATGCTTGCCCGTTGAGAAGTGCAGTCTGAACTCAGTCTTCATGTCAGGTCCGTACGTGTGTGTCCTTCCTGGATTGGTCCACGTCATCAGGTTGATGAGAATGTCAGAACTCATTCATATGCTTCAGGCTTGTCTTATTGAGTTTTTTTTGTCTCAAGCACAACGGTCTTGTCCTGACGCTGACATTCCTTTTGCATTGCTCGACCCTACTCCAAGTCTTCTCCCATTACTCAGTATCATCATGTTCCCTTCAGGACTGAGTTATTAATGACCTCAGGGTCATACTCTTCATCACTGACACTTACTCAGCCAGCTTAGAGAGACTGTCGTAAGTTCAGGATGGTGTTCTTGTGTCTTCAGGCTTTAGTCTTGATTGTCATCAATGAGTACTCCTCTAATTGAGTTCCTGTGAATTGTAAAATAACTAAGTACTAATCTAACCAAAACTAGCCTAACCACTAAGGCAAGTCATCTTTTCAGGGGCTTTGGGATCTAATCAAAACTGACATTGTCCCAACAGTATCGAATATTTGATCAGGAGTATCGATAACTCACCAAGGGTATCAATAATTTGGGTTAAAAAATATTTATAATAATTATAATATAATACCACCAATCCATATTAATAATAGGGTTAATTGCATATTGATATAAATACACCCCATTTTTTCCAACTTTCAATTTAATCCTGAACTTCACGATTAAATTTTAAAAGCCCAATCTTTTAACGAATTTAAACCTGATACATATTTTTTTGTCTCCACCCGTCTCCGACCGATAGCTGGTGATGTGTCTCGCCGGACCGCCATGTTGGAATACACGTATTTAACAACTTTTTTTTAATTTAATTTCCACATCTTTTTTTCTTTTCTTTTCTTTTTAAATAAAAAGAAAAGAAAACAACTCTTCAATTTTCGTGAGGTTGCCCAAAATCAGATTACGTGAGGTTGCCCAAAATCAAAACAACTCTTTCTATTTTCTAACACACATAATTGAAAATTACTTCCCAAAAAATTGCAAAGAACCCTAGAAAAATTCTTGTCCAAAATCGCCCAAAATTGCAACATTGAACTACAATTTTATTGTGGTAGTGAACGACAAAATTGAAGAGTTGTTTTCTTTTCTTTTTAATTTTCTTTCTATTTAAAAAGAAAAGAAAAGAAAAAAGATGTGGAAATTAAATTTTAAAAAAAATTGTTAAATATGTGTATTCCAACGTGGCTAGCAACATGGCGGTCCGGCGAGACACGTCACCAGCTATCGGTCGGAGACGGGCGGAGACAAAAAAATATGTATCGGGTTTAAATTCGTTAAAAGGTTGGGCTTTTAAAATTTAATCGTGAAGTTCAGGATTAAATTGAAAGTTTGAAAAAATGTTGTGTATTTATATGCAATTCATGGTGAGATTATCAATACTCATAAATCATGATCAACTATTCAATATTTTAATATAATTTTATAATAAATTTATTATGAACTATTTCCATATAATACTTTTGATAATTATTATTAAGGCGCAAGTAATATTACACGAGATTGTCCTGTCAAAGAAGCTGTTTCACGAGATTGAGTCACACAATCAACCCATTAAGACAGACCATATTTATGAATTGAAGCCCACACCAAAACAGCAGCAGCCCCAATCTGAAAAATAATAAAAATCCAGGAATTCAACATGTAAATGCACAAAATAACTTTATTTTAATTCTTTTAAAAATTCTTCTCACTCTAAATTTATCAATCTTTATAAATCATACAGTACATCGTGCCCGGAAAATACAACTACACCCGTATCACAATTATTTTCACGCTTATCTTATTTTACAATTATTTTGCACTCTTAAAAAAATATCATCTTCCTCAAAAATCAATAAAGTAACCCACACGAATTGTCCTAGTAGTAAGAACTTGAAATTTAGGGATCTGATGCTCTATAAATTTCACGTTTGAAACTCACAAGGTACAATCGATTTGCTCTCTCTTAAAATGGGACCCACAATTAGTGAATGATGCGTTATAAATCCTTTAAATCAGTCGATCTTTGAACCGGATACTCACTAATAAAAAAATAAAAATCAATAAAGTATAATCTTCTATTATAAAATTAGTTTCAAAGGGATGGAGTAGCATGTAAATGTATCACACTACCGTTATCATTCTATACTTTTTTTTATCAATTTTCAACTACCGTTAAAATATAAAAAGACTTTTTTAAAATACTAAAACTACAACTAACCCATACAAATTTTAATATTTATTGTGGAATTTAGCTCCTCCCTCCCAGAGATATTTGAACCATGACTTTTGTATATGGATTAAGAAAAGAATTTTTTTTAAGTAAAATAGTAATATATATATAAATATGTGTATATTTTTATAAGTACATACAAATTAATATATTTTTATTTGGAGTGTACAAATTTATGTAGAACATTAAAAAAAGAAACTGTGCAAATATCATGAGATCGAGGGATTATTAATTTAGTTAATCTTACCACGCACAATTGTTCATCAATAATGGTTGACATCTTTGATGATGAACCTTTTTTTTTATCTAAGAAGCTTCTAGATCTCTTCCTTGCGTTAGCAAAATTAGAAGTCGCATTTTCCACACATACCAACCCGTGTAGTCAAAACTCAAAAGCTTCTAAATATCTTTTTTTTTTTTTTTTTTTAATTGAATTCCGACATTGAATGGTTGGTGCACCGTGGGACTTTCCTTGATTTAATATGTAAATTTAAATGAATAACGAGAGGAGTGATGCAATGCAAATATCCTTTTCACACCTCATTATATAATTTCCAGGGGCCCGCTTATTGTTTTTATTCTCACATAAGCTTTTGCCCGGTATTCCCAATATACAATTTGTTTTTCACGTGACGGGATTGGATTGGATTGAATTGAATTAGATAGAATTGAATTAGATGAAATAAGACTGAAAGAAATTGAATTATTGAATTTGAATGTATATTTAGATTGTATGATTGAATTCTGTGATTAAATGAGATAAATCGGGCGGCGATTATTTTTTATGAGAATAAATCAGGCAGCAGTTATTTTTATTTTGAATAAGGGTAGATTGATAATTTGAAATATAAAATGGAGGACAAAATTATAATTGTAATCCAGTAGAACAAATAATCTCACATATTTGTCAGGACTCAATAGTAGGGATATAAACGAATCGAATCGAGTCGAATACCACTGTGTTTGAATTCATATTTGTGAAATTATTTCGAATGTCGAATTCGAATCGTATATTTTTCGAACAGTAAATGTGATTTATATTTGATTTGAAACTCATATCGAATTATTAGAAAATATACGAATAGACGAGTTCGAATATTCGAATCGATTTTTTTCTCAAGCATGTTCCTAACAAATAATATTCAAGACAAGGTATTATGTGAACAATATTCGCGATGAAACTTGTTTGAAGGGTATTGGTAAATTAAACTAAAAGTATCAGTGAATTACACTAAAATTATCAGCTTCAATGGGTATTTAGTTGTTTTTATTAAAGGTATTAGTTGAAGTGGTATTAGTTATTCTCACTAAAGGTATTAGTTGTTTCAACATAAGGTATTAGTATTTTTTATCGATAAAGTTGTGACTCAAATTCATAACCTTTGTATTATAGGTAGTGAGATTTTAACCACTTGAATTACATCACTTTGTCATATATTAGTAATTTGTTGTTCACGGTAATAGTTATCGTGAGTACTATCACATAATACTTTGTCAATATTCAAATATTCATTTCAAAATTGTCATTGTTTGAATTCACAAATAAGCTATAAACTTAAAATTTGTATAACATAATCAAGTAAGTAAATGAAAAAAATTTAATTATCAAATTCATGGAAAAACACTTTAATAATCAAATTAAGAGTGTTGACCTACAATTCTTTTTAATTTGTTAAGTTTTTAATAATTAAATTACATTAAATATTTTTAATTAAGAATTGCCTAAAAGCTCACTTATTGAATGAAATTATAAAGGTTACTATCCTTAAAATAATTACAATGGACTTAAATTTATAAATAATTATATTTGTTATTACTATTATTATATAATTATGTAATTATATATTTAACCAAATATTTACTCGAATATTTACGAATATCGAATCAAATATCATAGTATTTGTATTTTTATTTGTATTTGATAACTAATCGAATAAAAAAATTATATGTACTCGAATTCGAATTATAAAATTTCGAATACGAATACTAAATTTCGAATACAAATACCAAATCGAACCAAAATTATTTGATTCGTTTACAACCCTACTCAATAGTCCTTAAAATAGGGAATTAGTTGGGATTATGGACCCGGACCCTAGTTTAGTCCAGGATCATGATCATTTGCAGTCCTTCAAATCAAACATGAGATTATAAAGACAATTTCAGACAGTCTTTCATACCAAATGACCCCTAAAAGTTTATAATTATTTATTTTTAAAGTTGTACTTTTATAAAAAAATATTTTTAAATTGTGAGGAAAGTCACAAATACACTCTCTTGTGTAAAACGAATTAAAAGTTAGTATAAATTAAAAAAAAAAATTAAAGTATTAAAACATAATTTTTAAAGTATACTCCATCTCACACACAAGATCGACTTTTAAAATAGAGAGGTAATGAAATTTACTTTTTAAATTACTAATAATAAACAATTTAATTAAGATTTTATTAACAGAAATATTGTTGAACTAATTTGTATTCTTAAAGATTAATCTTGTGGTTTTCAAGAAAAAAAATTGTGATTTTATTGTCGATGATATTGGTAAAAACACTTTTATATTTGCAAAATTTAGTCTTGTAGTATTTTTTAAAATTGAATCTAGGTTTCCCAAAAATATAGGATTTGGAGAATATGTGATGGCCTAAAAAATGTGTGTGTTATATTATAATTTTATTTATTTACTTTAGGAACTAAATATATTTAACTCTTCGAAGCATAAACATAAAATGATAAATTTATGTTTTCACAATATTTTTCTCCTATCGTCAATTAGTTGAGCATTAGTTTAGTTTGTCTACTATGTCCTTCAGAAGAGGGTTAGGTAATTTTAATTCTAGTTTAAAAGTGATCAATAATTTATATGTATGTATCTTTTTAACTAAACAAACCAACTACTCCCTCGTTTTCAATATATTTGTTGTTTTTATGTTTTGTACTTTTTTTTTTTTTTTTTCATGTTTCACTATAAGTTTCTTGTTCCATATAAGAGCTAAAACAACTTCATATACCAATAAACACATACTTGGTAAACAACTACTCTTTATTTTTTCATAACTCTTCATTACTTTACACAAAAATTAGCCTATGATCCATCATATATTAATAGAAAGGCAAAAACTTGTATAAGACTGTCTAATGACATGAGACCACACAAATTAACATCAATTGCTATCAAAGTGTTAGGAAAGTGGGTTTGGAGGTTCTATAAGGAGAGGGGATGCTTGTGGGCTAGAGTTGTAGAGTCTAGATGGGGTACTTCTTGGGGAAGGGGACTGGGAGGTGCTGGAGGCCGGGGGGCGGGTAATCCGATGGGATGGTGGGGCGAGGTGTTAAAGGCGGTGGGAAAAGGGGATAGTGAATGGTTTTTTGATAACATTGAAAAAATAGTGGGAAACGGGAATTGCACTCTATTTTGGGAAGATGTTTGGGTCGGGGACATTCCTCTTCGGGATCGTTTTCCTCGACTCTTCCACCTTTCCTTACAAAGAGAATTCCTTGTGAGTAAGATGGGAGTGTGGAGGGAGGGGGAATGGTTTTGGGATTGGAAGTGGAGGAGGGACTTGTTAGAGAGAGAATTATCGATGCTTAATGAGTTCACTATTTTTTTGAACAGGGTTCGTTTAAAGGAAGATGTGGAAGATGCATGGCAATGGAGCCCGGAAAAGGGAGGGGTCTACTCTACCAAAGGAACTTATCGTTGGCGTAGGAGTCTTGTGGAAGGGATTGAAGAAGAGAAAGGCGAAGAATACAAATTAGTGTGGAACAAGCTGGCTCCATTAAAAGTCAGGATCCATGCTTGGAGGGTGTTGAAGGAAAGATTACCAACGGCGACAAAACTTCACAGTTACCATGTTTTACAACCTGGGGCAGATCTGAGGTGCATTTTGTGTAACGAGGAAACTGAAACAGTTAGACATGTTTTCTTTGAATGTTCTTTCTCTTACCAATTATGGATGAAATGTTGTGAATGGATCGGGATGACGTCGGTGTGTTCATCGACTCCCTCGATTAATTTACTACATTTTAGCAATTTTCTAGAGAAGAAAAAAGGTAGAGAGCTTGCAGTGTGCATCTGGGAATGTGTGATTTGGCTTTTATGGAAAACTAGGAACGCGGTAGTTTTTAGAGGGGCTCAACCCGTCTTGGAAGATTTATTTGTTGAATTGAAAAATAGAGTTTGGAGTTGGTTAGGCGTTTCACAAGCTAGTTTTAACTTGGGGAGTTACCATGAATGGGTAAGGAATGCTCAAAGTGTATTGTAATACTTAGTTGGAGAGTAACATTTGTAAGCTGTACTCTGTGAGATATTGGGTATTTCTGGTACCCATATTTCATCATTAATAAATTATTTTTACTGATCAAAAAAAAAAAATTGCTATCAAAGTGTTAATGAGTCAATGTCCTAGTTATACTCATTTTCATTGTCTCATGCCATGAGACGGTCTCATACAAGACCTACTATAAAAAAATACACTTTCTTAAACAAATCAACAAAAAAAACTTATATTGAAATAACGAGAGTATTAAAGTAAGGAAACACTTTTTTTAAATTTCATTTTAACCTTATTGATTGGTTAGGAATATGCTATATGCAACTAAATATGAGAAATATGGAAGAAGGGGACACAACAAGAAAATAAAGAATTGTCAACAAAAAAATTTATCAATTTTTTTTCTTGTAGTAGGATTGTCTAGGATTCACCTACAAATTTTTCTAATTATTTAGATATCTTCATTCCTCAAACTACAAATAATTTGGAGTAATTCTAGTGTGCATCCAAATGAAAACTATGCACCTGGATTTTAAAAATTCAATGGAAAAAGTATGAAAAACACACATTGCGCACATGAACTGTGTTATTTGAATCAACAATACCCTAAAATAATTAACAATACCCCAAACAATAATTTGTAATATCACGAACAATAATTAATAATACCATAAGCAGTAAACAACAATGCTCCAATTTTTTTTAATTATATATTTTTAATTGAAAAAAATTAAAATTGTATTTAGACTCTGATCTTAAAATCCAAGTGCATAGTATGTACTTGAATGCATGCTAAAATTTGTGAACAAATTGCCTTAAAAATGAAATTCCTAAGTAATTAATTATCTACAAACAAATTAATTATCTACAAACAATATGTCTACAAAAAATTACTTATAACCAATTTGTTTATGAAATTCTCTCTAGATGAGAAATAATGATATTTATATAATTAGAGAATTTTGAAGGCAATATCATAGACTATTCTCCTATGAAATTTATATATGAAATTTTTTAGTTATATGAAAAAAAAAATTGTAACAATTTTCTTATGAAAGAAATGAGAAAATGCAAAATTTATTTTCCAAGCAAAACATGCTAATTTAGTGGTTGCAAAGTGTGTTTTCTAATTAAAAAGAGAAATTATAGAGGAGTAAACTTTAAAGAAATGTGAAAAAATATAAACGATAAATACTTTGAAATAATATTTAAGTTCAAAGAGCTACAAACACGTCGAAATAGAAGGAGTAATCAACATTTAATACTCCCTCCGTCCCTTATTATCTATCTCATTTTATCTATTTACACATACCAATTTTCTCATTTATTAGGGTATCAAAAGACACTTATACCCTTATTTATTATTCTCATTTATTAAAAAATGATGGTTAACATTACAATTTAATAGGTAGGTAAAAAATGCATTGATATTAGTGGAGTGACAATTAAAATGGGATAGAGGGAGTATTAATTTCCATAGGTTGATTTAGGAGCGAGAGTTTGAAATTTAAAAATCTACTCCTTTTTAAATGTCAAATTTGAGATTCATAGTGTGCAATCAATTAATAAGATGATTCAGTGTATACTTGTGCCACTGGTGGACGATGAATCACGGGTCTCTTGAATTAACCAATTCTTGATTAGGATGTCGAGGGAAAAAAAAAAACCTAAATACTCTTAATTATAAGGGTCCAAAGGGCCTCAAGATGGTTCAGACTCTCTGTCTTGCGATTGCCAAGTCAACTAAATTGACGGCAGATATGGTGACACGTGGGTCAATCAGCTTTGACGTTTCAATCATAAACCAATACAGTCATCCCACTCCCACATACTATACATATATGCCTGCCTTCATGTATCTTTCCACTTTTCTTTACTAAATCCCAAAGCTAAATAGAACAAAAAAATCGTCTCTCATTTTCCAGCTGAATCATTCTCCGACAGATTGCGATCGATAATCGAATCGGTGCTATGGCAGAGAAGTCATTCAAATACGTCATCCTCGGCGGCGGCGTTGCTGCAGTGAGTATTCTTTTCATCATCGATCATTTGATCAATGCTTTTGCTGCGTAGCTTTAGAATGCTCGTTTTTTTCTTTTTTTTTTATTGTCGTTTTTGCTCTGATTGATTGATGTTCTATTTCATTTATTTCCACGATCGCTGCTGCTTGCGTTCTGTATTCTGAGTGTCTGATTTAAGTGAGTTAAAGTCGGAGTCTGTCAGATCTGTTGAACATTATTATGATGGATTTGAATTATGATTTATATGATAAATAGGATTCCTATTTTTGTTTGAGAATTGTTTGAGGATTCCTATATGAATGCCTCTTTCAGCAATTTATCTGCAGTTAATTATCAATTATTTTCTAATAACATATTTTTGGCCTAAGGAATTTCGGTCAACACTTGAATTTAAATTATGATATAGAATTGCCATATTACTGTTTGACGTATGGTCTCTGAGTTCAAACTTGCAGGGATATGCTGCTCGCGAATTTTCCAAGCAGGGAGTAAAACCCGGTGAACTGGCCATCATTTCCAAAGAGGCGGTATGCACTGCCATGAACTTCTGCTTATCTTTGAAATGGGTTGATTACTAGTTAAAAATTTCATAATCATCATTCGTCGTGGCCATGCCTATTACATAATTTCTTACTACTACCATCTAACAATGGAAGCAATAAATAAGCTGATCATATATTAGATTCATGTCACTAGTGAACTTTCACGTTTTGCGAAATAACTCAAGCTTATATAAACTCTGCATTTATACACCACTGTCTTTTCCTCTGTCCATCTATTCCAGAAATCCAAATTGGCTATTCAAACGTTTACTCAATCCATTTGGCTTGTCTATAAGAATTATCATATATGTTGGCAGTTATCCTCCTGTCTTCACCTTCACTTCAATTTAGGCGCCTTAGTTATGAGTTCTGTTTTCTTGTACAATCATATTTCTAACGTTAATATCTGTCTAGAAATGCATCACATACAATTTTGTTCTGTAGAAGAGAATTATAGAAATGTGTAAATTTTTGTATTTGTATTTTCTGTATTATCAAATAAAGGCAGAAGTGATTTTGTTTGTGTTATTTCTCAATCAAGACCAATATTTAAATTCAGAATTACTAAATTATGTAATATTAATCCTCAAAAGATTGATTCATTGAACACTTCAGACATTCTTCACTTTATGGACTTTGATATATATTCTTGCATTATTTCCTGGTGCTACTGTTGGTTCATATATGTACTTTTAATCTGCATCTTTCTGGTTTCAGAAGTGTGCTTCTTTAAATTAAATTTATCTCTTCAGTCTATTTATTCATGCTGGAGTGCTCTCATTTTCTTATATCAAAATGTTATAGTATCTTTTATTTTCCTCTCAATGTTGAAATTAATTCCTGTGCTTAATGATGGTTCAGGTGGCTCCATATGAACGACCTGCACTCAGTAAGGCATACCTGTTCCCCGAGGGTGAGTTGGTTGACCGTTGATGTTTGCTTCGTTAGTCAATTACAAATTTAAACTTTATATTGCAAAATCGTTCTCTCTGTCTATAGAAAGTGTTGGCTGCCTTGGTTAGGGACAAATATATGCAGGAACCATGAACACCTCATAAAATATATTTTTGCACATATGCACTCAACATCAAGAAACACCTATCTTATGTCACCCTTATGTTCCAGTTCAACTCATATGACTGTTTTTGCACGTATTAGAGTTTCATTGTTTTAGACAAACTCTCTTCTTTTTAATTTTTCCCAGACCTCCATCTACGAGCATCAAATTGTATCTGATAATTTCATTTGGCTGATGTATCTGACTACAAGCTGATTTATTATCCCTTATACTGTCTCCAGGAACTGCGAGACTCCCAGGTTTCCACGTCTGTGTTGGAAGTGGAGGAGAGAGGCTCCTTCCTGAGTGGTACACTGAGAAAGGTAATATGGCTTCTCAATCATACATCCAGGGAAGTAGCTGCAACAGTTCTTGGCATACATGAATGTATGAGTTAAGTTTCTTTCCCATGTATTATATGAACCTTTACATGAGCCTATATGTATAATTTTACAGGGATATCTTTGATCCTGAAAACCGAAATAGTCAAAGCAGATCTTACCTCAAAGACACTAACTTCTGCAGCTGGTGAAACCTTCAAATACCAGATTTTGATCATAGCGACCGGTTCTAGTGTTAAGTAACAACACCAGAGTTTTTATTTAATTTATATGTTTTTTCACTTGCTGTTTCTGATTGTATGTATTACTGCGACCAGGTTATTAAGTTGTCGGACTTTGGCACAGCAGGTGCCGATGCCAAAAACATCTTATATTTGAGAGAAATTGACGATGCCGATAAACTTGTAGAGGTAATCAAAGCAAAGAAAAGTGGGAAGGCTGTAATTGTTGGTGGTGGATACATAGGTTTGGAGCTAAGTGCTGCTTTGAAAATTAACGGCATTGATGTCAGCATGGTCTACCCCGAACCTTGGTGCAGTAAGTCAAAAATGATATATTTTCCCTTACATAACTTGTTTTCAACTGGGCTGTTGATGACCCTCTTAAACATAAATTCAAGTGCCTAGACTGTTCACTGCTGGCATTGCTGCCTTCTATGAAAGCTACTATGCTAATAAGGGAATCAGTATCATCAAGGGCACCGTAGCTGTTGGATTTGGAGCAAACGACAAAGGGGAGGTGAGTTCTCAACTTTCTCTTTGTTATAACTATGTTTGAAAATTTTCATATGGTGACTTGGAAATTGTTTTACATCTTTCAGGTTACAGATGTAAAACTCAAGGATGGTAGGGTTCTAGAAGCCGATATTGTTGTTGTTGGTGTAGGTGCAAGGCCACTCACCGGCTTATTTAAGGGTCAGGTTGAAGAGGATAAGGGAGGAATCAAGGTGTGTGACTTCTTTACTCATTATTCTTCTTATCCATGTTTGTAACTATGTTGTGGGCATGCCTTGAGTAATATTGAAAATTAGTGTATGGGAACAATGTTCACTGAGAACATTATTTTAGTTGAATTTTGATGTTTAAATTTCAAATCAATTACGCCCTTTGTTTTTGCAGACTGATGGCTTCTTCAAAACCAGTGTCCCTGATGTTTATGCTGTGGGTGATGTTGCTACATTCCCCATGAAACTGTACAATGAGATTAGAAGGGTTGAACATGTCGATCATGCACGCAAATCTGCTGAACAGGCTGTTAAGGTATCCTAAGCTCCCCAACCCAATCCCTCTCTCTGATTTAGTGGTGTGACACTTTGATTCATTTTGCAGGCTATTTATGCAAGTGAACAAGGGAAATCAGTAGACGAATATGTGTACCTCCCATACTTCTACTCTCGTGCGTTCGACCTTTCATGGCAGTTCTACGGTGACAATGTAGGTGAGACCGTTCTGTTCGGGGACAGCAACCCAACGTCTCCGACTCACAAGTTTGGAACATATTGGATCAAAGATGGGAAGGTTATCGGTGCGTTTCTGGAGAGCGGTACCCCTGAAGAAAACAGCGCGATTGCAAAACTCGCGAGGGTCCAACCTCCTGTGAACAACTTGGATCAACTAGCCACTGAGGGCATTGCATTTGCTGCCAAAGTCTAAGCTTCAGTTGCTTCATATTATTTCCAGTTTCTTTCCTTTGAATATAGTTTTGCATTTATAGCATTATGGACTGTTTTCTGCAGGTTGTGTTTTCTGTTTCGCTGATTATACCATGATTTGTATTGGTGGGATTTATGCTCGACACTATAGTTCTGATTTAATTCTGTCCTTCAAATGATACATCTCGAGTTTTGAATTTACATCATTTTATCTCGAATAAGACCAATTTACCCAGTTGTGGAACTAAATAATCGTATAGCCCTTCTCTCTTTCACCATGCCTCTAAAAAAAATTAAAAAAAGAGGTTTGTTTCGAAATAATTATATCAACATCAATAACAACGATACAAAGTAATTAAGTCCCCAATTTATTGGATGACCGTCTCTCCACTGTTTTCTTTCATGTAATTAATCTTTTGTTCTTGTAACAAATTTATTTGAATTTTTTTAAGGAATTAAATTGTGTTAAGACAATTTCATGATGAGACAGTTCACTTATTCATTTTAAACTATTAATACATCATGTCTAATTTATAAGTGTTAATGTATCATTTTAACTTATACTCGATCACACCGTGAGATAGTGTCTCATAAACCGAACCGCCACGCCACGCCATTCCCTTTGTACGCAGAATTAGCTTTCACATTTAATGCTATCTGTGCGCATTTGAGTATCTGTTTAATCCTTTATTGATGAGCATTGAGCAGTCTATTTGCCCACCGTCTTGGGAGGCAATGCTACCCCTTCCGCCGATGGATTAAAATATATTATGTGATGTTCTACCGGTTTCAAAGTTGATTAGTATTTTTCCTTTTTCTTTGTCAAATTTACCTTATATTATGAAAGAGAAAAAAGTTTTTTTGTCCCATAACTTATCCTGTATCCAATTTACGTCCCAAAAAATTTAACTATTCAATTTTGGTCCCATAACTTATTTAGTTGTCCAATTTTGGTCCCAATTTCACTGGAAAGGCCAAAACGACGTCGTTTTATGTCACGTGTGGCTCACGCGCCGGCCAAAATTGGGGATTTATGTTGCCCATGCTGACGTGGCGCTGACTGTACTTTTTTTTAATTAATTATTTTTATTTAATATTTGTTTCCACCTCATTAAATAATTAATAGAGTTAATTTTAAATAAGATATCAACTTAATACTCATTCAAACTTACAGATTTACTAAGCCAATTCAAATCAATATTTTTAAAAAAAATATGGGGAAGATTGAAATCGAATTTCAAGAAGGGTATCTAAGAGTCTGCCTTTGAAATGACGATGTAAATTCTTTGTTCAGGTAATTCAATTTCTCTTATTTTATGTATTATTTATTTAGAAAACGTGAGTTTGAATTGGTTTAGAAAAATCGTAAGTTTGAATTGGTATTGAGTGGTATCTTATTTAAAATTAATTTTATTAATTATTTAATGAGGTGGAAATAAATATTGAATACAAATAATTAATTAAAAGAAAAAACATAGTCAGCGCTACGTCAGCATGGGCAACAGAAATCCCCAATTTTGGCCGGCAAGTGAGCCACGCGTGACATAAAACGACGTCATTTTGGTTTTTTCGGTGAAATTGAGACCAAAATTGGACAACTAAATAAGTTATGGGACCAAAATTGAATAATTAAATTTTTTGGGACGTAAATTGGACACAAGATAAATTATGGGACCAAAAAAACTTTTTTCTCTATTATGAAAATAATAGGGAGGAAGGATTAAGGACACAATTATGAGAAAATAATGTAACAATGTACTACATATAGAGATAAATGTATTGTAATTCGAAATTATCCTTAATATGTGTGCATTATTGTATTGTACTTGTTGTAAATCGTAAGCGTAAAATAGAGACGCGAGTTTGATCACCCAGTTTGTCGATAACGACTACGTCTGGGGGCGTACCAAGCCAGGAGTTTCACTAATATTTGTGTGTATGCGTGTATACAATTCTGAGTACAATGATCTATTTATAATAGAAAAGACCTAGTCTAAACCAAAAGCTCGTTTAGGTTACAAGCTCATTAGTAATATCCACATCAAATCTTCTAGATTTGGTATAATAAATCTGCTAGATTTATAACACTCCCCCTTGGACATTACGACATAACATATATGTCTTGTCATAAAAACTCTACGTGTCAGGTAGCGACCAAATATTTAGTTAGGGAGGAATATAACTTTATTGATCTTCTGGATCAAATCTTCTAGATTTACTTCGGGGTTACCTCTTCCCCTAAAGACAACAACACTTTGAGCTTTCACATCCCAATACCATGAACGTACTTTTCAAAGTAGATGTAGGCAAGGACTTAGTGAACAGGTCTGCTAGATTGTCACTAGATTGCACCTTTTGAATGGTAATCACGCCACTCTTCTAGAGTTTGTATGAGTAGAAAAACTTAGGTGAACTATGTTTCGTCAAGTTTCCTTTGACGTACCCATTACTCATTTGTGCGATGCAAGCTGCGTTGTCTTCGAATATAACAGTGGGGGATGTATCGCCTTTAGCGATACCACACGAGTCTCCAATGTGTTTTACCAAGGATTTCAACCAAATACATTCTCGTGCGGCTTCAAACAAAGCTATTATCTCTGAGTGGTTTGAAGATGTGGTAACCATGGTTTACTTAACCGATCTCCATGAGATCGCGGTACCACCACAGAGAAAAACGTAACCAGTCTGGGATATGGCATTGTGGGGATTAGACAAATAGCCAGCATCCGCATAACCTACCAAGGTTTTATCTTGGTTCTTACAATAAAACAGTCCAAGGTCTTGAGACCCTTGGAGATACCATAGAACATGCTTAACACCATTCCAATGTCTCCTTGTAGGAGAAGCGCTATATCTCACAAGTAAATTAACTGCAAATGTAATGTCCGGTCTAGTCCAATTTGCGAGATAGAGTAATGTTCCAACAACGCTAAGATAAGGAACTTCTGGCCCCATAATTTTTTTTGTATCTTCTCTTGGTCTAAATGGGTCCTTATCCACTTCGAGGGATCAGACAACCATAGGTGTGCTTAGTGGATGAGATTTATCCATATGAAATCTTTCTAATACCTTCTTCACGTAGGTTGACTGGTGTATAAGAATTCCTTCTGGGAGATGCTCGGTCTGCAGGCCAAGGCAATACTTGGTTTTACCCAAGATTTTCATTTCAAATTTAGCTTTCAAGATTGAACTGGCTTCTTCAATCTCTTTGCATGTTCCGATTATGTTTAGATCATCAACATATACGAATATGATGCAAAAACCACCTTGCGATTTCTTCATAAATATGCATGGGAAAGCTATATCAATCGTGTATCCCTTCTTCGGGAGGAATTCACTAAGTCGGTTGTACCACATGAGGCCTGATTGTTTTAGGTCGTACAACGACTTCTGCAGTTTTATGCTATACATACTGCGATTTTCTTCATTCCTCATCTGGGGAATCTCAAACCCATCGGGGATTTCATATAGATGTCGACATCTAGTGATCCGTATAAATATGCGGTTACAACGTTCATTAATCTCATCTGAAGATTCAATTTAACTGCCAAAGATATTAAGTAGTGGAACGTTATTGCATCCATTACGGGAGAATAGGTTTGATCGAAATCAATACCGGGTCTCTGCGAAAACCCTTGAGCTACTAGCCTCGCTTTGTATCTCTCCATAGTATTATTCTCATTCTATTTTTGTACAAAAATACATTTATATCCTACAGGGATAGCGTGCGCGGGTGTACGAATGATAGAGTCAAATACTATTCTTTTATTTAGCGATGCGAGCTCTGCTTCAATTGTCTCTTTCCGTTTTGCCAAATCAGAGCGTTTTTTACACTCAGTGATAGTTTTGGGTTCTGGATCTAGATCGTTATTTATAACGGAAAGAGCAATTGTTGCTGCAAATGTGTCGTCGATGACAGTAATATTTCTATTATAAGTTTCTCCTGTATCTATGAAATTCATAGAGATTTCAACGTTTATGTCAACCAGTCCTTCTTCATTTCCCAGTGTATCTGGGTCTGATCATTCCGCGGTTCTAGTGCTTTGAATATTTTGTGCACGTGCTTCATTACTAGGACTCTCGTCTTCTAGACGAATCTCTTCTAGAGATTTCACGTTCTGCTGACCACTTTTGATGACCTTTCTTTTAGGTGTGTTTGTATTGGTTGTAGGTCCTTTACGCTTCTGGCGTGTGGGGGCATGTATACTTGATTTGCTTAGGACCTCAACCCTTTGGGGAGCATTTACTGCAGATATATGCGATTTAGTTACACCTCTATGGTCAGTGAACGCGTCTGGCAGATTGTTTGCTAAATTTTACAAGTTGATGATCTTCTAAACTTCCAGTTCAGATTGACTAGTGTGTGGATCTAGATACTGAAGATTACTTACGTTCCACGTAAGCTCCTGACATTCATTCAATTTTGAATTCAGATCTTCCCCTAATGCTGGGAAGTGATCTTCATCGAACGTGCAGTCAGCGAACCGGACCATTAATTGATCCCCGGACAAAGGTTCTAGGTATTTCAGGATGGATGGAGAGTTTAATCCAACGTAAATACCTAGCTTCCTTTGTGGACCCATAGAGGTACGCTTCGGTAATGTTTTCGGAACATACACCGCACATCTAAAAATACGCAGATGGAAAATGCTAGGTTCTTTCCCACGCACTAGTTGTAGGACTGCATGCCCCCAGCATGAAGTGGGTAATTTAGAATTCATGAGTAATGGTCTAGCGATAAGTTTGATACGTTTTATTAGTGCTTCAAAAAGACCATTTTGGGTGTGGACGTAGGGGACCGAGTGCTCCACTTTAATTCCCAGAGCCATACAGTAATCTGTAAAGGCTTTTGAGATAAACTCAGCATAATCTGGGAACTGAGCTCGAAGCTCGATAGTTTTCGCAATGAGCTTTGCAAAAGCTTGATTGCGGGTAGACAGCAAACAGTTATATGCCCACCTAGTGGAGGCATCAATTAGGACCATGAAATACCGAAATGGTCTTGATGCTGGGTGAATCGGTCCACAAATGTCTCCCTGAATCCGTTCAAGGAAAGCCGGAGACTTTAGTCCCACCTTGGTGCGCGACGGGCGCACTATTAATTTACCCTTAGAATATGCATCACATATAAATTCATCAACATGAGGGATTTTATTATTCGAAATATTATAACCAATAGAATTAGATAGAATTCTACGTATCATAGTTTGTCCTGGATGACCTAACCGCTGATGCCATAATTTAAAAGAGTTCGGGTCGTGAAATTTCATACTCATAGCTAGATGGAGATTAGACGGCCGGATGTAGGAATAGTACAATCCGGAAGAGAAGGAGGGAAGTTTTTCAATAACTTGTTTACGGCTACCTCGAGTAATAGTCATCAAAAGGTATTCGTTATTATTCTCAGTTTCAGTTTCTATGTGATAGCCATTAGATCGTATATCTTTAAAACTAAGTAGGGTACGCTTAGATTGTGGAAACAATAAAGCATTATCGATTATGAGTTCGGTACCCAAGGGGGGGACGATGGAAGCTCTTCCGGAGCCCACTGTCATAATATTATCATTGGCTATCATAGTTACACTCTCCTTTCTTTCTACCAAGTTATGAAAATACTTCATATCTCTTAAGATTGTGAGTGTGGTGGTGTTATCTACCAAACATAAATCACAATTTGTTTCCATCATGCCAGAGGAAAAAACTCAAACCTAATAGCTAATATGTTTACAAGCCATGTATAAGAATAATAATATCCAAAATAAATTCAACGGATTGCATATATTGAGGTAAACATATCAAAGTTAAATCATAAATTTCATATCAATCATGAAAATAAAATATCCGAAAGACGGGATCCAAAAATAAATGGTCTTAACCAAAACAAAGTACTAAAATGATCAAATACTCAAACCACTCATTGTCTTCATAGTATTTGAGCTTCAAGCCCAAGAGATCATCGTTTTTATGGTCGAATTCTGCTTCAGTCAGGCTGGCATGGTGAGATTCGACTTTAGGGGTCTTCCCCTTGTCGTCCTTCTGCTGCTTTTGATAAGGCTCAACCAAATATTTAGGAGTACGACACATGCGAGAAAAATGGTCTTTGCATCCGCATCTGTAGCAAGAATGTTCAACCTTATCTTGAGTGCCACAATTTTTTAAGAGCGGGATTCGTGTTAGATGCAGTCTTTCCATGAGCCTGAGCTTGATTATCTTTCGAGGTACCTGGACCACCGGATTTACTATGACCTCGGGCTTTGCTACGAGTTCATTTACTTCATCTCCCCCTTCCACGCTTGAGACCACTTGTACTACCTTGAGCTATAGCATGTGCCTCGGGCACTGCTTGTGAGCCAACCGGTCTCGAGTTATGATTTTTCATAAGGAATTGGTTGTGTTTTTCTGCCACTAGAAGTGCAAAAATTAGCTCAGAGTGTACAGTGTAGTTCTTAGCCCTGTACTGCTGCTGGAGTACAAGGTTTCTAGTGTGGAAAGTTGATAGAGTCTTCTGGATCAACTCGGCTTCAGTTATAGCTTGCTTGCATAGCTTTAACTGAGATACAATACGATGTAGGGCTGAGTTGTACTCCGTCATGGACTTAAAATCCTGGAAACAGAGGTTCAACCAATCGTATTGTGCCTGAGGGAGGAGTATATCATTTTGTTGTTGGAAATGGTCCTTCAGGGACTTACACAACGTTCCGGGGTCTTTCTCAGTGATATATTCATTTTTCAGGTCCTGATTCAGATGATGTTTAAGAAAAATCAATGCTTTCACCTTCTGGGCGTCAGTTGATTCTGAATCATCGACAATAGCCCCGCTTAACTCAGTTGAGGCTAGATGGATCTCAACATCTAGCGCTCATGTCAGGTAATTACTACCATCAAGAGCAAGTTCAGCGAAGATATTATGCACTACAATTTTAAAGTGACATGGTGAGTGTTGTGACCAATTTATTGACAACTGAGAAATAAGGATTTATTTGATCACTTTCAAGCACATAGAAACAAGAATTGAGCGTCGTCTACCCAACGCATAATTTACAGTCCGACAAGTACTGGACGCCGCCTACCCACACAATTTATGCGGACTATAAAATAAGGACTATGTGCAAAAGTAATAATGCATGCAAGATGATTTAATCATAAAAGCATGTGCATATAGGAATTAAGCACATAAAATAATAATATATTGAAAACTAATTTTAAAATTAATTCCAAAAATTTGAGCTTAATTATAATGCAAAGAATTATTACTTTTTATTTTTCAAGTATTTTCGGAACTTGATAAGTTAAATTGAGGGCTTAAATTTAAAAAGGAAAATAATATAAGGCTCAAAATCAATCAATAAGTCCAATTAAAAGAAATAGTCCAAAAGTTATTAATAATTTTCTGTTTTCGGCCCATAAAAACGAGTTGCAGGCCCAAAATAAAGAATTTTTTTTTTTTCCGGATGACCCAAACTGAATTGGGCCTATATGGCCTAACACATAGGGCAAGGCACGCAGGGGGGAAAATAGGGCGGGGCGCGCAAGGGGGCCACGGCGGCGGAGCACGTAGCTCAGGGCGGCGGATCGCAAGGCTCGCGCTGAGCCATCGTGTGGCGACACGGTCTACGGCTGCTGTTGCCCGGCGGTGCGCGGCCTTCAGCCGCTGCTCGACGCTGCGACAGTGGAGCAGCGGAGGAGAGGGGCGCGACGTTGTTGGCGATGCATAGCCGTTCACATCGCTCGGAGGCGTGCAACAGCGCACAGTGCCGTAGCCCCGTGGCTCGCGGCGAAGGCTCGACCGACGGCCCGCAGCCGTCAGGGCACGCGACCGTCAAGGCTGGCTTCTTGCGCGCGGCAGCTTGGGAATTTAATAGAAGCAATTTACCCAAAACTATAACGGTTATATTACGATTCTTATATGATGCTCGAATTATTAAACATTGCCTATATCATACAATATCATAAAAGAACTCAGTGAATAATTAATATAACTTACACAAATATATGCATTGGTAATTAGTATCAAATTGTAATAACCATGTTGATATTTATTATGGGAGAGTTACATGGAGGCCCATTTTTTGGAGCCTTATTGCAAAACACCACCTCAATTTCTCTTTGTTACAAATAACCACATTTTGTGGGACCCCTCAACCAAAATCATTACACAAAGGCACACTTTTGTGGGACCCTCCACCTTTTCCTTTTCTATTTTTTAATTTCAGTTTTCAAATCTGCAAACCACTTTTTATTTTCTTTTTCATTTTTTTTAGTTCGAATTTTAAATTTGGGATCCTGTTCCCTGCAGCCATTTTTTTAATTCTTTTTCATTTTTTTTTGTATTTTTGAATTTCAGGTTTGTTATCCTCAGCCAATTTTTTATTTCTTTTTCTTTTTTCTTTTTGAATTTACACAAACAAAAATAAAAAATTAAATGCACAAAATCATTAACAATAAATATTTTTTCTTATATAAAAATCTAAAAATTACATTTAAATATAGAATTATATTTATAAAATCTAAAATTACACTGAAACAAAAAATAACACACTTTTTCTTGAATATTCATGCTCTCATTCTTCAATATGCAAACACCCAACTTTGAATAACGGCGAGAAATATTTGAATAGCTGCAAAAAAGAAATGTTGCATAATGCCCAACTTTGAATAACGGCGAGAAATATTTGAATATCTGCAAAAAAGAAATGTTGCATAATGCAAAAATTTTGTTGCATAATTCACAAATTGTTTGCATACCCATTTAGAATTGTTGAATAAATTCATATTTTGTTTGCATACCCATTTAGAATTTTGGTATAACAGGTCTATTTCGATCTTCTACTATCACAAACAATTCCCCATTGTCACTATCAAAAATTTCCAGACTCCTAAGAATATCAACAATAAGAACGCCCTGTTATGTTCTACAACTATCTCACCTTTTTCATGAGAAAAAAACTGACTCAAAGTCTAAAAATCTTACAAACAAAACGGAATTATGAATTGCTACCTTCAATAAAACTGAGATCAATCAACATAGTTGATGTTGAAAGAAATGGGACCCAAAGGTTGACAAGCGGCTGAATATTTACTCAGGGCTTACTTGACCTAATCTAATTGTATCACGTCTTCTTTAAAAACTTATAGCCTCTTAATAGAAAGAAGTGCATTCTCTTTTATCTTTTTAAAAATCAAATGGAACACTTATGCTGTTAAATATGATATCAAAGTAAATTAGCAATCCATAAACCAACCAAAGTATACTCCAACAAGTGCAAATAATAAGATAATAACTTTCTAAGAGAACGCTCACATCCCAATTTGGAAGCAATGATGTCAGTGTTGGGGTAAGGCCGTGGTAAACTCCCTTCATACCTTCGTTTTTTAATATATTTCGCCAGAAATATGCATTGCGTCAGAAAATATGCAAAGTAATTAAGCAACTAGAATTATATCTTTGAACTACAATTAAAACACAATTAAAAAGGGTATTTAGCAAAACACACCTCTACGACCAGAAGGGTGCATATCAGGTGGGCCATGAACTTGTAATCTTGTCTTAATCACATCCAATGGACACACAAATGTAGCAGCTATTGCACCTAAATTTCATCAATAAAAAAACACTCACTAATTACACCAATAAAAAGGTACACAATATAGGTTAAAATGGCCACGGAAGTCAAAATCAAAAATACATTTCGCAATCACTCACAAAAATAAAAATAACTCAATAAATTACACAGAAAAATCTAACAATTTCACGAAAACAGAGAACCACATGAAGAAAACAAACTCTAATTGAAAAGCCGCTAGGAAGAAATCAAATTACCTGGAAGAAATCAAAAGCCGCCACTGGTTGAAACCGCCACCGTTCGCCCAGATCTACCGCCATCAGACACCGCCCGTCTGTGCAACTGCAACGACGTTGGCCGAGGGGTGAGCGTCATGGTGGTGGCGGAGATGGCGGCGTCGGCCGAGGGGTGAGCGCCGTGGTGGTGGAGATGGCAGTGACGGTGGTTTCATATTCGCCTAGATCTGTCGTCTCCGTGGTGGTTGGGGGGGGGGGTGGTCGTGGCGTCACCGCCTATTTTCTCCCTTAGCCTCCACTTTTCTCCGTTCAACAGATCGAGGGTCGGGGCCTATTTTCTCCCGTCGCCCTTCCTCTTCACGATCGGTGATGCCGCCGTAGATCCATTTGGAGCTTTGCCGTGGAGAGAGGGGTGTGGTGGCGGTGGGGTGGTGGTTGAGCCACCGCTTCGGTGGAGAGAGGAAAAGACTTGAGAGGGGGGAGGGGAAGGAGAGAGGTTGGGGGTGGGGTGAGGTGGGGTGGAGACGGCAGAATGAGATAGATTTTGGGGTTGGGAAGGTTTTAATTATATTAAGAAAAAATATAAAATATTACCCCAGTGGGTCCCACCACAAAATGAAAAGTGTGGTGTTTTGAAATGAAGTGTGGTGTTTTGAAATGAAGGGAAATTGATAGGGCTCTCCTCAATTAGGGTGAAAATAGTATGCCTCCATGTAATTATTTCATTTATTATTTATTACTCGCAAGAATCAATATTGAAAAGACATATCCATATTTATATATAGAGAAAGCACTCTTTGCACATGTGGCTTTACTATATTTCTTATATTTCAAAAACTCTTGCTTCTCATTGAGTCAAGGTTATATTTTTTATCCTGACCATTCTTTTTTGTGCCTTTCATCTTAGCCGTCCACTTTTTTTACCAAATTTCTATAAATTTGTTCATCCCTCCTCACATTCATTCACCATTCTCTAATAATGTTCCTTGTGCTATTCTCTGCATCGCAGCCTTGTCAAAGCCTGCGAAGAGGTTGGATTTTTCAAAGTCATCAACCATGGTGTCCCTTTTGAATCCATCGCCGAATTGAAATCCGAAGCCATCAAATGAATAAAATGGCGTATGGAAACTTTTGTGGGGGCAGTTAAAGCTATAAACCAGAAGATACTCTCTATTCTGGATGAGGCAGAATCAGGCATCATTGATTTGGGGATGTTCTTTGCTGTTATTGCTCCACTTTGTGGGGGTACTATTGAGGAGAGAAAGCAAATTACGTATGAGTCTTTGGTATGGAGACCCCTTAGGCCACGTTTGGTTCACGGGACTGGATTGAACTGGATTGGATTGGACTAGTTGGGATTGGATTGAGTGGGATTATGTTTTTTGGCATGTGTTTGGATTGCAGGATTGTAACAATTTTATATTTTTAATTATAAAATAAAATATATACCTATTTCCTAATCTACCCTCCAAATTAAGGCTGATAACCCCCGAGCGACCGCCGTCCTCCTCCAAGTGCCGACCGAGCGACCGTCGTCCTCCTCCAAGAGCTGAAACAGCACCGCCGTCCTCCTCCAAGAGCCGACCGAGCGGCGCCGTCCTCCTCCAAGAGCCGACCGAGCGGCGCCGTCCTCCTCCAAGAGCCGAGCGAGACACAGCAGCAACGCTAGTGCAGCCACACTTCTTCGATATCCTCTTCGCCAGCAGCAACGCCAGTACAGCCAGCAGCAATTACCCAGCACGGTACAAGTGAAAAAGCGGTGAAGAGTTGGACAAATCGCAGAGTTGAAAAAAAATTAAATGAGTTCCCGACAGCCACACAACACCGTCGATTTCGGCTCCCGTGAATGTCGGCCACACAACGCCGTCGACTTCGGCTCCCGTCGCCGGAGTCGACCAAGACCGCCTTCGAAAGCGACCGCCTCCAAACGCGACGGGAGAATCTAGGCGAATCGACACCACTGTACCACGGCGGAAATGGAGATTGGCGACGAGACTGGGACCGGATGAGGGAGAGGCAGCCGTCGACGGTGATTTTGTGGTGCCGCCGGCTCAAAGCTTACCTTCGATGAAGATGAAAAGTCGACGAGGGAGAGAGGCCAGAGAAGTCCACGCTGGGGAATGAAATGTTGACTAGGGTTTGAATTAATTGGTATGATTTGTGTAATTTGTGGTGTTAATGAGGGCAATATAGTCCTTTTAAGTGCAAATTGAAGGGTAGTATTGTATTTTAACAACCTGGGACTATCTAGTCCCACCAACCCCATGGGACTCAATAGTCCCAAAGCAATGGGACTAGGGGGGATTTGAGACCCGGGCTCAATTTCGGTCCTGGGCCGGAGTCCCGCAAACCAAACACAATATTAGTCGGGACTATTGAGTCAGTCCTGACTAATCCTGCAAACCAAACGGGGCCTTAAGAGAGAAAGTGACAAGATCAAGAAATCTGATGCACTGAGATACATTGATCTATTGAGGGCTATTTACATTTCCACACATTGATCCTAAAAAAATTATAAATATTAAGTGCGATGTATAAATTCTATAGCAAAATATATTTCTATATTCATTTCTGTGTATTTGTTTGACTAATTCATTTAGACGTAATCTTATTCAAATATAATTTCTATGATGTGTGATATCAATTCTTTTAACTCTAATTTGTGGATGATGCTTTGTTAATTTACATATATTAATTTGTGTGTCAAATACCTAGACTTATTGTACACATTTTAAATTAGTTTGCATATTTTGCATTATTATTCAGGTATATTATCTTCTCATATTTTGTTGGTATTGCCTTTACTACTCATATTACTAAAAAAATACCTATTATTGACTTTTTAGATTATAGATTTTTACAATTAATTCATAGATGTTGGATGGTTCATTTTAAATATGTATTGAGTGATAATAGTCTATTGATTTGTGCTTGAACAAGGCTAATTTCACTTTGATTGAATTCGTTTTCCATAATAATGAGTCGTAATTGCCTTAAAAATTTCTATTTAATCATTGGTATTAATTTCTATATCCAATTTGTTAAGTGTTTTAATTATATATAATTATATAGTGTGCATGTTTTGAATGTGCAGGGAGTAATTGTATTTTGAATTGTGCATCTTTTGAATGTGCATATAATCATTTTGAATGCACATTTATTGCAATTGTATGTTAATTGTATTTTCGTATAATGGTAATAACATAAACTATAATTATTTTTTGGGTCAAATGTTTGTGTAATAATAATAAGTGGCTATTTTGGGGGTCAAATTAAGACTAATGATGGAAAACATTGAGACTTTTAATTTTGTTTCCAAAGGCTTGACTTGAGACTATTAATGATAGAAATTAATACTTGAATTATTGTGCATGCTTTCAGGAAATTAATATAAATTAATTACATAAATTTATTAAATATGCTCTAATTTGTGTACTATTATCAAAACAATTATAATGAGAAATACACATTTTAGGTAATATATCAAAATATTGTCCGATTTCTAATATTGTGGCGATTGAGGTCGATATTGATTTTTTTTTGTAGCAATTATTCTAAAATTATTAGAATAAAAGGTTTTTAGCTAATGTAATTGTAATATTAGTTAAAACACGTGTGTGAATGAGACTATTAATTCCTTCTCCAAAAACTTTAGAATATTGCCGATGGAAATTAATACTTTAAAATATTGCATGATTTCAGGAAATTAGTTAAAGAGTAGAAAGTTTGAAAGTATACGTGAAGAATATGACTTTCAAATGTGCTATATTAAAAATCCGCTTAATTATAAAACTCAAGATAATAATCACGTGGAGGTTGTTAGTTAGTCTTGAATAGAAATATTAATGAAATGATAATATAATGCCGTCCATTTTTATGTTAATTTCTTATTTTTTCAAAATACATACAAACGCACCGAACTATGTATTTTTTGCAATTGGGGTATTACTGATGTCTTTTTGGTGTATTACTGGTGTCTTCTTGTGGTATTATTGATTACTTCTTAGGGTATTGCTGATTTTTGCTTGAAATATTTGTTTTTAAATTCAAATGCATACCATGCACTCAAGTAGTGCACACTAAAACTAATCTGAAAAAAAGGTTCAAGGCTAAAATCAAGGTCTCCATTCACAGAACACATAACCACCCCTAAAAATCTTGAGTAATTAATCTCACGTCTATAAATATTCATTAATACTAAATGAATGTGAATTTTGAATATTCATAAATATTCATTAATATTCAATATTATTTTGCCACTATATACAAAACCTACACGCAAGTATATTTAGTTTGTAATGTTGTGATCGATTGCGGTCGGTATTGATTTTCTTCTTTTGGTAGCAATTATTCTAAAATTATTGGAATAAAAGGATTTAGGTAAGAGTCCCACTGCTCAAACCCCAAAATTCTCTAAATCCACCTCAATTACTAAACATACCCCCAATAAAATTTAAAAATTAACATAGATTACTAAACATACCCCATTTTATTCCTATAATATCCTTACCCCATCAAAATAAAAAAATAACACTTTCCTATTACATATTCTCATAATTTTCTCCCTTCTCTAGGAAAAAAATATTTATTCCTTTTTATTTTTTAACTACGAAATTCAATTTTTTTTAAGAAATTAAATATATTTTGAAAAATATTATAAATAATCAACCAACTTTTCAAAAATATATAAATTAGAAAAATAAATTAATAAAATAAAATTCTTAAAAAATATTTTCCAAAATAAATAAAATATAAATAATATTTTAAAATATAAATAAATTAAATTAATATTTTTAATAAAAAATATAAATATAAAAATATAAAAAACTAAATAAATTTGTAAATAATTAAAAAATTAAAATTAATCTTAAAAAAATCAAATAAAAAACTTCAAAAGGAAAATGCTAAAGCCAAATAAAATCAGAAAAATATTTTATAAAAGTCAATTCAATCATCGTAAATAATTAACTTAGAAATTAATTAATATTTATATAGTTTTGAAGGTTTTTTAGTTTAGTTATTTTTTAAAATTTAGTTGGATTTCTAATTTATTTAAAATTGGATTTTATTTTTGATTTAATTATTTGAAAGATATAATTTTTTTTGAGAAAATTATAACATGGTTCTAAAAAGTGACTCTATTTACAAATAGGTTCAAAATATTTGCACAGACACATTTTTTCTACATTTGTGCAAATATTTTTATGCGTCTGTGTAAATGTTTTGAACCTATTTGTAAATAGGTTCACTTTTTTGAACCAATACGTAAATGCCCCATTTTTTTTAAAAAAATTAATTTTCAGATTATAAAGATTTTTTAATTGAATTTCTAAATTTCATATAATTTTATTATTTAAATATTTAGTCAATTTTTAAAAATATTTTCCAGATTTTAATTCTAAATTTTTTTAGATTTCTCAAATATTTAAAGGGAAATAAAAATAATTAATTAATTTAAATTTAATGTACTAATTTTAAAATTAAATAACTTAAAAAATTAAAGTCAAAGTCAACAAAACCTAGCATATAATTTACCATATTTATATAAGGATAACTTAGTCATTTTATATATGTCTATTATTGACTTTGAAATAATGGGTTATGTTTAGAGGATTTTGGGGTTTGAGTAGTGGAACTATTTAGGTAATGCAATTATAATATTAGTTAAAATGCGTGTGTGAATGAGACTATTAATTCTTTCCCCAAAGACTTTAGAATATTGCCCATGAAAATTAAGACTTTAAAATATTGCATGGTTTCAGAAAATTAGTTATGATGATAGAAAATAATTAAATAAAATTATCAATCATACTCTAATTAGTGGAATAAAAGTGTTTAAGGATATGGTGCACAATTTGGTTGGATATAGTGCAAGATAGAAATTAATATTTGAAATGACTATTAATAAAAGTTAAGGACAAAAAAAATGTATTTTTCCTATATTTGACAACATATATCTTTACATCCATATTTTCTTTTAAATTACTCACTTTTTTTTAGAAATGAGTGTATTATTTTTATGGGTGTCATTTATAGATATTTAGGTGCGGGTGTATGATAAGTGAATGTATTTTAGGATTTCGAATATAAGTGTGATACAAATTTAAAAATATGATTATACAAGGTTTAACATGGTGGTACGAAACTAATAAATATGATTATATTGTCTTTAAAATCGTGTGTGGGCTAAAAACTAAAGTTATACGAACTTTAAGGTGGTATGGACTGAAAATATGGTATAACAAATATAATAATGTATGGTGCAAGGTGAACTAATAGTTGTACACACTTAAATAAATTATGGGACGATGTTAATTAATTGTGGTACAAGGTGAACTAATTGTGGTACAAATTTAAATAAATTGTAATAAGAACTTAATAAAATATGGCACGAGATGAATATCTTATTTACCATGAAAAATGTTTATGATGCTTTCAATATTATTATGGCGTAGCATATAATAGGATAAAAAATACAATTTTTTGTAAGTTGTAGGACAAAACTAAAAAAATTCACGAAAAATAAAGTCAACCAACATTAAAGGACAAAAAAAAGTATATTTTTCCTATATTTGACAACACATATATTTACATCATTTTATTATATCCACTCATTTTTGTTTTTTTTTACAAATGAGTATATTTATCATTTTTTGTGGGTGTCATTTGTAGATTTTAGGTGTGAGTTTATGATGGGTGGATGTAAGTTAAGATTTTAAATATTGGGTGATACAAATTTAATAATATGACTATACAAGGTTTAACATGGTAGTACGAAACTAAAGAATGTGATTATATTGTCTTTAAAACCATGGTGTGGGCTAAAAATTAAATTTATACGATATATAGCTCTGAATGTTTCATCCAGTGTAATTGCAGCGCTTTTTCTCCCAAGTGGTCGTACTATTCATTCAAGATTTGTTATACCTATTAATATTGACAAGTCGTCCACGTGTCACATAAATATTGGATTTGAACTAGCAGGACTTTTGATAAGGCTGAAATTAATTATATGAGATAAGATGTTAATGATTAACATATTCAATTTTCAAAGCATTGGATCATAGCCTAAGAGATGTTGGGAATTCTGATGAGTCGATAAATATTCACCATTCGGAGGAAAATATATTGTTCTTGGTGGAGATTTAAGACAGATAGTTCCATTTATATCAAAATAAAGTGGGGAAGATGTTCACTCGACAATTACCTCATCCCATTTGTGGGGATACTACAAGGTAATGTCATATATTACAATTTTGTATTAATTATCTTTTTTCAAATTTATTATTAATTAATTTTTTTTTTTTTTTTGCATTGATAGATATTCGCATTGACAAGGAATATAAAGTTAGAAAATGAAAAATTCATGTGTCAATTCAAGAAATAGTGAAGTTGCTATTTTTCTAATTGAATTATAAAAGTTGGTGATGACAACCTTGGAGATGACAAAGATGGTTTTGCTGATAATGAGATTACATTGAAAATTTTAATTTATAATTATGTGGATCCTATTTTGGCTATTATTAAAAATATTTATTCATCTTTGGAACATAAACTACACACACATGACTGTTGATAGACGAACAATTATCAGTAGATGACGAACAAGGATTAAAGCTACATCGAGGATTATGAACCAAATCAAGGAAGATCAACACAGAAAATCACGATTTGGGTGCATTAACCAATCTGGGAAGTGTATAAAATGACGAACAACTTCCCCGACGAACAATTAATGGGCGAACAGGTATTAAGACCCGAGACCAAGAATGAGCCAACTGTGAAGTCATCAATGACGAACAACTTGGTCAAACTATGATACAACTATCAGCCAAAGAGGTGTACAAGTGAACCAAGGACAAAGATCCTAAAGCCATAAGGCGAACAACATCCAAAGTACATCCTCAAGAGGCGAACAACTTTCAGTTGAAGAATCATCAAGATCAATCAAGCCGACCTAGGCGAACAACAATGAGTCCGAGATAAGGCCCAAAAGAAGACTTTGTAACTAAGATTCAGCTTAGATAAGGTCAAACTAAGGTCAAAGGACACATGTCAGGCATGCAAGCTAGGAAGACCAAGAGTCAGTAACACCTCATGCTTGCTAGCCTCTATAAATAGTTGTTCTCCAGCTTATTTATATAATTTTCGAATTTCAGACAAAAAATACACACAAACACACTCAAACTCACACATACACGAAATAAGTCCAATTTCGACTACCGAATTTACAAATTCGATAAATCCAAACCCCGATTTACCATTTACGGTGGTAATCAATCACACGTTATTGATTGGTGATGTAAAAACGGATTAAAACAGCCACTAATCCTTACGGTTAGATTCGTTCACCAACAATGACTACTTTGAGAATAGAGCAGTACTTTCGTCTATGCAAAGAGTTGTGGATAACATCTGCGAGAAGGTTTATTTATTCCTGGAGATACAAAGGCTTATTTGAGTTTTGATAGAGTTTGCCAAACAGAGTTTTGAGACGGAGGTAGTTGGGAATTAATTTCAGTTGATTTTTTAAATTTCATCAAGTACTCTGGAATGTCGATCCATCGTTTAGTTTTGAAAGAAGGTGTTCCAATTGTTCTTCTTAAGAAACTTAATTTAAATAAAAATAATAATTTATCTAAGTATCTTTTTTTTTTTTTGTATATCTTATTTTTTCCATCTCACTAGATGTAATTTGTCGAAAAATATTAATATTGTCTGTGGTAATATATGTAGCTTATGAAAAAATTGTTTCGTATAAGTAGAAGAGACATTGACATGAGGTGGCGTTTGTGTAAAAGTAAATTAGTTGATCATTGATGTTTGGTGTGTTGCATTGTATTTGGTGAAAATGCAATTATATTCTTTGAAGCAAATGAATAACTATCTATCGAATATCAAAAATATCAACCAAAGTATTATAAAATCTCATAATTGTGAATGTGGTTATTCGTTATCTATTACCGAATTCGAAAAATTTATAATATTTTAATCAAAACTATGTCTTGTATGGTGTGTATGACGAATAGGAGACAACTTGAAATAACTAAAGTTAATTTTAGTGTGGGGTGCTTTGTTGGTTTGAATAGTCAAGAATATACATGTTTTGGAGATCTCTAAGTCAATTTGTAACGTAGGATATTTTTATAGATGGACGAGATTTTAGTTTTGATATGGCTTGACCTCGAGAAATATTGTGTTGCATTGTAGTTATTACATGTGTTATTATTATATTTGAATTAAATACATAAGTATTCATTAAGTAGAGAAAATATTAATGAAAGTATTATAAAGTCTCATAATCATGGATAGAGCTTTGTTGTTTTATAAAAAATTAAAGAAATTTTGTAATATTTTAGACTAATTAGTTTTTTTTTTTTTTTTGTGATGTATATAATGAATTGTAAAAATAATAAAAAATTGTATTACTAAAAAAAATTATAAAAGAATTTATTTAAGCCCGCGAATTTCGCCGGATATAACTAGTACAATCTTATATACAGAAAACATTACCCGTGAAAATAGTCGAGCTTTAATTTCTTTTTTGGTTATCAATAGCCCGAGGAATAAACATGCAGTACTATCTTAATCAATAGCCTAGGGAATAATTCAAGATCGGTCCGAACTAATTCATAAATCAAAATAATCTGCATATTAAAAAGTAATTCAAATATTGAACTGCGAAAGTGTACCGTAATTTGATTCGGACGAAAGTATTAAGATACCAAAGGGTATATAACATTCGTGCTGATAATGTGTTGTAAATCGTAAGCGTAAAATAGAGACGCGAGTTTGTTCACCCAGTTCGTCGATAACGACTACGTCTGGGGGCGTACCAAGCCAGGAGTTTCACTAATATTTGTGTGTATGCGTGTATACAATTCTGAGTACAATGATCTATTTATAATAGAAAAGACCTAGTCTAAACCTAAAGCCCGTTTAGGTTACAAGTCCATTAGTAATGTCCAAATCAAATTTTTTAAATTTGGTATAATAAATCTGCTAGATTTATAACAGTACTAAAACAGTGTGTATGATTGAAATGAGAGGAAGTATGATAATGGTAGAATAAAGCCATCTCTTTGGAGATAGTATAAGCATGTGGCCACTTATTGAAAATTGTGTGTCCATGTTTATTTAAATGAGGCAGAACAAGAAGCTTTATGGTTTTGCTGCACGTAAAAAAGTACTCCCTCCGTCCCGGGTTTTATTTCATAGGTTGACTTGCACAATCTTTAAGAAAAGTGAAGTGTGTGAGTGTAAAATTAAATAATTAAATAATGAAAAGGTGCTTTATTGACTTTTATGTGTGTAATTTATTTCCATTTTGGGAGTGTGAAATAAGAGTTGGGACACCCAAAAATGGAAAACGTGAAATAAGTTCCGGGACGGAGGGAGTACTAGTTTGGAAGCTCGTCAAATGATATTCAAAGCACACTACTCAGAAATTAATTAACAAGTTTTACTCAGAAATTAATTAACAAGTTTTCTTTTTTGTTTTCATTTAATTAGTAGTGAAAGTTGGAGCAACCAAGTGTATATATAATCATAGCTGTTAAATGATTTCCACTTATATTGCGCGATAGTATTACCAATTGTCAAATGAATAAATATTTTTTTTTTTTTTTTTTTTTTTTTATTTTGAATGAACTCGGCTTTTCGTACTCGAATTTTTCTCAGTACACCTACATGACAACATTTTTAAGCATATATTATGTACCATCACATACAATCTTAAATTTGGTATACTAAAATAATACAAGAGTGTCATTAGTTGTGACATATTTGAATTGACCAAAATAAATTTGAAATTTTAAAAACTTAGTGTTTTCTTGTGTATTTTTCATCTTCTCATTTATTGTTTGCCCATGAAAAGAGTGCTCTAAAAAATAAATTAGAATATCAATTAAGTGTAGCTTTGGAATGTCCATGTATGGTACTCCTATATCTTTAAGTCCAAATTTTTGTTTGAAGGGGTATTTGGTGAGAGGAAATGAAGGTAAAAAAAAAAAAGTCAAATACTAGATGTTTGGCGGAGAGGTATGTTTCCTCTACCGCATTTAATGTTTTGGTTCTCCAAAATTAAATAAACCCTCTTCTTACAATTTTGGATTGACCGACTTTCAATTTCACACCCCATATTAATAAATTTAAATATTATTATATTCATTTCTCTTAAAAAAAAATTAATTGATAATTTCTAGTTTAAATAGGGAGAACAATGTAATGCTCTTCTCCAAAAAAAAAAAAAAAAAAAATTGAAACATGTAAATATATATTGCTTTTATTTTTACATAATTTTACAGTCCAAACAAAATTAATATTTATAAGAATCATCTTCATTACCAAATAATTCCATTATAATTAAGGAACACATCATGTTCATTCCTCGTTACGATCATTCAACACAAAATTTTCTATGAGCAAGTTTTATAAATAAAATTTATACCATTACATTACTCACTGATATCGTTACATATATTCATATATAGATATGTTAAGAAAAGCGCACACACACAATCACAAAAAACAGAAGAACACGAGATTTGTTTACCCAGTTCATCTTACGACTATGTCTGAGGGCGATGTCAAGCCAAGGTTTTTCACTATATTTTTTCTGATACAGGATACAAGGAGAAAACATCTATTTATATATAAACGAGCCCTAACCCTAAAATCAGGATCGACTGGGCCAAAAAAATCGCCAGTATTGGGTCTTAGTGTATAGTCCATTCAGCCTCCACACTCCAACATGATACCATTAGATTAATAAACTGAAATTACAGTATTAAAATTTATAGTAGATCTTTGTTTGCGCGTGAGCTTTTTGGCTCAGATACCATAAAGGAATTTCACTTCATCTAAATGTTCAAACTTATCATGAAATTAATTAATTTAATGATTTCTCATCAGGAACTAACTAAGTACCTTGTTTCTTGCTTATTTTAGTGATGCATTTTAGTTTCTCATTTCAACTTATTATTGAACTAAAGTAAGTATAAATGAAAATTATGTATACATCAAACCGCAAAAGACAATGTTGTTACGTAGAAACGACAGATTTGATGCGCTATTAATGGTTGCTTTTAGGTTGATAATAATCATCAATTTCCATGTGCGATGTCTATTCTCTAAAGAATATCTGATTCTGATTACATCCATTCATGAAATTTAAGCATAACATATATGCAACGTATCATTATTTTGTTTGTTCTACCCTCTAGAATGTGATCTATATGCTTTACGGATATTTCAAAAGTCAAATTCAATCAGTCTCTATTTCATTGCAGAATTTCATTTTTAATGATAAAACTTTATATGCATAAGGTGTATTATACCATTCAAATATATTTTTAAATGATCAATTATTTAAATATTAAAAAATACTACCTCATTTTCGATAGACGGCCTCTCACAACTCACAAGATCACACCCCTTATTATAAATATGAGTAACAATAAAAAATAATATTAGTTATTTTTATTATATAATATTACTATAAATTTTAAAAAAATAACTAATTGAATTCGAAAATATGTACAAAATATATAAATAAGACATACAAAATGCAAATCGATATTAGTTAGTTTTCGATCAATTGTTGGTGCTGTTTCATTAATGTTTAATGATGTGGTCCGTGTGTGTTTATTATATTGTTGAGATATTTTCCCATTTTTGGGCCTCTCTTTATTATGGTGATGGGGTCGTGCTTCTTCAAATATGTACACATATGCTAATGTAATGAAGAGACGTGTGACATCTTTGCACCTACGGTTAATAGGAACTTTATTGCCACATAATTAGAAAGAAAAAATAAACTAATTTAAGATAAAATCACAACATTTTTAACCACGTGCAGTCCAAATTAACCAAGATCCTCTTTTCTTTTAGGTAATGATACTAATTAAATATAATCATGAACAGTCCAAACTAATGCTCTAGATACCAGCAGATATAAGGTGGCTTATGAGTTGTGAGTTATAATTTTAAATTTTACTTTCGCTATATATGATTTCAATTATTATTGATTTAAGTATATATTAAAATGTTACCGTCGGGATTATTTTATTTTAATTAAAAAATAGTTGACCTAAGTTTTTTTTTTTTTTTTTAACAAAATCTTGCATCAGATGCTTTGTAACATTCAAATATATTTTTAAACAAAATCGACTTTTATATCCTTGAAACTTGCAGTTGTTTTCACCGTAAATTTTTAATGAAGCTAGATAACTGTATTTTTCAATGATGATACTGATTAAAAATCTCTGAGTTGTATTGTGCATTTGTTGGACAAAGAGACCAACTTTTATTTTTTAATATTTGTCTCTCATCTTATATAATTTTATTCAACAAAATAAGAAATCATATCATCCTTGTCATTGCATTGCATGATGATGCTCATATTGTCCTCTAAAGGTTGTACCTATAGTCTTAATTTGACACACAAGAAAATGATATTTGATACTTTCAACCAAAATCAGGAAATATGACACATAATTGACATCCACTAAAACATTGAAATACCAGTTTGAGGAAAAGTGAGAATTTTAATTCAATTATTACCCCAAAAAAGGAAGCATGCATTCTAATGTTACTTATTACTTTATAAATTTTATTATATACACGCACATATATTAATAAAAAGGTTAACGTTTTAAGTTATGCGTAATCACATCCCATGCAATACATTTTATAAATTATGACGTAAACTTGAAACTACCACTTAATATATGTATATTTATCTTAAATAAAAAATATATATATACACGCAAAAATCAGATAAAATAAAAATAACGAAAGCAAGTAAAATTAGAGCACACCAAATAGGACTTGCTCACTCCCTCCTTTAGACAGCAAAAGCCAACATCATTTGAAATTTCAATAATGAGGAATTATTTTATTAATATTATGAAGAAAAGACCAATGTTGACCAAAAGATATTTCAACGTATATACCACAATGGTTTTTAAATAACAGACCAAGACCATATAAAGTCGACCAAAAGATATTTCCAAAGGTATAATAGTAAATAATCACAATGACACGGTGTTCAGAAAATCACTATTAATACTGTTAGGTACAATTATGATACACAAATGTTGCAATAAATCAAAACAAACAAAATAAGCCAGAACTTGTAAAGAACATTTAAGTAATAGAGTTGTACTGTGAACTCATTTCATATTGAAACTTTTTTTATATATTGCTGAGTATTTTTTAACACTTCTAATTAAAATTTATTAATTTGATTGATAATAATATATATTGTGTACTAAAAATAACTAATATTATTTATGAGTTATACAATAAAATTATATTACTCTTACAAGATATATAATTACATACTTCACAAAAATCATAAAAAACGTGACTTAAAAATAGAAGCTATAAAAAGCTCATTGAAGGATGCAATTAATGTGAATTGGTTGAATTCAGCTTTCCCCAAATATTTCTTTTTTCTTTTTCTTTTTCTTTTTAAAGCTGAACATTCAAGAAAATATAAAACCATTCATGGTATCGTTTCAAAGCTTGCATTCTACAACGGAGCAAAAATATTCGAATTAAAAGTAATTTTTTAAAGAAAAAAAATCCCATTATTTCTATATTTTTTGAACATGTCAATTGTTATTTTTGAAATATCTATCTTCTATATACTATCTTCTTTGTACTACATGGCTCAGAATAAATTCAATAAAACGACCCCCAATTTCAAGAAATGAACTAGCCTCGCTGGTCTCACTTTCATAATCAGGAGATGAGTACATATTCCCTATCCAGAGCCAAGCAATTATCAACATATTATGATAAGCCATTAATCATATATCAACAATGGTCAATGGGACCTACTTGTTCTATTCTTGATTTTTAAAGTTTCTTAAGTGTTGTACTTAATTGTTCATGATTTGGCCGTGTGGGTTTGTCAATTATTATTATTATTATTATTATAGTACTATATATTAATATGACATTTTATCATTTGATTATCAACATATAGATTGATTTTCTTCCAAAAATATTATGTTAGGTCAAGTATATAGTATCAATGATGAGGTTTTCTTTTCAAAATAAAAGTAAAATCAATGACGAGGTCTTAAAAATTGACTATGGTTTTTCTTTTTCTTTTTAAATTTTGAAGTTTAATATGGATTATTTTTTTAATTATTTCAATAAATTAGAATAATCGGGTAAGAGAGAGATTAAACCTGGGTTTTGCTTTCTAGTAGAGCAGATTAGTACAAACTCTTAACTATGATTTTTTTTTTTTGAAGGTTATGTAGGTATTAATTAATTAATTTGCGAATTAGTTAAAGATTGTCGGGAATAAGAATGTTCACCTAATACGATTTAATTAAATTGTGGTGAACCTGAACCATATTGATTTAACTAGAATTTGTCTTGTACCACTGCATTATTACATATTTATATTTTACAATTATTTACTGTAATTTCTAATCAAACACAAATTGTATTTTAAAACAAGGCAAGGTTTGCAATTGTGACCATATACTTTTATAATCAAATCAGTCTTATCGTGGTTAGATCTATTTGACCGGCCGATACAATAAATTATTTTATTTTCGATAGGGGTGGACATTCGGTTTCGGGTACCCGATCCGAATCCGAAAAAAAAAAAAAAAAACGATCGGTTCGCATTTTTTAATTATAAAACCCGAATTTTGGGTTACCCGAACCCGATATATATATTCGGGTTCGGGTATTAAGTGTCTACCCAAAAAATCCGATCAGATTACCCGAAATTACACATATATTTTAATATATTTATTTATGTTAATTATAATAATATATATAGTATGATGTTTCATGGTTGCAATTCATGGTTGCAATTCACATTATTTATGTTAATTATAATAATAAATATAATTTAACATAGTATGATGTTTGGTGAATGAAGAATGAAGTTAAGTATTGGTGTTTCATGGTTGCAATTTCAATATTTGATGAGTGGAGGATGAAGTTCAAGTATTGTTATGTTTGCTCGTTCATTCATGCCTTGATGCCTCGATGAGTGGAGAAATAAGTTTGCTACAATTTTAGTTGGAGTTGATGTTTTAATAGACTATTTGTATTAAGTATGAAATATTCACTTTTTTAGTTGTATTTGCTCGACTTTGGTAATTGGTATTGAAAACCTATTTAGTAACTTTTTAAAGTTGTTTATGTTATTGTTTGGTGAAATATGATCATTTGTTATGTTTGATGAATGAAATGACTTTGTGAGGTAGCATATTATGTTTGAACGTTTAAACAGGAAAAAAGAACAAAAAATTTGGGTTACCCGCATTGGGTACCCGAAAAATCGGGTAACCCGAATATCGGGTAACCCAAAAAATTTGGATCGGGTTCAGATAATGTTATTTTCAACCCGAAATTTCGGGTACCTGAACCGTAAAATCCGAACCCGCAAAACCCGGCCCGATGCCCACCCCTAATTTTCGTTATATAAAATAATGAACTGGTTATGTAAATTTATTTTATCAGAATATATTTTAATAAAATAATTAATACTTACAAAATGCAATAAAATTAGTTTATATAAGATTTTGCCTAAAATAATAATGTATGTATTAAATTTTATCTACTAAATTTTAAAGGTTAGCAGACATAAAATGATTAAAATAAGTGCATATAATATAACAAAAAAAAAAAAAAAGGGATTGGTGGTACATGTAAATAATTATGTTAAACGATATATTAATCCATTAATGTTTATTGGGAGAGTTGATATTTTAGTTTTGGTTCAAAATTCAATTCTCCTTGCACCGAAATTATTTACAAATAATTATTTTAAAAAAAGGGCATTCTGATAAAATATTCTACATAGAGTATATAGCTAAAATAGTTAAATATTAAATAATTTGTGGGTTAGGGTCAAACCAAGTTAAAATTCGTTGATTCTAAGTGGGACAGGTCGAGTCGGATGATTTTTCCTAAAAAAAATTGTACAAGGTTGGTTTCAGGATTTTCGCTCTTAATTTGTATTACTATATGTACAAGCGTGTATTACTGTAAAGACAAAATGTATGTTGTCAGTCCTTAAAACAACATACTTTTTGTACTTTATAGTAACAATAATGACAAATATGTGTTTTTACAAGAACAAATATGTGTTTATTAGTTTATTTCTCATCCTTTTAAATCTATATTTAGTGTTTCATGTTGGTTCTATTTTGTTCATGTAGTAACCCATTTTTTAATACCTTACATGTGTTACTATAAGAACAAAATATATTTTTCTAAGGACAAATAAATATGTGTACATACAATTACATACATTTGTTCTCATAGTAACACACATTTGCTCTCAGTTTGTGTTACTATATGGGCAAACACGTGTTACTGTAAGGGCAAAATGTATGTTAGTAGTCCTTAAAACAACAAATATTTTAGAAGATATTATGTGAATGATATTCTTGGTGGAACTTCTTTGAAGGGTATTAGTGAATTACATTAAAGGTACTAATAAATTGCATTAAAAGTATCAGTTACAAAGGGTATTAATTGTTTTCACTAAGAGTATTAATAGAAGTGATATTAGTTATTTTCACTAAAGGTGTTAGTTGTTTCAACATAAGGTATTAATATATTATTGTTCGCGGCAATAGTTATCGTGAGTACCATTCACATAATATTTTGCCCAAATATTTGTACTTTAGAGTATCTATAAGGAGAAATATGTAATTCTTAATTTATTTCTCATCTCTTTAAATCTATGTATATAGTTTCATCTTGGTAATATTTTGTTCTTGTAGTAACACATCTTTCAAATCTTACATGTGATATTATATGGAGAAAATATATTTCTGTAAGGATAAATAAATATTTTTACGTACAGTAACACACATTTGCTCCTAATTTGTGTTACTATATGGACAAACACGTATTACGGTAAGGGTAAAATGTATTTTTATAAGAACAAATATGTGTTTCTTAATTTATTCATCATCCCTTTAAATCTATGTATATTGTGTTCATGTGGTAATGCACATTTTAATACTTTATATGTGTTATTGTATGAAAAAATAATTATTTTTATAAAAACTAATAAAAATTTGGGAAAAAACTATATTTTTGTTATGATAGTAACACACATTTTATTCTTATATTGTATGAAAAAATATTTATTTATGTAAAAATAAATGAATATATGTGAAAAAACAACATCTAGTATGATAGTAGCAAACATTTTGCTATTACAGTAACACACATTTGCTCATATAGTAACACAAATTGGGAGCGAAAATCTTGAATTAAGTTTTACGCAAAATTTTAGGGAAAATTTGTCCAACCCGCTCAAAATCTGTGAATTTTTTAATATGAGTATTATTTTACATGTAAAATATTTTATATGAGTGTTTATGCTAAAAGAATGTTTTATTATTCCCTTGTACGGAAGGAAAGAGGTAAAAAAAATGTCTAATTAATATGAGTAAAAAAAATCCTTTTTTTTTAGTTATTTCAAGTGAATGGAAAAAAAGAAAAATTGTTAAAGAACTGCCTCCACATATATATCCCCGGCTTAAAATGATGATTTCATTTTTTAGTGTATTTAAGTAGAATATGCTTCAAAATCCTCTAATATAAAATAAATGTTTTAGGATATTGAAAAATAAAGAGAAAAATACATATTTGCTGACTCAGTTCGTCATGAATGACTACGTCTGGGGGCGTACTAAGCCAGTAGATATTTCATTATTTCTTGTGTATGAGATCCCTTTATATAGGTTACAATATAGGGTTACAGGAATACAATGAATATAATGAAACGATCATATTGCCCTCCATCAGTTACTTGTTGATGAATGCACAATAATATATTTTTCCTTCAATACTCCCCCTTGTGCCGAATCAAAAGTGTGGATGGTGCATGAATGTTGTCTTGCAAAAAGTTGACAAGTAGCAAGAATGCAATGGGAAATAAATCTTGATCGAAGGGAAAAAGATTTACAATGCACCTATGTCAAGACTCCCCCTGAAGTCTACACCTTTCACATGATACGTACATCTATCAAGTGATTTCAGAAAGTCTACACATCTTAATTCTTTAAGATGTTTCTCAAAGATTGTCTTAGACAATGACTATATAAACAAATCAGCCTCATTTACTTTGGAGCTTGAATCTTGAGAAAAACTTATTGTTGCTGGTTATAGAAGACTTCAGTGATATATACTTCACATTGTCACTTTTGATGTAGCCCAATTTCAGCTATTTAACATAAGGAACATGTTCTTCATATATACATGTGGTCTCTCCAGTGGTGAACTCAAGTCGCTGCTTCTTTGAACATGTGTGGTGATAGATATCTATCAAATACACTCTTGAACTACTTTATGTAATACAGTGATCTCTAAATTGTTCGAAGAGGTAACAATAAGAGTTTGATTAGTTGACCTCCAAAATATTGTTGTGGTTTCTATGGTAAATTCATAACCATTTTGGGAATACTTTAAGTGGATCAGAAATATACAAAACCAAATAGTACATCATTTGACGTATAGGTGTGGGGGGTAGCTTCAATATTTATTTAAGGTCCACAATTCCATTTGTGGTCCCCCTTCAATATTTACTATAATGAATAACAAACCCTTGTCAATGAGTTTTTTTAAGTATCAGAGTACATTTTTTACATCATTCCAATGACACTGCGTTGGTCCTGGACGAATTCTCGCTAACGAGTTCATTGAGAAAATAATATATGGTCGAGTGTATTGAGCTTAGTATAATAATATGCATATTTCACTTAAGTAGGGAATTTCATCTCCCAATAGCTCTTCGTCATCTTCCTTCAGACGAAATGGATTTTTCCTTAAAATCCAAACTTCGACCAACCATGGGAGTGCTAATCAGATGCATTTTATCCATGTTAATTTGTCTGAACATCTTCTGGATACATACAAACTGGTGGATAAGTATCTCCACAAACTCAATTTTCAAGTTCAAAGCCTAGACAAAAAGTGAGTTTTCCCAAGATCTTTTATCTCAAAACACGGATTTCAAATAATTCTTAATTTCTCTTATTTCATTAAGAGTGCCTATTATGTTCATCCATCAATATAAATAATGTAAATCCGAAACTTATTTTCTTTATTAATACACAAGGTCACTACTCATCGTTCTTGTAACCTATTCCAGTCAAGTAGTCACTTAGACGGGAATACCACCTTCATCTAGATTATTTCAATCAATAAAGTGAGCATTTTAATTTTATTGTAAATGCACTCCGTGGTTTAGAGTCACTTGACTTGGGTAATGGAAGGTCATAGGGCACTTTTATATTTATATATATATATATATATATCTGTTGACAGACGACCAGCCGAGCAACAAGGTTAAGCATTAAAACAACAATGGTGTTAATGTTAAAGATGATTAAGACAAATGTAACAAAAGGCGAACAACTGAGTAGATAAAGTATTACCCATGAAAAGACGAGTAGCTGGTCATGAGTCAAAGTAGTTGGGCGAACAACTCAGAGGAAAGGTCAAAGTACCCATCCCAAAGAAGAACATACGAGCAATAGGACACCTCAGAGGACAACTAAGAATCCCACTAATTAAGCATTGCATTATAAACAAACAAGTGTCTTAACACTTGTCATTGTACAAAATGTAATACCTTAGGATAGAACAAATGTCTAAACACTTGTCAATGTGTAAATTAGAGTGCATAAGAAGGTGACACCTACTACTTGCTTGTAGTCTATAAATACCCTCTCATAAGAGGAAAATTATAAGTTGATTTTATTAAAAAATTACCCAAACTCTTGTCAATTTAATTCTCAACCCTTCCTTATGCAAATCTTATATCTTTGATCTTGTTTGGTGATCTTCTTGAACATAAAATAGTCACTAATCATTCATTAGAATTAAGATCATCAACAATTGGCGCTAGAAGAAGGGGGCGAACCTCCGTCGATTGGAAATTTGAAGAAATTGGTGCAAAAGCCGCCGGAATGTGGGAAATATTGCCAGAATCCGACAAGAAGTCGCCAGAAACTGGATATTTGGATGTAAAAAGGTCATTTGTGGGAAGTTTTGTTCATTTCAAGAGATTGAATGCATGCATATGTGAATAAAGGTTTGTGAACAACCAAATTCACGTATACAAAGCTAGTTGTTCTTTAATTAACATTTACAAATGCAAGGTCCCTTTCGTCAAAATATTCAAATACCCAACAATGGCAAGATTGCAAGAACGACAATCTTCGAGTGCGCATCCGTCTAACAAGTCATGAACTAGGGTTTCGTCGACGGGTGACCATGCACGAATGGTACGAATGACATCTCGGAGAAACGTGTAAGTAACTATCGACACCCTTCCTCCGGAGGTAGAAGCTCTTGCTCAGAACCCGGAAGAGTTGGCAAAAATGATTTCTGTGTTGCAATCGCTCCAAAGACGTCAAGAAAATGCCAGACCATCAAGGGGTTGATTAGGCGTAAAATTGTCATGATTCGTCGTTTGAAATACCTTAGTTTTGGTCGATTTTGTCAAGTATTTAGAGTCAATTGAGAATTATTTCTATACATTGATGAATTTGTCTCTTTGATTCTCATAGGTGAATCGAGGATAAAAAATGGAGTTCGTAGGACTTTGAATCGACTCAAACGGATGCCCGGATGAGAAGATATCGAAGAAATACGATTGGTATTAGTGTGGAAGAAGAAAAGTATCACTTTTGGGAAATTTTGGAGTCACTCGAGTGGCTCAGGTCGAGCACTAGCGTGCTCGAGCGCTAAAAGCTTACAGAAGAATTCTCGCGCTCGAGCGCCCCAAAATTCCACCATTCGACCAGCTCGAGCGGAGGCGCTCGAGCGATTGCACCATTCGAGCTACACTGCTCGAGCATGTATGCTCGAGCACTTCCAACTTTCATGCTTCCAGATGCATTTTTCGGCCCACGAGTTCCCGATTCAGCCCAAGGCTTATATATACTCGTCCCGAGCTCGTTTTTACAGACACCATGAGAGCACTACTTAGAACTTGATAGATTATTACTTTTAGAGTTCGTCTTTGGAGAGGAAGGAGATGAGCAAGCTTTACTTTATGTTTAATCGAGGTTTTAGCACGAATTCTTGGTTTATTTTTGTTTCGCTGTTTCTTTTCATTAGTTCGATTAAGTTAAACACTTTAAACTTCATTTTATTAATTAAATTTCAGTTCGTTGCAAGTATTTCATTAAACTCTAGTTTATGTTTGATTTTTTATTCGTTCTAATCATCATGTTTATATTTGTCACTTCTTCTATTGCTTTTATTATTGTCAAAACCATGTCTAGCTAAAACCCTTGCATGCTTAGGGTAGGATGAACTCGTAGAAGTAGGTTGTGGGTACGTAATTAGGGTAATTCATGACGTTAGGGTTTTAATTCTCTTAATTAATGAATTCTTAAAATTAGTCTTAACTTTATTCTTGAATTTCGTCCGAAAAGTGTTAGAGAGAGGACGACCATATCACTCTTTAACAACGAGTAGACTTAATGAGAGGGTTTACAGAGGGTTAATTAATCTACCAGTTTATCTAAGGAGGACGACCGCATCACCTTAGTTTAAATTAGGGTCTCGTTAATTAAGCACTATCTATTAACTTGTTCGTAGGTTAGTGAAGTCGATTGCTAGGATAAAGTATTAGGGTATGAAGTCTTGAGCTTTCATCTTACAATCTTTAACTTAGGTTATTTCTTGCGCATCGCAATTATCTTGATTATGTACCTGCTCCGTTAGTATACGTAGGGATTCCTATCCTAAGCATCACCATCACTCATTTGAATACAAACCTTAGTTAATTCGTCTTCTTCAGTATTTTAGTTTAATTAGTTTATTTTAGCTATAATGAATTCTTTTAGAAATCCAAAAATATACACTCATATTAACTAGAGAAAATAGACTTTTTTGTCCTTTAAGTTTCATTGACTTTGATTTTCGTCCTCTTAAGTTTTGAATTTTGAAATTAGTGCAATAAGTTACAATTTTTTGTGATTTTTGTCCCTCGACCGGCTACTGCAGGTAAATCAGCCGGTTACTATGCTAATGTGGCACTATTTTTCTATTTTATTTATTTTATTATGATATATATGCTACATGTAAATTTTTTATTGGTTGGTACTTATATCCTTTATATATATATATATATATATATATATATATATATATTGAAAATTCATAAAATTAAACCAATTTTCTAAAATAATAGAATTTCTTTATTAGATTATAAAATCTTATTGTAAATTGAAAAATATAAATATAAAAATCTAAGTATTATTATAAATAGAATCTTATCAATATTAGTATATTAATTAATTTATAATATTAATATATTAATTAATTTCTGAATTAATTTCTGAATATTAATATATTAATTAATCCTGGAATCAAAATTAAAAATCTCAAAACTTAATAGCGCCACAGCCCCACCCAAACGCCACCGCCGCCCAAACGACATCGCCGCCCCACCTTCCAGACCCGTCGTCAATAAAAAAATTCCACTGCCGCAAGAACTCAGGCGAATTCACTGGCTACAAGTTAAAGAGGTGAACGCAGAGGGATTCAGAGTGAATTTAAGATGCAATCGATTCGTAATTACCCTAAATCCTCAAATTGCTTGAGGAATTCTTAGTTCTCGAACAGTAACAATATTCAAACCCAGACTCATTTGAAAAAATCATCAAATCCCCATCATCATCAAACATTCCCTGAACAAAAACCCAAATCAATTTAAATATTCCCAAAATCAAAAACGAAAAAACCAGAGCAATTTGTTGAACTAACCCATTCTTTCGACGAATTCGACATCAATAGAAGTAACCTACTCTCAATCGATCATCCCCTGAACAAAAACCTAGGGAGAGAAATAGAGAGAGAAACTCTTGCCCTCTCAATTACAGAGTCAAATTACCTAGGGGGTTTGCGGCGGCGGCAGCAGTGGGGCTTTCGAGTGGCGGCGAATTGAAGGGTGGCCGGCGGCGGCAGTGGCATGCGGCAGATCGAATTTTGGGCATCCTTGGGGAGAAGGGTTCTTGGGGAAAGGGGTGGTGGGTTACTATCGTGTTGGGAGGTGGGTTTGGGGGGTAATGTTAATTATAAATTTTAAAATTAATATTTTGTGTGAATTTTGATTTGATTTTAATATATATACACACATATTAATGTTAACCAATCACATGCTTTCACGTAGGATATATATCATAATAAAATTTTAAAAAAATAAAAATTTGTGTCACGTCACTGCATGACCGGCTGATTTACCTGCAGTAGCCGGTCGAGGGACAAAAATCACAAAAAATTGTAACTTATCGGACTAATTTCAAAATTCAAAACTTAAGAGAACGAAAATCAAAGTCAATGAAACTTAAAGGACAAAAAAGTCTATTTTCCCTATTAACTACGACACGTAGATCTCCACGGATCTATTCACATACACACTTTCCCTTGGGTTCGATAATACTTGGTCGCTATACTTACTCATACTACAGTGAACCCGTACGCTTGCGGGGAAGCTACTAGTAGACAGTTAGTATTTTTGCTTCAAGTCAATGGCGCCGTTGCCGGGGATGGCGTTGTATGTCTTTTGAATAGGACTTGTAGATAACTTAGTAGTTAGCAGTGAGTGATTTATTTTTCTGTTTTATTTCATAGTACTTTCGACAGTTGTGTTTTTATTCTTTTGTTAGTGTTTCAGGTTTATGAAAACACGCTTACAAGGTGCTACGAGCGAAGAGAGATTACCGTTGGATCCTGAGACAATATCAAGAAGAAACCGAGCCTTCTTAAGAAGGATGAACGCTGCCGGAGGAGGGAAAGAACCAATGGACATTACTAATGAGTTGGACGATGTTGAGAATGAGTTTAATCAGATATTGAACCGGGCTGACGGCACTGAAGACAATTCCAGTAAGAACCAAGATCTGTCAGGGGACAGTCAGAGCCAGAACCCGGGTACACAGCACGTGAACAATCTAGCTCATAATCTTGTCCAACATACTCAGAACAACCCTGCTTACCCACATCCTAACTTTCCACAAAACAACTTACCTTATCCACCTTACCCATACCCACCTTATCCATATCCACCATACCCGTATCCTCCACCTCCTGTTTACAACCAACCACCAGCTTATCAACCACCACCACCCCAACAAGTACCCATACCAGCTGCTAATCTTCAACACGTTCCTCAGAACGCAGATCAGAATATGGCTATTAGAGGAAGGTTCGCGGCTCAACCGCAAAGGTACTATGATGGAGTGGCATTGCCCCCTGTAGAGGCAAATAACTTCTCGATTTCCCCAGGAATTCTTAAGCTGCTTACCGAGAATCAATTCAAGGGGGAGGTTGGGAAGGAGAATCCTCATACTCATCTGAGGAGTTTTCTGATGATCGCGTCCACATTCAATTATAACGGCATGTCTGAAGATGCCAAGAGGCTCAGGCTGTTCCCATTCTCTTTGACGGGAATAGCCAAGGAGTGGTACGATAACACGCTCCCACGGGGAGGTGTAACCACATGGGCCGAGCTCGAGCGTCTGTTCCTCGAGCAATTTTACCCTCCTTCGAGAACTATTAAAGCAAGGATTGAGATCTCTTCTTTTCGCTAGAAGCCAGGAGAGGATTTACGTCAAGCTTGGGAGAGATACTCGAATATGTTGATTGAGTACCCGCAGCACGGGTACAATGAGGGAGATATCATGGCATTCTTCTATAGTGGGGCCAGCAAGGCTGGCCAAGCCCATTTAGATGCATGTGCGAGTGGAGCTTTTCTGAACCAAGGGATAGCGAGATGTAGAGAAATTGTCGACAACATTGTCACGAATGCCGGGGCATGGAATGAGGATTTGGAATTTCAGAGAGCTTGCAAGTTGGAAGAGAATGAGGGTACGAGGAAGTTGTTGATGGCGATGATGGAAAAGATCAGTAACCTTGAGATGGGGCAGAATCTAGTTGGAGGGAATATAGCAGTGAGCGAGAAAGTGGACCCACCCATGAGCCAGCAAGAAGAGACCAACTATATGGGGATGCCTAACTATCCACAAGGCGGGTATCCACAAGGTGGAAATCAGTTTGGAAGACCTTCTTATGGCCAACCATTTGTACCTCCAGGTCCACAGCCGCCTCAAAATCAATGGAGGAACACACAAGGATATCAAGGAGGACAGCAGCCTCCTCAGAATACATGGAGGAAGAGTGAGAATTTCTCATATGCTAATCCAAATGCCGGAATTACAGTTCCTCCAGGTGTTGATCCAGGTTCTAAACCTCCTGGTGGAGCAGGCGGTGCCTTAACTGAGGAGATGTTGAGAGCTATCCTTCAGAAGGTGGAGAAAGGAAGCAAGAGATTGTCCTCTTTGGAGTACGGTGTGAAGGAGTTGCATAAGAAAGACGATCAGTGTGATCAAGAACTCCAGAAGAGAGATGTAGAGCTGAATCAAATTCAGCAAGAGAACAATAGGCAGTTCACTTCGATAGAGTTTCAGATGAGCCAGATCGTAAAATCATTGGGGAGAGAGCCGGGTAAGTATCCTTCCATGCCGGAGGGGAACCCGAAAGAGCATTGCAAGGCGATACAGCTTAGAAGTGGGACCAACTATGATGGTCCTCAGATGCCTGCTGATTCTGAGACGCCCCAAGGAGAGATTGAGATGGAGGTAAAAGAACATAAGAAAGATGAGGGTGAAGGCATTTAGAAGAGTAAAGATGTGGAGGAGTCCCATGAGAGCAAAGAGCCTGAAGAGGAAGGAATTGAGAAGATTGAGAGAGTTCCTAAGTGGAAGAAGGCAAAGGAAGCAAGGGAGAGAGTGAAAGAGACCGAGCGTGATGAATGAGGGGTACCCAAATCGGTGATACCCGTCCCGTATCCACAGCGCTTCATGAAAAAGAAGCTTGATGAGAAGTTTGCTAAATTTCTCGATGTATTTAAAAAGCTACATATTAACATTCCTTTTTACGATGCTTTGTAACAGATGCCTAATTACGCCAAGTTCCTGAAGGACTTGATAGCGAAGAGAAGGAGAGTGGATGAGCCCAAGTTGGTGCAGCTGAACCATGAGGTGAGTGCACTAGTGCACAAAGCGCTTCCACCGAAGTTGAAGGATCCCGGGAGTTTCACGATCTTATGTGATATCGGGAATGGAGTCAAGAAGGGAGCATTGTGCGACCTTGGGGCGAGCATCAATCTTATGCCCTTATCGTTTTTCAAGAAGTTGGAAGGGGGAGAACTTCAGCCGACAATGATGACGCTTCAACTTGTCGACCGGTCTATTACTCGACCTCAAGGTGTGGTTGAAGACGTCCTCGTGAAAGTTGGAGATCACATTTTTCCAGCTGATTTTGTAGTCCTAGAGATGGAGGAAGATGAGCACGTTCCCTTGATTTTAGGAAGACCGTTCTTAGCAACGGCTGGGATGATGCTAGATGTGGCAAATAGGAAGATCACATTGAAAGTTGATGATCAAGAAGTGAAGATTTCCCTATATGAGGCCATGAAGTACCCGGGGGAGGATGAAAGTTGTTATTGCATGGATGCAATTGATCCTAGTGTTGAAGACACACCTCATATCTCTAATCTTTCTCATATTCATGATTTCATTAGTCCTTCACTTGATAATTTAACCCATGAGTATTATGATCTTGATTATGTTGATAGGGATAAAGGGAAGAAGTTAAAGGATGAAGAGGTGAAAAAAGAAGACGTGGTCCAGTTGGAGAGGAAAGGAGGAGTTAAGAAGAAAAAGTCCAAGTGCAAGAAATTGCTTAGTAAGACTCCTCCAGATAAAGGTGAGAAGGAGTTGAGACCCATACCACTTGGGAATGAGAAGGAAGCAAAGGAGCTCATGATGGAGGGGCATCAAGAACACTCTTATGAGAGTAAGGGAGGTAATTTTGAGTATGATGTCCCATAAGCTCCTTTGAGCTCGGTCCGACATGAGGACTTAAAAAATAGCGTTGAATGGGAGGCAACCCATTTTTATTTGCTTTTGATTGTTTTTAGTTATTTGAGTTTTATGTTATTAGGGTGTTGTTGAATCGTAAGTGTTAATCTCGTTTGTAGAGTATTTTTGTTGGTGTAGGCTTGTTTCATGTAGCTTAATGTGAGCAAGTGAGCTTAAGGAAAGCAACTCATGAAGATGGAGATGTTTCGAGTAGTAAAGCATGCGATTGATGAAGTTTGAGGTAAACCGAACCCCAAACGTAGACCTCTTTGCGAAGTCGAAGTTTGGGGGGGTGATATTTCTTTCCGCTCGTTACTTTGCATTGATAGAGATTTAAGTTCATAAGAATTTAGTGTACTTACTCGTACCTACTCGTTCTTTTCAAACTTTGTTATTGCCTAGCAAGAACAAAGTTTGGGGGGGTGTGTATTCGTACTTCGAGTTCGTACACGAAATTCTAATGAAAAATTGGTCAAATTTTTTGAAAATATCGATGCGTGGGATCGGATTAAGTGAGAGTGCTTAAGTTCGACTTGAATGGATTGGTGATTTGCACGTTTGGAAGAGACCCCAACTCCTCGGTCGAATGAGCGATCTGGCTTAAATCGAGGAGTTCTCAGGTTAGTTCGTGTTTTTGTTGAGTTTTATGATGTTCGAGTTTGGTTCGTACACAAATTTCGGGTTTTGAACGTCGAAATCACATGTTGCAAGGAGGAGTTGCTCGAGTGGCACCACTCGAGCGCCTCCGCTCGAGCGTCCCAAATTGTACAGAAGATTTTCACCGCTCGAGCGACTGTGTCATTCGAGCTCCATGCTCGAGCGCGACAGCTCGAGCGGGCCAGCTTAAGCGGGTCACGGGTTTCACCCAGTTTTGTGCTTCCTCTATAAATACCCCTCCCCACACGTACACACACTAAAAGGGGCGATTTTTGGGGCATATTTCAGAGATTTCGAGCGGTTCTTCGTAATTTCTTTCGATTTCAATCGAAATTCATCTCAATCTTCCTTAATTCTTCGAACAAGGTATGTAATTTCTAACTTTTGTCATTAAATTTGTTGATTGAGGATGAATTAGACATGAGAAGCATATGAACTAGGGCATGATAGGTTCGAATTTTTTTGGGATTCTTGTGCAAAAACTTGTTGATTCTTAATTCCTTTTGTATGAATGTTGATAATTGGCTATGGGTTTGCTTATTTCACTCTCAATTTTAGAATTGCATGAGTAGAATAGGTGAATTTCTAGATTGAGAAAGTAGGAATTTGAGAAAATGAGATGGGTTTTGCATGTTGAGAAGGAATTATTATGAATTGAGATTGAATTGAGCATGAATAGGCTTGAATTGAGTCTTGAGCATGTAAATTACACAATTTGGGTAATGTTACTTCATGATAGACTTGAATGTGGGCATTTGTGAGTTGAGATTGATGAATTGGTTGTTAACTACCTGAGAATTTGGGAAATTCTGCTACATGAGACTTGGAATTGATTCATTGAACTCAAGTTGAGATTGAAAGTGAAGGAATTGAAATTGTTACTACTTGAGATGTTTGGAATTGATTTGAATTGCATAGAGTGTTATGAATGAAACTGAGTTGCTTTGTGTTTTGCCAGGTACAATGGCCTCTAAAAAGAATGAGGACAGAGTGTTGAGCATTGCTGAATTTGAGGAATTAACAAACGATCTCAGGAGGAGGAGTCTGTTGCCTTCAAGATGGAATAATCTGGACTACCAGGGAAGTTGGAGGTACACTGCGTACCGATGGAGCCTGATCACCGGGAAGGTGGAAAAGACCCGGAGACCCGTCGTTAGCTTCATGAGAGACTTGGGAATCGAAGAGGAGATTAGAAGAATTTTCAGAAGGAATAACATGACGGAGTTCTTTGAGATGTTGTTGTACATGGAGACGAATGCCGACTTGGTTGAACAGTTCCTCGCAACTGTTGAAAAGACGGATGAGAACTCGTTTAAGTTCAAGTACCAGAACGATTGGCAGTATTGTGAGATTGTCAACCTCGCGCTTGGACTTCTAGCTTTGCCCAGACCAAACCGTGTGTCAAAATCGTACAAGGCGAACGCGTTCTGGAAAGACATCACGGGCGGAATGGCCTGGGACTACAAAGGCCAGAATGCACGAGCGTCGGCAATCAGAAATCCCGTGATTCGGTACCTAGAGCGGATCCTAGGAAATACCATATACGCCTGTTCTGAGACGGGAACTGTCACAAGTAAACAACTCTATGGTATTTGGTGTCTTCTGTACATGAAGAAGCACGACTTCGGAAGAGACTTCGTGGAGCACCACTACGAGGCTCCATTCAAGCTAGGCACGAAGACTTCCAAAGTTCGAGGAGGTGGATTGATCTCTGTATTTGTGAAGAGCCTCAGATTTGTGCCATGTTCGGGTCCGTGCCCAGGGATGGATTTAGGGTACGAGCAGATGAGCAACACGTTGATGTTCGAGCATTGGATGTGGAGTTATTGCATTCGATTTAAGGATGATAGCCTTTTCCCACTGCCGAATGACAAGTTGGTGACTTTGAAGGGAAAGAAGAAGCAAAACTTGGGCATGAACGGAGAGCAGCACTTGGCTATAAGTGTTAAGTATACGTCTGAGGTTGATAGTAGAGGACTCCGGGAAGTGAGGCCCGTGAAGAGGAACCGTGGAGAGGGTTCAAGCGGTGCCGGGACGAGCGGAGCAGGAACGAGTGGAGTCCAAGATCTGCAAGAAGAAGAAGAGCAAGAATACGAAGAGGGGCACGACGGAGGAGGAGAAGCAGCGGGCGAGAACCCGCAAGAGATGGAGGTAGAGTCACCCGGGATGCAGTCGCCCGGGCAGTGGTATCCATCGTACGAGGATTGGACTCAGATGGGCAACCAGATTCAGACGCTCCAGACTGACGTGACCTACTTGCGTGAGATGCAAACTAGGTTAGACACGAGGACAACCCGTATGGAGGATCAGTTCTCGGACATGCACCGCTGGATGGAGTCGTTGTTCGTGTTGCACCTGGGAGCTGACCATCCAAACTACCGCCCACCGCCGCCTCCGGATGCTTGAGAGTCATGGGATTCCCCCGATTTCTAGTTCCTTTTTCTTTTTCTTTTTCTTTTTCTTTTCTCTTCTTATTTATTTCTGCTTTTGAGTGTGAACTTTATTGTCTAAGTGGTGTGCATTTCTTATGGGATTGTATTGGATGTATTTCTGATTATGGGGTTATGATTTAAGTTGAATTGATTGATGATTGACTGATTTCACTCTTCTTACTCGTACTACTTGCTGATTGCTGATTTTCGTGTATGACTTAGTGAGAAAAGTTGAGTTGTGAGGGTGAGTTAGGAATTCTTATGTGTGAGTGGTTGAGCTAGAGTTGACTTGAGAAAGAACTCGCATGCTTGTGAATTTTTCTTTTTGAGTGCTTGTGTGATGAGAGTGAGAATTCACTAGGACTAGCATGGATGTGAAAGTTGTGAGATTTGAGCCTTCTGAGATTTGATGCATAAATTGATCTCTTCGTTTGTGAGTGGATCGTCACCTTAGAGGATGCTAGAACTTGTGTGTGCTCTTGCTTCTTGATTGTGTCTAGTTTGATATGCCGAATGTGATCTTAGGCCATCTTTGTTTTGAATGAGTCACTTAGCCTAAATTTCCCTACCATGTATATTTGTCCCTCGTTAGCCCCTTTGAGCCTTAAGCTTATTTAATTGGCTAGCACATATGAACACTATTCCAGTTTCTAAGCCTTTTTATCCCAATTTGAGTGGAGAATAGGAAAAGTGTGAATGTGAAGGGATTGAATTAAGTTGAAAAAGGGAAATGTTGTTGGTTGAGTGAGTATGAGAAGAAGGTGTGATGAAGTTTTGAGTTGTGGGAAAAAGAAAAAAAATTGAGAATGAGCAAAAGAAAAAAAAAAAAGCTCATGTGTTTGTGAAAAAAAAAAGTGAAGTGATTGAGAAAAGTGAAAAAAAATGAGAAAGAAAAAAAAATTGAAGTGTTGAGAGTGTTGGAATTGAAAGTGTGTTTATTGAATATGTTTGAAGAAGTCTGTTCCTAATCTCGAAGTACCGAAGTTTGATTTTTCTATTCTCCATTCACTTTAGTCACTCACCCATATTGTTATCCTACATGTCCAAAGAGCCTACATTACAACCTTGAGAAAAGTCCTTTTTGATTCAGAATTGATTTCTAGAGTATGGTCGGAGTTGAGAGTGCTTACAAGCATATGGCTGCCGATATGTGTGATTGATTGTTTGAGTGCGTCCCTTTATCATTGATATACACTTGTGAGGGAGTGAAACACATCGTTGAGTGCACATCCATGTTTGATTTTGGTGATTCTTGCTGTTGTTGCATGAGTATGATGAGGGAAGGTGAGTGAGTATACTTGTGATTGATCTTTGAAGCTCGAGTTCATTTGCTTGCATGATTTGATTCGTTGACTCATTCCTAACAATTTCACTTGACATATTATTTCATTGCTTGAGGACAAGCAATATGGTAAGTTTGGGGGGGTTGATTAGGCGTGAAATTGTCGTCAATTGAGCATTATCTCTATACATTGATGAATTTATCTCTTTGATGCTCATAGGTGAATCGAGGACGAAAAATGGAGTTTGTAGGACTTTGAATCGACTCAAACGGATGCCCGGATGAGAAGATATCAAAGAAATACGATTGTTATTAGTGTGGAAGAAGAAAAGTATCACTTTGGGAAATTTTGGAGTCACTCGAGTGGCTCAGGTCGAGCACTAGCGCTCGAGCACGTTGCTCGAACGTAAAAAACTTACAGAAGAATTCTCGCACTCGAGCAGCTCGAGCGCCACCGCTCGAGCGTGTTGCTCGAGCGCCCCAAAATTCCACCATTCGACCAGCTCGAGCGGAGGCGCTCGAGCGATTGCACCATTCGAGCTACACTGCTCGAGCGCGCTCGAGCATGTGTGCTCGAGCGCTTCCAACTTTCATGCTTCCGGATGCATTTTTCGGCCCACGAGTTCCCGATTCGGCCCAAGGCTTATATATACTCGTCCCGAGCTCGTTTTTACAGACACCACGAGAGCACCACTTAGAACTTGATAGATTATTACTTTTAAGAGTTCATTTTTTGAGAGGAAGGAGAGGAGCAAGCTTTACTTTACGTTAAATCGAGGTTTTAGCACGAATTCTTAGTTTATTTTCATTTCGTTGTTTCTTTTCATTAGTTCGATTAAGTTAAACACTTTAAACTTCGTTTTATTAATTAAATTTCAAGTATTTCATTAAACACTAGTTTATGTTTGATTTTTTATTCGTTCTAATCATCATGTTTATATTTGTCACTTCTTCTATTGCTTTTATTATTGTCAAAACCATGTCTAGCTAAAACCCGTGCATGCTTAGGGTAGGATGAACTCGTAGAAGTAGGTTGTGGGTACGTAATTAGGGTAATTCGTGACGTTAGGGTTTTAATTCTCTTAATTAATGAATTCTTAAAATTAGTCTTAACTATATTCTTGAATTTCGTTCGAAAAGTGTTAGAGAGAGGATGACCATATCACTCTTTAACAATGAGTAGACTTAATGAGAGGGTTTAGAAAGGGTTAATTAATCTACCGATTTATCTAAGGAGGACGACCGCATCACCTTAGTTTAAATTAGGGTCTCGTTAATTAAACACTATCTACTAACTTGTTCGTAGGTTAGTGAAGTCGACTGCTAGGATAAAGTATTAGGGTATGAAGTCTTGAGCTTTCATCTTACAATCTTTAACTTAGGTTATTTCTTGCGCGTCACAATTATCTTGATTATGTGCCTGTTTCCTATCCTAAGCATCACCATCACTCATTTGAATACAAACCTTAGTACATCGTCTTCTTCAGTATTTTAGTTTAATTAGTTTATTTTAGTTATAATTAATTCTTTTAGAAATCTAAAAACATACACTCATATTAACTACGACGCGTAGATCTTTAGGGATCTATTCGCATACACACTTTCCCTTGGGTTCGATAATACTTGGTCGCTATACTTACTCATACTACAGTGAACCTGTACGCTTGCGGGGAAGCTACTAGTAGAAAGTTAGTATTTTCGCTTCAAGTCAGGGGTCCAGTGGTGAGCAACCGAGCAGGGAGCAAAACGGCGTAAGGATGTACATGGTGATGAAGCAGATAGTGTCCAGGCTTGATATGATAAAGGCAAAGTCCCAATTAGTGAATGATTGGGGAGTAAAGGAGAATCCACCCCCGGAGGAGGCAAAGAGTCAAGTAATGATACAACGAAGGACACCGGACGCACCATCGCAAGAGAGAGGCTTGGAAGCAGGGGAGAAAATAGAGGAGAAGCTCCTCGTAAAAACGAGGAGCAAGCACACCCAACTGCTCGCCCTTCAATCCATGACAGAATGAAGAGGTCGGCTTTTGGCTGTCTAGGTCCCAACAGAGCTAGCAACATTGCCAGGCGGGCAACTCAAGAGAAGCGTCTCGTTGGGGAGGGACTGCATCGTGGTGAAGTCATTGAACTTGATCACGACGAACAGTCTTCCAACGGAAGAACGCCTCCAGATGAGTTGCAGGCCCTGAAGAAAGCAGTCGAGGAAATGCAGAAGCAGTTGGAGTCCCAAAAGGGTGTTAGATCAACAATTCTGCCATCATCCCCATTATCTTCAATAATCCTGAATGCACCAATACAAAAGAAGATACAGTTCCCGGCCATCAGCCTGTACGAGGGAACATCAAATCCGAGGGTGCATCTGACAAAATATTCAGACTTTATGATATTAATGGGAGCGACAGATGCAACGCAGTGCCGTAACTTCCCACTTACACTCGGGGATGGACCTCATCATTGGTTCTCGGTACTAGCCCCGGGATCCATCAATTCCTTCGCACAGTTAAGCAAAGAATTCTTATCTCATTTTTCCACGGTCAGATCCTACTTGACGCAAAGACACCGTTTGGGGACATCAAGCAAGGAGAGGATGGGTCTGATAGGAAGTTCCTCAAAAGATTTGATAAGGTGTTGCTGGAAGGAGAAATGGTAAGTGAGGACACCAAGATGGTGGTAGTAATGGATGGGCTGAAAAAGGGAACTGGTCTTTGGAAAGAAATGCATTTGACGTGCCCCAAAATATATGTGGAATTCAGGCATTGGGACAGTATCCATATATCCATGCAAGAAGCTCTCCAGAAAGAGCTTGGAGACAAGGCCGACCAGAAAAAGCCAGGCAAGAAATCAGTGGGAAATGAGTACAAGGCACCTAAGAATATGAAGGCTTTCAGCGAAGGAGCCGAGCTAAAAGAAAGATTGAATTAGGTGCTTACTATGTCAATGGAGGCAGTATACAATAATGTGAAGGACAGAGACATGCTGTCAGAACCTCAGAAGATCAGACAAGAATGTGGAAAACTGAACCCTAATAAATATTGTGCATATCATCAGAACATCGGCCACTTTACAAGTGAATGCCGAGATCTATTAAAGCAGTTGTGGAGGTTCTATGAAGAAGGGAAATTGTCTGAATTTGTCAAAAGAGAACCGGGGAAGAGGCCAAGAGAAATAACATCATCTAGTTCGGATGATAAAGAGAGTGACGAACAGCCGAGCATGATGACCAAGAAGGGAAAAAAGGTTCTGACAGCTCCTGCAGAGCCAGTCAGAAAAATCGTTATACTTGAATCAACCGGGCCGGTTGGCGGTTGTTCTGACGGAAGGCCTCCGATGTCGAAGCGAAAGAGGAAGGCAGAATATAGGGCAGTAGCCCAGGTGAAAGAAGTAGGAGTGAATCCCGCAACCAAGAAGACGGGTGATTTGACATTTTCAGAGAAAGACTTGGATGGAATACTTACCCCCCATAACGACTCACTAATCATCTGTGCCAATATCATGGGGACACGAGTGCACCGTCTGCTTGTTGACACCGGCTCCTACACGAACATTCTGCTTAAAAGTACACAAGATCAATTAGGGGATTATGCTGAATATGTAAAAGACTGTAATTATAAAATAGTGTGGTTCGGAGATATTCCGTCCCTCTAGGAGTAATTACTTTATCGGTTGAGCTTGTATCGGCCGAGAATCTGGACAGGAGACTGACTAGGATGGTAGAATTTCTAGTGGTAGACCAACAGTCTACCTATAACGGATTTATCGAGCGACCTTTTATAAATGAATTCATGTTGTCCCAAAAATATTATTTGCGGAAAGCGTTTTATTCTTAATTTTAAGAAAAATCCTTTTTAAAGTGCTAAAATTAATTATGCAGAAATTGAAATAAATAAAGCAAATAAAAGAGACACGAGGATTTTATAGTGGTTCGGATATAACGATCCTACGTCCACTCTCCCTTTCACCAAAGGGGTCTCACTCACCAACCAACTTACTTACTACTGGAATTGGGAAGTACCAGCTCCTTCGTACAACTTACAACAACCTTTCAATGTGGTGAATAGGTTGAGTAACATTCCAACTAGAACTCCTAAAAGAGTAGATATAAAACTTGTATGAACAAGGTGAGTGTAAGGTGTGTTCGTGTATTTCTCTAACTTTTGTGCTCTCTTGCCCGTTTTTCTTGTATTGAACTCATCACCATGCACTCCTATTTATAGGTGTCAAATAACTAGCCGTTGGAAGCTAGAAATTTAAACATCTATAAATTAAGGAATATAATCAATCATCTTGATTGATTATATAATTTATTGGTTGACTCTTTCTTTGATTGATTCTTCTTTGATCTACAACCAATCTTCCTTGATATCAGTTGGCTTCCCTTTCTTGATTCTTTTTATCTTTGAATCACAAAATCTTCTTGGTAGAGTAGTCTGGTAGAGCTCATCTGGTAGAGCTCATCTGGTAGAGTAGTCTGGTAGAGCTTATCTGGTAGAGTTCATCTGGTAGAGCTCATCTAGTAGAGCTCATCTAGTAGAGCTCATCTGGTAGAGCTCATCTGGTAGAGTAGTCTGGTAGAGCTTATCTGGTAGAGTAGTCTGGTACACCTCTTCTTGTCTATCTCATCAGGTCCTCTACCTCATCTGGTCCTCTACCTCATCTAGTCTTCTACCTCATCTGGTCATCTACCTCGTCTGGTCCTCTACCTCATCTTGTCCAAGATTCCTCTTGTCCAAGACTTCTCTTGTCTGGAACTCTTCTTATCTGGAACTCCTCTTGTCCGGGACTCCTCTTGTCTGGGACTCCTCTTATCTGGAACTCCTCTTGTCTGGGACTCCTCTTGTCTGGAACTCCTCTTGTCTGGAACTCCTCTTCTCTGGGACTCTTCTTGTCTGGGACTCCTCTTGTCTTGTCTAATTCCCTTCCCCCTTAGCCTAAGACCTATTCTAGTCCTAGACTAGTTACAAGTTCTTATTTTAACATCTTCAAAACATCTAATCTATATCCCAACAATTTCCCACTTTTTGATGATGTTAAAATGAAAGACCTGAATTTAAACAAGACAAGAGAAAATTGAAATCTTAAGATAATAAGTGTTGGGATATGTTCTAGTTTTGATGATTTTCCAAAACAACATGTAATAGGTTTGAAAGCAGTCAGGATAGTATCTTTTGTTTCAGGTCAGGCTAGGTTAGTTTTCAGTAGAATAGGTTGTTCAGTTGAGGGGGAACTCTGCAACACAGCCTGAGAATATCAAGATGACACCAAGAAGAACTGACTGAAGCCATGCCAGAGACCTGAACCAGAAGAGAAGCCTGAAGGATGTCCCACTGAGTGTAAACCGGGCTGATCTAAGCTAAGTCAGGTGAACCGCTCAGTGAAGAGCATGATCAGGAGGATCAGTGCTGCACCAAGTAGGCCCTGAAGGAGTCAGGCTACGGTGGTCAGGGAAGTTTGTCATTCAGCCTTATGACAAACTTCTTGGAGTGATCTTCAAACAGTCTCTGAAGGACAACTACACTGAAGACGTTCAGTACACTGAAGATCATCAGTCAGTGAAGGAGGAATCTATCTAAAGTCAGTGGGTCTTGGTCAACCCACTGAGTCAAAGATCCGTGAATCCAGGCCACGTGGACCAATCAGCACGAGGCAGCAATTCTGACACTGACAAGGCCGCATTCCAAGAAAAGTGGTTGAAACCATTAATTGTATGGATTCAAATGTAATTTCCTCCAACGGTTACATTTGAATACACACTATAAATACAAGCTCATAGCTGCGTATTCAAGTGTGTTGTGTTGTGTGTGAAGAAAGAAAAATCAACACCTACAAGCTATAAGAGTGTGTGAGTTGTTAGGGAGTCATAAGGAAGTGTTGCTCACACCCACGACACTGACCTTTAGGTTATCACTTATATACATTGAGTGTCAAGCTTGTAACTCATAGCTTAGAGAGGTTTTCCTAATCTTAGCTTTAGGCTAACACATTGTAAAGGAAAACCTCACATAGTTGGAGAAACCAAACTGAAACCAAAACCCTCTAGTTAGGTTTGTTGGTGGAAGTTAGTTAGTGAGAAGGGGCAGCCCAGGGAGTGGCGTGAGTCCAGTTGTTAGTGCACCTTGGCACGTTAAAAACAAGAATCCAGAGTTAGTGGATTTCCTGTTAAATCAGGCCGTGGACGTAGGAGCTTGAGTCTCTGAACCACGTTAAACTGAGTGTTTAGTGTTTTAAGTATTTACTAGAAGTGTTGTGAAAATCAGCTCACTGAGAGCTTTGTTAAGAAAACTTTATGTAAGTAGTCAGGTCAGGGAGAGCCCTTCCCACTAACCAGTTCAGGCAACGCACTCGAGAGTTCAGCATCTCGAGTCACTGCCCTACTTAGAGCATGAGCCTCCAAGTCTCACTGACTTGGTAGTTCAGCCTCTAAGCAGAGCAATGACTTGAAGTGAAACCTCTCGAGTCACTGCCTTGTTACGAGACTGAGCTCGCAAGACAGCTGCACTGATTTGAGTGCTCTGACTCGTAGCAATGCAGTGACTTGAGTATTACTCACTCTTGCTGAACTCCCTGAGGAAAGGTTTTAAAAAAAAAATTCTCCTGAATTCCCATTTTGCCCTTCGAAAACGGGACCATCAATTGGTATCAGAGTCGGTTTTTCAAACGACCACTGATCCAATTTTGTCAAGAAAAATGGTCAATCAAATAGATCTTAAATATTTTAAACTATGGGAATTTCTGCATATTTCAAACTATTACCTGTATTCTGACACTATTCTTGTAATATAAAATCATTTGCCTAGAAGTTTTGGAATCATCAAAAAGGGGGAAATTGTTGGGATATGTTCTAGTTTTGATGATTTTCCAAAACAACATGTAATAGGTTTGAAAGCAGTCAGGATAGTATCTTTTATTTCAGGTCAGGCTAGGTTAGTTTTCAGTAGAATATGTTGTTCAGTTGAGGGGGAACTCTGCAACACAGCCTGAGAATATCAAGATGACACCAAGAAGAACTGACTAAAGTCATGCCAGAGACCTGAACCAGAAGAGAAGCCTGAAGGATGTCCCACTGAGTGTAAACCGGGCTGATCTAAGCTAAGTCAGGTGAACCACTCAGTGAAGAGCATGATCAGGAGGATCAGTGCTGCACCAAGTAGGCCCTGAAGGAGCCAGGCTACGGTGGTCAGGGAAGTTTGTCATTCAGCCTTATGACAAACTTCTTGGAGTGATCTTCAAACAGTCTCTGAAGGACAAGTTGAAACCATTAATTGTATGGATTCAAATGTAATTTCCTCCAACGGTTACATTTGAATCCACACTATAAATACAAGCTCATAGCTGCGTATTCAAGTGTGTTGTGTTGTGTGTGAAGAAAGAAAAATCAACACCTACAAGCTATAAGAGTGTGTGAGTTGTTAGGGAGTCATAAGGAAGTGTTGCTCACACCCACGACACTGACCTTTAGGTTATCACTTATATACATTGAGTGTCAAGCTTGTAACTCATAGCTTAGAGAGGTTTTCCTAATCTTAGCTTTAGGCTAACACATTGTAAAGGAAAACCTCACATAGTTGGAGAAACCAAACTGAAACCAAAACCCTCTAGTTAGGTTTGTTGGTGGAAGTTAGTTAGTGAGAAGGGGCAGCCCAGGGAGTGGCGTGAGTCCAGTTGTTAGTGCACCTTGGCACGTTAAAAACAAGAATCCAGAGTTAGTGGATTTCCTGTTAAATCAGGCCGTGGACGTAGGAGCTTGAGTCTCTGAACCACGTTAAACTGAGCGTTTAGTGTTTTAAGTATTTACTAAAAGTGTTGTGAAAATCAGCTCACTGAGAGCTTTGTTAAGAAAACTTTATGTAAGTAGTCAGGTCAGGGAGAGCCCTTCCCACTAACCAGTTCAGGCAACGCACTCAAGAGTTCAGCATCTCGAGCCACTGTCCTGCTTAGAGCATGAGCCTCCAAGTCTCACTGACTTGGTAGTTCAGCCTCTAAGCAGAGCAATGACTTGAAGTGAAACCTCTCGAGTCACTGCCTTGTTACGAGACTGAGCTCGCAAGACATCTGCACTGATTTGAGTGCTCTGACTCGTAGCAATGCAGTGACTTGAGTATTACTCACTCTTGCTGAACTCCCTGAGGAAAGGTTTTAAAAAAAAAATTGCTCCTGAATTCCCATTTTGCCCTTCGAAAACGGGACCATCAAGAAGTCTAATCAAGCAGGGTCAACTGATCTTCCCCCTCAAAATATGCTCAGCTGATATTTGTGGCATAATATCAGCTGGTCTTCTTGTGTATCTGCAGGCAATCAAGTTTTTGGTACCCTTTTGGGTCCAGGGGGGTTAGCACAACATTTAGGAAGCCACAAGAATAGATCATCTCTTTTTGAATCAGGTGATCTTATCTTTCTTCCATACATATCCACAAAAACACACTGAACATAAGAAGCTTCGACATGGTTATTTCTTCTAGAGGCTCTTCTTCTCTTATGAGCTTGTCCAGTAGAAGGAATAACTTGTCTTAATGCAACAGTCTTAAAATTTTGTTGATAAGGATAAGTCTTACTAGAACCATCAAAAGTTCCAGCTGGTCTGGCAGATGACTTAAAAGTCTTCTGCAGCTGAGTAGGAGTCAGCTGGGACTGCTTCTTTTGAGAAGGTCCAGGCTGTTTTCTACGCTGCTGACCTTGCTGAGGTATTTTAAAATTCCTCCTCTTCCTTTTGGGTTTTTGAGATTTAAAATTCATCTGCCCGTTAGGTTGAGTTGCCTGGTCAGCTGACCTCTTACCCTTATCAATAAATTTACTAGACTTTTCTTCTTTCTGAACATGTGAGGATTCAGGTTTGGAATAAACAAGGCTTGTCTTATCATGCTTTCTTTGAGATGAGACAACTATGTGTGACACAACATTGTTTGCGGTAGTCAGCTGCTCCAGTCTCAGCTTGAGCTTGTCCTCACTATCTTTTACAATTTTGTTTTGATGGAAGAGTTCATCGAACTTAGCTTTCAGCAGAGTATATTCATTATCTTTCTCAATGCTTTCAACAAGCAGCTTTTCTATTAGCTTAGTTTGTTCATCACATCTGGTTTTCAAGTCAGTGGACTCTTCTTACAGTGTTTGAACATGTTCAGCTGGTAGATCAGTTGGGTTACCTAAACATTGTGAAAGCTTCTGATTTTTTGCTTTCAGCTTTGTGTTCTCATCTTCCAACTTTTGACAAAGTTGTACAGATTTTTGGAGATCTAATAGCAAATTTTTTGTATAAGACTCCTCTAATTGTTCAGAAAAAGAAGAATAAGAAGAAGAAGATGGAGTTTGATTACATACCTCATCTGTCACAAGACATATCTCTTCACTTGGTCCAAAATTTGATGATGAACCAGAAGTGGATACCTCTTCTTCCTCGGCTGTGAAGCATCTTTTGGAGTGACTCCTAGTGTATCTTTTACTACTTTTCCTCGAACCCATTTCTGCAAGAAATTGTTAGCACAAAAAAAATATTTGGGTTTTTAAAAAAATTGGACCTGTCCTGGTGACCACCAAAAGCTTTTCAAAGCAGTGGTCTAGGACACACTACTCTGATACCACTTGTTGGTCCCAAAAATATTATTTGCGAAAAGCATTTTATTCTTAATTTTAAGAAAAATCCTTTTTAAAGTGCTAAAATTAATTATGCAGAAATTAAAATAAATAAAGCAAATAAAAGAGACACGAGGATTTTATAGTGGTTCGGATATAACGATCCTACGTCCACTCTCCCTTTCACCAAAGGGGTCTCGCTCACCAACCAACTTACTTACTACTGGAATTGGGAAGTACCAGCTCCTTCGTACAACTTACAACAACCTTTCAATGTGGTGAATAGGTTGAGTAATATTCCAACTAGAACTCCTAAAAGAGTAGATATAAAACTTGTATGAACAAGGTGAGTGTATGGTGTGTTCGTGTATTTCTCTAACTTTTGTGCTCTCTTGCCCGTTTTTCTTGTATTTAACTCATCACCACGCACTCCTATTTATAGGTGTCAAATGACTCGCCGTTGGAAGCTAGAAATTCAAACATCTATAAATTAAGGAATATAATCAATCATCTTGATTGATTATATGATTGATTGGTTGACTCTTTCTTTGATTGATTCTTCTTTGATCTACAACCAATATTCCTTGATATCAGTTGACTTCCCTTTCTTGATTTTTTTTATCTTTGAATCACAAGATCTTCTTGGTAGAGTAGTCTGGTAGAGCTCATCTGGTAGAGTAGTCTGGTAGAGCTCATCTGGTAGAGCTCATCTGGTAAAGTAGTCTAGTAGAGCTTATCTGGTAGAGCTCATCTGGTAGAGCTCATCTAGTAGAGCTCATCTGGTAGAGTAGTCTGGTAGAGCTTATCTGGTAGAGTAGTCTGGTACACCTCTTCTTGTCTATCTCATCAGGTCCTCTACCTCATCTGGTCCTCTACCTCATCTGGTCATCTACCTCGTCTGGTCCTCTACCTCATCTTGTCTAGAGCTCATCTTGTCCGGACCTCCTCTTGTCCAAGTCTCCTCTTGTCCAAGACTCATCTTGTCCAAGACTCCTCTTGTCCAAGGCTCCTCTTGTCCAAGACTCCTCTTGTCCCAGTATCATCTTATCCAAGACTCCTCTTGTCCAAGACTCATCTTGTCTAAGACTCCTCTTATCCAAGTCTCATCTTGTCCAAGACTCCTCATGTGCAAGACTCCTCTTGTCCAAGACTCATCTTGTCCAAGACTCCTCTTGTCAAAGACTCATCTTGTCCAAGACTCATCTTGTCCAAGACTCATCTTGTCCAAGACTCCTCTTGTCCAAGACTCCTCTTGTCCAAGACTCATATTGTCCAAGACTCCTCTTATCCAAGTCTCATCTTCTCCAAGACTCCTCTTGTGCAAGACCCCTCTTGTCCAAGACTCATCTTGTCCCAGACCCCTCTTGTCCAAGACTTCTCTTGTCAAAGACTCATCTTGTCCAAGACTCCTCTTATCCAAGACTTCTCTTGTCCAAGACTCATCTTGTCCAAGATTCCTCTTGTCCAAGACTTCTCTTGTCTGGAACTCCTCTTGTCTGGAACTCCTCTTGTCCGGGACTCCTCTTGTCTGGGACTCCTCTTGTCTGGGACTCCTCTTGTCTGGAACTCCTCTTGTCTGGAACTCCTCTTCTCCGAGACTCTTCTTGTCTGGGACTCCTCTTGTCTTGTCTAATTCCCTTCCCTCTTAGCATAAGACCTATTCTAGTCCTAGACTAGTTACAAGTTCTTATTTTAACATCTTCAAAACATCTAATCTATATCCCAACAATTCAAAGCAGCCGTTTCGATGTATTATTACTGTCTCAAGTTCCCAACTCCAAAAGTTGCAGGTACAGTAAGGGGCGACCAAAAGAGTGCTCGGGAATACCTCCTGCAATTACAGTCGAAAGATAACAGGGTGTCAATGGTGAACGAACAGCCGAGTAGAGTCGAGCAGAGCGGAAGATGAACTATCTATCTTGGACGAAATCATGGATTCTATTAACACGGAGATGATGGAAGTGGACGAACAGCAGAGCGGAGGCGAGCAGGAGGTCCAAAACGAGCAGCAGGGTGAAGAAATTATACCTGCCCCGAATGAAGATGATATCGAACCACGGCTAGGAGCAGAACCAATGGTGATAGAAGATGAGCTAAACTTGGATGGACCCATCATCGACCCTCGTTGGAAAGGGCAAAAGCGAAGAGCAGCACCAGTTGAAGAATTGGATGCAATAAGAGTTGACCCGAAATGAGAGGACTTAGAACTGTTCATTGGATCTGAGCTCCCTGAACCATATAGATCCAAGATGGAAGAGTTTCTTAAAGTTAATCTCAACATGTTTGCATGGTCACACGCTGATATGGTAGGCATCGGCCCTGAGCATGCCTGTCATAGGCTAATTATTGATCCAACAAAGAAATCGGTTAAGCAGAAGATAAGGAAATTTGGGCACGACAAGTACGAGGCACTTGTTGTGGAAGTGAAGAAGCTGTTAGACAACGATCTCATTTGACAAGCTTTGTGTCCCAAGTGGGTAGCAAACTCGGTGTTAGTCCGAAACCTAAATGGAATGTGGAGATTATGTATCGACCTCACTGACTTAAATACTGCTTGCCCAAAGGACAACTTCCCACTTCCGCATATTGACCAACTAGTAGACAACACAGCCGGGCATGAGCTCTTAATGTTCATGGATGTGTTTGCAGGATACCATCAAATACTGATGCACCCTGATGACCAAGAGCATACAACATTTTACACCAACAAGAACTTACTGTGTTGGAAAAGGATGTCGTTTGGGTTAATCAATGCAGGAGCTACATACCAAAGACTTGTCAACAAAATGTTCGATGAGCATATCGGCAAGACGATGGAAGTATACGTGGATGACATAGTCGTTAAAAGTCAGAGGAAAGAAGATCACTTGGAGCACTTGACATAAGCATTTGAGATACTCCGAGCTTATAACATGAAATTGAATTCAAAGTAGAGCAATTTTGGAGTTCACTCAGGAAAATTCCTCGGACATTTGGTCAGTCAACGGGGCATCGAAGCAAATCCTACGAAGGTGAAGGCAATCATGGACATGCAGCCACCAAGATCAGTCAAGGAAGTACAAAGGCTCACCGGGTGTCTAGCAGCTTTGAATAGATTCATTTCAAGATCCGGTGATTAATGCCGACCTTTCTTTGATGCTATCAAGAAAGGAAAGTTCCAATGGACGGACAACTACCAAAGGGCATTTGAGTAATTAAAGGAGTACCTCAGCGACACAAAGATTTTAGCTAAACCAACTCCGGGAGAAAAGCTGTATTTATACTTGGCAGCGTCAGAGGTGGCAATCAACTCAGTCCTCGTTCGAGCAGACGGGAAGTTTCACTTGCCCATATACTATGTGAGTCAAGCTCTCCACGAAGCAAAAATAAAGTATTCACAAATGGAGAAGTTGGCATATGCATTAATAATGAGTGTCAGGAAGCTTCGACCATACTTCTTTGACCATCAGGTGGAGGTGTTGACAACATTCCCACTTAGGCAAATTCTACAAAGACCTGACACAGTTGGTCGCCTTCTCAAATGGTCCCTTGAAATCAGCCAGTTCAAAATATCTTATGCACCTCGAACAACGATCAAAGAACAGGCATTAGCCGACTTCATAGTCGAATTAACCTTTCCTCAAGATCCGACGAGAGGTCATAATCATCCATGGAACATGTGTTGGTCCCACTAAGTAGATTAATTGCGGAAGCTTTAAAGAAAATATCTTTTTATCAAGATCCTTTTATAAGAGCACTAAGTAAAATTAAGACAGAAATGAAGAAAGCAGTAAATGGACCAGATTTATAGTGGTTCGGATTTTAATATCCTATGTCCACTCTCCCTTTGATCAAAAGGGGTCTCACTAACCAACCAACAAACCACTTACGTACTGGAATTGTGAAGTACCAGTTCCTTCTTACAATCACTTTAGATCTAGCTTAGATATAAAGTCTACAGCCTTCAACCTTTTATTAGAGATGAACAGGTTGAGATCCAACAAATCCTTTTAGAGTGTATACAAAATATGAGAGCAATAAGAGTGCTTAATAGTGAATAAAGGCTTGGAATATGACTTCTTGCACGTGAGAATCTAGAGACCTTTCTTTGAAACTGCATTATTGTATTTATAGAGGTGATTAGGTTTTAGTCGTTGGAGAGCTAATCTAATCAGATCCTTTATTTAGGGAAGCTTTCAATCAATCAATTCCCTAATTGATTGATTGAGTTGGTGGGATCCTTAGATTGATTGACTTCAAAACTTTCCAATCCTGATCTTGTTGACATGATTTAAATCACCAACGGTCAAGTGCTTCCAATGCCTAACTCTGATTCTCTACAGAGAAGGCAGGACCAGGTACCAGGAAACCTCAATGTCTTCTGGTATGGATCTGGTCAAGAACCAGAATACTCAGTAGAATTAAGAGAGCATCTTTTAGTTTACCAGACTCGTCTAGTCCAGACTCGTCTGGTCTGGGGAAGGTCCTCTGCCTCTGGTCAGTCTCATCTGGTGAAGTCTTCTGGTGGAGTCCTCTGGTGAAGTCCTCTGGTGAAGTCCTCTGGAAGGTCTTCTGGTAGGTCTTCTGGTGACTCTTCTGGTGAAGTCTTCTGCTCTGGCAGTTCCCCCAAGACTAAGTCCTAAACTAGTTCATCATCTGGCTAACAGGTCCGGATGGTCCTATTACATTCTCTGGTTTGTTTTAACTCATCAAAACTATACAACTTTTATCCTAACAATTTCCCCCTTTTTGATGGAGTTAAAACTTAACCAGAACTGATCAAAACATAAATACTTAAGCATGAAAATAATAAAAGGATAAGACCTTAGAATAGATCTTATCAGGCAAACAATAAGACAACAAGAGGTTGTCTTTTGAACAGAGAAGATATGACTTTTCATTAATAATAGAGGACAAAAGATTACATTTTAAATTGTTTTTCAGAGTCCTAAACTATGCATATATTATGTTCTCCTTTGGCACCAGAAACCAGTCAAGGAATCTGTCTTGAACTGCCTTGAGCTCTGCAGAAGATGTTGGAGTGAAGTTCACCAACACCTTGGTCTTGAACAGCTTCTTCAACTCTATCCAATCAATCTGGTCCCCAAGCATAGGTGTGTTGAGATAGTGAAACTCTGGGGCAGTGACTTCCATATTGAATTCAATGGTGGAATCCATCAGCTGCTTGTAGAGATCCACATCATAAGCTTTCATCCAGGAGTGAAAGGTTCTGTTGATAAGCGCATCATCCTCTGGAGGGGGCCTCTGGATGTAATGTTGGATAAACCACAGAGTCTTGGCTTCTCTCCATTTCTCAATGAGAGGAACATGCACAGTAGAGTCAAAAGACCCTTCTGTCCTGAGTGGCAGAATCTCTATTACTTCAACAGGAGCCTTCCTCCTCTGGCTGGATCCACTGGCACTAGAAGAGATGCCAGCTTCTCTGGCTTTCTTGTTTTGCTTCCTAACATATCTGAGCCTCTGCTCTTCATCTATGTTCTTCCTAATCCTTGCTTGCCTCTCTTCAGGCGTTTCCACCTTAAACCTTTTCTCAGCCTCATCAACAACTTCTTCGAGGAAGCTCTTCTTCACCTTCCTGATCTGTCTCTTGGCAGGGCCAGGAATAGAGGCTGGATCCTGCTCTGCCTCAAGAGTCTCCTCTTCTGCTGCCAACTGCTTAGCCATAGTGATAGATTCGAGCTCCTTCTTCTTCTTCTTCTGCAGCTCAGCCTGGGCCAAAGTGTTCTCCAGCAGGTCCAGACGAGCACCATGGCTGAAGAGAGTCTCCAGGGTGGTCTTCTACAGATCAGTTCTGACCTTCTCTTCCCCCTTTTTAACTTCATCAATTAGGGGCTGGACCACCTGCCTTATAAGATCGGGCAAGGCAGTGTTGGAGGAAGAGTGAAGATCACGCAGCTGCTTGGCCTCCTCCAGATAGGCTTTGGACTCTGCCACCAAGCGCTTCTGCTTATCCAACATCTCCTAGAGAGAATCTTTGAGTTTGGCAGTCTGCAGCATTTGTGAAGCCATCCCCACCTTCAGTACAGAGACTGGACGTAGCTGTTCCAAAACGTGCTCCTAGAGCTGCCTCTGGCTGTGCATAACATCCAGCTTCACAAATAAACCATTTTCCTTGAAAGAAGCTTTGGCAGCGGCAAAGGTAGACTTGATCTGCTTAAGGAAGATTCTCCTCTCCTGCCGGATCTGGTGCTCAACTAGAGCAGGCGCCAGATGCTGCATAGCTTTAGAGAAGCGCCCAATCTGCATTATCTGCTCATTGAAGAAAGTCTTCATCTTTTGCAGCACGGCAGGAGTGACATCGAAGTCTTCTTCATCTGTGTAGAGCTCTGTAGGAAAGGAGAAGTGAGGGCCAAATTTGTATGAGGGGCCCTTAGGAGTGATCATTACTCCTCTCTGGATGAGCAGGGTGCGAATCAACACCTTCGCTGCTTCTGGAGTCTCTAACTCAGCTGGATTCTGGATGTTCATCTTCTTCTTGAGCTCTATCTCTTAGGCAGTGAATGTGGAGGGAGTCATCTCTTCTAGCAACAGCATCAAGTCCTCCACATCTTCTAATCTGGCCTTGCTCCAGACCTTGGCGTCAGTCAGATCCGCCAGCAGAGGTAAGTGCTCCAATAGGATGGGAAAATGCTCTCTTAGCCAGAGCTGAGCACTTACACTCATACTCTGCCTGATGGGACCCATGTCTGCAGATGAGAACATAAAGGGTTTGGGCCCAGAGGCAGAGGAGGATGGTGCTAAGACCTCCAGCTCCAGTGAAGCATCCTCATCTTCACTATCATCGCTGGTCAGGCAAGTGGGAGAAGGAGGAGGAGCAACAAATTCCAATGCCATGGAAGAGGGGGGAATCTGGTCAGTGTGAGATTGGGGAGGGGTAGGAATTTATGTGGAGGGTGTGGGGAGGGGTTGTTCTGCACCAGAAGATGTAGGAGGAACTTCTGGTACAGAGGCTGGGATGGGATTTTGTGAGGTAGAAGAGGGTGGAGTGGGTTGTTCTGCACCAGAAGTGGATGGCACCTCTGGTACAGAGGCTGGGGGAGAAGGGTTAGTGGGAAGAGGGATATTTGAAGGAGGGATAAGGTGTTTGAGTAGGAATGGTAGAGGGAGTGTATTGGGGTGTATCAGGTAGGGTCTGCTCTGGTGCAGAGATGGGAACACCAGGAGCAGAAGATGGGTTTTGGGGAGGGTTTTCTGGAGGAGAAGTAGAGGAGGTTACAAGGTTTATGGGGTCAGAGGATGGGATAGGAGGGTTTACCTGCTCTGAAACCGTGGCTTCCTCCATCAGATGAGAGGCTTCCTCTATGGCCTGCTCCAAAGCATCTCCCAGGTCAGATCCAGAGTCTGACTCCTGAAAGATGGCTCTCCTGGCCTGAGACTTCTTCTTCTTAAGAGGCTTAACCTCTTCTTCTTCCTACTCTTCTGATGGCTCATCCACCAGAAGTGTCTTCTTAGCCCTTCTGCTTGCTCTGGGCTTCTTTACAGAGGCTTTCTTGGCCTCTTCTGGCCTTTTCCGCTTGGCTACTCCTGCCTTCTTGGCAGCCTTTTCACCATCACCCTTCTTCTTCAAAACATCTAGAAGGGGAATTTGGTCCTCCTCAGAGGAACCAGAGAAGGCTATGGTTGTAGAACCAGTAGCCTCAGCAGTCTTTTTCTTGCCCTTCTGCTGCTTCTGCCCCTTAGCAGGTGAGGGGACTGCTTGGAGAGGGGGGGCAGGAATGGTTGCTTCTCCATCAGAGTCAGGATGGCCATGGAGAGGACCATCCTTGGAGAAGAGGATCTTGGACTTGTGAAAGCCCTTGCACCATGACTCCTTCCACTGCTTTTCTGGGAAGATGGAGTCCAATATAAGAGTAAGCTTGGTGCCAAGAGACACATTGGCATTGAAGAAATACTGCTGCTCTCCTGGCAAGCTGGGACACTCCTCCTTCTGTACTTTCAACTTGTTCTTCCTCAAAACTCCCCAGAAGAACTCGGCCCAGTTGCATTGGACACCATCCAGAATAGCCCTCATAACACAGAGCCTGCCAGTGAAAATGGCATCTGTGTTGTGGCTCTCACACATCAAAACTTTGACAACAATGTCAAATAGAGCCTTGTACCTTTGCCTCAAGTGCTTATCCAAAAAGCTCTTGGTCAGATTCTGGCAAGAGATTCTGGTAAAAAGCTTAAACGACTCCAACGCTTCTCCTTCCTTATACTTCAAAGGGTCCATACCTTCTGAAGAAAGATTCCCAAAAAGTCTGCAGAAGTCATGCTTCGAGAAGACGACATCCTCCTTGTCAAGCTTGGAGGAGATGTGGTCATCGTGGATCTTCATCCTGACCAAAAACTGGGCAGCGTGCCCATCCAAAGTGCGCAGATCTTTGGGAACTGTGGAGATCAACTCCTCCACTCCAGACTTCCTCAATAGTTCCAGAATCTCGAGCGCCGCTGGATTCTTGGTGGAATAGAAGTCCACCACCATTTCGGATTTTAGTTTCATGCAAACGTGCTCAGGGTCAAAATTGCATTTGGGTGTCATATATGTGAGAGAGAGAGAGAGAGAGAGAAAGATAGAACTTGCAGAGAGAGGTTAGGGATTTGAGAGAAAGGAAACGTGAAAGGACAGATTGAAGAAAATTTTGATTTAAATAGGGCAAGACGCGTGGCGTGATTAATTAATGAAATGTGAACGCATGTAAGTCCCAATTTAAATTAGGGAACAAAATCAATTTTTGAATTGATTGACATATTGCACTGTGTTAAATCTGACGGCCACGATTAAAAGACAAGTTACAGATTTAATCTAGTGCGTGGGCATGGTCATTGGGACTGGGATCGAGGGGGTTTTGTGGCAGTCAAGAGAAAAAGTGAAATGAGTGCCTAGTCCCTCTACACTAGTCTTAAATACACCCTGAAGTTGAAACGTTTTGAGTGTATTTACTAATTTTGAAAGTGTGTCCCAATGATCAGAGGCCAGAGAAGTAAATACATACCTGTCACCTGGTATTGTAACCAGATGATACCACGGTTAGTCTGGTGTTACATCTCATCCGATGAAAACTCATCTGGTTCTGGTCAGATTTGACTCCTGAATTCTCTGGAATCAATCTCAGTACCTCATCTGGAATGTCCCTCACCTGGTACAATTCTCATCTGGTACATACCTTATCTGGAGATGTAACTTCCGTGGTATGTCTAACCTGTAGGCATGTTAGTTTGAAAAATATAAAAATTAATTAACAAAATGAAACGAAGGATACTTCTCTGATGTTCCCCCTAAACCAAATCTGTCTCTGAATCTGGTTTCAGCCAAAGGCTTAGTTAAGATATCTGCTCTCTGCTTCTCTGTTGCAATCTTTCCATCCTTATATCTCCCTTCTCAACATGGTCTCTTATGAAGTGATGCCTTATATCAACATGTTTGCATCTGGTATGAAGAACTGTATTCTGGGTGATTGCTATTTCACTATTGCTATCACAGAAGATTGGAATATCCTTGGCTCTAATCTGGTAGTCCCTTAGCTGTTGACTAATCCAGAGTAGTTGTGAACAACAACTGCCTGCAGCCATATACTCTGCTTCTGTTGTTGATGTAGCAACTGAAGTCTGCTTCTTAGAGAACCAAGATACCAACTTATTCCCCAAAAACTGGCATGTTCCACTTGTAGACTTCCTATCAATTCTGCACCCACCATAATTTGTATCTGAATAACCACTTAACTCCAAATTGTCATCTGTTGGATACCATAACCCCAAATTCACTGTTCCCTTAAGATACTTCAATATCTTTCTAGCTGCTTCCAAATGACTTTTCTTAGGATTAGCTTGAAATCTAGCACACACACCAACTGCAAAGGTTATATCTGGTCTGCTTGCAGTCAAGTACAGAAGAGAACCAATAAATGCTCTGTACTGAGTCTGATCCACACTCTCTCCAGACTCATCTGGATCCATGTTGAAATTTGTCATTATAGGAATCTTGGCTACTTTGCTAGATCCTATTCCAAATTTCTCTAACATGTTTCTGATGTACTTAGCCTGATTGATGAAAATTCCCTTCTCTGTTTTCTTTACCTGCAGACCTAAGAAATAATTCATTTCACCCATCATAGACATTTCAAACTGGCTCTGCATGAGTTCACCAAATTTCTCACACAGCTTCTTGTTAGGGGATCCAAATATAATGTCATCAACATATATTTGGACCAGAAGGATGTCCTTTCCTTCTTATTTCCTAGACAAGGTCCTATCAATCTTACCTTTAGTAAAACCATTGTCCAGAAGAAATTGAGAAAGAGTGTCATACCATGCTCTGGGTGCCTGCTTCAGCCCATAAAGAGCTTTCTTAAGCTTAAACACCATGTCACCTTGTTCAAAACCAGGAGGTTGTTCCACATACACTTCCTCAATGAGAATCCCATTAAGAAAGGCCGATTTCACATCCATCTGGTATACTTTGAATTTCATGTGAGCAGCATATGCTAAGAACAATCTGATGGCTTCTAGTCTGGCAACAGGAGCAAATGTCTCATCATAGTCTATTCCTTCAGACTGAGAATAGCCCTGAGCCACTAGTCTTGCCTTGTTCCTAGTAATGACATCATTCTCATCTTTCTTATTCTTGAAAACCCACTTAGTGTCTATCACCTTTTGATGTCTTGGTCTGTCTACCAACTCCCAAACATCCTGTCTGGTGAATTGATTCAACTCCTCTTGCATAGCAACAATCCAATTTGAGTCTTTCAGTGCCTCCTTGATGTTCTTGGGCTCAATCAAGGACACATAGCAACTGAATAAGGCAGCTAAGTTTAGTTTTCTCCTAGTCTGGACACCCTTAGCTGGATCTCCAATTATCAGGTCATTGGGGTGATCAATCAGGGTCCTCATTCCCGTGGCCTTACCTTATTGACCATCAGCTGCAGTACCTTGGTGATTATCACCAACTGCAGGTGAGCTTCCCCCTACAGGAGTTCCAACCTCTTCTGGTTCTGCTCCTTGTGAAGGCTTCTGCTTTAGAGAGCCAGAAGATGGGTCATCATCTGAATCTGAATCTGAGTCTGAATCAAGAATAGGTGGATTGACCTTGATTACTCTGGGAGTAGTCTGATTCTGTGTCTCATTAGAAGACTTTAATTCCACCTTGCACTCAACAGCAGATTCATCAAAAACAACATGGGGTGTTTCCTCCACACAAAGTGAATTCTTATTAAAAACTCTAAATGCTTTACTAGTGTTGGAATATCCTAAAAATATTCCATCTGCTACTTTAGCATCAAAAGTTTTTAATTTTGATTTCCCATTGTCATGGATGAAACACTTGCAACCAAAAATGTGAAAATATGAAACGGATGGGGTTTTACCTTTCCATACCTCATATGGAGTCTTATTATGTCTCTGGGCAATTAGGCATCTGTTCTGAGTATAACAGGCTGTGTTGATGGCTTCTGCCCAAAACCTTTGTGGAGTGTTGTATTCTGCTAGAAGAGTCCTTGCAGCTTCCTTAAGAGTTCTATTCCTCCTTTCTGCTACTCCATTCTGTTGGGGTGTTCTAGCAGCAGATGTCTCATGAAAAATCTCATGTTCCTTGCAGTATTCTGCAATGTGTGAATTCAGAAACTATGTCCCTTTGTCACTTCTGATCCTGACTATGCTCTGGTTCTGCTCATTCTGAATCTGCTTGAAGAATTCTGGCAGCTTAGTGATAGTTTCATTTTTATTAAACAAGAACACTACCCAAGTATATCTTGAAAAGTCATCTACTATCACCAAGGTGTACTTCCTTCCACTAAAACTAAGAGGAGTAACAGGTCCATGTGAAGTAGTTGAAGTACTCTGGTTGTGGTTGTACTCTCGACATCCTTAAAGGAGGTCTTGGGTTGTTTACCCATGAACCACAAACCTGATCCTTCTTAAACACTTCATTAGGAAGACCTCGAATAAGACCTTTTCTGGCAATCTTATTCAGTGTTTTGAAGTTGAGGTGGCTCAATCTCTTGTGCCATAACCAGCTGTCTTCTGCAGATCTTTTAGCTACCAGGTAAGCATTTCTTGGGCAACTGCTAAAATCTGCAACATAAATGTTACCCTTCCTCAAGCCTATAAGCAAAATATCATTATAATCAAAAGAAAAGACAGTGCATGAATCACTAGAAAACTTCACTGAGTATCCCCTGTCACAAAATTGGGATACTCAAAGCAGATTATGCTTGATTCCTTCAACATAGTAGACTTCATCTACAGATACGCCATTAAAAGTCAACTTTCCAACACCTCTGGTGACTCCATAGTTGTTGTCACCAAACATCACTCTTGGCCTATTCATTGGCTTGAAATCCTGGAGATGATCTTTCTGGAATGTCATGTGCTTGGAACATCCACTATCAATGTACCACACATGTTTGCTTGAAAGTCCTTTCTCCAATGGGCTCTTCTCCTCCTGCAGAGAAATCAATTAGGTCCCCTACTGGAGCTGGGTCCTGATTGGTTAGTTGCAGGTTTTGTAGGAATCCAAAGATAAAGATCATCCCTTGCTGGATGAGGAGATCTTATCTTCCTTCCAAATCTATCTACCAGCACATGTCCTCTTACAATGACATATTGAGCTACTGGTCTGATCAGAACACCTTTCCTATAAACAGGTCTGGTGTATCTTTTCTCAAATCTGGCCTTTGGAATGGCCTGCCTTAAAGGCATGGTCTTAAAGGTCTGGTTGTATGGGTACATCCTAGAAGAACCATCTCTAGTGTCATAGCTACCCAGATCAGTTGGTTTTCTATAGATGGGTCTGGAAGACCTCCTCTAGTTCTGAAAATTGGATCTATTCTGATGATAAAATTCCTTCTGAGCATTCCTGTTCTGGAATCTTCTTTGAGCATAACCCCTTTGAGATCCCTGAATCTGATTGAGGTTCTCTGGTTCAGTATATCTCCTTTGATATCTCCTATTCTGATTAGGTTTCCTCCTAGAGTTTCCCTTTTGAGGTCCCATAATTTGCTTAGGTTCCACTCTTTTAGGTTTCCTCTGAGGTCTCCTAATCTGGTTAGGCATCTGAACAGAACCATCAATCTTCATAGGTTCTCCTATCTGGCGTTTGTGCTCTAAGATTTCCTCTTCCAGTTCAGTGAACTCATTGGGAACTTCATCCATATGGTCAGCAGAGTAATCATTAATCCGATTAGGATTTTTAACTACTATGTAACCTTTTCCATTAGGATCCTTTTCATCCCAGATTTCTACCAATTCATCAGATCTTTCAGACAACTTACCTTTATTGCATAAAAATTTAGTAGATCTGGTTGTAATTCCAGAATATTCTAAACCACTCTTGGCATGCACTCTTTGAGAAGATCCTTGTATCAGGGATACAACAGTTGGAACTTCTCTGGTCTTGGATACTTCCATGATAGGTTGCTCAACTTGCTTACCCTTGATAAGGTATTGGTATTTGGCCTTGAGCTCATTGAACTATTCTGCTTGAGAGTTCTTCTCTTTCATGAGTTGGTCTACCAGAGTATCTCTTTCTTTGACCTTTTCTTGAAGTTCAGAGACTTCTTTAGAATGGTCTTTCATGAGTTCCCTGACAGATTTGTGCTCATTAGATAGAGACTGAACTTCAGCTCTTAGCCTACCATTTTCTTTTTCAAGCTTTTGGCAAAGTTGGACACAATTTTGGAGATCTGATAGCATTTGCTGCATATCAGACTCTCTGGAAGCACCAGATGAATGAGAGGATTCAGTATATTTGGAATTTGACAAGCATAAGGTGGGTTCATTTACCTCAGTGATGTCTGCCATAAGGCATATATCATCATCAGATCCGAAATCAGAAGAAGAAGAACTGGAACTAGTATCCTCCTCCTCTGCTTCTGCCAGTAGTGCTCTCTTGTCTGTATATCTCCTATCTCTCTTGAGTCTTTTCTCTTCTATTTCCCTAGGAGTCAATTGAGGACAATCATAGCTGTAGTGACCAGGCTTATTGCAGGTGTAACAGGTGTTGTCTCCTCTGGGACTGGGACTCGGATCTCTCCTCCTCTGGTTGTACTCTGTTCTGGCTGGACTACTCTCTCTCCTCTGGTAGTCAGATTTGCTAGAACTGCCATCCCTCCTCTGGTAATCTGATCTCCCAGAGCTGCTTTCTCTTCTCCTCTCTGGAGTTCTGAATCTGGTCTCCCTAGAGTCTCCAGATGTTCTTTCTTTTTCTGCAGCTTTGAAAGAAGTCTTCCTATCTCTGGTAGATTACTTCCAATGCTTTTTGTACCTGCTATATTTAGAACTCATCTTATTAAGTTTACAGGTTAGAAGTGCTACCTGCTCCTTGAGACTCAAATCATCTGCAGTAGACTCCTTTGGCTTATCATCTGTCTTGATAGTTGAGGAAAATGCAACTCCTTTCTGTCCAAAAGAGGAAACCTCTTCTGTTTGATACTCCTCTTGAAGATCATACTCATAAGCTTTGAGATCAGACAACAGGAGATGGTGATCCAGAGTGTTGAGATCTTTATTATCTTTAATCACAGTCACTTTGATTCTCCACCTGCTGGTTAGTGAACGCAAAATTTTACTATTAATTTCCTTCTCTGAATAAGTCTTACCTAAGGCACTAGCCTTGTTCAGGAGATTTGTAAGGCACATATCCAGCTGGTCAATGGTCTCGTCTGGTTTCATTTTAAATGTGTCAAACGTGTGTTGAACAACTTGGAGTTTGTTGTCCTTAATCTTCTCTGTTCCTTCACAGAGCAAGGCAAGTTTATCCCACATCTCCTTGGCAGTGGCACAGGTTCTGACTTTTTCTATCACCTCCTTTGTGAGTGTGTTGATAATTTCAGTCCTTGCCACCTGATCCAGATTATATAACTTCCTTTCATCATTGTCAAGCTCGTCTTTCTTCTTGAGGATCCTCTGTCTGGGAACTCTGTCCTCAGCAGCTTTCTGGGCAGTTTCACTTGTTTCTTCTCTGGACTCTGACCTGCCACTATCAATAAGAGTCCAGTAAAATTGAATTGGGCCACTCTCAACCACATCTAGCATGCGGTGATGGATAGCTCCAAGATGATTACTCATCATGAAGCTCCATTGGTTGTAATCCTCAAAGGAGAATTCTGGTAACTTGCGGCTCTTATATGAAGATTTTGAAGACATTTTTACTTAATAAAGATTTAATAAAAAATTTGATCAAGCACAATAAAGAGCAATGGATCTGCCCGGTGACCACCAAAAAGCTTTACAAAGCAGTGGTCTTTGGACACACTGCTCTGATACCACTTGTTGGTCCCACTAAGTAGATTAATTGCGGAAGCTTTAAAGAAAATATCTTTTTATCAAGATCCTTTTATAAGAGCACTAAGTAAAATTAAGACAGAAATGAAGAAAGCAGTAAATGGACCAGAATTATAGTGGTTCGGATTTTAATATCCTACGTCCACTCTCCCTTTAATCAAAAGGGGTCTCACTAACCAACCAACAAACCACTTACATACTGGAATTGTGAAGTACCAGTTCCTTCTTACAATCACTTTAGATCTAGCTTAGATCTAAAGTCTACAGCCTTCAACATTTTCTTAGAGATGAACAGGTTGAGATCCAACAACTCCTTTTAGAGTGTATACAAAATATGAGAGAAATAAGAGTGCTTAAGAGTGAATAAAGGCTTGGAATATGACTTCTTGCGCGTGAGAATCTAGAGACCTTTCTTTGAAACTGCACTCTTGTATTTATAGAGGTGATTAGGTTTTAGCCGTTGGAGAGCTAATCTAATCAGATCCTCTATTTAGGGGAGCTTTCAATCAATCAATTCCATAATTGATTGATTGGGTTGGTGGAATCCTTGGATTGATTAACTTCAAAACTTTCCAATCCTGATCTTGTTGACTTGATTTAAATCACCAACGGTCAAGTGCTTCCAATGCCTAACTCTGGTTCTCTCCAGAGAAGGCAGGACCAGGTACCAGTTAACCTCAATGTCTTCTGGTATGGATCTGGTCAAGAACCAGAATACTCAGTAGAATCAAGAGATAATTCTGAGCATCTTTTAGTTTACCAGACTCGTCTGGTTCGGACTCGTCTGATCTGGGAAAGGTCCTCTGCCTCTGGTCAGTCTCATCTGGTAAAGTCTTCTGGTGGAGTCCTCTGGTGAAATCCTCTGGTGAAGTCCTCTGGAAGGTCTTCTGGTAGGTCTTCTGGTGACTCTTCTGGTGAAGTCTTCTGGTCTGGCAGTTCCCCCTAGACTAAGTCATAAACTAGTTCATCATCTGGCTAACAGGTCCTATTACATTCTCTGGTTTGTTTTAACTCATCAAAATTATATAACTTTTATCCTAACAACATGTACGTTGATGGTTCATCAACTAACATGGCATCAAGCGTCGGAATAGTGTTGATCAGCCCAGACAGACAGGTCTTCACCTCAGCTGTTCGATTTGAATTCATGGCAACAAACAATGAAGCTGAATATGAAGCGTTGATCGCCGGACTCCGGTTGGCATTGGCTGTGAGGGTGAGAAGACTACAAATATATGAGACTCACAGTTGATCGTCAACCAAGTCCAAGTAGAGTACGAGGTGAAGGATGAAAATATGGCCTTGTACCAAAAAATCGTTGCTCACCTAGCATCCCTGTTTGAACAAATTTATATCGAACAAGTACCAAGAAACAGCAATGCCCAGACAGATGCACTTGCTCGCCTGGCGACCAGTACAGGACCAGCAGAACTGTCTGAGGTCATAATAACAAAAATATTTCATCCATCAACCAATGACTACAAGATCAATCAAATTGAGGAGGAATTTGAAGAAGACGATTGGCAGATACCCATGATCAAATACCTCAGTGATGGTGAAGTCCTAGAAGATCCACAAGAAGCGACCAAGATGACCAGGCGAGCAACAAGATTCACATTGATGGACAGACACCTATACAAGAGAGGATTTTCACTTCCTTTGTTGAAATGCTTAGCCAGAGGTCAAGGCCATGAAGTTCTAAAGAAAATCCATGAAGGTGTTTGTGGAAACCACGCTGGGAGTGAGCTTTAGTGTATAAAATAGTCAGACAAGGGTACTATTGACCAACTCTGCTCCAAGACGCAATCAAAATTACAAAAACATGCCACAGATGCCAGTTGTTCACTCCGAGGATTCATAAACCACCAACTGAGATTATTCTTATAAATAGTCTATGGCCATTTGCAAAGTGGGGGATAGACATCATCAGACCTTTCCCAACCGGAAAGGAGAATGTAAGGTTTGCATTGTGGTCGTGGACTATTACAAAAAATGGGCCGAAGCAGAAGCACTTGTAAAAATTACGCAAGAAAAAATGATTAGCTTCATATGGAAGAACATCATTTGTTGGTTCGGAGTACCATAGATAACGACAGACAGTTAGAAGGAAAGAAGATAAGAGACTTCTGCAAAAAATGGGGAATAAAGAAACATTTTTCAACATCGTACCATCCCCAGTCCAACGACCAAGTTGAAGCAGTTAACAAAATAATAAAACACATCTTGAAGATTCGGTTGTGATGGTCCCGTTTTCGAAGGGCAAAATGGAAATTCAGGAGCAAACAAAATATATTTTTTTTTTAAAAAACACTGAAGTGCACTGAAATGCTTTTGTGAATGAGTGGTCAGTGCAGTGCTTAAGCAAATCAATAAAGCAATAAAGAGCACAACAATGTAAAGTGGTTCAGAGTCTCAATACTCCTACATCCACTGCCTGATTTAACAGGAAATCCACTACAGGGATTCTTGTTTTTAACGTGCCAAGGTGCACGGGTACACTGGACTCACGCCACTCCCTGGGCTGCCTCTCAAACTGGCCTCACATCCCTCTTCACTCAGGGACTGCCTCTCCTCACCTCACTTCAACACCTGACATTCTTCTGAAAGGGTTTAGTTTGGTTTGGTTCTCTCCAACTAGGTGAGGTTTTCCCTTACAATGTGTTAGCCTTAAAGCTAAGGTTGGGAAAACCTCTCTAAGCTTAGGATGTATATGATGGGCTCGAGTATACAAACTGGAACACTCAAATATGACTATGAGAAACTCAGGGTCAGTGTTCTTGGTGGAGATGGTGCCTCCTTATGACTCCCTTCAGTTTGCACCACTCTCGCACCACCAGCTCTTGCATTCGCACACTTACAAATGAAGCTTGAGTTTGTATTTATAGTGTGGATTTGAATGTTACCGTTGGAGAGAGTAACATTAAAATCCAGACTATCTCTGGAGTGAAATTCTCCTTTTCAGTAAAGTATGGCCTTTGTCAGCTTTTGTCAGATTCGTTGCCTTGACTTGATTGGTCCACGTGGACTAAGTCCAACGACTCTTTTGTTCAGGGTACTTGATCAGGGTAGTCCTGACTTCAGGCGACTTGTCTTCAGCTGACTTGTAATCCTCTCAGGATACCTTCCTTCAGTAGATTTTAAGTCCACTCAGGGGAGTTGACATAAGGCTATTTGTCAAGCTTTCCAGCCTCAGTAGCCTGACTCCTTTAGGTCCTACTAGGCTCAGCACTGATCCTCCTGATCATGCTCTTCACTGAGTAGTCCACTGACCAGCTTAGAAAGATCAGGTTTATACTCAGTGGGACTTCCTTCAGGCTTCTCTTCAGGTTCAGGTCTTCTGACATGGCTTCAGTCGTTTTCCTTGTGATGTCATCTTGACTCCCTTAGGCTCTATCAGTGAGTTCCCCCTCACTGAGTTCCTCCTCAGTAGAGTTCCCCCTCAGCTGAGTTCCTCCTCAGCTGAGTTCTTCCTCCACTGATAACCTGTTCTACTGAGAAACAACCTAGCCTGACCTGAAACTAAAAGATACTATCCTGACTGCTTTCAAACCTATTACATATTGTTTTGGAAAATCATCAAAACTAAAACATATCCCAACAGGTTGACAGACAAACAAGGAAAATGGTCCGAAGAACTGCCAGAAGTGTTGTGGGCTTATAGAGTTTCATACAGAACAAGCACCAGGGAAACTCCGTTCACTATGGAATTCGGCACTGAAGCAATTATACCTATTAAACTCAAGGTACCAATAGAGCGGACAGAAATGTTCGATGAGCAGTCGAACAACTCAGCCTTAGCTGCAAAAATGGACTTAATTGATGAAAAAAGGATTTCGGTTGAAGTGAAGAATGCTATTTATAAAAAAGGATCGCCAAATATTACAACTCCCAAGTAAAAGTTAGAGAGTTTGAAGTTGGGGATTTGGTGCTTCAAAAAATATTAGCCCCGCCACCAAGAGTATTCGGACCGACTTGGGAGGGCCCGTTCAGGATAATCCACAAGTGGCACAATGGTACATATGATCTCGAAGACATGAAAGGCAACTCGGCCCAATACTCCTGGAATGCAACCTTGTTGAAGAAGTATTATCAGTAGATTAGTAGGGGTTGTATGTAAAATATATATGTTGTAATGCAAATTTTGAATAAATTTCAAAAGTTTTGACATGTTGTATAAATCAATCGAGCAACAGTGTATATGTCAAGCGAACAACAGAAAAAATATATAAGTTATGTGTTTATTTCATATTGAAATTAGAATAGAAATAGGTATGCTCAGTTGCTCGCCCAAGTTTAAGCATTGCCTAACATTGAGGCGAACAACAATGCCCAAGAGTAAATTTAAGGCTAAGTCCATTAAGGACCACAAAGCCCAGTCACAAGAGGTCAAGTTCCTTGAGAACCAAAAAAGACTCATTCACTCAAATTTTTTACATGCATGAAAATGTGCAAGTGTTAGTGCTTACTCTTACAAGAGAGGTATTTAAGCAAGAAAATGAAAATACATACAAAGTAGACGAGCAGTCGAGCAATGTGAAGTAAAACCCAACAAAGCGATCGAAAAAGAGTCATTTCATTAATGAAGAGGAAAGCGCATACAGCTAGAAAGGGAAGTTACAAAATAAGGCCTAACACAGAGCTAGAATAAAAAAAGAACAAAGGTCTTCAAGCTTGAGGGGGTGGAGGAGCAGGAGGAGCATCTGAAGTAGGAGGATCCGTTTCAACGTTGCCCGCCTCAGCGACCTGTTGCTCGCCAATGATAGCAGAGGTGCCCACCTCGTCAATGGGAGTAAGGGGAAGTGAGCTAAGGCCATAAAAAACCTCAACATCTTTGTTAGGCTCCTCGCCAACAAGTCGGGGGGCAATGATTTGGACATCTTTCCCAAAGATGTCGAGAGATACCCCCATCTCTTCAAGGTCGGCCATGGGGACAGTGAAGCCGACGACAAGTGGGTTATCCTTGACATAATCAGTGAAGTCTTGTTTTACTGAATTCAACACATCCTTTCCATGGTCCACAGCGAACTTCACGGACCTTACACACTCGGTGTAGGCACAAACATAACCAAAGTTAGTGTTTTCCGCTACATCCTGAGCGTAGGCCTCATAGGCGACCATGGATGTCTTCTCCTTCTCTAGGCGAGCAACTTCTGCTTTTAGTTGCTCGACTTGGTCGAGCAGTCCTGTTCACTCCCTCTCCAAGACCTTCACCCGGTCTTCGGCAACCCCCAACTCCAGCAACATCCTCTCAGATTGGTTGAGGGTAAATCTCTCACTATCAAGGGTGGCATTCAACTTTCGCTCCAGATCGGCCTTAACTTTGGCATGCTCGACCTTCTCCTTGGCCAAATCATCACAGCCACCCTTTCAGTCTCAAAGTGCTCAATCTTGCGAACGAGACTCCGATTAGTCCTCTCCAGATCCACGATTTGATCAAGGAGCTTTTGAGCGGCGATAGCCTGGTGGCTGGCATTGTAGCTGAGGAGTCGTACATTGTCGCTAGCATTCTGCTGCTGGATGATTTGCGCACAAGTCTTGGTCCAAGAACGGGGGACCATCTCAGTTGCCCGCCTCAAATGAGAGTCCGAGATTTCTTGGTAAGGCGGAGCCGTTCTCACACAGCTCAGTTGATGAAGCACATCTGCTCGTCCCGGATACTCTTCGGGCTTGTACCTATAGAGATATAAAGTATGATAAAGTTAAGCAAAAAATAAGAGGAAGAGGCGAGCAGGAAAATGGCGTACTCTCTCAGCTTTACTGGGTCATAACCTAGGTAGGAACGATCTGGAGAAGGGTTTCTTCTCTTGCTCGCCAAAACACCAGCAACGGCCTGGTGCTCGCTCACTGCCTCCAAGGAGGCAGATTTAGAAAATGGAGATCGGGGCACTTTGTTGCTCGGCTCCATGTCGTGCTTTGAGCGCTTCGTTGCTCGCTCACCCCTAGCGCCACCTCGGCCACCATCACCCTTGGGCGCTTTTCGTTTCTCCTTCTCTCTCTCTCTCTCTCTCTTTCTTTCCCCGTGTTCTTGGGAGGAAAGGTGAGTTTGGAGGCCCCTTGGGAGCGAGCAGCTGTGCCTCGGGGGCGAGGAGCTGGAATTGGATCGGCTCCCGATCTAAGCCGAGTCAAGGAGGTTGGGGGATCAAACTTCTTTCTTGTAGGCTCCTCGGCTGCCATCTGATGGACGTGAGCAGCGAAGAGGTAGTAGGCTTCGGGGATAGTGGGAACATCAACTGTCACTCTTTACTCTAAATAAAAAGCGAACAAGGATAAAAGTTGTTAACAAACATGGCAATCAGGTGATGAAAAAGTTAAAAGTTGAAATTTTACCCTCGGGAATGTCTGCTTGGGCCTCCAAATGATGAGGAGTTAAGGTTAAACACGCAATCTTACGACAAATGAGCTTTTGATAAATGTAGCAAATCGCGATCAACCAAGTTGCGAAGGGATATAACGGATGAGGTGAACAAGAATTCCTCGCGGAGCTCGGGATGTCCCCACTTCAGAATCCTTGGACCTACAAAACAGCAAAGAAAAAGAAATTAAAATTAGTTTCACTTGATCTATGAATAGAAAAAGTGGAGCCTACATTTTATGGCACCAAAGCCTTCCGGAGAATTGATGCGCGCCTGCCCGCCTAAGAAATCAGCAGATGCTCAATAAAGAAGAATTGATTGTGCTGACTTGAACCAAAAATACTAACTTTTTTCTAGTAGTTTATCCACATGCGTACGGGTTCACTGTAGTATAAGCAGGTATATCGACCAAGTATATCGTACCACGGGATGGAATGTATGCGAATAGATCCCTGAAGATCTACGCGTCGTAATTAATATGAGTGCGTGTTTTTGGATTTTTAAAGAAATTAATTCTAATTAAATTAAACTAATTAAGCCAAAGAATGAATAAAACTAATTAACTAAGGGTTGTGTGCGAATATGAATTGGTGATGCTCAGGATAGGAATCCCTACGTATACTAACGGAGTTGGTACATAATCAAAATAAGCGTGATGTGCAAGAAAATAACCTAAGTAAAAGATTGTAAGATGAAAAGTTCAAGAATTATACCCTAATACTTTATCCTATCAATCGACTTCACTAATCCCCTAAACAAGTTAATAGATTGTGCTTAATTAAAGAGACTCTAATTTAACTAAGGTGATGCGGTCGTCCTCCCTAGATAAACTGGTAGATGAATAAGCCCCTTCTAAACCCTCTCGTTAAGCCTAATAGTTACTAAAGAGTGATAAGGTCGTCCTCTCTCTAACAATTTTCGTACGAAACTCAAAGGTAAATCCAGAATTTATTTTAAGCGTTCATTAATTAAGAGAATTAAAATTAAACATCATGTGTTACCCTAATTATGTACCAACAACCTACTTTTACGAGTTCATCCTACCCCAAGCATACAAGGGTTTTAGCCTAACATGGTTTTAGCGACAATAAAAGTAATTAAACAAAAAACGAACATAAACATGACGATTTGAATTAAATAACTAATAAGCATAAACTAGGGTTTATAAGAAAGAAATTAAATCTAAGAACGAAAATTAAATAAATACTAAATCAAAGGTTTCAAGGGTCAAGTATCCAAGAAAGAACGAAAAGAAAATCAAATCCAACTCTAACTACGAATTCGTAATGTAAAAACCTCAATTAAAAGTAAAAATACTCTTGCTCGAACTCTCGGTGCTCTTCTCTCTCCAAAAACTAACTCTAAGCGTGAAGTGGTGTCCAAAAACGTGTTTGGAAGGGGTATAAATAGGCAACGGGTCGAATTGAAAATTATTGGGCCAAAATCCACATTTCTCGAGTAGAGCTCGAGCACTAGGTGCACGAGCTCGTGCCACTCGATTGCTCAAATCCTCCAAAATCCAAAAAGTACATGACCCCCCGAGCTCGTGCACATAGTGCACGAGTTAATTCTACTCGAGCACTGTGCACGACCAAGCATAGCTCGAGCACAGTACACGAGCGCTCGTGCACTGAGTGCACGAGTTCTTCTTGCTTGTGTACTCCAGTGATACTTTTGCTCTCTTGAACTGATACTTTTCGTATTTTTGCCATATCTTCTCATCCGGGCATCCGTTTGAGTATATTCAAAGTCCTACGAATTCCATTTTTCGCCCTCTATACATCTATGAGCATCAAAGAGACAAATTCATTAGTTCATGAAAATAGTACTCAATTGACTCTAAATACTCATCTAAATCAATCAAAACACGGGCATTTCGAGCTCTAAAATCTAACAATTTCACGCCTAATCAACCCCCCCAAACTTACCATGTTGCTTGTCCTCAAGCAACGAAATAATAAGTCAAGTGAAATTGTTATGAATGAATCAAGAATCAAATGATGCAAGTAATCGAGCTCAAGTTTCAAAGATTGTTCACACGTATACGAACTCACCCCCTTCATCATACTCATGCAATAACAACAAGAACCACCAAGATCAAACATGGATGTACACTCAACGATGTGTTTCACTCCCTCACAAGTGTATATTAATGATAAGGGACTCACTCAATCAATCAATCACACATATCAGCAGCCATAAGCTTGTAAGCACTCTCAACCACGACCATACTCTAGAAATCAATGCCGAATCAAAAAGGACTTTTCTCAAGGTTGTAATGTAGGCTCTTTGGATAGGTGGGGTAACTATATAGGATAAGTGACTCAAGTGAATGGAGAACAGAAAATCCACTTTCAATATTTCAAGACGAGGAACAAAATACTTCAAACATCTTCATTCAACACAATTTCAATTCCTCTACTTTCAATACTTCAATTTTTTTCTTTTTCGACTCTTTTCACTTTTCAATCACTTCACTATTTTTTCTTTTTTTTTCACACAACTCACATAAGCTCATATTTCTTTTACTCTTTCTCAACTTTTTGTTCTTTCCCACAACTCAAAACTTCATCACACCCTTCTTTTATCACAACTAAACCAACATAATTCCTTTTTTCAACTTAACTCAATCCCTCCTCATTCACACTTTTCCTATTCTCCACTCGAATTGGGACAAAAAGGTTTAGGAACTTGGATAAATGTTAAAATGTGCTAGCAAACAAAATAGGTAAGAAATTTTTTGGCTAAGTGACTCATTCAAATCAAAGATGGTCTAAGATCACATTCGGTATATCAAACTAGACACAATCAAGAAGCGAGAGCGCACACAAGTTCTAGCATCCTCTAAGGTGACTACTCACTCACAAACGAAGAGATCAATTCATGCATCTTAATCTCAAAAGGCTCAAATCTCACGGCTTTCACATCCATGCTAGTCCTGGTAAATTCTCGCTCTCATCACACAAGTACTCTAAAGGAAAACTCGTAAGTACACCAGTTCCCTCTCAAAGCAACTCTAACTCATATACTCACAATAAAATTCCTAACTCAACTTCACAACTCACCAATACTCATCAAATCATACTCAAGAATAACAATCAGCAAGTAGCAATGGTTAATAGGCATAAAATAATTCAATCATCTCAATGAGTTCAACACAAATCAAAACCCGATAGTTTGAATAAGAATTCCATTACAGCCCCATAATCGACCACATAACTCAAATAAAACAGCTCACACTCAAAAGCAAGAAATAAGAAAAGAAAAGATAAGAAAAAGGGAACAGAAACTGGGGAAATTCCCATGATCCTCAAGCATCCGGAGGTGGTGGCGGGCGGTAGCTCGGGTGATCCGATCCTAAGTGGGAGACAAATAGTGTCTCCATCCATCTTCTCAAATCTGAAACCTCTGATCGGACCTCTTGAAACTCCCTTCGCATACTCGTAGCGTCCGTGTACCACTGATTCAGCGTTGTGCAAAGATGCGTAACCTCGGTTCGCAGATCTTGAATATCAGTCCTCATTCCATCCCACTGAGTCTAGGTTGGGTACCACGGCTCGGGAGTGGACACTTCAGGTGCCTCGACCTCCATCTCCTGAGGTTCTTGACCTCCTCCACCAACATCGGCCTCTTCTTCCTCAAGTGTGTTCCCTATTCTTCATACTCGTCTTCCTCTTCTTCATCGAGGTCCCGAACTCCACTGGATCTGGCTTCGCTCGTTCCTGCTGCACTCCTATGCCTCTTCTTTGGCCTTTGATCCCATAAACCGCAGTTCTCCAATCTTGTCCTGAATTTCTCCATTACCTTTATGTGGTGCGGACCGTCCATCTGTATATTCTCCTTCTTCAAACCTTTCAAGGTCACCAACTTCTCATTAGGCATCGGGAAAAACTCATCATCTCGAAGTCTCATGCAATATTTACCACTCCAATGCTCACACATCCAAGTGTGATACATATGCTCAAAATCGAGACTCTTCCATCATAAGGAGTTGTCATCGGTCTGATATCCAGGCTCTCCAAGAACGCACAAATGAGGCCCCCGCCTCGTATCCTAGAAGTCTTCGTCCCACACTTATATGGGGCCTCAATCTGCATCTCGAGGAAATCTTTTCCAAAGTCGTGCTCCCTTTGATGAAGCAAGCACCACAGTCCATACAACTCTTTTGAAGTCATTGTGCCCATTTCAGACCGAGCATAGATGGTGTTCCCTAGGATTCTTTCAAGGTATTGGATCACAGGATTCCTAATGGATGAAGCTCGGGCCATCCTCGAAGAGTACCTTCCACCTAACCCTCCGGTGATAAGCTGCCAGAATTCATCAGCTTTGAACCTACCCGATCTGTTGTTCCTGTCACCTGGTTGTGGTAAGTGCAGGGCTGTATTCACCATCCCTATCTCATAGGCGTGCCACTCATTCCTTATCATGAACCGGAAGGTGCCATCCACTTGCATCTTCACAGAGGCTAAAAATTGCTCCACTAAGTCTTGGTGAGTCTTCATGGAGACCAAAATCTCATAAAATTCCTGCATCTTGTTCCTCTCGAAAACTCTCTTGACCTCTTCTTCGATTCCCAACTACCTCATGAACTCAACACAAGGTCGCCGAGTCTTCTCCACTTTTCCAGCAACCAAATTCCAACGATAGGCGTGAGCGAACCATCTCTCCCCATACGTTAAATTATCCCAACGAGAGGGCATCAATCCCTTCCTCATCAATTCTGCAGTCAAAGCTAGCAACCCATCCCCCTCAACAAACCTATCCTCAAATTTCTTTGGAGGAGTCATTACCTAATGCGTCACAATAATTCACCAAACACAACTCATGAATATCTAAGAAAATCACAATCAAGTCAAATAATCTTTTCAAGCCAAAATTTCATCAATGGTGTACAAGGTTTCACACACGGGTGATATCATAATCTCAAATCAATTTACCATTCTCATACTCTTTCACAATTTACAAGAACTCCAAAACAACAAGTCTATCATGAAGTAACATCACATATACATGCAATTTACATGCTCAAGACTCTATTCATCACTCTCACTTCTCAATTCAATCCCAATATTCCAAATTTCACAATTCCCATGTCAATTCCTACTTTCTCTCTCTAGAAATACACAAAATGCACTCATGCAATTTCAAAATTGAAGCTTGAATTCATAAACCCATAGCATAGAGGCATCATTTATCAACAAAGAAGCAAAAACCGACAAGAAATGTGAAAATCCCCAATTCTCCTCAAGAACACATGAATCCTACTTTCTCATACTCAATCCATGCCAAATTCAAGCCTAAACTAAGAATAGAATGAAGAGAGTGAGAGAATACATACCTTTAATTGAAGAATCGAAGGAATTCGTGGAAAAACCGAATGAAAATTGAAGAACTGAGGGCAAAGAAGGAGGAATTCGAAAGTTGCAGCTTATTTTCGCCCATTGTGTGTGTAGTGTGTGTGAAAAGTGTAAAAAGAATATGAATAAAAACGTAGAAATTTCGAGCTAGGGCTTTAAAAACTGGGTTCACGCTTGCCGAGCAGTTCTCGAGCACTAAGTGCACGAGCATGTTCCACTTGAGTGCCTCGAAGTTCCAGAACCCAAAAAATGCACGAGTACTCGAGCTCGAGCACTTAGTACACGAGTTGTGTCCGCTCGAGCACACTGTACGAGTACTCGAGCACATAGTGCACGACCTCGCTCAGCTCGAGCATAATACTCGACCACTCGACCACTTAGTGCTCGAGCAAGGCTGCTCGAGTACTTTCACTTCCCAAGCTCGAATTTCAACCTTTTCGATCCGATTTACGAGAATTAACGACCAACACGCGTACTAACCTGGAAAACTCCTCGATTTAAGCCCGATCGCTCATTCGAACAAGGAGTTGGGGTCTCTTCCAACGTGTTTTTCACGAACCAAGCTAATTCAAGTCACACTTATGCACTCACACTTAATTCGATCCAACTAACCTCATGCATCAATATTTTCGAAAAATTTTGACCAAATTTTTCGTTCGAATTTCGTGTACAACTCGAAGTACGAATGTATACCCCCCCAAACTTTGTTCTTGCTACGCAATAATAAAGTTTGAAAAGAATGAGTACGAACGAGTACGTACACTAAATTCTCATGAACTTAATTCAAGATCAATGCAAATCAATGAACAAATAAAAACACCACCCCCCCCAAACTTCGACTTCGCAAAGAGGTCTATGTTCGGGGTCCGGGTTACCTCATACACCACGATTGAATGCTTTACTACTCGGCACATCTCCATCTTCATGAATTGTTTTTCCTTTGACTCAAATACTCGAATCAAGCACCACGAGCCAAGCCTACACCAAAAATCTCAACAAATGAGGTTAACACATACGATTCACACAACGACAAAATGAACAAAATACATAAAAGCAAGTAAAAATGGATTGCCTCCCATTTAGCGCTAGTTTTAAGGTCCTAATGCCGGACCGAGCTCGAAGGAGCTCACGAGATTTGAGACTCTGAAATAAGTCCCTTACTCTCATAAGAGAAGTTGTAGAATTTCTTTACTCGATGCCCGTTCACCATGAATACATGTCCATCCTCCTTCTCGACTTCAAGGAATCCACGGCACCATTGACTTGAACCGAAAATGCTAACTTTTTCCTAGTAGTTTCTCTGCAAGCGTACGGGTTCAATGTAGTATAAGCAGGTATAGCGACCAAGTATATCGTACCACGGGATGGAATGTATGCGAATAGATCCCTGAAGTTCTATGCGTCGTAATTAATATGAGTGCGTATTTTTGGATTTTTAAAGAAATTAATTCTAACTAAATTAAACTAATTAAGCCAAAGAATGAATAAAACTAATTAACTAAGGGTTGTGTGCGAATATGAATGGGTGATGCTCAGGATAGGAATCCCTTTGTATAATAACGGAGTTGGTACATAATCAAAATAACCGTGATGTGCAAGAAATAACCTAAGTAAAAGATTGTAAGATGAAAAGTTCAAGAATTATACCCTAATACTTTATCCTATCAATCGACTTCACTAATCCACTCTTATGAACTTTCCTCACAACATACGGCCCATTCCACTTGGACTTAAGCTTTCCACCGAACAACTTCATCCTCGAATTGAATATGAGGACTTGATCTCCCACTTGGAACTCCTTTTCCTCAATCGAGCATCATGCCATTTCTTAGTATTCTCCTTGAAAATTCGGGCATTCTCATAGGCACTGTCTCGAAACTCCTCCAACTCATGCAATTGAAGTAGTCTCTTCTCACCCACCAAGGCACTATCAAAATTTAGCTTCTTGATTGCCCAATAAGCCTTATGCTCCAACTCCACGGGCAGGTGACATGCCTTTCCAAAAACTAATTGGTAAGGAGACATACCAAGAGGTATTTTGAAGGTTGTCCTATATGCCCACAGCGCATCATCAAGCTTCAATGCCCAATCCTTCCTACTAATGCTCACCGTCTTCTCAAGGATCTCCTTGATTTGACAATTCGATACCTCTACAAGACCGTTAGATTGAGGATGATAAACAGTAGAGACTCGATGACTTACCTCATATTTTGACAGCAACTTCTCCATCCACTTGTTCACAAAGTGACTACCCCCATCACTAATCAAAGCTCTTGGGACTCCATATCTAGCAAAAATATTCTTCCTCAAGAACTCAATCACCACTCGGGAATCATTCACTCTTGTAGGGATAGCTTCAATCCACTTTGAGGCGTAATCGACGCACACGAGAATATACAGGAATCCATTGCTAGGAGGAAATGGACCCATGAAATCAATCCCCCATACGTCAAATACCTCGACTTCCATGAATACGTGCAGCGGCATCTCGTCCCTCTTAGTAATAGAGCCAAATCGTTGGCACTTATCACACCTCTTAACCCATTCCATGCAATCTTTCAAGAGAGTTAGCCAATAAAAACCAGATTGAAGCACCTTCCTTCCGGTCTTCTCTCCACCCAAATGTCCTCCACATGGCAAGGCGTGACAATGCCTAATGATATCACTCCACTCCTCCTCTGGCACACACCTTCTCAACACATGATAAATCCCTCTTTTTAATAAGTATGGATCGTTCCAAATAAATTCCCGAACTTTCTTCAAAAACGCCTTCCAGTGCAACGAGACCATCTCCACCGGTAACTCTCCACTTGCTAAATAATTAGCATAATCAGCAAACCACGGCGCTTTCCCTTCTACTCGATATACCGGAATATTCCCTAAACCAAACAGCTTCTTGTCCGAAAATTCATCGTTCACCTCTCGATCTTCCACCGTGTTTTCCTTGGTAAGCTCCAACCTCGAAAGATGATCAGCTATCACGTTCTCGTATCCCTTCTTGTCTCGAATCTCAACATCGAATTCCTGGAGTAATAGGATCCAACAAATGAGATGGGGTTTTGCATCCTTCTTGCTCATAAGATATCGAATCACTGCGTGGTCCGTATATACTATTGTTTTCGTCCCTACTAAGTAGGGCCGAAAATTTATCAAAGGCATACACGACTGCTAACAGCTCCTTTTCGGTTGTAGTGTAGTTCACTTGAGTAGAATTTAGCATCTTCGAGGCATAGTAAATAGCGTGAAAATGCTTCTCTCGAATCTGCCCCAAAGCAACCCCCATCGCAAAGTCGCTCGCATCACACATAAGCACAAACGGGCTAGACCAATCCGGGTCACAAGTATCAGGGCATTAACCAACGCTTCTTTCAACCTGTTAAAAGCCACTAAACACTCATTAGTAAACTTAAAGGCGACTTCTTTTTCAAGAAGCCACGAAAGGGATTTAGCAATTTGTGAAAAATCTTTTATGAAATGTCTATAGAATCCCGCATATCCTAGAAATGATCGAATCCCCTTCTCGGTCGAAGGTGCTGGAAGCTTCTCAATAGCAATCACCTTCGCCTTATCAACCTGGATACCTTTTGAGGACTCATGATGTCCAAGAACAATACCCTCTCTCACCATGAAGTGACACTTCTCCCAATTGAGCACCAGATCCGTCTCCTCACACCTGCTTAAAACCATTCAAGATTTGTTAGACAATTATCAAACGATTCCCCGTAGATGGAGAAGTCGTCTATAAAAACCTCCATAATCTTTTCTATCAACCCATGAAAGATAGCCATCATACACCTTTGAAAGGTGGCGGGTGCATTACACAACCCAAACGGCATCCTCCTAAAAGCAAAAGTCCCATAGTAGTAGGTGAAGGTGGTTTTCTCTTGATCCTCGGGGGCTGTCATGATCTGATTATACCCCGAATACCCATCTAAGAAACAGTAATACTCAAAACCACCTAATCTATCAATCATCTTATCAAGGAACGGTAGAGGAAAGTGATCCTTACACGTTGCCTTGTTCAACTCCCTATAATCTACACACACACGCCATCATGTCACTAATCTAGTGGCTATCAATTCATTAGACTCAGTCTTAATCACCGTGGTACCCCCCTTCTTAGAAACTACGTGTAACGGACTCACCCATGGACTATCAGAAATCGCAAAGATCATGTTGCTATCTAACAGCTTTAAAACCTCCTTATGTATCACCTCTTGAATTACCGAATTAACTCTATGTTGATTTTGCACTACAGCTTTTCTACCACCCTCTTCTAGTCTAATCCTATTCATGCAAATGGAAGGACTAATTCCCTTAATATCCACGGTCGACCATCCTATAGCAGATTTGTGCTTACGAAGCACTACTAAAAGTCTCTCAAGTTGATCATCAGATAAAAAGGTAGATACGATTACCGGATACTTATCGGTCTCATCCAAGTAGGTATATTTGAGGTGATCGGGGAGTGGTTTCAACTCCTTGTTTGCCTCCAATGGTGGCGCCTTATCGAACATCTTCTCGAAAGTAGACTCCTCAGCTTCCAAATCGTCCTCATCATCTACATTCTTCATCTCCAAGAACTTGACATCTCCATAATGTCAAAATAATCAAGATCATAAGAATCATAAGATAGATCGTCAAGGATAGGATAATCAAACTGATGAACATAGAAAGAGCAAGGGTCTAGAAGTGTGTCTTCAACACAAGTGTCCATGATGTCAATAAAGTGACACCTCTCCTCTCCCATGGGGTATTTCATAGCTTCATAAATAGCTATCTTCACTTCTTGATCATCAACTTTGACCGTAATCTTCCCATTCGCCACATCAAGTACCATTCTGGTTGTGGCTAGAAACGGACTCCCTAAAATCAGCGGCACATGCTCATCCTCCTCCATATCGAGTACCACGAAGTCGGCGGAAAAAACGTGATTCTCCACCGTCACTAGAACATCCTCCACCACTCCTTGAGGTCTAGTGATAGACCTATCAGCAAGCTGGAGAGTCATCATCGTGGGTTGAAGCTCACCCCCTTCTAACTTCTTGAACAACGAAAGAGACATCAAATTAATGCTCGCCCCTAGATCACACAAAGCTCATTTCTTGATCCCGTTCCCGATATCACATAAGATTGTAAAGCTGTCAGGATCCTTCAACTTGGGAGGAAACGCCTTGTGCACCATAGCACTCACCTCGTGGTTCAAGTGCACTAGCTCAGATCCATCCACTCTACGTCTCTTCGCTATCAAGTCCTTCAGGAACTTGGCGTAGTTGGGCATCTGTTCCAAAGCATCATAAAAAGGAATGTTAATATGTAACTTTTTAAAAACATCAAGGAATTTTACAAACTTTTAATCTAGTTTCTTTTTCATAAACCGTTGTGGATATGGGACATATATCACAGATTTGGGTACCCCCCATTCATACCTCTCAGTTTCTTTCACATTCTTCCTTGCTTCCTTCGCCTTCTTCCACTTTGGGACTCTCTCAATCTCCTCAATGCCTTCCTCAAGGTTTTTTCCCTTCTGAGACTCATCCATATCTTTACTTTTCTGAGTGCCTTCACCCTCAATCCCTTTCTCAATTTCTTCCTCCTCAATCTCATCTCTAACTTCCTCAGGCTCTTTTCCTTCTATCTCAACTTCTTCTTGGGGCATCTCTGAGTCAGCAGGCATCTGAGGACCATCATATTTGGTCCCACTTCTCAACTTAATAGCTTTGCATTGCTCCTTTGGGTTTCCCTCGGGCATTGAGGGATACTTGCCCGGCTCTCTCGTCTGAGACTTTGCAATTTGACTGATTTGATACTCGATAGAAGTGAACCTACGGTTGTTCTCTTGTTGAGCTCTATTTAGATCAATGTCCCTTCTTTGGAGTTCTTGATCACGCTGATCACCTTTTCTTATGCAACTCTTTCACATCATACTCCAATGAGGACAAGCTCTTGCTTCCTTCCTCCACCTTCTGAAGGATAGCTCTCAACATCTCCTCAGTTGAGGAACCACCTTCTCCACCCGGGGGTTTTGAACCTGGATCAACACCTGGAGGAACTGTGATTCCGGCCTTCGGATTGGCATATGAGAAATTTTCGTTCTTCCTCCATTGGTTCTGAGGAGGTTGTTGGCTTCCTTGATATCCTTGGTTATTCCTCCATTGATTCTGAGGAGGTTGTGGACCAGGTGGTATAAATGGTTGGCCATAAGAAGGTCTTCCAAATTGATTGCCACCTTGTGGGTACCCGCCTTGGTTATAATTAGGCATTCCCATGTAGTTGGCCTCCTCTTGCTGACTTGTGGGTTGGTCCACTTTCTCACTCACTACGGTATTCCCTCCAACCAAATTTTGTCCAATCTCGAGGTTGCTTATCTTCTCCATCATCGCCATCAACAGCTTCCCCGTTCCCCCATTCTCCTCCAACTGATATGCTCTCTGAAATTCTGGGTCCTCGTTCCATTGCCCGGCATTCGTGACAATATTATCAACAATCTCTCTGCACCTAGTTGTACCATGGTTCAGAAATGCTCCACTAGCACATACATCAAGATGGGCTTGACCAGCCTTGCTGGCTCCACTGTAGAAGAAAGCCATGATATCCCCCTCATTATACCCGTGCTGCGGGCACTCAATGAGCATGTTAGAGTATCTCTCCCAAGCCTGACGTAAGTCCTCTCCTGGCTTCTGTCGGAAAGACGAGATCTCTATCCTTGCTCTGATCGTTCTCGACGGAGGGTAGAATCGCTCGAGGAATAGACGCTCGAGCTCAGCCCATGTGGTTACACCTTGCCGTGGGAGCGTGTTATCATACCACTCATTTGTTATTCACGTTAAAGAGAATGGGAACAGCATGAGCCTCTTGGCATATTCAGACATGCCGTTATAATTGAAAGTCGAGGCAATCATCAGAAAACTCCTCAGATGAGTATGAGGATTCTCCTTCCCGGCCTCCTCCTTGAATTGATTCTCAGTAAGTAGCTTTAGGATTCCTGGGGAAATTGAGAAGTTGTTTGCCTCTACTGGAGGCAATGCCACTCCATCATAATACCGTTGCGGCTGTGCCGCAAACCTTCCTCGGATTGCTATGTTATGATCGGCGTTCTGAGGAACGTGCTGAGGATAGACGGGTGGATTAGGTACTTGCTGGATTGGTGGTTGGTTATAAGCAGGAGGTGGAGGATACAGTTATGGTGGATAAGGATATGGTGGGTATGGGTAAGGATAAGGTGGGTTGTTTTGTGGGTAGACATGGTTGTTCTGAGGATTTTGGACAAAGTTGTGAGCTGGATTGTTTTGATTGTGTGTACCCGGGTTTTGGCTCTGGCTTTCCCCTGACGGGACTTGATTCTTACTGTTATTCCCTCCAGTGCCCTCAACCCGTTCTACTTCCTGATTAAACTTAGCTGCAGCATCATCCAACTCATTACTGAGGTCCATGTTATCGTTCTCTCCTCCGGCAGTGTTCATCCTTCTTAAAAAGGCTCGATTTCTTCTTGTTATCGTCTCAGGATCAAGCTGTATTCTCTCCTCGCTCGTATCTCCTTGCGAGCGTGTTTTCATAAACCTGAAATACTAACAGAAGAATCAAAATGCAACTGCCGAACACTTAAGAATTAAACAGTAAAATAAAGCACTCACTACTAACTACTAAGCTATCTCCAAGTCATACTCAAATGACATACATCGATGTTGGTCCCACTAGATTGATAAATTGCGGAAGCTTTAAATTAAATGTCTTAGACAACTTCTTCTTACAAGAGCAAACTATAATAAACAGGAATTTAAATGCAGAAAATATTAAATAAGACCGGATATATAGTGGTTCGGATCTGAATATCCTACGTCCACTCTCCCTTGATCAAAGGGGTCTCACTATCCAACCAACAGCCAACTTACTTACTGGAATTGTGAAGTACCAGTTCCTTCTTACAAACTCTTTAGATCTAACTTCGATCTAAAGATCAACAACCTTCAACCTTATCTTGTAGATGAACAGGTTGAGGTCCAACAACTCCTTAAGAGTGAATAAGTAATTAAGAATAGAATAAGAGTGCTATGTGCTTGATAAACAAGAGCTTGAATGTATCTTCGTGCGCGTATATATCTCTCTAGAGCTTTTTCGTGTGATTGCACTCTTGTATTTGTAGAGGGGATTAGGGTTAGCCGTTGGAGAGCTAATCCAATCAGATCCTCTATTTAAGGAAGCTTCAATCAATCAATTCCCTAATTGATTGATTGGGTTGGTGGGATCCTTGGATTGATTGTCTTCAAATACTTTCCAATCCGATCTTGTTGACTTTAGTTGAATCACCAACGGTCAAATGCTTCCTTTGCCAAACTCTGATTCTCTCCAGAGAAGGCAAGACCAGACACCAGGCAACCTCGGTGTCTTCTGGTCCTGATCTGGTTAACAACCAGAATACTCAGTAGAAATAGGGGATCAAACTGAGCATCTTTTGTTTCACCAGACTCGTCTGGTCCGGACTCGTCTGGTCTGGGGAAATGTCCTCTGCCTCTGGTCAGATCTCATCTGGTGAAGTCTTCTGGTGGAGTCCTCTGGTGAAGTCCTCTGGTGGGGTCTTCTGGTGACTATTCTGGTGAAGTCTTCTGGTCTGGCAGTTCCCCCTAGACAAAGTCCTAATCTAGATCATCATCTGGCTAACAGGTCCAGATGGTCCTATTACATCTTCTGGTTTGTTTTAACTCATCAAAACTAGACAATAATTTTCCTAACAATTTCCCCCTTTTTGATGAAGTTAAAACACTACCAGAACTGATCAAAACATAAGACTTAAGCAAGAAAACAATAAAGGATAAGACCTTAGAATAGATCTTATCTGGCAAACAATTAAGACAACAAGAGGTTGTCTTTTGAATAGAGAAGATATGATATTTTCATTAATAAAAAAGGACAAGATGATTACAAGTTACATTGAAGTTCAGAGTCCTATTCTATGCATATCTCCTGTTTTCCTTGGGCACAAGAAACCAGTCAAGGAACCTATCCTGGACGGCCTTCGACTCTGCAGAAGATGTTGGAGTGAAGTTCACCAATACCTTGGTCTTGCACAATCTCTTCAGCTCAGCCCAATCAACCTGGTCTCCTACCATGGGAGTGTTGAGATAAGTGAACTCAGGAGCAGTCACCTCCAGGTTGAACTCAATGGTAGAGTCCATCAATTGCTTGTACAAATCTGCATCATAAGCTTGCATCCATGAGTGAAAGGTTCTGTTGATCAGCTCATCATCATCTGGTGCTGGCCTCTGGATATAATGTTGGATGAACCAGAGAGTCTTTGCGTCCTTCCATTTCTCAATCAAGGGCACAGGCACAGTAGAGTCAAAAGACCCTTCTGTCCTGAGAGGCAGAATGTTCATCACCTCAATAGGAGCTTTCCTCCTCTGACTGGAACCACATGCACCAGAAGGAACACCAGCTTCTCTGCTCTTCTTATTTTGCCTCCTAACATATCTGAGCCTCTGCTCTTCATCTATGTTCTTCCTGATCCTTGCTTGCTTCTCCTCTGGAGTCTCTTCCTTGTATCTCTTTTGTGCTTATTCAACAACAGTCTCAAGGAAGCTTTTCTTGACTTTCCTGATCTTCCTCTTTGCAGGTCCAGAGATAGAAATGGGATCCTGCTCTGCTTCAGACTCCTCTTCTGCAGCAAGCTGCTTAGCCATGGTAAGTGATTTGAACTCCTCTTTCTTCTTCTTCTGCAGCTCTGCCTGAGCCAAGGTGTTCTCCAGCAGGTCCAGACGAGCTCCATGGCTAAAAAGAGTTTCATTTGTGGTCTTCGCCAGATCAGTTCTGGCCTTCTCTTCCTCCTTTTTAACTTCATCAAGGAGGGGATCCACTACCTGCCTTATAAGATCAGGCAAGGCAGTGTTGGAGGAAGAGTGAAGATCACGTAGCTGCTTTGCCTCCTCCAGATAGACTTTTGATTCAGCAACAAGCCTTTCCTGCTTCTCTAACATCTCCTGGAGGGAGTCCTTCATCTTAGCAGTCTGGATCATCTGGCTGGCCATCTCAACCTTCAGCACAGAAACTGGCCTCATCTGCTCCAGCACGTTCTCCTGGAGCTGCTTCTGGCTGTGCATAACATCCAGCTTGACAAAGAGGCCATTTGCCTTGAAGGAAGCCTTGACTTCAGCCAGAGTAGACTTGATTTGCTTAAGAAAGATCCTCCTCTCCTGCCGGATCTAGTGCTCTATCATAGCAGGGGCCATGTGTTGAATTGCTTTAGAGAAGCGCCCTATCTGCATGATATGTTCATTAAAGAACGTCTTCATCTTCTGGAGTACGGCAGGAGACATCTCAAAGTCTTCGTCGTCTGAATACAACTCTGGAGGGAAGACAAAGTGAGGCCCAAACTTGTAAGAGGGGCCCTCTGGAGTGAGCATTACCCCTCTCTGGATGAGCAGGGTGCGAATCAAGATCTTGGCTGCACCAGGGGTCTCCAGCTCAGCTGGGTTCTGAATATTCATCTTCTGCTTCAGCTCAATCTCCCAAGCAGTGAAGTTGAAGGAACCCATTTCCTCAAGCAACAGCATAAGGTCCTCCACATCTTCAAGTCTGGCCTTGCTCCAGACCTTGGCATCAGTCAACTCTGCCAGAAGTGGTAAGTGCTCCAAAAGGATTGGGAAGTGCTCTCTTAGCCTGAGCTGAGCACTTACACTCATACTCTGCCTAATGGGACCCATTTCTGCAGATGAGAAAGTGGAGGGTTTGGGCCCAGAGGCAGAGGAGGAAGGTACTAAGTTAGCAGGCTCAAGTGAAGCTTCCTCATCTTCACTATCATCGCTTGTTAAACAGGTGGGAGAAGGGGGAGGGGCAGGGAATCCCAGAGCCATAGAAATGGTTGGGTCCTGGTCTGTATGGGATTGGGGAGGGGTAGGATTATGAGAGGTGGAGGTGGAAGGAATGGGTTGCTCTGCACCAGAAGAAGTTGGGATCTCTGGTACAGAGGGTGGGATAGGAATTTGTGTAGTGGAGGTGTTTGGAAGGGGAATATCTGCACCAGAAGAGGTTGATGGCACCTCTGGTATAGAAACTGGAGGAGAGGGATTTGTATTTAGAGGTATGTGGGAAGGTGGGGGAGAAGGTGTTTGAGGGATGGCTGAAGTAGTGTATATTGGTGTGTCTGGTAAGGTTTGCTCTGGTGATGATATAGGGGCACCAGGAGTAGAAGAGATGGGTTGTGTTTGGGTGTCTGGTGGAGAAGTAGTGGGGTAACAAGGTTAACATGATCAGAGGGGGGAAAAGAAGATGGGTTGGAAGGGTTTACCTCTGCTGAGTCAACATCAGCAGGCACAACAGACTCTGGAGCAGAAGCATCCTCCATCATCTGAGAAGCCTCATCAATTGCCTTCTCCAAGGCCTCTCCAAGATCAGAGCCAGAGTCTGACTCTTGAAGAATGGCTCTATTGGCCTTGGATTTCTTCTTAAGAGGCTCAACCTCTTCTTCCTCTGATGGCTCATCCACCAGAAGAGTTTTCTTGGCCTTTCTGCTTGATCTGTGCTTCTTAGCAGAGCCTCTCTTGGCCTCCTCTGGCCTCTTCCTCTTGGCTGCTCCAGCCTTCTTAGCCTCTTCACCCTTCTTCTTCAGGATATTTAGAAGGGGAATCTGGTCCTCCTCTGAGGAACCAGAGAAAACAACTGTTGAGGAACCAGTTGCTCCAGCAGCTTGCTTCGTACTCTGTTGTTTCTTCTGCTGCTTCTGCCCCTTAGCAGGTGAGGGAATGGCTTGAAGGGGAGGGGCAGGAATAGCTTCTTCTCCATCAGAATCAGGATGGCCATGAAGAGGACCATCCTTTGAAAACAAAATCTTAGACTTGTGAAACCCTCTACACCAAGACTCCTTCCATTTCTTCTCTGGAAGCAATGAGTCCAAAATTAGAGTCAGTTTCGTTCCCAACGAAACATTAGCAGTGAAGTAGTATTGCAACTCCCCTGGCTGTGAAGGGCACGCCTCCTTCTCACCTTCAATCTATTCTTCCTCAAAACATCCCAAAAGAATTCAGCCCAGTTGCATTGAACTCCATCAAACAGGGCACGCATCACACACATTCTGCCATTGAAAATGGCATCCGTGCTGTGATTTTCACACATCAGGACCTTCACCACTATATCAAAAAGAACCTTGAATTTTTGCCTCAAATGCTTATCTAAAAATCCTTTTGTGATGTTCTGGCAGGAGGAACGAGCAAAAAGCTTGAAAGAACCAATAATATCATCCTCCTTGTAAGTCAAAGGATCTACGCCTTCTGCTGAAATGTTCTCAAATAACGCACAAAAATCCTGCTTGGAAAACACCAGATCTTCTTTGTTAATCTTTGACGAAATGTGATCTTCATGAATCTTCATACGAACCAGAAACTGGGCCGCATAACCGTCTAGAGTGCGAAAATCTCTGGGGACTGTGGAAATCAACTTCTCTACGCCGGATCTCCCTAGTAACTCCAAAATAGCCAGCGCAGATGAGTTCTTGATGGTGTAGAAGTCAACCACCATCTCCGTTTTTAATTTCTTCATCATCAGTTCATGATCGAAGTTGCACGAAGGGGCCATTGCTGTGAGAGAGAGAGAGAGAGAGAACTTTGCAGAGAGAAAAGGTTAGGGCTTTGAGAATATGGAAACGTGAAAAGACAAATTGAAAGAAATTTGATTTAAATAGGGCAAGACGCGTGGCTTAACTAATAAATGAAGTGTGAACGCGTGTAATAGCAAATTTAATTTAGGGAACAAAATCAATTTTTGAATTGATTGACATATTGCACAACGATTAAATCTGATGGCCACGATGAAAAGGCGAGATACAGATTTAATCTGGTGCGTAGGCGTGGTCATTGGGACTGGGCATAAAGGGTTTTTGTGGTAGTCAAGAGAAAAAGCGAAATGATTGCCTAGGCCCTATACCCTAGTCTTAAATACACTCTGAAGTTGAAACGTTTTGAGTGTACTTACTAATTTGAAAAGTGTATCCCAATGATCAGAGGCCAGAGAAGTAAAAGCATACCTGTCACCTGATATTGTAACCAGATGATACCACAGCTAGTCTGGTGTTACATCTCCTCTGATGGAACCCATCTGGTCCTGGTCAGAGAAGACTTTGGTCTTTTCTTGAATCTGACTCAGCACCTCATCTGGGACAAGTGTCACCTGGTGCATACCTCGTCTGGAGATGTAACTTCTCTGATTTGTCTAATCTGCAGACATGTTAGTTTCAAATAACAAAGAATATGCAGTAAGGTATAAATAAAGGATACTTCTCTGATGTTCCCCCTAAAACAATTCTGTCTCTGGATCCAATAATCCCAACTCAAAAGCTAACTCTCTGAATCTGGTCTCAGCCAAAGGCATAGTTAATATATATGTTCTCTGCTTCTCTGTTGCAATCTTTTCCATCCTTATATCTCTCTTCTCAACATGATCTCTGATAAAATAATGCCTTATATCAACATGTTTACACCTGGTATGAAGAACTGGATTCTGGGTGATGGCAATTGCACTATTACTATCACAGAATATAGGAATATCCTTGGCTCTAATCTGGTAGTCCCTAAGCTGTTGACTAATCCAGAGTAGTTGTGAACAACAGCTCCCTGCAGCCATGTACTCTGCTTCTGTTGTAGATGTAGCAACTGAAGTCTGCTTCTTAGAAAACCAAGATACCAATTTATTCCCTAAAAATTGGCATGTTCCACTTGTAGACTTTCTATCTATTCTGCATCCACCATAGTCTGAATCTGAATAACTACTCAATTCCAAATTGTCATCTGCAGGATACAATAATCCTAAGTTCACTGTTCCCTTAAGATATTTCAAAATCTTCCTAGCTGCTTCCAAATGACTTTTCTTGGGATTAGCTTGAAATCTGGCACACACTCCTACAACAAAGGTAATGTCTGGTCTGCTTGCAGTCAGGTACAGAAGAGAACCAATAAGAGCTCTGTACTGAGTCTGGTCCACACTCTCTCCAGACTCATCTGGATCCATGTTGAAATTTGTCATCATAGGAATCTTGGCTGCTTTGTTAGATCCTACTCCAAATTTCTCTAACATGTTTCTGATGTACTTTGCCTGATTTATAAAAATTCCCTTCTCTGATTGCTTTACCTGCAAACCTAAAAAGTAATTCATTTCACCCATCATAGACATTTCAAACTGGCTCTGCATGAGATCACCAAACTTCTCACACAGATTCTTGTTAGGGGATCCAAATATAATGTCATCAACATATATTTGGACCAGAAGGATGTCTTTTCCTTCTTCTTTCCTAAACAAGGTCCTATCAATCTTACCCTTAGAAAAACCATTGTCCAGAAGAAATTGAGATAGAGTGTCATACCATGCTCTGGGTGCCTGCTTCAGCCCATAAAGAGCTTTCTTAAGCTTAAACACCTTGTCACCTTGTTCAAAACCAGGAGGTTGTTCCACATACACTTCCTCAATGAGAATCCCATTAAGAAAGGCAGATTTCACATCCATCTGGTATACTTTGAACTTCATGTGAGCAGCATATGCTAAGAACAATCTGATGGCTTCTAGTCTGGCAACAGGAGCAAATGTCTCATCATAGTCTATTCCTTCAGACTGAGAATAGCCCTGGGCCACTAGCCTTGCCTTGTTCCTAGTAATGACATCATTCTCATCTTTCTTATTTTTGAAAACCCACTTAGTGCCTATCACCTTTTGATGTCTTGGTCTGTCTACCAGCTCCCAAACATCCTGTCTGGTGAATTGATTCAATTTCTCCTGCATAGCCACAATCCAATTTGAATCTTTCAGTGCTTCCTTGATATTCTTGGGCTCAATCAAGGACACATAGCAACTGAATAAGGCAGCTAAGTTAAGAGTTCTCCTAGTCTGGACACCCTTAGTTGGATCTCCAAGGATCAGGTCATTGGGGTGATCAACCAGGGTCCTCATTCCCGTGGTCTTGCCTGGTTGATCATCTTCTGCAGTGCCTTGGTGATTATCACCTCCTGCAGAAGAGCTTCCCCCTACAGGAGTTCCAACCTCTTCTGGTTCTGCTCCTTGTGAAGGCTTCTGCTTCAGAGAACCAGGAGATGGGTCACCATCTGAGTCTGAGTCTGAATCTGAATCAAGAATGGTGGATTGACTTTGATTACTCTGGGAATAGTCTGATTCTGGGTCTCATCAGAAGACTTAGAATCCACCTTGCACTCAAAAGCAGATTCATCAAAAACAACATGAGGTGTTTCTTCCACACAAAGTGAATTCTTATTAAAAACTCTAAAGGCTTTACTGGTGCTGGAATATCCTAAGAATAATCCATCTGCCCCTTTAGCATCAAAAGTTTTTAATTTAGATTTCCCATTGTCATGGATGAAACACTTACATCCAAATACATGAAAGTATGAAACAGATGGGGTTTTACCTTTCCATACCTCATATGGAGTCTTATTATGTCTCTGGGCAATTAGGCATCTGTTCTGAGTGTAGCAAGCTGTATTAATGGCCTCTGCCCAAAACCTTTGTGGAGTGTTGTACTCTGCCAGAAGAGTTCTTGCAGCCTCTTTAAGGGTTCTATTCCTCCTTTCTGCTACTCCATTTTGTTGGGGTGTTCTGGCAGCAGATGTCTCATGAAAAATCCCATGGTCCTTGCAGTAATCTGCAATGTGTGAATTCAAAAACTCTGTCCCTTTATCACTTCTGATTCTGACTATGCTCTGGTTCTGCTCATTCTGAATCTGCTTGAAGAATTCTGGCAGCTTAGTGATAGTTTCATTTTTCTTAAACAAGAACACTACCCAAGTGTATCTTGAAAAGTCATCTACTATCACCAGGGTGTACTTCCTTCCACTGAAACTAAGAGGGGAAACAGGTCCAAACAGGTCCATGTGAAGTAGTTGAAGTACTCTGGTTGTGGTTGTGTTCTGGACATCCTTAAAGGAAGTCTTGGGTTGTTTACCCTTCTGGCATGAACCACAAACCTGATTCTTCTTAAACACTTCATTAGGAAGACCTCGAATAAGACCTTTTCTGGCAATCTTGTTCAGTGTTTTGAAGTTAAGATGACACAATCTCTTGTGCCAAATCCAGCTGTTCTCTGCAGACCCTTTTGCAACCAGGCAAGCATTTCTTGGGCAACTGCTAAAATCTGCAAGATAAATGTTACCCTTCCTCAAGCCTATTAGCAAGATATCATTATAATCAGTAGAAAAGACAGTGCAAGAATCACTAGAGAACTTCACTGAGTATCCTCTGTCACAGAATTGGGATACTGAAAGCAGATTATGCTTGAGTCCTTCAACATAGTAGACTTCATCTACAGATACACCATTAAAGGTCAACTTTCCAACTCCTCTGGTGACTCCATAGTTGTTGTCACCAAACATCACTCTTGGCCCATTCAATGGCTTGAAATCTTGAAGATTATCTTTCTGGAAGGTTATGTGCTTGGAACATCCACTATCAATGTACCAGACATGGTTGCTTGAAAGTCCTTTCTCCAATGGGCTCTTATCTACCTGCAGAGAAATCAATTAGGTCCCCTACTAGTGCTGGGTCCTGATTGGTTAGTTGCAGGTTTTGTAGGAATCCATAGATAAAGATCATCCCTTGTTGGATGAGGGGATCTTATCTTCCTTCCAAATCTATCTACCAGAACATGTCCTCTTACAATGACATATTGAGCTACTGGTCTTATAAGGACACCTTTCCTATAAACAGGTCTGGTGTACCTTTTCTCAAATCTGGCCTTTGGAATGGCCTGCCTCAAAGACATGGTCTTAAAGGTCTGGTTGTAAGGGTACATCCTAGAAGAACCATCTCTGGTGTCATAACTACCCAGATCAGTTGGTTTTCTATAGATGGGTCTGGAAGACCTCCTCTGGTTCTGAAGATTGGATATATTCTGATGATAGAATTTCTTCTGAGGTTTCCTGTTCTGGAATCTTCTTGGAGCATTCCACCTTTGAGATCCCTGATTCTGATTGAGGTTCTCTGGTTCAGTATACCTCATCTGGTATCTCCTATTCTGATTGGATTTCCTCTTAGAGTCTCCTTTTTTAGGTCCCCTAATCTGCTTAGGTTCAACTCTTTTAGGATTCCTCTGAGGTTCTCTAATCAGATTAGGCATCTGAACAGAACCATCAATCTTCATAGGTTCTCTTTTCTGACTTGTATGCTCTAGAATTTTTCCTTCTAGAACATTCACCTCTTCTGGATTATGTTTTGAATTATTAGCAGGGGGTCCCATTTCCAACCAGGTCTGTGAACCACCATGCGATCAGAAGGATCCTCTTCATTCCGGAGTTCCACAAGTTCACCAGATCTTATAGACTTGTCTTTAGTAAAGCAATATTTATGAGATCTTTTAATAATTCCAGGATATCCTAAACCACTCTTATCATTTATGCGTTGAGAAGATCCTGAAATAATAGATAGGACATCTGGTTTCAAGGAATCTTCTCTGGGCACAGGTAACTCAATAGTTTGCTCAACTTGTTTTCCCTTGATAAGAGTCTGGTATTTGGCTCTAAGCTCATTGAGCTCATCCTCCTGAGAATTCTTTTCCTTCATGATTTGATCTACCAGAGTATCTCTTTCTTTGATCTTATCCTGAAGTTCAGAGACTTCTTTGGAATGATCTTTTATGAGTTCTCTGGTGGATTTTTGTTCATGAGATAAGGATTGAACTTCAGTTCTGAGCCTACCATTCTCTTTCTCAAGTTTTTGACATAATTGAACACAATTTTGGAGATCTGATAGCATTTACTGCATATCAGACTCTCTGGAGTTACCAGATGAGTTAGAGGATTCAGTATATTTGGAATTTGATAAAACTAAGGTAGTTTCTTGTACCTCATTGATGTCTGCCATCAGACATACATCGTCATCAGACCCGAAATCAGAAGAAGAATAGCTGGAACTAGTATCCTCCTCCTCTGCTTTTGCCAGCAATGCTCTCTTATCTGCATATCTCCTATCTCTCTTAATCCTTTTCTCTTCTCTTTCCCTAGGAGTAAGTTGAGGACAATCATAACTGTAGTGACCAGTCTTGTTGCATGTGTAGCAGGCATTGTCTCCTCTAGGACTAGGACTTGGCTCTCTCCTCCTCTGGTTGTAGTCTGATCTGGCTGGGCTACTCTCTCTCCTCTGGTAGTCAGGTCTGCCAGAGCTACCATCCCTCCTCTGATAATCTGATCTCCCAGAGCTGCCAGGGTTGTCATCTCTCCTCCTTTCTGGAGTTTTGAATCTGGTCTCCCTTGAGTCTCCAGATGTCTTCTCCTTTTCTGCAGGCTTGAAGGAACTCTTCCTGTCTCTGGTAGACTCCTTCCAATGCCTTTTGTACCTGCCATATTTTGAACTCATTTTATCCAATTTACATGTTAGAAGTGCTACCTGCTCCTTGAGGCTCAAGTCATCTGCAGTAGACTCCTTTGGCTTGACATCAGGCTTGATAGTTGAAGAGAATGCAACTCCTTTCTGACCAGAAGAGGAAACCTCTTCTGTTTGATCCTTCTCTTGAAGATCATATTTATAAGCTTTGAGATCAGACAACAGAAGATGATGATCCAGAGTGTTGAGATCCTTGTTGTCCTTGATCACAGTGACTTTAATTCTCCACCTGCTGGTTAGTGAACGCAAGATTTTACTATTAATTTCCTTTTCAGAATAGGTCTTACCTAAGGCACTGGCCTTGTTCAGGAGGTTTGTGAGGCGCATATCCAGCTGGTCAATGGTCTCGTCTGGTTTCATCTTGAAAGTGTCAAACGAGTGTTGAACAGCTTGGAGCTTGTTGTCTTTAATCTTCTCTGTTCCCTCACAGAGTAGAGCAAGTTTATCCCATATCTCCTTGGCAGTGGCACACGTTCTGACCTTTTTAATCACTTCTTTAGTAAGTGTGTTGATGATCTCAGTTCTTGCTACCTGGTCCAAGTTGTAGAGCTTTCTTTCATCATTGTCTAACTCATCTCTCTTCTTGAGGATTCTTTGCCTGGGGACTCTGTCCTCTGCAGCTTTCTGGGTCGTTTCACTAGTTTCTTCCCTGGACTCTGACCTGCCACTATCAATAGGAGTCCAGTAAAATTTAATTGGGCCACTTTCTACCACATCTAACATGCGGTGGTGAATAGCTCCAAGATGATTGCTCATCATGAAACTCCAGTGGCTGTAATCCTCGAAAGAGAATTCTGGAAGCTTACGGCTCTTGTAAGAAGATTTTGCAGACATTTTGACAAAAAAAATAAGGATTTAACAAGAATTTGAACAAAAGCAATAAAGAGCAATGGATCTGCCCGGTGACCACCAAAAGCTTTTCAAAGCAGTGGTCGTTGGACACACTGCTCTGATACCACTTCTTGGTCCCACTAGATTGATAAATTGCGGAAGCTTTAAATTAAATGTCTTAGACAACTTCTTCTTACAAGAGCAAACTATAATAAACAGGAATTTAAATGCAGAAAATATTAAATAAGACCGGATATATAGTGGTTCGGATCTGAATATCCTACGTCCACTCTCCCTTAATCAAAGGGGTCTCACTATCCAACCAACAGCCAACTTACTTACTGGAATTGTGAAGTACCAGTTCCTTCTTACAAACTCTTTAGATCTAACTTCGATATAAAGATCAACAACCTTCAACCTTATCTTGTAGATGAACAGGTTGAGGTCCAACAACTCCTTAAGAGTGAATAAGTAATTAAGAACAGAATAAGAGTGCTATGTGCTTGATAAACAAGAGCTTGAATGTATCTTCGTGCGCGTATATATCTCTCTAGAGCTTTTTCTTGTGATTGCACTCTTGTATTTATAGAGGGGATTAGGGTTAGCCGTTGGAGAGCTAATCCAATCAGATCCTCTATTTAAGGAAGCTTCAATCAATCAATTCCCTAATTGATTGATTGGGTTGGTGGGATCCTTGGATTGATTGTCTTCAAATACTTTCCAATCCGATCTTGTTGACTTTATTTGAATCACCAACGGTCAAATGCTTCCTTTGCCAAACTCTGATTCTCTCCAGAGAAGGCAAGACCAGACACCAGGCAACCTCGGTGTCTTCTGGTCCTGATCTGGTTAACAACCAGAATACTCAGTAGAAACAGGGGATCAAACTGAGCATCTTTTGTTTCACCAGACTCGTCTGGTCCGGACTCGTCTGGTCTGGGGAAATGTCCTCTGCCTCTAGTCAGATCTCATCTAGTGAAGTCTTCTGGTGGAGTCCTCTGGTGAAGTCCTCTGGTGGGGTCTTCTGGTGACTCTTCTGGTGAAGTCTTCTGGTCTGGCAGTTCCCCCTAGACAAAGTCCTAATCTAGATCATCATCTGGCTAACAGGTCCAGATGGTCCTATTACATCTTCTGGTTGGTTTTAACTCATCAAATCTATACAATAATTCTCCTAACAATCGCCATCCTGGGCAACGGCGCCATTGACTTGAACCGAAAATACTAACTTTTTCCTAGTAGTTTCTCCGCAAGCGTACGGGTTCACTGTAGTATAAGCAGGTATAGAGACCAAGTATATCGTACCACGGGATGGAATGTATGCGAATAGATCCCTGAAGATCTACGCGTCGTAATTAATATGAGTGCGTGTTTTTTGGATTTTTAAAGAAATTGATTCTAACTAATTTAAACTAATTAAGCCAGAGAATGAATAAAACTAATTAACTAAGGGTTGTGTGCGAATATGAATGGGTGATGCTCAGGATAGGAATCCCTACGTATACTAACGGAGTTGGTACATAATCAAAATAACCGTGATGTGCAAGAAATAACCTAAGTAAAAGATTGTAAGATGAAAAGCTCAAGAATTATACCCTAATACTTTATCTTATCAATCGACTTCACTAATCCCCTAAACAAGTTAATAGATTGTGCTTAATTAAAGAGACCCTAATTTAACTAAGGTGATGCGGTCGTCCTCTCTAGATAAACCGGTAGATGAATAAGCCCCTTCTAAACCCTCTCGTTAAGCATAATAGTTACTAAAGAGTGATAAGGTCGTCCTCTCTCTAACAATTCTCGTATGAAATTCAAAGGTAAATCCGGAATTTATTTTAAGCATTCATTAATTAAGAGAATTAAAACTAAACATCACGTGTTACCCTAATTATGTACCAACATCATATTTCTACGAGTCCATCCTACCCCAAGCATACAAGGGTTTTAGTCTAACATGGTTTTAGCGACAACAAAAGTAATTAAACAAACAACGAACAAAAACATGACGATTTGAATTAAATAACTAATAAGCATAAACTAGGGTTTATAAGAAAGAAATTAAATCTAAGAATGAAAATTCAATAAATACTAAATCAAAGGTTTCAAGGGTCAAGTATCCAAGAAAGAACAAAAAGAAAATCAAAATACAACTCTAACTACGAATTCGTAATGTAAAAACCTCAATTAAAAGTAAAAATACGCTTGCTCGAACTCTTGGTGCTCTTTTCTCTCTAAAAACTAACTCTAAGCGTGAAGTGGTGTCCAAAAACGTGTTCGGAAGGGGTATAAATAGGCAACGGGTCGAATCGAAAATTATTGGGCCAAAATCCACATTTACTCGAGTAGAGCTCGAGCACTAGGTGCACGAGCTCGTGCCACTCGAGCGCTCAAATTCTCCAGAACCCAAAAAGTGCACGACCCCTTGAGCTCCTACACATAGTGCACGAGTTGATTCTACTCGAGCACTGTGCACGACCACTCGTGCACTCAGTGCATGAAAAAGCATAGCTCGAGCACAGTACATGAGCACTCGTGCACTGAGTGCACGAGTTCTTCTTGCTTGTGTACTCCAGTGATACTTTTGCTCTCTTGAACTGATACTTTTCGTATTTCTTCCATATCTTCTCATCCGGGCATCCGTTTGAGTCGATTTAAAGTCCTACGAATTCCATTTTTCGCCCTCTATCCATCTATGAGCATCAAAGAGACAAATTCATTAGTTCATGAAAATAGTACTCAATTGACTCTAAATACTCATCTAAATCAATCAAAATACGGGCATTTCGAGCTCTAAAATCTAACAATTTCACGCCTAATCATGTGCCAATTCTTTACTTTATTGGGAACTCCTTTGATCAGTTTCACCCCACTCCTCGCCTTTACATAGTACCATCCCTCGCCCTCATCCTTGCAGGCCAAGATCACCATGGCGTAGTGAATTTCTACGGTACAGATTTTGTTCTTGTAGCCCTCAAGACCAAAAAGGGTCATGAAGGCTAGCAGGTTGCTCCACCCATTTGGAGTAATTTGGGTGATCGCCAAATTTGTATCCTCTAGGAAGCGACCAACAATGGGATGGATGGGAAGCGGGAAACCCGTGTTGAGCACATCTAGGTTGATCGTCGTGCAACCAGGAGGGGGCGATCAGCCGTTTCTCCTTTCTTGGGGGCATACAAGAAAATGTCGTACGGGATCTTGTATGATGATCAGATGCTCGCCAAGTCATCTTCAGTAATGAGGCTGGCAACCTTGCTTGTTGCATAGATGTTCGACTGGGCGGCCATTATTACACGAGAGCGAGGAGGAAAGGACTCCGAGTATTGAGCAGCGTATTCTCTCCACTTATTATCTCGAGCAACTCCTTTAGGGATTTTCGACTCAGGAGTAACTTCAGGAATAGGAAAATTTATTTCCCTCGGAAACTTCTAAGTCACTGCTAGCCCGAGTTGCTCGCCTCCTTGGTGCTCACTCCCAGCTTCAATTTCAGTGGCCACCTCTTCCGAGTCTTTCCCAAGGTCTGAGGAAGTGTCTCATTCAGCATGTTGGCGAGCAGCTGGTTGATCTACGGCCTGGTTGCCAAAGCTATCAACGGCGTAAGCTTCCACCGAGCAAACAACTGAGAAAGCTTTAGAGCCCGTTTCCTTGTCCATCAGCAAAGTTCTAGGGTTCCGTTGAAGAGCCTGGCGAATAGAACGGCATGAGGGAGTAGTTTCCTCAACCATGGGTCTTTCTTCCGGATTCCTCCCAGAGAGAGTTGTACTCGAAGATGGGGATGCTATTTTTCAGGAAAAAATGAAATAGAGATACGGGTTTTTGTGGGAGGATACACTAAAAGTAAGAACGGTGGTACGAAAAGGAGAGAAACAGGGGTATAGTGGAAATGCGGCGGAGCACGGCGGGGGAACGACGGAGTTGCAGCGGTGATTTTTTTTCAAAGAGAAGATATAACACGAAATTGTTAAAATTAAAGAAAGTAGGAAAGAGAAATTGATGTTTTTACCTTGAATACACGGAATGCTTGTTACAGATTGGAGGAAGAAGTACAAAATTATGGAACAAAAGATAGAATGTTAATGGCGGAAATTGGAAAAGAGGAAAATGAGGATGAGAATTTATGTATTTATAAGAAAAGGAAAGAGGGGGAAATCGGATTTAGCAAGGAATCGAGGCCCCTAAGTGCAAAATAAAAACATGCGTGGGTGGCGACTGATGTCACCGCCGCCCACGTTGTTACGAATTTCGAGGACCTCGAAGACCCAACCGTCGAGACACGAAAAGAAAACCATGTTGCTTGCTCAGACCTCTGTTGTTCACCCAGGTCTTCCGCCCAAAAATTCAAAAATTTATTGCTCGCCTCGATTAGTTCATCCTCAGTTAGTTGATTATCATCCTAACAAAAGGGCGAGCCAGGGGGCAATTGTTGACAGACGACCAGCCGAGCAACAGGGTTAAGCATTAAAACAACAATGGTGTTAATGATAAAGATGATTAAGACAAATGTAACAAAAGACGAGCAGCTGAGTAGATATAGTATTACCCATGAAAAGATGAGCAGCTGGTCAAGAGTCAAAGTAGTTGGGCAAACAGCTCAGAGCAAAGGTCAAAGTACCCATCCCAAAGACGAACAGGCGAGCAATAGGACACCTCAGAGGACAACTAAGAATCCCACTAATTAAGCATTGCATTATAAACAAACAAGTGTCTTAACACTTGTCATTGTACAAAATGTAATAGCTTAGGATAGAACAAGTATCTAAACACTTGTCAATATGTAAATTAGAGTGAATAAGAAGGTGACACCTCCTACTTACTTGTAGTCTATAAATACCCTCTCATAAGAGGAAAAATATAAGTTGATTTTATTAAAAAATTACCCAAACTCTTGTCAATTTAATTCCCAACCCTTCCTTATGCAAATCTTATATCTTTGATCTTGTTTGGTAATCTTCTTGAACATAAAATAGCCACTAATCATTCATTAGAATTAAGATCATCAACAATATCTATGAATCAAGATCCCCACAGAGATATGTTATAACAACATTCATAATCTGCATCTCCAATCCTTCGGAAACTAACTAAGTGGTGGAACGTTATGATGTTCATTACGGGAGTTTATCTCCTAATACTCAATTCCAGGGCGTTGTGAGAATTCTTGCGCTATAAGGCAAGTTTTATATATCATGATCTTATATTCTTCATTACGTTTTATGACAAAGACTCAATTATGTCCTACGGGCTTTTCACTTGGTCGGGCTAGCACTACCAAACCAAATACATGTCTCTTTATCGGAGAATTAAGTTCTACCTGGATTGATTCTTTTAACTTATTTAGGTCAATATGCTCTTGATTGACATTCTGCAACCGAGCGTGGTTCGATACTGCTATGCTCTATACTTTCTTGAGCAACAATATAAATAAATACATATGTATGTTCATCAACTAATATGCACTTTTATAATCATATATAGATTTTCCATTCTCTAGAATCATATCAAACATCGAAGCACCCTCCAGTAATGATTCATTGACATGAGTTTAATCAGAGATAATCTCATAAGATACATTTCCAACATTGATGATCAATGGGTTAGATTGTGACACACCTACCATTTCTTCCTTTAAATGGGTATCAATTGAACTAGGTGACCTCCCCCATTTCCTTTTGGGAGTCACGACCTCAACCACACCTCCACCAAGTGTGGTTGCAACACTTTTCCAGCAGTGTTGTGCCCCTTATTGGAGACTTTTAACTTTACATGCACATTTGCAGTTGGTATATGAGACCTAGTTACTTTAGCAATATCAGTATACGCATCAGGCATCGAATATGCTACATTTTGAATATAAATAATTAATTTTACTTCACTTTCACATTGTGAAGTTCGGGGATCAAATGAGACAGAGTGGGGACAACATGATACTTCATGTCGTTCCCTTAGAAATTTCTTTTTCTTATCTCCCCCTAATGATGGGAAGACTGTCTCGTTAAAGTGACAATCCGCAAATCTAACGATAAGTAGGTCATCTGTCAAGGGTTCTAAATTGTGGATAATTGGTGGGAATTCATATCCAACATAAATACTTAATTGTTTCTAGGAACCCATTTTAATGCGTTGTGGGTACGCAATAGGCACATATATTGCACAACCAAATATGTGTAGATATAAAATATCAGGCTTATATCTGTTAGGATAAAAGTTGTATAGTTTTGATGAGTTAAAACAAACCATAAGATGTAATAGGACCATCTGGACCTGTTAGCCAGATGATGAACTAGATTAGGACTTAGTCTAGGGGGAACTGCCAGACCAGAAGACTTCACCAGAAGACTTCACCAGAAGAGTCACCAGAAGACCTACCAAAAGACCTTCCAGAGGACTTCACCAGAGGACTCCACTAGAAGACTTCACCAGATGAGACTGACCAGAGACAGAGAACCTTTCCCAGACCAGACGAGTCCGGACCAGACGAGTCTGGTGAACCAAAAGATGCTCAGAATCATCTCTTGATTCTACTGAGTATTCTGGTTCTTGACCAGATCCAGACCAGAAGACATTAAGGTTGTCTGGTACCTGGTCCTGCCTTCTCTGAAGAGAATAAGAGTTAGGCATTGGAAGCACTTGACCGTTGGTGATTTAAATCAAGTCAACAAGATCAGGATTGGAAAGTTTTGAAGTCAATCAATCCAAGGATCCCACCAACTCAATCAATCAATTAAGGAATTAATTGATTGAAAGCTTCCCTATATAGAGGATCTGATTAGATTAGCTCTCCAACTGCTAAAACCTAATCACCTCTATAAATACAAGAGTGCAGTTTCAAAGAAAGGCCCCTAGATTCTCACGCGCAAGAAGTCATATTCCAAGCCTTTATTCACTCTTAAGCACTCTTATTGCTCTCATATTTTGTATACACTCTAAAAGGAGTAGTTGGATCTCAACCTGTTCATCTCTAAGAAAAGGTTGAAGGCTGTAGACTTTAGATTGAAGGTAGATCTAAAGGGATTGTAAGAAAGAACTGGTACTTCACAATTCCAGTACGTAAGTAGTTTGTTGGTTGGTTAGTGAGACCCCTTTTGATCAAAGGGAGAGTGGACGTAGGATATTAAAATCCGAACCACTATAAATCTGGTTCATTTACTGCTTTCTTCATTTCTGTCTTAATTTTACTTAGTGCTCTTATAAAAGGATCTTGATAAAAAGATATTTTCTTTAAAGCTTCCGCAATTAATCTACTTAGTGGGACCAACAATATACAATTACCAACTTGCACACATAACATGGTTGATCAATTAGTGTAGTGGGTCTGAAATGAATAAGTAAAGCTGTATGCAATATTGCATAACCCCAAACAGAGCTTGACATGTTGGTGTGCATAACCAGTGTCTTAACCACCATTACTTCCTTTTAATGGTGGCCTCTGCAAGACCATTTTGTGTTAGGGCTGTTCACGGTACGGACCAAAACGGATATTTGAAAATATTCGTGTCTGTACCAAAGTTCAGTTATTTTAAAATTCGAGTGTCCGTGTCCGTACCGAAATTTCGGTACGGTACGGTACGGATATTTTATTTTTCAGTGCGGTTCGGAACGGATTTTCAGTTACAAATGGACCGGATTGGTACGGTACGGTATGGAGCGGATAAACGGAGTTTTTACCCTGTTTTTATCATTCTCTCCGTTTTTTAATCATAAAAAAAACATTCGATGCATACACACTCACGAATACCACTCAACTTCAACTACAATCAAACATATATCATTACAAGCTTGAATATAACACATTATATTATAATTGATGGTTAAAATATTCACGTAAATCACCACCAATAGAGTATTTAAAATACAGTATATAATATGTGTATATATATATATATTAGATATCTTGTGAATGGAAAGTGCAATATTAAAATTATGTTGGTCGTAATTCATGACACAAGGTACACCATATCCAAGTTTTTGTAAGAAATGAATATACATGAACAATGAAATTAAAAGAACAAGAAATTAAATTTAAATCATTTTGATATACATTTAAACATAAGTTAACGTTTTAAGAACTTAATAAAAGAAATAATATAGTGTTTGTGTTAAGAAAAAAAGGAGAAATTATGAAATCGCTTAGTTGTACTTAAATTCAATAACATTATAATAATGTTAGATAAATAAAAAATAATTAAAATTAATACATATTTAATTCGGTTATTCGGTTCGGTTCGGTACGGTACGGTACGGTTCGGTACGGTACGGTTCGGTACGGTCACATTCGGTTTTTCGGTACGGTTAATTTGGTAATATCCAGATCCGTACCAAAAAAATATTCGGTTCGGTTTCGGTACGGTTAAAATAAAAAAAGTCCATAATTTTTTTGGTACGGTTCTTTTTCGGTACGGGTTTGGTAATCTCCGAACTCCGTGAACAGCCCTATTTTGTGTAGCACATGGGGTGTCGGATGCTTTACATCGATCACGGTAAATATGCAATAATCATCAAGTGCTTTTGATGTAAATTATCTTGATAGCGTAATCAGGGTGGTAAGCCCTAAAACATATAATTTTTGCTAAGAGTTTTGCATGCAAAATTTATTGTGGAGAGTAAAGCGACATGTGACCAGTATGTCGATGTTTAATCCAGAACCATAAATTACATGAATGGTCCGCATTCTGGATGAATTGATCCACAAATATCATATTTTATCCTTTGTAAGAATGAAATATTTAGTTTTATATCTTTAGTATAAAAAAGTCTCAATGTTACTTTTGCTAAAGACCAAACTTTGCAAAATGAGTGATGCGTCTTTGATATTTGTAAGGCAAAGTGAGATGTAGATAGTGTAACTAGTACTTCAAAAAAAAATTTCGATAAAATAACAACATGACCAATATCGTGCATCGTATCGGATAAATTTTACAAAAAAAAAAGATGTCCATATAAGTTCTTCAAAATATGGATAATCATATCAAAACCTGTATAAATCAGTGTCACATAGTTCATCATTGGTGACAACATTTGATTCAAAAAGAGTAGTGGGTTGAATTCCACTAGATTGACTTCTCAGTTTATCTAAGATGTGTTTTCTTTCACATTCATTAGATAAATATAAATTTTCATTCTCACCGTGTGTGTACAAATAATAATGTTGGCACATGTATCTTTAAAACTTAAAAATGTTCGATCAGCTCTTGATGCATATAAAAGTTATTTAATTTTAATAAGTGTCCTATTAAACATCAAGAATTCGGCAGTTCTTCGCCCTTTTTTAAGAAATCTCATATTCTGCTGAGTTTCAATTTGAGTTAAATGATTCAATACTTTATCACTTTACATCGTGATAATATTATTTTCGAACCATTTATACTAATGTATGTGTATAATAAATTCAAATAATTCAGTACTCTGAATAAAAATCAAATTTATTAATGAACCAACATCTTTATAAGTACGGTCTCATATCGTCAGTCTAATTAACTTTAAGGCCAAAATATTTGGCCAAATAAATTGAGGCATTATGCCTGAACAACATTCTTGAAAAATGAGAAATTTATAAATAGATAAAAAAAAAACATGAGTATTTATTAATTGCGCAAAGTCATTGTTGTCATTTAAATAAGCAATTATGAGGTCAATTTTGAGGGATATTACTCATATTCCATATAATGAGCATCTTATTCTTTAGATTCTCCATACTCATATAGTTGGTTACTACTTTGTGCTTGCATCACAATTTGATACGGTATCATCATGACTGCTAGGAGTACCAATACCTCCTTAACAACTTCCAGTGGGAGAACCACCACTATCCCACGTGGTGCATTATTCCCATGTTTGTATGGAGTAATATATGTCATCTTCCATTTTCTTTTGGGTTCGTCCCACTGTTTCATTGACTAAAATTAACCTCGGGAATTTTCTTTATCCCAGAGAGCCAAACATTAGTGGGGAAAGTGGAAAGGTTTTTTTTTCTATATATTGTATCATCTTCTGTGATTTCCTTTTCACAGAAAGTAAAGTGTACTTTAAAGCGCAACATATCTTTAAGAATGATCCTCTTTATAATTAAGTAAGTGGATTTCATTCCACTGTATTATCAATTCTGAAAGTACATATGTTTCTAAAACGTCCTTTCAGAATCTACCACAGTTCTTTGGTTATTAAATAAATATAAGATACTTTCCAACAGTTCTTTTGAGTTATAAGTAGAAGATACTTTCCAACAGTTCTTTTGTGTTATAAATAGAAGATATTTTCCACATAAAATGGGGTCTTATATGTTGAAATATTATGACATTGACCTAATCAGACGGTTCTTCGTCATTGTAATCAAATGATGAACTCAATGGTGGTACTCAATCCTTTTGAGTCCAATATTTTATAAGCAGACGGAATTAATTTCACAAGTGTAGCAATATACAATAATAAATTTATTTCAAGTATGTGAGTTTGCATTAGATTTTGAGACAATGAGTCACATATTTTTCGATGCTTTGTGAAAATACTTTATCACATTGATTTGTACTCATAAATATCATTCATGAATTTTTTTATCATGGAGATATTCAATAATGAACATGTATACATATAAATTGAGTATATATATCACTGGTGATATTAATATAACAAATAAGTCATTAAATTCTTCATCATAAATTTTAGTGAATCATATTAGTCGTAAATTAAGTAATAATAGACAATAATTTTTCACATAAATCCTAATTTTTACAACAAATAATTCACATGTCTATGTTGCGGCAAGCAGTCTCAAATAGGGACAAAAACAATTCCAGAGCAATAAATTCCAATAAAAAAAAAACTCATTAACACTAACGGGTTAGTAGAAGATGTAACAATTGAAACAAACCCACTCGTATAAATAATATTTAATGGCATACTACACATGTACAGTAACATAACACGAATTGTTATAATAAAGAAGCAAATTGCTAGTGATCAAGTTTGATTTTTAAGCACCACTAGGCATTTAACTTGATATCAATGTTGTGGAATTCACAAACACCTAGTCAGCATGATATTGTCAAGCTTCAGGCATCAAATATCATCAATTAATAATGGCACAAAAGGGGGAAGTAACACATACCCACTTATTCAGATCAAATATGCTACAAACTTAGTGAGTGACCCAGGTTCGATCCCATTTAAAAACAAATATAGAGAGTTATAAGGTGACTTAGAGAATTCTTGGAGTACTTGGGGCTTGGTGAACTAACTTCTAACTCCTAACAACATTTACCGATAAAAAAATATATGCTACAATATCATGATTGGCCCAAATTAAACGGACATTTTACGCCTGTAAATGTCGTGGAGGGCTTTGATTTGCGGTCTCTGCCTCTTGCAAGTATCTATGTCTCCGAAGTTCGTTAATCAAAGTCCAATTACTTCGCGTATGGGTATTATGGGTTAGATGAGGATTCTCGTTTCTCTCATCGGATCAGAAATACTTTTGGCCGAAATTTTTAAAAAACTGGTGGGGTTGAGCACTCGTGTTGATAACGTGTTTTAGGATATTAAAAAAATAAAGAGAATAACACGGATTTGTTGACCCAGTTCGTCATGAATGACTACGTCTAGGGGCGTATCAAGCCAGGAGATAATTCATTATTTCTTGTGTATGAGATCCCTTTATATATGTTATAATCTAGGGTTTCAGGAATACAATGAATATAATAAAACGATCATATTGTCTTCCATCAGTTACTTGTTGATGAAGGCACAATAATATATTTTCCTTCAATAATAAAATTATTTTCTGTTAGATTGAATTTTTATTTATTTATTTAAGTCTTACACGCTCTCAAAACTCAACAGATATTAGTCATATATCAAAGATTATGTATAGAGTGAAATTGGTTCATACATGAATTATTGAAGGGTATTAGTGGTTTTCACTAAAAAATATTAATTGTTTTCACTGAAGAATGTTAGTTATTTTTATTGAAGAATATTAATTTATTTTCACTAAATAATTAATACTCTAGGTGAAAACAACTAATACTCTTTAGTGAAATAACTAATATTTTTTAATAAAAACAACTAATAGCCTTCAATAATTCATGTATAAATAATTTTCACTCTATACTTTACCTATGTTAAAATGTTTTATTACTCCAATATCCAATAATGAATGGTCCTAAAATCGAATATTTCTACATCATGTGTTGACTCTTATTAAGGCGGGGCAAAGTGTTGCGCGAATATGAAATTTATTTTGAATTTTTTTATTAATGTATGTTGATTGTTTTTATTTAATCATTAGTTTTGAATGATATTAATTGTTTAATTAAAAATATTAATTATTTTATTAAAAAGTATTAATTGTTTAACTATAAAATATTAATTGTAATTCAGTTTTAAAATGAAATTGATCCACACAACTGTCGATGTTAGAAAACTTGGCATCTGTTTTCAAAATTTTGGTATAAAACTAGAAGGGTTAATTACAAAAAAAAAGAAAAAACCCTGCAAATTTTATGATATTTATCAAATACAATATGTATTTTTTTTTATTTGCAATTTAATACACTACACTTTAAATTTTACAATTTAAAAAATCTGATAATTTTTCGTCAACATTTAATGACATGGTTGTCGAGTATGCCACATAGAGTCCACTTTTATACAAACAAATAAAACTATAATTTTGTATAGTGAGAATAATGTCTTTAAAATACCTTTTTAATTTTAAGAACATAACTTAAAAATATATATTAAATACATTACTTTTATAATAAAAAATTAATTTTAATTGTTGGTTATTCGATCCGAGCCAAGTATTGAAAGTTCGAGCTCGACTTGATAACATTGGCGAGTAAGAAAGTGAGCTTGACTCGACTCGTATACGAGTCCAACGAGCGTAACAAGCCTAGTGTAATTATAAGAAAAAATTCAGTTATCAAGTCTAACGAGTAGAGCTCAACCCAACTCGCTTATAAATTGAGTATCTAATAAGCTTAAACTCGACTTGTTTAGCTATTTGAGTTGGGCCTTAACAAGTTGACTCGAGCCGAGTTGAGCTCACGAACAACTCGATTCGCATAACAACACTATGTGACATCGGCAACATCATTTAATTATTATCGAAGAATTATCAAATATTTTAAATTGCAAACCTTAAAAATGTGGTGTATTAATAAATTATAAAAAAAAAGTTGCGATTAATAAAAATCATAACCTTCGTATTTTTTTTAATTAACCCAAAATAGAAAAATATATCGATTGGATTGCAAAACTTCAATATAGATTTTGACATTTCCAGCTTCAATTAACTAATATATTTATTTTCCTTAAAAGAAATATAGATTTTGGTATTTTTATTTCCGCTATAATTTTTTTTATGAAAGTTTACTATTTTAAAATAAAAGCACAAAAACGTGACAATGATGGAGGAAACGAATTTCTACGCGTTTTAGTCTTGTGTAACAATTAATTTGATCACCATTCAATTCAAACTCAAGAAAAGAAAATGTTGAAAAAGCAAAATTTGGTGAAAATGAAATGGTTGTTTGCACTCTGTAGGTACGTGACAGAAGAAGAACCCCAGCAACTTACAGCTGTAGATAGATAATCCAACTTCAATGGTCAATGCGATGTTTATTGGGCAATTTCCTTAATTTATAGTATTAATTTCTTGATTCAAGTATTCTTAATTATAAAATTCACAGTTTATAACATGCATTTTACTAGGTAAGTTCGAGACCTATATCACAGGATCTTGGCAATTAATTAAGATATTTCAAGGAATAATAATTTTGCAAAATATATCATTTCAGCTCAACTAGTCTTGACTCATTTTCATATATATTATTTTCTCCGTTAATTTTAGTTAGTCCTATTTTTTTTATATGTTGTATTGTGCGATTTATTTATAAAAAAATAATTGTTTATAAAACAATGTAATATTTATATTTTTTATTTATAATTATTTTATTTATAAATGAATCTCACAATTTTTCATAATATAAAAATTAACAAACTAAAAAAATAGAATTAGTAATATTGGAGAGAATGAATACTAAATTTTATCAATAAAATTGTGTCCTGTGAAGTACGTTCGGAGTCAACGTAGAGGTTCTGAAGTTGCAACTTGTTCCTTTGGACTAATCTTCCAATAAAAAGTGTTGTTTATAAATTTGGCTCACATCATAGACTTTAACAAACAAACATTAATGATTAATATTGATAATGTTGCAATCATAAGTCAATCAGAGGACAAGTCTTTCCAATGAGTTTAATTATTTAAAATTGAATTTTTTTGTAATACTTGTGTGCATAAATGTACGATTAATATTATTCAATAAATAATTAATACTCTACTATTTATTAAAAGAACAGATACTGGCCAACTAATATTGCTCAATAAAAATAAATATTAATCTTCAGTAAAATAAATTATTCAATAAAAACAACTAATAATTTTAGTGTAAACAATTGATATCCTTTAAAAGTATACATGCAATTGATATATACAATAATTTGTTTTTTGCTTTTGTTATTTTCTTAAAAATGCATTAATTAATATAATAGCAACTGATCAAAACTTATTATACACCTAATATTCTCTTACTTAATGTATTAACTAGAACAATTTATTTAATCCAAACGAGTCGGATGCATCATCTTCTATTTCATTTGCGAGTATTTGTAGGGATTTTTTTAGGCACAGATATCGCCACAGTAGTATTTGTACTTTAGATACTACATGTGAATTTTTTTATTGTTATTAATTGAGTTGGTGATGAACAAAATTTAATAATCAAATAGCGGTTGGTAATATCGCTGGGGGAAAAGTGTCAAGTAAGTGTCTTGTGAACTTTAGATTATCAATTTCAGCAATAATTTAAATTAGTGGGAACTTGTAATAGTTCCGAAGATAAATAAATTAATTTTGAATTATTTCTAGATAATGTATGATTAATCTAAAAAAAAATTTACAGAACCTTTTTTTTATTATAAAAATTAAAGAACAAGGGATACTTTTATTCTTACAATAGATCAATCGATTTTGAGTTTGTTCCTAACACAGTGAACTTTCATAAACAAGATCTAGGAACTGAAAAAGAAGTAGGCTTAAAAATATTTTCCTTGAGGTCTATCCATGATTAAATCTTAACTTTCATATCTAAAAACATTTTGAAATAGTTCAGCTTCCACCCATTAAACACCACGTCATTTCTTTCATTGCACAAAGTCCCAATGATTGCTCTAAAGTTATATTATCCATGACAAAAATATATGATAATTTGATCGAAATTAAACTTAATTTTTTTTCATCAAAATAACAAAATCTCACGTTTGTTTTTCTTTAAAATGCTATTAAGCCTTCTTTTACACGCATCTTGTCTTTTTTAAGGGCGTATTTCTTTTCATTCCACTTTCCTCATATTTAAGGATTTATATTTTGGTCTCATTACTTAAGGACAATATTAGTAAAATATCATTTTAATTTTAAAGCAACATGTATTAAAAAAAGAAAGGAATGTGATTGTATTAGATATATAAATATATATAATAAGGGAAAATTTATATTTAAATAGAGAGCTTAAATTCACAAATTTAAAAGTGGATGAAATGGAGAAAATCAAATCTTGCATTCCAAAAGAGAACACAACCTAATTTCTTATGGCCCATTAGTATGGTTTTTTTTTTTTTTTTTTTGGTACTCGGTATCCGGCTCATTGGCCGACTAATCTGGGGGACCCATAACCCACCGTCCACTAGCGGGGGACCCATTTCAAGCCAGAGTGTAGCTCTGTATGGACTGGCCCATAACCTACCTTTCTAATTTTATGATTATAAGAATTTTTAATTGGAATCATAATTCTACGAAGAATGGTAATTCCCAAAAGTAAAGAATATTCATTCCTTTTAAAATTCATGTCTTTAGCTATTCCATTCTATAAGAAGTCAAAGATTTTATCTAATAATAAAAATATTAATATCAATATAACAATTTCAACATTATAAATAATATTAACAAATTATAAAAAATGTTATTTCTAAAAATATTAAAAAATATTAATACTTATAAAAATAACAAATAATAGTGTGAGAAATAAATAACAATTTTCAAGAATAATATTACTATCAAACAATATGAATCATAATATTATAATTTTCAATAATGTATCAATAAAAAAAAATTATTATTATTTTATTAAAATAAAATAATCATATCTAATAATAAAAATAATTTTATTATTCTTATTTAAAAATAAAATTGGTAATCTTATTTAAAATATATTTATATTATAATCAATAAAAATGATATAATCAATAATAATATAAATAAATATTAATAATAATAATTCTTCAATCAATACTTATTTTTATACTATCAATAATAAAATAATATTTTATTAATTTTATAAATAATAACTATAATTAATATTATTATTAAATAATAATTCCAATACCCCTGAATATTAATAATTTAAAACCAATTTAAACAATATAATATTTCATTCCTAGTCAATACCAATCATTATAATGATTATTCCTATGTCATTTCATCCAGGTCTTTATTCCATTCAGCCATTATATCATTCAGTCATACCAATCATACCGTTAGAGTACGTATAGAGTGAAATTGGTTCATATATGATCATTGAAGAGTATTACTTATTTTTACTAAAGAATATTAATTGTTTTCACTGAAGAGTATTAGTTGTTATTACTGAAAATTTTTAGTTTATTTTCAGTAAACAACTAATACTCTTCGGTGAAAAGAACCAATACCCTTCGGTGAAAAGAACCAATGTCCTTCAATGAAAACTACTAATATATTTTGATGGTTCATATATGAACCATTTCACTCTATATTTTGTCAATTTCTTAAGCTCATATCTAAACCAAACTTAATCTTATATAGTTTATTGGAAGCAAAGTCTTATAAATATTAATTTAATTGTACAATTGGTTGCATTTTGCTTATATTTTTAAACAAATATAGTTATTTTATTAAAATATGTAGTATTTTTTTAATATTAGTTATTTTATTAAAAAATATTAATTTATATTATCGAGTAATAAGTACAAATGATCAAGTTGTACCAACTCTTTAATTTATTTATTTTAAAAAACACAATGTATCCATTTATATTAGAGTATGTATAGAGTGAAATTGGTTTATACATGAATCGTCGAAGGATATTAGTTGTTTTCACTAAAGAGTATTAATTGTTTTCACTTAAGAGTATTAGGTATCTTCACTTAAAAGTCTTAGTTTGTTTTCAGTAAACAACTAAAACTCTTCAACGAAGACAACTAATACTCTTCATTGAAAACAACTAATACTTTTTAGTGAAAACAACTAATACCCTTTAATAGTTTATGTATGAACCATTTTCACTCTATACTTTGTCTTTATATTAAGAGTCTCACTACTCAAATCCCAAAATCCTCTAAACATACCTGTTGGGATATTTAGTTTTGATGATTTTCCAAAACGACTTGTAATAGGGAATGAGCAGTCAGGATTGTATCTTATAAGATTCAGGTTAGGCTAGTCTATTTTCAGTTTACAGGTAGTCAGTTGAGGGGGAAATCAACTGTCTCAGAACCTGAGAAGTCAGAGCCATCCTAGAGCAAACAGACTGGAGCATCAAGTCAGAACCCTGAAGACCTGAAGACCGTCCTGAAGGAAGTCCCACTGAGTATAAACCTGACTTTCTAAGCTGGTCAGTGGACTACTCAGTGAAGAGCATGGTCATGAGGATAAGTGTTGTGTCTAATAGATCCTCAAGGAGTCGGGCTACTGAGGAATGAGAGGCTGACAATTTGCCTTATGTCAACTCTCCTGAGTGGACTTTAGTCCACTGAGAAGACTTAAACTCCAATGAAGGAAGTCCACTGAGAAGACTTAAGGTCCAATGAAGGAAGTCCACTGAGAAGACTTAAAGTCCAATGAAGAAAGTCCACTGAGAAGACTTAAAGTCCAATGAAGGAAGTCCAGTGAGTAGACTTCAAGTCCAATGAAAGTTCCTAAGAAGACCTCAAGTCTACTGAAGAAAAGTATCCTAAGAGGATTTCAAGTCAGCTGAAGACAAGTCGCCTGAAGTCAGGACTACCCTGATCAAGTACCCTGAACAAAAGAGCCGTTGGACTCAGTCCACGTGGACCAATCAAGACAAGGCAGCAAATCTGACAAAAGCTGACAAGGCCGTACTTCACTGAAAAGGAGAATTTCACTCCAGAGATAGTCTGGATTTTAATGTTATTCTCTCCAACGGTAACATTAAAATACACACTATAAATACAAACTCAAGCTGCATTTAGAATAGTGGAGCAGATGTGAGAGTGAGTGCAAGTTCTAGGGAGGCATAAGGAGGCACCATCTCCATCAAGAACACTGACCCTGAGTTCTACATAGTCATATTTGAGTGTTCTAGTTTGTATACTCGAGCCTATCATATACATCCTAAGCTTAGAGAGATTTTTCCAATCCTAGCTTACAGGCTAAAACCATGTAAGGGGAAATCTCACCTAGTTGGAGAAAGCAACACCAAACCCAAACCATTTCCCGAGTGTTAGAGTTAGTGGTTGAAGTTAGGTGTGGAGATGCACTCCCTGAGAGAAGAGGGATGTGAGGCCAGTTCGAGAGGCAGCTCCGCGGAGGGGTGTGAGTCCAGTTAAGAGTGCACATTGACACGTTAAAAACAAGCTAATCCTTAGTGGATTATCCTGTTCAATCAGGTTAGTGGATGTAGGAGCTTGAGCCTCTGAACCACTTTACATTGTTGTGTTCTTTATTGCTTTACTAATTTGCTTAAGCACTGCACTGACCACTCATTTACAAAGCATTTCAGTGCACTCCAGTGTTTAAAAAAAATCATAAATTCCCAAATGCAAATGTTTTCATGGGACCATCAATTGGTATCAGAGCAGGTTGTTCAAATGACCTCTGATCTTGTTTTGAAAATCCTTATGGTCAACCGAACAGATCTTTAATGTTTACAAATTTGGGTCTTTTCTGCACTATTACTTGTTGTACTAACATGTTTCTTCTTATAGAAAACCATAAGTGTTAGAAGTTTTGGAATCATCAAAAAGGGGAAATTGTTGGGATATTTAGTTTTGATGATTTTCCAAAACGACTTGTAATAGGGAATGAGCAGTCAGGATTGTATCTTATAAGATTCAGGTTAGGCTAGTCTATTTTCAGTTTACAGGTAGTCAGTTGAGAGGGAACTCAACTGTCTCGGAACCTGAGAAGTCAGAGCCATCCTAGAGCAAACAGACTGGAGCATCAAGTCAGAACCCTGAAGACCTGAAGACCGTCCTGAAGGAAGTCCCACTGAGTATAAACCTGACTTTCTAAGCTGGTCAGTGGACTACTCAGTGAAGAGCATGATCATGAGGATCAGTGTTGTGTCTAGTAGATCCTCAAGGAGTCGGGCTACTGAGGAATGAGAGGCTGACAATTTGCCTTATGTCAACTCTCCTGAGTGGACTTTAGTCCACTGAGAAGACTTAAACTCCAATGAAGGAAGTCCACTGAGAAGACTTAAGGTCCAATGAAAGAAGTCCACTGAGAAGACTTAAGGTCCAATGAAGAAAGTCCACTGAGAAGACTTAAAGTCCAATGAAGGAAGTCAAGTGAGTAGACTTCAAGTCCAATGAAAGTTCCTAAGAAGGCCTCAAGTCTACTGAAGAAAAGTATCCTAAGAGGATTTCAAGTCAGCTGAAGACAAGTCGCCTGAAGTCAGGACTACCCTGATCAAGTACCCTGAACAAAAGAGCCGTTGGACTCAGTCCACGTGGACCAATCAAGACAAGGCAGCAAATCTGACAAAAGCTGACAAGGCCGTACTTCACTGAAAAGGAGAATTTCACTCCAGAGATAGTCTGGATTTGAATGTTACTCTCTCCAACGGTAACATTCAAATCCACACTATAAATACAAACTCAAGCTGCATTTAGAAGAGTGGAGCAGATATGAGAGTGAGTGCAAGTTCTATGGAGGCATAAGGAGACACCATCTCCATCAAGAACACTGACCCTGAGTTCTACATAGTCATATTTGAGTGTTCTAGTTTGTATACTCGAGCCTATCATATACATCCTAAGCTTAGAGAGATTTTTCCAATCCTAGCTTTCAGGCTAAAACCATGTAAGGGAAAATCTCACCTAGTTGGAGAAAGCAACACCAAACCCAAACCCTTTCCCGAGTGTTAGAGTTAGTGGTTGAAGTTAGGTGTGGAGAGGCAGTCCCTGAGAGAAGAGGGATGTGAGGCCAGTTCGAGAGGCAGCTCCGCGGAGGGGTGTGAGTCCAGTTGAGAATGCACCTTGGCACGTTAAAAACAAGCTAATCCTTAGTGGATTATCCTGTTCAATCAGGTTAGTGGATGTAGGAGCTTGAGCCTCTGAACCACTTTACATTGTTGTGTTCTTTATTGCTTTACTGATTTGCTTAAGCACTGCACTGACCACTCATTTACAAAGCATTTCAGTGCACTCCAGTGTTTAAAAAAAATCATAAATTCCCAAATGCAAATGTTTTCACGGGACCATCAATACCCTATTATTTTAAAGACAGTAATAGACATATATAAAATGACTAAGTTATCCATATATAAATATGAGTAAATTATCTACTAAATTAATTTTTTAAGTTATTTAACTTTAAAATTAGTGCATTAAATTTAATTTTAAATATCTGAAAAGTCTTTAAAAATAGAATTAAAATCTGAAAATTATTTAGAAATGGGATAAATATTTAAATAATAAAATTATATGAAATTTAGAATTCAATAAAAAAAATCTTTAAAATCTGAAAATTATGATTTTTTAAAAATAAATTAATTATATCTTCCAAATAATTCAATCAAAAATACAATCCAATTTTAATTTTTTTTTAGAAAACTAACTAAATTTAAAAAAAAAAACACCTTCAAAACTAAATAAAAATTAATTAATTATTAAGTTAATTATTTATGATGATTGAATTGATTTTTATAAAATATTTTTATGATGTTATTTGGCTTTAACCTTTTCCTTTTAAAGTTTTTTTATTTTTTTATTTGTCTTTTTGAAGATTAATTTTATTTTCTTAATTATTTACAAATTTATCTAGTTTTTTTATTTTCAAATTTATATTTTTAATTAATTTTTTCAATTTAATTTATTTTTTAAAACATTATTTTTTCTTTAAGAATTTTATTTTATTAATTAATTTTTGTAATTTATATATTTTTGAAAAGTTGGTTGATTTTTTATAATATTTTTCAAACTATATTTAATTTTTTAAGATTTTTTTTTTATAAATTTCGATCAAAAGTTAAAGAATAAGAAGGAATAAATAATTAAATTTCTTGAGAAAAGAAACAATTAAAAAACGTATAATAGGAAAGTGTTATTTCTTTTATAGGATAAAGATATTATAAAAATAAAATGAGATATATTTAATAATTAATATTAAATTTTAAATTTTGGTATATTTAGTAGGTGGGATGAGTTCGACGAGACTCTTGTATTAATTGCTCCTAAATTAGATGAGATTTCAGTGAATAATTAGGAATATAGGCTTTAATAACAAACGCCAGAAACTGGAGGCTCTAAAGCGCGAGTATAAACCACACTATAGACCCTCGCGCGTATTTAATATTAATACACCAATATGATGATAGTGACAGACAGGTAGGCTTACCGGGGAAATTACCACTATAATACGTACAAAAGCCCTCGCTCCCATTCCACTTTTCTGCAATCTCCACTCTCACTCCATATTTCCACACTCCGCTCGCTCTCTCCGCTTTCTCTCTCTAAAACCGTTCAAGTATCCTTCACCCTCGGACTTCGGGTCTCCCGATTCTCTGTGATTTCAATGGAGGTAGAATCTCACGCGCTCTCCGCTTTCGATCTTAATCCGAACAACATTTCTGCTTATTTTTCCGGCATGCCGTCAGAGGAGGCTCCGGCGTCGATTGATCAAATGGATGAGATCGTCGGTGAATGGGACGTCTCCGCTTCTCCGACGAGTCTGGCAGCCGCTCCGACTAGGTCCTCGTCGAATGCTGCAATGAAAGTTCAGAAGGTTTATCGGAGCTATCGCACTCGGCGCATGTTAGCTGATTCCGCTGTTGTTGTTGAAGAACTATGGTAACTTGATTTCTCTCTCTCCCTCTCTCTCTCTCTAATTTCGACTTTACAACAATGATGTCACTGGTAAATGTGCCCAGGTTGATCCTCCGATTAACACTCATGCAGTTTTTTATTTTTATTTTTTACCGGAAGTGTAATTATTTCTTTTTTCACCTCTGTAATTCCTGTGTAATTTGTTGTGGTGCCTTTTTATTTCGTGATGGTTATTTCAGGTGGCAAGCGCTAGATTTTGCACGATTAAATCACAGCACAGTCTCGTTTTTCGACTTCTTGAAGCCAGAGACAGCTGCATCACGTTGGAACCGCGCTGGTTGGAATGCTTCCAAGGTATTTCCAAATTATTTTGAAGATATGTATATGTGTTGTGTTTCTCCACAATTGTATTTCAAATTAATTAATTAATTAAGAAAATTGAAAGAAAAAGGGGGAATAAAAAAGTTAATACAATGAATTGAGCTCTGTTTCGTAGTTGTGCTCATCATACCAGAATTAACTGTACAGGTGGGCAAGGGCCTTTCCAAAGATGCCAAAGCACAAAAGTTGGCTTTTCAGCACTGGATTGAAGCTGTGAGAGCCTTTTTCCTTCCTGTTTCACGTGCAATCATAATTTATTAGACGCTTGGTTAGATCACGGTCATTTTAGTGCAATTATTATTTGGGAGTTTAATTTTGATTGCTGTGTGTTTTTCTAGGTTGACCCGAGGCACCGTTATGGGCACAGTCTACATCTTTACTATGAGGAGTGGTGTAAAACCAATACTGGTCAGCCCTTCTTCTACTGGTGAGTGAGAAAGTCTGGACGTCTTTTGATTTCTGCAAGTTTGTTCTCTTTGTGTTTTTTCATTACTTGATATTTCCATTTCTATGGTGCTTTAACTGTAAGGCGGTCAAACACGTTGGTTGTCTGGGATAACTCCAGCTTTTGGAAAAGGACAACCATACAATTTTTTTTTTCATAGGATATGATAGAATTGATAGAATACCAACTTCATGATGAAATTATCATTACCAATAACGGTTTGTAATTTTTTTGTGAAAATTGTAAATTCATTTGAAAGATGAAGAAATTGGTCAAACTTGTGAAAATTGTAAATTCATAGTTGTTCGGAGTATGTTTGTAATCCTTGTGAAAGCACTACCCTGTGGAACAAATTACATAGCTGATTGTCAGCTAGCTTAATGTGAAGTCAGAAACATATAAACCTCGGGTTAAATGTGCAGGCTGGATCTTGGAGATGGCAAAGACTTCGATCTTAAAGAATGTCCTAGATCAAAGCTTCGTCAACAGAGCATCAAGTATCTTGGACCAGTATGTGATCAAAGTTTTCAATAGTTAGTGCAACACCTTTTTTTTTTTTTTTTTGAAAGAGAGAAAAAAAGCAATTTTTCATATAGTTAATACAATATTACAACTGTTGGAAGTGTTCGCTAGGGTACTAAAATGTTTTCTCTCATGAGTTGTTGATCCACCTCCTATTGTTTTCCTTGCTTGTTTCCTATCTTGTTAACAGTCTCACTTGAGCTCTTTCTCCTGGGCTTGGATTCAATCCATTTCGTAAAAGAGTATCGTTAATTGTCTTCATGTTTTCTCTCAGAAAGAGAGAGAACATTATGAATTCGTGGTTGTTGATGGGAAAATTTTGCATAAGTTGTCTGGGAAACCACTTGATACAAATGGAGGATCAGAAGGATCTAAATGGATTTTTGTGATGAGCACGACAAAGAGACTCTACACTGGGGAGGTAAGATAGGATAGGTTTAGTAGAATGCATGTCCAATCTATCTTTTTACCGTCTATTCTTACTTCTAGTTCTTCAAAACATATACTTGCAATTACCTCAGAAAAAGAAAGGAAAGTTCCATCATTCCAGCTTTCTTGCTGGAGGAGCTACTTTAGCTGCTGGAAGGCTCGTGGCAAAGGATGGAGTGATTAAGGTACTGTCCCTGACACTGCCTTCTTTACCACACACCTGCATGTTGCATAGCTAATTTTAAAGTTCACACTAGCATCTTAATCTATGAATTTAGTTAGGCTGTCATAGAGTCAGATGCCACCTAAGGTGAGAAACTGGAGGGGCAGGGGAACAGTTCTAATCCTTGGCTTGACAGAGGTTTTAACTAAACCCCTTATGTTGTCTGGTGTTGTGAAAGGGAAGAAACCCCTCTCTTTGGGGGTGTGGGGGGGTTAACCTTGTGAGAAGGGTATAAAACCATTTTGCTTCCGTTTTCCTACTGAAACTTTACATTTGTGCTACTTTGATTAAGCTTCACTGAAGTTATTTTTTTGTGATTAAGCTTCACTGAAGTTATTTTTTTGTGCTAGTACAAAATATCAACTCTTATCATATGCAGCAACTCTTTGATTGTGTATCAGCAATTCCAATCTAATTTCTGCATAGATAATGTACTAGTAATTCTGAATAAAATTTATTACTCCCTCCGTCCCAGTTTTGTTTTCCCGTTTGACTGTGCGCGGAGTTTAATGCGAGAGTTGAATTTTAGTATTTAAATGAATAAAGTAGTATTGAGAATGATAAATGGTGAATAAAGTAATATTTAAATGAATAAAGTAGTATTGAGAATGGTGAATGGTGAATAAAGTATTATTTAAATGAATAAAGTAGTTTCCATTTTAGGGATGAGAAAACAAAATTGGGACGGACCTTTTTGGCAAATGGGAAAACAAAACTGGGACGGAGGGAGTATGATTTTGACTTAATGCAATTGCCTATTTTTTTTGTTTATCAGTGTATCTCAGCTTACAGCGGACACTATAAGCCAACCGATGAAAGCCTGGACAGCTTCTTATCATATCTCAAGGAAAATGGAGTAAACTTAGACGAGTTAGAGGTACAGAACTGCACTAGCTCTTTTGTTATTTTGTTGTAAGCTTTGGTCATAATCCATGCTATTAAATTGGGCCCACGAGTGAAGTAGACGGATGGCTATGAGAAAGAACTGCCCCCAACCCCCTTTCTCCCCCACACCCCCTTTCTTTGTGAATAAGCTGTACTGATCTATTGTTGATTTCACTATGTACAAACCTATAACACAATTAATTATGTTATCCTTTTATTTCATCAGATACGCAAGTCAAATGAAGACTACGAGAGTAGTGAATATAGACGGTCATCTTCAGATCAGATTATATCCAAAGTTTCATCAATATCAGAAGTTAATTCATCTGATCATCCCATTGAAAACGACCTACCTTCGGAAACAACAAAAGGTTCTAAGCCTGAAAATGGGGTCGAGTACAAGAGGAGTCTCTCTGGTGGTCTTCAGAGTCCTAAAACAGACGTGCCAAGGACAGCCATACTGCAAAGGATCAACTCCAAAAAGGCTGTGAAATCATACCAACTAGGCCATCAATTATCAAACAAATGGTCTACGGGTGCTGGGCCCCGCATTGGTTGTATGGCTGATTACCCTGTGGAGTTGAGGCTACAGGCTCTGGAACTCACTAACCTCTCTCCCCGAACGGGCCCACCATTGCTAACACCACGCAGGTTTGCTGGCGCTATCATTTCTCCTTCTGATCATCAATCAAATGAAGGTGGTGATGAACTTGAAGCTTTACTTTAGAAGTATGATTTCAGCCTAATTCTCTTATGGCTCTGCCTTGTGCTGCTATCGTGCTTTTATTATTTTCTCCCCTGTTTAGAAACCTAAGCATGGACTTTAGGAGGATATGTCTAGCTTTTCCCCAATGAATAAAGATGCAAATCCCTTAAAATTGGGGAGATTGAAGGGTCGATGGTCTAGAGTCGTCTTGTTCGAGTAGCATGATAATATTCGTCTATGTTAGCTTAGGGCAGAGTATCAGCATCGCTAGGAAGTATCAAGTAATATCACTAACTTTGGTCATGTGCTTTTATGCTTGAACTTCCTCAGGTCCTGTTAACATGTGTTTCATTTCAATCCAGTTTTTTGTTTCTCTTCAAAAAAAATTAAAATCCAGTTTTTGTTGAAATATTTATTTCATCTTGTATTTCATTTATATTTGTTGCCACGTATATGTTGTGAGGTCTGATGCTTAAATGAGAAAGACTGATGTAAACAAGATTTTATAATTCTATTGTCATAAATCAGGCAAATTTAGGCTTATCTTATGTGTGCATTGCTCATGTATCTCAATTCTCACATGAATAGACCAGTCAAATTCAAATTATAATAAGGGCCAGTTATTTGCAATATTTTAGCCCAGTACAGCCATCAGATTTATTTACGATCTTTTAGCCCAGTACAGCCATCAGATTTAGCTACCCATTATATTTTACTAAACTGATTAAAATGTTCATTATACATTACCAACTATGCTGCTACTCTAAAAAATGTTCCAATTTTCCAAACCCCTTCCACCATCCCCTTTCTCTTGTCCCATCTCAAACCCTAATTTATACCATCGATGCAACAAAATCATTATACAATAAACACGAAAAGTCCATTTATCTAAGAATATCCAAAAAATACGTAAATATGATTTTAATGTTTTAACTTTGTTGATTCAACCTATGAATACCAAAGAAACGTGAAATGGAAATTATCTAATATTTTCAATTCAATCAATAAACTAGTTAAAAATGAATTTCAAAGGCCCCTATAAATATTAATAACGAAATTCTAATAACTACGAAAAGTAAACCGCGATAATGAAAGTAAAATAATAAAGATATTAGGGCTGTTCACGGTACGGACCAAAATGGATATTTGAAAATATCTGTGTCCGTACCAAAGTTCGGTTATTTTAAAATTCGAGTGTCCGTGTCCGTACCGAAATTTCGGTACGGTACGGTACGGATATTTTATTTTTCGGTGCGGTTCGGAACGGATTTTCGGTTACAAACGGACCGGATCGGTATGGTACGGTTCGGAGCGGATAAACGGAGTTTCTACCCTCTTTTTATCATTCTCTCCATTTTTTAATCATAAAAAAAACATTCGATGCATGCACACTCACGAATACTACTCAACTTCAACTACAATCAAACATCTATCATTAAAAGCTTGAATATAACACATTATATTATAATGGATGGTTAAAATATTTACGTAAATCACCACCAATAAAGTATTTAAAATACAGTATATCTAATATATATATCTAATATATATATATTAGATATCTTGTGAATGAAAAGTGCAATATTAAAATTATATTGGTCGTAATTCATGACACAAGGTACACCATATCCAAGTTTTTGTAAGAAATGAATATACATGAACAATGAAATTAAAAGAATAAGAAATTAAATTTAAATCATTTTGATATACATTTAAACATAAGTTAACATTTTAAGAACTTAAAAGAGAAATAATATAGTGTTTGTGTTAAGAAAATTAGGAGAAATTATGAAATCGCTTAGTTGTACTTAAATTCAATAACATTATAATAATGTTTGATAAATAAAAAATAATTAAAATTAATACATATTTAATTCGGTTATTCGGTTCGGTACGGTACGGTTCGGTACGGTCACATTCGGTTTTTCGGTACGGTTAATTTGGTAATATCCAGATCCGTACCAAAAAAATATTCGGTTCGGTTTCGGTACGGTTAAAATAAAAAAATCCATAATTTTTTCGGTACGGTTTTTTTTCGGTGCGGATTTCGGTACGGGTTCGGTAATCTCCGAATTCCGTGAACAGCCCTAAAAGATATAAGTTTTCTATAAATCTTGATTCTCCAACACCGTTCATAATTAAACCAACGATTTCGTCTTCATCACACACTCTCTTTGAAATTGGAACCGATCTAGTCCCAGCAAAAATAAAGTGACACAGCCAAATATTTGAGTTAAAAAATAACTATCATTTGTGATAAAAATAAGTAGTCCAAAACACTTTGCATACGTTCCTTTTTCGTTCGTCCTCAAACACTTTTGCAAACTCTATAAATAAAAATCTCTACTTAACTTTACCTTCACAATATTCACATACTAGTTGTGATCCCGCGGAATTTCCATTGAATTTAATTTTACAATATAATGCATTATATCTAAATATGTGTGTATAATTATATTGTTTAATTCAATTAATGCTAATTGAAATCATAAATAATATTATTTATAATTTAATTTTTAATCAGTTTTAAATTAATTTATTATAATTATATCATAATACATGTTAGGTATTTAAATTATTATAAGCATGTGAAACAATATTATAAAATTAATTTCAAATTTAATATACAATTAATAAAAAAAATTAATGAAAGCCTATATTGTATATTCACAAATATATATCATATATTATTATATATTTAAAAAAAATGTACACATATATTGATTAATAAAAAGTTGATTGAATCAACTATTTTTTATAATAATTTTACTTTACTTAATCTATTAATACAATTGTATAAACGACCAATTATATTTTATTTAATATCATCACACTTAATAATACATATAATTCTAGCTATTCAGTTGATGACACATCATAAAAAAAAAATTGACACATATGCAGTATAAACACTCTATTAGTATATATGGAGAATCTATTGTCTGAATTTTCATTAGTTATTATTTTCTAAATAAGATATTCTCAAATATAGTAAAACAATAAAGATAAAGTAAATTAAATTAAATGTTTAGATTTCACATTTTTTTTATTTTTTTACAATTTAAATAATCAATTTAATAATAGCAGAATAAATATACTTAATTTTTGATTTGATTTGTTAAAGTTTTTTTTTTTTTTTAATATAAGGTCTACTCAGTATATTTTTTTTAATCATCCTTAAATATATTTTCTTTAGTCATCATCAAATGTTGTTGGATATATATAGATTGGTAAAATCACAAGAATTTTTTAATGTACTTTATAGACTCAAGTTAACTATAATATGTATTCAAAATGTACAAACATTCTTAGTTTGGTTTAACTGGTAAGTTATTATTTTATTTTTCACATGAGGTGCAAGGTTCAAATCTATGTAAATGCAATTTTAAAAAAAAAAAAAAAAAATAGACCTATTATAAGGTCACATAAGAGTTATAAATTAACATAGATTGTCAACTCATCTTTAACAAAATAACATACTCAACTTATTAATAAAATGACACATAAGATAAATTAATGACATAGATTGTCAACTCATATGATATAAAAATGATGTGTATTATTCAAAAAAAATCTTAAAATGACACATAAGCCAAATCAATGTGAGAATGACACATCATTAGGATAAACTCCCTATTAGTATAATAGGGGATTTACATAAAATGTCACTACTTTATACACACACTCAACTAATTTCATTGCTTTAAAAATAAAAATTTTACACATCACCCTCAATACTTTAACTCATATATATTTCTTTTAAAAAGTGTGTTCCCAAAATATGAAGAGTGTTTGAGGACATAGTAATAATTATTAAACTCAAAACTTTTAACATTTTTAATTAACCCAAATTTTTCCTCCAAAAGAAGAAGCAACACCAACGTCCAAATAAGTGTGGCCAAAACAATTAATAGGCCCAAAACTATATATTATCTCGGCCCTCACAAAATGCCCGCCAGGTTGAAGGCCCAAATTAAAAATTAGAGCATCAGGCCCATTTATATCATCTTCATCTACCAACCACCCACACGGTTTTCTTTAGGCCAAGGTTATATACCGTCCTATCTTTTGTTAATACACTCCATAAAAAAATCGAAAGTTTTTTTCGAAAGTTTTGATAATTTTCAGAAAAAGAAATTTGAAAAAAAAAAAACACTAAACATATGAATTTTCGTAAATTTTTCCCTAAAATTGTTACATTTTTCGGAAAAAATTTCCGAACATTTTCTTGGATGGGATATATTCACAAAACATGAGACTGTATTTAACCTGGGCCTTTCTTTTCAAACTACATTAGCTGTTGGGAGCCACACTTCCGTTGCAACCCATTTTCTTTACGCCCAGGTTATTTGCACTACCCGAATAAATACACTACTTGTTGTTCGGATTTTTTTTTGCAAAGTTGTTTCAATTTTTTAACATCTTTTTTGAACATAATGGAATGCACAATATTTTGAGTTTTTTAAAAGTTTATGTTTATTTTCAGATTTTATTTTCAAAAATATATCAATTTTTCAAAAAAAAAAATAGATAGTGTATTTATCCAAATAGTATCTTTACCAAAGAGGGTACTACAAGTAATCGTGGCCTTTCTTTATACTCGGTATCCGGCCCACCCCATAATTATACTTTGGCTGCCAACACCGCCACAATTCTTCTCATCTTTAATCTTTTTTTTTTTGTTAGGCCATCTTGGACGAACACCGTTTTAATTTTCAACGAAGGTGACCGACCATGTAACTCCATTTGAATAACATGACAATGTTTTATCCTAATTTTTTTCGAACATGTTGCTTTTAGAAGCTATATTCACTTGGAATCGGAGTGGAATGGCCGTGGACCGGTGGCATGGAGATTTTCCCTTTGTTCTCGAATATATTATGTAGAACTCTAAGAACTAAAACTCAGTATATGGATCGACATATTTGGAAAAGAGAAGAAGGAATTTCGTATGATTGAGAGAATGTGAATATAATTTGTTAAGTCTAAAAGGAAGTGATACCCTCTTATATATACAAGTGAGAGGTATCTCAATAATAATACATAATACAAATGAAAGTATTATTTGAGAGGAAGTTAAATACTTTAACTCCTAAGACCCCCTCAAAATGGGAATGAATATTGATCAATCCCATTTTGTCTTTGAATTCTTGAAATAAACTTGGACCCTGAGGTTTTGTGAAGATGTCTGCAATGTTCTCTTCTGTAGGAATTTGTACAATTTTGATTACTCCTTCTTTGATTTTCTCCCTTGTGTAGTGGTAGTCGATTTATATATGCTTTGTCTTTTCATGTAGAACTGGATTATGGGCTATGCAAAAGGCAACCCTGTTGTCTGTGTAGATTAGTGCAGGTTGTGGATGATGCACTCTTAGATCTCTTAGGATGTAGAGAATCCATTGAACTTCAGAGGATGTTGCACTCATTGCCCTATACCCACTTTCAGCTGATGACTTACTCACAGTGCTTTGTTTCTTTGATTTCCAGGAAATGAGAGAATCACCAAGGTAAATAGCATATCCAGTGATGCTTCTTCTTGTTGTTTCACATCTTGCCCAATCAGCATCTGAAAAAGCTTGTAACTTGAAAGAACATTTGTTAGAATAAATGATACCTAAACCAATAGTTGATTTTAGGTATCTTAATATTCTATGTACAGCAGACATATGAGTTTGAGTAGGTTTACTCATATATTGGCTTAAAGTTTGTATAGCATAAGACAAGTCAGGCCTTGTAATAGTGAGATAAAGAAGTTTACCCACAATCCTTCTATATTCAGATGCATCAGTAAGGGGAAGTGAATCAGAGTCATTAAAACTTTATTTTGAATCCATCGGTGTGGTGCAAGGCCTACTGCCTAAGTACCCACATTCAGTCAAAAGATCAAGTGCATATTTCCTTTGACAAAGTTGCAAACCTGTATCACTCTTAGCCACCTCAATACCTAAGATATACCTAAGTATACCCAGGTCTTTAATGGTGAACTTATTGTGCAAAAGAGATTTGACATTCATGATTTCAGACAGATTACTTCCAGTAATAATCAAATCATCAACATAGCATAAAATCACAGTAAGACAATCATCAGTTTGTTTTGTGAAAATAGAAGTATCAGCAAGAGATTGTTCATATCCAAAAGCTATTAATGTGTCAGATAACTTTGTAAACCATTTCTTTGATGCTTGCTTTAAGCCATAAAGACTTTTATTCAACTTGCAAACTCTTGTATCATTCTCATTAATATAACCAGGGGAAGGCAACATGTAAACTTCCTCAAACAAATCACCATGTAAAAAGGCATTATTCACATCACATTGGTGTATATGCCAATCTTTAGCAATAGCAATTGACAATAAATTCTAACAGTAGTTATCTTGGCAACAGAGGAAAAAGTATCAAAGTAATCAATACCTTCTTCTTGGGTGTATCCTTTGGCAACTAATCTGGCCTTGTATCTTTCTATAGATCCACCAGGCTTATACTTAACCTTATAGACCCATTTACAACCTATACAATGTTTCCCAGAAGGTAAGTTTACTAAAGACCAAGTGTTTGTTCTTTCAAGAGCTTGTAGCTCCAAACACATTGCTTTTTGCCAATTTTCATCTTTGTGAGCTTGTTTATAGGTTTTAGGCTCACAAATTTGGGAAATGTTGGCAATAAAATGGGTGTAGTTGGGGAAAAGATGCGTTGTGGATAGAAAATCAGAAATTGGATATTTTACACCCTTGGAGATAATGAGGTTTGCTGAGCTTTGATTTTCAGAAGTAGTTTTATGATTTAAAGAAGCTGGAAGATTTGTTTTGTAAATGTCCAAATAGGCTGGTTGAAGTTTAGTTCTACTAGATCTCCTAAGAGGCTCCTCAAAATCATTTTGTGGAATTCCAGAATTTTGATGAGTAACAGTGTTTATTTCATCAATAAGATCAGGATGAGATAGCTCAGCAGGTTGGTTTTGAATAATGTGATTGTCAACACTATTTGGAGGAGTGTGGCCCACATGATTTTCAGTAAAAATAAAGTCAGAATCAGAAAACTGTTGATTCTGATGCTTTTGAATAAGATCATTTACAAATTTGTTTGTGGAATTTTTATCAGAAAAAGGGTAAACATGTTCAAAAAAATTGACATCCCTAGAGTTAAAAACTTTTCCAGTGGAAATATCCATTAATCTATAACCCTTATTGCCAAAAGGATACCCCAATAAAATGCATTTCATAGCTCTTGGATCAAATTTATGTCTGTTAGCAACAAGAGTACTAGCAAAGCACAAACAACCAAAGTTCCTAAGGTGACTATAATCAGGAATTTTTCCATGCATAACTTCAAAGGGAGACTTATAATCTAACACAATAGAAGACAACCTATTTATTATATGGGCATCAGTTAATACACAGAAGTTCCATGAATTTCAAAGGTAAACATGCTTGAAACATCAAGGATCTAGCTACTTGTAACAAATGTTGATGTTTTCTTTCAACTAAACCATTTTGTGGAGGTGTTTCCACACAAGAGGTTTGATGGATAATACCCAAATTGTCAGGTTTCGAGAGCTAGAATACACTCTTGAACAGGGTTGAATTAAACAAGATCAGTGGACTTCGGATTCAGTGGACCTTAAGAATGATCAGACGAGTTCAAAGACGAAAGCAACTCAACTGATAAGAATTTCAGTAGAGTTCAAATCACAAGACTCAGAAATTTATAGTGGTTCGATCCAATAGATCTACATCCACTTTGTGAGGCCTTTCACTATGTTGAAAAAGAGATTATAGAACTACAATGATATTATCCAGAGTATAAGCTAAGAAAATAGAATCTAGCACTCAAAATACCACTCTAGCTAACAAGTTGAATTCTCCCTTTCACCTAACAATGAGCTAGTTTATATATCAGCAACTGAGACGCTCTTGAGCAGTTATGAGTTGAGAGTGATAGCCTGCCACGTGCTCTTCATCTTGCAACTCGAGTCAGTTATAACCTCCAAGTAGTTAGAAAGTTATGACCTCTTGAAGTTGGCACCAGATAACACTTGAAACTGTAACAGCTTTGCGTAACTACCATTCGTAACCGAATAACTGTCAACTCTCTTGGCTTTTCCAGCTGTTAGGGGTCAAGAACGGATCTTCAAACTTCACACTTTCATATGGCTTGAAAGATATTTACCAGATTTAGAGATAACACCTCTCACAAATTATGATAAAAATCAGTTAATAGAAACTCAGTTCCATTATATGATCTTAAAACCTTAATTTGTTTGTTAAATTGGGTATTAACCATGTTACTGAAATTTTCAATGGAGCTCTTAACAACATATTTATGCTTAAGCAGATAAATCCAAGTACACCTACTAAAATCATCCACAATAGTTAAGAAGAACTTATAACCACCATGAGACTCTACAGAGAATGGACCCCAAACATCACAATTTATAAGATCAAAGCATGCATGAGTTTTAGAAGTACTAACAGGAAAAACAGATCTCTTCTGTTTTGCAAGAGGACAAATCTCACAAACATAAGACAATTCTTTGCACTTTACATTCAAAGAAGGAATATGAGATATTTGCTTACTTGAGGCATGGCCTAGTCTAGTATGCCATGTATTAAAATCTACTGTGTAATCCACATTATTTAGGAAAGAGCCTACTATGGGAATTGAGGCTTTAAGGAAGTACAATCCTCCTTGCTGTTCAGCAAAACCAATCACTTTCTTGTTCATATTTTCCTGAAAAATACAGTGTGAGGACAAAAAACTAACAGTGCAATCATTATTTTTTGTTAGTTGAGATATAGATAAAAGATTAAAACAGAAATCTGGAACATACATTACATTATACAAGATAAGGTCATCATTTAGTTTGACCTCTCCAGTTAATGTAGCAGTAGCAAAAACATTGTTTGGTAACTTTATTTTAATATCAGAAATTATTGGTGTTGATGTAAAAAGATTTTTATCAAAAACCATGTGATCTGTTGCTCCAGTGTCAATTATCCAAGTTGATATACCACTAGTAATTTAATTAAAACAAGAATGTAAACCTGAACCAGATGTTTCATCTTGTTGAGCAAAAGCACCAACAGCAGAATGTGATTTTTCTTTATCCTTCTGTTGCTTTGCATAGGTCAAAAGCTGCTCATACATTTCTTTGGAAAATAATGGATTAGTAGCACTATTATCATTAGAAACAGATTCATGTGGAGGGGATTTCACAGAAGCATGAGATACAGAAGTACCAGATTTGGGTTTAGGTTTGGCAGATTTGGGACCTCTCCAACCTCGAGGATATCCTATAATCTGAAAACACCTATCCACAGTATGACCAGGGCCATCACAGTAAGAGCAATGGAGTGGTCTTTTCTTATCTTTAAAAAACTTAACATTCTTGGCCAGCATGGCAACACTATCATTGCTAATCGTATCAGTACTGGAGTTCAAAGTTCTTTGAGACTTCTCTTGCAATAGTAGGCTGTAAACCTTGGTAAGGGGAGGGAAAGGGACTTGAAGCAATAACTGACTACGGATAGCAGAGTAAGAATCATCAAGGCCTATCAAGAACTTCATACAAGTATCTTTCTCTTGAGTTTTACTTAGTTTCAAAGGAAGCTCACAAGTACAGTTAACCATAACACCACATTCACACTTAAGGGCAGGCCTATAACTCATATATTCATCCCAAAGTGATTTAAACTGATTATAATATGTAACCAGAGATTGTGAACCCTTAGATATAGCACTCAAAGACTTTTTTTAGATGATATACGCGAGTGATATCGGATTGAGAGTACCTGGCATGAAGTTCACCCCATACCTCTTTCGCCGAATTGAAGTAGTCTAGGGTTTGCTTGATTTTGACATTGATGGAGTTTAATATCCATGCAAGAACCAAATCGTTAGCCCTAAACCATGCTTCATAGATCACAACATCATCTGGTGCTGGTTGTGGCAAAGTACCATCAATTAGACGGATCTTGTTCTTAACACTTAGAAGACGTTTAACGGCGTGGCTCCAGGACACAAAATTCGGACCCGTTAGCGGATCGAGAACAATAGACATTGCAGGGTTATCATTAGGATGTAACGCCAGAGGAGATAACGGATTCATCAGAGGATTCAAGGAATTTGAATTGGTTGCCATCGGAAACAGGTATTCGACCGATTAATGAAATCGAAGGCAAGAAATACAATAAGAATCACAAGATTCAATCAGAAACAAGAGCCGATTCGTAAAAATATACGAATTTATGAAACCCTAAAAAATGCGATCGAGAAAAATTGCACAAAATCGCACACAAAATCTATGCGAATCGGAAGCGGAAAAGAAAATTGGATCGAAATTAGATCAGAATAACCTGATCTCCTGATACCATGTAGAATTCTAAGAACAAAAACTCAGTATATGGATCGACATATTTGGAAAAGAGAAGAAGGGATTTCGTATGATTGAGAGAATGTGAATATAATTTGTTAAGTCTAAAAGGAAGTGATACCCTCTTATATATACAAGTGAGAGGTATCTCAATAATAATACATAATACAAATGAAAGTATTACTTGAGAGGAAGTTAAATACTTCAACTCCTAAGATATTATTTAAGAAAGATAATTAAATGAGATAATAATTAGGCTCTTTAATTTAGAGCCAAAAAGATGATAAAACAATCAATTTATAATTTGAAAGATTTTTTTTTATTGATTCAAGACTTGAAAGATAGAAAATTATCCATTTAGGGTCTGAAAAATAGAGTCTAGAACTAAAAAATATTAAAACCATGTTTGACATATTAAAATTTATACTCTTATTTATTAATATGAGTAGCTTCTATTTGAAAATAGTTTATGATAAGTTTATCATGAAACTATTTTAAAATTTGAATATTTGATCGGGAGTATCAAAAGTTGAGGACAAGAAAATTTACAATAATTATAATATAATACCACTGACCAGATTAATGATACTCCTCTTGATGAGATTTTTTATGCTCCAAATCAAATATTCCCCCTCATCCATGAAAAATAGGTTTGTTGATTTTGCACGATTATTAAGAAAGTTGATATAATATGTAAAAAGTAAGAATAATGTGTCGCATCAAGTACAAAATAAATTATTTAAAAAATGTTATGTGTGTATGTTGAAAAGTGTAGATAAAGTTTATTATTTCCATTTTAGGCAACATGACTATTTTTCGTGGACGGCCCAATAAGGCAACCAAGCCTATATTTTGTGGATGGAGGGAGTATTTGATATTTTAAAATTGTTTCATGATAAATTTATCATGTCATATAATACTTAGCTTATTAATATATATATATATATGTATATATGTATATATATATATATATATATATATATATGTATATATGTATATATATATATTTTTTTCTTTTATATTTCTCAATCACGTAAACTTAATATTTAATATATATTTAAAATTATAATTTATATAAATATAATTGCATAAATAGAAATTATAATATGTCTATGGTGTTAAAATGAATGAGTCCTTAATTAATAATTTTTATCTTTCAAATTCTAAATCATTAGTGTAGTACTATCTTTCAAGTCAGGCTCTAAAGTGATAGTTTTAATATTTTTCAAAGCCGGAATCAATAAAACTTCATTATCTTTTATTCTATATTCATTTTCATTCTCATTCTTATTCCAACCCAACTGTTACCTTATTATTCGTATAAATTAATTTCGGAACGCTTATAATGATCATAGAAGTTATGGTATTCACGACAGAGCTTAAAGGAAGACCTTGCTAGTTGCTAGGCCCAGCCCACTCCATTGTTATCAAACTTAACCTTTTCTTTCATGCGTTGCCTGGATCCCACCTCTTCATTCACTTCTTATGATTTTAGTGATATTAATTATCAGTGTCTCCCTCTTTTTGCATTTTTGTTTCTTTTTCTTTTTATATTAATTAACGTACATTTATATGATAAAATTAGCTCATCAACCAATTTACAATATTTTTTAATATAACCAATTAATACTCTTTAATTAAACAACTAACACTCTGTGTACCATGCAGGTAATATCCTTCAGTGAGAACAACTAATACCCTTCAAAATTAATATATTTTAGTGAAAACAACTAATTACATTTAGTGTTGTAAAAAAAATTAAATTAATTAATTTCACGTCTTTCTATAAGTTTAGACTTTTAGATGAAATAAAATTCTTTAATGGTATCAGAGCCATAAGGCTCACACCCAAATCTAAAGATCATGGGTTGTATAAATCATTCGCACTCTATACTTTACTTTAATATATAAGTTAGTAAACATTTAGAGACGGTTAGCCATGTTTTCTTTGAATGTAATTTCTCGTATCGTGTTTGGATGGATATTGTAAAATGGTTGGGAGTGTAAGCAATTTTACATTCTAATCCCCCGACGAATGTACTCCTCTTTAGTCGATTTCTAAAAGAAATTAGAGGTAAAACGCTGACAGTATGTTTATGAGAATGTGTTATTTGGAAAATACGCAATGGAATTATCTTATGTGGCGAACAAATTTTGTCGCAAAAACTGATGGAGAAAGTTAAAGCACAGTCGTGGAGCTGGATTTTGGGAAGAGAACCAAGAAGTAGGAATTTTATTTTCGAAGAGCTAGATTAGTTATTGGTTGTTAGAGTAGAATGTACGCTTTTGCTTGGTGCTTTAAAAAGGAAAAATTTGTATTAGATGTTCACTTATGTTTGTCTTGTTCTGAGGTTATGTTTTGTACCTACCCATAATAAAATTTCTCTTTTTCTAATAAAAAAAGAAATTTATATATAAAAGTTAGTATGTTTATATAAAAATATATTTATAGATTTATATGAATAACATATTAAATAAAACAAATTATTAGTAAAAATTTGTAGTATAATAATAAATAGTTCTTGCACCTATTAATTACACGATGCACCTGATTTAGTTTTGGTTCAATTTTAATTTACTTATGACCCAATTCAAAAATGGGTCAAATACTGAACTCGCAGGTCTATATAATTATATAGGACGAGATTTTTATCCTTCAAAACCGGTGAATTAGCTGTCATGAATTCATGTGTGGTCTGTTTCTCCATTTTTTTTTCTTCACAAATTCAAGCATACATTCAAGTGCAGATATGCGTTTGAATTTTAAGTTCACTTTTTATTTCAATTTTAATTTTTTAACAAGACACACTAACACGCCAAACTGTGTATTTTTTTTTTTTTTTTTTTTGCACTTGTAGTATTACTGATTAATTCGTAGGTTTTTACTGATTTCTACTTAAGATATTTTTTTCAAAATCCAAGTGCATATCATGTATTCAAGTGCTAGAACAATTTTTTTTTTTTAAGTAAATAGTGTGTATATTAATAAGTCTCTAAATTGGAATTAGATCTGACTTCATTTTGAAAGAGAAAAATTATTTTACTTTTCCTTTATTGGAAATTTTCTTTTTTCAATGTTTTTTTTATAATATAAAAAATAAAATTTCTTAAATTAGAATTTTTTAATTGGAAAATTTCTTTTTACAATATTTTGTTAATGCTAGTCTACTAATGCAATTTTGTATTCATAAGCAATACTTTCTCAATTTCATAATAAGTGTAATTTAGAAGTAAAATTTTGTTTCAAAATAAGTGTTGTTTGAGCTTTTTTCACGTTTTTTTTTAATCCAAGTTTATGATATAAGAGATTATATTAAAATATAACAGATTTTTTTAGGGATTATCAAAATATAATATACTCCCTCCGTCCCAAGGGAATTTGCACCCCTTGGTTGCACGCAGATTAAGAAAATCAATAAAGTAGTGGCATATGAGTATATATGTGTATATTTATGTGAGTGTGCACGCAAATCGATGTTTCCTTTTTAGATAGTGTGCAAATTCGTTTGGGACACCCCAATAAGGAAAGTATGTAAATTCGTTTGGGACGGAGGAAGTATCTTTTAGAGATTATATGAAGTATTTATGTCAAAATTTTATCATTCTTAAATTGAAAAGAAGTATTTAGAAGGCAAATTTTTTGATTTAGGCCAATTGTGGATCTTGATTGCAAAAATAGGGGTTCTGGAATTTTTTTTACGTAAATAGGGTTGATCGCGCCTGGGAGTGGCGATCAAAAGAGAGGATCGCGCTCACCAGGCGCGATGCATAACGGGATAGCATTTCTGTTCTTGATCGCGCCTCAGGGAGGCGATCTAAAGGCAGGATCGCGCTCCCCAGGCGCGATTATCTCAGTCAAATGGCCACGGTCTAGATCGCCCTTGCGGAAGGCGAGCTACGACAATGTCTGACGCACGCACATGGCCACCCACAGGATTCCCGCGTGCGCTGACCTCTGTTTTGTATTTTTTCGTTGGGATTATGCATATAACAGATCCTTCCTTCTTCTTCCTCCTCACCTTCAAAGCTACACGAAAATTTATTCTTCCTCCCCTCACTACTATTTCAGTTTTATTTTTCTTTCTCCCCTCATTGCACCGAAAATTTTAGTACTCTTTTCAAGATTCATCCATCATTTTAGTATTCTTTCTCCCCTCTTTATTCTGTCCGAATTTTAGCCAAATAAAAGGAAAAAATAACCTTTTTTTTCCCAAAATACAAACCAATCTCCACAAAAATGTAAGTATTTTGATATTTTTAAATTTTTTGCAGTTTTTTTATTTTATTCTAAAATTTATTTTTTCAATTTGCAGTCTCACATATACACAAAAATAAAAGCTAGTTGGTATTTTGCTATCTACCTGAGGAGTACAGACACTACTATCAAAAGGTAAATTCTTCAAAAAATAATTAATAATGTTTTTCGAATTTTTTTGCATGCATATATTATCTAGATGAAAAATTCTCAGTATATATATGTAAATTGCAATTATTGTACACATAGTATTTCTTCTTGGTTCTAAAGAAACAAACAATGTTATTAAATTTTTTAATGAATTTAGTTTGTCCATATATCGGCATGTAATTGTGTTTGCTGTGAATTTAGTTTAGGTGTCTTTTTTTGTAATTTAATTATTTTAATATATAACTTATTTTGAGGTGTTTAATATCATTTCACTTGGAGAAACATCAATCAAATTAAGGAATATCATATTTAGGAGGATGCATGTTCCTTGACATAATTATATGATTCACCCATTTTTTCCAAAATAAAAATACGTTTATTTTGTACATCATTTTATAAATTTTTTTGAATTATAAATTTATTTGGAATATATCCTAAAATTATTAATAAAAATATATTGTTTGATAGGAACTAACTTATAAAAAGTTAAATTTTAATTTTAAAAAAAATATATCATGCATAAATAAATATATTATATTACAATAAACTATTTTTAATTAAAGGGTATTAATTATTTACACTATAATATAGTAATTTTGAATAATATTAATTGTTTCATTAAAAAAATTAATCGAAGAATATTAATTGTATCATTAAAGGATATTAGTTATTTTATTATAAGATATTAATTGTAAACCAATTTAACCGTGAAACTAGTTTACACAAAACGGACTTAAAAAATTGTTATATACGTCAATATAATATATAATTATTAAATGCATTTTAAGTATCAAATTTAATATAGATTTGTATAATAATTATTTAAAATAATGTCAAAATCTAAAGATATTGTCATTTCTAATAATTAATATTAATTCAATCATTGTTTTATTTATTTTTATAATAATTTTCTAATAATATAGATTTCTTTTAATCTAAATATGCAACCATTAAATCATTTCCGTATATTGTATAATTAGACATTAAAATTTATAAGTGTGTTGTGTTTTTGAAGATATGTCAATCTCTCGCGATATTGGAATCCTTGTGCGCTCTTGTGGAGCTGTTATTGGAACAAGAAGAGTTGATCGTATGCTTGATTTCTATGGTCTATTACGTGTGTTGTCTGAGATTACGGGATTAGATTTGCGAGTGTATTCTTTGAATGTGTCTTGCATAATAAATAATGGGAATGCCTCCTCTAGTTGTCCTATTAGGAACAACAACGACCTTCTCTATTTCTTCCATCCACAAGCGGGGCTCAATTCAGTTGAGCTATTAGTGGAGGTTGAAATGAAGGTGCAGTACCCAGCATCCCATGGTCAGTGGGAGAACCAATACTATCCTTCTGAAGGGTCAGGTCGTGGCGGAGCCAATATGGATAGACCTTCAAACATTGCATACGAGGCCCTGCAAGTGAACCATAATGAGTGGGGTGCTTGGGAAGATGAACCCTACCAACGTTTAGGGTCTAGTCATGCCGGTGGTTCAAATCCTAATGTTGGACCTTCTGGTATCACTAAGATAATGGCCCCTATCGGCACCTCCATAGCTGATATAGAAGGTGATCTATATCCAGACTTTACTTGTAATTCTGAACCAAGCGATAATGGTTCTGAGGACGAGGGGCCGTCTGATGAGGATGATACCACTAACAATCCTTGGATGCCAAGTATTGCTGTACCAAATTCTCTAATGCCAAGAGTGAGACCTCATCCAAATTTGGTTGGAGTGCCATATTTCGATAGGTCATGTGATGATGTACCTGTTGATTCAGTAGGCGTTCCAAGTGGTGATCTGGGCTACGATGCGGATGATGAAGTTTTGAGGTTAGGAATGATCTTCAAAGACAAAGAGACTGTGATCAAGGTCGTGAAGAATTACTCGGTCCAACATGCAAGACGTGAGTACAGAGTCGAAGAGAGCAACTCGAAGTCAATGAAGTTGGTGTGCAAGCAGAACTATGCAAGTGAAAATGACAATTGCTCGACATTGCAACACTGTGAGTGGCATTTGCGCGCCTCATACCGTAAAAGATCTGGTCATTGGGAAATCACCAGGTTGGGACCGCCACATACCTGTTTGATGGATATTGACTCACGCAGTCATTCAAATCTATGTAAAAACTTGCTTGCAGCTGACTTGGAGAGTCTCATACAAGTTGAACCAGCATACGACGTTAAATGTGTCGTGGAGCATGCAGATAAGAAATATAATTACACTATTTCATATCAAAAGGCATGGCAAGCGTTGAAACGTGCTAGAGAGAATGTGTTCGGAACTTGGGAGAGTTCATGTCAGTATTTGCCCAAGTATATGAGGGCCTTGCAGAAATACAATCCCGGGACCATTGTGGAGTGGAAGCACAAGGCAACGATTGAGTGGAATGTGCACACCTTGGGCTATGTCTTCTGGGCATTCAAGCCATGCATTGAAGCATTCATGCATTGTCGGAAAATACTTTGTGTAGATGGTACTCACCTTTACACTAAGTATAAACACAAATTGTTGATTGCTAACACCCTTGACTGAGATAATCGCGCCTGGGGAGCGCGATCTTGCCTTTAGATCGCCTCCCTGAGGCGCGATCAAGAACAGAAATGCTATCCCGTTATGCATCGCGCCTGGTGAGCGCGATCCTCTCTTTTGATCGCCACTCCCAGGCGCGATCAACCCTATTTACGTAAAAAAAATTCCAGAACCCCTATTTTTGCAATCAAGATCCACAATTGGCCTAAATCAAAAAATTTGCCTATTTAGAATGACGTTTATTTTGAAACAGATAGAGTAATAAACAATATCATCGGTAATATGATAATCCCCAGTCCCCCTGTCCCTTTTAGACTTTCAAAGGTTAATATCAATTTGCACCCTATAACATACCACATTTTTCAATATGCAACATGTACTACTTCTTCTATTATACTCTCTCCATCTTCAAACGCTTTGCACAGTTGATTTTTCAGAAATTTTAGTATGCGAGTTGAATGTAGTATTTAAATTAATAATTTTTTTTTTTATAAATGTGTATTGTTCACTTTAAATGAATGAAATAAAAAATTATATTTTGTGTGTAATTAATAATGAAATAAGATGTAGTTTAAAGATGACCGCCAATTATACAAAATGTCTGATGGAGGTAGTAGTATTCCATCTTTATTTCTGGAAAGTAATTCCTCGGCAGAGGAATCCATATCCCCAATTTTATTCTGAATATTACATTCACCGTGATCAACATCTCTTTTCTCATCCTACCTATTCTTTCCATTTTAGCTATTTAAAACAAAACACACTTTTTGTGGGAAGATAATTTTGTGTGGAATGAATTAAATTTATAAACTATTTCACTAAAAAAAATTCAAATTGATGAATTATATTCTTTTTTATGTCTTTAGTGGTAATACAAAATCTAGAGTGAACCCGTTTTATAAAATGAAATTTATACCAGTATTTATTTTTACTGATATCATATTATTTTATTGTATAAAATGTTATGATATCCGTAAATACATGCAATGATATATATTTTATATCATGAACAAGTTTCACGTGAGACTTATGTTAGTGGTATTTTTTTTAACACTTTGATAAGTCCATTTTAGGAAATAATTGTATTCCGTAGGATTTTTAAGCTCATCTTAAACGATTTTGTCCGTGGATGATTAGTTTGATCAAGTCCTAGGCTTATATATCTAGTCTTTGGCAAAAATTTGTATGAGACCGTCTCATGAAATGAGACCACACAAATTAACACCTACCCCTACCAAAGTGTTAATGAACCAATATCCTATTTACACTCATTCTCATTGTCTCATGCCATGAGACGGTCTCATTCAAGACCTACTCCTATTCTTTTTATTCGTCTCTGATTCAAGGATCGACTAATCCAAAGAATCAATAATTCACAGTCCACTTATTTTATACTTCCTCTGTATACCAATTTTTACCCACTTTTCTTTTTGAATTGTCCACCAATTTTTTACTCTCTTTTTTTTTGGAAATAAACACCACTCACAAACAAATAGTTGGATTCCATAATACCCACTACGATACTCTTAATTTTTTTAATAAAATATTAATTTTTATTAAATCTTGTGTCCAATAATAAAAGGGTAAAAAATTTGCCCGTATATTTCAAAAAATGTGCAACTCTTTGATTAGAAATATCACGTGGGACTAATAAATATGGTCCTAAAATAAAATGGGCACGTAAGTTTTTCCATACTTCGTGAACTTTATAATTCATGAACATGTTTAGTGTATAATTATTCCTGAACATCTGAACATGTGCTAGGAAAAATCCATTAATTCATGCGTTGTTTTCATTTTCAAATGAAACAATCCTATTTAGGAAAATTATTCTTTTTTTTTTTTTTTTTTTTTGGACGGGAGGAAAATTATTCTCTCTCCACCATAATTGATATAAGAATAATATATCTAGTTTCTTCTCATCTAAAATCTGTTGATGTGATATATCAACACATCAAAATGCACGTCAAAATGTGGCCTCCTCGTGACATGCAGCGGGTATGTATTTTAAAAACCAAAAGGTTCAAAACCATATTTAAATTTATTTTCATCCTGAAAACTAATATATTTTCATTTCAACTCTTCAGTCAACGTAAAATCCCAATTCTGATATATTTGCTTATTTGTTAATTTCTACAGCTAATACCATATGTAAAAAAATATACATGGACTCCACGGGATTTCGTCATTTGTTTATGTTGTATTGATCCTAAGTGTACTTACCCACAGCCGCCCACCTAATGGGTCGTTCAATTAATAATAAAAATATAGCAAAGTACTATACGAAAATAATTCATAATAAACTTATCATAAAACAGTTTTAAAATATCATTTATTTAATTAGGAATATCAATAATTTCACAAAGGGTATCATTAATTTGGATCGGTGGTATTATAATGTAAATTTTCTTGAACCCAAATTAGTGATACCACTGATAAATTTTTTGATACTTCTGGTCAAATATTCGATAATTTAAAATATTTTCATAATAAATTTATCATAAACCATTTGTATATAAAACCTACTCTAAAAATATCTATTGATCCTAAAAGCACCCACACCGGTCCATCTAACGGATCGTCCGGTAATTTGAAGTAATCTCACTTTAAAATATTGTGATACTGTATCAAACATGAGAGAGAAACAAATTCATATCAAGGGTTTGGACAGGAGAGAGAATATTGTTGCAGTATCTTTTATCGGTAAAGTATAGAGCGAAAATAGTTCATACATAAATTATTTGAAGGATATTAGTTATTTTTACTTAAAAGTATTATTACGGAGGCTAGGGTACGAAGCGAATGAGTTGTTTAACTAAAAAATATTAGTTTAAATGTATAAAGAGTATGAGTTATTTAACTAAAGAAAACTAGTTGTTTGGTATTAGTTGTTTACAATAAAAAATATTGCAAAGTGATTTATATATTGTTGTTACCCAAAATAAGTATCAAAATACGAATTTAATGTGGTTTTTGGTTGCGTAACAAACTATAATAATTGGTGTGAATTGGGCATTAATTGCTATGGGTATGATGATAATAAATGAAGAATACAAAACAATAAATGCAAAGAGATTTGTCAAGTCCGACTTGAGCTTTAAAGTTGGTGATCCTTTATTAAATGCTAAGAACTTGTATTTATAGCCCAAAGGTATGCCTTTGGGCTACCCTAAATCTACCCGAGTAGCCAACATTTAATTCTTGAACTGGCTCTAGTTTTGAAATTGGGTCGAGGTCTTCTAAGTAGGTGAACTCGGCCCAATACAAATTTGACAAGTGTAAAAGTCGTTGTACTTCTTCCCCAAATCTAAATGGGGTGGTTGACAATTCACTGTTCAACGTCTTTAAAATGGAATGATTGTCTGGGGAAACTTCTGACACTGGTCTTCCTGGATAAGATCAAGTGCGACTCCTCGTCCTTTTATGCCGAGGAGAGTGGTCGTCACTCAAAACCTTCCCCGCGATGACATCTTCTAGAAGGATCTGTGAACTGGTTGCATGAGTGGACCTCGACCAGATCCCTTCATATGACAGGGAGGAAAATAATGCGCCGAGGCCTGGATCTAACCTCAGCTGGAGATATGTTCCTCGTCATGAATATGTGCCTCGACAAGGCTCTAGCTTCCGGCTAGGGGGTTTCGGGTGGAAACCATGATATGACGGGGTAGAAGGAAATGCTCCGACCTCGTCTTTGTTCACGCCCCTACCCATCTAGGTTGGGATTAATCGTCACACAACATATATGAACAAATTCCACTCTATATATACTCTCTTTTGTAATATTTATGTACTACATCTGTCCCACAATAACTTGTACATTTATCTTTTCGGTTCATTCCACAATAACATGCACACTCTGAAAAACAAAAATATTACTTTGTGTGTACACTCACAAAAATATACATATTTATCTATGTACCACTAGTTTACTCAAAGAATACATTATTCTTAATTTGTGTGCACAACTGAGTGTGCAAGTTTTTATGGAATAAAGGAAGTAATTTTTTATTCTACTGAATAGATGAAATATAAATAAATAAACAATAAATTGATAGTGTAGAGAAAACCATAAATTATATATATGGGTGGAGTATGTGTTAAAAAATTGAATATTTAAAAGAAGAATAATGTGGAGATGATGCTTTTAAATATGGAAATTGAAAGGGATTGATAGCGAGAATGTGCTCACCACACCCTACAAAAGCAAGACGACAAAAAAATGACGTGGGATTGATCAGAATCGGATATCCAAAATTAGCATTCATGCGTAGGCATCTCCTGGTATAAGATTATAAGATTGGTAAAAATGGAACATAACACGTTAACACTTTTTATGAGTAGTAATGTGTATTGTGTACAAGTTTTTTTCTTTATTTCTATACATCCTCCTCTTGCCCTACTGAATGAAAGATATATATTGATAGTAAATTTTGAAATTTTCCCACCTATTCCTTCCTGCTCCCAAACAAAATAAAAATTATAAAGAAAATGGAATTCATACTTGTATTATTAGATGGATAAAAAAATTTGGATAGAATTAAGTTTCTATTTCAGATGGATTCATCATGTGCAGTATTTTCTTACTTATGCGACGCATATATATATATATATATATATATATATATATATATATATATATATATATATATATATATATATATGAAGTATAATAATATGTGTATAATGCCTTTGTTCCAAACATCTTTTGCCAATTTACTGTTTACTTTTTGAACTAAATTGAATTTAATTAATAAAAAGTGAATTAATATGTATAAGGTAATAACATGAAATTCAAATATAATAATATAGAAAAGATTTAATTATAAAAAAATAATATTATTTTATTATCATTTATAGAAATATTGTTTGAGTAAGAGAGAAGTATTTTGAGCAAATAACAAATAAGTATGAAAGAGAGAGTATAATACTTCTAAATGAATAATGACGTGTAATATACATGTAAGACTAATAAATTATAAATGCAGAGACACTTTCGATCGTTAGATGACCAAAATTCTTGCTCTTGAAATTACGGTTGATGGTGAAGATCCAGGTGGTAAAATTTAAAGATTTTAAAATCCTGAAAAATGATAGAATGTGTTTTAAACAAGTATGAAAGAGAGACTATAATACTTCTAAATGAATAATGACATATAATATGCATGTAAGACTAAGAAATTGTAAATGAAGAGGCACTCTCGATCGTTAGATGACCAAAATTCTTGCTCTTGAAATTATGGTTGATGGTGAAAATTTAGGTGGTGAAATTTAAAGATTTTAAAATTCTGAAAAGTGATAGAATGTGTTTTTGTAGAATTCTAAATACGGTTGAATATAATTTTATGTCAAATCGCATGTGTAAGAGTATGTGAGTTATAATATTAATATTATTGGAGAAATTTTATGTAAATTAAGTGTGTTATGATAATAATGAGATATAATTATATCAAATCAAATGTGTAAAATTGATTTTTTTTTTTTTTTAATGTGTGGGTGGTGATTAAATTTTGAGATAGGCGAATATTAAATTTTATAACATAGGATAAAGTACATAACATTCCACATTCGGCCCGGTCAGAGTCACAAAACATGCATTATCTAAGTATTGAAAAAAAATACAAAATAATTAATATCAATGAATATAAAAATGAGAATACTCTTAGTTTAAATCTATCTCAAGCAAAAAATGGTCATAACTCAATATAATACTCCAATCTCAAACCTAAAACAAAAGCAAAGTACCTTTTAAATAATTAAAAACAATTAAGTAATGTAGATTTTTAACACGATTTCAAAGATGTTATGAAATAATTAATTTAAAGTGGATGTCATTTTGATTTCCAAGCACCACAAAAATTGTGCATTTAAAGAAGATTATGAAGAAGGAATTCAATTTCAAGAGGGTTTTAAAGAGGGAAATTTACCCTCTTCAAAATAGTGGTCACGAACAGTTACACGAGGGAGAAATCAAACCCCCGTGTTTGAAGAGGGTTTTGGTGTCAGAAAAAATGAGGGAGAAGGTCCGTCATGCGAACTTCCCTCGTCTAATCCCTTTCGTTGAACGAGGAATTTACTGAGGGGAGGGGGCCCTCGTGTCGGTGGCAAGGGAATAAAACCCTCTTGAAATCTGACATTTGGCCGAGGGAACAGGCCCTCGTGTCAGGTCTCGCCCCCTGCTGGGGGCATATTAATGGGCAAAATTCGACCTTCAAGAGACTCGAACACGCGACCTCCATGTATGCGGAGACCTTGCGTGTTTCGTCATGCCGTTTGGGCAAAACAATTCATTGTTAATGTTAGTCTTTGTAAGTGTATATGTATCATATATTTTTTGTTATATATTTTACTTATAATACTATTTAATATTAATTGTTTGTTATATACTACCTATAAATTTAAACTATCATTTTTTTATATTATTTTTCACTATTTATCAAAATGTGTACATATATACACTTATAATATTAAAATATTTTCAATAAAATTGCAAAATAAATATATTTTAAATTCGTTTTCACTATTTACTAATATGTGTACATTATACACACTTATATTGATCTTTTTTATCAAAATATTTTCAATAAAATTACAAAATAAATATTTTTATAATTCTTTTTTACTATTTACTAACATGTGTAAATATATACACTTATATTGATCGTTTTTATAAAAAAAATTGTAAAATAAATATTTTTTAAATTCTTTTTCACTATTTACTAAACATGTGTACATATATACACTTATATTTATCGTTTTTATTAACAAAAAATCAATAAAATTGTAAAATTAATACTTTTTAAATTTTTTCACTATTTACTAACATGTGTACATATACACTTATATTGGTCATTTTTATTAAAAAAATCAATAAAAGTGTAAAATAAATACTTTTTAAATTCTTTTTCACTAATTTACTAACAAGTGTACATATATACACTTATATTGATCGTTTTTATTAAAAAAAATCAATAAAATAGTATTATATTCAACAATTCTCATGCATAACCAATTGTAGAGATTAATCAAATAATATACATAATTCGTAATAATCAACAGTAATATTAATAACAAACATATGCACAAGTATTCAGACATATAAATCCAAATAAACAATAAAATCTGTAACCAACATATATAGTCGAGATTTCATAAATTAAGTTATAAACTCTCTTAAAATGAACATTCATGACATCCTAACTCTCGTCATCATCATCATCATCATCATCATCATGTGGAGAACAATTATCATTCGGAGGGTAATGAGGATATGATCCTGAAAGTAGATCTGTAAAACCAGTGGGAAAGGCGGAACGACGGGAGGGAGAGGGATAAGTATCACTGGAACCTGGAGGACGAGCAAGAGGGGCAGAAAGAATAGAAAAACCACCAAGATGGGCAGGAGGAAAACCATTAGGAGGAACGGGAGGACCGTTGATTAGACGTGAAATTGTGATGTTTTGATGCTCATTTAGTTCACATATTAAGTGTTTTTGTGAGTTTTTAGAGTTATTCGTGTATTATTTTCATAAACTCACCAATTTGCCTTTTTAGTGTACAAATTAAGAAAGAGGGCAAAACACGGAATTCGTAAAACTTTGAATTGACTCAAACGGATGCCCGGTTAAGAAGATATGAAGGAATTGTTGGGCAAATAGGGTTGCCCGGAATCTATTCGGGATAAAATTTAAATACGAATTTAAATACAATTATTACTAGCATGAATTAATCCTAATTAATTCAAATAATAATTCCAACAACCAATTTAACATCATGCATGTTGAATTAATTCACATATAATCTATGGCGGAATAAACAAGATAATATGTGATTAACGTACCTCTCGTAGAACTTGTCCTTTGAATAAAACGGGACTAACACGTACGCGCTTTATCAACCCAAAAGCCTTCTCAAGTATTCCCTTTCACCTTATTCGATCACCGGTGGGAGATGCTATCGAACAATTTAAATAACTAAGGAAAAAGAAAAATATATATGCTCTTGATTTTTCCAACACATGGAATTATGTACTTGGGGATGAAATAATCATCCCCTATTTATAATTAGAGGTGGCCGAAAATTAGGATTATTTGGGCCTTGGAGAAAATCTTTTCTTAGACTCTAAGAAATCTTGAATATATCTCATATATTCTTTTCTCCAAAATAAAATATTCCACAAAAATCTCACCCTCCTAATTATAACTACAATTTTCGAAAATTTCATGAAGAGATCCCAAGATTTGGATCTTCTTGAATATATGAGATATTCTTGTATTCCAAGAATACATATCTTCCATAATATCTTTCCAAGAGAATCAACAAAATCTTTTTCTCTTCCTTATCATTAATTCTCGAAAATTAAGAGAAAAATCAGTATTATTATTTTCTTTTTATTTTAATCACCTTATCATTATTGGGCTACTTAATGGGCTACTTGAGGGGCCTTTAAGGAGAATTAAGATTGGACCTCCTAATGGACTTCTGAATTTCAATATTGAGCCCCAATATAATTCAATCCATTAATATTAATTATTACCACTAATAAATTAATATTGCACTATCCATCTTAATCCATATTACGATAATATGGGCTTCCGGTTATTATTTCCCGCATTTAAGATTATCAAGTCCATTAATTAATTAAGCTTCTGAATAGCTCTAAATTAATTAATATATTTCACCTTAGAGTAAAGACAGCTCAACATTATTATCCGTACCGAAGAAACTGATTCTTCACTTGCAATATTTGGTACGCTAAAACTTCTGAGCCCACCAAGGGGACTAATCACACGAGCCGTACTCGCACGCGTTTCTCCGTATTAAATCTTAGCAACCGTCGTATGATTAATATTACTGCCCAAGACACAAAGTTCAAAGTCACAATGATTCTCACCCAACATGAATCAAAGCAGTAACCATTAAGCACACACAGTCCTATTTAAGTGACGGAGATTAAGAAATCAACAACCACTGAGGTCTAATTCTTCACATTTCAGAACAGAAGAATTTATCCTCGCTGTAGGTCCTCTTCAACACATACTAAATGTGCTAGTGCAATCTCTTAGTCAAGACAGACCAATCTGAGCCTTACACATCGACCTTTCACGGCGGATTGTTCAATTCCACCTAGGTCGTGAACATGTACGTTTAGTTACAAGTAAACTGTTAATGTTGTCTTCCGTGATCGGGTATCACCACATTAACTACAATGTAACTAGTACCATATATTGAACGGTTTGCAATAGATATTCAACATTCAATCATAACTAAAGCAAATGCGATAAAAGAATTATTCTCATAAACAAGTGTTTGATACACGAGTTTTACAAAGTAAAAGCATACTTTCACGTATAACTCCAACAATCTCCCACTTATACTTAAAGTCTGCTTTTTAGTATACATCACACATGTCATAGTGTAGTAGCTCTACGTGACATCTCATGTCAACCTACACTAACCTAATAATTCTTGCCGAAATTATAAATGATATATGGGCTTGGAGAAAATCTTTTCTTAGCCTCTAAGAAATCTTGAATATATCCCATATATTCTTTTCTCCAAAATAAAATATTCCACAAAAAATCTCACCCTCCTAAATATGTGTAATTTTCGAAAATAATAAGATGAAAATCCAAGATTTGGATCTTCTTGAATATATGAGATATTATTGTATTCCTAGAATACATATCTTCCATAATATCTTTCCAAGAAAATCAACAAAAACTTTTTTCTTCTTATCATGCAATTTTCGAAAATTCAATGAAAAAATCAGCACAATATTATCTTAAACGCGGGATATGGGATATATTCAAGATTTCTTAGAGTCTAAGAAAAAGATTTTCTCTCTCCTATTAAAAGAGAATTTCGAAATTCCTCTCTCCTATAAGTAGGGGATAATTATTTCATCTCCAGTTTACAGTTTCACAGTGTTGAAAAAAAAATCAGCAACAATATTTTTCTTTTTCCTTAGTTATTTAAATTACTTGAAAGCATCTCCCACCGGTGATTAAGTAAGGTGAAAGGAAAATACTTGAGAAGACTTTTGGGTTGATAAAGCGAGATCGTGATTGTCCCGTTTATTCAAAGGTCAATTCTACAAGAGGTACGTTAATCACATATTTACTTGTTTATTCCGCCATAGTTAATATGTGAATTAATTCAACATGCATGATGAAAATTAGTTGTTGGAATTACTATTTGAATAAATTAGGATTAATTCATGCTAGTAATAATTGTATTTAAATTCGTATTTAAATTTCATCCCGAATAGATTCCGGGCACCCCTATTTTCACAAAGGGTTATTATTGGAGTTATACGTGAAAGTATGCTTTTACTTCGTATAACTCGTGTATCAAACACTTGTTTATGAGAATAAATCTTTTATCACATTTGCTTTAGATATGATTGAATGTTGAATTTCTATTGCAAACAGTTCATAATGGTACTAGTTACATTGTAGTTACCTTGAAGAGATGTTTTACATCAGAATCCCATGACTAATCAGTTCACCAAACATGACTCGGTCAAGTTGGAAATGGTGAAAGGAACGCCAGTGAGGGAGCACGTTCTCGAGATAATGGCATACCTTAACAAGTTGGAAGTACTTGGTGCGGATTTTGATGTGCCTTCTCAGGTTGATTTCATATACCATTCTCTACCGAGAAGCTTTGAGCAGTTTCATCTGAACTGTCAGATGAATGAACGGACAAGTCGTTTGCCCGAGCTCTTGCAAGCTTTAGTTTCGGTGGAGGTGATAATGGAGCACCAGTCTAGTGCTATGGTGGCTAATGGTCCGTCTACCTCTTTTGGTCCCAAGGGAGGGAAAAAGAGGAAGAGAACTATAGGCCGGATCCAAACAAATCCAATTGTTGTGAAAGGCAAATGCAAAGGCTAGCATCGAAGGGGAAGTGTTTTAGTTGCGGTGAGAGAGGACAATGGAGGTATGCCTGTTCCAAGCCTAAGAGGCTAGGAAAGTTAGGTAATTCACACACCCTAGTCGTCGAAACTTGTGAAGTGGCGTATGCTGTCTATTCGTGGATAGTGGATACGAGAGCTACTGATCACATTTGTTTCATGGGTTCAAGCTAACCCGACGACTTAACGAAAGTGAGATCCCCATCACATCGGGCAATGCTACGAGAGTGGCAGCTGAAGAAGTGGGAGAAGTGCACCTATCTTTTGAAGATAGAGTTATGGTCTTGAGAGACGTTCTTCATGTTCCTAGTTTAGAAAGAACTCAACCTTCAGTTTCTAAACTGTTTTTGAATAGATACTCAGTTTTTTTTAATAAGGATGTTATTATTTCTTGAAACGATGAGTTTATCTGTTCCGGAACTTCAATGGATGATCTTTATACCATTATTTGGGCACACCACTCATAAAATTGAATCTAATAACACATCGATTATTTCGAGTAATAAAAGGAAGCATTCTTCGGACATGAAAGAAACACTTCTATGGCATCTTAGATTAGGTCATATTAATCTAATGCGGATACAAAGGTTGGTGGAAAAATGAATTCTTGGAGTCACTTCAAGTTGAGTCATTTCCAACTTGTGAATCTTGTTTAGAGGGTAAAATGACCTAGAGGGCATTTGGAGCCAAGGGGAATAGAGCCACCAAAGTGTTAGAACTCGTTCATACCGATATGTGTGGTTCAATGATGATCATAGCAAGAAGGGGTATGAGTAATTTGTCATTACTCGAGATATGGATACATCTACCTTATGATGCATAGGGAAAAAAGTATCAAGTTTCTACGATTTGATCGTGGAGGCGAATACCTTAGCAATGAATTCTTGAACTACCTATCGGACGAAGGGATTGTGTCCCTGTTGACCGTACCGGGAACCCCTCAATAGAACGGTATGGCGGAACGAAGAAAGCAAACTCTTTTAGAAATAGTCAGATCCAAGATGAGTTATTCGGATTTACCCAAATCGTTTTGGGTAACGCCTTGGAAACGGCGACTTATATTCTAAACTTGGTGCCATCCAAATCGGTTCCTAAAACCCTAATGGAATTGTGGATCGGGCGCGAGCCCAGTCTAAGACACTTGCGGATTTGGGATTGTCCGGCATACGTGCTAGATAAAGAAGCCGGTAAGTTGGATCCACGTTCGGAATTAAGGCTGTTTATAGGATACCCTGCAGGAACGAAAGGGTGTATGTTCTATAGCCCCAAGGATCAAAAGACCGTGATTAGTTCGCACTTTAAATTCTTGGAGGAAGACTATATGAACAAAAGAAAGCCCAGAAGTGAGATTACCTTAGACGAGTTAAGAGGGCAAACTCCTATACCAAGTATACAAGATGATGTACCACACGTCACACCTTCACAACCGGAACCCCATCGCAGTGGAAGGATTGCTAGGCAACCCGAGAGATTCATGGGAATAGGAGAATCTTCGGATTTAATTCCCGGTGATGAATCAGACCCATGGACATACGACGAGGTAATCCAAGACAAAGACGCGGAGTCGTGGCAAACGGCAATGGAAACCGAGATGGGTTTGATGGATCATAATCAAGTGTGGGAGTTGGTCGAACCACCCAATGGGGTAGAACCCATTGGATGCAAGTGGGTGTACAAGAGGAAAAGAGGACCGGACGGAAGGGTAGAGACCTTCAAAGCAAGGCTTGTGGCCTGTAGCTATGCTTAAGTCCATCCGTATTCTCTTGTCGATCGCTGCGCACCTAGATTACGAGATCTGGCAAATGGATGTCAAGACAGATGTCCTTAACGGAAGTCTTGACGGGATCTATATGCAACAGCCCAAAGGTTTCGTTGAAAAGGGCCAAGAGCACCTCGTATGCAAGCTTAAGAGATCCATTTATGGACTTAAGCAAGCATCGCGTACTTGGAACCAGTGTTTTGATCAAGTGATTAAGTCTTATGGGTTTGATCAAAACGAGTTCGAAAGTTGTGTGTATATAAGCGTGACGGAACTGCGGTGGTATTCTTAGTATTATACATAGACGATATTCTGCTCATTGGAAACAATGTAAAGGTATTGTCAGACGTAAGGGTATGGCTGTCAAAATAATTTGATATGAAGGACTTAGGGGAAGCCGGTCACATCCTTGGGATTTAGATCACTCGCGATCGCAAGAAGAGGATGTTGGGCTTATCGCAAGTTTCATACAAAGGCACTGTGTTGAAGCGATACAATGTGCAAGATTTCAAGAAAGGTTTTGTACCTTTTAGACACGGAATCCATCTATTCAAAGAAATATGCCCTAAGACGCAAGTGGAGATAGATGACATGAAAGACGTTCCGTACGTTTCGAACGTAGGAAGTCTTATGTATGCAATGTTGTGTACGAGACCGGATATCTGCTTTGTCGTGGGCATGGTGGCAAGATATCAAAGTAACCCCGGGAAAGCACATTAGATTGCAATTAAATGCGTTCTGTAGTTTCTGAAAAGAACTTGTGATGGAATGCTGATTTAACAGTCAGACAATCTAATTCCCATGGGATTTACGGACTCAAATTTCCAATCAGACATAGACTCCAGAATAACTACCTCGGGTAGTGTGTTTTGCATGGGAGAAGGAGCCATGACATGGAGAAGCGATTAGCAGAAATGCATCGCCGATTCGACCATGAATACCGAATAAGTAACAACTTTTGAAGCAGCGAAAGAAGCGGTTTGGCTCAAGTACTTCTTAGTGGACTTGGACGTTGTTCCGAATTTGCCCATCACAATCATTGTGGCGGAGCAGTTGCAAATTCAAGGGAACCAGGAGCCCACAAGACCAGCAAACACATAGAAAGAAAATACCATCTTATACGAGAAATCGTTAAGAGAGGATATAAATAGGTGGTAAAGATAAATGTCGGAGGACAACCTAGTATATCCATTCACAAAGGGTCTGCCTCAGAGTACATTCGAGAGACATGTGGATGGAATGGGAGTCAAGACTATTGCCAATCTGCTTTAAGTATAAGTGGGAGGAATTATTAGGTTAGTGTAGGTTGACATGAGATGTCACGTAGAGCTACTACACTAAGACATGTATGATGTATACTAAAAACAGACTTTAAGTATAAGTGGGAGATTGTTGGAGTTATACGTGAAAGTATGTTTTTACTTCGTATAACTCGTGTATCAAACACTTGTTTATGAGAATAAATCTTTTATCGCATTTGCTTTAGATATGATTGAATGTTGAATTTCTATTGCAAACAGTTCATAATGGTACTAGTTACATTGTAGTTAATGTGGTGATACCCGATCACGGAAGACAACATTAACAGTTTCCTTGTAACTAAACGAACATTTTCACGACCTAGGTGGAATTGAACAATCCGCCGTGAAAGGTCGATGTGTAAGGCTCAGATTGGTCTGTCTTGACTAAGAGATTACACTAGCACATTTAGTATGTGTTGAAGAGGACCTACAGCGAGGATAAATTCTTCTGTTCTGAAATGTGAAGAATTAGACCTCAGTGGTTGTTGATTTCTTAATCCCCGTCACTTAAATAGGACCGTGTGTGCTTAATGGTTACTGCTTTGATTCATGTTGAGTGAGAATCATTGTGACTTTGAACCTTGTGCTTTGGGCAGTAATATTAATCATACGACGGTTGCTCAGATTTAATACGGAGAAACGCGTGCGAGTACGGCTCGTGTGATTAGTCCCCTTGGTGGGCTCAGAAGTTTTATCATACCAAATCTTGCAAGTGAAGAATCAGTTTCTTCGGTACGGATAATAATATTGAGCTGTCTTTACTCCAAGGTGAAATATATTAATTAATTTAGAGCTATTCAGAAGCTTAATTAATTAATGGACTTGATAATCTTAAACGCGGGAAATAATAACCGGGAGCCCATATTATCGTAATATGGATTAAGATGGATAGTGCAATATTAATTTATTAGTGGTAATAATTAATATTAATGGATTGAATTATATTGGGGCTCAATATTGAAATTCAGAAGTCCATTAGGAGGTCCAATCTTAATTCTCCTTAAAGGCCCCTCAAGTAGCCCATTAAGTAGCCCAATAATGATAAGATAATTAAAATAAAAAGAAAATAATAATGCTGATTTTTCTCTTAATTTTTTAGAATTAATGATAAGGAAGAGAAAAAGATTTTGTTGATTCTCTTGGAAAGATATTATGGAAGATATGTATTCTTGGAATACAAGAATATCTCATATATTCAAGAAGATCCAAATCTTGGGATCTCTTCATGAAATTTTCGAAAATTGTAGTTATAATTAGGAGGGTGAGATTTTTGTGGAATATTTTATTTTGGAGAAAAGAATATATGAGATATATTCAAGATTTCTTAGAGTCTAAGAAAAGATTTTCTCCAAGGCCCAAATAATCCTAATTTTCTGCCACCTCTAATTATAAATAGGGGATGATTATTTCATCCCCAAGTACATTATTCCATGTGTTGGAAAAATCAAGAGCATAGATATTTTTCTTTTTCCTTAGTTATTTAAATTGTTCAATAGCATCTCCCACCGGTGATCGAATAAGGTGAAAGGGAATACTTGAGAAGGCTTTTGGGTTGATAAAGCGTGTACGTGTTAGTCCCGTTTTATTCAAAGGTCAAGTTCTACGAGAGGTACGTTAATCACATATTATCTTGTTTATTCCGCCATAGATTATATGTGAATTAATTCAACATGCATGATGTTAAATTGGTTGTTGGAATTATTATTTGAATTAATTAGGATTAATTCATGCTAGTAATAATTGTATTTAAATTCGTATTTAAATTTTATCCCGAATAGATTCCGGGCACCCCTATTTTCCCAACAACTGGTATCAGAGCCACGGTTTCGGGCTCTGATCTTTAAATTGGAATTTAAATTGTTTAACATTAAATTGAAATTGGATAGTAGAATTGCTAGATCTTTTTTGCAGGTATCCAATTGTCATGGTTTTAATGTTGTTAATTTCATGCTTGTGAATTAATTGTTTTTAATTCGATTCGTTCGAATTCATTTTTCTCATGAGAAAATCTACGAGTAGATTAGTTGTTTTTATTTTGATTCGATCATTGTAATAGACTAGTCTAGATCTAGTATTTATTTTTTTGTAAAATAAATTGTAACCGGATCGTGACGAAGAACTAAGAATTAAAAACGGCGTACCCGGATGATGCATACAAGCGTGACACATGTACGGACGTAAAATCATGCAAGGGGTGAAGAAAATGAGAACGAACGGCGAAAAACGGCGCACGGGGTGCACGGCGCACGCCCGCGCGCAACGGGAGACCGGCGCCATGCGCACGCGCGCGCTCCTCGGGCGCGGCCTGCGGCGCGCCTCCGTGCAGCGCCTCGGGTGCGCCTCTGTGCTGCGCCTCGGAGCGCCTCCTGCAGCGCTTCGGCGCTTCTGGCCAAGAGGCGCGCGGGCCCACTTCGTGGGCCGACGCGCTCCGTATCTCAGGCCGTGGAATTTTTTCGGTTCGTGTTTTTTTTTCGTGTGACTTTAAACGTCGTCCCGAACCCCAAACGATGCTATTTTTGATGAAGTGTTGCTGTTTGAGTGGGAGCGTGTCGAGACGAACGTCGGAAAGCAACAAGGACGATTTTTCGCATCAAGACGTGAAGAAATTAAACTGTGACAATTGGATTTGAGTGCTCCAATGTGTTTAATTTTATTTTGATGGATGTTTTATTTCGTGCACCTATTATTATTTGTTAATATGTGTTTGCATGAATTTAATTATCCAAGAAAAACCTTACTTTCAAAAATTACTAAGTATGTTTAATTTAATCGCAATTTTATTCCGGATATTAAAATTGGATTAATTTGGCCTCCATAATTTATTTATTTGTGAAGTTCTTTTGGAATACATTTCCCCCTCGGATCGGCCAAAAGAACGGATTTCACATGAATAAATTCCGAAAGGATGATTGTGGATTATTACTAGTGGCGGTATTGACCCTCACCACGAGTGGCTTGCACAAAGCGAAATAATGGTCTTGTATTTAATTATGGTTATTACTTAGGCATAGGAAATTGATATTAACTTACTCCCCTCGGAGTCTCTATCAATTTCTATGTGGTCAAAGTGGGAGCAAACTATTAATTTTGAATTAAGGATTTGTAACTTTTAAGTTTGTGATCCGCTTGAATGTATTTAAATGTATAGACCACCCCTCGTGGCGCATTTAAATTGTTTCGAGATGTTGGCTGATGCATGATTATATTGTTTTAAGGTTTCAATATAATTGATGTGATCGAATTGTATGATAATTTCGTATTTTTCTAGATATTGATATGAATGTATGTTTTATTCTCATTTCATCATGTCGCAACCTTTTAATCCACTGTTTAATATACTTAAAGTTAATAAACTTTTTGGAGAGAATTATATCGATTGGAAATGTATTTTTAAATTTGTCCTTACTGCACGAAAACACAATTGGGTTATTCACGTTAATAAACCCGGCAAGCCTAATGATAAGTCAAGCAATGGGAAAAAGGCAGTTTATGATTGACAGCGTGACAATATGAAGTGCATCATCTTGACATCTCTGTCTGAGGATGTGAGGCGCGTTCATGAAGACATTGTATCCGCTGTTGAAATCATGGAAAACCTTGAAGAGATGTCTTCACATCAAACCCATGACTAATCAGTTCACCAAACATGACTCGGTCAAGTTGAAAATGGTGGAGGGAACGCCCGTGGGGGAGCACGTTCTCGAGAAAATGGCATACCTTAACAAGTTGGAAGTACTTGGTGTGGATTTTGATTGATTTCATATACCATTCTCTACCGAGAAGCTTTGAGTAGTTTCATCTGAGCTGTCAGATGAATGAACGGACAAATCGTTTGCCCGAGCTCTTGCAAGCTTTAGTTTCGGTGGAGGTGAAAATGGAGCACCAGTCTAGTGCTATGGTGGCTAATAGTCCGTCTACCTCTTTTGGTCCCAAGGGAGGGAAAAAAAGGAAGAGAACCAAAGGCCGGATCCAAGCAAACCCAATTGTTGCGAAAGACAAATGCAAAGGCTAGCATCGAAGGGGAAGTGTTTTAGTTGCGGTGAGAGAGGACAGTGGAGGTCTGCCTGTTCCAAGCCTAAGAGGCTAGGAAGGTTAGGTAATTCACACACCTTAGTCGTTGAAACTTGTGAAGTGGCGTATGCTGTCTATTCGTGGATAGTGGATACGAAAGCTACTGATCACATTTATTTCATGGGTTTAAGCTAACCCGACGACTTAACGGAAGTGAGATCCCCATCACATCGGGCAATGCTACAAGAGTGGCAGCTGAAGCAGTGGAATAAGTGCGCCTATCTTGTGAAGATAGAGTTATGGTCTTGAGAGACGTTCCTCATGTTCCAAGTTTAGAAAGAACTCAACCTTCAGTTTCTAAACTGTTTGAATAGATACTCAGTTTCTGTTAATAAGGATGTTATTATTTCTTGAAACGATGAGTTTATCTGTTCCGGAACTTCAATGGATGATCTTTATACCATTTTTTTGGGCACACCACTCACAAAATTGAATCTAATAACACATTGATTATTTCGAGTAATAAAAGAAAGCGTTCTTCGGAGATGAACGAAACACTTCTATGGCATCTTAGACTAGGTCATATTAATCTAAAGCGGATAGAGAGATTGGTGAAAGACGGATCCTTGGAATCATTCCAAGTCGAACTATTTCCAACTTGTGAATCATGTTTAGAGGGTAAAATGACCAAGAGGGCATTTGGAGCCAAGGGGAATAGAACCACGGAAGTGTTAGAACTCGTTCATACGGATATGTGTGGTTCAATGACGATCATAGCAAGAAGGGGTATGAGTAAATTGTCTTTTTCAATGATTACTCAAGATATGGATACATCTACCTTATGATGCATAGGGAAAGAAGTATCAAGTTTCTACGATTTGATCGTAGAGGCGAATACCTTAGCGATGAATTCTTGAACTAGCTATCGGACGAAGGGATTGTATCCCTGTTGACCGCACTGGGAACCCCTCAATAGAACGGTATGGCGGAACGAAGGAAGTAGACTCTTTTAGAAATAGTCAGATCCATGATGAGTTATTCGGATTTACCCAAGTTGTTTTGGGGTAATGCCTTGGAAATGGTGGCTTACATTCTAAACTTGGTGTCATCCAATTCGGTTCCTAAAACCCTAATGGAATTGTGGACCGGGCACGAGCCCAGTCTAAGACACTTGCGGATTTGGGGTTGTCCGGCATACGTGCTAGATGAGGAAGCCGGTAAGTTGGATCCATGTTCGGAATTAAGGATGTTTATAGGATACCCTGCGGGAACGAAAGGGTGTATGTTCTATAGTCCCAAGGATTAAAAGACCGTGATTAGTTCACACTTTAAATTCTTGGAGGAAGACTATATGAACAAATGAAATTCCAGAAGTGAGATTACCTTAGACAAGTTAAGAGGGCAAACTCTTATACCAAGTATACAAGATGACGTACCACACGTCACACCTTCACAACTGGAACCCCATCGTAGTGGGAGGATTGCAAGGCAACCCGAGAGATTCATGGGAATTGGAGAATCTTCGGATTTGATTCCCGGCGATGAATCAGACCCATGGACGTACGATGAGGCAATCCAAGACAAAGACGCGGAGGCATGGCAAACCGCAATAGAAACCGAGATGGGTTCGATGGATTATAATCAAGTGTGGGAGTTGGTTGATCCACCTAGTGGGGAAGAGCCCATTGGATGCAAGTGGGTGTACAAGAAGAAAAGAGGACCGGACGGAAGGGTAGAGACCTTCAAAGCAAGGCTTGTGGCCTATGGCCTGTAGCTATGCTTAAGTTCATCCGTATTCTCTTGTCGATCACTGCGCACTTAGATTATGAGATCTGGCAAATGGATGTCAAGACTGCTTTCCTTAACGGAAGTCTTGATGGGATCTATATGCAACAGCCCAAAGGTTTCGTTGAAAAAAGCCAAGAGCACCTCGTATGCAAGCTTAAGAGATCCATTTATGGACTTAAGCAAGCATCGCGTACTTGGAACCAGTGTTTTGTTCAAATAATTAAGTCTTATGGGTTTGTGATCAAAACAAGTTCGAAAGTTGTGAGTATAAAAGGTGTGACGGAACTGCGGTGGTGTTCTTAGTATTATACGTAGACGATGTTCGGCTCATTGGAAACAATGTAAAGGTATTGTCAGACGTAAGGGTAAGGCTGTCAAATCAGTTTGATATGAAGGACTTAGGGAAAGCCGGTCACATCCTTGGGATCAAGTTCACTAGAGATCGCAAGAGGAGGATGTTAGGTTTATCGCAAGTTTCATACAAAGCCACTGCTTTGAAGCATTTCAGCGTGCAAGATTCCAAGAGAGGTTTTGTACCTTTTAGGCACAGAATCCATCTATCTAAAGAAATATGCCCTAAGACGCAAGTGGAGATAGATGACATGAAAGACGTTTCGTACGTTTCGGACGTAGGAAGACTTATGTATGCAATGTTGTGTACGAGACCGGATATCTGCTTTGTCGTGGGCATGATGGCAAGATATCAAAGTAACCCCGGGAAAGCACATTAGATTGCAATTAAATGCATTCTTTAGTTTCTGAAAAGAACTTGGTATAGAATGCTGATTTAACAATCGGACAATCTAATTCCCATGGGATACACAGACTCAAATTTCCAAACAGACATAGATTCCAAAATAACTACCTCGGGTAGTGTGTTTTGCATGGGAGAAGGAGCCATGACATGGAGAAGCGATTTGCAGAAATACATCACCGATTCGACCATGAAAGCCGAATAAGTAACTGTTTGTGAAGCAGCGAAAGAAGCGGTTTGGCTCAAGTACTTCTTAGTGGACTTGGACGTTGTTCCGAATTTGCCCGACAAGATAACTGTCTTTTGTGACAATGCCGGAGCAGTTGCAAATTCAAAGGAACCGAGAGCCCACAAGGCCAGCAAACACATAGAAAGAAAATACCATCTTATACGAGAAATCGTTAAGAGAGGAGATATAGAGGTGGCAAAGAAAGCGTCGGGTGACAACCTATCGGATCCATTCACAACGGGTCTGCCTCAGACTACATTCGAGAGACATGTGGATGGAATGGGAGTCAAGACTATTGCCAACCTGCTTTAAGTATAAGTGGGAGGAATTATTAGGTTAGTGTAGGTTGACATAAGATGTCACGTAGAGCTACTACACTAAGACATGCGTGATGTATACTAAAAACAGACTTTAAGTATAAGTGGGAGATTGTTGGAGTTATACGTGAAAGTATGCTTTTACTTTGTATAACTCGTGTATCAAACACTCGTTTTATGAGAATAAATCTTTTATCACATTTGCTTTAGTTATGATTGAATGTTGAATTTCTATTGCAAACCGTTCAATATATAGTACATGTTACATTGTAGTTAATGTGGTGATACCCGATCACGGAAGACAACATTAACAGTTTACTTGTAACTAAACGTACATTTTCACGACCTAGGTGGAATTGAACAATCCGCTGTGAAAGGTCGATGTGTAAGGCTCAGATTGGTCTGTCTTGACTAAGAGATTACACTAGCACATTTAGTATGTGTTGAAGAGGACCTACAGCGAGGATAAATTCTTCTGTTCTGAAAGGTGAAGAATTAGACCTCAGTGGTTGTTGATTTCTTAATCTCCGTCACTTAAATAGAACCGTGTGTGCTTAATGGTTACTGCTTTGATTCATGTTGGGTGAGAATCATTGTGACTTCGAACTTTGTGTCTTGGGCAGTAATATTAATCATACGACGGTTGCTAAGATTTAATACGGAGAAACGCGTGCGAGTACGGCTCGTGTGATTAGTCCCCTTGGTGGGCTCAGAAGTTTTATTGTACCAAATCTTGCAAGTGAAGAATTAGTTTCTTCGGTACGAATAATAATGTTGAGCTGTCTTTACTCCAAGGTGAAATATATTAATTAATTTAGAGCTATTCAGAAGCTTAATTAATTAATGGACTTGATAATCTTAAACGCGGGAAATAATAACCGGGAGCCCATATTATCGTAATATGGATTAAGATGGATAGTGCAATATTAATTTATTAGTGGTAATAATTAATATTAATGGGCTGAATTATATTGGGGCTCAATATTGAAATTCAGAAGTCCATTAGGAGGTCCAATTTTAATTCTCCTTAAGGCCCCTCAAGTAGCCCATTAAGTAGCCCAATAATGATAAGGTGATTAAAATAAAAAGAAAATAATATTGCTGATTTTTTCCTTTAAATTTTCGAAAATTGGTTTATTGGAGTAAGAAAAGATTTTGTTGATTTTCTTGAAAATATATTATGGAAGATAAGTATTCTTGGAATACAAGATTATCTCATATATTCAAGAAGACCCAAATCTTTGATTTTATTTCATTATTTTCGAAAATTGCTTATTTATAAAGTAAGTGAGATTTTTGTGGGATATTTTATTGTGGAGAAAAGAATATATGAGATATATTCAAGATTTCTTAGAGTCTAAGAAAAGATTTTTTCCAAGGCCTAATATTCCTTAAAAAATTCGGTCACTATGCTTATAAATAGGGGATGATTATTTCATCCCCAAGTACGTAATTCCATGTGTTGGAAAAATCAAGAAGCATAGATATTTTTCTTTTTCCTTAGTTTATTAAATTACTTGAAAGCATCTCCCACCGGTGATCAAGTGAGGTGAAAGGGAAATACTTGAGAAGGTTTTTGGGTCGATAGAGCGAGATCGTAATTGTCCCGTTAATCCAAAGGCCAATTCTACAAGAGGTACGTTAATCACATATTTACTTGTTTATTCCGCCATAGTTAATATGTGAAATTAATTCAACATGCATGATGAAAATTCGTTGTTGGAATTATTATTTGAATTAATTAGGATTAATTCATGCTAGTAATAATTGTATATAAATTCGTATTTAAATTTCATCCCGAATAGATTCCGGGCACCCCTATTTTCCCAACAACTGTGATCGGGTATCACCACATTAACTACAATGTAACTAGTACCATATATTGAACGGTTTGCAATAGATATTCAACATTCAATCATAACTAAAGCAAATGCGATAAAAGAATTATTCTCATAAACAAGTGTTTGATACACGAGTTATATAAAGTAAAAGCATACTTTCACGTATAACTCCAACAATCTACCACTTATACTTAAAGTCTGCTTTTTAGTATACATCACGCATGTCTTAGTGTAGTGGCTCTACGTGACATCTCATGTCAACCTACACTAACCTAATAATTCCTCCCACTTATACTTAAAGCAGATTGGCAATAGTCTTGACTCCCATTCCATCCACATGTCTCTCGAATGTACACTGAGGCAGACCCTTTGTGAATGGATGTACTAGGTTGTCCTCCGACATTTATCTTTGCCACCTCTTTATCTCCTCTCTTAACGATTTCTCTTATAAGATGGTGTTTTCTTTCAATGTGTTTGCTGGCCTTGTGGGCTCTCGGTTCCCTTGAATTTGCAACTGCTCCGACATTATCACAATGGATAGTGATTATGATGGGCAAATTCGGAACAACGTCCAAGTCCACTAAGAAGTACTTGAGCCAAACCGCTTCTTTCGCTGCTTCACAAGCAATTACTTATTCGGCTTTCATGGTCGAATCGGCGATGCATTTCTGCAAATCGCTTCTCCATATCATGGCTCCTTCTCCCATGCAAAACACACTACCCGAGGTAGATATTCTGGATTCTATATCTGATTGGAAATTTGAGTCCGTGTATCCCATGGGAATTAGACTTTCTGACTGTTAAATCAACATTCCATACCAAGTTCTTTTCAGAAACTAAAGAACGCATTTAATTGTAATCTAATGTGTTTTCCCGGGATTACTTTGATATCTTGCCAACATGCTCACGACAAAGCATATATCCGGTCTCGTACACAACGTTGCATACATAAGACTTCCTACGTCCGAAACGTACGGAACGTCTTTCATGTCATCTATCTCCACTTGCGTCTTAGGGCATATTTCTTTAGATAGATGGATTCCGTGCCTAAAAGGTACAAAACCTTTCTTGGAATCTTGCACGCTGAAATGCTTCAAAACAGTGGCTTTGTATGAAACTTGCGATAAGCCCAACGTCCTCCTCTTGCGATCTCGAGTGATCTTGATCCCAAGGACGTGACCGGCTTTCCCTAAGTCCTTCATATCAAACTGATTTGACAGCCATACCCTTACGTCTGACAATACCTTTACATTGTTTCCAATGAGCAGAATATCGTCTACATATAATACTAAGAATACCACCGCAGTTCCGTCACACCTTTTATACACACAACTTTTGAACTTGTTTTGATCACAAACCCATAAGACTTAATTACTTGATCAAAACACTGGTTCCAAGTACGCGATGCTTGCTTAAGTCCATAAATGGATCTCTTAAGCTTGCATACGAGGTGCTCTTGGCCTTTTTCAATGAAACCTTTGGGCTGTTGCATATAGATAACTATCTCGTCAAGACTTCCGTTAAGAAAATCTGTCTTGACATCCATTTGCCAGATCTCGTAATCTCGGTGCGCAGCGATCGACAAGAGAATACGGATGGACTTAAGCATAGGTACAAGCTAAAAGATCTCCTAATAATCGAACCCTTCTTTCTGAGTATACCCTTTGGCCACAAGCCTTGCTTTGAAGGTCTCTACCCTTCCGTCCAGTCCTCTTTTCCTCTTGTACACCCACTTGCATCCAATGGGTTCTACCCCATTGGGTGGCTCGACCAACTCCCACACTTGATTATGATCCATCGAACCCATCTTGGCTTCCATTGCCGTTTGCCACGACTCCACGTCTTTGTCTTGGATTGCCTCGTCGTATGTCCATGGGTCTAATTCATTGCCGGGAACCAAATCCGAAGATTCTCCTATCCCCATGAATCTCTCGGGTTGCCTAGCAATCCTCCCACTACGACGGGGTTCCGGTTGTGAAGGTGTGACGTGTGGTATATCATCTTGTATACTTGGTATTGGAGTTTGCCCTCTTAACTCATCTAAGGTAATCTCACTTCTGGGCTTTCTTTTGTTCATATAGTCTTCCTCCAAGAATTTAAAGTGCGAACTAATCACGCTCTTTTGATCCTTGGGACTATAGAACATACACCCTTTCGTTCCCGCAGGGTATCCTATAAACAGCCTTAATTCCGAACGTGGATCCAACTTACCGGCTTCTTTGTCTAGCACGTATGCCGGACAACCTCAAATCCGCGAGTGTCTTAGACTGGGCTCACGCCCGGTCCACAATTCCATTAGGGTTTTAGGAACCGATTTGGATGGCACCAAGTTTAGAATGTAAGCCGCCGTTTCCAAGGCGTTACCCAAAACGATTTGGGTAAATCCGAATAACTCATCATGGATCTGACTATTTCTAAAAGAGTTTGCTTTCTTCGTTCCGCCATACCGTTCTATTGAGGGGTTCCCGGTGCGGTCAACAGGGATACAATCCCTTCGTCCGATAGGTAGTTCAAGAATTCATTACTAAGGTATTCGCCTCCACGATCAAATCGTAGAAACTTGATACTTTTTTCCCTATGCATCATAAGGTAGATGTATCCATATCTCGAGTAATGACAAATTACTCATACCCCTTCTTGCTATGATCATCATTGAACCACACATATCGGTATGAACGAGTTCTAACACTTTGGTGGCTCTATTCCCCTTGGCTCCAAATGTCTTCTAGGTCATTTTACCCTCTAAACAGGATTCACAAGTTGGAAATGACTCAACTTGAAGTGACTCCAATGATTCATTTTTCACAACCTTTGTATCCGCATTAGATTAATATGACCTAATCTAAGATGTCATAGAAGTGTTTCATTGATGTCTAAAGAATGCTTCCTTTTATTACTCGAAATAATCGATGTGTTATTAGATTCAATTTTATGAGTGGTGTGCCCAAATAATGGTATAAAGATCATCCATTAAAGTTCTGGAACAGATAAACTCATCGTTTCAAGAAATAATAACATCCTTATTAAAAGAAACTGAGTATTTATTCAAAAACAACTTAGAAACTGAAGGTTGAGTTCTTTCTAAACTAGGAACATGAAGAACGTCTCTCAAGACCATAACTCTATCTTCAAAAGATAGGCGCACTTCTCCCACTGCTTCAGCTGCCACTCTCGTAGCATTGCCTGATGTGATGGGGATCTCACTTCTGTTAAGTCGTCGGGTTAGCTTGAACCCATGAAACAAATGTGATCAGTAGCTCTCGTATCCACTATCCACGAATAGACAACATACGTCACTTCACAAGTTTCGACGACTAGGGTGTGTGAATTACCTAACTTTCCTAGCCCTTAGGCTTGGAACAGGCAGACCTCCATTGTCCTCTCTCACCGCAACTAAAATAATTCCCCTTCGATGCTAGCCTTTGCATTTTCCTTTCGCAACAATTGGATTTGCTTAGATCCGGCCTTTGGTTCTCTTCCTCTTTTTCCCTCCCTTGGGACCAAAAGAGGTAGACGGACCATTAACCACCATAGCACTAGACTGGCACTCCATTATCACCTCCACCGAAACTAAAGCTTGCAAGAGCTCGGGCAAACGACTTGTCCGTTCATTCATCTGACAGTTCAGATGAAACTGCTCAAAGCTTCTCGGTAGAGAATGGTATATGAAATCAACCTGAGAAGGCACATCAAAATCCGCACCAAGTACTTCCAACTTGTTAAGGTATGCTATTATCTCGAGAACGTGCTCCCTCACGGGCGTTCCTTCCACCATTTCCAACTTGACCGAGTCATGTTTGGTGAACTGATTAGTCATGGGATTCTGATGTGAAAACATCTCTTCAAGGTTTTCCATGATTTCAACAGCGGATACAATGTCTTCATGAACGCGCCTCAAATCCTCAGACAGAGATGTCAAGATGATGCACTTCATGTGTTCACTGTCACGCTGTCAATCATCAACTGCCTTTTCCCATTGCTTGACTTATCATTAGGCTTGCCGGGTTTATTAACGTGAATAACCCAATTGTGTTTTCGTGCAGTAAGGACAAATTTAAAATTACATTTCCAATCGATATAATTCTCTCCAAAAAGTTTATTAACTTTAAGTATATTAAACAGTGGATTAAAAGGTTGCGACATGATGAAATGAGAATAAAACATACATTCATATCAATATCTAGAAAAAAATGAAATTATCACATAATTCGATCACATCAATTATATTGAAACCTTAAAACAATATAATCATGCATCAGCCAACATCTCGAAACAATTTAAATGCGCCACGAGGGGTGGTCTATACATTTAAATACATTCAAGCGGATCACAAACTTAAAAGTTACAAATCCTTAATTCAAAATTAATAGTTGGCTCCCACTTTGACCACATAGAAATTGACAGGGACTCCGAGGGGAGTAAGTTAATATCAATTTCCTATGCCTAAGTAATAACCATAATTAAATACAAGATTATTATTTCGCTTTGAGCAAGCCACTCGTGGTGAGGGTCAATACCGCCACTAGTAATAATCCACAATCATCCTTTCAGAATTTATTCATGTGAAATCCGTTCTTTTGGCCGATCCGAGGGGAAAATGTATTCCAAAAGAACTTCACAAATAAATAAATTATGGAGGCCAAATTAATCCAATTTTAATATCCGGAATAAAATTGCGATTAAATAAACATACTTAGTAATTTTCGAAAGTAAGGTTTTTCTTGGACAATTAAATTCATGCAAACACATATTAATAAATAATAATAAGTGCACGAAATAAAACATCCATCAAAACAAAATTAAACACATTGGAGCACTCAAATCCAATTGTCACGGTTTAATTTCTTCACGTCTTGATGCGAAAAATCGTCCTTGTTGCTTTCCGTCGTTCGTCTCGATACGCTCCCACTCGAACAACAACACTTCATCAAAAATAGCATCGTTTGGGGTTCGGGACGACGTTTAAAATCACACCAAAAAAAACGCAGAACTGGAAAAATTTAAAAAAAATTCCAAGGCCCGAGATACAATGCGCGTCGGCCCACGGCAGCCGAGCGTCGGGCGCCGGGCAGCAGCCCTATGCGCGCGTGCGCGGGTCGTGCGCCTCGCGCACCCCGTGCACCGGGTTTCGCCGTTCGTTCTCGTTTTTCCACCCCATGCATGATTTTACGCCCATGCATGCACCGCGCATGCATGCGTCGTCCGGGTACGCCGTCTTTAATTCTTCGTTCTTCGTCACGATCCGGTTACAATTTATTTTTCAAAATAAATAAATACTAGATCTAGACTAATCTATTACAATGATCGAATTAAAATAAAAACAACTAATCTACTCGTGGATTTTCTCACGAGAAAAACGAATTCGAACGAATCGAATTAAAAACAATTAATTCACACGTATGAAAAAATTAACAACATTAAAACCGTGACAATTGGATACCTGCAAAAAAGATCTAGCAATTCTACTATCCAATTTCAATTTAATGTTTAACAATTTAAATTCCAATTTAAAGATCAGAGCCCGAAACCGTGGCTCTGATACCAGTTGTTGGGCAAATAGGGGTGCCCGGAATCTATTCGGGATAAAATTTAAATACGAATTTAAATACAATTATTACTAGCATGAATTAATCCTAATTAATTCAAATAATAATTCCAACAACCAATTTAACATCATGCATGTTGAATTAATTCACATATAATATATGGCGGAATAAACAAGATAATATGTGATTAATGTACCTCTCGTAGAACTTGGCCTTTGAATAAAACGGGACTAACACGTACGCGCTTTATCAACCCAAAAGCCTTCTCAAGTATTCCCTTTCACCTTATTCGATCACCGATGGGAGATGCTATCGAACAATTTAAATAACTAAGGAAAAAGAAAAATATATATGCTCTTGATTTTTCCAACACATGGAATTATGTACTTGGGGATGAAATAATCATCCCCTATTTATAATTAGAGGTGGCCGAAAATTAGGATTATTTGGGCCTTGGAGAAAATCTTTTCTTAGACTCTAAGAAATCTTGAATATATCTCATATATTCTTTTCTCCAAAATAAAATATTCCACAAAAATCTCACCCTCCTAATTATAACTACAATTTTCGAAAATTTCATGAAGAGATCCCAAGATTTGGATCTTCTTGAATATATGAGATATTCTTGTATTCCAAGAATACATATCTTCCATAATATCTTTCCAAGAGAATCAACAAAATCTTTTTCTCTTCCTTATCGTTAATTCTCGAAAATTAAGAGAAAAATCAGCATTATTATTTTCTTTTTATTTTAATCACCTTATCATTATTGGGCTACTTGAGGGGCCTTTAAGGAGAATTAAGATTGGACCTCCTAATGGACTTCTGAATTTCAATATTGAGCCCCAATATAATTCAATCCATTAATATTAATTATTACCACTAATAAATTAATATTGCACTATCCATCTTAATCCATATTACGATAATATGGGCTCCCGGTTATTATTTCCCGCATTTAAGATTATCAAGTCCATTAATTAATTAAGCTTCTGAATAGCTCTAAATTAATTAATATATTTCACCTTGGAGTAAAGACAGCTCAACATTATTATCCGTACCGAAGAAACTGATTCTTCACTTGCAAGATTTGGTACGATAAAACTTCTGAGCCCACCAAGGGGACAAATCACACGAGCCGTACTCGCACGCATTTCTCCGTATTAAATCTTAGCAACCGTCGTATGATTAATATTATTGTCCAAGACACAAAGTTCGAAGTCACAATGATTCTCACCCAACATGAATCAAAGCAGTAACCATTAAGCACACACAGTCCTATTTAAGTGACGGAGATTAAGAAATCAACAACCACTGAGGTCTAATTCTTCACATTTCAGAACAGAAGAATTTATCCTCGCTGTAGGTCCTCTTCAACACATACTAAATGTGCTAGTGCAATCTCTTAGTCAAGACAGACCAATCTGAGCCTTACATATCGACCTTTCACGGCGGATTGTTCAATTCCACCTAGGTCGTGAACATGTACGTTTAGTTACAAGTAAACTGTTAATGTTGTCTTCCGTGATCGGGTATCACCACATTAACTACAATGTAACTAGTACCATATATTGAACGGTTTGCAATAGATATTCAACATTCAATCATAACTAAAGCAAATGCGATAAAAGAATTATTCTCATAAACAAGTGTTTGATACACGAGTTATACAAAGTAAAAGCATACTTTCACGTATAACTCCAACAGGAATTATGAAAAGTATTAGTTCAAGTGATCAATTGGCAAAAGAGGAGGAGAAGCACTTGACCAGGCCCTCTGGTCGAGCACGAACCGCTCGACCAGGCCCTCTGGTCGAGCACGAGCCGCTCAACCAAGGGAGGTCGCGCGCTATTAGAACGCTGGAGAAAAAGAGGCACTCGAGCTGAGCTCGAGCACGAGCCGCTCGACCATGGCCTACTCGAGCACCATCCGAGTGCTGGAAGGAATGGACCACTCGACCAAGGCCAGATCGAGCGCCAGGCGCTCAACCACGAAGCCTGGTCGAGCGGCTACGCAGGGCCAATTAGGGGATGCATAAATAGACTTCCAAACCCTTATTTTAGATATCGAGACTTGATTTTCGAAGGTGGAGAAGCTAAGAACGTGATTTTGAGGTTTTGGCAAGGGTTTTGAGAGGAGAAACGAGATTTACAACATATGAGATTCACAAAACGATAATTCTATTGAACGATTTAGTTTTCATATTTGTTTTGATACTTTTAGAGATTGAGATTATTTTCCAGATATTTATTGATACATTGAGAGATTGATTTCCAGATTTTGGTTGCAATTGAATTCATAGTTAGATTTATGTTCTTGAATTTCTTGATTTATTCGATTATGTCTTTGATTGTTATAGTTGTTGCTTGTGTTTTCATCATCAATGTGCTAGGCTAAATTCGTGTATGCTTAGGATAAGATGAACTCGTAGAAATTAGGATCTTGGTATGCGATTAGGATAATTCGTGGTGTGATGAGTTTTAATTCTCTTAATTATTGATTTTTTCTAATAAACCCTAGAATAATCATAGAATTAAGTACGAAAATTGTTAAGGAGAGGACGACCGAATCACTCTTTCTCAACGAATAGGCTTAAGGAGAGAGCTTTTGAAGGGGCTTATAATTAACCGGTTTACCTAAGGAAGACGGCCGAATCACCTTAGTTAAATTCGGGCCTTAATAATTAAGCACAACTCATATAATTTGATTAGTGGGTTAGTGAAGTTCAGTTGTATGAATCGAGTATTGGATTAATTATCCGAGCTTTTACTTTTAAAATTTGCAGTGCTAGATTAGGGAACTTGATTGCCTAATTTATAGTACACTTAGGAATTTAATTTGGAACACCACGATTATCTTAGTTGTCGTACCATATCCGTTAGTATACGTAGGGAGTCCTATCCAAAGCATCATCCATATTAATTGCACTTCGTTAGAAGTTAGTATAGTTTGATCTTGCTTGCTAGATAGTAGTAAATTAGAGATATAGTTAAATTATTCTTGTTTCCCAAAAACCGCATTTATATTAGCTACTACGCGTAGATTTTCAGGGATTTACTCGCATACAAATCCTCCTACGGGTTCGATACTACTTGGTCCCTATACTTGCCTGTAATACAGTGATCCATGCTCTTGTGGGGTAACTGCTAGTAAAAGCTAGTATTTTACGGCTAAGTTAACCACCACTAGAAGGGCCGGTAGGAGAATAAACAGAAGGATAAGGAGAATAACCATTAGGAGGGGCGGGAGGATAAGAAGGATACGAACCAGCTTGTTGGGAAAACCCACTAGGTAGGTTTTCCTATTGGCCTTGCAACCACGTTTGCATCTGATTATGCACTTCCTGACGCAAGTCTTGTTGATACTTGATTAGGCGTGAAATTGTCGGAATTTATAGCTCGAAAGGCCCGTGTTTTGATTGATTTATATGAGTATTTAGAGTCATTGGAGTATCATTTTCATAAACTAATGAATTTGTCTCTTTGATGCTTATCGATGGATAGAGGGCGAAAATAGGAGTTCATAGGACTTTGAATCGACTCAAACGGATGCCCGAATGAGAAGATATCGAAGAAATACGAAAAGTATTAGTTTGAGTGAGCAAAAGTATCATTGGAGTACACAAGCGAGAAGAACTCGTGCACCTAGTGCACGAGTGGTCGAGCATTGTGCTCGAGCAAGACCGGTTCGTGCACTTAGTGTACGAGTACTCGTGCATTGCGCTCGAGCAAGGTCCAGTCGTGCACCTAGTGCACGAGCTCAAGGACTCGAGCACTTTTGGCTCTCTGGAAGATTTGAGTGCACGATGGGATTGTGCTCGTGCACTTAGTGCACGGGCAGTGCTCGAGCATGCGTGGTTTCGGCCCATTAACTCCCGATTCGACCCGTTGCCTATTTATACCCCTTCCGAACACGATTTTGAGCACCACTTGATACCATATCGCTTTTAGAGTTAGTTTTTGGAAAGAGGAAGAGAAGAAGAGACGAGCAAACTTTAGTTTTACGTATTCGAGGTTTTACTTACGAATTCATAGTTCGGTTTTGATTTTTCGTTTCTTTCCTTTATTTCTTTGTTCGTGAATACATTGAGACTTTATTTTATTAATTTAATTTCAGTTCTTAGTTCTTATTTCTTTAAACCCTAGTTTATGTTTGATAATTTCTTCGTTAAAATCATTATGTTCATGTTCGTTACTTCTTCGATTGTTTTTGTTTCCGTAAAAACCATGTCTAGTTAAAACCCTTGCATGCTTGGGGTAGGATGAACTCGTAGAAGTAGGATGTGGGTATATAATTAGGGTAATTCGTGACGTTTAGTTTTAATTCTCTTAATTAATGAATTCTTAAAATCAATCTTAACTTTACCTTTGAATTTAGTTCGAAAAGTGTTCGAGAGAGGATGACCTTATCACTCTTTAACAATTAGTAGACTTAATGAGAGGGTTTAGAAAGAGTTAATTAATCTACCGGTTTATCTAGGGAGGACGACCGCATCACCTTAGTTAAATTAGGGTCTCGTTAATTGAGCACAATCTATTAACTTGTTAGTGGATTAGTGAAGTCGATTGTTAGGATAAAGTATTAGAGTTTTAATTCTTGAGCTTTCATCTTGCAATATTTTACTTAGGTTATTTCTTGTGCGTCACGATTATCTTGATTATGTACCTGCTCCGTTAGTATACGTAGGAATTCCTATCCTGAGCACCATCACCTCATATTTGAAAATACACTTTTACGTTCGTAGTTTAATTTTCCTTTTTGCATTCTTAGAGTAATTTAGTTTAGATTATATTTTATTTTAAAAAACCCAAAAACATACACTCATATTAATTACGACGCGTAGATCTTCAGGGATCTGTTCGCATACACTCCTTCCCTTGGGTTCGATAATACTTGGTTCCTATACTTGCCCATACTACAGTGAACCCGTACGCTTGCGGGGAAACTACTAGTAGAAAGTTAGTATTTTCGGCTTCAAGTCGATACTTCCTTTGTTGCTCCTCCATGAGCCTTTGATATCTCTGGTGCTCTTCAGCCAACAAATGTTCAACATCTCTTTGGTCATAGCCGCCAATGTGTGTGCCAGATGATGTCCCATCTGGGCTAGATTGTATGTGCACCATCTTCACTGTCTCAACATATGCTTGACTGCCCAAACGACTGAAAACCGTCAGTGCTCAAGCCCAACCCCACGTTCTGAATTTCTGATGCAAATTCAGGATATGACTGGTCCAAGTGTTTCCAAGTCTGCAGGGTGACGTATAACACCGGACTCGTCATTATTATAGCAACTTGCATGCCATGTCATATCCTTCGCAGTCGCATTGGACTGATACAATCTTTGCAGTCTAGGGATGATGAGAAAGTAGAAAATCTCCTTAAAAGGACTCTTCTTTTTCAATCGATCATTCACATCACTTCTAGCGGGTTTGAACCGTAGCCGACTATAAAATTTACAATGTTCAAGTTCGATGTCTGCACCCCAATATAACATACAATTTTGTGCACAACAATCAATCCTCTCCACCAGAAGCCCCATCTCACCCATCAGTTGTTTGCTATTAGAAAATTTTTCTGGGCACCAAATTATCCGGAGGGAAGATCTCACAAACCAAGTCAACGATTTGATTATAACCCCTTTCAGATAGTCTGTTTTCAATTTTAATGTTCAACATTCGGGCATTGAATGACAGTTGTGAGTGCGATTTGCAACCAGGATACAAATGCCAATGCGCTGCATGAAGCATATCATAAAATTGTGCAGCATACTCATTAAGGGGTTCCTCAACAGGCGGCTCATCATCCACATTTCCAAAATTTAAGTGGGGACATGAAGTTAAGTCCGTGATCATATCGTGGTACGAGCTAGATCCTGCTACCTCATCAACCAGCCCGTATGAAGCCGATTCAGACGTCTGATCATTGTATTGATGCACAATTTGACCCTAATTTTTCTCACCGTGAAAAACTGAATTGTAATAATTGGGTATAAAACCATTTCTATACAAATGAGCTTACACGTCATCGGAGTACCAAAACGTCTTGTTCCTACATCTAAATTTATTGCAGTGACACTTAATCTTTCCTCGATTCATCCAATTCGGGTTACTAGTGGCGAAGTCTACGAATGAATCGAGATCACTAATAAATTCAGGAGTTATCATGCCATTAATTGATCCTGGATCATACATCCAACTTAAACGACTTGAATAATCCATATCAATCCGTTTCATATTAATGAATTAATACTTAAAATCCTATAATTAATAATTTATATTCTCCTATTAATTAATTATTACATAATAATTAATTAATATTTTCTAAAAAATTCGATAGAATTTCGTTTAGTTTTTTCGTATTCCTCAGTTTATCAAAATTCTTACGTGCATCCATTTCCAACTTAATTAATTATAATTAATGAAGCAGGAACACACATATTCTACAACAAACAATAAACATCATCCATCCTTCCATCCTACAATGTATAATTCATTTCATCAAAATAAATCAAATAAATTTTGATAATGAAAAAATTGGATCGAACATCGATCACAATGTCCTATATCATGCAAAATAATTATAATTCAATACAATTAATTGGAGAATATATATAATTAGCTAAATATATGCATATGTAACTATTTAATTAATATATACGTACACCATATATACAAACTATATATATATATATACACACTAATTATTAATTAATTATATTTAATATAATATAATAATAATATTAGTTAAATTATATACTAATTATTAGTTAAGCTAGCAAATTAAATGAAGCATATATTTACATGCAAATTAATATACGTATATATTAACCAATTTTACACACATAATTATAATTAAATTAACTATAATATTACACATTAAACAACTGATACTAAATAATTTAAAAAAATTAACTAAGCTCTCCTTCTTTTTCCAACATGCATGTACATCACAATTAACACACACACACACACACACACACATATGCATAAAAATGCAAATTAATTAACACTCGATTAAAACGAAAAAAACTTACCGTATAAACGTTCCCGTGAATGTGTAGAGCAAAGTTCGACAAGTGTAGGACAAAATTTCATGTTGGCGTGGTGAGACGGCAACCGGCGGTCGAAAATCGCACAAGCTCTCTCCTCTTCGAATTTTGCTGAAAATGGTGGTAGATATGTGCTCTTAATGTGACTATGGGCGAGGGAAAAAACCCTCACCAACTGATTAGGCGTGAAATTGTCATGATTCGTAGCTTGAAATACCCCAATCTTGGTCGAGTTTATCGAGTATTTAGAGTCAATTGAGCATTATTTCTACACATTGATGAATTTGTCTCTTTGATGCTCATAGGTGAATAGAGGACGAAAAACGGAGTTCGTAGGACTTTGAATCGACTCAAACGGATGCCCGGATGAGAAGATATTGAAGAAATACGATTGGTATTAGTGCGGACGAGGAAAAGTATTAGTTGGGATGAGTTGGAAGTCACTCGAGTGACTAGGTCGAGCGCCTAAGACTTACAGAACTTTTCTTGCGCTCGAGCGCCCAAAACATACAGTGTAATTTCAGCGCTCGACCGGCTCGAGCGATTGTGTCATTCGAGCTACACTACTCGAGCGGGACCGCTCGAGCGTTTTGCTCGAGCAACTTCGGATTTTTGCCTCCGGATGCGTATTTTCGGCCCATTAACTCCCGTTTCGACCCGTGCCTATATATACCTCTTCCAAACACGTTTTGAAGGATCCCCGAACTTAGAAATAACTTTAGACTTAGTTTTTGGAGAGGAAGGAGAGGAGCAAGCTTTATTTACGTTTTGTTGAGGTTTTGCATACGAATTCTTAGTTTCTTTTCGTTTCTTAGTTCCTTTTCATTAGTTTGATTTCTTTAAACACTTTGAAACTTCATTTTAAGTAATTAAATTTCAGTTCTTAGTATTTCTTTCTTTAAACCCTAGTTCATGTTTCATATTTTCGTTCTTCAATTCATTATGTTTATGATTGTTGTTTCTTCTATTGCTTTTATGTTTGTCAAAGCCATGTCCGGCTAAAACCCTTGTATGCTTAGGGTAGGATGAACTCGTAGAAGTAGGTTGTGGGTATGTAGTTAGAGTAACTTGTGACGTTAGGTTTTCATTCTCTTGGTTAATGAATTCTTAAAATTAATCTAGACTTCGCTCTTGAATTTCGTTCGAAAGGTGTTAGAGAGAGGACGACCGTATCACTCTTTAACAACGAGTAGACTTAACGAAAGAGTTTAGGAAATGTTAATTCATCTACCGGTTTAGCGAAGGAGGACGACCGCATCACCTTAGTTAAATTAGGGTCTCATTAATTAAGCACAATCTATTAACTTGTTAGTAGATTAGTGAAGTCGAGTGTTAGGGTAAAGTATTAGGGTTTAGAATCTTGAGCTTTCACCTTGCATTCTTATACTTAGGTTAATTCTTGTGTGTCACAGTTATTCTGATTATGTACCTGCTCCGTTAGTATACGTAGGGATTCCTATCTTAAGCATCACCATCTCTCATTAGAACACAACCCTTAGTTAATTAAATTGCTTTAGTATTTTAGTTTACTTAGTTTATTTTAGTCTTTTAATTAATCTTTCCAAAAATCCAAAAACATTTCACTCATATTAACTACGACACGTGGATCTTCAGGGATCTATTCGCATACACACTATTCCGTGGGTTCGATAATACTTGGCCATTATACTTACTCTTACTACAGTGAACCCGTCCGCTTGCGGGTGAGCGACTAGTAAAAGCTAGTATATTCGCTTCAAGTCACCAACCCATAGATTCGGTCACGCCTGAGAAAGCTGCATGCACACTGAGCAATATTCAAATGGTCGAGGGAACTGAATCCCTCGTGAAAATGGATCCAATGTTGTCGAAGGAAATTTTCCTCGGGGAGCTGCCGTGTCAGATGGACGAGGGTTTGTTCCGTCGTGACGCTGCCGTGTGACCGTGTCAGACTAGATGATGGTTCATTTCCCCCGTAACTCTGCATAGGGTAATTCCCTCGTGAATTCCCTCGTCGTGCGTTCCTGAGACCCACATTTGCTTGTTAATTCCCTCTTTTGTAAACGGAAGTATTTTTACCCATGTTAAAATTCTCGTTCAAATAATACTCTAGTCAATTTCCTCTTTACTTTTGAGGGCTTTATTTCCCTCTTCAACATTCCTCGTCAATAAGATTTTTTTATTGTAGTGAAGTCAATGCATAAATGCATCTATGCATTCTTTTAGAAGTCTAATTCGTGAACTATTCTATACGTTGTCCTTAAAGTATTCATTCATATATTTGAATTAATTAAATTCATGAACTATTCTATACGTTGTACTTAAAATATTCATTCATATATTTGAATTAATTAGATTCATGTATTTTTTATAATCATCTTCATTTGTAAGAGTGTGAAGAGAATACCGATAAAAAAAAAAAAGAGTGTGAAGAGAATAGTAAAAATATATTCTGATTCAGTACGCTCTCAAACGTGGTGATTCTTAACGAATTGATTCAATGAATTTGTGTTATTGCCATTTGCTTTATTTATTTCACTACAGAAGAATCATTCTTTTAAACTGTTGGATTATTTCCCCAACAAACGTATGTGGGGTTATGTTTAGTAAAAAAAAAACCTCATGTCCCGTAAAAAAAAATGTTTTCCACAAAGTTTTAAAATGTAACAGATTCTTTCGCGTGTAATACAAACATGAAATAAAAATTTATATTCAATTCTTTAACCGACACAAAAGCAAAAAAACAAAATTTCAAATTTAAATTTATTAATTATAGTATAGTATGTTAATCGGGAAGGAAATCAATAAATTGCGGCATCGGGAATAAAAAGAGTAAAGGACAAAGAAATGGTACGTGACGGAAACGAGGCATTGATGAAGGATTTCGGACCATGCAATTGCAAACTGTAATCCACTTGATGGACCCACTGATGTAAATTTCGTAATTGAGTGCTCAGCTCTTTGAAATAAATTCTTTCTTACCATCTTTGTTTTCTTTAACTAATCAATTGCTTGCTACTACCAAAAAGAAAATAAAAACGTTACAATTAAAAGTGGACGAAGTGACATATTTTGAGCGTAAGAGCATCAGTATCTATATTATGTTCGAGTAACCTGAAAATAGGGAGGGATTAGAAAAAGGCCTACTTGCACTAAATTCATTTAATTATTGACGATTTTGCATTTAAATCACCAAACTATAATTTTTTTTTTAATGTTTATAGCAAAAAGCAAAACCTTCGCCCCAAGGGGGACTAGTGTCTTATCCCCCACACTGGGGCTGTCAGGACTCGATCCTGCGTCCTTGTAGCAATTTGACACCAGGAACCAACTGAGCTACGCCCACGCGGGCTATATTTTTTAATGCTAATACATATAAATTATCAAATTTTGGCACATAAATCACTAAACTTTTACTTTTGATAAAAAAAATTCCAAAAAAATAAATATTATCATGCACGTGCCTTAGAAAATGATGTTTTTCTCAAAACTTTTCATAATTTCATACCAATTGGAACAAAAAATACACAAAATTCATCATCACTTACATTGTCTATTGCTTCGTGTCTTCGTTTCGCCATACACAGCCTCGTGCGTTCGTCCTGTGACGTCGTTCATGTGTCACATTTTTGCGCCATTTTTAATCAATTGAACTTTTTTTTTTCAAAATACCCCTCATATGTTGAAATCAAAGAAATTTTTGGCTAAAAATTAAGTTCAGTAGTTTATGTGTCAAAATTTGATAGTTTGTATATATTAGTGCCAAGAAATATTGTTTGGTGGTTTAATTGCAAAATCGCCGATAATTTGATGGGTTTACTGCAATTATGCCTTAAAAAAGTTTGTAAAATGACCCAGCAAATAGTAAAGAATTGGACTAAGAAGTATAGAAAGAACACCAAGAGGTTGGTTCAAAAGCCCAAAAAGATAAACGGGCTGAGCAAACAGGCTTTGGCCCAAAGCCTCGAAGGCAGATCCCGCTACAAGAGCCCACTAAGAATTCTTTTAAAGTATTAATATTTTAAATTTTGTGATTCATGATAAGTTTATACCAATTATCTATATAAATATAAACTTATTATAAAACTATTTTAAATTGCATTTGGTCGTTCGAAATTAATGAATTCTCAAATTCATGGATTTCAAATGTTATTATTATGCTATGTATTTGAAATTTTTCTATTTTGAATTAGAATTTTAACTAGGAATTTGAAATACATTCATTTGAATATTTTACTCAAACAGGTGGGGTGAATTTAAGTTGTGGATTTATAATCTATAGCTCAAATCCCTCCATCCAAACACAACCTTAACGTATTAAATATTTTATCAAGAATATTAACAATTTCATTAGGAGTCAAAAAAATCAAGGTCAGTAGTATCATATTTTAATTGTTGATATTTTTTACCCCAATTTTTTTTTTATCTAATATACTTTAAATAGTTTCATGATAAGTTTATCATGAACAATTTTCATATAAAACTTTAACATATTTAAAAACAACAATTATAGGTAAGTATACCGTGAACAAATTTTATCATAAAAGTTGTTTGCAATTTATGTATATATTTTTACTTTTATTAATTTTTTTATTAGAAGCATATTCCCTTCGTCCCCAAATTTATTCTCATTGGAATGTGCACGTGTATTAAAAAAATAGGGTAGATAAGGTAATGATATTGCGAAGTTATTGTGAGGTTCATTTATAAATAAAGTGATTATTTGTGAAGGTGGTATTAAAGTACTTCTTCCGTCCCACAATACATTGCATTTGCATACTTTTCCTTATTGAATGTCCCACAAACACTTTACTCACACACAGAGAAACTAATTGAACTCCACTATCATAATACTTATATAATATACATAAAAACATACTCATTACACATTTTTTATAAATTATGTGCCCAAAAGTCCTTACGATGTCTTGTGGATGGAGGGTGTAATAATATCTAAAAAAGAATGAGAATAGATTTGAAGGACCAATAAAAAAAAGTGAGAATAGATATAAAATATTCATTTTACAGTAATACATTTTAATTAAACAATTAATATAATTTTGTATTGTACAATGAAATTGATTTGCACAAGAGTTGATGATCGAATATATAAAATATATCTCATTCGAACTTACTTTACTATTATATCATCAGCATAATCATACGAACTTACTTTACTATTATATGATCAACTTAATGGAAGAGTACAATTTAAATATTAAAGTGGACCCTGTTTTATACCCTATTTTATGTATAAATATGTCTCATGCAAGACTCCATCTGCAATAAAACACTAATGTTAAATTATTATAAAGGCTGTAAAAATATTATACTTTATTTATGTTTTGTGATATAACAATATATAAGTATATTTTAAATGACTTAATATAAGATTACAATTTTATATCTGAGAAGAGAACAAGTCTTTCGTAAGACCATCTCACGAATTCAATCTGTGTAATAGTATTATTTTTCAGTATAAAAAAAAAAAAAAACTTATGAATTAGTAAAATGTACTACTTTCGTCCCATTAAAGATTTCACATTTTCCTTTTCATCCATCTCATAAAATCCCCCACTTTCTTTTTTGTTCGTCTCATAAAAATTTTCACACCCCTAAAATAGAAAACTCTTCACAAAAGAATTAGACGATTGATAATAAAAGCGTGAAAGCTTTTATTGTAGGGGTGACAAATCATGTAATTGTGTCGTTTATCATGTCGACGCAACAAGGTGAAACACGAACATGATAAAATAAGGATACATATCGACACGAACACATTAAGAACATAATAAGAAAAATAAATTTAAAATATATTATATTATAATATTTAAATCGACACGATATGACACTAATTAACATTTATCCCTATCAAAGTGTTAATGACTCAATGCTCAAGTTACACTCATTCCTCTTGTCTTATGCCATGAGACAGTCTCATACAAGAACTACTCATTAATTTAAACAAGTTGACATGATTGAACACAGCAAGATTAAATACTAATCCACAATTTTTATATCGTTATTGTATTGTATGATTGTATTATATCTGAAATTATCATCCCTTTCTTACTGGGACAAAGGAAGTGTCGCTTTTTAAGAACAAAATAAACAAAATGTAATAAAAATGATGTCTTACCTTCGTAATGATATTTTTCATTAAAAAGCGATACCTATAGGCTATAGTAATAAATAAAAGCCGTTATACAGTGACAGTGTCAATGCATATTCTTTAAGATTTATGGTCATCCATTTATCATATTGATTCAATATGTAGTGCAAACTACCGGACAATAATATTTATGCTTATCTGCATTAATTATTTTTCCTCCACTGAAGTCAGAAATAGATTATTAAAATTTTAAAATATCTAGAGATATTATTATTATTTTACTATAGTATTTAGACGTTTTGTTACATATGTGTGTGTGATTTGTGAGACTTTCAAGACAGCAGTGATATTATTTTATACCGGAGATCGGGTTGAGTGAGGGTTTGGTATTGCTTCCTGGCGCCGGACAACACAATCCTCTTGTTTTTTGCATTATTATTTACTCATTTTTTGCACATTTATCTTATTTTGATGTTTCACATGAATTTGCACTAAAAAAGTTAAATAAAAAAAAATTACTCACAACCTTCACCTTAAAAAATACAAATATTTAACTATATAGTATTACTTTATTTAAAAAAATGTATGTGCACTCTCTAATATGCAATTTTATCTGAGACCAAGGAAATATTTTTTTAAATAGTACTTTCTCCGTTCCATAGTTATTTTCTACTACATTATTGTTTGCACAAATTTTAAAAAAATATATTTATTAGTAGTATTTAAAGTGATAAAGTAATAAGATAGATGTTTTTTGTTAGAGTGTATGGAGGATATATTATTAAAAAATATTGTTTTTTTTTTTTTTTGCTAAAAATGAATATAACAATTAGTGTGAGATAAATCTTATGGTAATGTAGCAAACAACTTTGGAACAGAGGGAGTAATATTTATGAATAATAATAGTATGTTTTGAAATTATAAATTGAATTAGTTGTAAGTTTATATTAAATAAGGTGTGTGAGAATATGTAGTGAATATTATTATATTAAGAATAGGTTTATTTTACACTTGAATTTTAAAAACCCAATTGCAAAAAATACGAAAAATGTACATTTGAACTTTTTTTTGAAATTAACAATACCCAAATAATAATTGATGATATCAGGAGCAATAATCAACAATACTACAAGTGGTAATCTACAATACCCCAATCAGTAATTCACAATAAGTAGTAATCAACAATACACTTATATTTTTTTAATTATATAATTTTTAATTAAAAAAGTCAAAATTGAATTTAGAATTGAACTTAAAATCCAAGTGCATAGTATGCACTTGAGTAAATGTTAGAACTTGTATTAAATTAATATATGCTCACCTAAAAAATATACTCACTCTTACATAGTTAATTTGATACTCCCGTCCACAAAAAATATGTTCATTTATTTGCACGTGATTTAATGCAATATGTTGGAGGATATTATAGGGTATTGTGGGGTCTGTTTATGAATATAGTGATTCTTTATGGAAAGTATGTGTGATTAACTTTTCATAAACAATCACTTTATTCATAAACGGATCTCACATTATCCCATAATACACTCCGACATATTGCATTAAATCATGTGAAAACAAGTGATCATACTTTTTGTGGACGGAGGGAGTATAATTTTTCTTCAACAACAATTTCATAATATTGAAAAAATTTGGGACGTATGAAAAAAATGTCACTTTTAGATTTTCATTTAAAAAAAATACTACCAATTTCTTTTTTTGTACAAAAATATGTTGTGCGATCCTTGTGCGACCCTTTTCGATGTTATTTTTGTAAAAAAAAATATTGAGTGTCATTTTTAAAACTGAAAACTTGAGAGTAATATTTTTTTTCACATTTCTCAAAAAAAAAAAAATTGTGTCTAATTAAGTGTGTAAAAAGTGGTGATATAAATATTATTAAATTATTGTTGAAGAAAAACTACAGTAAAACCTCTATATATTAATACTCTATAAATTAATAATCTCTCTAAAATAATAACTTTCTCCGGTCCCGACTTGGGCTAGTGCAAAAATTTACCAATTTTGATAAAATAATAATTTTTTTTAAAAATCATATACTCCCTCCGTTCCGGTCTAAGTGTCTCATTTCTTTTGGTTGAATGGTTTAAGAAAGTGTATTTGTTTATTAATATATGGTAGAAAAGTAATGAATAGTGTTTAATAAAGTAATGAATAGTGTTGAAAAGTGGATAGAATGAGTGACATTTTTTGGTAATATTGTGTGAATTTGAAGGTTAAAGTTTATATGTAGTAGAGTGTTGCTTTTTCCATTTATGGAATGAGACACTTAGTGTGGGACAACCAAAAAAAGAAAGTGAGACACTTAGAGTGGGACAGAGGGAGTATAAACTAGTGGTTCCATCAATATCATAAATTAATAATTTATTCACATTACAAAAATAACTAGAACAATTTAGTAAAATAAGAATATATTGTTGATTGCTTCTTGTTAAACTTCAAATCTGCTTGAATTTCATCTTTAACTTTTCTTATATCATCCAATGTTTTGGTGTTGCATTCTCAAATTGCACATAAAAATTGTGAAGTGTTCTGGATGCTATAAGTGCTTCATTTCTCGTAACTGTTCCAAAGGTATTGTATCATGCTCGCCATCATCCACATCAATGATGGTTGCTACAATTTCTTCTAATCTTTGAACTTCATTGAGTAATGCATGATGAATTTATTTATTATGTAGTTTAATGAATATAATGCATATCATTAATTAGGACACTCATTTTTAAAAAAATAATTTTTTATTCATTGTACTAAAAATAACTTTTTAAATTAATAGAAGTTTTACTGTAAAACAATTTATTGGGTAAGATTGAGTATATATTTTTAAGTGTCAGTGGGTTGAATTCTAAAGTTCTAATGTAAAATCGCAAAATAACATATCCTTGACATTTGGAAGAAATTTTTTCTTAGAATTTTTTTTTTTTAGATCTAAAAACTCTTCTGTAAAATTTATTTATAGTATAAAATTAATACTATACATTTACTAATTATTACTCCCTCCGTCCCAAATCAGTTTTCACAGTGCACTATTCATCTCTTGCGAAAATCGCTAAATTACATTTCATTTCATTAATAATTATGCACAAAAATATGTTTGCTTTGTTTCATCCATTTATATTGAAAAATATTTCATCATCAAAAAATTATTTTATTCATTTAAACACTACAAACTAACTCTTATATTAAAATCTAAAAAAACCAACTGTAAAAACAGATTTGAGATGGAGGTTGTATAAATTAACATTATATTATAAATGGTATCCAATAGACAAATGTCAAATGATAGTAACTTCTTGAGATTCCAGGACCCACGAGCCGTTGCCTCAGGCCCTGTTGCTGAAGTGTCTCACACATGTAAATAGTTGAAAATGTTTTTTTTTTTTTTCATCTATTTAATCGTTGGGTTTTGATCTTTATGATATTATAATGTGATTTATAGAAACACACTTGCATAAGGATTTGCCAACGAATTTTACAATTAATATTGGAGTATATATAGAGTGAAATTGGTTCATACATAAATTATTGAAGAGTATTAGTTCTTATCACTAAAATGTATTAGTTGTTTGCACTGAAAGGTATTAGTTGTTTTCACTAAAGAGTCTTAGGGGACGTTTGGTTAACAATTCTTCAATGGTAATGAGAATGGAAATTTATTTCCAGCTATGCCTCATAAGAAAAATGATATGTTAGGGGAAGAAGTGTTCAAATGGTGACACCATTGCTAATGTCATACCCCAATTTTGGAATAGAAGTTGACAACAAATGGTTGTTGGTGGAGGAATGGGGGAGTGATTGAGGAGGAGGATTGTAGGAAGAAAATATGGTAATCAAAATGGAATATTGATTACCTTATTTGGGAGGAGAAGTAGTGATTTTGTTCTCATTAACCATGCTAATTAACCTAATTTTCAATCTCATTCTCATTACCATTGAAGAGTTGTTAACCAAGCGCCCCCTTAGTTTATTTTCACTGAACAACTAAAACTCTTCAATGTAAATAAATAATAATTTTCAGTGAAAACAATTAATGCTCTTTAATGAAAACAATCAATATTTTTCAATGATTCATATATGAACCAATTTCACTCTATATTTTGTCTTAATATTATATATATTGTCTAAACAAAGATATGATAATCCACTGTTAAAGAATAATTTTAGTAAAAGTAACATTCTTGTGCCTTATTAGTATAATTATATATCATTAATACCCTCTGCTTTTTAGGATGATACGCCTACTTATATACTAATAGAGTTGTAAATATGTAGAAATTATATATTGAGTAAGGAAAAAGTTGTATTAAGAATTTAAACCTTAATAAATATGATGCTTACCAACCACACCAATCCATAAACAACTACATATTTGTTGGGAAATATCCTAGCAGTCTCTTGCCTTCCAGGCTTGAGCACTCAAGTCCTGCCCGCTCGCTCGATTAAAGGCATAGTTGGGTGCCGCCCGTGGTGCTGCAGCTAGATATAGGTTAAAAAAAAAAAAAGTAGCACCTTACTGCAAGTCCGGGCTTTTAGTCTAGTGACAAGTGCTTGATCCTACAAGTGGTATCAGAGCACAGGTCACAGGTTCGAGTCCCCCATTGCGCAAATAGCGGTATTTTTGGCGAAAAAAAAAGTCAGGATACTGCTGTGGGGGTGGGGGGTGGGGGGATTGTTGGAAAATATCCTAGCAGTCTCCTGCCTTCCAAGCTTGAGCGCTCAAGTCCTGCCCGCTCGCTCGATTAAAGGCATAGTTGGGTGCCGCCCGTGGCGCTGCAGCTAGATATGGGTTAAAGGAAATAAAGTAGCACCTTACTACAAGTTCGGGCTTTTAGTCTAGTGGCAATCGCTTGATCCTACAAGTGGTATCAGAGCACATGTCACAGGTTCAAGTCCCCCATGGCGCAAATAGCGGTATTTTTGGCGAAAAAAAGTCAGGATACTGTTGGGGGGGGGGGGGGGATTGTTGGGAAATATCCTAGCAGTCTCCTGCCTTCCAGGCTTGAGCACTCAAGTCCTGCCAGCTAGCTCGATTAAAGGCATAGTTGGGTGCCGCCCGTGGCGCTGCAGCTAGATATGGGTTAAAGGAAATAAAGTAGCACCTTACTATAAGTCCGGGCTTTTAGTCTAGTGGCAAGCGCTTGATCCTACAAGTGGTATCGAAGCACAGGTCACGGGTTCGAGTCCCCCATGGCGCAAATAGCGGTATTCTTGGCGAAAAAAAGTCAGGATACTGTTGGGGGGGGTTATTGGGAAATATACTAGCAGTCTCCTGCCTTCTAGGCTTGAACGCTCAAGTCCTGCCCGCTCGCTCGATTAAAGGCATAGTTGGGTGCCGCCTGTGGCGCTGTAGCTAGATATGGGTTAAAGGAAATAAAGTAGCACCTTACTACAAGTCCGGACTTTTAGTCTAGTGGCAAGCGCTTGATCCTACAATATTTTTAATTTTTTTTATTTAAATATAACCTATAAAGGTGTAACATTTTGTTGTCATCATATCAAGTTATGTTTTATCTTATTATATTTGAGAAACTTCAATATTTATGATATATTAATGTGTAAGTATTTCAAACGAGTGAACTAAGTATATTTATTATATTGATGAATAAATAATCAAAATTTAAATTTTTTAATCATGTGGAATTTAATATTTAAATAATTGATTCTTAATTTCTTATTATCTTAAAACAAAATTTTATTTATTTATTTATTTGATTCATTGACCTACTCATAGGAATTAAACATCTAATTATGTGTATAGATAATTTTTTAATCTCATATCAATTTGACAATTAAATCAAAATATAATTATATGTTATAAAAAACTATGTGTTTAGTGGTTCAATCTCGCTATAATTGAGAAATTTAATTTTTTTAACTGGATGTTGTGCAACTGCTATAACGAATACTATTCAATAGAAATAACTAATATTATTAAGTGAAACCAATTAATATTGTTCAGTAAAACCAACCTATTTTTTCTTCTTCTAGAAGTTTACAACAATGGATGAATTATCGTACATGCATTTTTATTGTGTAATAATATATCTTAAAAATAAATACATATTTTTTAAATTTTCTCTTTCAATTTAATAATTATCATTCCAACTATATATATCTATGTATATATTATTAAATTTAATAGTCAATTGCATAATAGTATTATTTAAGTTTTAAAATAATTAAATAATATTTTTTTATCACTTATCATATAATAAGAAATTTAATTTTATATATTATATTAAAAAAAACTCATGTAACATGTGAGCTCTAAGCTAGTTTCTAAGAAAGAAAAAAAAGAGTATGTGAATATGTGGTTGAATAAAATAATATTAATATTTTATTGACTTTTGAGAGTATGAGTTATTTTTTTTTTTTTGGAGTGTGAAGTAAGTGTGGGACGTTCGCCTTGAAATGGGACAGAAGGAGTATATTTTAATAAACCATACTTAATAATATGTAAAAGTACATTTTGGAGCAAGCCTTTCGTGAAACTATCTCACTGTGATTCCAATACCACTTTCCAATAGATATACAATCACTTTTTAAGATATATTGTACTATCACATTTTAATAAATGTAGACCCAACATATTATTTTAATGCAAAAAAATTGAAAAGTAATAAATTGTACCTCCTACGTCCCATGATTATCTTTATACTTTTAATTTTGGTTTGTCTCAACTCTATCTTCACACCCTTAAAAAAGAAATAAAATTCAATATAAATATTCATATTTGGCCATGCACTAAGAAACATAAACACCCACTTTCATTGGTTAAATAATCAAATAAATAATTTTTTCTTAGTATGTGTGTCCAACACAAATATGAAGATAGAGTTAGGACAAGGATAATATTTTAAGAAATTAAAAAAAAAAGTAATATTCACATTGTCTCTTGTTATGTTTCTATTTTTGTCAAAACGCACGTCCCAGGTTAAACTTCCTTTTTTTTAAATTGGAAATATTTGTCCCTACATCTCTCTACCTTTATTTCTCTTTCTACATTTTTTTCTATCGCACACTCACTACACATTTATTATTGTATATTTTAATCTTCATGCAAAAAGCAAAAGAAAAAATTAATGAGGAATAGAGAGAGTATATTTTATATTAAAAAAATAATTAGGGATGACAATGAATCAAGTGACATGCCCCACCCTATTTTATCTTTTCTTGAGTTGTTTTTTTTTTTTTTTCTGAAAAATCATGTCTTGTACTATTTTGAAACATATGATAACCTATTATGCAAATATCATCATCACAAATAAAAATATACAAAATTTAGTGAATAAATTAAATAGTTTGACTATTTACACCTACAAATTTTCATAGCACATTAACTATAAACTATTTACAACTTTTTTATATTTTTTCTAAGTTTTCTTAATACACATCCGAATATTAACAACTAGTGTGTACCCCCGCGAATTTCGCGGTCTGAAATTTTTTACAGTTTTAAATTGTATTTTGCAGTTATAATTTTATTATAAAATGTGTGTGTTACAATCTGTTATTGATGATAAAATATTACATGGTGACAATATTTTTTGGGAATCATATGATATCTCAGTGACAATATATTTTCCGAAATATTTTAATTTACTTCTACAAATTTCACATCTATCAAGATTTTGCAAAAATAAATTCCAAAAATATCTAAAAAAAGAAATCGTTCAACTGTGAAAAAAGATTTTTTTGCATTAATTTAATGTTTAGAATAATCTTATTATACGTAAATATTTTATTTCCATTGATTAAAATATATTCATAATTATTGTATTTTAGAGTAAGATATTTTTTAAAGTAATAATACTTAAATTGATAGTAAAGAAACTTAGTGTTCTTTTTGGCCAACACTATAATTTTTTAACCATGAAAAATTTATTCCACATATTTTTTTTAGAAATATACATTAATTATATAACATTCTTTTACTTATTTATCATTTACAATACTAATTTAATATTTTCATGTTAAAACAATATAAAAGAAAAATCGAAATCATAGTCTAAAAAAGAATATATGTATTTTACAGTTTATGGTTTATTTTGGCGGTAAAATTTTATCCAAAAATAAGCTTTTGTATTACAATCTATTATTCAAGGAAATATATTATATTTAATGGCAATTTATTTTTATTTTTTTTGGTATCATACACTATTTCGGTGACAATATCTTTTTTCTTAAATATTTCAATTTCCTCCTACAAATTTCACATCTATCAATACTTTACAAAAATAACTTTCATAAATATCTAAGCAAAGAAATTGTTCAACTGTGAAAAAAGATATGCTTGCATTAATATAATGTTTAAAATTATATTTCATATTTTACATAGATATTTTGTTTATTGAATGCAAGATATTATATTTGGTGACAATAATTTTTTTGGTATCATACACTATTTCGGTGACAATATCTTTTGTGAAATATTTCAACTCTCTCCTAGAAAAAATTCACATCTATCAATATTTTGCAAAAATAACTTCCAAAATATCTAAGAAGAGAAATTATTCAACCATGAAAAAATACTTGCTTGCATTAATATAATGTTTAAAATAATATTTCATATTATGCGTAAATATTTTATTTTCATTAGTAAAAAAATATATACATTAATTATATAAGATTTTATTCCACATATTTTAAGAAAAAATATATACATTAATTATATAAGATTTAACAATCTTTTACTTATTTATCAATTACAATACTCTTTTAATATTTGTATGTTAAAAAATATTTAAAAAAAATCAAAATCCTAGTTTATAAAAGAATATCTGTATTTTGCAATTAATAATCTATTTTGGCCGTATAATTTTATCTAAAAATAAACTTTTGTATTACAATCTATTATTGAAGGCAAGTTGGTTGCAAGATTTTTTTAGTATCATACGCTATTTCGGTGAAAATATCTTTTCCAAAATATTTCGAATTCTCTCCTACAAATTTCACATATATCAATATGTTGCAAAAAAAAAATCCTAAAAAACAAAAACAAAAAAATCATCCAACAATGAAAAAAGAATTGCTTGCATTACATTATTGTTTAAAAGAATATTTCATATTATACATAAATATTTTGTTTACACTAATTAAATTTTATTAAGATTTATAGTATACTATAAAGAAATAACAACTCAGTAGTAACAACTCTAAATTTTACAAATAATTAATTCATAAAAAAAACACTAAAAAAAATAAAAAAATTACATCCGTCGATTTCCAAAATATCCCAATAAACTGGGGCCGTGAGACTGTTTTTGTTACGGTGATGCTCTGGGTTTGGATCGTCATACCAAGCATTTATCCATATTTATGCAAGAAAAAAAAATGACGATTCAATTAGATTAAAATAAAATTGATCTCTTACCCGATGTGGTGGTGTGCGGTATTCCGATGCGGTTTAAGGCCGCGGTGATTCGAGGGAAAAATCCATGAGGAGGCGGCGGTTCGTGAATAACCTGCGAGAAGAGAGACGACATCGTGAGAGAAGAAGAGGAGAAAAAAACAATATTATACCTATAAAGAAAAATCAAACAATGAATGAGAAAATAAAGAGAAGAGAAGATGATTAGGATTGTAAATCCGAATGAAAACTAAAATGAGATTTGACATTTATAGAAAATGTAAAATGAAATGTACGGTTGAGATTAAAAGTATAAAACTCATGGTGTAGATTAAGTTTTAATATGATTTAAAATATACCTAAAATAACTTTTAAGGAGAATGCAGAATTTTGAAATAAAATGATTTGAGAGGTGCCACGTCACTTTAAGAGAAATGTGGTGCTGACACATCATCTTGGAGAGGTTTGAAAATATAGTATAATAAGATTAGAACCCTAATATAATATTTACACCCATCCTATTAAATATACACGCCACCACATTAATAAAAACCACCAACTCACACCCACAAAGCATCTCAAGTACGATGCAAACGTTGTGAAATTAGATTGGCAATATATGGATTAGCAGTCAACCCCAATCAATTTACAACTCCAAAGTCGAATCCTAGCTAGCTTGAATTAATACGCCTAAATCTGTCCCAAATAGTTTGAAATCAAACCATATAAAGGAGTTCAGAGGTGTTGAGCCCACCACCTATGACCCCATAGGTTTTGGGTACGAGACATGGAGAGAGAATTTATTTTCCTCTTGTGATGGGGTGGTGTTCCCCTCTTATGGTGGTTGCGGTTCCGGCCGGTTATGGTTCCGAGTTGTGGGTTCGTGTGGTCCCCTTCTTGTGGTGATTGCGGTTCCGATTTACAGCGAGATGAAAAGATGTTATCATATACTTGTGATTGATTATTGATAGGAAATTATTGTAATTAAGTACCTTTAAAAAAAACCATGTAAATGAAATAATATAAACTATATAATTTTACATTTTTTTTATAGGTTTGGACTTTTAAATATATAAGATTGAAATTCTTTCATTATATTAGAATATACGATTTTGATTTGAGTGAATGACCATTAACTCTCAGTTGAGATACTTGTGTTAAAGATCGTCTTCAAGTAAAAAAATATAACAATTGACTGTGTGAAAGAAACTCTTTGAGTGAATATAACCAAAAGATGAAATCATATAGTCAACATGAAAAGATGAAAGATATCCATAATTTAATTTTATCAAAATTTCATAGCGATTGATGGAAGAAAACATATTATATTCAAAATTTAAAAAAAATTGTGTGAGAAAGATAAAGAGTGAAGATATATATTGTCTAGATTCATGAGATTTTGATATGTTTGAAAGGAAGTGGTGTGTTTAGTAGATTAACATTTTTAGTTTTAATCATAATGGTACATTAGTATTTTTCATTACGATAATTTTATTAGAAAAAAAAATAAATTGAGCAGAACAAGTAAATTCATGAATGTAGATAGTCCTGCCTGCGCCCTAAATTAAACCATTATCCAGTAAACCTAAGAAATGCATCAAGTTCATATTATTGAATTAATGTATATGTGTGTGTGAAAGAATGCGAAAAGTAAAAATATTTTGGTACATTTGTATATGTTGGCAAACTTTAGATTAATACATATTGTATATTAACATGTATAATTTTTTTATTAATATTAATATATATGCATGTATAAGGATTATGGATGTAAAAATCGGCCTATAGCGCCGTCCCGATTTGCTCTAAATTCGCCTAAAGAATCATTTCGGGGGTTCAGGCGCCGCCTAGGGCTTTTTAATTTAATTAAAACTAAAATAACACAATCAATCAGATTCAAAACCCATTTCAGTCATGACTCGTGTTTCAGATGATGATGATGAGCATTGGGCAACCATCCGATCATCATACCACTTAATTTGGTTATTGTAAATCATTGATGAAATATTTGTTTTGAGTTTTGACCTTTGAGTTCTTATTTTGTAATTTATGACTATGATTATGTTAATTGTTGTGATCTTTCATAAAAAAAAAAATTAGGCTGCTGTTAGGCGCCCACCTAACGTTTTTCGACCTCTGTACCCATGATAAGTATGCGGGTCGAAAAACCTAGACCCCATCTATACGCAAATTGGACTGGTCAGTTTGTTCTCAATATAGGGTGGCGGGTCTAACTTGATCCAAATCTATCGAGGACATATCAATTCTAAAAAGTAGAGGGAGCATATTTTATATTAAAAAAAAAATACTCTGTGCATCCAATATAAATAGGTATCGATTTACTTTTCTTTTTAATTGACCCCTTTTCAATTATTTATTTTTTACTATCAATTTAGGGAACACTTGGTTAATAATTTTTCAATAATGATAAGAATGAGACTGAAAATGGGTGTAATTATAATGGTTTCACTCCTAATTAGGGTAATCAATACCCCATTTTGATTACTCTATTAGTATTTTCCTACAATCATACTCCTCAATAACCCCGCTATTCATTTTTTGTCCACTTAAAATTGGGATATAACACTAACAATGGAGTCACCATTAAAACAATTTTTCCTCCAATATATCAGTTTTAATATAAAAATATAAATAAAAAATAAATTTTCATGATCGAAAAGTTTCTAACCAAATTTGGCCTTATATTTTAATAAAATGTCACCAATTCACGATACGTTGCTGCCACATCCAAATGGGACTAAATACAGAAGGAAGTGAAGCGGGCTAAGAATAGAGTCCGTATGACGCGCCAAACCCTTCCTACTGTACAAAGCGTAGCGCGTGGGCGTCACGCATTGCCTGACGTGGACTAAAAGTGACACGTGGCGAGTTGGGAGGGCCAGGATCGCTGTTGGGGTTGCCCGCTCTGAAGTAGCCTATGGCCCTCTCTCTGCCTTCTCCTTTCTTGTCCAGATTCTCTCCCATGTAACCCCCTTTAAAACCCCCATTTCCGAAAAAGTTTCTCTTTTCTTCCCCTTGCACTCATACCAACTCAAGTCGTCGTAGTATTGAAATGGTACGCCGTGAGTCCCCGGTGTCGCGTGAGGAAGATGGCGGAGCTCAGATGGAGTTGGAGGCGGCGGAGGCTCTGGCCGGCCTGGCTCGCCGCGCTGACTGGAATAGGGCAGAACCGGTGCCGGACGCTCACTCTCAGGTTTCTTTCTATCCAACTCACATAAAAGTCGTTTCTTCTGCGTTAGTATATGCAATTCTTGATCTCCGTACGATTCTTTTCTTATTTTGTTAAAAAAAAAAAAAAAAAAAAAAAGGTTGATGTCGGTATGCTAAGATATGAGAGAAACTTGTTCTGAAAGATTTAGCCATCTGGGGTTGATCCTCTCATTTCAGTGGCCTTAAAAAGATGTGGTACACGACATTTGCTTTTAAACCAAAAAAAAAAGGTTTATTCTCCCTTTTGAATGGAACAATATAATTTTGCTGGTTAACTTGAGATTCTTGCCAAGTGGAATCTCTTGGAACTGAACATCTAGTGGCTAGGAGATCCTCAAACTTTCATGGGCAAGCATGATTATTTTACTCATATTCCTTTTTATGTAAAAAAAAACCAACCTGAAGCTGTGTGTATTAGTGTGTGAAATTGTATCATTGCTTGATATTGACTTGTGTCACCAAATTACGCCCTACTCTTTGCAGGACTTGATCAATGTTTTTGTATATACTAGGATCAACCGGCTCAGCCTACCGATACTACGGCTATGATTCCTGAGAACAACCCCGGCCAGATGTGCAGCACCAGTTATCAATCCAATCCTGTGATTAAAACGAGGCGCAAACTGACTCAGGTACATCTTGGATGTGTTTCTGATTTATGAGTCTTTGTGTAACCTAACATGTTTCCCTTCCACTCAGGCTGAGAAAGAAGAAAGAAAGGTTCGTCGAATATTGGCCAATAGAGAGTCTGCTAGGCAGACTATCAGGCGCCGGCAGGTAAGCTTCTTTGCCTCTTTACGTTGTTTGAGAAGCAACAACCTAGTTTCTTTTTCTTGATTCTTTTGGTAAGAGATGAAGGAACTTAAGAAGTAGGATAAAGATAGTTGAGTATGAATCAAGATTATGCACCGTTTCCAAGGGTATTTCCCTTTCATACAAGGCAAAGTCTAGTGACCAAGTTTCACCGTGAAACTTGTTTTGAGAGTGTTAGTTGTTTCATTGAAGAGTATTGATTGTTTTTATTATAAAGGTATTAGTTGTTTAATTAAAGGAAATTAGTTATTTTATTATAAGGTATTCATTGTAAACCAATACCTACACAAATGAAGGTTTTGAAACGGAGAGAAAGAAAGTTGTTTCTTTCCTAAGATTGACAATATCTCGACATATTTTGTTTGTTACGAAAGCCAATGTGTTTCATTTTCATTAATGAAACAAGATGCTACTGTAATAGAATGGAATTGATGGCTATGATGCTTTTCCATTTTTTGCAGTATCATTAATTGGGCCACCGGACACATTTAATTTTCTGCCTCCTTCAATGTGCAGACATACATCTTGCATATACTGTGTTTATGCTGTGTAAGTATCATTTTACGTGCAACAGTACGTAATGTATGCGCTTGTGAAGTATGCATGGGGAATTTATGTTAATACACACGCACACTGTTTTGCAGATGCATGTATATATTATGATGTATGTCTGAGGAACACATATCTGCTTATTCGTGTATGCATGCATGTTAACGTACGTACAATGAATATGCACGTATAGACACTTTGTGCAGTTGAGCGATCCATTCCTTTCGATGATACCTAATATCTAGCATTTTATAAAATTTTGTAGCTGTTAAGAGCAATAAATATAAATGCATAAGCATAAAAAAATGGCCATAATATAGGCTTCTTTTTCTTTAGAAAGAAGAATTAGACCAGTCCTTAACAGCCATAACAAAAAATATGCTTTATAGGTTATCTGATTTCGCAGATTCGTTATACTTGAATAAGTTGCAACTGGTAATGCACATTTAGCTGTCCTGGCCATTAAATACTAGAAAATTTTGGTAATGTTGTTTGGTGACAATCTTTTTCTAACTATTTTTCTCTTTTCTATTAGGCCATCCATGCAGAGTTGACCAAGAAAGCAGCTGAAGTGTTGGTAGTAAACGAGAGTTTGAAGAAGGCATGTCATGTTCCTTCCCACTATTGTTATTTTTGTAGATCTTTATGTTCATATAAAAGACTCATATTCTCTCTATGTTCAACGAATTATGGTGAACAGGAAAAGGAGCTGGCACTCAACGAGTATTATTCTTTAAAACGCACCTATGAATTTTTCAAAGCACAGGTGAGTGGAGTCGAATCTTGATTGTTACCCGTTTTGCCCTCCAATAATTCTTCAATTACCGATTCACCATGCCTTTTTCATTCATTTTCAGTTGGATGAAGTAAAGAAGGCTGCAGCAGGCGAACCTGGGCCCAGCACCCCAAGTACAAGCAATCCAGTCTTTTTGCATAACCAGCCCTCTATAATTCCTTGCTTTTGGCCATCCATTCTTCCACCCTCATTCCAATATTCATCTAATAGTCAAAACACGAGTTTATACCAATTCCCGATGCCACATGGGGACATACCTTGTTCATCGCATCAAGGACAAGAACACTCAATGGGACCAACAGCTCCGTTGCTCGTATACCCCGTACCTTGGTTGCTTCCCTTCCTCCCTACTCATGGTACTAACGAGCAAACAAACACATGCAGCAGATGCTCGTGCCCCGATTCTCAACCCCATGAAGACACAAATATGCTGCTGTCTGATCAGCAAGATGCTCGTTTCCCGCCTGGTCATATCGTCGTGCCTGGTCTGTTCAGCCCGGTGAGACCCTTGGAAAATCCTGACCCTCCTTGGCCTTGCCAGGTGGACGATAGTTATGAAGTAAATGTGGTATCTACCCCTGAAGATAGGGTGTCGCAAAGGAATCAAAAACCGGAGGACGTGTTTGCTACTGCTATGGCCCGGAGGAGGAGGAAGGAGTTGATGAAACTGAAGAATGTCCGTATAAATCTCTAGTTTAGGTCTAATGTATATTTGAGTTTGGTTTCTTCTCCGAGTTCCCCATATGGCTGGCCAGTCGATGTTAGAAATATGCCGACTCACCAGTTAGACGAAAAAACTTCATTTATCGACAATGTAGTGTTCTGACTTCTTGTGCACTGCTGTTTTAGAATAGTATGTTTGGTTTTTACTTCATCTCTGGATCTTCATCAGCCTTCTCCAATTATGTACCCTTTTAATGTATACAGTTTTCACTGGATTATTTTTTATATGTTGTCGATATTGAATGTTCCTCTCTTTATTTTAGCTTATCAACTCTTCTCCATGATCAAAATGGTAAATTGAACAATTTATGATTAAAAAAAAAGGTGACAAAAATCTGAAGACATTTATGCAAATTTCCCAAGCCATAAAATTAACGTTGACTGGATGTTTGCACAGACGCTAGTAGTATGTCTCCGGTTAAGGTGTTAAATCAGAAAGTCAAAGATGTATATTTTAGTTGGGTGATTTTTTTTGAGTAAAATCTTGAAAATAAATCGTGTTGGGCCTTTTATGGAAGAGACTTCCAAGTATAAAGATGCTCAGCATGAACTACGTATGATTTACCAATATAACCAAGTGCTCTTTAAAAATAACAAAATAAATCTCAACTTATACTTGGAATCAGATAAAAATCAACTCATGAAATTTTACATGGAGAGTATTTGGGGAAGAAATAATAAATAATATTGTATGTTGTCTATATGTAATTTACATATCTAGACAATTTGTTGCCTAATTTTAATAGCTCTATAATCAAGGAATATAATGCAACAGTAGGGAAGCCGGCCAAATTTGAATTATCGGAAATGGGAAAAATCGAGCTCCTGACAGCGTAACAAGCCGGCAGCTCCCCCATAGCAAAGCCACTTCTCCCTGCCTTTGTTTGCATTCCATCTCACTCTATGCATTGCCACAATCTTTGGAGGAAAACTTTCGAATTCCTCGCCTTTTTCTTGTTTACTGATTCCTTCATTGAGCTTTCCCATGTCTTCGTTCCCACCTAACAACGTTTCTTTATTGAGTTAAAAAATACTTAAATAAACAAATTCTAATTAAACTAGAGCGAGCTTTATCATTTACAGTGGGAGTTGTACCTGTCCCTTCTTTGGCTCTTTTTTCTGCTCCAGATCGTTTCATGCTGGGATATCTTGCCTGGAACGAGCTATTGGGCAACGGGCTGGCCACGATGATGGCATTTCCCTCTTCCATAAGTGATCCACAAAGATAATGATGCCCACGATATCGTGAAGGATCCTTTAGTGATCTAGCTGTTGCCTAATTGGAAAATTCACTGATGAAAGTTAGCTGGTGAAGCTTTTTGAAGAAATATACAATCTGTAAGGCTATCAGTAATCAATTTTGATTCACCTTTCAAATACTAGTTCGTATCATTTTAATAGAAGAATTAAGCGACCAGTAATTTGTTCTTAAGAATCAGGCTCCAAAATCAATGTCAAATGTGTGTGGACTATTAAAACAGATACTCGAGAAAAAAATATTTAAGTGGCACTTTCAGCATTTCGAGGAAAATAAAAGGAGAGCATGGCAATAATGGAGATTAACAAAAGAAAACAAAAATGTTAAACAAAATGTTCACCTGGAAGTAATGGGTTGATCCTTCCTCACCACAGTACGCAACCATGCCTATGTCAATATTTAAAAAGAGAAACCAGAGTAAGGGCCAAAATATTTTCCTTTATTTATTTATTATTGTTATTTTATTTTTTTCGGGGGGAGGATGGGGTTGAAGGGAACCTGTTAGCCGTGAAGCTTGCAGACTCCACAGTGAAAATGTGGAACAGTCCATTTGATGGAACCCATGCTTTGATGACACATACTGACATTTTTTACTGACTGGGAGATCATGTGCTGCCTTCTCTAAGCTAAGTAACCACATTGTTCCGTCCTCTGTTGATCCAAAAACACATCTACAGGCAAAATGAGAAGTTGAATACATATGGAAACGACCATAAGGGAGATGGAATTGCTTTGTGATGGTTATGTATACCTTGGGTCCGGAAGCCACTCCAAAGCATAAGTAACAACCGAAGTAGAGTGGTCCCACAAAGGGCGGAAAGGATCACTAGGACAAAAGGAAAAAATAAAATTTGAGAAAAATGTAGATATGGAGAGGGCAATACTTATGTAAAAATGCATGTGGTTTTTAGGTTAAGATTATAATAAATGCATGTGGTGAAAAACCAATAACTATTCTGTATTCTCTCTAGCTCCTCCATTCATTGACCTTGAATAATTGTCTGGATTAATGGTGTTTTGCAAATAGAAATACTCATCACTAAGTTGAACGTCTATAGAGCAGATATCCAGTTATTCTTGCCCTACCATTTTGACATTTAGACTAAAATTTACAAAGAAGAATATAATCAACATAGTCATGTATCAGCTAAAAGTCTGCCAACTAGAACTAACTAATTAGACTTCTCAAGCAGACACATGCAGGTATTCATATCAGATGAAATTTTCTATAGGCCATTGATTTAATGAACCAAGGCACATACACTTTCACCAAGCAAATCTATAAACCATCAGAACTGGGGTCAAGAGGCGAGGCTTGCTTCTTCAGCAAGATCATTTAGGATGTAGATATGAAGTAAGAGTAGCAAAATCATGAACAAGAAAAAATACTAAAAACAGTCTTACCGTATGTCCCAAAACTTAAAACCTTTATGACCAGCAGTGACAATTATATTTGCACTCTCAAGATCACTGCAAAATTGCAAGCAGAAATATATTAGTTTAAAGGGCTGTAAAACAAGTATCAACCACCACACACAAAGAGATTGATATAGTATAGCCATTTGCACAAGTTTGACATATCAATTTCTTCGAATAATTAACAGTCCACGAATGCTCTCAACCCTGCCTTATCAATTGCCATTCTCCCAAGGATTTATGCCCAAATCAAGTATACTACCTTGGTGAGGTGCATCTCACATCTATTATGGGGAGGCATTTGGTAACATCAATAAAAGTAGATTGCATTTAAATAAATCGGTTAAATTGACTGGATTTCCCAATAATTAATCTCTCCAGACATTATATTAATTTTTGCAGACAATATTTCCGGTGGCAAGACATACACTCATGCACAGCTCTCAAGAGAGAGTTTGCTATGTTATTTCTGGAGTGCATACTGTACTTGTGCAGTCGTAAAGATGAAAAATAGCAAATTGCAGCAGCCTCATGACGGCGAAAATTGCGTACTCTTTTCTGAACATCCATAGTAATTTAGAATAACTAGTACATAAAAGAAAATAGAGCTCAATATCTGTAACTGTGGTAAAGATACAATAAAGAAAGTATGACAGTGTCTGTAGAAATTAAAGAGACTGACCCTTGATTTGGAGCCCAGGAAAGCGATCTAATAGGGCCTGAATCTGCAGTGAACGAAAGCAGTGGTCTGGTTTCTAAAGAAAAAAAAAAAACATAAGCACCTATCACTTACCACAGAGAAGTGATCCAGAAAACAAGATTGCCATGGAGATTTAGCTTTGTATCCAAAATAAATGGAAAATGCACATCAAGTTGAATGGATTTTTAAATTTCACTACCTGTTAATGAGTCACTAACAGAAAACTTCCATAAAGCAACCTGCATTACAGATGCAAGAAACAGTTTATAAGCATAAAGAAAACATGACAGAGAAAAGGTAGAAACAGATCCAAGTAAAATAGCTTCAAGTTCAAAACCATGTTTCACAACAGGAGGAAAGCACGCAACATAGTTGGTTTTAAGAAGTAGAACTTATAAAGTGTTAATCTTTCCTGCATATCTATTTTCTTATCATGGTGGTCAAAGCCAGCCAAGAACCCTGCTTCATATCACTATAAGATTTATGAGGAAATAAAGGAAATGAGATAAGGTAAACATTTACCACTCCATCATGACATCCAGCCAAAATCATATCATGGGGAGAAGATACAGACCACTCCACTGTTAGAGGAATACTGCCATCAGAAGAGGATGAGATACAAGTCAAACTAATTAGAGAATTGGGCAATTACATCGCAAAAATGTAATGCATACAAACTTATAATTTAATCCTACAATCTCAGAAACGGAACAAGGCTATGAATATAAGGAAAATTTTCTTAAAACTCCACTCTCATTAGAGAACATAGCGTGCACTCACAACCATTACTTCTGAGGGTAATAGAGTAAATACAACTAATTTACGTTTTACTGCCTAATTTGAAACTCCAAAAAGTTAAAAAAATCAAGATATACCAAAGATATATTGATAAAGGGAAAGTGTGACTAGTATACAACAAGAAGATAACAGGAGGCAAGAGTTGCTTGAACAATGTGTTCAATATAATTGTTCCAACTTTTTGTTACTGTTCAGAACTTTGGTTAGAGTCATGGTTTATTAGTGCAAAAGTAAAAATACATGACATGGTAGCTATTCAAGTACAGGACTTGAATGACAACTCAAGACAAAAAGAGCCCATGATTGTGGCAAGAGTTTGAGGGCTGAGGCGATACCGTCTCCTCAGAGACAAAATCAGATCTCAAACCAGGTAAACATTAATATCAAGACGATGCCTGGGATAGGGGTTATTAGAGTAAGAATATCATGCACTAAGCTACCTTCTTCTATCACCACACTTTAGCATTGAACATCTGAATACTGGTCGCAATTTGATGAAGCGAGGATCAATATGCTCCTGGGAAGAAGGATATACAAGTTCCACTGTATGAGGAAGAGGGACCTCCCACCTGCATGTCGCAGTAACCATCATGATAAATATTATGCAAAAAGGGTATCACAACAGATAATCATTTAAAAGTTGGAGTAATGCTCACAAAGAACTCTTGTTAAATATCCTATAGCAAGAAAAGGTATGGCAGTGAGAATCTCATCTTATATTCTTAAAATGGCCCACTTCCAGGATTGTATAAAAGGTATATTCCTCTGAACACCTGTATAGACTTCTGCTTCCTTTTTTTTTTTTTTTATATTAATTTAAATGAAGGTATTTTAGAATTTGGTTGAAGAAAATAGCTTTTCCATGAATCTCAAAAAGTTGTATGCAGCATTGCTTCAACCTCATGGGACCTCTTTAAATCTTGAAAATTATCATCGAACAAGGTCTCGGAAGTCAAGTCTTAGGTAAATGAATGATGAACTATAGGACCAACGGATTTATCTTTAAAAGGAAAATCTAGGGGAAGAGAATGTTTGATATCATATTTTAGAAAGCACTTAAGCATTATATATTAACTCTATGAGATACACAGGGTAGAAGAAGAGTAAACATGCAACCAACCCAGATAAGTGGGCTAAAAGATACAACATTATATTAATAGATAATCTTATACTGAGTTAAGTAGGATGAGTTGAAGGACTGAAATCAATAATAGAGTTCGTATGCATAGTTACGATAGTTAACTTTTTAAGTCTCACGAGTCATACCTAGTGTTTCTCAGGTCTCAATGTATTACCAAGAAACTGAATATGTCCTTGTATCCAATATTAAAGGAAAACTAGAGTACAAGTACGGAAGAAATCTTACACTTCTAGTGCACCATTTCCAAGTAGGACAGCAAGATAACCCATTATATAATTGGATTCAGGGTGATTAGCACTGACAGGCCGCCATTTTACATCCCATGCAACCTTCCCATTGTGAGCTAAACAAAACACCATTCTAGGCAACGAAACATCGATCGGAATGGAGTTCTCAGAAGTGTTAGCTTCAGAAGAGCTTGTGCAAGTTACATTCTTATCAGGGCTCAGAGAATCAAAATTGATCAGTGCTGATTTTAGTGGATCCACTGGTGCAGACTTTCCATGCTCACAATGTCTGAGGAAAGGTAAACCATTTTTCTGAATCTGGTCTTCTTTCCCTGCCATAGGCTTGTTTATTCTGCCTCTAGAAGCAGTCAACAATAGTGTATTAGTGTGTCCCGTACGGCTAGAATCTTCATCTATTCTTACACAGTCTTCACCATAAACATGTTCACTGCCATTTCCAGAAGGCCAATCTGAAGAACTACATTCAGGTGAATCCATACGGTATTCAATAGCAAGAGGCTGTGAATCCGCATTATCAGGACCTATCGTCTCTACAGAGTCACTAAGCCATTTCTTTCTTGGTCTCCCCCTTGGCCTTGGCGCTGGCACTTTAGTTAGTGTATGCTCATAATCAGGATCTATCTTCTCTACAGAATCACAAAGTGATTTCTTTCTTGGTCTCCCTCTTGGCCTTGACACTTTAGTTAATTCATTAGGTATGATTTTTCCCTTTCCCTGGAACTTTGGTCTTTTTTTCCCTTTAATCTCCGGAGATGGTCCATCTTTCACATAGACGGTCAACATACACCATATCTGGATAGCCCCTCTGCCGGTCAAAGGGGCACCAATCTTGTGATACAAAGAATCAGGAGGATGCACAGCAACAGCAACAAACTACTGAGTCAATTTTTAAAAGGAATGCACAGTGTCAGCATTGGAATTGCATGTAAAGAGACTAGAAATTGACATCATAAATCCATATATACACATATTTAATTAAAAATAGAACGATAACCTAGGTTAATCTTGGAGAAATGTAATTCTGAAGAAGATAAATCGGCTCCAAACACTTACAAAATAATGAACTACGATAGACGACTGAGTAAATAAGTCTTTCTTTTACAAGCAAAAAATAAGAGACTCCATATATAGGCAATTTTATTGAAACAGTAAGAATCGCCTTCATAGACTTTATTTTAGATAAAGATCAAGCCCACTCTGAAGCATTAACATTAGGAATCAGGCACTTCTGAGCCAGCGAGGCAAAACTATAGAACCTAGACCAAACAAAAATGGACCTGGGTTTCTGTTATTAGTACCATTAACTCTACTTAGATTTCCATGTTATCAAACTATTTTCTTTGTCAACCAGGTATGGAAAGTGAAATCTGACAGAGAATAATTAGGTTGTTAAGAGTGACTTCAAAAAAGTTGGAATCTAAATTTCCTCATTCTATATTTAAAGCCACTCTGACAACCTATGTGTTCTTGAGATCTAAATTTCCACAACAGGAGGTGTCACGGCAAGCCCATTATCCATTATAATGATTAATGAATGAAAAACACAAAGTAAAAAAGTATATAGACTGCATCCATGACAACAAATAACTGATTAGAGAAACTCAATTTGTCTTTCCTAGATTAAAATGCATCTATCATAACTGAAAACTAAATCAGTGACATTTGTTTAGCCTATTCCATTCTGTAAGTCAAGGCATTTCACTTTCCAATATTATCTAGCCTTTCTCACGTTTCTTTCTGTTTCAAACATTAAAAGTCAGTTACGTTTCTAGTTGAGGCAAGAAAAGATAAGACAAAAACAAACAAAAGAGGATAAAGCAAAAGTTATATTCATTGAACTACCTCAGACTTGACACAATTTCCAGCATCTCTGTCAATTCGGGGACACCAGTCTAATGCCCAAACTGCACCCCCAACGTTCATTACAAAATCTCTGCTGAAACAAGATATACCATCAACAGTAACTAAAAAGTAATTATGACGCATGTACTCCAAGAATGCAATTTACCTAGATTCTGCACCAATTCCACTTTCATTTTGAGTCGCCTTCATCTGTGTCAATAGTCATTAAAATTCGTAAAGTTAACTCAAATCTTATACTCCTATTCATTATAAATGACGTTTTCGCTTTTCATATCATTTGCAAATTAAATGACGTTTTGCACTTTCCAATGTACATTAATTACGTTTTTTTTCATAAATTAAATGTTATTCAAATACTTAGATAAGTGTGTTATTCTAACGAAGAAGATAAATATTTATTAAGTGTGTAATAATAATCTAAATATTTTCTTAATATATGTGCATTCATCTAGAATGAAATACATATTTTTGAATAGGAGGAACTAAGAAGGACTATCTTCCTGAAGAACTAATGTGCAAAATACCTTAGGAACAGCTGCAGCAGAAAACTGAGATAATTTAACCCCACCAATTACATCTTTCTCCTCTGAATTACGTTGACAAGCAAATTTGACAACGCGTGGCTTATAATTAAAATCCCTCCACTCTCTGCAACCAAAATTCCACTCATAAGTTAATCCAATTAGACAACGGTTCCTACCATCAATGTATAAAGAAAAATTCCATCTCTTGTTCAGAAAATCAACAAAGAATTAATAATTAATTACCTCAAAAAAGTAATAGAATCGGAGAATCGTTTGGTTTCCGCTTGATTAGGTTCAAGTGCTTCCGCGTACCCACAGAGTTTGGCCACTTTATCCACGAATTTGAAGTGATTTTCAGCGGAGTAGTCAAATTCAGACACTGAGATCTCCGGTTGAGCGTTGGCGGCGGAGTGCTCAGCGGCGGCGGGCAAAAGCGCGGGCACGTGATCGTTGGCCGGGCCGGGTAGTTGGTCGAGCCCAGCCCGGTGTTGCTTCTTCTTCTGAGTGGCGTTCCTCTTACGCTTGAAAGATTGGACGAGTGGAATATCCTCGTCGAATTCCATCGTTCCCGATTGCTACTCTTCTTCGACGTTTGGGAGCCAAATTTTCTGAAATCCCAAACAATTTAACTCTGCAAAAGCGTGACGCTGTGAAGTAGCGATTTTCTAAGAACCTAGAATTGTGGTAATAAACAATTTAAATTCAGCACAAATCCATTATCTCAACTTGGGTAAATAGATATCCTACCATAATCTACCAAATCTCCTTAGACAAAGTATAGATTAAAACTGGTTTATACATGAATCACTGAAGGGTATTAGTTGTTTTCACTGAAAAATATTAGTTGTATTTAATGAAGGGTATTACTGATTTACACTAAAGAGTCTTAGTTGTCTTCAGTGTAAACCAGTAATACTCTTCAGTGAAAACAACTAATACCCTTCAGTAATTCATATATAAACCAATTTCATTCTATACATGCTCATCTCCTTATTCTTATTAAATACTATAATATCTCCTATTATAGATTCGCATAATCACTCATAAACAAGTTTCATCATATGAAATGATTCATTAATTTTACAGAATTAAAATTATAATATAAAATATTATTGGCATATAATAATAGTAGTAAATATATATAATAGTTATAATTTCATACGAACAAGTTTCTAGAACATTGCTCATTTTCTAATAATTTTTTTTACACATATAGTTCTCTCATTGCGAGCACGTGTCAATTTGTTTATTCTTTATTTAATATTTATCTTAATTCTTAATTAGTAAATATTTGTATTATATAATACTATGAATATATATATATTATACTATATTTCTAGAGTATGTATAGAGTGAAATTGGTTCATACATGAATCATTGAAGCGTATTAATTGTGTTTACTAAAAAATATTATATGTTTTCACTGAAGAATATTAATTGTCTATACTAAAGAGTCTTAGTTTATTTTTAGTAAACAACTAAGACTCTTCAGTATAAACAACTAATACCCTTCAATGAAAACAACTAATACTCTTTAGTAAAAGTAACTAATACCCTTTAAGGATTCATGCATGAACCATTTTCACTCTATACTTTGTCATATTTCTAATCCCCAAGATGATGTGTAAACATCATTTTATTCTTAGGCTGATGTGACACTTCTCAAATCATTTCATTTCAAAATCCTTCATTCTTCTTAAAAGTTATTTTAGGCATGTTTTAATTGTATTAAAATTTAATCTACACCTTATATTTTACACTTTTAATCTCAATCGTACATTTCATTTTGTATTTTCTATAAATGTCAAATCTCTCTTTAGTTTTTATTCTGATTCTCAACCCTATTCCTCATCTCTTCTCTTCATTTTCTCATTTGTTGTTTATTATGTGAAGAAATATGATTTTATTTTTTGTTAATTTGTTTGGATTATTTCTATAATTTTTTGTATATATCATATTCCACTTTTTTTTTTCAAGTAAACTAATTTATAATGCACATGGAGATGATTAGACGCACATTGAGAGAAAATTATATGTGCATCAATATGAGTTGAAGATCATTCGAGCATATCCAGAAATTATTCATAAGTTTCTAAAGTATATTCATATTCATAGCTTTACATTCGTATTTTTTAAGAATCCACCATGATAATTTTTTTATCTTTCAATAAGAAGATTCTCCCACCGCACGCCTACGATTTTGATCCAACTATTATTATTTTTCGAATAAGATGTGCGTTATTGGTGAAATCTGATTAAATTGTATATTTTTTCATTTTGTATTGCAGGTAACCTACAGGTGATGTAGAGACTATTTTTCATGGTTGAACGATTTATCTTTTTAGATATTTATGTAAGTTAATTTTGTAAAATATTGATATATGTGAAATTTTTGTAGGAGGGAATTAAAATATTTTGGAAAAGATATTGTCAACAAAAAAGGGTATGATACCAACAAATTTTGCCACCAAATATAATATATTGTCTTCAACAATAGAATGTAATACACAAATTTATTTTTGGATAAAATTATGCGGCCAAAATAGATTATAAAACTGTAAAATACATATATTCTTTTCTAGAATAGGATTTCGATTTTTCTTTTATATTATTTTTTAACATACAAATATTAAAAGAGTAATGTCATTTATAAATAAGTAAAAAATTGTTATATCTTATATAATTAATGTATATATTTTGTCTTAAAATATGTGGAATAACTTTTTTATGGGTAGAAAATTATAGTGTTGGAAAAAAAAAAGGACATTAGGTTTCTTTACTAATAATTTAAGTATTATATCTTTAAAAAGTATCTTACTCTAAAATACAATAAATCTAAATATATTTTAATGCAAGTAGATCTTTTTGCACGGTTAAACAATTTATCTTCTAAGATATTTTTTGAAGTTATTTTTGCAAAATATTGATAGATGTTAAATTCGTAGGAGAGAATTGAAATATTTAAGAAAAGATATTGTCACCAAAATAGTATATGATACCAAAAAAATCTTGCCACCAAATATAATATCTTGCCTTCAATAATAGGTTATAATATAAAGGTTTATTTTTGGATAAAATTATGCTGCAAAAATAGACTATTAAACTGTAAAATACATATTGTTGGGGTTATACGTGAAAGTATGCTTTTACTTTGTATAACTCATGTATTAAACACTTATTTATGAGAATAAATCTTTTATCGCATTTGCTTTAGATATGATTGAATGTTGAATATTTATTGCAATTAGTTCATTATAAGTAGTACGTGTTACATTGTAGTTAATGTGGTGATACCCGGTCACGGAAGATCACATTAACGTTTTCCTTGTAACTAAACGTACAAATTCACGACCCAGGTGGAATTGAACAATCCGCCGCGAAAGGTCGATGTGTATATCTCAAATTGGTCTGTCTTGACTAAGAGATTGCACTAGCACATTTAGTATGTGTTGAAGAGGACCTACAACGAGGATAAATTCTTCTGTTCTGAAATGTGAAGAATTAGACCTCAGTGATTATTGATTTTTTAATCTCCGTCACTTATATAGGACCGTGTGTGCTTAATGGTTATTGCTTTGATTCATGTTGGGTGAGAATCATCGTGACTTCAAACTTTGTGTCTTGGGCAGTAATATTAATCATACGACAGTTGCTAAGATTTAATACAGAGAAACGCGTGCGAGTACGGCTCGTGTGATTTGTCCCCTTGGTGGGCTCAGAAGCTTTATCGTACCAAATCTTGCAAGTGAAGAATTAGTTTCTTCGGTACGGATAATAATGTTGAGCTGTCTTTACTCCAAAGTGAAAGATATTAATTAATTTAGAGCTATTCAGAAGCTTAATTAATTAATGGACTAGATTATCTTAAATGCGGGAAATAATAACCGGGAGCCCATATTATCGTAATATGGATTAAGATGGATAGTGCAATACAGTAAAACCTCTCTATAGTCATATTCTTGGGACCACAAAAAAATATTCCTAAATGGGGGTTATTCCTAAATAGAGTTATAAGGTTTTTTTTTTTTTAAATGCATGTATATTATATAATGGTATAATTAGTAGATACATGTACATGTAATGTGTTGAACTTTGTAACGCCCCGAATCCAAAACACATAATTATCTCAGATTCGAGGTGCCACTTGTAACTAAAATATGAACTATAAAATTTTTGATATAAAAAGGGATAACAAAATGAGAGATGAGTTTTATGCAGCGGAAGAATGAGTAGAATAATATTTAATATATATATCTCTCACACATATATAAAGCTTAATATCAATAGTATTATTTTATTTAAGTGGGGAACTCCGTGTCGTCTCTATTACTGTCCTTGCTCCACTAAATCATAATCTGCAAGGGTTGTAAAAAGGGGGCGTGAGATTTGAATTCTCACGTATGGGTGATTTGCAACGTCATGGGATTGGTAAATTCGAAGTATATTAAATTATACTTAATAAAAATATATAATTTATTTAAGAAGTTAACATATAAATAACATATATCACAGAAGTAATAAGCTCACGTAATAATGACAGGTTTCACATTCACATAATTGATATATCACAAGTTGGTTCACGTTAAGGGGCAAAGCCCACAATCAATTTCACATATAGTAAATCTCTTCACAAAACAATATAAACAATTCTCCCGTGACCATGCACCTGATCTATTATCAAACATGGCCACATCCAATATAAACAAATCCCGTGACCATGCACCTGATTTATTATCAAACATGGCCACATCCACTGTAAACAAATCCCGTGACCATGCACCTGATCTATTATCAAACATGGTCACATCCACTGTAAACAAATCTCGTGACCATGCACCTGATTTATTATCAAACATGGCCACATCCACTTTTCTCTTCCTTACTAAAACCGACAATTCGAATAGTACACATAATTCATACTTAGATAGCTTCATGCTCACAAAATGCCCTTATATCATGCAGTCATAAACGATTTATATAAAATCAATAGACATTACGTATCATATATAATTATATCACATAACTCAAACAGTTATATAATAGGGTGTACATTTATGTTGGATTAGTTGTTTTATATTGATTTAGTCGAGTTCAGAGTATACCAGCATAACGTATTATAAGCAGATCAAACCGATCATCACCCACCTGTTTGCTCCGGGTCCCGTGAACGATGTTCAAACAGATGGTCGGATCCTCCGTGCGCGTTCCAACTAGTATCGAATCCTAGTAGGAGAACATTTAATTAAAAGTTGATCTTTGAATTATTAGGAAAACTTGAGAGTTTGTGTTACGAGAATCGAGGAGGTCGTTTGTCCTAAAAACTTATTGAATAGACTTGCTTAAAGGTCACACCCTATATCAGTAAATACACCACTTCTAAAAGGTTGGTGTATTGAGTGGGTGTATTTACTAATATACTTGTTGTACAACTATTTCGATTCTATAAAGACGAACTTTTGATATTTTTAGACTTTTAAAACTAAAAGCTTTTGGTAACTTAAAAGTATAACCATATAATATTTTTCTTGAAAATAATTAAAAGAATAAGAAATTTATTTAAATAATATTAATATAATGAAAATAGGTTTTTCTTTTTAACATTTCTATTTCTTATTTTAAAAGAACTTGAATATGATTTATATTTTATAAATAAAACCCCTTTATCATATAATTTTCTTCTTATTAATAGTAATACTTTTGAAATTGATTAGTGACACTTTCAAAACAAAAGAATAATACTATTTCCCAAAATCACTCTTTTTCATTTGTTAATAAAATTGGAAATAACCATATATCCGTTTTCTGTTATCTTTTCCGTTTCAACTAATACGACAAAATATCACTTTTAAAACCCAACAATATTATCTTGAAACTGCAGCATACCAATTAGATTAATTCCATCATCCACTCAACTAAGTCATTAACATCAGTAGGAAAAATAAACAATATAAGTCCATAAAAAGTCTTGAGTCCATATATACAATTCAGAGCCATCTTTGAAAGGGAAACAATACTCTCATCTTTCTTTTTCAAGTTCCAACAGGAGACAAATATATAACAACCTCATCCGTATTCCGAAAGTTGTGAAAAGAATAGGGAGAAGGAGGCTAGAAACCTTACGAGTTCCGGTTCAATTCGTGGTGATAAATGGGCGGCCTAACGACGTCGTTTGATGATTCGTTGGGTAATTTCGGCAGCGTAACGACACCGTCCCGAATTTTCCGAAAATAAAACAAGCAGCTATTCAACGTCTCGATCATACACCAAAGGAAACAAAATCGATGTTAATTAATTAAATAATAGCTGAATCGAAAGGATATTCAACAATTGAAATTGAAATCGAAAAGGGATTTATTTGGGGAAACTGAAATTGAAAGGAAATTGGGGGAAAACAAACAACGGGACTCACTCAAAACGAGGAGAGGGGGCATTGGCCGGAGACGGCGCTGCCGTGAGAAGCGATGGCGGCAGAGGAAGAGGGGCGGCGGCTCGCTGGAATCGAGAGCGGAGGCGGCGCTGCGTGAAGGAGTGGCGGCTGGGAACAGAGGCGGCGCGAGAGAGCGGCGGCCGGAGCTCTGCTGGGTGGCGCGACGGCGGCATCTGGCGGAAACGGGCGAAGAGGACAGAGGCGCGACGCTGGCTTCCGATCGGAGAGGGAGCGGCGGTGCGACGCGAGAGGGCAGCGGCGCTGGACGGCGTCGCACGGTGCGAGAGGGGGCAACGACACAGCGGCGATTGGTTTTGCCGGAGAGGAAAAAGGGAGAGAGAGAGAGAGACGGGTCTCTCTTCAAATTGGGACGCGTTTCTTTTATTCGAAAAGAGAGAGAAAGGGACTTTTGGCTGAGAATGGAATTTGGGAAACTGATTTCTGTGTGGGAATTGAGGATAAGGACACGGTTATTTTATAAGGAAATTATATTTTAATTTACTAATTAATTTTAAAGAAGGAAATATTTCATGTGGCTAGGAATGAAAGTAAAATTCTTTGATATTTTCGTTCCCACTTGTTACGATTTAGGGATCGTTTGGTTAACGAGTTTAATTCCGAATTGAAAATTAATACAGTTTTAAAACTCAATTAATATTTTAAAGTATTTTAATTATTCTCAATGAATTATACGGATCGAAAACGTAATTTTAAACTTTGAATAATTAATTTTTCGTAGTCTCTTATCCGTTTGAAATGTTCGATTCCTTTCTTCGAACTTGGGAATTTGAAAAAGGGTATATATTTAAATTACACGTTAACACACAAAATAATAAAATTAAAAGAAACAAGGATAATAATATAAAATTATATAATTAAGGTCTCTATGAAATTAAAAGGTACAAAACGGGACGGGGTATTACAAACTTAATTGAACTAATTTACTCACGTAATATGAAAAGACAATACTCAAGAGTCACCCACCATAGAAGTACAAAAAGTTTCATGTGAAGAAGCTTTAAGCTTACTCGACAAGTTGGAAATGTTTTGGGTTCAACAAGAAGGTGGTCATGTGGACGAGCTAATGCGCACACACAAGTTGAAGGATAAAGTTACAACACAAAAGATTAAATCATTGTCACAATCAACCTTGAACAAGTATTTTAAATCAACTTAAATCTATTGTAAAATTATATATATTATTATGATTTATTCCTAAATGGAGGTGTATTTCTTTATGTTGGGACTTGAAGGTCTTTTGGTTGGTACCACGTTCGTGATAGTCCCGTAATTATCAAAGGCCATATCTATAAGAGGTACGTAATCACATAATTTTCTAGTCATTCCGTCATAGATTTTATGTGAATTAATTCTACATGCATGATGATAAAATTGTTGTTGAATTATTATTTGAATTAATTAGGATTAATTCATGCTAGTAATAATTGAATTTAAATTTCATCCCGAATAGTTTCTGGGCACCCTATTTTCCCAACAACTGGTATCAGAGCCATGGTTTTCGGTCTCTGATCTTTAAATTGGAATTTAAATTCTTTAACATTTAATTAAAATTGGATAGTAGAATTGCTAGATCTTTTTTACAGGTATACAATTGTCATGGTTTTTAATATTTATTTTATTCATGCGTGTGAATTAATTGTTTTTAATTCGATTCGTTCGAATCCGTTTTTCTCGTGAGAAAATCCACGAGTAGATTAGTTGTTTTTATTTTGATTTGATCAATGTAATAGACTAGTCTAGATCTAGGTTTATTTATTTTTTATAAATAAATTGTAACCGGATCGAGACAAAGACGGAAACGAAGAGTTAAAAATGACGTACCCGGATGACGCATGCATGTGCGGCGCGTGCATGGGGGTGGATCGTGCATGGGGTGAAAAATGAGGACGAACGGCGAAACCCGGAGCACAACGTATGCTAGGCGCACGGCGCGCGCGCGCTCGGTGCTCGACTGCTGTGGCGCCGAGAGGCACGCAACCCACCTCCGTAGGCCGACGCGCGCCGAATCTCGGGCCGTAAATTTTTTTTCCATTCTTATTTTTTTGTGTGATTCCAAACGTCGTTCCGAACCCCAAATGAAGTTTTTGACGAAGTGTTGCTGTTCGAGTGGGAGCTTGTCGAGACGAACGATGAAAGCAACGAGGACGATTTCTCGCATCAAGACGTGAAGAAAATTAAACTGTGACAATTGGATTTGAGTGCTCCAATGTGTTTAATTTTTATTTTGATGAATGTTTTTTTTTCGTGCACCTATTATTTGTTAGTATGTGTTTGCATGATTTTAATTGTCCAAGAAAAACCTTACTTTAAAAAATTACTAAGTATGTTTCTTTAATCGCAATTTTATTCCAGATAATAAAATTGGATTAATTTGACCTCCATAATTTATTTATTTGTGAAGTCTTTTTGGAATACATTTCCCTCTCGGATCGACCAAAAGGACGGATTTCACATGATTTCGAAAGGATGATTGTGGATTATTACTAGTGGCGGTATTGACCCTCACCACGAGTGGCTTGCTCAAAACGAAATAATAATCCTGTATTGAATTATGATTATTACTTAGGCATAAGAAATTGATATTAACTTACTCCCCGAGGAGTCCCTGTTAGTTTTAATGTGGTCAAAGTGGGAGCCAACTATTAATTTTGAATTACGGATTTGTAACTTTTAAGTTTGTGATCCGCTTGAATGTGTTTAAATGTATAGACCATCCCTCGTGGCGCATTTAAATTATTTCGAGATGTTGGCTGATGCATGATTATATTGTTTTAAGGTTTCAATATAATTTATGTGATCGAATTATGTGATAATTTCGTATTTTTCTAGATATTAATATAAATGTATGTTTTATTCTCATTTCATCATGTCACAACCTTTTAATCCATTGTTTAAGTATACTTTAAGTTAACAAACTTTCTGGAGAGAATTATATCGATTGAAAATGTAATTTAAACTTTGTCCTTACTACACAAAAGCACAATTAGGCTATTCATGTTAATATACCCGACAAGCCTAATGATAAGTCAAGCAATGGGAAAAATGCAGTTTATGATCGGAAGCGTGACAATGAACACATGAAGTGCATCATCTTGACATCTCTGTTTGAGGATTTGAGGCGCATTCATGAAGACATTGTATCCGCTGTTGAAATCATGGAAAGCCTTGAAGAGATGCTTTCACATCAGAAACCCATGACTTGATTGCCAAATTCGTTAAAGCACAAATTTAAGATCAATCTCAATTCTCAAATAACTTTCACCATTCAAGGCACACGGAGGTGGTGATGCTTAGTATATCTTCAACCTAGTGAAACTCAAGTAGGATTGTCAAACCAATTCTATGTGTCAATTTGGATTTACTAGGAGACCTCACCAATTACCTAAACAACCATCCAAGCAATTGATGTCTAATGATGGGGTTCTTTGCGATTAACTCTCTCTCGACGAATCAAACGCAAAATAGACGCATTCAATCATAAATCTCACACTCATTCATCTAATCATGTTCATGTAACTCCCGTCTACACTAAACATACCTCAACAAATAAGCTACAAGAGATCAACAATCAAAGCTCAATACAAATTCATCATTAGAAGTAAAATCCAAATATCAACATATAATAGTCAAAGAGCAATCCCAACTCAAGATTTCACATGGTATCTAACATCTCAAACATCAAAACAATTAGCTCATGGTTTCACAATGAGAAACCATAGCTAAATAAGAACAAAATATTAAACACATAGCTAAATGAAAATGAAATTGCAATAATAAGGAAATAAGTCACCTCTTGGGTTTACAAACTTGAAATTGAACTTTAATCTTCAAATCCTATGCTAAATTGCTCTAATAATTCAAAGAAAAATAAAAACCTAGAATGGAAGGTGAAATTTAACTATTCTAGTGTGTGGGGTGTGTGTGGGGAGATGAGCTCTCCCCAATAGAATGCCCTACAAATTATAAGTGCCCCCCTTCTAAAATCTTCTAAAATCTGATAAAATAGTATATATAGTGTGGGAAGAGGGCTTGAGACGAAATTGCAAATTAATCCCTGAAAAATGATGAAAATTCGGATTTTTCCAAATCTGCTGAGTTGACTCGGTCAACTCGACCGGACCTCTTAGTCGTGCAAGCACGGGCGGAGGTAAAGGTGGGCTGGGCTGGGCTGTAGCCCAGCCAACTTTCCAAAAGTCCAAATTTTTAATAGAGAAAAAAAAATTTGTAGCCCCCCCGAATCGAACCTGGGACCTCTCAAGTAAAGGCTAGCTACGCTACCACTCGGACACAGGTAAGTAGTGTTTATATTTCGTATAATATATTATATATTGTTAATATATTAAATACTACTTAAAAAAAATATAACCCTAACATACCTCAGCATTTTCCTTTTTCATTCCAACAGAACAGAAGGGCGTGAAACAGAGAAGCCCATCCCTGCGCCCAAATTCATTACATCTCCTCCGAGGTTCTCTCCGGCTCTCCGTTAAGGCTCGTTGCTGCTATTATTCTCGATAAGTGTCAAGAATCATTTCCGACCCTCTTCTCCAACTTTTCACCAAAATTTGGGGTAATATTTTAACTAAGTTTATTCATAGATTTGTGCTTTAATTCTTGAAATCTGTAATGCCCCGAATCCAAAACACATAAATATCTCAGATTCGAGGTGCCACTTGTGACTAAAATCCGAACTATAAAATTTTTGAAGGAAATATAACGGAAATGAGAGATGAGTTTTATGCAGCGGAAGAAATGAGTATATTATTTAAATAAGTATCTCAGACATATATATATATATATATATATATATATATATGAATATAAAGCTTAGTATTAACAGTAACATTTTATTCAAGCGGGGAACTCCGTGTCGTCTCTATTACTGTCCTTGCTCCACGAGATCATAATCTGCAAGGATTGTAAAAAAAGGGCGTGAGATTTGAATTCTCACGTATGGGTGATTTGCAACGTCATGGGATTGGTAAATCCGAAGTATATTAAATTATACTCATTGATAAAGTATATAATTTATTTAAGTAGCTGACATATAAATATGAATAACATATATCACAGAAGTAACAAGCTCACATAATAATTAATTGGGCATAACAAGTTTCACGTTCACATAATTGATATTTCACAAGTTAATTCACATTAGGGGCGAAGCCCAAAACCATTTTCACGTATCGGCCCAATCTGCCAAAATCATTTCCACATATCGTAAATCTCTCTCAAATCCTTTCTCATATTCAATTTTAACTTATTAATGACCTTGCCCGAAACTGTACTGAGCACCTTATCCGGAGGCCGAACTTATTAATGACCTTGCCCGGAACTCTACTGAGCATCTTATCCGGAGGACAAAATTTATTAATGACCTTGCCCGGGACTCTAATGAGCACCTTATCTGGAGGCCGAACTTATTAATGACCTTGCCCGGAACTCTACTGAGCATCTTATCCGGAGGACAAACTTTATTAATGACCTTGCCCGGGACTCTAATGAGCACCTTATCCGGAGGCCGAACTTATTAATGACCTTGCCCGGAACTCTACTGAGCATCTTATCCGGAGGACAAACTTTATTAATGACCTTGCCCGGGACTCTAATGAGCACCTTATCCGGAGGCCGAACTTATTAATGACCTTGCCCGGAACTCTACTGAGCACCTTATCCGGAGGACAAACTTTATTAATGACCTTGCCCGGGACTCTAATGAGCACCTTATCCGGAGGCCGGGTTTATTATTAATCAATAGCTTTCCTCTTTCTCATAAGCTGACATTTCACAAAGTGGGGAGAATTCACATAATTTATATTTAAATTGGTTCATGTTCACAAAGTGCCCTTATATCATGCAACTTTCATCAGTTCATTTAATCAACAAACACAAACAATTCATATAAGGTATATATAATTATATCACATAATTCAAACAGTTATATAATAGGGTTTACATATATGTTGGATTAATTGTTTTAGATTGATTTAGTCGAGTTCAGAGTATACTAGCACAACGTATTATAAGCAGATCAATCAACCGATCATCACCCACCTTTTAACTTTATAGCTAAGTTAAAACTGTCTTGAAATTCCTTTGAAAGATAACTCGCGTTGTAGAGACGTCCCGAGAGTCATATACAAACAGAATGTCGGATCCCTCGTGCGTATTCCGATTAGCACAGAATCCTAGTACGAAACCATTTGATTAAAAGTTGACCTTTGGAATTATTAGGAAAACTTGAGAGTTTGTGTTACGAGAATCGAGGGGGTCATTTGTCTTATAGACCTATTGAAAAAGACCTACTTAAAAACACACACTATCTTGGTAAATACACTACTTCTAAAAGGTTGGTGTATTGGGGGTGTGTACTTACTAATTTCCTTGTTGCAATACTATTTCGATCTTTATAAAACAATCTCTTAATATCTTAGACTTTTATAACTAAAGGCTTTGATACTTAAAAGTATATCCACCTAATATTTTTCTTGAAAATAATTAAAAGAATAAGAAAGTTATATAAATAATATAATTAAAATCTCAATTTAATATTTTACTTTCTAAAATTATCATTTCTTACTTTTAAAAGAACTTTGAATAAAAATTATGTTTTTATAAATAAAAACCCTTTTATTAAACTTATTTTGCTTAAAGAATTTTATATAATAAATACTAAAAATAATATAATATATACTTTTCTTTATTGTTAGTAATACTTGATTTAAAGAAGTTTTCATAACAAATAATAGAATAAATATTTTCCTATATTACTAGTATTACTAACCAAGTTTACTTGTGTCATTTTCAAAACAAAAGAGTAGTATTATTTTCTAAAAGTCCTTTTCCATTTGTTTCAAACATTTAAACAGTAGAAGACGAGTTTCCCTTTGTCTTTAAAAACTCAACTAACACTAAAACAAACTAATTTCATCACCATATCATCAGCTAACCAAACCAAACTAATTCATCCATTCAATAATACCCTCCAACTAAAACAACAATACTAAACAACTAATTCAATAAGTCCAAATAGCTTAATTCAACAAGTAGAGTCCATCTAAAAGATTACAGGTTCCAAACCAAAAATAACTATCTCAATCTTACAAGGTCTCGGGGAAAATAAAACTGCTCAAATCCTATTCCAACTACAACGAGAAGTAGAAAGAAGATTAGTAATTCTTACGAGTCCCAAATCGGGCAGCCTAACGGCGTCGTATACGGATTCGGTTGTTTGTCGGATATTTTGGACAGCCTAACGGCGTCGTTTCGATTTCTCCAAAATTGAACGGGCAGCGGTTCGTTACGACAGCATCTCAATTAACACGAAAGAATGAATTTGTGAGTTTTAACGAAGAATTAATTGAAGAAACTGAAATAGAATTGGAATTAATTTAAGAAATTGTGGAATTAAACGAATTCAGAAAGCAACAAAATGGGACTCACCCAAAGGAGGAGTGAATCGGCTTTCGATTGGAAGGAGGCGGTGAGCGTCGCGGCGGCACACGGCTGGAGGAGCGGCGACGGGCGGTGGCGCTGGGCGATGCGCGACGCTTCGTCGCGGCCGAAAGGAGGTCGAAGGAGGAGGTGCGTCGATCGAAGAGGACGGCGGCGCTGCGTCTGTGCGAGGCGGAGGACAGCGGCACTGTGCTGCGCCGGAATCGAGAGCGGAGGCGGCGCTGCGTGCTGCGCGACGGCGCTGGAGTGCGACGGGGTCGCGTCGCGCGGCGGCGTCAGGGAACAGAGGCGATGCGACGGTGGTCGTCGATCGGAGGAGAGAGGCGAGAGGAGGATGAGGGACGGCGGCACTCGGATTAGCTACGACGGAGCTCTCTTCTGTGGAAGGAAAAGGAAGAATAGAGGGAGAAAGGAATTTGGGAATGAAATCTGGGGATTGAATTTGGGAAAAAAGAGGCGTACGCATGCTTTATTTATAGAGGAAATATTTTAGTTAATGAATTAATTAAAAGAATGAAAATAACATGTGGATAGGATTGAAAGTAGATATTTAGGATATTTTTCTTCTCAACTCATACACCTTATGAATTGTTTAGTGCACCAATTAAATTTTGAAATTAAAAACAATACAGTTTTAAAACTCAATTAATATTTTAAAGTATTTTAATTAATCTCAACAAATTATACGGATCGAAAACATAATTTAAAACTTTAATAATTAATTTCTCGTAGTCCCTTATCCGTTTGAAATATTTGATTTCTTTCTTCGAACTTGGGAATTTGAAATAGAGTATATATTTAAATTACACAGTAGCACACAAAATAATAAAATTAAAAGAAACAAGGATAATAATAATATGAAATTATATAATTAAGGTTTCTAGCAAAATAAAAGGTATAAAACGGGACGGGGTATTACATCCTCACCCCCTTAACAGGAATTTCGTCCCCGAAATTCAGCTTCTAGGTATTGCTCGACTAAAACTCATATGTTCATCTTCAACTGGTTTCTACAAGTCAAACTTATTGAACTAACACCAACCAAAGTATTTCTCGAATTCTTAAAATATAAATCTTAACTGTACTATAGTCATAAACAATTCTTCATAAGTTAAAAACACAACTTACTTCTAAGTCTCTATTGCAGGTTACAAGAACTAAAATACTCAAGTATTTTGTGGTGGAAGAAAAGTGATAGACATTTTCTGCATGGTATGTCTCGATGGTAAAACTAAGCGGTAGACAACATATCTAATCTTATCCAATATATCCAGCGTTCCTATGCAGCAAGACTTTAACTTGCCTCTCTTTCCAAAAGTAAATTCCTTCATCAGTGTAACCTTACGAAATGTTTCCTTATTAGTCTCAACATGAAAATTAATCTCTAATGATCTTATGCTGTTTTAATCCTTCACATGGCTTGTGAAATAATTCTCTATGTACTTCTATCCACAAAGTTTTATAAGCGACATCAAAAGTACTGCCACTTGGTAATTATTTTCATAAGAAAATTTTCACTAGTGTAAGGTGAGTATCTAAATCTTAGATTGGATAATTATGTTCATGTAGCTTTGGCAATTGTACACATAGGCAATGACCTACTCTTGTTGTATAAGAACACATCTTATTCCAGGTTTAGGATGAATTGGTACTATATCTTACTCCACTCAAAATAATTTTGTCTAGCTACTTACTCTAAAACTTCTGGTTCAAAAGGGGCGGTAAACCTTAGTGGGAAGGTTTGATTTTTTTTTTTAAAGATCCCCCATTAGTTAAAGCCAAAATAAACTTCTCGGTTTTCTTGGTCGACTAAGTTTGTTGTCACTCTACCTGATCTAAGACTTAGAAGGTTTTCTAGTCTTTAAACATGCAAATTTTTCTCCCTACATAGTTGCCAATTTTCCTCTACTTCAAAGTCTACTATGTATCTCATAGATTAAAAAAATCAATCGTCGTTTCTTTTTCAACTAAAGTATTCCCATAACATATAAATGTTAATCTTAACACGTAAGACTAAGATCACATCTAACTTACTCATTCCACTTTATCCTAAAAGGCTCTACTTAAGCTTAAAATCTTATGTTATCCCAAAAGAAAGTAACTATGCCCATGTTTCATATTCCTTCTTATGCATAAAACTAGCTCGTTTTCAATAACGTCTAGATACCCAAATTAAGAACGTGTAGTTTGGTTTCTATTTGATGTTCATCTAAGTCTATCTCCAATCAATTCACTCGGTTTTAGGTTCTCATTGCATTCCTCAAAAGTTCACTTTCACTTAAGGTCTAATCTTCTATACTTTACATCCCCAAATTTTCTTAAATTCTTAGACACAAGGGAGTGAGATGTTCTAGTACTAATCGATACACAAGCAGTTGATCCCAATACTTTGATCACAAGAATTCTATTTCTAATTTTAAGGCATTGGCACTAAGGGTGTGGAAACTTGAAATTGCATTAAGGTACGTAGAGTATGGTAGAATCTTCTAGCTATTTTAGTTTTCGGAGTTAGGTCTCATAATTCCTACACATCTGTTTCTTCAAAAAGTTTTAAGGTTCTATAATACATAGTACGTGACATTCACCCTGTTGTCATTCTGTTAGGATATAGATTAGATGTTTTGAAGATGTTAAAACAAGAACTTGTAATAGGACTAGCTGAACCTGTTAGTCAGCTACAGATTAGTCTAGAATAGGTCTTTGGTTAAGGGGGAAGAAATCTGTGCAGACCAGATGAGAGGTGACCAGATGAGGTGACCAGACTAGAGGTGACCAGATGAGGTGTCCAGACCAGAGCAGAAGAGTCACCAGAGCAGAAGAGTCACCAGAGTAGATGAGGTCCAGAGGAGTCTGCCAGAGGAGTCTGACCAGAGGAGTCACCAGAAGACCTCTACCAGATGAGGACCAGAGCAGAAATGTTACCTGACCAGACCAGACCAGAAGACCCCAGACCAGACGAGTTCAGACCAGATGAGGGAGACATATTAGTTCACCCACTTAGAGGCTGCGTGTAATCTGGAGACAAGGAGATTTTGGAGATCATGATGGAGAAGAAAGCAATCTGGATAGTCAACTGATGAAGGATCTGATTGATTGATTGCTTGATTGAAAGTTAACTAATCAATCAATATAATCAATCTATGATTGATTATATTCCTCCAATTATGGTTGTTTGAATTTCTAGCTTCCAACGGCTAGTTAATTCCTACAACTATAAATAGGAGTGCTTGGATGTGTTCATTAAAAAAAAAAGACAAGAGTCGCGCGAGAGCACACAACAAGAACACACGAACTCTTCCAAACACTCACCTTGTTCATTAACGTTTATACACTCTTTAGGAGTTTCAGTTGGATCTTATAATTAACCTGTTCTTCTTGAAAGGTTGTTGTAAGTTGTTGTACGAAGGAGCTGGTACTTCCAAATTCCAGTGGTTAGTGAGTACGTTGGTTGGAGAGTAAGTCCCCTTTTGAGAAAGGGAGAGTGGACGTAGGACAAGTTGGTTCGAACCACTATAAATCCTTGTGTTCTTTATTTTCTGCACTTTAAATTTCTGCAATTTCTTTTAGCATTTCTTTAAAGGGTTTTCTTAAAAATAAACTTAAAAACGCTTTCCGCTGGATATTTTTGGGACCAACAAGTGGTATCAGAGCAGTGTGTCCTACAGACCACTGTTTTGAAATTATTTTGGTGGTCACCAGGGCAGATCCATTTTTTTTGAAAAACCCAAATATTTGTTGTGCTAACAATTTTTGCAGAAATGGGTTCGAAGAGAAGCTGTAAAAGAAACACTAGGAGTTACTCCCAAAGAAGCTTAGCAGATGAGGAAGAAGAGGTATCCACTTCTGGTTCATCATCCAATTTTGGACCAGACGAAGAGATATGTCTTGTGACAGATGAGGTATGTAATCGAACTTCCTCTTCTTTTTCATCTTCTTCTTTTTCTGGACAATCAGAGGAGTCTGATATGCAGAAGATGCTATTAGATCTCCAAAATTCTATACAACTTTGTCAAAAGTTGGAAGATGAGAACTCAAAGCTGAAAGCAGAAAATCAGAAGCTTTCACAATATCTAAGCAACTCAGCTAATCTACCAGCTGAACAAAATCATACACTGGTTGAAGAGTCCTCTGATTTGACAACCAGGTGTATTGAACAAGTTAAGCTGATAGAAAGGTTGGTTGTTGAAAATGTTGAGAAAGACAATGAGTATAATCTGCTTAAAGCTAAGTTTGATGAACTCTTCCACCAAAACAAAATTGTAAGAGAAAGTGAGGATAAGCTCAAGATGAGAGTGGAGCAGCTGACTACAGCAAGCAATTTTGTGTCAAATATAGCTGCTTCATCTCAAAGAGAGCATGATAAAACAGGCCTTGGTTATTCCAAACCTGAATCCTCACATGTTCAGAAAGAAGAACAACCTAGAAATTTTATTGATAAGGGCAAGAGGCCAGCTGACCAGGCAACTCAACCTAATGGGCAGATGAGTTCTAAAACTAAAAAACCCAAAAGACAGAGGAGGAATCTTAAAAGACCTCAGCCAGGCCAGCAGAGTAGAAGACAATCTGGATCTTCTCAAAAGAAGCAGAACCAGATGACTCCTACTCACCTGCAGAAGACTTTCAAGTCATCTGCCAGACCAGCTGGAACCTTTGATGGTTCTAGTAAAACCTATCCTTATCAAAAGAATTTCAAGACTGTTGCTTTAAGACAAGTTACTTCTTCTACTGGACAAGCTCATAAGAGAAGAAGAGCCTCTAGAAGAAATAACCATGTCAAAGGTTCTTTTGTTGAGTGTGTTTTTGTGGATATGTATGGAAGAAAGATAAGATCACCTGATTCAAGAAGGGATGATCTATTCTTATGGCTTCCTAAATATTGTGCTAACCCCCCTGGACCCAGAAGGGTACCAAAAAGTTGATTGCCTGCAGATACACAAGAAGACCAGCTGATGTTTTGCCCCAATATCAGCTGAGCATACTTTGAGGGGGAAGATCAGTTGACCTAGCCTGCTAGATTCTTTATCTTGTTATTTCAGATTTTTCTTGTCTTGTTTTATTTAAGTTCTTCCAGTTTTAACATCATCAAAAAGGGGGAAATTGTTAGGATATAGATTAGATGTTTTGAAGATGTTAAAACAAGAACTTGTAATAAGACTAGCTGAACCTGTTAGTCAGCTACAGATTAGTCTAGAATAGGTCTTTGGTTAAGGGGGAAGAAATCTGTGCAGACCAGATGAGAGGTGACCAGATGAGGTGACCAGACTAGAGGTGACCAGATGAGGTGTCCAGACCAGAGCAGAAGAGTCACCAGAGCAGAAGAGTCACCAGAGTAGATGAGGTCCAGAGGAGTCTGCCAGAAGAGTCTGCCAGAGGAGTCTGCCAGAGGAGTCTGACCAGAGGAGTCACCAGAAGACCTCTATCAGATGAGGACCAGAGCAGAAATGTTACCTGACCAGACCAGACCAGAAGACCCCAGACCAGACGAGTTCAGACCAGATGAGGGAGACATATTAGTTCACCCACTTAGAGGCTGCGTGTAATCTGGAGACAAGGAGATTTTGGAGATCATGATGGAGAAGAAAGCAATCTGGATAGTCAACTGATGAAGGATCTGATTGATTGATTGCTTGATTGAAAGTTAACTAATCAATCAATATAATCAATCTATGATTGATTATATTCCTCCAATTATGGCTGTTTGAATTTCTAGCTTCCAACGGCTAGTTAATTCCTACAACTATAAATAGGAGTGCTTGGATGTGTTCATTAAAAAAAAAAGACAAGAGTCGCGCGAGAGCACACAACAAGAACACACGAACTCTTCCAAATACTCACCTTGTTCATTAACGTTTATACACTCTTTAGGAGTTTCAGTTGGATCTTATAATTAACCTGTTCATCTTGAAAGGTTGTTGTAAGTTGTTGTACGAAGGAGCTGGTACTTCCAAATTCCAGTGGTTAGTGAGTACGTTGGTTGGAGAGTAAGTCCCCTTTTGAGAAAGGGAGAGTGGACGTAGGACAAGTTGGTCCGAACCACTATAAATCCTTGTGTTCTTTATTTTCTGCACTTTAAATTTCTGCAATTTCTTTTAGCATTTCTTTAAAGGGTTTTCTTAAAAATAAACTTAAAAACGCTTTCCGCTGGATATTTTTGGGACCAACACATTCTATTGGTAGTTCTAAAGAGAAAAGAATAATATTGTTATGTCGTATATGTTTGAAAAATTATAAAAACAGAATCGAATTACGTAATTAACACAACGCTAGTACTGAGATACACGTGAGTATGTATTTCACCGCAACGCACTGTGGCCACCAATGGTACAGTGATTACATTCGCACCATATAATAGAAACCAGTGACATGTCATAAAACGATAATCAGATAAAATATTACAGTTAATATAGAGCAAGTAGCACACATTGCCAAGTAGCAATTTCATAACATATATATATCATATAGGGGTCTCGACTTCTATGGAGGTCAGTCTACTTACGTCATATCTGAAAAATAAATTTTCTAGGTACCGAACTACTACTATCTTAGGTGGATTCTAACATCGAAAGGAAATTCCTAGTCAAAATTTTAGTTAAGCAGAAACATAAATTTTAAACATTCAAAGCATAAAAGTTCAAAACAGTCACATAATAGCATTTATGAAATTTATAAATTTAAACAAATATATACATTCATGCAATTCACTAATTATCCACATTTCAATAGGAATATAAACGATATTTTGTGGTTCTTTATACACCACGTAGGTGTTGTTTTGAGTTCTCGATCTTTTGATTGTGGTTTTGTTATGAAAGTCAACTTGTTGCAAGTTTATAAACATATAGACACTTTTGATAATAAAATAAGAACATACCTTCGAGGAGCTTCAGACGGTAATAGGAGACACATTTCCCCTCAAGTGATTTAATTAATGGTCTAAACTTACATGATAAGAAAATTTTAATTTAAGAAAAGAATTTTGGTTTGATAAAAACAATGATTTGGTTTTAGGTCCGAAAGTTTTGAACATAAGCTCTGATACCACCTGTAACGCCCCGAATCCAAAACACATAAATATCTCAGATTCGAGGTGCCACTTGTGACTAAAATCCGAACTATAAAATTTTTGAAGGAAATATAACGGAAATGAGAGATGAGTTTTATGCAGCTAAAGAAATGAGTATATTATTTAAATAAGTATCTCAGACATATATATATATATATATATATATATATATATGAATATAAAGCTTAGTATTAACAGTAACATTTTATTCAAGCGGGGAACTCCGTGTCGTCTCTATTACTGTCCTTGCTCCACGAGATCATAATCTGCAAGGGTTGTAAAAAGGGGGCGTGAGATTTGAATTCTCACGTATGGGTGATTTGCAACGTCATGGGATTGGTAATCCGAAGTATATTAAATTATACTCATTGATAAAGTATATAATTTATTTAAGTAGTTGACATATAAATATGAATAACATATATCACAGAAGTAACAAGCTCACATAATAATTAATTGGGCATAACAGGTTTCACGTTCACATAATTGATATTTCACAAGTTAATTCACATTAGGGGCGAAGCCCAAAACCATTTTCACGTATCGGCCCAATCTGCCAAAATCATTTCCACATATCGTAAATCTCTCTCAAATCCTTTCTCATATTCAATTTTAACTTATTAATGACCTTGCCCGGAACTGTACTGAGCACCTTATCCGGAGGCCGAACTTATTAATGACCTTGCCCGGAACTCTACTGAGCATCTTATCCGGAGGACAAACTTTATTAATGACCTTGTCCGGGACTCTAATGAGCACCTTATCCGGAGGCAGAACTTATTAATGACCTTGCCCGGAACTCTACTGAGCACCTTATCCGGAGGACAAACTTTATTAATGACCTTGCCCGGGACTCTAATGAGCACCTTATCCGGAGGCCGGGTTTATTATTAATCAATAGCTTTCCTCTTTCTCATAAGCTGACATTTCACAAAGTGGGGAGAATTCACATAATTTATATTTAAATTGGTTCATGTTCACAAAGTGCCCTTATATCATGCAACTTTCATCAGTTCATTTAATCAACAAACACAAACAATTCATATAAGGTATATATAATTATATCACATAATTCAAACAGTTATATAATAGGGTTTACGTATATGTTGGATTAATTGTTTTAGATTGATTTAGTCGAGTTCAGAGTATACTAGCACAATGTATTATAAGCAGATCAATCAACTGATCATCACCCACCTTTTAACTTTATAGCTAAGTTAAAACTGTCTTGAAATTCCTTTGAAAGATAACTCGCGTTGTAGAGACGTCCCGAGAGTCATATACAAACAGAATGTCTGATCCCTCGTGCGTATTCCGATTAGCACAGAATCCTAGTACGAAACCATTTGATTAAAAGTTGACCTTTGGAATTATTAGGAAAACTTGAGAGTTTGTGTTACGAGAATCGAGGGGGTCGTTTGTCTTATAGACCTATTGAAAAAGACCTACTTAAAAACACACACTATCTTGGTAAATACACTACTTCTAAAAGGTTGGTGTATTGGGGTTGTGTACTTACTAATTTCCTTGTTGCAATACTATTTCGATCTTTATAAAACAATCTCTTAATATCTTAGACTTTTATAACTAAAGGCTTTGATACTTAAAAGTATATCCACCTAATATTTTTCTTGAAAATAATTAAAAGAATAAGAAAGTTATATAAATAATATAATTAAAATCTCAATTTAATATTTTACTTTCTAAAATTATCATTTCTTACTTTTAAAAGAACTTTGAATAAAAATTATGTTTTTATAAATAAAAACCCTTTTATTAAACTTATTTTGCTTAAAGAATTTTATATAATAAATACTAAAAATAATATAATATATACTTTTCTTTATTGTTAGTAATACTTGATTTAAAGAAGTTTTCATAACAAATAATAGAATAAATATTTTCCTATATTACTAGTATTACTAACCAAGTTTACTTGTGTCATTTTCAAAACAAAAGAGTAGTATTATTTTCTAAAAGTCCTTTTCCATTTGTTTCAAACATTTAAACAGTAGAAGACGAGTTTCCCTTTGTCTTTAAAAACTCAACAAACACTAAAACAAACTAATTTCATCACCATATCATCAGCTAACCAAACCAAACTAATTCATCCATTTAATAATACCCTCCAACTAAAACAACAATACTAAACAGCTAAATCAACAATACTAAACAACTAATTCAATAAGTCCAAATAGCTTAATTCAACAAGTAGAGTCCATCTAAAAGATTACAGGTTCCAAACCAAAAATAACTATCTCAATCTTACAAGGTCTCGGGGAAAATAAAACTGCTCAAATCCTATTCCAACTACAACGAGAAGTAGAAAGAAGATTAGTAATTCTTACGAGTCCCAAATCGGGCAGCCTAACGGCGTCGTATACGGATTCGGTTGTTTGTCGGATATTTTGGACAGCCTAACGGCGTCGTTTTGATTTCTCCAAAATTGAACGGGCAGCGGTTCGTTACGACAACATCTCAATTAACACGAAAGAATGAATTTGTGAGTTTTAACGAAGAATTAATTGAAGAAACTGAAATAGAATTGGAATTAATTTAAGAAATTGTGGAATTAAACGAATTCGGAAAGCAACAAAATGGGACTCACCCAAAGGAGGAGTGAATCAGCTTTCGATTGGAAGGAGGCGGTGAGCGTCGCGGCGGCACACGGCTGGAGGAGCGGCGACGGGCGGTGGCGCTGGGCGATGCGCGACGCTTCGTCGCGGCCGAAAGGAGGTCGAAAGAGGAGGCGCGTCGATCGAAGAGGACGGCGGCGCTGCGTCTGTGCGAGGCGGAGGACAGCGGCACTGCGCTGCGCCAGAATCGAGAGCGGAGGCGGCGCTGCGTGCTGCGCGACGGCGCTGGAGTGCGACGGGGTCGCGTCGCGCGGCGGCGTCAGGGAACAGAGGCGATGCGACGGTGGTCGTCGATCGGAGGAGAGAGGTGAGAGGAGGATGAGGCACGGTGGCACTCGGATTAGCTACGACGGAGCTCTCTTCTGTGGAAGGAAAATGAAGAATAGAGGGAGAAAGGAATTTGGGAATGAAATCTGGGGATTGAATTTGGGAAAAAAGAGGCGTACGCATGCTTTATTTATAGAGGAAATATTTTAGTTAATGAATTAATTAAAAGAATGAAAATAACATGTGGATAGGATTGAAAGTAGATTTTTAGGATATTTTTCTTCTCAACTCATTACACCTTATGAATTGTTTAGTGCACCAATTAAATTTTGAAATTAAAAACAATACAGTTTTAAAACTCAATTAATATTTTAAAGTATTTTAATTAATCTCAACAAATTATACGGATCGAAAACATAATTTAAAACTTTAATAATTAATTTCTCGTAGTCCCTTATCCGTTTGAAATATTTGATTTCTTTCTTCGAACTTGGGAATTTGAAATAGAGTATATATTTAAATTACATAGTAGCACACAAAATAATAAAATTAAAAGAAACAAGGATAATAATAATATGAAATTATATAATTAAGGTTTCTAGCAAAATAAAAGGTATAAAACGGGACGGGGTATTACATCCTCACCCCCTTAACAGGAATTTCGTCCCCGAAATTCAGCTTCTAGGTATTGCTCGACTAAAACTCATATGTTCATCTTCAACTGGTTTCTACAAGTCAAACTTATTGAACTAACACCAACCAAAGTATTTCTCGAATTCTTAAAATATAAATCTTAACTGTACTATAGTCATAAACAATTCTTCATAAGTTAAAAACACAACTTACTTCTAAGTCTCTATTGCAGGTTACAAGAACTAAAATACTCAAGTATTTTGTGGTAGAAGAAAAGTTATAGACATTTTCTGCATGGTATGTCTCAATGGTAAAACTAAGCGGTAGACAACATATCTAATCTTATCCAATATATCCAGCGTTCCTATGCAGCAAGACTTTAATTTGCCTCTCTTTCCAAAAGTAAATTCCTTCATCAGTGTAACCTTACGGTAGTGAATGAAATATTAAAATTTAGGGTAGTGAATGAAATTGTATGAATTGGGGAATTTAATTTTTGAAATTATACCTATGAAATTAGTGAATTGGGGGATTTAATTTTTGATATCATAAATATCGTAGAGTTGTAATTATAAATACATTTATTAATTTTGTTTATCTAATTATGTAATAGGTAATGGAAAATCAAAAAGGGAAGAAAGACAAAACAATTAAATCATTCTTCACCAACTTAAAACGGAAGGAACCTTTGACAAGTGAAGAGCCTCTTGCATCTAACAATGATAATGTAGCTCCAAATGTGCAACCTCCTCAAGTGCAAAGAGATGAGGTTAATCTTAATTCACTTGAACGTGATCCGTTTTTACGTAAGTCGATTTGTGATCAACCCGTTAATAAAAAAGATAAGATAAGGCGAGCCTATATTGAAATGGGAGCATTTCAACCAATTTTAGATGAATATGAGCCAACATATGATGGAAATCAAATGCGTCGTTTTCAAATGTCGTGGTATAAAATATTTCCTTGGTTAGAGTACTCACCCTCAAATCATTCTGCATATTGTTTTCCGTGCTTCTTGTTTGATCAGTTGAACAATAGCGTATTTACTTCCGTCGGGTTCAATAATTGGAAAAGAGTCAACAACGGGAAGAAGTGTTCATTTTTAAGACACGTGGGAGATCCCAATTCATAACACAACCGTGCCGTGGTTTATATGGAGGCTCTAAGGAATGCTTCTCAGCATATTGATAAAGTAATGAATCGGGAAAAACCAGAAGAGATCAAGAAAAATCGTTTGCGGGTCATGACGACAATTAAAAGTCTTGAATATCTTACTTTGCAAGGTTGTGCATTGAGAGGGCATGATGAGTCAGAGTCTTCCAAAAATCGAGGTAATCTCATTGAATTGATAAAACTTTTGGGAGAGATGAATATTGAAATAAATGACACTGTTTTAGAGAATGCTCCTTTAAATGCGAAGTATACATCACCGATGGTTCAAAAAGAGATTTTGAGCATCTTTGGTAGTCGGGTGAGAAACAAAATTCGTGCAGAAATTGGGGATTCAAAATTTTGCATTTTAGTTGATGAAGCTAGAGATATGTCTAACAGAGAGCAAATGGCTATTGTGTTGAGATTTGTTGGTGCTGATGGTCTTGTGAAAGAGCGATTTTTCGATATTGTACATGTTTCAGACACCACTGCTGTAACATTGAAGAAAGAAATATGTCTTGTCTTAAGCCGCAATAATCTTTTGATATGCAATATGCGGGGTCAAGGTTATGATGGGGCAAGCAATATGGGTGGTGCATGGAATGGATTACAAGCTCTTTTTCTAAGAGATTGTCGTTATGCATATCATGTGCATTGCTTCGCTCATCGATTGTAATTAGCTTTAGTTGCTGCTGGTGGACGAGTACGAAAAATTTATTGTTTCTTTTCACATTTGAATAAGATTGTGAATATCATTGGTGCTTCTCCTAAGCGTCACAATGAACTACGAAATGCTCAAAGTATTGAAATGACAGAGAAGGTAGCTGCAGGTGTTCGTGAGACAGGCAGAGGAGCTAATCAAATGGGAAGTCTACATCGTCCTGGAGAAACTCGTTGGAGTTCTCATTTTGATTCCACATGTAGCTTGATTGATATGTATGGTGCGGTGATTACCGTGCTTCAGCATATGTCAGATGAGGGTTCTTCTTATGATACAAGTGGTGAAGCTTATGGTTGTTGGCTGGTAATGAAGTCTTTTGATTTTGTATTCATCCTGCACTTGATGAATAAAATTTTGGGACTTTCAAATATGCTTTGTCGATCTTTGCAGCAAAAGTCTCTTGATATCTTGAATGCAATGGATCTTGTCTCAAGCACTAAAGATTTACTTCAATTGTTGAAGAATGATGGTTTTGGTTGTCTTCTAGAACAAGTGGAGTCAGTTTGTAGAGAGCATGACATTGCGATTCCTAACATGAATGATTGTTATGAAATGGGTACAGGGCGTTCGTGTCAACAAGTGGATTTTATCACGTTTGAGCACCATTACCGAGTGGATATCTTTTACGAAGCAATTAATACTCAGATGTCGGAAATTGAAAGTAGATTCAAAGATGAGACAGTGGAACTTCTTCAGCTTAGTGCTGCCTTGGATCCTAAAAACAACTTCAGGTTGTTTAATGAGGGTCAAATCTATGATCTCGCCGACAGATTTTATCCTGAAGATTTTACTGTTCAAGAAATGACACGGCTGGGACTTGAATTGCAGCATTACAGAGTCAAAATACCTTCTCACCCAAGTTTTCAGAATTTGTCGACTATTTCTGAACTATCCCGAGCGTTAGTCGAGACAAACAAGGTAGAATTTTATCCAAATATAACAAGATTGGTTCACCTTGTTTTGACACTTCCTGTTACCACTGCAACGACTGAACGAGCATTTTCAGCTATGAAGCATGTCAAGAGCGTTCTTCGAAACAAAATGGAGAGTGAATATCTATCAGATTCCTTGGTTGTTTATATTGAAAGAGAATTGTTTGATGACATTGATCATGATTCTATTATCGATGAATTCTATCGGGTAAAGAATTGTAGGGTGCAACTTATGTAAAAAAATATTGACTTTTATCTTTAGTACTGTATTTATATTATATTAGACTTGCAGCCCGCCCTGTTTTATTTTCCTGGCTCCGCCCTTGCGTGCAAGGTAAAATTTCTTCCAACTTTCGGTTGTCACCGACATTGACTCGCACGAGTCGGCTTGCTCGAGTGGGAATTTTGGTCGAGCTCGGGAACACGTTTTCTAAAAGTGCTGAAACTTTTGTTTTGAGAAATTTAACAAGTGAGACCCAACACTCTCTCTTCTTCGGGCAACAATTTCCGGCACGGCTTGCTTTCCCGTCTCAATTTCCTGTGATGGCGGCTCTGCAATTTCCGGTGCGAGTTGGCTTTTCCGGCGAGGGATGGCAATTTTCGACCTGATGGCGTGAGTTAACTCCGGCACGACGCGTTTGACGAGGCTTCCGGTATGATATTGCGAATACTTTTCCAGTGGTGAATCGAGCTCCATGCGATCCGACTTCGAGCTCCGACTTAATTTCCTGCTCTTTTCTCTTCTTCGAATTTAAAAAAAGCGCGAGGCTTGTATGGTGAAGACAAGGTAGCAGTTGTTCTTTCTCTTCCTTTGGCAGCTCACGGTCAATGTAATTGAACTGGAGAAGAAAAATCATTTTTCTGCATTTCTGCTTTTAAAAGGCAAGGGACCCACAGCTTGTTTCTTTCCTTTCCAATTCACGTGAGTTTGCTTGCAGACAAATTCCATTCTTTGTTTAGTTGATTTCCCCAAGGTAATGGGCTGCATCTATAATTTATTTTGCGCCTCAAATTTCTCTCGAGAGTTAATAGGCCCATTCTATTTCTCTCCTCTAATTTAATCATTTTTTTCTCGACTCGTTTCTCGATTGAGCTCAATAAGCACGTATTTGCTCCAAATATTCATCAATTTTCTGCAAAAATAATACAAACACCTTTCTCAAAAATTAAGCACAATAAGTCTAATTAATGCAAATAATCACACGAAACTCTATTAAATAGACAAATTAAATGCATGAATTTCAAGCAATATTCACACTAATCAGATGCTTTCACATCAGAAACTCATGACTAACAAGTTCACCAAACATGACTCGGTCAAGTTGGAAATGGTGGAGGGAATGCCCGTGAGGGAGTACGTTCTCGAGATTATGGCATACCTTGACAAGTTGGAAGTACTTGGTGCGGATTTTGATGTCCCTTCTTAGGTCGATTTCATACTCCATTCTCTACCGAAAAGCTTTGAGCTGTTTCAACTGAACTGTCAGTTGAATGAACGGACAAGCCGTTTGCCTGAGCTCTTGTAAGCTTTAGTTTCGGCGGAGGTGATAATGGGGCACCAGTCCACTGCTATGGTGGCTAATGGTCCGTCTACCTCTTCTGGTCCCAAGGGAGGGAAGAAGAGGAAGAGAACCAAAGGCCGGACCCAAGCAAATCCAACTGTTGCGAAAGGCAAAGCCAAGGCTAGCATCGAAGGGGAAGTGTTTTAACTGCGGTAAGAGAGGACATTGGAGGTCTGCCTGTTCCAAGCCTAAGAGGCTAGGAAAGTTAGGTAATTCACACGCCCTAGTTGTCAAAACTTGTGAAGTGGCGTATGCTGTCCATTCGTGGATAGTGGATACGAGAGCCACTGATCATATTTGTTTCATTTTGTATGGGTTCAAGCTAACCCGACGACTTAGTGGAAGTGAGATCCCCATCACACTGGGCAATTGCTACGAGAGTGGCAGCTGAAGCAGTGGGAGAAGTGCGCCTATCTTTTGAAGATAGAGTTATGGTCTTGAGAGACATTCTTCATGTTCCTATTTTAGAAAGAACTCAACCTTCAGTTTCTAAACTGTTTTGAATAGATACTCAGTTTCTTTTAATAAGGATGTTATTATTTCTTGAAACGATGAGTTTATCTGTTCCGGAACATTGTTGGATGATCTTTATACCATTAAATGGGCACACCACTCACAAATTGAATCTAATAACACATCGACTATTTCAAGTTATAAAAGGGAGCGTTCTTTCTGATATGAACGAAACACTTCTATGTCATCTTAGATTAGGTCATAATAATCTAATGCGGATACAAAGATTGGTGAAAGACAGATCCTTGGATTCTCTCCAAGTTGAGCCGTTTCCAACTTGTGAATCCTGTTTAGATGATAAAATGACCAAGAGGGCATTTGGAGCCAAGGGAAATAGAGCCACGAAAGTGTTGGAACTCGTTCATACTGATATGTGTGGTGCAATGACGATCATAGTGAGGAGGGGGTATGAGTATTTTGTCAATTTAATTGACGATTACTCGGGATATGGATACATCTACCTTATCTTGCATAGGGAAAGAAGTATCAAGTTTCTACGATCTAATTGTGGAGGCGAATACCTCAACGATGAATTCTTGAACTACATATTGGACGAAGGATTGTATCCTAGTTGACCGCACCGGGAACCCCTCAACAGAACGATGTAGCAGTATGACTTTTTTAGAAATGGTCAGATCCATGATGAGTTATTCAAATTTACCCAAATTGTTTTGGGATAATGCCTTGGAAACGGTGGCTTACATTCTAAACTTGGTGCCATCCAAATCGATTCCCCAAGTCCCGACAGAATTGTGGACCGGGCGTAAGCCCAGTTTAAGACACATGAGAATCTGGTGGGTATCCGGCATACGTGCTAGACAAGGAAGATGGTAGATTGGATCCATATTTAGAATTAAGGTTGTTTAAAGGATATCCCATGGGAACGAAAAGGTGTATGTTCTATAGTCCCAATGATTAAAAGACCGTGTTTTGCACAAACTTTAAATTCTTGGAGGAAGACTATATGAACAAAAAAAAAACCCAGAAGTGAGATTACCTTAGACGAGTTAAGAGGGAAAACTCTTATACCAAGTATACAAGATGATATACCAATCATCACACCTTCACAACCGGAACCCCGTCGTAGTGGGAGGTTTGTTAGACAACCCAAGTGATTCATGGGAATATGAGAATCTTTGGATTTGATTTCCGGCGATGAATCGGACCCATGCACACACAACGAGGCAATCCAAGACAAAGATGCAGAATCTTGGCAAACGACAATGGAAGCCTAGATGGGCTCAATGGATCATAATCAAGTGTGGAAGCTGGTCGAACCACCCAGTGGGGTAGAACCCATTGGATGCAAGTGGGTATACAAGAGGAAAAGAGGACCGGACGGAAGGGTTGAGACCTTCAAGGCTAGGCTAGTGGCTAAAGGGTATACTAAAAAAGAAGGGATCGATTATGAGGAAACCTTTTCGCCAGTAGCTATGCTTAAGTCCATCCGTATTCTCTTGTCAATCGCTGCACATCTAGATTACGAGATCTGACAAATGGATGTTAAGACAACTTTCCTTAACGGAAGTCTTCACGGTTTAGATATCTATATGCGACAACTCGAAGGTTTTATTGCGAAAGGCCAAGAGCATCTCATATGCAAGCTCAAACGGTCCATCTATGGACTTAAGCAAGCATCACGTACTTGGAACCAGTGTTATGATCAAGTTATTAAGTCTTATGGGTTTTAATCAAAATGAGTTCGAAAGTTGTGTGTATAAAAGGTGTGACAGAACTGTGGTGGTATTCTTAGTATTATACGTAGACGATATTCTGCTTATTGGAAACAATGTAAAGGTATTGTCAAACGTAAGGGTATGACTGTCAAATCAGTCTGATATGAAGGACTTAGGGAAAACCGGTCACATACTTGGGATCAAGATCACTCGAGATCGCAAGAGAAGGATGTTGGGCTTATCGCAAGTTTCATACAAAGATACTGTTTTGAAGCATTTCAGCATGCAAGATTCCAAGAAAGGTTTTGTACCTTTTAGGAACGGAATCCATCTATCAAAAGAAATAGACCCTAAGACGCATATGGAGATAGATGACATGAAATGTGTTCCGTACGCTTCAGGCGTAGGAAGTCTTATGTATGCAATGTTGTGTACGAGACCTGATATCTGCTTTTGCCTCGGGCATGATGGCAAGATATCAAAGTAACCCCGGGAAAGCTTATTGGACTACAATTAAATGCATTCTATAGTTTCTGAAAAGAACTAGCGATGGAATGCTGATTTAACAGTCAGACAGTCTAAGTCCCATGGGATGCACAAACTCAAATTTCCAAATCAGATATAGAATCCAGAATATCTACCTCGGGTAGTGTGTTTTGTATGGGAGAAGGAGCTATGACATGGAGAAGCGATTAGCAGAAATGCATCACCGATTCAACCATGAAAGCCGAATAAGTAACTGCTTGTGAAGCAGCGAAAGAAGCGGTTTGGCTCAAGTACTTCTTAGTGGACTTGGACGTTGTTCCAAATTTGTTCAGCACAATCACTGTCCATAGTGATAATGCCGGAGCAGTTGCAAATTCAAGGGAACCGAGAGCCCACAAGGCCAGCAAACACATTGAAAGAAAACACCATCTTATACGAGAAACCGTTAAGAGAGGAGATAAAGAGGTGGCAAAGATAAACGTCGGAGGACAACCTAGTATATCCATTCACAAAGGGTATGCCTCAGAGTACATTCAAGAGACATGTGGATGGAATGAGAGTCAAGACTATTGCCAATCTTCTTTAAGTATAAGTGGGAGGAATTATTAGGTTAGTGTAGGTTGACATGAGATGTCACGTAGAGCTACTACACTAGACATGCATGATGTATACTAAAAAGAAGACTTTAAGTATAAGTGGGAGATTGTTGGAGTTATATGTGAAAGTATGCTTTTACTTTGTATAACTCATGTATTAAACACTTATTTATGAGAATAAATCTTTTATCGCATTTGCTTTAGATATGATTGAATGTTGAATATTTATTGCAACCAGTTCATTATAAGTAGTACGTGTTACATTGTAGTTAATGTGGTGATACCCGATCACGGAAGATCACATTAACGGTTTCCTTGTAACTAAACGTACAAATTCACGACCCAGGTGGAATTGAACAATCCGCCGCGAAAGGTCGATGTGTATATCTCAGATTGGTCTGTCTTGACTAAGAGATTGCACTAGCACATTTAGTATGTGTTGAAGAGGACCTACAACGATGATAAATTCTTCTGTTCTGAAATGTGAAGAATTAAACCTCAGTGATTATTGATTTCTTAATCTCCGTCACTTAAATAGGACTGTGTGTGCTTAATGGTTACTACTTTGATTCATGTTGGGTGAGAATCATCGTGACTTCGAACTTTTTGTCTTGGGCAGTAATATTAATCATACGACAGTTGCTAAGATTTAATACAGAGAAACGCGTGCGAGTACGGCTCGTGTGATTTGTCCCCTTGGTGGGCTCAGAAGTTTTATCGTACCAAATCTTGCAAGTGAAGAATTAGTTTCTTCGGTACAGATAATAATGTTGAACTGTCTTTACTCCAAGGTGAAATATATTATATAATTTAGATATATTTAGAAGCTTAATTAATTAATGAACTAGATTATATTAAACGCGGGAAATAATAACCGGGAGCCCATATTATCGTAATATGGATTAAGATGGATAGTACAATATTAATTTATCAGTGGTACTAATTAATATTAATGGGCTGAATTATATTGACACTCAATATTGAAATTCAGAAGTCCATTGGAGGTCCAATCTTAATTCTCCTAAAGGCCCCTCAAGTAGCCCATTAAGTAGCCCAATAATAATAAGGTGATTAAAATAAAAGAAAATATATTTGCTGATTTTTCTTATAATTTTTTAAAATTAAAGATTTAGGAGAGAAACTATTTTGTTGATTTTCTTGGAAAGATATTATGGAAGATAAGTATTCTTGGAATACAAGATTATCTCATTATTCAAGAAGATCTAAATCTTGTGATTTCTTTCTATTATTTTAAAAAAATACCCCTTAATAAGGAGGGTGAGATTTTTGTGGAATATTTTACTATGGAGAAAAGAATATATGAGATATATTCAAGATTTCTTAGAGGCTAAGAAAAAAAATTCTCCACCTCTAAAATATCACAAAATTTCGGCCAACCCCTCTTATAAATAGGGGATGATTATTCCATCCATATGACTCCATGTGTTGGAAAAATCAAGAGCAAAAATATTTTTCTTTTTCCTTGGTTATTTTAATTGCTTGAAAACACTTCCAACCGGTGATCAAGTAAGGCGAAAGGGACATACTTGAGAAGGTCTTTTGGTTGGTAGCACGTTCGTGATAGTCCCGTGATTATCAAAGGCCATATCTACAAAAGGTACATAATCACATAATTTTCTAGTCATTCCACCATAGATTTTATGTGAATTAATTCTACATGCATGATGATAAAATTGATGTTGGAATTATTATTTGAATTAATTAGGATTAATTAATGCTAGTAATAATTGAATTTAAATTCGTATTTAAATTTCATCCCGAATAGTTTCCGGGCACCCTATTTTCCCAACACATATATTTTTTTATCACTACAAAAAAAATTGTTTTTAGTGATAATTTTTTTTGTCACTATATTCTTAAATTTCGTCACTGAAAGTAGTTAGTGACAATTTTGGAGGTTGTTAGTAGTTTGTCACTATAAATAGTGTCACTATAAGATTAGTGACGGAAATGTCTTAGTTGTCACTATAAATTATATTTTTAGTCATGCCCATATTTTGTCACCAAAGCTTTTTTTTTTAGTCATATTTTTTTGTCACTGTTACTCAATGTTTTAGTCACACATCTTCGTTGTCACTAGTGCTCAATGTTTTAGTCAAACATTTTTGTTACACTGTTACTCGATGTTTTAGTCATGCATTTTTGTTGTCACTATTACACGATGTTTTAGTTACAATTTTTTTTGTCGCTGTTATTTGATGTTTTAGTCACAAGTTTTTTGTGTCATTGTTGCTCAGTATTTTAGTAACGTCTGTTAGTTGTCAATAAAAGTAAGACTTTTAGTCATGACAGATTATTATCACTACAAGTTGTCACTATTATTTTGTCACTAATCAAGAAAAAAATTATCACTAAAGACTACAAAATCTCATCACAATATGTATTTTTATATAATGAATAAAAATAATAATATTTATAATATTGTGATCAGATTATTTTAATTATAGTCGTAATGTACTTATCACTAAACCTATAATTCTCGTGAAAATTAAGTAAATACTAATTTAATTAAATATTATTAATAATAATACCTATGAAATAACCAATTTGTATATTAAAAAATATATAATAAAAATTGAATGTAAAACTTATGATTAAATATAAACATGAAGGTAGAAAAGTGCAAATTTAAATACATCAATACTTGAAATAAAAAGTGTGTTCCGTTTCAATTTCACAGTAAACAAGTAAGATAAAGTCAAATGTCTAAAATAAATTGCATAACATAATGAATTGGCGTAGACTTGTATTTATCAATTTGCTCAAAAGATATCTTTACACCAATTTGCTCCAAAGCTGTCTTTCAAGTCTGTAAAAAATACAAAACAAAAAATTTAATGAGAATCCATAGAAGAAAACTAATATAAAAGATAAATCACACAAATAAATTTTGATTATTTACTTTAGAAGATGGAACATGACTTACTTTGTTCAATGCTTGAAGAATTTCAAGAATTTTGGCTTCTAAGTACTCCAATCGTAAAGCCATCTCTTGATTCTTTATCCTCAATATTTCAATTGCTTCTTTATCTTGTTCAAGCTCATTTCTTAAATTTTCATTCTCATTTTGCAATTCAACATTAATTCTCTCTCTCTTCTCTGAAGGCGGCTTCAAGCCATCATCGATTAGGTTTTTCTTGCCCAAGCACCTCCACAAATGCTTCATCTCCAGGAATTGCATCTTCACCATCTTGTAATTCAACAATTTTATCCTATAAGAATTAGACTTATTGTTAGACTTAATAATATGTATATTAAGAGAAATCCAAAATGTGCAGTGCGTTGCAGGTACACAATGACACTTAATTGAAATGTACATACTATAACATTTCCTAAGCATCCCCACCACCCGACCTCTTTGGTTAACCCCCCAGCTCAAGTGCAAAATTGATGCTACATGTAACAAGTAATAATCCTAAAAAAGGATAGAATTAGACTACTAATTTAATACAAAGTAAATATCTAATTTACTAAGATACACATTCATAAATATAAATATAATTTCTTGTTTGATGTATATATATACTTACATGGGCTTTTCTACGGTCAGGAAGACTTTCACCCTTCCTGACGTCAGTAAACCCTTTGTATACCGTTAGATCGAAGATCCTACATTTAATATTCTTTTCAAAGGATTGCACTTTGCATTAGAGCATTTGCACTTCGCATATTGCAATCGCACTGTATCGCCCTATTAATAAATTAAATTAATAAATATAAAATTACAAAAATATTATTTTTAATTAAAATTATTAAAATAATATTTATAAAATTATATGCTGGAGATAGTTTTTTGGTCCCTTAATTTATCCACGGTCCATTTTTCATCCCAAACTTTTAACCTATTCCAATATTCTCCCATAACTTAATTAATTGTTCAATTGTAACCCTATTTTCATCGAAAATACGAAAACAATATTGTTTCATATAGCGTGTTTATCATGTGATGGGAAAAAATTGCATTGATGTATACTTTGTAATGATTTAATTAGATATTATTATTATTTAAATTGAATACGAATCTTTAAATAAAATAAAATAAAATTAAAACAAAAAATTTGATAAATAAAAAAAGCTAACTCACTAAAAACCTAATTAATGCATCTTAAATTTGTATTCTGCAAAAGTCCTGGAAAAGAAAAAAATCACAGTGCCCTGCAAATCCATTGACATCGAGTCCAAACCCAAATCCATATGTCCTCTTCTTCCTAATTCACGCATTTTTTTTCTAAACACTCAAACCTAATCCACGCTTACAAATCTCCAACGAATCCTCACGCCTCTCCTCCACCGCTCGCCATCTGCCGTACGTTGTCCACGCTCACCATCCACCGTTCGGGATCAAACATCACCTTAAGGATAAAATAGTAAAAATACCCTAAGCTTAATGCGACTAGCAACGAGCCTACTGAGTCAGGTGTTGTTGAGCCGCTACTCAACATGATTACACCCACATTAAGGCAATAACTATAGTCATCAAGAGCAGTATTGTATTTAGTACCTGATTCAAATTTAGAAGAATCTAGCTTATCAGACGATGATTCAGCAACATCAGTGGTATTGTGGTCAATTAGCTTATTCTGGATTTACCTTTCAGTTTGAGGCTTCTTCTGGATTTCAATTTGTTAGGAACTATTATCTTTTGTGATTTGGGAATGAGATTTCAATTTTTCCGGTAATTAATGGAAAAAGTGGGAATTGATTTTCATCTTCAAAGTTGTTTATGATGAAGGTATAGTTTTGGTACTGATCGTGAAAAAAAAAACTCTCCTTTTGATTTGATAAAGAAAATGAATTCACCACGTTCTTTCAATTAGTTTATTTTTAATTTTTAAGGCACAAAGTTAAATTATTAAATCAGAATTTAAAAAATATACTCAATGGATATTTTAGTAATTTTATATTTTATTTTTATAAAATTAATTCTTTTGTTTCATTGCGAAATAAGATCGCCCACAGCGAAATAAAATGAGGTATCGAGTTTTAATTGGTTTACTGACGTCAGGAAGGGCGAAAGCCTTCCTGACCGTAGAAAAGCCCTACTTACATATGCTTCCTTTGAAGCTTCATCAACCCAATCATTTTTCTTTTTACTATATCGGGTTTTTTCCAAGCAGATGTTCGTGTTGGTTCCTCTCCAGTCACAGGATCATGTTGTCAAGTATATAAGTATGAGCAAAGTGTGATTACAGTTATAAATATATATATATATATATATATATATATATATATATATTATAATCTCACTACTAAAAAAATATAATTTTAAATTGACTTACATCTTCACAATAGTCCTGTGCAATAGATTTTGTCTCACAAGCATGACCCATTTTCAATTGTTGACAATTTTGCTTGTTGTGATCACTAACTTTCTGCATGTGAATATAATTAGCATTAATAATTGATTCTTCGTATGGTAGAAATATGAGGAAAAAAGTATTTTGCTCTTGTTGTTAGGGATCAAGGTGTAGTTAGTTGTACTTTTAGAGATTGGTTAGATAATCCAAGAATGATATTGAGAGGGTGATTTATACCTTGTATAAACATTGTAAGAATTTTCGGTACTACTTGTACCATATTATTTTATAAAATTATTTTTCTGATAAAAAAAATGGGGGAGTTACATATAAGTTCACCTTGTTAGCATTTATTAGTGTTTAGTTTACAATTTTGAAGAAAATACAACATGGTTCATTTTGTGGGCCACTTCAGTATTTTTTTTTTACTTTTTCAGTATGATGTGACATAAAGTCACATTTTCAGCACATATTTATTCAATCTGGCCGCCTACTTTTAACAATACTTTTGAATAGATATTTTTACACCCTTTCCAGCCCATTTTTCTTTGCACAAAAATCTTACACATATATACTTTGCACAAAAATTTTACACACGTATACTTTGCACATATAAATTTTATATTTCATTAATAATGTGAAATCACTAGTATACTTTGCACATATAAATTTTATATTTTCATTAATAATGTGAAATCTCATGTTTCATCAATAACATGTTTAAAACCCAGAAATTTACATATTTGAATTTGAAAAATAACAAATTCATAAATAAAATTACATATTCATGTCTATATGCATTAACAATGTGCAATTTTTTTTTTTTTTTTACAGTATCTTCATCTTCATTTTTCCCCTCATGATCTTCATAACATTCTTCCCCTCGGATCTCCAGATCTGCATATCATTCAACAGATCAAACTCATCAAAAAATAAGAATTACAGATTTAAATTTATTTTCTTAACATTTTCATATACATACTTCAAACACACTGCTTGCAGCACAAAAAAATCCCACGCACACATACATTTTCACAAAAACACACGCGCACACACACCTTATCACATAAAAATATCGACAAAAAATTTGATTTCTTTAGATATATGGCAACAATCCACAGACAATTCTAAATTTAATTGCTGGAGACAGAAATTTATATGAATTTTATTCCGGTGGGGAGAGAAATGAATGAATACCTTTTCGATTTCTTCCTAGCTAGGCTTGGTGACCTTGCAGATACGCGTCGCCTCCTTTGCAGATCGGAGACTTATTAATCGACCCTTGTAGATCGACGTTTCCCTTGCAGATCTACGACGCCGCCCTTGCAGATCGGAGATGCATTCGTCGGTCTTTGCAGATCGATGTCGCCGCCCTTGCAGATCGATGACGGAGGCGCGACGACAGATCTGAATGTTTCAATAGATCGGGGCCGAGGTGGTGGCGTTGTCGCGGCTTTCCTCATGGAGTGGGCATCATCGGTGGTGGCGGAGGGCGGTCGCATTGCTGCTGAGTGAGAGAGACGGAGGGGGACGGAGGTGTAGTCGTCGCCGCGGAGTGAGAGAGAGAGAGAGAGAGAGAGAGAGAGAGAGAGAGAGAGAGACGCAGTGGGTTGATGGTGGAGCCCTGGTGATTAATCCCCTCGTCGGTGGTGGTGGCGGCGGAGGCGTTCCTCTGATGGGGGTGGGAGGCGTGGTGTGTGAGATGAATTTAGAGAGAGAGAGAGAGGGGGAGTGATTTTGAAATGAATGAGAGAGAAAGAAAGGGGACCGATTATATTTGTGAGAGAGAGAAGTGGGGGTAGGGTGTTGGGAATGGGTGGGGACCACTTTTAAATTTATTTGCATTTTTATTAAAAGTAGAAAACCAATTTGTTTTTTTTGATCTAAAAGAAGAACTTATTTGTAATATTCTAAAAAAATGATAATTACATACGAAAAATTATTTTTTGGTACTGCATTCATGACCACTTATCACATCCATAATTTATCTTATATATGATATTCAACAATTAATTTAGAGAAAATACTATGAATCAATAATTTCTTCCTACTCAATATGGGAAAAATTAAGCACAATATAGAAATGCTAGTGTTGTTACCTTAAACTCATCACTTTGAAAATAAGCGATCAACATTTCCCAATCTCCAACAATTACACCAAAGGGACGTGTTGATAGACGAACATTAATTATTGCTAGGCGAACAAAGATTAAAACCTTAAAAAGGATTATGAAGAGTCAACATCAAGTCGAAGGTGATCAACAAATGTTGGTGATCAAATTTAATCGGGTGGATTAGTGACTGTTTTAGTTCGGCTTAAGATCACCACTCAATTTCGTGTGATTGATTACCACCGTAAATGGTAAATCGAAGACTCGGGTTATAAAATCGAAAATATGAAAGTCGAAATTGTTTTAATTTCGTATATGTGCACGTTTTAATGTGTTAGTGTGTGTTTTTGGAGTTATTTGTGAATTTGAACTTGTATTTCTTAAGCAGGAGAACAACTATTTATAGAGACTAGCAAGCATGAGGTGTCTATGACTCTTGGTCTCCCTAGCTTGCATGCTCGACAAGTGTCCTTTGACCTTTGTTTGACCTTATCTAAGCTGAATCTCAGTTACAAAGTCTTCTTTGGCCTTATCTCGGACTTCATTGTTGTTCGTCCAGGTCGGTTTAGTTGATCCAGGATGGTTTTTCCCATAAAATTTGTTCGCTTTTTGTGGTTATGACTCAGAAGTTGTTCGCCTTTGCGTTTTACACAGTTTGGCTTTGGGATCTTGGTCCTTTGTCCGTCGACATACACCTTTTAGATTGGCAGATGTACCACCTTTTGATAATGTTGCTCGTTATCAGTGACTTGGCAGAATGTTCATATCTGGTCTCGGGCGTTAAAACCTGTTCGCCAGTATGTTGTTCGTCTATAGAGTTGTTCGTCAGTATAAACAGGACGCTCTTTCTTCAGATAAAGATTGTGCAACTTGTTTTGGTAACTCCTGTATTGGCGATTCAGTTGGCCATAAACAACCTTCATAACACGATGCTCATTTTGAATATTGAATTTTGGCTGGAGCATTGGTTAGATTTTATATATCAACACATACACATTTTTTAGGGGTACATGTTGCTTTAGTAGTACACCGACTTCAGTTTTGAAGTGTTTAGCATTGTCCCCTTCAATTCGGCTGCGGAATGGATGAATGATGACATTTTCACGTCCAACTCTACATCTTTTTTTCTCGACAGAAATCCCAGTAGTGATCTCTTTCGTCAACAACCAAAGATTGTTGCTCTTTATTTGTGTTCATGATTGCAACTGCATCCAAACATTAATGACAATTAATGCAGAAATCTATATTGCATAGGAGAACAAAATATTACTTGCACAAAAGCAGGTGTTCGTACATATTGATGATGATGAGAAGATGATATCAAGAAAAACAATTGCCATGAGACACATGGGCGTATACACGTTAGGGCTACACTGGGCTAGAGCCCAGTGCACCTCTGAAATCTCTCTTATATATATGCGCCAAAGTTTCAATGTTTGTTTGTAAACTTTTAGTTTCCAATTATTTTTCAATTAGAATTGGTTTGGAGTCGCATTGAATACGCACTTTCACTACAACTCATATTAGTGATTGATGTTATTCATTTATTTATGCACTTTAATTAATGTTAAAAATAGTCATTAAATCAGAAAAATAACAGAACAGTAGATAGAATTATTAAATGGCACTTTGACATTTAAATAAAATTTCACTTTAAAATATACTCCCTCCGTTCCGCTATTATGTTCCCGTTTTGCCATTTTTGTCCGTCTCACTATAAACTTATCATACCTTATTTGGAAATCAATTAATAATATTTATATTCATCTACTTTATTCACATCCACTCATTTAACTACATTACATTTTATTCTCTTCTCTCTCCATCACATCACTTGTACTATATATATATTTAATTATCTTTCTTAAATGGTGTGCCAAAAAATAATGGAAACATAATATCGGGAGGGACGGAGTAATTGAGTTGAGACTTCATAAAAATTAATACTCCCCCCGATTCGATTTTGATTTCCACTTTCAAAGTGGCACGAGTTTTAATAAATGAGTTGTTTATTAGTATTTTTGGGTATAAAATAGATTTTTAAAAGGGATAAGAGTTGTTTATTAGTATTTGTGGGTATAAAGTTGATAAAGTAGTGTCATAAGTGTAAATAAATGATGTTTTTAAGGGGTAAGTTAAAAAAGACAGTGTTTGCTTTTTGCTATTTTGGGTAAGTGGAAAAAAAAATCTTCCTTTTATGGTAATACGGATAATAAAAAATGAATTAGAGGGAGTATATCATATGCTCCTGCATTACAGTTTAGATTATCTCAAACTACCAAAAATTATTTTACTCTTCAAGACTAACCACTTCCAATCTTCTCCTATTTGTACTTCATTACACTGTAGTTTTCACTATACCCATTAACAATTAACCAAACTCCGTTGATTAAAGTTTGAACGAATCAATATACCTTCAATTATACATCTTTTAATTACTAACAAACTACTTTTTCATTAAAATCTACACTATTTCATATAGATAATTTAAATTATAACCAATAGAGTAATAGAAAAAGTTATTGTTTGCAAACTCCACTCTGTAAGTGGAATCAATTCTAAAGTGTTTGCAATCTCTAATTTAAAAACTTAAAATCCATTTTGGAGAAGTAGCCAAAATTTGCTTTTGGATTTTAGGAATTGATTCTTTAGGTGAGTCTCATATATAATTTTATACATTATTATTAATTAAGTGTTTTTTTGTTTTTGTTTTTTTTTGCAAACACTTCTCACCTCTAAAATGAAGACTTTATTTTAAAACACTCTCTACTTTTGATTTTGACAAAGTATAGAGTGAAACTGGTCATACATGAACAATTAAAGAGTATTAGTTGCTTTCACTAAAGAATATTAGTTGTTTTCACTGAAGGGTATTAGTTGTTTTCACTGAAGAGTATTAGTTGTACAGTGAAAAAAAAAACTAAGACTCTTCAATGAAAACAACTACTCCCTCCGTCCAATATTAGTAGGCCTACTTTTTGGGCAGTTATTTGTTGTCATAAGTTGGAGGGTATTGTGAGGTATTGTGAGGTTTATTTATCAATAAAGTTATTGTTTATGAAAAATGTAAGTATCATATTTTCCATAAACAATAATTTTATTGATAAATGAACCTCACAATATCTCATAATACCCTCCAACTTATGACAAAAAATAACTGCCCAAAAAGTAGGCCTACTAATATTGGATGGAGGAAGTAATACTCTTCAGTGAAAACAACTAATACCCTTCAATAATTCGTATATATAAACCAATTTCACTCTATACACACTCTTTGATTTTACTATAATAATCATTTAACATCATTTTTTATTTTGCAATAGAGTTTCAAATTATATCCTAAATGAGATTCGTCTTATATAAGTTTTAAATTTTAAATGGAGAACAAACCTTAAATAGACATAAACAAATAATTTGTTAAGTATAAATTTTGGGATTATATATATATATTTTGCAAATTAGGTCCGTAAAAATTTAGTTTTTGCAAATTTAGACCCATAAAATTGCCTACATTTGTCAAAAATAAATTAATGGACTACAAAGTAGCCTAAAAAATTATTGAGGTATTTTTGTCAAAATGCAAGCATACAATCCTTAAATTATCAACCCCAAATATTACGGACTTTAAAAAATATTCTTAATATATTTCAGTGTGCAGAAATATTTAATTTTAGCTCACCCCATTAATAAATCCTGGATCCGCCCCTGATAAGACACGAAAACAAATATATATTTAAAGAGAAATTAAATTTTGTGGAGGGAATTTAAGAATATCATGGAGGGAATTATAGATTTGCGCGGAGGGAAACAAAAATATTTAGTAAACAAAAGAACGTGGAATGGTGGTGATTCTTGTGAAGAAAAGTAGGTTAGACCCTTTTTTTTCTTTTAAACTTGTAGTTATCAATTTATTTATTTTGCTGGATAATTTGGGTTTTAAACATATATTATCATATGTTTTTCTAAAAAATATATTACATGTGATATGCTTAATTAAACACATACTTAAAATATTTTAAAATAAAATAAAAATATTATATTTTATCATGAATTCAATTTATTTTATTATTATTAACTTTTTATACAAATATATTAAATATCATGAGTAGTTTAGTGTGCACTTGAGTGTATAATATGCATTAAGATTTTGAAAAAAAAAACCCCACGAATAAAATAAGTAATACCCAACATATAATTAGTAATACCTAAAGGTGTACTTAGTAATACTCCAATTGCAAACAAAATGCACAGTTCGGTGTGTTATTGTAAGTTTTGAAAAATCAAAATTGAAGTTAATATTGAGCTTAAAATCCAAGTGCATGCTAGAATTTGTGATTAAATAAATGTTCTAAATTACAAATTTATTAAATATGTATTTAATAAAAAAATTGATATACACTACATACTATGTGTTTTAAAAGAATGAAAAATGAGTGTCACGTCCCAATAATTTTCAGATTTTTAAATAATTTTAAATTTTATTTCAATTTTTTTTATATATAATTCTCAAATTTGTTATGTTATAATTAATTCTACAAAAATTAGAATGTTTTGAATTTATGATATTTTATTAAATTAATGTATTTTATTTTATTTGAAAATTTTGAAATAGTTTCTCCTTTTTTTTCACCAATATTATATAATAATGATAAGGAAACATTAGAAGATATATCTTATCTGAAGTATTCTTAATTATATAGATTTTCTGTTATTGTTAATGAGGTGGGTTTCATGGTTTTTTTTTTTTAATCTTAACTATTATATATATTTTTAATTTAAGTGTTTAGGGGTGGGGTGTGAGTCGTGGGAGTGTTTCACCAAACTCATTTTTAGGGGTGACGTGTGATTAGAGTGAGTGTTTCACCAAACTCAATTTTAATTACAGAAGATCAATTTCACTCCAAATATTACATAAATATACACATATTATATTATTTAATTGTTTAATTTATTATTGGGATTTTACTAAGAAATAATTATGTATATTAGTGGCATAATAACAACTTAATAGTAATATAGAATGATTATATTATAATTTCAATTCCCAAAAAAAAAAAATATAAGTCATAAACTTGTAATTTCAAATTTGATATTAAATCTTAGAGTGGGTCTTCTATGAACCAAATTCACGTGAATTCTCTTTTTTCAAGCATTATTGTTATGTATATTTACTATTAATGTTATGTATATATAATTGATTTTATAATAGTGATAGTGTATATGCATAACAATGATAGTGATTAAACATAATAATTATACTTGACGAAATCGGGTTCACGTCATATTTTATCTAAATCTTAATTATTTGCACATACCTACGTATTAAAAAAAGAATTACTTAAATTTTTTTGGTTTGATAGTTAATCATATATTAAGAATTGATTCAATAGTAGATTAAATATTTAAGAAGCAAACACATTTAATTTTTTTATTTGAATTAAAAAATTAAGAATTAAATATATTGAATTTTAGAGTATGTATAGAGTGAAAATGATTCATACATGAATTATTAAATGATACTAATTGTTATCATTAAAGAGTATTACTTGTTTACACTGAACAACTAAGACTCTTTGGTGATAACAACTATAACTCTTCAGTGAAAAAACCTAATACTCTTTAGCGAAAATGACTAATACCCTTCAGTGGTTAATGTATAAACCATTTCACTCTATACTTTGTCTAGATTTTAATTTGATTCACTATTAAATTCAAATATTACAAATTAAATTTGATAAAATCATAAAATAAGTATATATATATATATATATATATATATATATATATTTCATTTAATATTTGAATTCGAATATTGAAATTAAATGTATGTTTCAATTTGTTATTAGAAGTATATTATTAAAAATAAACTTAATTGAAATTTAAGTTTCGTGTCACGTCCCAAGTACTTTAAATATTACTATAATTTTCAGATTTTTAAATAATCTTAATTTTATTTCAATATTTATTTTATATAATTCTCAAATACGTGTATGTTATGTTATAGTTAATTCTTTAAAAATAGAATGTTTAGAATTTATGATATTTAATTAAATTAACGTGTTTTATTTTATTTGAAAATTTTGAAATAGTTTTTTCACTAGTATTAGTTGTTTACTGAAAATAAACTAAAACTCTTTAGTAAAGATAACTAATATTTTTCAGTGAAAATAACTAATACTCTATAGATGTGACGTGTTATGGATGGGCGTGTGAGGTATTTTGGTTTGTGAGGGGAGTGAGATTCTCATCAAACTCCTGTATAAAACAAATGATAAATTTCATCCAAATATATATATATATATATATATATATATATATATAATATTAGTATTATATTATTAGTATTATATATTAAAAAATATCATAATCTTATCCAAATTATTTTATAAATTGGATATTTATTTGTTATGATTTAAAAACAAAATGTATATATACTTGTGACATTATAATAAATTAATATAAAATGTTGTTTATGTTCACCACATTACATTTCAATATTATAATTTTAATTAGAGAAATTTACCGCTACACAATGGTCATTATATAAGGTGTATTAAACTGTTTTTTCAATACAATATTAACTTTATTAGTATTTCTATTACTAGTAAACTAAATTTTTATTAAAAAAATTCAAATTTATATATAAGTTGTAATCACACAACACCCCATTAATGACCATGCCAAAGTAAATTTTTGTTATTAAATTTCTTTCAAATATTACTTTGCATAATTATATCTACTAACTCACTCTCTCATCCAATGATTATGAGGAATTCTAAAAACACCTAGATAATTCTCTAAATACTCTTAAAAAAAAAATCTATAATTATTTTAGTCTACGTTTAATATTCTAGAGAGTTCTATATAATTTTGAATAGATCTTGTGTGATACTATTTCTTGCTGATGCTTTAAAACTTTGGAAGAAAAACATGTTAATTTGTATTAGTTTATGAACCGTGTCCCCATGAGACCATCATACACAAGTTTTTTACTATAATTTAAGGGAAATAAATAAAAAGAAATCGTATTTTCAAATATATTATACAAAATAAATGAAATTATTAATTAATTATAATAAATAAAATTATATATGAATTTTTTTTTAAATAATCATAAAAATTGTATTATTCATGTATAAATTGTAAGTATTAGAATTGTATAACTGATATGTGAAAAATTACAAAATTAAAAGAAGGAGATTAGTGTTTATTATTGAATCAAAAGTGGTAATATATAAATTTGTCACTAGTTATGATAATTTATGGTATAACCTAATAAATTATTATCATTATATTTGTACTTTTATTTAAAAATATTCAATACAATATTAATAATATATAATGTTGTCACTAATTAACATAAAATAATGGTAGTTTAATACATAATAAATTATTATCACTATTTCTTTACTTTTAGTGACAAAATATTAAATAAAATATTGACAATGTACAAAGGTGTTACTAATTAGCACAATATGTGTTATTTTGTAACATAATGAATTATTATCACTATTCGTGTATTATTAGCGATAAATATTCTATTAAACATTATTAGTATAAGAAATGATCATTTATTACGTTATTTTGTAACATAATACAGTATTGTCACTATATGTGTATTTTTTTGTGACAAATATTAAGTTAAATATTGAGAATATAAAAAGTTGTCACTAATTATTTTGTAACATAATGAATTATTGTCACTATATGTGTGATTTTAGTGACAAATTTTTAGTTAAATATCGACAATATAAAAAACTGTCACTAATTACATTTGTTGGTCCCGAAACGAGTAAACAGCTGTATGAGGGGGGGGGGGGGGAGGGGAATACACCTGAGGTTACAAATTTAAACTTCTTAAAAACTTATCAGGTTACTTCAGACAGTAACTCGTCAGTGGACTTTAAGTCTGCTGAGAATTACTTGTGAAAGCTTACTGAGATAATACCTCCATTGAAAGCTCAAGACTTTCAGTTGAACTACTATCTAATTAGCTTTCAGATGCGGATTAGTGAGCCCTTTTAAAAAATCGTTTTACTTGATAAACTTTGAATGAATAACACACACTTAGAAAATAGCAGAATGTAAGTACACAAGATATAAAGTGGTTCAGAGATGAATCTCCTACGTCCACTGTCCTGATTAAACAGGAGAATTCCTTTCACTTGGAATTCCTTGTGTTATAGTGCCAAGGTGCACTGATCAATTAATCTTCTCTTAGGATGGTTGATCACTAGGATCATTCCAGGTCCTAGTTCCCAAAACAAACCAACTTTCAGACTGATACAAACAATCAGCTTACTAACACCACTTAACACTAACTCTCAACCTAACAACTAAGCAGGGTTTTGAGTAGGGTTTGGTTCCAAATGTTGTGAGATAATCCTTACAGTTTAGCTCAAGGCTTAGGATGGATTATCTCTTTCAAAGGTTTGGATATAGCTTTTAAGCTTGGTTACAGAAGGTTTGTTACGCTCTCTACAGATGTGAAACACTTGGGAAACAAAGTAATTTCGAGTGCTTCTAGATAGTTATGAATGTAGAGATAACTTTGATCTTGTGAGTTTCCCGTGTCTAGAAATGGGCACGTCCTTCTGTATTTATAGGCTTCCTTGAAAATCTTCCCGTTGGATTTGAATCTTCTCAAGTAAGTCTTCTTGTATCTGATTGGTTCGAACGGCTCTATTTGAAGCTTTAAGTCTTGTCAAGAAACGGCTGAAAGACCATGCCTATTCACCAACTTTCTGGGGAAAGCTAGGGAAAGACTTTTGGTACATGTCAGTCTGGGACAGCCCGGCTGTCAGTAGAGTACACCTACGTGTCATCTTCTCATTGGGCCGTTCAGTCTGCTTGCTCAGAATCCTGTCTTGCTTTAAGGTGGAACTCGTCTGAGAGAACCTTCTTATTCTTTAATTTATTGTAAGCTTCACTGAAATTCGTTTTGCCTTGTTCCAACCAGATTAACTAACAACTTTTAATGTGTTTAGCATTGAATGTGCTTTGTTAGTTCACATCAGTGTGCCTTGGTCCTCTCCTGATGGTTTTAGTCTTAGTGAGAATGTACTTAGAAAACATTCTAGACTTAAACTAATTCTCAGATCACTTGTCTTCAGCGGACTTAGACTTCAGCGGACTTCATTCTTCAATACACTCTAGAAATTTATAACTGCACTCCAGTTCCTTAACATTTGAAATGATATAACTAAGTACTAACTATACTGAACATTTTACTTACAAATGACTTAAGAGGAACCTTTTGGCATCTTAATCAAAACTTAAGTCTATTCAATTTTCCAACAACATTATTTTGTAACATATTGAAATATTGTCACCACATATGTGTGTTTTTTAGTGACAAATATTCAATTAAATATTGACAATATAAAAAACTATCACTAATTATGTTATATTATAATAAATTGAATTTTTGTCACTACATGTGTGTTTTTAGTGACAATTATTTTATTAAATATTGACAATATAAAAATTTGTCACAAATTACGTTATTTTGTAACATAGTAAAATATTGTCATTACATATGTGTTTTTATTGACAAAAAATCAATTGTCACTAATATTTTTGTCACTAAACATGTTTTTTTTTGTAGATAGACTAGAATTTTGATTTTTCTTTTATACTATTTTAACATACAAATATTAAAATAGTATTGTAAATGATAAGTAAGTAAAATGTTGTTATATGTTATATAATTAATATATATATATATATATATAATTAATATATATATATATACATATATTTTAATATGTGGAATACGTTTTTATGGATAAAAAATTATAGTGTTGACAAAAAACAAAAAAAGACATTAAGTTTCTTCACTAACAACTTAAATATTATAACTTTAAAAAGTATTTTACTCTAAAATACAATAAATCTGAATATATTTTAATAAATGAAAACATAATATTTACGTATAATATGAAATATTATTTTAAACATTAAATTAATGCAAGATTTTAAATACTAAATTAATGCAAGCATATCTTTTTTCACGGTTGAATGATTTATTTTCTTTGATTTTTTAGAATTTATTTTTGTTAAATATTGATTGATGTGAAATTTGTAGCAAGAAATTGAAATATTTTGAAAAAAATATTGTCACCGGAATAACATATGATTCCTAAAAAATATTGCCACCAAATATAATATCTTACCATCAATAATAGATTGTAACATAATTTTTTTTGGATAAAATTCCAGTGATGCAGAAATCAGGCTAGACGGCCGCTTAGGCGCTAGGAGGCCTCCTCCCGACCCGATTTCTGTAAAATCGTCCATCCTAGGCATTTTCGGGGCTAGGCGGCCATATTATAGAATTTTTTTTAAAAAATTACAAAAATATATATATATATATATATATATATATATATATATATATATATATCTAGGCGGGCGTAGGCGCTAGGCGGCCACAAAACTCCCGATTACCGATTTTTAACTTTTTCACCCTTGTAAAATTCTACCTGCAAAATAGAATTTGAAACTGTAAAATATATATATATATATATTATTTTATAGAGTAGAATTTTGATTTTTTTAACTCTTTTTTTTGCAGAATATCTGTATACTAGTGCTAAACCCGCGATTATCGCGGAATTGTATATAAAATTTATGGTAAAGTTATTAATTAATTTATTTTAAGTATTATAAATGTGGTTACTATTATTATTTTAATTATTCAATATTTTTATTGTATTTTATAAAATGTTAGCTAATAATAAATAATTCTATTTCAATGACAATAAACTATAAATTCATGACATCTATTATTGATCAAATGTTTAGAAAATAATGCTTACAAATTGCGGAAAATCTATCTATAAACAACATTTGTGGTGTATTTGGAAGGATTTCCTTTAGAATCAAGTGACAAAATCTTCAATCTTCTACTCGAACTAACTCCGGATACTGCAACATAAAGTTGACCATGAGTGAAAACAGGCTTGGGAAGATACAATCCAACAGTAGAAAGCGATTGCCCTTGACTTTTATTTATTTTCATGACAAAACACAGTAGAATTGGAAATTGTCACCTTGTAAAATATACCGGCATTGTAGGATCAAAATTTGTCAATGTAATTCTTGAAATGAAGACTTTATTTCCAATATTCCTTCCAGATATTATTTCAGTCTAGAGAATGTGGTTATCAAGTTTTGTGACGATCAATCTTGTTCCATTGCACAAATCGGATTTGTGATCAATACTTCTTAGTAACACTATAAACACTCCTTCTTTCAAGATCAGACGGTGATTTGACATTCCAGAACACCTAACAGAATTTAAAAATTCAACTATAACCATCTGTCCATTACATCCTTCTCGAAATTTAGAGACACAAATACTGTCTGAGCTTAAGTATACTTTAGTATCACCTGAAATCAGATAAAAACTTATCTTTTATAAACTCCAATCTCAATGAGTAGGTGCAAGTATTGCTTTATCCTCAAAGTATTTATGTGTCCTTAAATTATCAATCAAGGATGGATAAATTTTTTTTTATTATAGATGCAATTGGAGCAACAACATCACAAATTAAATTATCTTTCAGAATCTCAATCTCAGTGACATCATCTTGCCTATTTCTAATTTTCTCATCACCAACTTTCAAATTCCACCTTGAGAAGTTAACAATATCATCATCATTTGAGGACATATTGAGATCAGAACGTTGTAATCTCATGTTCTTCGTCAATCTTAAATTCTTAATATTGAAAACAAATAAGATGTATTTAGTTTTTCAATAATAATTTTTTTAAAAAATATTATCATTTAATAAAAGATGTATAAAATACCTTGCAATGATCTCACAAATATGAAGCATTGATAGTTGAGTGCACAATATCCTCTCGACTTCCTTTGGGTATAACATGGAGTCTCTTTCTGAAATCTCTTCCAAGCATAATGATTTTACCACCAAAAGACATATCACTCATGGTTCCATCTAGAGATCTAACAATATCCCTCAAGTTTCTATCCAAAGCTAAATCTGTTAATCGTTGGTGTCTCATCTCATATAATAAGCTTTGTCTTCAATAATAGTTAGGACAAATGTGTCCCCAGCTTTATGTTACACGTGAAGGTCTCATCAATATTAAGCGGTATAACAAATCTTGAATGAGCAGTACGTCCGTCGGACATAAGAGTGATGTTATTCCACTTGATGCAACATTAAGAACTATATTGTCTTCCGAACGTATTGCTGCGGAGATCGTTCTCCAAATGAATGTCTTTCCAGTTCCACCATATCCGTATAAAAAGAAGACTCTTCCTTTTTGCAAGCAAACAACTTCAAGTATTTCACTAACCACAAATTTTTGTTCTTGAGTTAGAGTTGAACTTAACTTGTCATATTCTTCTCTTTGTTCAGGCCGATCGTAATTCAATTCTTGTTATTTACTACATCTTTCTCAAACTCAAAATCTGGTACTGACATTGATGTAAATCTACTCAAAGTGGATCCATTCATCTGCAGTAGCTTATCAATTTTAATTAAAGCCAACTTGTTCAACTTTTCACTGTTAAGTTATAAATCTAAAAAAAAATTACAAAAAAATATAATTGTAAATTATTTTTACAATCTAAATCAATTAATTTTTTTTAAAGATGTTATACCTGTAATATTCAATGTTCATCTTCTTTTATAGAGTATATCATCTGGCATACACTCCCACGTCTTTTCGAACACAGTTTCTGGAAAGTTCATTGAAGATGACATGCGAAGAATAATGAATAAGTTCCTCACGTGATAAGCGCTTGTCCAATAACTTGCCTCTGTTATCCCATCAATGTACTCAAGATCATCATCCAACAATCTCATTGAATAGCAAGCATCCTTAAAGGTAACATACATAATATCACCAATGGTTCGTATCATCTCAAAAGATGTTGATTCGTTACTATAAGACAATAAGAGATACAAATAATACTCTTCACTAGCCCCCAATAGAACACTGTATAGTCTTCCCAGAGAAAATCTATTGTACTTTCTCTTTTCCCACTGATATTATTTTCTACCCCAAACATACATCTTTGGAAATTCCAGATAAGTCCGCTTCTTTGCATCCTCATCATCAGTTTTATTTTTATCCATCCACACCAAGAACATTAATTTACTTGAAGATGGTCTTTCGAGTACATAATCAATGTAATCTTCATCTCGAAAAATAACTCTCTGTTGATTAGGAAGATGGAAATCCAATCTCATAACCGCTGGATACCTATAATGTATATCGAACTGAAGAGTTCTCCAAACTGCTTCACACGTAGATATGTATCTACAGTTTACGAAATTTTCCACTTTGCCTTTTGATTTTTATTCACCTTTAGTGGCCCCTTTCTTCTCCACATTAGCTATAACCCATCGACTACTTTATTGATATACTTGAACAAATACTTGATGAATTTATACCTATTGCACCACTCAACATTTATATTACCTTGATACCTTCGCAACAATATTGGACTGTAAAGAACTACAAAACAGTTATCCAAATGAACAATTCCTTTATCAACAGTGACCTCTGTACTTCTTCTTCTATACAGTGGGAAACCTTCGTCATCAACATATGTAAACTCATTATAACTCTTTGGGAAATTCTTTGAGCAAATGTTGTTGACCATGCAAGGAGAATTTATTTTCACCAATCCACAGGGTTAGTGAATCATGTAGTCACTTACCAAATCATACAAAATACATCATCATCTTTATCTAGTATTTCTACAGATATGATACGGTCAACATCCTTCGGATTTGGAATTTTGTTTTCATGGTTTAGAAACAAAAGAATTTGAGCATGTAACAATCCTCTTTTTCTGAAATTCCACTGAGTATAACACTACAGATTGAAAATATTTGAATCAAGTTATATACTAAAATAATTTAATAGAAATATAAAGTAATTTATTCATGAAAGATAAATATTATGGAGCTAAACATTTAATAAATATAAAAGGATAAACTTACATGCATCAATTTTTTCAAATATTTGAAGTTCCTTAAACTCCTTCACAATACGATCAAGTTTCATCTTAAACATTCTGTAGAGAATATATGGCCTATCAACAGATTCAAGACCTTTCTCATTTAAGAATATTGTAATCTGGGGCCATTTTAGATTGCAAGTAATTGTGATAAATAAATCTGGGTAAGAAAAACACTTGCAAAGTGTCATGACATCTTGAAAATTTTGAATCATATACCTAGGTCTGTCTGTGAAGGATGCACACATTATTCTTTTACCCGTAGAAGATGGATCCACATCACCTCTATCAACTGCAGTTTTCATATCATTCACTCTGCTAGACCTCAATTTAACTTGATTAAATTTTATAAATAACAACCTTTCCGACTCAATCATAGTATATGAATCCACCAAAAATTGCTGGAAAAGTCTCTTAGATAGGAATACAGTTTGTTTCATTATTATGCTCGTGTATCCTAAACGAAAAGAATTCTCGCATTGTTAGTCTGAATTTTTTTCTTGTTGTAAAACCAGCATCATTATGAACCACATCAATCCTATAAACATCCTCGTCATACAAGAACAATAAATGATACTGTAATGGAACATAAGATGGATGTAATTCACTTATTCTTTACAATTCACCGCTACGGGTCTTTTAGTATCACATCTCTTTTTTCCATAGCTGCATCATGTCCCCTGGAATAAGAGCTACAACTTCAGAAACAGTAGGAAGGTTATAAACTCTTCCAACTGAACTCCTTCTTTCTAGCAAATTTAATCACAAATTTGGCTCACCTCCAGACATAATACTTTTCCTTGCGAAATTGCATTGCAAATGGATTGAAAGTATCCACCATCCTCTTAAGTTCACCAACAATACTATCATTCAGTTTATCCTTCAATCTCCTCAAGTACAAATAAAATAATTGAATTGATTAAAAAAATTAATTATAATTATTATATTTTATAATTTGTTCAACTAAAATAATACAAAATATAAAATATATAGTAAGAATCAGACTTATCACAATGCGAGAATTTTTTTCCTTTATTGATTCTCTTTTTGTCTAAATATTCTAATTTTTTTTTTTTGTGAATCTATACATCTCAATATATTGTTTATATTTTTCTTTTGTAGGATAAGAATCTATACATCTCAAGGTATTGTAAATTTCATCAATTCATCTTTCGTGTGAATCCGTATATTTTTTTTTTTGCAGGATACAAATCTATAATTGTCAAGGTATTTATATTTTATTTTATGTTTTTGATCATTTAATTGTATTAATTTAATCCGCATCTTTTGCTTAATCTCTTTTACTAATGATTATTTCAATGTATATTATTATAATTCTTTAAATAATAATTTTTATGTTTATTTATATTTCAATAAATAATAATATTTATGTTGATTATAATTTAATTTGAATGTTATAGATACATCAAAATATACCTTTGATATTTTCAATTGATTAACAAATCTATTTTTTTTTAAATCGATAATAATGTAAATTCTTGACTATTTTTTTAATATGATGAAAACTTTCTTAATCATTCTTTATTGATAAAACATAAGCATCGAACCTTGGAGAATAAATTTTAATATGATGAATCATTTCGAAAATAATTTATATTTTTTATATTTTTAATAGTTGAATACTTTCTACTATGTAAAATTCTGATTTTTTTTTTAAATTCGAATATTTATTAAATATGTTAATATTGGTGCTCTTATTTTTTTTAAAGGAAAAAATGACTCTTTTCAAAATATGTGATTTAATATTGTAAGTTTATACATCAATCAATATATAAATTTATCTTAATTATATACTTTATTTATTTATATTAATTTTAAATTTAATTTTATGCTATTATTTTTGTATCATTGAATATAGATTACTTATATTAGGTAAATTTGACTCTTTTATAAAACATGTATTTTAATTAATCTTAATTTATATATTATCTAAATACATCCCATTTTTATGAATATATAAGTATAGACTAATTATATTAGGAAAAGTTGACTACTTTTTTATTATGATTTAAGTCATATATTTTTGAATTACATAAAATATTAGGTAAATTTGACTCTTTATAAAACATGTGTTTTAATCAATCTCAACTTATAATTTGTCTAAATACACTCTATTTTTATGAATAATTAAATATAGATTTCATAGATGTCATAATTTTTTCCTTTCAATTGGATTTCATAGCTTATAAATAATGTTGCATTGTGATATAAAGATATTCGACCTTTTTTTTTAATTAGATGAATGTATATTGTAAGTTGAGAATCTTTGTGAAAATTTTATTATTTTAATATATAAAAAATCACATGACGTAGTATATTGAAATTTAATATTTTGGAATGTAATTTCGAAATTAGGGACTATATCATCATATTATATTAGTCAACTTTTTTCTAATATAATTAATCTTTTATCAATAAATTTAAAATTAATGTAAATAAGTAAAGTATATAATTAGTTTAAATTTATATATTGATTGGTGTATGACTTTATAGTTAAATCACATGTTTTAAAAAGATCAAATTTCCCTAAAAATATTTAAGACATTAAATTATTTTTGAAATTAAAAAACAATTAGAATTGTTACTCAGTTGAATTTATCAAAGACATATTTCGGTTGAATATATAACATTCAAATTCATACACAAAAAAATATTTATTATTAATGAATCATGATCGAATTTTTTAAAAAAAGATATCCACCATCCAAAAATAGTTGAAAAATATTAGTTTGAAGAAAACATTATTTACTTATTTTGTTTTTAAAGATACCACTAACAAAAAAATTAGGATTTAGGAATGTAGGATAATATAAAATTACCTAATAAATTATCTTACTAAATTAGTCAACTTTTCCTAATATATTCAAATTGAAATTTAAAATTGATTAAATAAGTAAAGTTTATAATTATTATAAATTTATATATTGTTCCTAATACAATTATTTCAAATCTAATCTTTTAAAATAATATATAAAATATATCCATCATCCATATTTTTTAAATATCCGAATAATTAATATTTTATAAAAAGTCTAATATATATTCCTAAAATATTTGAATATTCGTATATTTGATATATTCCTAATATTCGTATAATTAATTATTCCAATATATATTCGTATATTTGATATATTCGTATATTTTAAAATATTCGTATAATTAATTAAAATATTTGAATATTTGTATATTTAATTATTCCTAATATATATTCGTATAATTATTACATAAAATATTAGGTATTATTTGAATATTCGTATACTTAATATTTTCGAATTACATAATATATTTCGAAAGATATATTCATCATCATCCAAATTTGAACGATTCTTCATCATTATAGAATTAAATAAAAATAAAAATTATAACTTCTCATAAAGAATATGATTTATAGAATTTTAAATAATACATTGAATAGTAATTAATACATTATAATGTTAAAAAAATCTATTTTTTAACATATAATCAATGATTCTCCATCTTCACAATAAAATTGATCTTCCACTTCGTCTTCATATGAAAAATTGATCATCCACTTCATCTTCATTGTTGATGTTCAATCCTAAATATATTATTAAAAAAATCACACAATAATCATTTTCATACGAATAAAATAAAATTAAATAATAATTAATATAAAAAAACAAAAATCAAATAATTAGTAAATAGAGTAAATACCTTTAGACACGTAGAAATTTGTATTCCTTCAAATCACCAAAAAAAGTGTGTTTAAGGAAATGATCATTGGTAGAAGAGATTAGACAAAATATGAAGATTAAATTCATACACCAAATCTATAAAATAAAATAGAAAACAAAAAATAAATACCTTAAGATGAAGATCCTGCAAAAAAAAAAAAGAAATATTAAGATTGAATATATTTAGATGAACATCCTGCAAGAAAAGAAAAACATGAAGATTTAGATGAAATGAAATATAATATAAACTTCATAGCAAAAATAGGATGTGGAGAAATTATTGTAATAGGATGTGGAGGAAATGTGAAAAAATCAATGGTCAAGATTAGATTAGATATTAAGATTCAATGGCTGAAAATAGTTTTAAAAGTCAATGAATTGGGTGAATGAGAGGAGAATATTTTTAAAATAGAGGCTTGAGAGCTTGCCACATAGGATTCCAAAACTTTGTCTTTATAATATATTAAGATGTAAAATGTCTAGGGAGGAAATTGAATTAAAAAAAAACTAAGATTGACGTCTAAAGATCAATTCTTATTGTTGAATTGTGTATTATAAATACCAACACATTAATTGATAATTCTAACACAAACATCTACACACTATTTTATTTTAATTATGACATCTTTTTTTGTCAAATGTTACATTTAGATCTTAAATGTGTGATTCTATTTTTTGTCAAATGTTACATTATTAAGTAATATTGTGTTATACTAATTTGAGATTAAATGTGTAAATTAGTTAATATTTTTAAAATTTTCTATTTATTCATGCTTATTTGTTGAATTATTGTATCAAAATTAAAAAATATTTTAATATATATATATATATATATATATATATATATATATATATATATATATATATATATATATATATATATGAGATTTTGATAAGGAGCCCACTATTGAAGGAACTAAATTGATGATTTGGCATTACATCACTCTATATATATTTTTATTAATTTATTTTAATTTTAACATAATATCACAGAATTTTTTTAAAAGAATTTACAAATATCGATCACTAGCATAAATGGGAACCAATAAAATTTTCAATCAAATTTATTATCAAAATTGAAAAAAATTGTTTTTCAATCTTTAAAAATAATTTATTATAAATATTAGATTATAAAAAATATTTTAGAATCTTCAGAAATATGGTAAACACCAAATTTTTTTTTTAAACAAATACCTTTTACTTTCCACAACTACTCATTACTTTTCATAAAAAGACAACATGTTGATCCACCATATATTAGTAACCAAATAATTTTTAAACAAAACAACAATTGGAAAACTTACAATAGGGACAAAGGAAATACTTTTTAGTAGAACAATTAATACATTTTAGTGAAAGAGCTAATACCTTTTAAATAGCATTTTAGTAAAAACAAATAATATATTTAAAAAAGGTTAGTTACAAGTAGGTCCATTTTAAACCCCCTATATTTAACTTTAGTGCTACACTTTTAAAAAATGTCATTTTGGTTAAAAAATGTGGGGTCACTAGCCTACTTTTTCAGCTGACAAGCTTTTCACTACCCCCCTACCCGCCCCACCCCCACCCACTTCCTGTGCAAATTTTACTGTGCAAAATTTGAATTTTTCACAAGCAATTTCTGAATTCTTTATATTTTTAAAAATTATAAAATTTATGTTGGTCCCGGTACAAGACTGAGGAATACGTGTATGGGGGGGGGGGGGGGGGGGAATACACGTATACCAATTTTTCAACCTTAAAACTGACTGAGTCCCCTTTGCTCAGAGTGGTAAAGAACTAGAAGCTGATAATATACCTACTGACTACACTTGGTGCGGGTCAGTTGGCTAACTATCAGTTCAAGTTCAGTGCGGAAATGTTTGAGCCCTGAAAGTTAAAAGTCTTGTTTAGTTTGCTTTCTGAAAACCTTGTTTAACTCAATTCTGAATAGTGTTTAGTAGGGCAGTGCTCTTTTGAAGATCAGCCTGATTGATTCAGACCTGATAAACTTTGAATGCAATGAATGAACAAGTAATATGACAAATATGCACAATATCAAAGCAGTAAGAACACAAGGAGTTTAACGTGGTTCAGAGTCTCAAGCTCCTACGTCCACGGCCTGACTTAACAGGAAATCCACTCAAGGGATTCTTGTTTTTAACGTGCCAAGGTGCACCAAGACCAGCTAACCTCACTGATCTATACAAACTCCACTTACTAACACACTAACTGACTTACTCCCAACAAGCCTATCTTAGGGTTTTGGTTTCAGTTTGGATTCCAACTAAGTTGAGATTATCCTTACAAGACGAAGCTATGCTAAGGATTGGATAATCTCTCTAAGCTTAAGATAATTCTATTTAGCTCTTGGAATACAGAATAACTCTCAGTTGCTAAGAAACACTTGGGAAATTTGAATGTTTTCGAGTGCTTCTCTTAAAGACTGAATGCTTTGATTGCTTGAGAGTTTGAGTAATTTCTGGCTTGGAAATTTCCCGTAACCTTGAATGGGTTCAAGGTCTTCTGTATTTATAGGAGATTTAGAAAACTATCCGTTGGAGAGATAGCCTTCTAGTCATCTATGTAGAGTGGCTTCAAACGGACATATCTTCATGCAGCAGCCGCCCTTGCATGGATTTGGTATTTGCATTAAATGCACATTAAATGCTTGCCCGTTGAATATGCAGTCCGAATTCAGTCTTCATGTCAGGTTCCGTACGTGCGTGTCCTCCTCGGATTGGTCCACATCATCAGGTTGGTGAGAATGTCAGAACTTATTCCTGAGCTTCAGGCTTGTCTTATTAAGTTCATTTTGTCTTGAGCTCACCGGTCTTGTCCCGACGCTGAAATTCCTTTTGTATTGCTTGGCTCTACTCCAAGTCTTCCCATTAACTCAGTGACATCCTGTTCCCTTCAGGACTGAGTTAGTAGTGACCTCAGGGTCATACTCTTCATCACTGACACTTACTCAGCCAGCTTAGAGGACTGCCATAAGTTCAGGATGGTGCTCTTTGTCTTCAGGCTCTGAGTCTTGATTGTCTCCAGTGAGTTCTCCTCTCACTGAGTACCTGTAAAGTGTAAAATGACTAAGTACTAACCAAGACTAGCCTGACAAAGACAGATTAAGGCAAACATCTTTTCAGGGGCTTTGGGATCTTAATCAAAACTGACAATGTCCCAACAATTTCCCCCTTTTTGATGATGCCAAAACACTGAAAAGATCCTCAAAACACTTAGAGGAAACAAGATAAACCTATCTATAAGATAAGACAGTGTTAGAGCAATTCTTGATAAAGTACAGAATTTAAACAATAAGCCAAAAAGACAATGAGTTTTTGTCTGTGGGCAAAAGTAATAGATTTCATTGATTGATGTGGAAATGATTACAATGAATCTAATCTATTACAAAGAAGCCTGTGAACACCTAGACTAATCTCATTTCAGGCTTGAGTCCATATCCTGCATAAACTCTTGCCTTCAGCTCGTCAAGCCTTCCAGGTTGGTTCACGTACCCTTCAGCTCTGGCTATCTTCAAGACTTCCATCATTATGGCCTTTGTATCATGCTTTCGAGTTCCAGGAACCAAGGGAGGAGCTCGAATGGTGAACTCAGGAGCCTTCACTTGAACTTGAGCTGCCTCAGCCTCCTCCAAGATCTTCTGGAATAGCTCAGGATGATTGTCCATCATGTAGTCAGTGAAGTGGGCATCGATATCGTCAGTGTCGCCCCACTTCTTCACAACAAACCATAGCCTGACAAATTCATCCCTTGCATCAGTCCAAAACTCCTTCAATGTTTCTGAGACGAACTCATCAACAAAAGCTTCCCTTGCTCCTGATTCTGGCCTACTGACTTGAAGAATTGTTGATTTCCTAACTGTTGGCTTCTTCCTGTACTTCCTTGGCTCAGGCTTCGCCTTCTTCCTCCTTAGCAAGCTGATCACTGCATCATCTAGTTCTCGTTGTTGAAGCTCATTGATGTCAGTCAGCTTCTCAACCTTCTTCTCCAAGATGCGCATCTTCTCCTTCTGAGCGATTTCAGCTCTGCGCATAGCCTCAGATTTTTCAGATTGATCTCCCCACGCTTCAGCACATAGCTCCGCAACCAACTCACCTGAATAAGTGATTGGATTCTTCCTTGAGCTCATGGGAGACGATCTCTGAATTGGCTCAGGTTGTTGCTTGGAAGGTTCATTAGCCTTTGCCTTTGTTGCCTCCTCCCTCAGCTTGGCAACAATTTGTTCTCCTTCCTTCTCCACCGCCGCTAACCTAGCTGACTTCCTCACCCTTAGAATGTTTCCTTCAGGATTGGCTTCAGGATCAGCTAGAGCGGTCTCTCCTTGGTTAACTGCCTCAGATGCCTCAGGGCGGGATCTTTTCTTCTTCTTTTCCCCCTTTTTGGCATCATCATTGGCCTCAGATGGGAATGCGTCAGATCCGCTGTTGATTACGAAGGAGGCTAGGGAATGGACATCGTTAATTCCCTCCTTCAATAATTCAACTCCCATTGAAATTCCAGTCCCTGCAAAAGAAACGGAACTGATGGCAGCATTGACTTTCTTCTCAAAGACCTCCATAGAGAGTTGGAGACTTTGTTCAGCCTTGGTGATCCTTTCCTCCACCTTCAAGGACTCACCGCTGACTCTGCTGGCCTCAGTTAGTATCTTTGCAGACTCCTCAGTGGCCTTTGTCAAAACGTCCGCCACTGACTGAGAAGTGCGATCCAGCTTCCCTGACTCCAGCTCCAATTTGGACGCTGAGTCCTTCAAGGCCTGAGTGACAACGGCTCCAGTCTGAGCTGCAAGCCTGTCCACTGCCTGATTCATCTTTTCGTCCCTGATCGCATCCCTCTCTTCAAGCTTTCTGAGAGTGTTCCTAAGCATCTGCTTGGTGCGCTTCCTCTCATTCCTCACTGACTTGGCCGTGTCAGTCATCGTTTTCTTTAACAAGATCAGCTCCCTGTTAGCAAGGGTGTTGTAAGCTGACTTTGTCCACCTGATGTGCTTCGCCAGGGCCTTGGAGTGTTCTTCCTTCTCAGCTCGTAGCTTCATCACTTCCTCCTGAAGTTCAGCTAGATTTTCTGTGGTTTTCTCCTGTTTGACCTCCACTATGCTGGTGAATTCAGCACGTCCGACCCCGGTTATGATCACATCCTCATCATCAACGGCCGCCTCAGTGATTGGCTGCTTTCCCTTGTCAGCCCCTGTGTCATCAGTCCCTTCTTCAAGGTGCACTGAAGGCAGTTGTGAAGTAGTCATAGCCGCCTCCTCAGGCTCAGCTAAGCTAACTTGAACCTTGGGAGCAAGTCCCTCGGAACTGAGAGTCTCCTTGAATGCCTCAACATCTTCCTCTCGTGTCTCAGGGCAGGGAATCCCTTCATTGACAGATGTCTCATTGGCAGCTGAGATGTTCACAACATCCTCAGCCACTGGTCCACCCTTGGCACCAGTGTTCTTATCACCTTCCCCCTGAGCCTGAGGCTCAGAGTTCATCTCATCAACTTCTCTCGCAGTCTCCTCCACTGCCTTCTCCACAGCTCCACTTTGAGCTTCATCATCCTCCTCATCACCATCCTTCTCGTCATCAGAAAGGAGGTCAGCCTTGCTCTTGGACATCATTTCACTCACTAGCTGCTTCAGGTTGTCAAAGTTCAAGAGTTGAAGCCAGCTAGTCAGTCCAAAGAAGGAGCAAATCTTGGCCTCTTCCATCTCCCAATGCTCCCAGCCACGAGCATCTACTAGCATATGTTGCTCCTGCATGTTTGATTGTTTGAAGTCCAACCAAACCTTGAGCTCAATCACATATGCCAGCAACTCAGTATACTTGTATAGCCCAGGCCAGCACTTCCCTGCCCATTCCGTGGCGTTCCCCCTGAGCGTGTTCTCCAGTATCCCTCCTGCCATGTGCTCATCCAACTCCTCCTCCTCTATTTCAAGGAACTCATCCTCTTCAGCTGAAATAGATTTGGGACAGTCTTTAGGATTGGGGTATGAGGGAAAATCTGAGGGGTTTGGAAGATTTGGCTCGGCTAACTGGTCAGGCTCATTTGTAGGTGAAGTGGAGGGCGCTGACTCAGTAGGCTGATCTGGCTGTGAAGGTTGGGGGGTTTGGGGAGTTTGAGGTGTGGGGTCAGGGATGGAAAGTGTTTGGGTTTCAGGATGTGGGGGTGTTTGAGTGGGTGCTGTCTCAGGCTGCAACGACTCAGCCGTCTCGACAGTCTTTCTCACTTCCTCCAAGTCAGAGGCTCCAGGAGAGCTTGACTTCTCCCTCTCACTCAGCTCAGGAAGCTTCTTAGCAGGGGACTTCTTTATTCCCTTCCTAAGTCTCTTCAGGGGCCTCTCTCCCTGAGCACCCTCCTTTCTGACGTCATCGTCAGTTCCCTCAGCCTCAGATCCGGCCTTCTTGGGATCAGACTCAGTCCCAGATTTCGTGCTCTTCCCTGACAGCACGATCTTCACCCTCTTCCTCTTCTCAGCCGCGTCCACCTCAGGCTGCTCCACCTCCTCAGCTGCAATCTCCTCACCCTCCTTACTCCTCTTAAAGAGCTCATCCACCTGTTCAATGAGGCTGGTTGCCACTCTCTTGGCCTTACCAACTGGCTTTTTGGCCTGACCCTTTGCTTTCGCATTGGGATCAGTCAGCCCTAGCACTGAATAGGTATCACTCAGTGAGGAAAACATTACCTTCTTTGAGGAGAGACTGTCCTCAAAGTCGAAGGTATACCCATGGCAAGCATGAGCAATCAGGATGGACATCCTCGTACCGAATGGCAAGATGGCACTGACGGAAATGTGCTTCTTCTCCTCGTCTCGCCTGAGCTTGTCCAATCCTGCCTGATGGAGTTGATCGAGGAAGAATTGCTCCCAGTTCGCTTCCACTCCATCAGCAATTGCCCCCATGAGCCTCAGCTTGGGCAGACTCAACTGCTCGTGAGAGCCAGTTGCACCCATCACTAACTTGGACACCAAGTCCACCAGCGCTCTGTACTCAGGCTTCAGAGTGTTCTTGTTCTGACGGGCCCTGAACTCCGATGACCCTGACTTAGTCCATTTCCCAAGGAATTCTCCCTCCAAGTTCTCCTTGTAAGTTTTGGGGTTGATGCCTGAGAATGGCAGCTTGAAGACTTCCCTCACCGCCTGCCTGATATTGATCGTGACCACCTCTGTGTCGTAAAGAGGTTCACCGTTGCCGTCCTTTTCTCCCGTCGGCTTCAACGCAGTCACTTTCCTGAAAACCTCCCCCTTCCGCAAGAACATATTCAAATATGCTTCCACTACTGTTCTTGGGAGCACGGAAATGGGGCGGGTGGTGAAGTATGTTTCCAACCCGGCATCGGAAATCCATTTAAACACGGGTTTGATTTCCTCAACCGTTAGACAGATACCTTCCATGGAGATGACTTGCTCCATGTGTACCAACTTCTTCTCAACAATGTCGACGATCTTGTCGGTTGTCCAGTTGGAATTAAGGAATGCCATTGTTTTTGAAAGAAAGGTTTTTGAAATTTCTGTGTAGAGCAAGAGAAAACTCAGTGTGCAGATTGTGCGTTGTGTTTGCGTAAAAACCTCAAATTGCACTCTTGATTGATAAGACTAAGTCAGTTGCTCAAACGTGGGGTTGAGATTGATCCCTGAATTCGAAAGGTTTTGAAATGAGAGGCCAGGATTAATCTCAGTTTTAATTAAACCCCATGTCAGTCATATTCCATATAAAACGGACACGTATATGAAAAAGCAACTGTAGCATTAAATGCTCCGTGCGCGTGGGTTTAAATATGAAAAGGCGCGCTTTTAATGAAAACGGAATGCATTTAATAAAGATTTTCAGGACGAAAGACTCAGGGAGACGCTTGAGATTCACAAGAGTCAGGTTAGAACTCATACCTGTCAGGGAGACATTGTAGCACCCTGATACCTCGCTGAGTTGAGTCTGGCCTGAGTTCCCCCTAGAACCCTACACTGACTGCTCTCCCGGATCTAAGAGTCCCAACTCCACTGACAGTTCCATAAACCTTGCTTCAGCCAAAGGCTTAGTCAAGATGTCAGCTCTTTGCCTGTCAGTGTGAATCTTCTCCATCCTAATATCTTTCTTTTCCACATGATCTCGAATGAAGTGGTGTCTAATATCCACATGCTTACACCTTGTGTGAAGCACTGGGTTCTGAGTAATTGCTATTGCACTATTGTTGTCACAATAGATTGGAACCTGATTAGCAAATACTTGGTAGTCCCTCAACTGTTGCCTCAACCATAAGATCTGAGCACAACAACTACCTGCAGCCATATACTCAGCCTCAGTTGTGGATGTAGCCACTGAATTCTGCTTCTTACTAAACCACGAGATCAACTTACTTCCCAAAAACTGACATGTCCCTGAGGTTGATTTCCTATCAATCCTACAACCTCCATAATCTGCATCTGAATAACCTGTCAGTTCTAAGTTGTCATCTGAAGGATACCATAGTCCCATATTGACTGTCCGTTTCAAATACTTAAGTATCCTCTTAGCAGCCTCCAAATGACTTCTCTTGGGATCAGACTGATACCTAGCACACACACCAACTGCAAACGTAATGTCAGGCCTACTTGCAATCAGGTACAATAAAGAACCTATCAGCCCACGATACTCAGTCTGATTTACTGAAGTCCCTTCAGTGTCAGGATCCATCTTCCAATTTGTGTTCATTGGGATCCTGGCAGGATTGCTGTTCTGAACACCAAACTTATGAATCAAGTCTCTTGTATACTTGGCCTGATTAATGAATATACCTTGATCAGTCTGTTTGACCTGCAATCCTAAGAAGAAATTCATCTCTCCCATCATTGACATTTCAAACTTACCAGTCATCAACTTAGAGAATTTCTCACAGAGCTGATGATTTGGTGATCCAAAGATTATGTCATCCACATAAATCTGGACCAAGAGAATGTCATCACCTTCAGTGATCCTGAACAATGTCCTATCCACTGTTCCCTTCTTGAACCCATGATCAGTCAGGAATTGAGAGAGGGTATCATACCAAGCTCTTGGTGCTTGCTTAAGTCCATAGAGTGCTTTCTTTAAATGGTATACTCTATCTCCAACCTCAAACCCGGGAGGTTGTTCAACATATACCTCTTCATTGAGTACACCATTCAGGAAGGCACTCTTGACATCCATTTGATACACCTTGAACTTCTTATATGTTGCATATGCAAGGAACAACCTGATAGCTTCCAACCTGGCCACTGGAGCAAAAGTCTCATCATAGTCTATTCCTTCAGACTGACAATACCCTTTTGCAACCAGTCTAGCCTTGTTCCTTACTACAACCCCATTCTCATCCTTCTTGTTCTTGAAGACCCACTTGGTACCAATCACACCTTGATGCCTAGGTCTATCTACCAGTTCCCAAACCTGATTCCTTGTGAACTGATTCAACTCCTCTTGCATGGCAATGATCCAGTTCGAGTCAGTGAGAGCTTCTTCAATGTTCTGAGGCTCTTGCTCAGAGAGAAAGCAACAGAACAATGCACTCTCACCATGGAACCGTCTGGTCCTGACTCCCTCAGTTGGATCACCAATGATTTGATCAATGGGATGATCTTCTAACCATGTTCTTTTGCCAGGAGTTGTTCCTGAAGTACCTGCAATGTTAGTGTCTACAGGCTCATAAAATTCAGGAAATTGAACAGAAGGGGATGATCCTGAGTCTATACCAAAGGGATTAACAAGTTCAATGTCAGGGACATTGATTCCCCCTTGATGAGGTGACTCGGGAACCGTCTCAGCTGCAACAACATCTTCATAGACGGTGCTTACCTCAGGTTGAGCCTGTTCCTCAGTCTGAGGCTCAACAACCCCTGATGTGCTAGGCTTAGGAGTGGCACCTGATTCATCATCCTGATCATCATCATCATCCCATCTAGGAATTGGCACAGTCTTGATCTTGGGATCAGGTTGATTCTTCAAGCTCAGCCTTGTCACCCTCCTTGTGACCTCCTCAGTGTCAGGATTCAACACCTTTGCCCTAGACTCATTAGCAGATTCATCAAAGACAACATGAGGTGATTCTTCCACAACAAGGGTCCTACAATTGTAAACCCTGAAGGCTTTACTAACTTCAGAATATCCTAAGAATATTCCTTCATCAGATTTGCTATCAAAGGCTTTCAACTGGGTCTTCCCATTGTTGAGGATGAAGCACTTACAACCAAATATATGAAAATAAGAAATACGAGGTTTTCTCTTATTCCATGTCTCATATGGGGTCTGAGCATGTTGTTTGTTCAGCATGGATCTGTTCTGAGTGTAGCATGCAGTGTTGATTGCCTCAGCCCAGAATTTCTTGGGCAATCCTGACTCAGCCAGCATGGTCCTTGCAGCTTCCTTCAGTGTCCTGTTCCTCCTTTCAGTGACACCATTCTGTTGAGGGGTTCTAGCTGCAGAAGTCTCATGAGCTATACCAAGTTCATTACAGAAGTCAGAAATATATGAATTTATAAATTCAGTGCCCTTGTCAGATCTGATCTTAGTAATGGACTGATTCTTCTCATTGCTGAGTTTCCTTCTTATTCAACAAGAAAATAACCCAAGTATATCTAGAATAATCATCAATAACCACAAGGGTATATTTTCTACCATTCATACTCACAGGTGTTATGGGACCAAATAGATCCATGTGCAAGAGCTGAAGTATCCTGTCAGTGGAGTAGGAAGCCTTCTCTTTGAATGACGCTCTGACCTGCTTCCCTTCCTGACAAGCTTTGCACACGTGATCTTTGCTAAAAACTTCATTAGGTAGACCATCAACAAGTGACTGTCTAGAAATTTTGTTAAGAATCTTGAAGTTCAGGTGGCTTAATCTTTTATGCCATAACCAACTGAGCTCTAGAGAGCTTTTAACAACAAGACAGGTATTAGGAATAGTGCTGCTCCAATCAGTGAGATAAACGTTACCTTTCCTTATACCTGATAGAAGCACTTGTGTTGATTTGTCCTTGACTGAACATGTATTCGATGAGAACTCAACACTGAACCCTTTGTCACAGAATTGACTTACTGACAGCAGGTTATGCTTCAGTCCTTCCACAAGGGACACATTTTCCACTCTGACTGTACCTATAATTAGAACACCAAAACCTTTAGTAACACCTTTTGAGTTATCACCAAAGGTTACCTGTGGACCATCTTTAGCTTGATACTCTTGGAGAAGACTCTTCAATCCAGTCATGTGCCTCGAGCAACCACTGTCTAGGTACCAAACAACTTTGATTGAGTCTCCTCTCCTCTTGTTGTGATCCACAGCCGCCTGCAAGCAAATCAGGCTTTAGGTACCCATCGGGTGTTGGGTCCTATTGTGTCAGCTGTACCCTTCGGGATCCAGACTTGCTTCACAACCCTGATTGCCTCAGAGTGGTGAATCTGTCTCCCTGAAACATCGACATACACAACTTTCTTCTTCTTTGCCTTAGAGGAAGATGGTGTATGAGTGTTAGACTTAGGCTTCGCAGGAGCCTGAGTGGGTGCCTTTTGGGCTGGCTTCCTGTTCTTCCTAGGTCTGGGTGCAGTAGGTCTTGGGCCTTGTTCTTGATAAGGACCCTGATTTCTATTCCCCCTAGGCAAGTGAGGGAATTGAAAACAGTTAAAGGCCTCAGGATGCCAAAACCACGGGGGTGTCATCATGTTTGGCCTTCCCTGTTGGTATTGCCAAGCATGATGGTACCCTCGCTGACCAGTCTGAGGGCTCTTAGCCCGAGTCTTCCTCTGCTTTCGCTGAGGTTTTCCTTGGCCTGAGTTCTCAGGGGCTTCCTTAGATTGCTTCGCCTTTCCCTTGGGTTTTGGCTTAGCTACCTTAGGAGCAACCCTGACCGTGTCAACGGTTTCTTTGCCCTTATCAGTTTGACGGGCCTGGAGCACAACCTTAGGTGCACTCTGGCCTGTCTGAACAAATACCCTCTCAGTGTTGCTCCCTGAAGCAACATGAGACTGACCTTGTGAGGATTTCTCATGAACATATCCAAGTCCCTTTTTCTTGTTCCCAAGTATCTGGTTGCTATTTATTTCCTCTCTAGCCACTGAGGATTTATTCATTGCTGCAACCTTTTTCTTGAGAGAGTCCTCACTCTTTTTCAGGATTTCATGTCTGGTAAAGAGGTCATCAAACTTACTCTTAAGTACTTTTAGTTCTTCCTTCCTGACCAGCTCTCCCTCAGCCAATTCCTTCAGAATCTTCTCTCTTGGGAGACGCTCAGAATTGATCATATCAATCTCTTGAGTTAGTCTCACAATCTGAGCTGATTCTTTAAGATCAGACTGAGTGAGTTGTTCATTCAGGTTTTGAACTTCAGTACTCAATTTCTTGTTCTCCTCTACCAAGAAGACATTAGTTTCCTGCAGTCTGGAGAAATCAACCATCAATTGATCAAGACAGATCTGAAGGTTCATTTCTCTAACTGACTCTGAGCTAAGCTCAGGATTTTGACCAGTGTAAGAAGCACAAACAGAATTTGATGTTACCTCAGGCTCATCCCTAGCCATTAGGCAGACATCATCGTACTCGTCATTTGAGAAGAGTTCAGGAGACCTTTCAGTGGGACCGTCAGAGTCTGTTACATCCTCAGCAACCATTGCTCTCCGATCAGCAGATCTTAGATCCCTCGTGGCTCTCCTTTCCTCTCTCTCCCTTGCACTCAGCTCCGGGCAGTCGTACTGATAGTGACCAATCTTGTTACAGTTGTAACATGCTACCTGCTCACTTACTCTTTCTTTCCTTGGTTCAGGGTTCCTCCTTGAGTCAGGTTCCCTGATTCTTGGTGAGCTTTCAGCCTTGGTTGGATATCTATCATCGCGAGTACGTCTCTGTTCGTCTCTTCTTTCAGGCTTTGGTTCTGAATATCTCCTTTCATCACCACGTTCTCTCCTCTGGTCAGTGTTCCTTCGCTCCTCATATCTCCTCGAGCTTTGGAGGGTTCCTTCAGGTTTCCTGTCACGTGAGTCTTGATAAAACTTTTTATAACGACCAAACCTGGAATTGAGCTTGTCAAATCGTCTGGCCATCAGGCTGTACTCCTCAGCGAGTTCTTCCCTGCTCATCTCCATCAGTGACTTTGATGAAGAATTTGATGAGGGCTCAACAGGTTCAGATCTGGCCTTGAACGCCACACTTTTCTCAGGAGTTTTCTCCTTCACTTCCTCTTCTGACTGAACTTTCTTCTTTCTTTTGTTAAGATCAAATTCAAGCGCTTTGAGCTCTGAAAAAAGTAAAGCAGAAGTTATGTTACTCATATCCTGAGTGTTCTTAAGCATAATTACACTGTTGTCCCATCTCTCAGGAAGGACATTCAGGATCTTTGAAGCAACATCTCTTCTTGGGACATCCTTGTCCAACATCACCAACTCATTCATCAACTTGATGAATCTAGACTCCATTTGATCTATGCTCTCGTCAGGCAGCATCTCGAACGCTTCGAATTTCTGAATGACAATATTTCTCTTGTTCTCCTTTATCTTTTCTGACCCCTCGCACATCCTGGTCAGCTCATCCCAAACCTCCTTTGCCGTCTTTAGGTTCATCAGCCTGGCTGACTCCTCGAAAGGCACCGTGTGCAAGATGATGTTTCTGGCGACGTTGTCAAGCCCCACCATCTTGATTTCATCGTTGGTCATGTCTTTCCTCTCTTTAGGAACCTGCACGCCAATCGCAAGGTCATCATATCCCAGTCCTCTGACGTTAGGAATAGTGATCTTGATCGGTCCTTCCCTGAGTACACGCGGCATCTGGTCATGGATGGCATCTAGATGTGCCTCTAATCTGAACTTCCAATAGACAAAGTTAGACACAGAGAATTCAGGTAGCGAAGCTTCAAGTCTCCTCGAAGTCATGATGATGCAAGTTTTATGAAAAGCAAACTCAGATCTGTTCAGTGACCACCAACAATTTCTCCTCTGAAACTATTAGTATTCAAAGTCAGTGGTCTTTCGAACCACTACTCTGATACCACTTATTGGTCCCGGTACAAGACTGAGGAATACGTGTATGGGGGGGGGGGAATACACGTATACCAATTTTTCAACCTTAAAACTGACTGAGTCCCCTTTGCTCAGAGTGGTAAAGAACTAGAAGCTGATAATATACCTACTGACTACACTTGGTGCGGGTCAGTTGGCTAACTATCAGTTCAAGTTCAGTGCGGAAATGTTTAAGCCCTGAAAGTTAAAAGTCTTGTTTAGTTTGCTTTCTGAAAACCTTGTTTAACTCAATTCTGAATAGTGTTTAGTAGGGCAGTGCTCTTTTGAAGATCAGCCTGATTGATTCAGACCTGATAAACTTTGAATGCAATGAATGAACAAGTAATATGACAAATATGCACAATATCAAAGCAGTAAGAACACAAGGAGTTTAACGTGGTTCAGAGTCTCAAGCTCCTACGTCCACGGCCTGACTTAACAGGAAATCCACTCAAGGGATTCTTGTTTTTAACGTGCCAAGGTGCACCAAGACCAGCTAACCTCACTGATCTATACAAACTCCACTTACTAACACACTAACTGACTTACTCCCAACAAGCCTATCTTAGGGTTTTGGTTTCAGTTTGGATTCCAACTAAGTTGAGATTATCCTTACAAGACGAAGCTATGCTAAGGATTGGATAATCTCTCTAAGCTTAAGATAATTCTATTTAGCTCTTGGAATACAGAATAACTCTCAGTTGCTAAGAAACACTTGGGAAATTTGAATGTTTTCGAGTGCTTCTCTTAAAGACTGAATGCTTTGATTGCTTGAGAGTTTGAGTAATTTCTGGCTTGGAAATTTCCCGTAACCTTGAATGGGTTCAAGGTCTTCTGTATTTATAGGAGATTTAGAAAACTATCCGTTGGAGAGATAGCCTTCTAGTCATCTATGTAGAGTGGCTTCAAACGGACATATCTTCATGCAGCAGCCGCCCTTGCATGGATTTGGTATTTGCATTAAATGCACATTAAATGCTTGCCCGTTGAATATGCAGTCCGAATTCAGTCTTCATGTCAGGTTCCGTACGTGCGTGTCCTCCTCGGATTGGTCCACGTCATCAGGTTGGTGAGAATGTCCGAACTTATTCCTGAGCTTCAGGCTTGTCTTATTAAGTTCATTTTGTCTTGAGCTCACCGGTCTTGTCCTGACGCTGAAATTCCTTTTGCATTGCTTGGCTCTACTCCAAGTCTTCCCATTAACTCAGTGACATCCTGTTCCCTTCAGGACTGAGTTAGTAGTGACCTCAGTGTCATACTCTTCATCACTGACACTTACTCAGCCAGCTTAGAGGACTGCCATAAGTTCAGGATGGTGCTCTTTGTCTTCAGGCTCTGAGTCTTGATTGTCTCCAGTGAGTTCTCCTCTCACTGAGTACCTGTAAAGTGTAAAATGACTAAGTACTAACCAAGACTAGCCTGACAAAGACAGATTAAGGCAAACATCTTTTCAGGGGCTTTGGGATCTTAATCAAAACTGACAATGTCCCAACAATTTATATTAACAATTATTAAGTCTATTTTTTTTTATTAAAATGCATCTTTTTTGCATACACATAATTTTTTTTTAAATATAATTGGTTTAAAATATTTAAATTTCTAAATTTTCATATTTAAAATTTAAATTTTACAAATTCAAACCACTACTAAAAAAATTTGCATAAAAACTCTGCAAAAAATAAAGACAAATTTACACATATATATATATATATATATATATATATATATATATATATATTCATCTTAAAGAAATCTTGTCCAAATTTTGTACACTCATTCATCTTTAAATCTTATCTTCAAAAATTTCCCCTCATCTCAAAATCTTCATTAAAATTAAAATACAAACACCTGCACAAATTTTTTGCACAATCACAAACAACAATTTTTCCATCAAGAATTATAGACACAAAATCAAATTCTATATTAAACCAGTTGCACAATAATTTTGCGAAACCATAAAACAACAATATTCCTTACAAGATTTACATACACAAAGTCAAGTTCAGTATTAAACCAGGTACATGATTAAGCGTGAAATTATTATGATTTTTAGCTCGTTTTGCCCTTGTTTTGAGTGAATTCGATGAGTATTTAGAGTCAATTGAGTACTATTTTCATAAACTGATGAATTTACCTCTTTGATGCTCATAGATGGATAGTGGGTGAAAAATGGAGTTCGTAGGACTTTGAATCGACTCAAACGGATGCCCGGATGAGAAGATATTGAAGAAATACAAAAAATATTAGTTCGTGCAAAGAAAAGTATCACTTGGCTCAAAAGTGGAGTTGCTCGAGCACCACCGCTCAAGCAAGAGAGGGTCGAGTGCATTGTTGGCTCTGGAAGAGGAGGCGCTCGACCAGGCTGAGATCGAGCGCCACTGCTCGACTAGGCTGAGGTCGAGCGCCACCGCTCGACCACATGAAGCATTCAACCACTATCACTCGAGCACACCCATTCGACCCTTGGAGTCATTCGACCAGTAGGGGTCGAGCACCCCCGCTCGACCAATAAAGGGTCGAACGCCCTAAACACTCTGGAAAGAGGCCCATTCGACCACAAGGGGGGTCGAGCGCTAGCGCTCGACCAAGCCCCAAAGATGCATGATTTCGGCCTTTTTCACCCGTTTTCGGCCCGTTGCTTATAAATACCCAATCCCAAGCTCCTTTTTGGATACCCTTTGATCCCGATTCATATTTTTGCATACTTAGAGCTTGGTAGAGAGATTTTGGAGAGTCTGACACTTGTAAACGAGGTTTTGATTTACAAATTCTTAATTTAGATACTTCTTTTGAATCTTTTCGTTTAATCCTTTCGTTCTTAAACCTTTGAGACTTCTAAACCCTACTTTACCAGATTTATTGAGATTTTTGAGATATTCTTGTGTTTATGCTTTCCAACTCTTTTGATTATTCAATTATGCAAATGTTCATCGTTCTTGTGATTATTTTTGTTACTTCAATTACCATGTTAGGCTAGAACCCTTGCATGTTTGGGGTAGAATGAACTCGTAGAAGTAGGATGTTGGTACATAATTAGGATAGTTCGTGATGTTTAGTGCTAGTTCTCTTAATTAATTGAATTCTTAAAATAAACCCTAAAATTATCTTGGAAGTGAGTACGAAAATTATTAGAGAGAGGACGATCTTATCACTCTTTGATAACGAGTAGGCTTAAGGATAGGGTTATAGAAGGGGTTTATAATCTACCGGTTTATCTAGGGAGGACGACCGCATCACCTTGGGTAAATAAGGGTCTCATTAATTAAGCATAGTCCATATAACTTGTTTAGTGGGTTGTGAAGTAGGTTGATATGATGAAGTATTAGGGGTAATTCTTGAGCTTTTAGTCTTTCAATCTGGTGCTAGATTAGGGAAGTTGATTGCCTAGTTTTAGTACACTTAGGATTAATACTTGCACATCACGGTTATTTTAGTTATCGTACTAGCTCCGTTAGTATACGTAGGGATTCATATCTTGAGCATCACCATCTCGTATTTGGTTAAATCCTAGATTATTCGTTTAATTTTACTACTTGCATTAATAGTGGTAGAATTTAGAGTAGTTTAATACAATCATTAAATCCAAAACATACACTCATATTAACTACGACGCATAGATCTCCAGGGCTCTATTCACATACATACCTTCCCTTGGGTACGATATACTTGATCCCTATACTTGCCAATACTACTGTGATCCCATACTCTTGTGGGGTAAGTACTAGTTGAAGCTAGTATTTTGCGTTCAAGTCAATGGCACCGTTGCTGGGGATGGCGATGTATGTCCATTGAGTAGGACTTGGAGATAGTTTAGTAGTTAGTAGTGAGTGCTTTTACTTTTCTATTTTATTAGTAGACATCAGGCAATTGCATTTTGATATTTGATTAGGCGTGAAATTGTTATATTTTGGTGCCCGATTTGCCCATGTTTTGAGTGTTTTTTATGAGTATTTGGAGTTATTTGAGTATCATTTTTATAAACTAATGAATCTGTCTCTTTTATGCTCATATATGGGTAGAGGACTAAAATAAGAGTTCGTAGGACTTTGAATCGGCCAAAATGGACTCCCGGTTGAGAAGTTATGAAGGTTTTACGAATATGTGTACAACCAGCGGTCGAGCGCCACCGCTCGACCGGAAGAACCACTCGACCACCTAGCGCTCGAGCTGCACCAGCACTCGAGCGTTTTTGCATGTTTTTGGCCCAAAATCGCCCAAATTCATCCTAAAGCCTATATATACCCCTTCCAAGCATATTTTCACATATCAAGATATATCTACACATATTTACACTAGTTTTTCGAAGGAGAAAGCTTGGGAAAGAGATTAGAAGAGTTTTATACTTTGTAATCGAGGTTTTAGCTTACGAATTCATAGTTTAATTATTTCTTTCGAACTTCTTAGATTAATTATTTCTTTCTTTGTTCTTGGTGATTAAAAACCCTAGTTTTTCAGATTATATAAGATTATTTTTAGACTTTAATTTATTCTTTGTTTATGTTCTTAGATTTAATTATCAATTCAAGTATGCTTATGTTTCTTATCATCATTATTGCTTTTGTTCTTTCAATTACCATGTTAGGCTAGAACCCTTGCATGCTTAGGATAGGATGAACTTGTAGAAGTAGGATGTTGGTTCTTAATTATGATAACTCGTGATGCTTATTTTTAATTCTCTTAATTAATTGAATTCTTAAAATAAACCCTAGAATTATCTTGGAATTGAGTACAAAAATTGTTCGAGAGAAGACGACCGTATCACTCTTTAATAACGAATAGGCTTAAAGAGAGGGTTTTAGAAGGGATTTATAATCTACCGGTTTATCTAGGGAGGACGACCGTATCACCTTAGGTAAATATGGGTCTCAATAATTAAGCACGATCCATATAACTTGTTTGGTGGATTAGTGAAGTAGGTTGATTTGACGAAGTATTAGGGGCAATTCTTGAGCTTTTAGTCTTTAAATCTAGTGCTAGATTAGGGAAGTTGATTGCCTAGTTTTAGTGCACTTAGGATTAATACTTGCACATCATAATTATTTTAGTTACCGTACCAACTCCGTTAGTATACGTAGGGATTTCTATCCTGAGCATCACCCTTTTATATTTGAGACAAAACCCTTAGATAATTAATTCATTTATTTCTTTTGCATTAGTAGAGTAAAATAGTTTAGATTTAATAATTTTCAATCCCCAAAGAGTGATAAGGTCGTCCTCTCTCTAACAATTTTCGTACAAAATTCAAAGGTGAATCTGGAATTTATTTTAAGTGTTCATTAATTAAGAGAATTAAAACTAAACATCACATGTTACCCTAATTATGTACCCACATCCTACTTCTACGAGTTCATCCTACCCTAAGCATACAAGGGTTTTAGCCGGACATGGTTTTAATGATAAGAAAAATAATTAAACCAGCAACGAACGAAAACATAATTAATTGAAGTGAAAAACTAAAAAACATAAACTAGGGTTTTGAAAGAAAGAAATTTAATCTAAGAAAGAATATTAATTAAAGATAGAATCAAAAGTCTCACGTAACACGTGTTGCCAAACGAAAGAAAAAAATTCAAAATCTAAGTCTAAACAATGAATTCATAACGTAGAAACCTCGATTACACGTGAAATAAGCTTGCTCGACTCTCGGGGCTCTTCTCTTTCTAAAAACTAACTCTAAGTGTGAAGTGGTACTAAAAAACGTGTTCGGAATGAGTATATATATGCATCAGGTCGATTCGGGAACTCATGGGCCGAAAAAATGGGTCGGAAGGTCAAAGACCCAGGGCGCTCGAGCAGGTCACGCTCGAGCGGTGGCGCTCGACCTCAACAGCTCGAATGAAGCAAGGGCTCAAGCGGGGGCGCTCGAGTAACAACATGCTCGAATGAAACACGGGCTCGAGCGGCCAAAATGTTATGTAAGTTTGGGCATTCGAGCCCTGCACTTGCTCGAGCGGTGGCGCTCGAGTAGCTGCGCTCAAGTGGCTCTCTTCTTCGAATAAAATGACACTTTTCTTCTCTCGAACTAATACCATTCGTATTTCTTCGATATCTTCTCATCCGGACATCCGTTCGAGTCGATTCAAAGTCCTACGAACTCCTCCTTTCGCCCTCTATCCATCTATGAGCATCAAAGAGACAAATTCATTAGTTCATAAAAATAGTACTCAATTGACTCTAAATACTCATAGAAATCAATCAAAACACGGGCATTTCGAGCTCTAAAATCTAACAATTTCACGCCTAATCAATCCATTGACTTGAACCGAAAATACTAACTTTTTAATAGTAGTTTCCCCGCAAGCGTACGGGTTCACTGTAGTATAAGCAGGTATAGCGACCAAGTATATCGTACCTCGGGATGGGGTATATACGAATAGATCCCTGAAGATCTACGCGTCGTAATTAATATGAGTGCGTGTTTTTGGGTTTTTAAAGAATTATTATAAACTAAAACTAAACTAGTTATGCTAAAGAATTGAATTAAACTAATTAACTAAGGGTTGTGTGCAAATATGAATGGGTGATGCTCAGGATATGAATCCCTACGTATACTAATGGAGCCGGTACATAATCAAAATAACCGTGATATGCAAGAAATAACCTAAGTATAAGATTGTAGAATGAAAAGCTCAAGAATTAAACCCTAATACTTTATCCTATCAATCGACTTCACTAATCCACTAAACAAATTAATAGATTGTGCTTAATTAAAGAGACCTTAATTTAACTAAGGTGATGCGGTCGTCCTCCCTAGATAAACCAGTAGATTATAAACCCCTTCTAAAACCCTCTCTTTAAGCCTATTCGTTACTAAAGAGTGATACAGTCGTCTTCTCTCGAACAATTTTTGTACTCAATTCCAAGATAATTCTAGGGTTTATTTTAAGAATTCAATTAATTAAGAGAATTAAAACTAAGCATCACGAGTTATCATAATTATGTACCAATATCCTACTTCTACGAGTTCATCCTATCCTAAGCATGCAAGGGTTCTAGCCTAACATGGTAATTGAAAGAACAAAAGCAATAATAATGATAAGAAACATAAGCATACTTGAATTGACAATTAAATCTAAGAACATAAACAAAGAATAAATTAAAGTCTAAAAAATAATCTTATATAATCTGAAAAAATTGGGTTTTAATCACCAAGAACAAAGAAAGAATTAATCTAAGAAGTTCGAAAGAAATAATTAAACTATGAATTCGTAAGCTAAAACCTCGATTACAAAGTATAAAACTCTTCCAATCTTTCTCCCAAGCTTTCTCATTTGAAAAACAAGTGTAAATATGTGTAGATATGTCTTGATATGTGAAAATATGCTTGGAAGGGGTATATATAGGCTTTGGGACGAATTTGGACAATTTTGGGCCAAAAACACGCAAAAACGCTCGAGTGCTGGTGCAGCTCGAGCGCTAGCGCTCGAGCTATGGTGGTCGAGGGGTTCTTCCGGTTGAGCGGTGGCGCTCGACCGCTGGCTGTATACATGTTCGTAAAACCTTCATAACTTCTCAACCGGGAGTCCGTTTTGGCCGATTCAAAGTATTACGAACTCCTCTTTTTGCCCTATATCCATCTATGAGCATCAATGAGACAAATTCATCAGTTTATAAAAATGATACTCAAATGACTCCAAACACTCACAAAAACACTCAAAACATGGGCAAATCGGGCACCAAAACATAACAATTTCACGCCTAATCAACCCCCCCAAACTTACCATATTGCTTGTCCTCAAGCAATGAAATAATAAATAAAGTGAAATTGTTAAGAATGAATCGAAGTACCAAATACTGAGTAATAATGTTCAAGCTTCAAAGATCGATCGCTCACACACAAACTCGCCCCCTTCATCCTACTCATGCATAAATAATAAGAACCACCAAAATCAAACATGAATGTGCTCTCGACGATGTGTTTCTCTCCCTCACAAGTATTTAGCAAAATTAAGGGACTCACTCAATCAATCAATCACACATATAAGCAGCCATAGGCTTGTAAGCACTCTCAACTTCGACCATACTCTAGAATCCATGCCGAATCAAAAATGACTTTTCTTAAGGTTGTAATGTAGGCTCTTTGGACATGTGGGTTAACTATATAGGATAAGTGACTCAAGTGAATGGAGAATAGAAAATCAAACTTTGGTACTTCGATACAAGGAACACACTTCTATAACATCTTTTCACACAATGCACATCAATTCCTTTACTCTCAACACCTCAATTTTTTTTTTCAACTCTTTTCACTTTTCAATCACTTCACTATTTTTTTTCTCTTTTCACAACTCACATGAGCTCATATTTTCTTTTGCTCATTCAAAAATTTTATTCTTTCCCACAACTAAAAACTTCATCACACCCTTCTTTTATCACAACTCAACCATCATAATTCCCTTCTCAACTCAACTCAATCCCTCCTCATTCACAACTTTTACTATTCTCCACTCAATTTGGGACAAAAAGAGTTTAAGAATTTGGATTAGTTTAAATGTGCTATCAAATAAAAAGGCTCAGGCTCAAACGGGCTCACAAGGGATAAATGTCATTGGTAGGCTTATTTTGGCTAGAGAAAAAAAGTTATTTGGTCCCATAACTTATCAAGTGTCCGATTTTGGTCCCAAAAATTTTGACTCTTCAATATTGGTCCCGTAACTCCTAAGAATTGTCCAATTTTGGTCCCATTTTCTTCAAATATACAAAAATGGTGCTCTTTTTTGTCATGATCAACTCACATTCTGCCCAAATTTGAGCCTTTACGGTACCCTCTAGTATGTGTCCGCAAAACAATATTTTTTTTCGTTTTGTATTTTTTAATCATTTTTTCCATATCACTAATATGTGGTTGAAAAATGGACAAACCATAGGAGTTATAGGACTAAAATTGAAGAGTAAAAAATTTTGGGACTAAAATCGGACACTCGATAAGTTATGGGACCAAAAAGAAATTTCCCAGCAAGAATGGGACCAAAATTGGGCAAACCGTAGAAGTCATGGGACCAAAATTGAAGAGTCAAAATATTTGGGACCAAAATCGGACACTCGATAAGTTATGGGACCAAAAAATATTTATTCTCTTTTGGCTAAGTGACTCAACAAATCAAAGATGACCTAAGATCACATTCGGCATATCAAACTAGACACAATCAAGAAGTGAGAGCACCCACACGTTCTAGCATCCTTTAAGGTGATGATCCACTCACAAACGAAGAGATCAATTTATGCATTTTAATCTCAAAAGGCTCAAATCTCACAGCTTTCACATCCATGCTAGTCCTAGTGAATTCTCACTTTTTATCACACGAATATTCAAAAGGAAATTTCGTAGGTATAAGAGTTCCCTCTCAAATCAACTTTAACCACTACACTCACATAATATAGTCCCTAACTCAACTCCACAAATCACACTCAAAGTTAACAATCAATAAGCAGGGTGAGTCAATAAGCATGAAATACGCAGTAGCACCTAATAAGTTCACAATAAGACAGCTCAAGGAGTATCTCAAGGCACAATATATAACCTAACTCAACTCAAAGAGAGGGTGTGCGCCTGTGCAATGTAACCATGAATTATATATAAAAACTCCACCCCCAAACTTCGACCTTGTGAAGCGGTCTAAGTTTGGGGTGGTGGTTACCTCATCCAAGTAGTTCAGTTTCTCTCAACAACGTAGCACACTCCCTTGCTTGAGTTCCTTCCTTTTGAATAACTCCATGATACCTCTACTCCCTCTAGACTATCCTACAAGCAACTCAAAACAACGCCCCTTTCTTGACTCCATTCCCGATATCACATAAGATAGTGAAACTCCCGGGATCTTTCAACTTCGGGGGAAGCGCCTTATGCACTAATGCACTCACCTCATGGTTCAGCTGCACCAACTTGGGCTCATCAACTCTCCTTCTCTTAACTATCAAGTCCTTCAGGAACTTGGCATAATTAGGCATCTGTTCCAAAGCATCATAAAAAGGAATGTTAATATGTAACTTTTTAAATACATCAAGGAATTTAGCAAACTTCTCATCTAGCTTCTTTTTCATAAAGCTCTGTGGATATGTGACGGGTATCACCAATTTGGGTACCCCCCATTCATCTCGTTCGGTCTCCTTCACATTCTTCCTTGCTTCCTTTGCCTTCTTCCACTTTGGGACTCTCTCAATCTCCTCAATGCCTTCCTCTTCAGGCTCTTTGCTCTTTTGAGTGCCTCCACCCTCAACCCCTTTCTCAACTTCTACCTCCTTAATCTCATCTCTATCCTCCTTATGCTCTTTCCCTTCTATCTCAACCTCTCCTTGGAGCGTCTCTGAGTCAGCAGGCATCTGAGGACCATCATATTTGGTTCCACTTCTTAGCTGGATCACCTTGCATTGCTCTTTCGGGTTCCCCTCTGGCATAGAAGGATATTCACCCGACTCTCTACCCAATGATTTCGTGATCTAACTAATTTGATACTCCATCGAAGTGAACCGCCTATTGTTCTCTTGCTGAATTCTATTCAGCTCCACATCTCTCTTCTGGAGTTTTTGATCACGCTGATCGTCTTTCTTGTGAAATTCTTTCACATCATACTCTAATAAGGACAATCTCTTGCTTCCTTCTTCCACCTTCTGGAGGATCGCTCTGTTAGGATAAATGTTGTATAGTTTTGATGAGTTAAAAACAAACCAGAAGATGTAATAGGACCATCTGGACCTGTTAGCCAGATGATGAACTAGAATATGACTTAGTCTAGGGGGAATTTCCAGACCAGAAGACCTCACTAGAAGAGTCACCAGAAGACTTCACCAGAGGACTCCACCAGAGGACTCCACCAGATGAGACTAACCAGAGGAAGAGAGCTTTTCCCAGACTAGACGAGTCCGGACCAGACAAGTCTGGTGAAATAAAAGATGCTCAGAATCATCTCCTGATTCTGATGAGCATTATGTTTCTTAACCAGATCTGGACCAGAAGACATCAAGGTTGCCTGGTGTCTGGTCTTGCCTTATCTGGAGAGAATCAGAGTGAGGCATTGGAAGCTATTGACCGTTGGTGATTTAAACCAAGTCAATAAGATCAGGATTGAAAAGTCTTGAAGTCAATCAATCCAAGGTTCTCACCAACCCAATCAATCAATTAGGGAATTGATTGATTGAAGCTTCCTTAAATAGAGGATCTGATTGGATTAGCTCTCCAATGGCTATACCCTAATCTCCTCTATAAATACAAGAGTGCAGACTCAAGAAAAGGGCTAGAAATCCTACGCGCACGAAGTCATATTCCAAGCTCTTGATTATCAAGCATATAACACTCTTATTCTGTTCATACTTTTATATTCACTCTTAAGGAGTTGTTGGATCTCAACCTGTTCATCTTTAAGAGAAGGTTGAAGGCTTTAGATCAAGTTAGATCTAAAGAGTTTGTAAGAAGGAACTGGTACTTCACAATTCCAGTAAGTAAGTTGGTTGTTGGTTGGATAGTGAGACCCCTTTAATCAAGGGAGAGTGGACGTAGGATATTCAAATCCGAACCACTATACATCCGGTCTTATTTACTGTTTTCTGCATTTACTTTCTTGTTTATTTTATTGTGCTCTTGTGAAAAGAACTTTGCTAAAGACATTCCCTTTAAAGCTTCCGCAATTTATCAATCTAGTGGGACCAACAAGTGGTATCAGAGCAGTGTGTCCAAAGACCACTGCTTTGTAAAACTTTTTGGTGGTCACCGGGCAGATCTATTGCTCTTTATTGTGTTTTGGTTAAATTTGTGTTAAATCTCTTTAGTAATAATGTCTGCAAAATCTTCTTACAAGAGCCGTAAGTTACTAGAATTCTCTTTTGAGGATTACAGCCACTGGAGCTTCATGATGAGTAATCATCTTGGAGCTATTCATCACCGCATGCTAGATGTGGTAGAGAGTGGCCCAATTAAATTTTACTGGACTCCTATTGATAGTGGCAGGTCAGAGTCCAGAGAAGAAACAAGTGAAACTGCCCAGAAAGCTGCTGAGGACAGAGTTCCCAGACAGAGAATCCTCAAGAAGAAAGATGAGCTTGACAATGATGAAAGGAAACTCTATAATTTGGACCAGGTGGCAAGAACTGAAATTATCAACACACTCACTAAGGAGGTGATAGAGAAAGTCAGAACCTGTGCCACTGCCAAGGAGATGTGGGATAAACTTGCCCTGCTCTGTGAAGGAACAAAGAAGATCAAGGATAATAAACTCCAAGCTATTCAACACTCGTTTGACACCTTCAAAATGAAACCAGACGAGACCATTGACCAGCTGGATATGCGTCTCACAAATCTCCTCAACAAGGCTGCCTTAGGTAAGACCTACTCTGAAAAGGAAATAAATAGTAAAATATTACGTTCACTAACTAGCAGGTGGAGAATCAAAGTGACTGTGATTAAAGATAGCAAGGATCTCAACACTCTGGATCATCATCTTTTGATATCTGATCTTAAAGCCTACGAATATGATCTTCAAGAGGAGGATCAAACAGAAGAGGTTTCCTCTTCTGGTCAGAAAGGAGTTGCCTTCTCCTCTACCATCAAGACAGATGACAAACTAAAGGAATCTCCTGCAGATGACTTGAGTCTCAAGGAACAGGTAGCACTCCTAACCCGTAAACTTGATAAAATGAGTTCAAAATATGGCAGGTACAAAAAGCACTGGAAGGAATCTACCAGAGACAGGAAGAGTTCCTTCAAAGCTGCAGATAAAGAGAGAATCAGAAGAATCAGAAGAATCAGGAGATATGCAGATAAGAGAGCATTGCTGGCAGAAGCAGATGAGGAGGATACTAGTTCCAGTTCTTCTTCTTCTGACTTTGGATCAGATGATGATGTGTGTCTCATGGCAGACATCACTGAGGTAAATGAAACTACTCTAGTTTTATCAAATTCCAAATGTACTGAATCCTCTAATTCATCTGGTAACTCCAGAGAGTCTGATATGCAACAAATGCTATCAGATCTCCAAAATTGTGTCCAACTTTGTCAAAAACTTGAGAAAGAGAATGGTAGGCTCAGAGCTGAAGTTCAATCTCTCTCTCATGAGCACAAATCCACCAGAGAACTCATGAAAGATCATTCCAAAGAAGTCTCTGAACTTCAGGATAAGATCACAGAAAGAGATACTCTGGTAGATCAACTCATGAAAGAAAAGAACTCTCAGGAAGATGAGTTCAATAAACTTAGAGCCAAATACCAGACTCTTATCAAGGGAAAATAAGTTGACCAAACCATAGAAGAGATACCCATGCCCAGAGAAGCTCCTAAGATACCATCTGTTGTATCTATCATATCAGAGTCTTCTTAGCGCATTAATGATAAGAGTGGTTTAGGATATTCTGGAATTACTACCAAAACTCATAAATACCTTTACAACAAAGATAAGTCTATAAGATTTGGTAAATTGGTAGAAATCTGGGATGATAAAGACTCAACTGGTAATGGTTACAAAGTGGTTCACAATCCTGGTTGGAAAAGGAATCACTATGTTAATCACATAGAATATGGTCCAGAAGAGTTGACTGTCTTGGAAGAAAAGATCCTAGAGAATAAAAGTCAACAAGGGGAACCATTGAAGGTTGATGGATCTGTTAACAATAAATTTCAAAGAGTAGAACTTACTCAGATTGGAGGATCCCAGAGGAATCCTCAAAGGGAACCTAACCAGATTAGGGGACCTCAAAGGAGACACTCAAGAAGGGGGAATCCTAATCAGAATAGGAACTACCAGAGATGGAACAATGTTCAACAGAACCAGGTACCCCAGAGACGGTTTTCTCAGAGGAATCAATTCCAGAACAGATATACTCAAAGGCACTATAACCACCAGAACAGGTCTACCTTTCAGAACCAGAGGAGGTCTTCCAGACCCATCTATAGAAAACCAACTGATCTGGGTAGTTATAACACCAGAGATGGTTCTTCTAGGATATACCCTTACAACCAGACCTTTAAGACCATGTCTTTAAGGTAGGCCATTCCAAAGGCCAGATTTGAGAAAAGATACACCAGACCTATCTATAGGAAAGGTGTTCTGATCAGACCAGTAGCTCAATATGTCATTGTAAGAGGACATGTGCTGGTAGATAGATTTGGAAGGAAGATAAGATCTCCTCATCCAGCAAAGGATGATCTTTATCTTTAGATTCCTACAAAACCTGCAACTAACCAATCAGGACCAGCTCTAGTAGGGGACCTAATTGATTTCTCTGCAGGATCATAAGAGCCCATTGAAGAAAGGACTCTTAAGCAAACATGTGTGGTACATTGATAGTGGATGTTCCAAGCATATGACATTCCAGAAAGATCATCTCCAGGATTTCAAGCCAATGAATGGGCCAAGAGTGATGTTTGGTGACAACAACTATGGAGTCACCAGAGGTGTTGGAAAGTTGATTTTTAATGGAGTATCTGTAGATGAAGTCTACTACGTTGAAGGACTCAAGCATAATCTGCTTTCAGTATCCCAATTCTGTGATAGGGGATACTCAGTGAAGTTCTCTAGTGATTCATGCACTGCCCAAGAAATGCTTGCCTGGTTGCTAAAGGATCTGCAGAAGATAGCTGGTTATGGCACAAGAGATTGAGCCACCTTAACTTCAAAACACTGAATAAGATTGCCAGAAAAGGTCTTATTCGAGGTCTTCCTAATGAAGTGTTTAAGAAGGATCAGGTTTGTGGTTCATGCCAGAAGGGTAAACAACCCAAGACCTCCTTTAAGGATGTCCAGAGCACAACCACAACCAGAGTACTTCAACTACTTCACATGGACCTGTTTTTCCTCTTAGTTTCAGTGGAAGGAAGTACACCTTGGTGATAGTAGATGACTTTTCAAGATACACTTGGGTAGCGTTCTTGTTTAAGAAAAATAAAACTATCACTAAGCTGCCAGAATTCTTCAACCAGATTCAGAATGAGCAGAACCAGAGCATAGTTAGAATCAAAAGTGACAAAGGGACAGAGTTTCTGAATTCACACATTGCAGAGTATTGTAAAGAACATGGGATTTTTCATGAGACATCTGCTTCCAGAACACCCCAACAAAATGGAATAGCAGAAAGGAGGAATAGAACCCTTAAGGAAGCTGCAAGGACTCTTCTAGCAGAGTACAACACACCACAAAGGTTTTGGGCAGAAGCCATCAATACAGCCTGTTATACCCAGAACAGATGCCTAATTGCCCAGAGACATAGCAAGACTCCATATGAGGTATGGAAAGGTAAAACCCCATCTGTTTCATATTTTCATGTTTTAGGTTGCAAGTGTTTCATTCATGACAATGGGAAATCAAAATTAAAAACTTTTGATGCTAAAGTAGCAGATGGAATATTTTTAGGATATTCCACCACTAGTAAAGCATTCAGAGTTTTTAATAAGAATTTACTTTGTGTGGAGGAAACACCACATGTTGTTTTTTATGAATCTGCTGTTGAGTGCAAGGTGGAATTAAAGTCTTCTGAAGAGATCCAGAATCAGACTACTCCCAGAGTAATCAAGGTCAATCCACCTATTCTTGATTCAGACTCGGATTCAGATTTAGATGTTGACCCATCCTCTGGTTCTCTGAAGAAGAAGTCTTCACAAGGAGCAGAACCAGAAGAGGTTGGAACTCCTGTAGGGGGAAGCTCTCTGCAGTTGGTGATATTCACCAAGGTATTACAGAGGATGATCAATCAGGTAAGACCACGGGAAGGAGGACCCTGGTTGATCACCCCAATGACCTGATAATTGGAGATCCAACTAAGGGTGTCCAGACTAGGAGAACTCTTAACTTAGCTGCCTTATTCAGTTGCTATGTATCCTTGATTGTGCCCAAGAATATTAAGGAAGCACTGAAAGATTCAAATTGGATTGTTGCTATGAAAGAGGAGTTGAATCAATTCACCAGACAGGATGTTTGGGAGCTGGTAGATAGACCAAGACATCAAAAGGTGATAGGCACTAAGTGGGTTTTCAAGAATAAGAAAGATGAGAATGATGTCATTACTAGGAACAAGGCAAGGCTAGTGGCTCAGGGCTATTCTCAGTCTGAAGGAATAGACTATGATGAGACATTTGCTCCTGTTGCCAGACTAGAAGCCATCAGATTGTTCTTAGCATATGCTGCTCACATGAAGTTCAAAGTATACCAGATGGATGTGAAATCTGCCTTTCTTAATGGGATTCTCATTGAGGAAGTGTATGTGGAACAACCTCCTGGTTTTGAACAAGGTGACAAGGTGTTCAAGCTTAAGAAAGCTCTTTATGGGCTGAAGCAGACACCCAAAGCATGGTATGACACTCTATCTCAGTTTCTTCTGGACAATGGTTTTACTAAGGGTAAGATTGATAGGACCTTGTTTAGGAAAGAAGAAGGAAAGGACATCCTTCTGGTCCAAATATATGTTGATGACATTATATTTGGATCCCCTAACAAGAAGCTGTGTGAGAAGTTGGGTGAACTCATGCAGAGCCAGTTTGAGATGTCTATGATGGGTGAAATGAATTATTTCTTAGGTCTGCAGGTAAAGAAAACAGAGAAGGGAATTTTTATTAATCAGGCAAAGTACATCAGAAACATGTTAGAGAAATTTGGAATAGGATCTAGCAAAGCAGTCAAGATTCCTATGATGACAAATTTTAACATAGATCCAGTGAGTCTGGAGAGAGTGTGGACCAGACTCAGTACAGAGCACTTATTAGTTCTCTCCTGTACCTGACTGCGAGCAGACCAGATATAACCTTTGTTGTTGGTGTGTGTGCCAGATTTCAAGCTAATCCTAAGAGAAGTCATCTGGAAGCATCTAGGAAGATATTGAAATATCTTAACAGTACAATGAATTTGGGGTTATGGTATCCTACAGATGACAACTTAGAGTTAAGTGGTTATTCGGATTCGGATTATGGTGGGTGCAGAATAGATCGGAAGTCTACAAGTGGAACATGCCAATTTTTAGGAAATAAATTGGTATCTTGGTTTTCTAAGAAGAAGACTTCAGTTGCTACATCTACAACAGAAGCAGAGTACATGGCTGTAGGGAGCTGTTGTTCACAACTACTCTGGATTAGTCAACAACTTAGGGACTACCAGATTAGAGCCAAGGATATTCCAATATTCCGTGATAGCAACAGTGCAATTGCAATCACCCAGAATCCAGTTCTTCATACCAGATGCAAGCATGTTGATATAAGGCATCACTTTATCAGAGATCATGTTGAGAAGGGAGATATAAGGATGGAAGAGATTGCAATAGAGAAGCAGAGAGCAGATATTCTGACTAAGCCATTGGCTGAGTCCAGATTCAGAGAGTTGGCATTTGAGTTAGGCCTATTGGATCCAGAGACAGATTTGTTTTAGGGGGAACATCAGAGAAGTATCCTTTGTTTCATTCTTTTCCTTAATATATTTATTTTCAAACTAACATGCCTACAGGCTAGATAATATCAGGAAAGTTACATCTCCAGATGTGATTCACACCAGTTGAGGCTTGTACCAGATGAGGTACCTCCCAGATGAGGTGCTGAATAAGATTCCAGAAAAGTACGGAGTCTTCTCTGACCAGAACCAGATGGGTTTCATCAGATGAGATATACAACCAGGCTAGCTGTGGTATCATATGGTTACAATATCAGGTGACAGGTATGCTTTTACTTCTCTGGCCTCTGATAATTGGGATACACTTTTCAAATTACTTAATACACTCAAAACATTTCAACTTCAGAGTGTATTTAAGATTAGGGTATAGGGTCGAGGCAATCATCTCGCTTTTTCTCTTGACTGCCACAAAACCCCCTCGAACCCAGTCCCAATGTTCACGCCTACGCACCAGATTAAATCTGTATATCGCCTTTTAATCTTGGCCATCAGATTTAATTAACGTGTAATATGTCAATCAATTCGAAAATTGATTTTGTTCCCTAAATTAAATTTTAACTTTACACGCGTTCACACTTCATTAATTGTTCAAGCCACGCACCTTGCCTATTTAAATCAAACCTTGTTTCAATATGTCTTTTCACGTTTCCTTACTTTCAAAGCCCTAATTTCTCTCTGCAAGTTTTCTCTCTCTCTCTCTCCCTCTCTCTCACAGCAATGGCACCCAAGTGCAATTTCGACCCCGACTACGTCTGCAAGAAGCTCAAATCGGAGATGGTTGTTGATTTTTACTCAACCAAGAATCCAGCAGCACTGGAGATTTTGGAATTGCTTGGGAAGTCTGGGGTGGAGGACCTAATCTCCAAAATCCCCAAGGATTTGCGCATGGTGGATGGGTACGCTGCCCAGTTTCTTGTCAGAATGAAGATTCATGATGACCATATTTCTCCAAGATTGATAAGGAGGATGTCGTCTTCTCGAAGGCTGATTTCTGCAGTCTGTTTGGTAATATTTCCTCGGAGGGTGTGGACCCCTTGAAGTATAAAGAAGGAGAAGCGTTGGAGTCCTTCAAGCTTTTTGCCAGATCTTCATGTCAGAACTTGACGAAAGACTTTCTAGACAAGCATTTGAGGCAAAAGTACAAGGTGCTTTTTGACATTGTGGTGAAGGTATTAATGTGCGAGAGCCATAGCACAGATGCCATCTTTACTGGCAGGCTCTGTGTTATGAGGGCCATTCTGGATGGTGCCCAATGCAATTGGGCAGAGTTCTTCTGGGGGGTGCTGAGGAAGAACAAGCTGAAGGTGCAGAAGGAGGAGTGCCCCCAATTTCTTGGAGAGCAACAATTTGTTTTCAATGCCAATGTGTCCTTAGGCACAAAGCTCACTTTGATCTTGGACTCAATCTTTCCAGAGAAAAAGTGGAGAGATTCCTGGTGCAAGGGCTTTCACAAGTCCAAGATCCTATTTTCTAAGGATGATCCTCTTCATAGCCATCCTGACTCTGATGGAGAGCAAGCCATCCCTGCCCCTCCTCTACAAGCAGTGCCCTCACCTGCTAAGGGGCAGAAGTAGCAGAGGCAGCAGAAGAGCCTGAAGAAGTCTGCTGAAGCAACTGGTTCCTCAACCATTGCTTTCTCTAGTTCCTCAGAGGAGGACCAGATTCCCCTTCTTAATATCTTGAAGAAGAAGTGTGATGGTGCAGAAGCTGCTAAGAAGGCAGGAGCACCCAAAAGGAAGAGGCCAGAGGAGGCCAGACAGGTATCTGCCAAGAAACCCAGAACTGGCAGAAGGGTTCCGAGGACACTCCTGGTGGATGAGCCATCAGAGGAGGAGGAGAAAGAGGAAGTTGAGCCTCTTCAGAAGAAGAAATCTCGGGCCAAGAGGGCCATTCTTCAAGAGTCAGATTCTGGATCTGATCTTGGAGATGCTCTGGAGCAGGCAATTTATGAAGCTGCCAGGATCATGCAGGACTCCACTGCTCTAGTCCCATCTGATGAGGTAATCCCACCTATCCCTACCTCTACCCCCATTAATCTTGTTACCCCATCAACCTCTCCCCCAGAAAACCCTCCCCAAAACCCATCTTCTGCTTCTGGTGCCCCCTTTGCTTCACCAGAGCAGACCCTCCCTGATACTCCCTTATACACTCCCTCCACCATACCTACCCAGACACCTTCTCCCTCACCTTCCCAAACACCTCTTACCACTAATCCCTCTCCCCCAGCCCCTGTACCAGAGGTGCCATCCACTTCTGGTGCCATCCCAGCCTCTGTACCAGAGATACCATCTTCCTCTGGTGCAGAACAACCCCTTCCCACAACCTCTACCTCACAAAATCCTACCCCTCCCAAAACTCATTCAGACCAGATCCATCTATCTCCATGGCTTTGGGTCCTCTTGCCCCTCCACATTCTCCCACCTATTTGACCAGCGATGATAGTGAAGATGAGGATGCTTCACTGGAGCTGGAGGTCTTAGCACCATCTTCCTCTGCCTCTGGGCCCAGACCCTTTACTTTCTCATCTGTAGAAATGGGTCCCATCAGGCAGAGCATGAGTGTAAGTGCTCAGCTCTGGCTAAGAGAGCACTTCCCTATTCTGTTGGAGTACTTACTACTTTTGGCAGAGCTGACTGATGCCAAAGTCTGGAGCAAGACCAGACTTGAAGATGTGGAGGACCTCTTGTTGTTGCTTGAGGAAATGGGTCCTCCCAATTTCACTGCCTGGGAGATTGATCTCAAGAAGAAGCTCAACATCCAGAATCCTGCAAAGCTTGAGACCCCAGAGGTAGCCAAGATGTTGATCCGCACCTTGTTGATCCAGAGAGGAGTTTTGATCTCTCCTGAGGGCCCCTCCTACAAATTTGGCCCTCACTTCACTTTCCCTCCAGAGCTCTACTCTGATGAGGAGGACTTTGATGTCACTCCTGCCGTGCTGCAAAAGATGAAGACCTTCTTCAATGAGCAGATCTTGCAGATTGGGCGTTTTCCCAAGGCAATTCAACATTTGGCCCCTGCTATGATTGAGCACCAGATCCGGCAGGAGAGGAAGATCTTCTTGAAGCAGATAAAGTCCACATTTGCAGCTGCCAAAGCATCTTTCAAGGCCAATGGTCTCTTTGTTAAGCTGGATGTTATGCACAGCCAGAAACAGCTCTAGGAGCATGTGCTGGAGCAGCTGAGGCCAGTATCTGTGTTGAAGGTTGAGATGGCTTCCCAGATGCTGCAAACTGCTAAGCATAAGGACTCCCTCCAGGAGATGTTAGAAAAGCAGGAGAGGCTTGTTGCTGAATCAAAAGCTTATCTGGAGGAAGCAAAGCAACTGTGTGATCTTCACTCTTCCTCCAACACTGCCTTGCCTGATCTCATTAGGCAGGTGGTGGAGCCCCTTATTGATGAAGTTAAAAAGGGGGAAGAGAAGGCCAGAACTGATCTGGCGAAGACCACAAATGGGACTCTCTTCAGCCATGGTGCTCGTCTGGACCTGCTGGAGAACACTTTGGCCAGGCCGAGCTGCAGAAGAAGAAGAAGGAAGAGCTCAAATCTCTTTCCATGGCAAAGCAGCTTGCGGCAGAAGAAGAGTCTTCTGAAGCAGAGCAGGATCCTATCTCAATCTCTGGACCTGCAAAGAGGAAGATCAGAAAGGTGAAGAAGAGCTTCCTAGAAGAAGTAGTAGAGGAAGCAGAGAAGAGATTCAGGGAAGAAACGCCTAAAGAGAGGCAAGCCAGAATAAGGAAGAACATAGATGAAGAGCAGAGACTCAGATATGTTAGGAGGCAGAACAAGAAGAGCAGAGAAGCTGGTATCACTCCTGGTGTTAGTGGATCAAGCCAGAGAAGAAAAGCGCCTGTAGAAGTGATGGAGATTTTGCCACTCAGGACAGAAGGGTCCTTTGACTCTACTGTGCCTGTCCCTCTGATAGAAAAATGGAGAGAAGCAATGACCTTGTGGTTCATCCAGCACAACATCCAAAGGCCACCACCAGAGGATGATGCTCTCATCAACAGGACTTTCCACACCTGGATGAAGGCATATGATGCAGGGCTCTACAAGCAACTGATGGACTCCACCATTGAGTTCAACCTGGAGGTCACTGCCCCTGAATTTCATTATCTCAACACTCCAATGATAGGGGACCAGGTTGATTGGGCTGAACTGAAGAAATTGTACAAGACCAAGGTGTTGGCAAATTTCACTCCAACATCTTCTGCTGAGTTGAAGGCCATTCAAGACAGATTCTTCGACTGGTTCCTGGTGCCTAAAGAGAACAGAAGATATGCTTAGAATAGGACCAGAATTGCTTTGTAATCTGTAATCACTTTTGTCCTTACTATTAATGAAATATCATATCTTCTCTGTCTTTAAGACAACCTCTTGTTGTCTTCTTGTTTGCCTGATAAGATCTATTCTAAGGTCTTATCCTTTTATTGTTTTTATGCTTAAGTATTCTATTTGATCAGTTCTGGTTATGTTTTAACTCCATCAAAAAAGGGGAAATTGTTAGGATAAATGTTGTATAGTTTTGATGAGTTAAAAACAAACCAGAAGATGTAATAGGACCATCTGGACCTGTTAGCCAGATGATGAACTAGAATAGGACTTAGTCTAGGGGGAATTGCCAGACCAGAAGACCTCACCAGAAGAGTCACCAGAAGACTTCACCAGAGGACTCCACCAGAGGACTTCACTAGATGAGACTAACCAGAGGCAGAGAACTTTCCCCAGACCAGACGAGTCTGGTGAAACAAAAGATGCTCAGAATCATCTCCTGATTCTGATGAGCATTATGTTTCTTAACCAGATCTGGACCAGAAGACATCAAGGTTGCCTGGTGTCTGGTCTTACCTTCTCTGGAGAGAATCAGAGTTAGGCATTGTAAGCTATTGACCGTTGGTGATTTAAATCAAGTCAACAAGATCAAGATTGGAAAGTCTTGAAATCAATCAATCCAAGGTTCTCACCAACCCAATCAATCAATTAGGGAATTGATTGATTGAAGCTTCCTTAAATAGAGGATCTGATTGGATTAGCTCTCCAACGACTATACCCTAATCTCCTCTATAAATACAAGAGTGCAGACTCAAGAAAAGGACTAGAAATCCTACACGCACGAAGTCATATTCCAAGCTCTTGATTATCAAGCATATAACACTCTTATTCTGTTCATACTTCTATATTCACTCTTAAGGAGTTGTTGGATCTCAACCTGTTCATCTTTAAGAGAAGGTTGAAGGCTTTAGATCAAGTTAGATCTAAAGATTTTGTAAGAAGGAACTGGTACTTCACAATTCCAGTAAGTAAGTTGGTTGTTGGTTGGATAGTGAGACCCCTTTAATCAAGGGAGAGTGGACGTAGGATATTCAAATCCGAACCACTATACATCCGGTCTTATTTACTATTTTCTGCATTTACTTTCTTATTTATTTTATTGTGCTCTTGTGAAAAGAACTTTGCTAAAGACATTCCCTTTAAAGATTCCGCAATTTATCAATCTAGTGGGACCAACACGCTCGCAACATCTCTTCGGTCGAGGAACCGCCTTCACCACCCGGGGGCTTTGAACCTGGATCAACACCTGGAGGAACTGTGATTCCAGCCTTTGGATTGGCATATGAGAAATTCTCGTTCTTCCTCCATTGGTTCTGAGGAGGTTGTTGGCCTCCTTGATAGCCTTGGTTGTTTCTCCACTGATTCTGAGGAGGCTGTGGACCTGGTGGTACAAACGGTTGCCCATAAGTTGGTCGCCCTTGATAATTTCCACTTTGGTAGCTATTCTGATTGTAATAAGGGCCTCCCATATAGTTGGCTACCTCTTGCTAACCTGTGGGCTGGTCCACTTTCTCACTCACTACCGTATTCCCTCCAACCAAATTTTGCCCAATCTCAATGTTGCTTATCTTTTCCATCATCGCCATCAACAGCTTTCTCGTTCCCTCACTCTCCTCCAACTAATATGCTCTCTGAAATTCGGTGTCCTCGTTCCATTGCCCGACATTCTTGACAATGTTATCAACGATCTCTCTACGCCTAGCTGTACCATAATTCAAGAATGCTCCACTAGCACATGCATTAAGGTGAGCTTGACTTGTCTTGCTGGCTCCACAGTAGAAGAAAGCCATAATATCCCCCTCGTTGTACCCGTGCTGCGTGCACTTAATGAGTATGTTAGAATATCTCTCCCAAGCCTGACGTAAGTCCTCTCCTGGCTTCTGCTGGAAAGACGAGATCTCTATCCTTGCTCTCATCGTTCTAGATAGAGGGTAGAATCGCTCGAGGAACAGACGCTCGAGCTCGGCCCATGTGGTTATACCTCCCCGTGGGAGCGTGTTATCATACCATTCCTTTGCTATTCCAGTCAACGAGAACAGGAACAGCCTGAGCCTCTTGGCATCTTCAGACATGCCATTATGGTTGAAAGTTGAGGCAATCATCAGAAAATTCCTCAAGTGAGTATGAGGATTATCCTTTCCGACCTCCCCCTTGAATTAATTCTCTACTAGCATCTTCAGGATCCCTGGGGAGATAGAAAAGTTGTTTGCCTCTACTGGAGGCAATGCCACTCCATCGTAATACCGTTGCGGCTGTGCCACAAACCTTCCTCTAATTTCCATACCCGGATCAGCGTTCTGAGGAACGTGTTGAAGATAAACTGGTGGTGGAGGTATATGTTGGTCCCAAAAATAGTTATCCAGCAGAAAGCGTTTTGAAATTATTTTTAAGAAAACCCTTTAAAGAATGTACTAAGAGAAAATGCAGAAAACTAAATTGCAGAAAAGTAAATGACACCGGATTTATAGTGGTTCGGATATAACGATCCTACGTCCACTCTCCCTTTCTTCAAAGGGGTCTTTCTCACTCTCCAACCAACTTGCTTACGAACCACTGGAATTGCGAAGTACCAGCTCCTTCGTACAACTTACAACAACCTTATCTGACAAGATGAACAGGTTGAGTAATAATCCAACTAAACTCCTAATAGAGTGTATATAAACTAGAAAGGACAAAGGTGAGTGATTGGAAGAGTTCGTGTGTTCTTGGTGTGTTCTCGCGCGACTCTTGTATATTGAACTAATCCAAGCACTCCTATTTATAGTTGTGGAATAAACTAGCCGTTGGAAGCTAGAAATTCGAACAACCATAATTGGAGGAATATAATCAATCACAGATTGATTATATTGATTGATTAGTTGACTTCAATCAAGCAATCAATCAATCAGATCCTCCATCAGTTGACTTCCAGATTGCCTTCATCTCCATCATGAATTTCCAAGGTCTCCTTGTCTCCAGATTACTAAGATGCTTCTGGTAGGTGAACTAATCCGTCTCTCGTCTGGTTTGGTCTGGTCTGGGGTCTTCTGATCAGGTAACACTTCTTCTCTGGTCCTCATCTGGGAGAGGTCTTCTGGCAGACTCCTCTGGTCAGACTCCTCTGGCAGACTCCTCTGGTCAGACTCCTCTGGACCTCATCTGCTCTGGTTACTCTTCTGCTCTGGACATCTCATCTGGTCACCTCTCATCTGGTCACCTCATCTGGTACCTTCTCTGGTCACCTCCTCTGGTACCTCATCTGGTCACCTTCTCTGGTACCTTCTCTGGTCACCTTCTCTGGTCTGCACAGATTTCTTCCCCCTTAACCAAAGACCTATTCTAGACCTAGACTAATCTGTAGCTGACTAACATGTTCAGCTAGTCCTATTATAAGTTCTTGTTTTAACATCTTCAAAACATCTAATCTATATCCCAACAATTTCCCCCTTTTTGATGATGTTAAAACTGGAAGAACTGAAATAAAACAAGACAAGAAAATTTTGAAACATCTAAATAGAGATTCTAGCAGGCTGGGTCAACTGATCTTCCCCCTCAAAGTATGCTCAGCTGATGTTGGGGCAAAACATCAGCTGGTCTTCTTGTGTATCTGCAGGCAATCAACTTTTTGGTACCCTACTGGGTCCAGGGGGGTTAGCACAATTTTTAGGAAGCCACAAGAATAGATCATCCCTTTTTGAATCAGGTGATCTTATCTTTCTTCCATATATATCCACAAAAACACACTGAACATAAGAGGCTTCGACATGGTTATTTCTTCTAGAGGCTCTTCTTCTCTTATGAGCTTGTCCAGTAGAAGGAATAACTTGTCTTAAAGCAACAGACTTGAAATTCTTTTGATATGGGTAAGTCTTACTAGAACCATCAAAGGTTCCAGCTGGTCTGGCAGGTGACTTGAAAGTCCTCTGCAGGTGAGTAGGAGTCATCTGGTTCTGCCTCTTTTGAGAAGATCCAGACTGTCTTCTACTCTGCTGGCCTGGCTGAGGTCTTTTATTCTGGGTATAACCCTTCTTAAAATTCCTCCTCTGCCTTTTGGGTTTTTGAGTTTTAGGACTCATCTACCCATTAGGCTGAGTTGCCTGGTCAGCTGGCCTTTTACCCTTATCAATGAAATTACTAGACTGTTCTTCTTTCTGATCAGGTGAGGATTCAGGTTTGGCATAACCAAGGCCTGTCTTATCATGCTCTCTTTGAGATGAGGCAGCTATGTGTGACACAGCATTGTTTGCTGTAGTCAGCTGCTCCACTCTCATCTTGAGCTTGTCCTCACTATCTTTTACAATTTCGTTTTGATGGAAGAGTTCATCGAACTTAGCTTTCAGCAGAATATATTCATTATCTTTCTCAATGTTTTCAACAAGCAACTTTTCTATCAGCTTAGTTTGTTCATCACATATGGTTTTCAAGTCAGTGGACTCTTTTACCAGTGTTTGAACTTGTTCAGCTGGTAGATCAGTTGGGTTGCCTAAACATTGTGAAAGCCTCTGATTTTCTGCTTTCAACTTTGTGTTCTCATCTTCCAACTTTTGACAAAGTTGTATAGATTTTTGGAGATCTAATAGCAAATTTTGCGTAAAAGACTCCTCTGATTGTTCAGAAAAAGAAGAATGAGAAGAAGAAGAGGGAGTTCGATTACATACCTCATCTGTCATAAGACATATCTCTTCGTCTGGTCCATAATTGGATGATGAACCAGAAGTGGATACCTCTTCTTCCTCATCTGCTAAGCTTCTTTTGGAGTACCTCCTGGCGTCTCTTCTACTGCATCTCTTTGAGCCCATTTCTGCAAAATTTGTTAGCACAACAAATATTTGGGTTTTCAAAAAAATGGATCTGCCCTGGTGACCACCGAGATAATTTCAAAACAGTGGTCTGTAGGACACACTGCTCTGATACCACTTGTTGGTCCTAAAAATAGTTATCCAGCGGAAAGCGTTTTGAAATTATTTTTAAGAAAACCCTTTAAAGAATGTACTAAGAGAAAATGCAGAAAACTAAATTGCAGAAAAGTAAATGACATCGGATTTATAGTGGTTCGGATATAACGATCCTACGTCCACTCTCCCTTTCTTCAAAGGGGTCTTTCTCACTCTCCAACCAACTTGCTTACGAACCACTGGAATTGCGAAGTACCAGCTCCTTCGTACAACTTACAACAACCTTATCTAACAAGATGAACAGGTTGAGTAATAATCCAACTAAACTCCTAATAGAGTGTATATAAACTAGAAAGGACAAAGGTGAGTGATTGGAAGAGTTCGTGTGTTCTTGGTGTGCTCTCGCGCGACTCTTGTATATTGAACTAATCCAAGCACTCCTATTTATAGTTGTGGAATAAACTAGCCGTTGGAAGCTAGAAATTCGAACAACCATAATTGGAGGAATATAAACAAAACAAAGCACTTTCTCCATGAAAACTTCTAGTTTTGACTCCTGAGGAAGGATCACCTAGGATTTGCTCAACAGGGTGATCTGAGAGCCAAGTTCTCCTAGGCTGATGCCCTTCAGTAGAGTTTAACTCTTCTGAAGTTGAGTCACTAGATATAGGAATGAAATCGAATTCAGGAAATAAAACAGAGGGTTGAAGTCCTGAGTCATCATTCAAGGTATTCTCATTCTCAATGGTGATCTCATTGGTTCCCACTTGAATGATGGTTTCAGTAGATGTCTCAGCTGTGACCACATCTTCATTGACATCACTTACCTCTTGAACTGGGATAGTGTTCATCAGTTCAGTTGCTTGTTCAGGAGAGCTCCCAGGTGAGCTATGAGGGGTGTTTGACTTTGGGTGACCTCTTTGAATTGTTGATCTTCTAAATTGTCCCATGTTGGGATGTATGTATCAACACAATTCTCAGGATAGCCTTTAGACTTGATACTCAGTCTGGTTAGTCTTTTTCTAATTACCTCCTCATTCTCCTAGACTCAAAAGTAGATTCATCAAAGACCACATGAGGTGTTTCTTCCACAACAAGAGTTCTACAGTTGTAAACTCTAAAAGCTCTACTGATTTGGGAATATCCTAAGAAAATTCCTTCATCAACTTTGCTATCAAAAGCTTTCAGTTGAGTTTTCCCATTGTTGTGAATGAAACACTTGCAACCAAAAATATGAAAATAGGATACCTGTGGCTTTCTGCCATTCCATAATTCATATGGAGTTTTTCCTTGATGTTTGGTTACCATGGATCTATTTTGAGTGTGGCAGGCAGTGTTGATAGCTTCAGCCCAAAATATTTTAGGAACTTGAGCTTCTGCAAGCATTGTCCTTGCTGCCTCCTTGAGAGTTCTATTTCTTCTTTCAGCTACTCCATTTTGTTGTGGAGTTCTTGCAGCTGATGTCTCATGTGAAATACCTAATTCTTTGTAATAATCAGATATAATAGAATTAATGAATTCAGTGCCCTTATCTGATCTTATCTTTACAATGTTTAGGCTCTTCTCATTGCTAACTTTCTTCAGGAGCTCTGGCAGCCTTAGTTGAGTCTCCTTTTTGCTTGCTAGGAATATCACCCATGTGTACCTGGAGAAATCATCAACAACAACAAGTGTATATTTTCTCCCATTGATACTTACAGGGGTTACTGGACCAAAGAGATCCATATGTAACAGTTGAAGTACTCTGTCAGTAGAGGTTGCTACTTTGCTCTTGAAAGATGCCTTTACTTGCTTTCCCCCCTGACAGGCTTTGCAGATATGTTCTTTGTTGTATACTTCATTTGGCATTCCTTCTACCAGTCCATGTCTTGCTATCCTGTTCATCATCTTGAAGTTCAGATGACTTAGCCTTTTGTGCCATAACCAATTAGTGTCAGTTGAGCTCTTAGCAATAAGACATGCATTTGGTGTGCAAGACTTCCAATCTGCAAGATAGATATTTCCCTTTCTTGACCCAGTTAGTAGTACCTGTTGTGAAGATATATTCTTAACAAAACACAGGTTACATGAAAATTCAACACTGTATCCTTTATCACAGAATTGACTTATGGACAGAAGATTATGCTTAAGTCCACTGACAAAGGATACATTGCTTACTCTTACTGAGCCAATTACTAAAGTACCATAACCTTTAGTAGCTCCTTGTGAGTTGTCACCAAAGGAGACTTGTGGACCTTCTTTCTCAACAAATTCTGTCAGGAGATCTTTGTTGCCAGTCATGTGCCTAGAACATCCACTATCCAAGTACCAGACTGAAGATTTAAGAGCTTCTCCTTTGTTGAGGTCCACTGAGCCCTGCAATCACAAATCAAGCTTTAGGTACCCATTTGGTGTTGGGTCCTACCAGGTTAGCTGTACCTTTCGGAATCCAAATTTGCCTCACAGTTCTAATTACTTTAGATTGGCTAATTTGTCTTCCATAAACATCTACATAGATTGTTATCTCCCTAGGTGCCTTGGTAGTAAACTTTCTATGGGTGTCAACCTTTGAAGGAACAGGAACCTTCTTCATATTCTTTCTATTTGGCTTGGGTGCACCTGGTCTTGGTTTTTGTCGATAAAGGTATGAAGGACCTTTTCCTTTAGGCACAAAAGGAATAGGTCTTCCATATGAGTTATTCCTTGAGGACTGCTCATGCCTGGGTGCTTTCAGCTGAGGTTGCTTCATCTGTGAAGACCTCGACTGATAGTACCTCTGCTGAGATCTAGTTTGATAAGTCACCTGAGCCTTTCCATTTGGTTTTGGCTTAGATTGACTTTTATTTTGAGTGATCTCAGCTGGTCTTTTTCCTTTATCCACAGTCTGTGGTTGAAATGTCACAGACTTGACAAAAACTCTCTTTGTGCCACTTGAAGAAGCAACACTCAGAGGACCTTCTGAAGGTTTTGGGATAAAGCCTATCCCACACTTGTTGTTAGGATTGATTTGAAAATTTTGAATCTCCTCTATGGCAAGAGAGGGTTTGTTTAGAGCATCAATCCTTTTTAACAAGGTCTCTTCAGATTTTTGTAAGACATCAATTTTCAGGAGAGAATCCTTTATTTGGCTTACCAATTTTAAATTCTCTTCAGTTAATTTTGTCTTAGATTCATTGAGATCTTTTATCAGTTGATCTCTACCATTTCCTTGACTCCTGAGGGTTTCAACCTCTTTTGTCAGTTCAATGGTAGATTTGGCTGAGTTAAGATCTGCTTGATTCCCAGACTCGATTAACTTGGAGTTTTCACTCAAGAGTTGTTTGTTTTCATCTTGAAGACAGAAACTTGCTTCTTGCAACCTTGAGAAATCAATCATCAATTGTTCCAGAGCGGACTGAAGATTGAGTTCCTCAGTTGACTCTGAGCTTAGCTCAGGTGTGTGTTCTAGAGAAATGGATGGTTTAGATTATACCTCTGGTTCTTCTCTTGCCATGAGGCACATGTAATCATCACTGCTGTCAGAGAACAGTCCATCAGATGACTCCATATTTTCATCCACATCCTCAGCCACCATGGCTTTCCTTTCTCCATATCTTCTGTCTCTTTTGGCTTGCCTTTCCTTTCTTTCTTTTGTGCTCAGTTGAGGACAATCATATTGAAAGTGCCCAATCTTCTTGCACTGAAAACACCTGTTGGCATCATCATTCTTTTCCTCAGTGGACTCTCTGGTCTTTGATGATGATCTTTCAGCCTTGGTGTAATTCTTGTATTCTTTCTTCTTTTCCAGCTCAGATGAGCTTTTCTCTCCTTCTCTGGTGGTCTTTTGTGGATAACTTCTACCTTCCCTGCTATCCCTGTAAAATCTTTTATACTTGCCAAAGCGGCTGTTAAGTTGTTCAAACCTTCTAGCCATCAGGCTGAGTTCCTCCTGCATCTCAGCCTTGCTTTGAGACTTGCTTGCCTTTGAACTCTTTTGAGGCTTTGGGGATTTGGCTCAGACTCCTTGGCTTTGAAGGCTACTCCCTTCTCAGATGAGGTCTCATCAGGAGCCCTTTTCCTATTCAGATCAAACTCATAGGCTTTGAGTTCAGAGAATACATGTTGCATAGACATGCTGGATAGATCCTTGGTATTCTGCATCATCACAGAGTACACATCCCATCTTGAGGTTAGACCTCTCAGGATCTTTAAGGCAACCTCCCTTTTGGTATAGACTTTTCCCAGAGAATTTATCTCATTCATGATGTCTGTGAACCTCCCATCAAGCTGGTCAATGGTCTCAGTGGGCTCCATGGTGAACTGCTCATACTTTTGAACAGCTACTGAAAGCTTGTTCTCCTTTATCTTGTCAGTTACTTCACACATGAGAGCAAGAGTGTCCCATAGTTCCTTTGCAGTTTTGCAGTGGATCACTCTTCCCATTACAGAATCTGGAATGGTGGTGTAGAGAATGTTCATGGCTATGAAGTTGAGGTTGTTTCTCCTCCTCTCATCTGCAGTGAAGTTATCTTCATCCTTTGGCCATTCTTCTCTAGGATCTGCAATAGTTTCAGCTGTAGTTCTGGGGTTAGGTGTCATAAAAACAAATGGACCTTTAGTAATAACCCTCAACATTTCATCATGCACACAGGCAAGATGAGCTCTCATTCTGATCTTCCAGAAGTCATAGTTTTCCATTGAGAATTGTGGAAGCTTGCGATGAGACATATGGTTCAAGGGATTAACTCCCATGTTGTTCTCTGCTGGTGGTGCTACCCTAGCTGCATTGTCAGTCATAGTATAAAAATAAGTTTATCAAGAGATCAATTCAGGTGACCTTAAAAAATACCTTTAAGCACAAAGTATACTTAGAACAATGGTCTTTTGAACCACTGCTCTGATACCAATTGTTGGTCCCGAAACGAGTAAACAGGTGTATGGGGGCGGAATACACCTGTTATTACAAATTAAAACTTCTTATAAAACTTATCAGGTTACTTAAGACAGTAGCTCGTCAGTGGACTTGAGGTCTGCTGAGAGTTACTTTGTGAAAGCTTACTGAGATAATACCTCCACTGAAAGCTCAAGACTTTCAGTTGAACTACTATCTAATTAGCTTTCAGATGCGGATTAGTGAGCCCTTTAGAAAACTCGTTTTACTTTGATAAACTTTGAGATTAACACACACTTAGGAAAGCAGATAATAAGAACACAAGGTATAAAGTGGTTCAGAGATGAATCTCCTACGTCCATTGTCCTGATTAAACAGGAGAATTCCTTTCACTTGGAATTCCTTGTGTTATAGTGCCAAGGTGCACTGATCAACTAATCCTCTCTTAGGATGATTGATCACTAGGAAATTCCAGGTCCTAGTTCCCAAAACAAACCAACTTTCAGACTGATACAACAATCAGCTTACTAACACCACTTAACACTAACTCTCAACCTAAACACTGAGTAGGGTTTTGAGTAGGGTTTTGGTTCCAACTATTTTGAGATAATCCTTACAAGTTTAGCTCAAGGCTTAGGATTGGATTATCTCTTTCTAAGATTTGGATATAGCTTTAAGCTTGGTTACAGAAGGTTTGTTAGGCTCTCTACAAATGTGAAACACTTGGGAAACAAAGGTAATTTCGAGTGCTTCTAGTTGTTATGAATGTAGAGATAGCTTTGATCTTGTGAGTTTCCCGTGCTTGGAAATGAGCACGTCCTTCTGTATTTATAGGCTTCCTTGAAAATCTTCCCGTTGGATTTGAATCTTCTCAAGTAAGTCTTCTTGTATCTGATTGGTTCAAACGGCTCTATTTGAAGCTTTAAGTCTTGTCAAGAAACGGATGAAAGACCATGCCTGTTCACCAACTTTCTGTAGATTGCTAGGGAAAGACTTTTGGTACTTGTCAGGCTGGGGCAGGTCGGCTGTCAGTAAAGTACACTGACGTGTCATCTTCTCATTGGACCTTTAGTCTGTATGCCTATATTTTTGTCTTGCTTTAAGGTGGAACTCCTCTGAGAGAACCTTCTTATTCCTTCATTTATTGTAAGCTTCACTGAAATTTGTTTTGCCTTGTTCCAACCAGATTAACTAACAGCTTTTAGCATTGAATGTACTTTGTTAGTTCCCATCAGTGGACCTTGGTCCTCTCCTGATAGTTTTAGTCTTAGTGAGAATGTACTTAGAAAACATTCAAGACTTAGACTTCTTCTCAGTCACTTGTCTTCAGCGGACTTCACTTCAGTGGATTTCAATCTTAAATACACTCTAACAATTACCAAATGTACTTCAGTTCCTTAACAGTTGAACTGATTTACTAAGCACTAACTCTACTGAATAATTTACTTACAAAATAACTTAGGAGGAACATTTTGGCATCTAATCAAAACATAAGTCTTATACATTTTCCCAACAGTAGTTGGAAAAATCTTCAGGGTTTGGAAGATTAAGGGTAGGCTCAGAATCTTCAGGGTTAGGAGGATTTATGGTGGGTTCAGTGTTCTGGTCAGGCTCAGTGTTTGGTGAGGTTGATGGCACTGACTCAGATGGGGTGGTTTCAGGGTCGGGGTTTTCAGGTGGGTTGGGTGTGGGTCCAGGATTGTCTATTGGGGTAGGGTCAGTGGGGGTTGGGGTTGGGTTAAGCATAATCTCAGGCTGCAAAAGCTCAACCGTCTCGATTGTTCCTCTCACTACCTCCAAGTCAGAGGCTCACAGAGAGCTTGACTTCTCCCTCTCAGAACTCACCTCCTTCAGGCCCTTGGCTGGGGATTTCTTAGGTCCCCTCCTTAGCCTCTTCAAAGGCCTATCACCTTCCTCCTCTCCTCCTGACCTGATTTCATCGTTAGTTCCCGCAGCTTCTGAAATAGCCTTCTTGGGGACTGACTCAGTCCCAGATTTCTCACCCTTGGTGGCCTTTGACTGCAGCACCACCTTCAACTTGGTCGTCTTCTCCTCTAGGACCTTCTCCTCAGCCTCCTTCTACTCAGCCCTCTCAGTAGCTACACCGGCCTCAACCTCCTTTCTCTTCTCAAAGAGCTCATCCACCCTCTCCATCAGGCTAGTGACCACTGATTAGGCGTGAAATTGTTATGTTTTGGTGCCCGATTTGCCCATGTTTTGAGTATTTTTTATGAGTATTTGGAGTCAATTGAGTATCATTTTTATAAAATCATTAATTTGTCTTTTTGGTTTTCATAGATGGATAGAGGGCAAAAATAGGAGTTCGTAGGACTTTGAATCGGCCAAAACGGACTCCCGATTGAGAAGATATGAAGATTTTACGAACAAGTGTACAGCTGCTGAAAACCACTCGAGCGAGAGCACTCGAGCGCCAACGCTTGACCGATTGCACCACTCGAGCTACATGCTCGAGCGCCCCTGCTCGAGCTGCTCGAGCACTTTCCTATTTTTTGCCTCCGAATTCATTTTTCGGCCCATGAGTTTCCGGTTCGCCCCGACGCTTATATATACTCATTCCAAACTCGTTTTGGAGGAGAACAACATACCAACACATATTTTTACATACTTTGAGCGAGGAGAAAGCTTGGGGAGGAGTTTTGAAGGATTTTATACGTTGTAATCGAGGTTTTAATTTACGAATTCTTAGTTTAGTATTTCTTTTGAACGTATTAGATTAATTCTTTCTTTCTTTACTCTTTGAGACGATTAAACCTAGTTTTTCAGATTTATATAGATTTCTTTGGAGACTTTAGTTTGTTCTTTCGTTTATGTTCTTGATTTTATTAGTTAATTCAATTATGCATATGTTTATTGTTCTTGTGATTGCTTTGATTAATCAAACCACCATGTTAGGCTAGAACCCTTGCATGCTTAGGGTAGGATGAACTCGTAGAAGTAGGATGTGGGTACGTAATTAGGATAATTCGTGACGTTTAGTTTTAATTCTCTTAATTAATGAATTCTTAAAATCAATCTTAACCTTACTTTTGAATTTCGTTCGAAAAGTGTTTGAGAGAGGACGACCGTATCACTTTTTAACAACGAGTAAACTTAACTAGAGGGTTTAGAAAGGGTTAATTCATCTACCAGTTTAGCGAAGGAGAACGACCGCATCACCTTAGTTAAATTAGGGTCTCATTAATTAAGCACAATCTATTAACTTGTTAGTGGATTAGTGAAGTCGAGTGTTAGGGTAAAGTATTAGAGTTTAGAATCTTGAGCTTTCACCTTGCCTTCTTTTACTTAGGTTATTTCTTGCGCGTCACGGTTATTTTGATTATGTACCTGCTCCGTTAGTATACGTAGGGATTCCTATCCTGAGCATCACCATCTCTTACTTGAACACAACCCTTAGTTTATTCGTCTTCTTTAGTATTTTAGTTTAATTAGTTTATTTTAGTTTTAATTAATTTTTCCAAAAAATCCAAAAACATACACTCATATTAACTACGACGCGTAGATCTTCAGGGATCTATTTGCATACACTTTATCCCTTGGGTTCGATATACTTGGTCATTATACTTACTCATACTACAGTGAACTCGTACGCTTGCGAGGAATCTACTAGTAGAAGTTAGTATATTCACTTCAAGTCAATGGCATCGTTGCCGTGGATGGCGTTGTATGCTTTTTGAATCGGACTTGTCGATAGCTTAGTAGTTAGTAGTGAGTGCTTTTCTTTTCTGTTTTATTTTTATTTTTATTCATTCGACAGTTGCATTTTGATCCTTCTGCTAGTGTGTCAGGTATATGAAAACACGCTCACAAGGGAATATGAGCAAAGAGAGAATACCGTTGGACCCTGAGACGATAGCTAGAAGGAACCGAGCTTTCTTGAGGAGAATGAACACTGCCGGATGAGGGAAATAACAAATGGACATCTCTAATGAGTTGGATGATGCTGCGAACGAGTTCAATCAGGAATTGGGCCGAGTTGAAGGCACTGCCGGAGGAGGGAAAGAACCAATGGAAATCTCATAACAACCCTGCTTACCCACATCCTAACTTACCACAAAACAACTTACCTTACCCACCTTACCCATACCCACCTTATCCGTATCCACCATACCCGTATCCTCCACCTCCAGTTTACAATCCACCACCTGTTTACTAACCACCACCCCAACAAGTACCCGTACCAGCTGCTAATCCTCAACACATTTCTCAGAACGCAGATCAGAATATGGCCATTCGAGGAAGGTTCGCGGCACAACCACAAAGGTACTATGACGGAGTGGCATTGCCTCCTGTTGAGGCAAATAACTTCTCAATTTCCCGGGAATTCTAAAGCTGCTTACAGATAACCAGTTTAAGGGGGTGATCGGGAAGGAGAATCCTCATACACATCTGAGGAGTTTCCTAATGATAGCCTCCACTTTCAATTACAATGGCATGTCTGAAGATGCCAAGAGGCTTAGGTTGTTCCCATTCTCATTGACGGGAATAGCTAAAGAGTGGTTCGATAATACGCTTTCACGGGGAAGTATCACCACTTGGGCTGAGCTTGAGCGTCTGTTCCTCAAGCGATTCTATCCTCCATCTAGAACGATCAAAACAAGGATTGAGATCTCTTCCTTCCGCCAGAAGCAAGGAGAGGACCTACGTCAAGCGTGGGAGAGATACTCAAATATGTTGATAGAGTGCCCGCAACATGGGTACAATGAGGGAGATGTGATGGCATTTTTCTATAGTGGTGCCAACAAGGCTGGGCAAGACCATCTAGACGCCTGTGCTAGTGGATCATTCCTGAATCAAGGAATAGTGAGGTGTAGAGAGATCGTGGATAACATTGTCACGAATGCTGGTGCGTGGAATGTGGACGCAGATTTCCAGAGAGTTCATCAGGTTGAGGAAGGTGAAGGAACGAGAAGGCTGTTGAAGGCCATGATGGAAAAGATTAACAACCTTGAGTTGGGGAAGAATATGGTTGGAGGGAATACAGCAGAGAATGAGCAAGAGGACAAGCCCACAATTCAACAAGAAGTAGTCAACTATATGTGAGGTCCTTATTACAATCAGAATGGGTATCCACAAGGTGGAAATTTTCAAGGAAGGCCTTCTTATGGCCAACCATTTGTACCTCCAGGTCCACAACCGCCTCAAAATCAATGGAGGAACACACAAGGGTACCAAGGAGGCCAGCAACTTCCTCAGAACCAATGGAGGAAGAACGATAATTTTTCTTATGCTAACCCGAAGGTGGGTATTACAGTTCCTCCAGGCGTGGATCCAGGTTCAAAACCTCCGGGCAGTTCCTCAACTGAGGAGATGTTGAGAGCTATCTTTCAGAAGGTGGAGGAAAGAAGAAAGAGATTATCCTCTTTGGAGTACGATGTGAAGGAGTTGCATAAAAAAGGTGATCAGCGTGATCAAGAACTCCAAAAGAGAGATGTAGAGCTGAATCGAATTCAACAAGAGAACAATAGGCGGTTCACCTCAATAGAGTTCCAGATAAGTCAAATTGCAAAATCATTGAATAGGGAGCCGGTTAAGTATCCTTCCATACCGGAGGGGAACCCGAAAGAGCATTGCAAGGCTATCCAGTTAAGAAGTGGAACCAACTATAAAGGTCCTCAGATGCCTGCTGATTCTGAGGCGCCCTAAGATAGAGAAGAGCTTGAAGAGGAAGGCATTGAGAAGGTTGAGAGAGTTCCTAAGTGGAAGAAGGCAAATGAAGCAAGAGAGAAAGTGAAAGAGACTGAGAGAGATGAATGGGGGGTACCCAAATCTGTGATACCCGTCCCATATCCACAACGCTTCATGAAAAAGAAGCTTGATGAGAAATTCACTAAATTCCTTGATGTGTTTAAACAATTGCATATTAATATCCCTTTTTATGATGCTTTGGAACAGATGCCCAATTATGCAAAGTTTTTGAAGGACTTGATTGCGAAAAGACGGCGAGTGGATGAGCCAAAGTTGGTGCAGTTGAACCATGAGGTGAGTGCATTAGTGTACAAGGCGCTTCCTCCAAAGCTGAAGGATCCCGGTAGCTTCACCATTCTTTGTGATATCGGGAACGGGATCAAGAAGGGAGCATTGTGCGACCTCGGAGCGAGCATAAATCCTATGCCCTTATCGCTTTTTCAAGAAGTTGGAAGGTGTTGAACTTCAACCCACAATGATGACGCTTCAACTAGCCGACGGTCTATTACTCGACCTCAAGGTGTGGTTGAAGACGTCCTCGTGAGAGTCGGAGAGCACATTTTTCAGCCGATTTCGTGGTCCTAGAGATGGAGAAAGATGAGCACGTGCCCCTGATCTTGGGAAGACCGTTCTTAGCTATGGCGGGGATGGTGCTAGACGTGCTAATCCTTCTCATATTCATGAATTTTATAATCCTTCACTTGATGAGTTAATCAATGTGCATTATGATCGTGATTATTTTGATAGGGATAAAGTGAAGAAGTTGAAGGATGAAGAGGTGAAAAGTGTGGACGTGATCCAGTTGGAAGGGGAAGGAGGAGTTAAGAAGAAAAAGTCCAAATTCAAGAACCTGTTTGGTAAGACGCCTCCAGATAAAGGTGAGAAGGAGTTGAGACCCATACCACTTGGGGATGAGAAGGAAGCAAAGGAGTTCATGATGGAAGGGCATTAAGGAAAGATATGCAAGCACCACTCTTATGAGAGTAAGGGAGGTATTTTTGAGTATGATGTCCCATAAGCTCCTTTGAGCTCGGTCCGGCATGAGGACCTTAAAAATAGCGCTGAATGAGAGGCAACCCATTTTTATTTAATTTTGAGTATTTTTAGTTATTTGAGTTCTATGTTATTTGGGTGTTGTTGAATCGTAAGTTTTAACCTCGTACTGGAGAGTTTTATTTTGTAGGCTTGTCTCGAGAGAATAGAGGAATCATGGAGTACTCGAAAGGAAGGAACTCAAGCAAGGGAGTGTGCAACGTTGTTGAGAGAAACTAAATTGTTTGGTTGAGGTAACCCACAACCCCAAACTTAGACCTCTTCGCAAGGTCGAAGTTTGGGGGGGTGGAGTTTTTTTTATGTTATGTTTCTTGTTATATTGCACCAGAGCACCCCTTATCTTTGAGTGTGTTTGGGTATTTGGTGCCTTGAGATGCTCCCTGGAGTGATTTTGATCTGATTCGCTATTGCATATTTCATGCCTATTAATCATCTTATGCTTGTTTATTGCTATCTTCGAGTATGACTTGATGAGTAGGGTGAATTATGAGAGTGAGTTAGGAATTTTATTGTGTGAGTGTTTGAGCTAGAGTTGATTTGAGAGAGAACTAGTATGCTTATGAGTTTTCCTTTTTGAGTACTTGTGTGATGAGAGTGAGAATGCACTAGGACTAGCATGGATGTGAAAGCTGTGAGAATTGAGCCTTATGAGATTTTGATGCATGAATTAATCTCTTTGTTTGTGAGTGGATCGTCACCTTAGAGGATGCTAGAACTTGTGTGTGCTCTTGCTTCTTGATTATGTCTAGTTTGATATGCCGAATGTGATCTTAGGCCATCTTTGTTTTGAATGAGTCACTTAGCCAAAATTTTCCTTACCATTGATATTTATCCCTTGTTAGCCCCTTTGAGCCTAAAGCTTATTTCGTTTGCTAGCACATATGAACACTATTCCAATTCCTAAGCCTTTTTGTCCCAATTTGAGTGGAGAATAGGAAAAGTGTGAATGTGAAGGGATTGAATTGAGTTGAAAAAGGAAAATGTTGTTTGTTGAGTGAGTATGAGAAGAAGGTGTGATGAAATTGTTAGGATAAAAGATGTTAGTTTTGATAAGTTAAAACAAACCAGAAGATGTAATAGGACCATCTGGACCTGTTAGCCAGATGATGATCTAGATTAGGACTTAGTCTAGGGGGAACTGCCAGACCAGAAGTATTCACCAGAAGAGTCACCAGAAGACCCCATCAGAGGACTTCACCAGAGGACTCCACCAGAAGACTTCACCAGACGAGACCTAACCAAAGGCAGAGGATCTTTCCCAGACCAGACGAGTCCGGACTAGACGAGTTTGGTGGAACAAAAGATGCTCAGTTTGATCCCCTGTTTCTACTGAGTATTCTGGTTATTCACCAGATGAGGACCAGAAGACACTGAGGTTGCCTGGTGTCTGGTCTTGCCTTCTCTGTTGAGAATCAGAGTTAGGCAGAGGAAGCTATTGACCGTTGGTGATTCAAATCAAGTCAACAAGATCAGGATTAGAAAGTACTTGAAGACAATCAATCCAAGGATCCCACCAACCCAATCAATAAATTAGGGAATTGATTGATTGAGGCTTCCTTAAATAGAGAATCTGATTGGATTAGCCCTCCAACGGCTATTTCCTAATCCCCTCTATAAATACAAGAGTGCAGTTCAAGAAAAACCTCTAGAGAGACTCCATACGCGCATAAGTCCATCCAAGCTTTTGATATTCACTCTTAGCAATCTTATTGTTCATAATATATATCTACTCTTAAGGAGTTGTTGAAACCTCAACCTGTTCATCTACATGATAAGGTTGAAGGCTGTTGATCTTTAGATTGAAGTTAAATCTAAAGAGTTTGTAAGAAGGAATTGATACTTCCCAATTCCAGTGAGTAAGTAAGTGAGTTGGTTGATAGTGAGACCCCTTGGATAAAAGGGAGAGTGGACGTAGGATATTCAAATCCGAACCACTATATATCTTGTGTACTTTATTGCTTTCATTTACTTATTTTCTTTTTGGTTTTTATTCTCTTGTAAAAGGAATTTGTTAAGACATTTAACTTAAGCTTCCGAAATTAATCTAACTAGTGGGACCAACAAGTGGTATCAGAGCCGTATGTCCAACGACCACTGCATTGAAAAGCTTTTGGTGGTCACCGGACAGATCCATTGCTCTTTAGTGCTTTTGTTCAAGTTCTTGTTATTTCCCTAATTTTATCAAAAATGTCTGTGTTAGGATAAAAATTGTTAGTTTTGATGAGTTAAAACAAACCAGAAGATGTAATAGGACCATCTGGACCTGTTAGCCAGATGATGATCTAGATTAGGACTTAGTCTAGGGGGAACTGCCAGACCAGAAGACCTCACCAGAAGAGTCACCAGAAGACCCCACCAGAGGACTCCATCAGAAGACTTCACCAGATGAGACAGACCAGAGGCAGAGGACCTTCCCCAGACCAGACGAGTCCGGACCAGACGAGTCTGGTGGAACAAAAGATGCTCAGTTTGATCCCCTGATTCTACTGAGTATTTTGGCTGTTCACCAGATTAGGACCAGAAGACACCGAGGTTGCCTGGTGTCTGGTCTTGCCTTCTCTGGAGAGAATCAGAGTTAGGCAGAGGAAGCTATTGACCGTTGGTGATTCAAATCAAGTCAAAATGATCAGGATTGGAAAGTATTTGAAGATAATCAATCCAAGGATCCCACCAACCCAATCAATCAATTAGGGAATTGATTGATTGAGGCTTCCTTATATAGAGGATCTGATTGGATTAGCCCTCCAACGGCTAGCCCTAATTCCCTATATAAATACAAGAGTGCAGTTCAAGAAAAAGCTCTAGAGACTCTACACGCGCATAAGTGATCCAAGCTTTTGATATTCATACCAAGCACTCTTACTGTTCATAATATTTATCTACTCTAAAGGAGTTATTGAAACCACAACCTGTTCATCTATTAGACAAGGTTGTTGACTGGTTGATATTTAGATTGAAGTTAAATCTAAAGAGGTTGTAAGAAGGAACTGGTACTTCCCAATTCCAGTAAGTAAGTTTGTGAGTTGGTTGTTAGTGAGTCCCCTTGGTTATAAGGGAGAGTGGACGTAGGATATTCAATCCGAACCACTATATATCTTGTGTTCTTTATCGCTTTATTTTACTTATTGTTTGTTGATTATTGTTCTCTTGTAAAAGACCTTGAAAGACATTTAACTTAAGCTTCCGCAATTAATCTAACCAGTGGGACCAACAAGTGGTATCAGAGCAGTGTGTCCAACGACCACTGCTTTGAAAAGCTTTTGGTGGTCACCGGGCAGATCCATTGCTCTTTAGTGCTTTTGTTCAAGTTCTTGTTATTTCCCTTAATTATATCAAAATGTCTGCAAAATCTTCTTACAAGAGCCGTAAGCTCCCATAATTCTCTTTTGAGGATTACAGCCACTGGAGCTTCATGATGAGCAATCATCTTGGAGCTATTCACCACCGCATGTTAGATGTGGTTGAAAGTGGCCCCATCAAATTTTACTGGACTCCTATTGATAGTGGCAGGTCAGAGTCCAGAGAGGAAACTAGTGAAGCTGCCCAGAAAACTGCAGAGGATAGAGTCCCCAGGCAGAGAATTCTCAAAAAGAGAGATGAGCTTGATAATGATGAAAGAAAGCTCTACAACTTGGACCAGGTGGCAAGAACAGAGATCATCAACACACTTACCAAAGAGGTGATTGAAAAGGTCAGAACGTGTGCCACTGCCAAGGAGATGTGGGACAAACTGGCATTGCTCTGTGAGGGAACATAGAAGATCAAAGATAACAAACTCCAAACTGTTCAACACTCGTTTGATACCTTCAAGATGAAACCAGACGAGACCATTGACCAGCTGGCCATGCGTCTTACAAACCTCCTGAACAAGGCTAGTGCCTTAGGTAAGACCTACTCTGAAAAAGAAATTAATAGTAAAATCTTGCGTTTACTAACAAGCAGGTGGAGAATTAAAGTCACGGTGATCAAGGACAACAAGGATCTCAATACTCTGGATCATCATCTCCTATTGTCTGATCTCAAATCATATGAGTATGATCTTCAAGAGGAGGATCAAACAGAAGAGGTTTCCTCTTTTGGCCAGAAAGGTGTTGCATTCTCTTCAACCATCAAGCCTGATGTCAAGCCAAAGGAGTCTACTGCAGATGACTTGAGCCTCAAGGAGCAGGTAGCACTTCTAACTCGTAAATTAGAAAAAATGAGCTCAAAATATGGCAGGTACAAAAGGCATTGGAAGGAATCTTCCAGAGACAGAAAGAGTTCTTTCAAGCCTGCAGAGAAGGAAAAGACATCTGGAGACTCAAGGGAGACCAGATTCAGAACTCCAGAAAGGAGGAGAGATGACAACCCTGGCAACTCTGGGAGATTTGATCATCAGAGGAGGGATGGTAGCTCTGGCAGACCTGACTACCAGAGGAGAAAGAGTATTCCAGCCAGATCAGACTACAACCAGAGGAGGAGAGAGCCAAGTCCTAGTCCCAGAGGAGACAATGCCTGCTATACATGCAACAAGACTGGTCACTATAGTTATGATTGTCCTCAACTCACTCCTAGGGAAAGAGAAGAGAAAAGAATCAAGAGAGATAGGAGATATGCAGATAAGAGAGCATTGCTGGCAGAAGCAGAGGAGGAGGATACTAGTTCCAGTTCTTCTTCTTCTGACTTTGGATCAGATGATGATGTGTGTCTTATGGCAGACATCACTGAGGTAAATGAAACTACTCTAGTTTTATCAAATTCCAAATGTACTGAATCCTCTAATTCATCTGGTAACTCCAGAGAGTCTGATATGCAACAGATGCTATCAGATCTCCAAAATTGTGTCCAACTCTGTCAAAAACTTGAGAAAGAGAATGGTAGGCTCAGGGCTGAAGTTCAATCTCTCTCTTATGAGCATAAATCCACCAGAGAACTCATGAAAGTTCATTCCAAAGAAGTCTCTGAACTTCAGGATAAGATCAAAGAAAGAGATACTCTGGTAGATCAACTCATGAAAGAAAAGGATTCTCAAGAATATGAGATCAATGAACTCAGAGCTAAATACCAGACTCTTATCAAGGGAAAACAAGTTGCTCACAACATAGAGGAGATACCTATGCCCAGAGAAGCTCCTAAGATGCCATCTGTTGTATCTATCATATCAGAGTCTTCTCAGCGCATTTGTGATAAGAGTGGTTTAGGATATTCTGGAATTACCACTAAAACTCATAAATACCTTTATAATAAAGACAAGTCTGTAAGAGCTGGTAAATTGGTAGAAATCTGGAATGATAAAGACTTAACTGGTAATGGTTACAAGGTGGTTCACAATCCTGATTGGAAAAGGAATCACTCTGTTAATCACATTACATATGGTCCAGAAGAGTTGACTGTTTTGGAAGAGAAGATGCTAGAGAATAAGTGTCAACATGGGGAACCATTAAAGATTGATGGTTCTGTGAACAATGAGTCCCAAGGAGTAGAAATTACTCAAATTGGAGGACCCCAGAGAAATCCTCAAAGGGAACCTAAACAGATTAGGGGACCTCAAAGGAAACACTCAAGGAAGGGGAATACCAATCAGAGTAACAACTACCAGAGAAGGAACAATGTTCAACAGAACCAGGTACCCCAGAGACAATTTTCTCAGAGGAATCAATTCCAGAATAGGTATACTCAAAGGAACTATAATCACCAGAGCAAGTCTAATTATCAGAACCAGAGGAGGTCTTCTAGACCCATCTATAGAAAACCAACTGATCTGGGTAGTTATGACACCAGAGATGGTTCTTCTAGGATGTACCCTTACAACCAGACCTTTAAGACCATGTCTTTGAGGCAGGCCATTCCAAAGGCCAGATTTGAGAAAAGGTACACCAGACCTGTTTATAGGAAAGATGTCCTTATCAGACCAGTAGCTCAATATGTCATTGTAAGAGGACATGTGATGGTAGATAGATTTGGAAGGAAGATAAGATCTCCTCATCCATCAAGGGATGATCTTTATCTATGGATTCCTACAAAACCTGCAACTAACCAATCAGGACCCAGCACTAGTAGGGGACCTAATTGATTTCTCTGCAGGTAGATAAGAGTCCATTGGAGAAAGGATTTTCAAGCAACCATGTCTGGTACATTGATAGTGGATGTTCCAAGCACATGACCTTCCAGAAAGATAATCTCCAAGATTTCAAGCCATTGAATGGACCAAGAGTGATGTTTGGTGACAACAACTATGGAGTCACCAGAGGAGTTGGAAAGTTGACCTTCAATGGAATATCTGTAGATGAAGTCTACTACGTAGAAGGACTCAAGCATAATCTGCTTTCAGTATCCCAATTCTGTGACAAGGGATACTCAGTGAAGTTTTCTAGTGATTCATGCACTGTTTTCTCTTCTGATTATAATGATATTTTGCTAATAGGCTTGAGGAAGGGTAACATTTATCTTGCAGATTTTAACAGTTGCCCAAGAAATGCTTGCCTGGTTGTAAAAGGATCTGCAGAAAATAGCTGGATTTGGCACAAGAGATTGTGTCATCTTAACTTCAAGACACTGAATAAGTTTGCAAGAAAAGGTCTCATTCGAGGTCTTCCTAATGAAGTGTTTAAGAAGGATCAGGTCTGTGGTTCATGCCAGAAGGGTAAACAACCCAAGACTTCCTTTAAGGATGTCCAGAGCACAACCACAACCAGAGTTCTTTAACTACTTCACATGGACCTGTTTGGACCTGTTTCTCCTCTTAGTTTCAGTGGAAGGAAGTACACCTTAGTAATAGTAGATGACTTTTCAAGATACACTTGGGTGGTGTTCTTGTTTAAGAAAAATGAAACTATGACTAAGCTGCCAGAGTTCTTCAAGCAGATTCAGAATGAGCAGAACCAGAGCATAGTCAGGATCAGAAGTGACAAAGGAACAGAGTTTTTGAATTCACACATTGCAGATTACTGCAAGGACCATGGGATTTTTCATGAGACATCTGCTGCCAGAACACCTCAACAAAATGGAGTAGCAGAAAGGAGGAATAGGACTCTCAAAGAAGCTGCAAGAACACTTCTGGCAGAGTACGCCACTCCGCAAAGATTTTGGGCAGAGGCCATTAATACAGCTTGCTACACTCAGAACAGGTGCCTGATTGCCCAGAGACATAATAAGACTCTATATGAAGTATGGAAAGGTAAAACCCCATCTGTTTCATATTTTCATGTTTTTGGATGTAAGTGTTTCATCCATGACAATGGGAAATCTAAATTGAGAATCTTTGATGCCAAAGTGGCTGATGGAATATTTTTAGGATATTCCAGCACCAGTAAGGCTTTTAGAGTTTTTAATAAGAATTCACTTTGTGTGGAGGAAACACCTCATGTTGTTTTTGATGAATCTGTTTTTGAGTGCAAGGTGGATTCCAAGTCTTCAGAAGAAACCCAGAATCAGACTACCCCCAGAGTTATCAAGGTCAATCCACCTATTCTTGATTCAGATTCAGATGATGACCCATCTCCCGGTTCTCTGAAGCAGAAGCCTTCACAAGGAACAGAACCAGAAGAGGTTGGAACTCCTGTAGGGGGAAGCTCTTCTGCAGGTGGTGATAATCACCAAGGTACTGCAGAAGATGATCAACCAGGCAAGACCACGGGAAGGAGGACCCTGGTTAATCACCCCAATGACCTAATCCTTGGAGATCCAACTAAGGGTGTCCAGACTAGGAGGACTCTTAACTTAGCTGCCTTATTCAGTTGCTATGTGTCCTTGATTGAGCCCAAGAACATCAAGGAGGCACTGAAAGATTCAAATTGGATTGTTGCTATGCAGGAGGAGTTGAATCAATTCACCAGACAGGATGTTTGGGAGCTGGTAGACAGACCAAGACATCAAAAGGTGATAGGCACTAAGTGGGTTTTCAAAAATAAGAAAGATGAGAATGATGTCATTACTAGGAACAAGGCAAGGCTAGTGGCCCAGGGCTATTCTCAGTCTGAAGGAATAGACTATGATGAGACATTTGCTCCTGTTGCCAGACTAGAAGCCATCAGATTGTTCTTAGCATATGCTGCTCACATGAAGTTCAAAGTATACCAGATGGATGTGAAATCTGCCTTTCTTAATGGGATTCTCATTGAGGAAGTGTATGTGGAACAACCTCCTGGTTTTGAACAAGGTGACAAGGTGTTTAAGCTTAAGAAAGCTCTTTATGGGCTGAAGCAGGCACCCAGAGCATGGTATGACACTCTATCTCAATTTCTTCTGGACAATGGTTTTACTAAGGGTAAGATTGATAGGACCTTGTTTAGGAAAGAAGAAGGAAAGGACATCCTTCTGGTCCAAATATATGTTGATGACATTATATTTGGATCCCCTAACAAGAAGCTGTGTGAGAAGTTTGGTGAGCTCATGCAGGGTCAGTTTGAGATGTCCATGATGGGAGAAATGAATTACTTTTTGGGTTTGCAGGTTAAGCAATCAGAGAAGGGAATTTTTATTAATCAAGCAAAGTACACCAGAAACATGTTAGAGAAATTTGGAGTAGGATCTAGCAAAGCAGCCAAGATCCCTATGATGACAAATTTCAACATGGATCCAGATGAGTCTGGAGAGAGTGTGGACCAGACTCAGTACAGAGCACTTATTGGTTCTCTTCTGTACCTGACTGCAAGCAGACCAGATATTACTTTTGCCGTAGGTGTTTGTGCCAGATTTCAAGCTAACCCCAAGAAGAGTCACTTGGAAGCAGCTAGGAAGATATTGAAATATCTTAAGGGAACTGTGAATTTAGGATTATGGTATCCTGCAGATGATAACTTAGAATTGAGTGGTTATTCAGATTCAGACTATGGTGGATGCAGAATAGACAGGAAATCTACAAGTGGAACATGCCAATTTTTAGGGAATAAATTGGTATCCTGGTTTTCTAAGAAGCAGACTTCAGTTGCTACATCAACAAAAGAAGCAGAATACATGGCTGCAGGGAGTTGTTGTTCTCAACTTCTCTGGATAAGTCAACAGCTTAGGGATTACCAGATTAGTGCTAAGGATATTCCTATATTCTGTGATAGTAATAGTGCCATAGCAATTACCCAGAATCCAGTTCTTCATACCAGGTGCAAACATGTTGATATAAGGTATCATTTTATCAGAGATCATGTTGAGAAGGGAGATATAAGGATGGAAAAGATTGCAACAGAGAAGCAGAGAGCAGATATCTTAACCAAGCCTTTGGCTGAGACCAGATTCAGAGAGTTAGCTTTTGAGTTAGGTTTGTTGGATCCAGAGACAGATTTGTGTTAGGGGGAACTACAGAGAAGTATCCTTTGTTTTATATTACTTTACTTCAGACATTTATTTTCTAACATACCTGCAGATTAGACATATCAGAGAAGGTATATCTCCAGATGAGGTATACACCAGGTGACACTTGTCTCAGATGAAGTGCTGAGCCAGATTCCACAATATCTAAAGTCTTCTCTGACCAGAACCAGATGAGTTCCATCAGAGGAGGTGTAGCACCAGACTGGCTGTGGTATCATCTGGTTACAATATCAGGTGACAGGTATGTCTTTACTTCTCTGGCCTCTGATCATTGGGATACACCTTTCAAATTAGTAAGTACACTCAAAACGTTTCAACTTCGGAGTGTATTTAAGACTAGGGTATAGGGCCTAGGCAATCATTTCGCTTTTTCTCTTGACTGCCACAAAACCCCTTTATGCCCAGTCCCAATGATTATGCCAACGCACCAGATTAAATCTGTGTCTTGCCTTTCATCGTGGCCATCGGATTTAATCACTGTGCAAAATGTCAATCAATGCTAAATTGATTTTGTTTCCTCGATTAAATTTTGAAATTACACGCGTTCACACTTCATTTAATAATCAAGCCACGCGTATTACTCTATTTAAATCAAATTTCCTTTCAATCTGTCCTTTCACATTTCCATATTTTCAAACCCTAACCTCTGCAAAGTATTTCTTTCTCTCTCTCTCTCTTTCACAGTAATGGCCCCTCCGTGCAATTTTGACCATGTCCTGATGATGAAGAAGCTAAAGACGGAGATGGTGGTGGACTTTTATACCACCAAGAACCCTGTTGCGCTGTCGATTCTGGTGATGCTCCAGAATGCAGGGGTGGAGAAGTTGATCTCCACTGTTCCCAAGTATTTTCGTACTCTTGATGGATATGCGGCCCAGTTGTTGGTTCGTATGAAGATTCATGAGGATTACGTTTCTTCAAAGATTGATGAAGATGATTTGGTGTTTTCTAAGCACGATTTCTGCGTTCTTTTCGAGAATATTTCTGCAGAGGGAGTGGATCCTTTGACGTACAAGGAAGATGATATCGTTGGATCCTTCAAGATTTTTGCTCGTTCTTCCTGCCAGAATATCACAAAGGGCTTTTTGGACAAGCATCTGAGGCAGAAGTACAAGGTCCTTTTTGATATAGTTGTTAAGGTGCTTATGTGTGAGAATCACAGCACAGATGCCATTTTCAATGGCCGGATGTGTGTGATGAGGGCATTGTATGACGGCGTTCAATGCAATTGGGCGGAGTTCTTCTGGGATGTGTTGAGGAAGAACAGATTGAAGGTGAAGAACGAGGCTTGTCCTTCCAAGCCAGGGGAGTTGCAGTTCTATTTCACTGCAAATGTCTCTTTGGGGACTAAGTTAACTCTTATTCTGGATTCTCTCCTTCCAGAGAAGAAGTGGAAATCATCTTGGTGCCATAGTTATCACAAATCCAAGATCCTCTTCTCTAAGGATGGCCCTCTTCATGGCCATGCCGACTCTGATGGAGAACAGGCCATCCCTGCCCCTCCTATTCAATCTTTTCCCTCACCTCCGAAGGGGCAGAGAAAGCAGCAGAAGCAGAAGACCCATAAGAAAGCTTCTGAAGCAACTGGTTCTTCAACCGTTGCCTTTTCTGGTTCCTCAGAGGAGGACCAGATTCCCCTTCTTGATGTGCTTAAGAAGAAGGGTGATGATGATAAAGCTGTTAAGAAGGCTGGAGCAGCCAAGAGGAAGCGGCCAGAGGAGGCCAGGAGAGGCTCTGCTAAGAAGTCAAAGACTAGCAGGAAGGCCAAGAAAACCCTTCTGGTGGATGAGCCATCAGAGGAGGAAGATGAAGACGAGGATGTGCCTCTTGTGAGGAAGTCCAAGGCCAAGAGAGCCCTTTTTCAAGATTCAAACTCTGGATCTGATCTTGGAGAGGCCTTGGAGAAGGCTTTTGAGGATGCTTCCCAGCTGATGGAGGATGCTCCAGAGACTGCTGTACCTGCTGGTGTTGACCCAGCAGAGGTAAATCCTTCCCTTCCATCTTCTTCCCCCATTAATCTTGTCTCCCCTTCTACCTCTCCCCCAGATAATATTCCCCAAAACCCATCTGCCTCTGGTAACCCTATTGTTCCACCAGAGCAGACCCTTCCAGATACCCCTGTATATACTCCCTCTACCATTCCTACCCAAACACCTTCTCCCCCACATTTCCAAACACATCTTCCCACAAACCCCTCTCCCCCACCTTCTGTACCAGAGGTACCCTCAACCTCTTCTGGTGCAGAAATCCCCCCTCCAAACACTTCCACATCTCAAATCCCACCTACACCTTCTGTACCAGATATTCCATCATCTTCTGGTGCAGAGCAATCCATTCCTTACACCTCTACTTCACAAAATCCTAACCCTCCCCAAACCCATACAGACCAGGACCCAACCATTTCTATGGCTCTGGGATTCGTTGGCCCTCCCCCGTCTCCTACCTGTTTAACCAGCGATGATAGTGAAGATGAGGAAGCTTCACTTGAGCCTGCTGACTTAGCCCCTTCCTCCTCTGCCTCTGGGCCCAAACCCTTCACTTTCTCATCTGCAGAAATGGGTCCCATTAGGCAGAGTATGAGTGTAAGTGCTCAGCTCTGGCTAAGAGAGCATTTCCCAGTTCTTCTGGACCACTTACCACTTCTGGCAGAGCTTACTGATGCCAAGGTCTGGAGCAAGGCCAGACTTGAAGATGTGGAGGACCTGATGCTGTTGCTTGAGGAAATGGGTCCCTCCAACTTCACTGCTTGGGAGATTGAGCTAAAGCAGAGGATGAATATTCAGAACCTAGCAGAGCTGGAGACCCCTGGTGCAGCTAAAGTCTTGATTCGCACCCTGCTCATCCAGAGAGGAGTAATGCTCACTCCAGAGGGCCCCACTTACAAGTTTGGTCCTCATTTTGTCTTCCCTCCAGAGCTATATTCAGATGAGAAAGACTTTGAGATGTCTCCTGCCGTGCTCCAGAAGATGAAAGTTTTCTTCAATGAGCAAATCATGCAGATTGGGCGCTTTTCTAAAGCTATTCAACATATGGCCCCTGCTATGATAGAGCACCAGAACAGGCATGAGAGGAGAATCTTCCTGAAGCAGTTAAAGTCTTCTCTGGCAGAGGTAAAGGCTTCCTTCAAAGCTAATGGCTTATTTGTCAAGCTGGATGTCATGCACAGCCAGAAGCAGCTACAGGAGCACGTGCTGGAGCAGTTGAGACCTGTATCTGTACTTAAAGTGGAGATGGCCAGCCAGATGATTCAAACTGCCAAGCTGAAAGACTCCCTCCAGGAGATGTTGGAGAAGCAAGAGAGACTTGTTGCAGAGTCTAAAGCTTACCTGGAGGAGGCCAAGCAGCTACGTGATCTTCACTCTTCCTCCAACACTGCCTTGCCTGATCTTATAAGGCAGGTTGTGGAGCCCCTCCTTGATGAAGTTAAAAAGGGGGAAGAGAAGGCCAGAACTGATCTGGCGAAGACCACCAATGAAACTCTCTTCAGCCATGGAGCTCGTCTGGACCTGTTGGAGAACACTCTGGCCTAGGCTGAGTTGCAGAAGAAGAAGAAGGAAGAGCTCAAATCTCTTTCCATGGCTAAGCAGCTTGCTGCAGAAGAGGAGTCCGAAGCAGAGCAGGATCCAATCTCCATCTCTGGACCTGCAAAGAGGAAGATAAGGAAAGTGAAGAAGAGCTTCCTTGAATCTGTGGTTGAAGAAGCAGAGAAGAGATTCAAGGAAGAGTCGCCTGAAGAGAGGCAAGCAAGGATAAGGAAAAACATAGATGAAGAGCAGAGGCTCAGATATGTTAGGAGGCAAAATAAGAAGAACAGAGAAGCTGGTGTTTCTTCTGGTGCCAGTGGTTCAAGCCAGAAGAGGAAAGGGCCTGTTGAAGTCATGAACATCCTCCCTCTCAGGACAGAAGGGTCTTTTGACTCAACTGTTCCTGTGCCTTTAATAGAAAAATGGAGAGAAGCCAAGACTCTCTGGTTCATTCAACATTACATCCAGAGACCTCCACCAGAGGATGATGCTCTCATCAACAGGACTTTCCATTCTTGGATGCAGGCTTATGATGCAGATTTGTACAAGCAGTTGATGGATTCAACTATTGAATTCAACCTGGAAGTCACTGCTCCTGAGTTCCATTTTCTCAACACTCCAATGGCAGGAGACCAGGTTGATTGGGCTGAGCTGAAGAAATTGTACAAGACCAAGGTGTTGGTGAACTTCACTCCAACATCTTCTGCAGAGTTGAAGGCCGTCCAAGATAGGTTTCTGGATTGGTTTCTGGTGCCTAAAGACAACAGAAGATATGCATAGAATAGGACCTGATCTTCAATGTATTTTGTAATCATATTTGTCCTTATTATCAATGAAATTCATATCTTCTCTGTTCAAAAGAACAACCTCTTGTTGTCTTAATTGTTTGCCTGATAAGATCTATTCTAAGGTCTTATCCTTTAATGTTTTCTTGCTTAAGTTTATTGTTTATTATTTTTTTTTATCAGTTCTGGTAGTGTTTTAACTCCATCAAAAAGGGGGAAATTGTTAGGATACAAATTGTTAGTTTTGATGAGTTAAAACAAACCAGAAGATGTAATAGGACCATCTGGACCTGTTAGCCAGATGATGATCTAGATTAGGACTTAGTCTAGGGGGAACTGCCAGACCAGAAGACCTCACCAGAAGAGTCACCAGAAGAACCCACCAGAGGACTCCATCAGAAGACTTCACCAGATGAGACAGACCAGAGGCAGAGGACCTTCCCCAGACCAGACGAGTCCGGACCAGACGAGTCTGGTGGAACAAAAGATGCTCAGTTTGATCCCCTGATTCTACTGAGTATTTTGGCTGTTCACCAGATTAGGACCAGAAGACACCGAGGTTGCCTGGTGTCTGGTCTTGCCTTCTCTGGAGAGAATCAGAGTTAGGCAGAGGAAGCTATTGACCGTTGGTGATTCAAATCAAGTCAACATGATCAGGATTGGAAAGTATTTGAAGATAATCAATCCAAGGATCCCACCAACCCAATCAATCAATTAGGGAATTGATTGATTGAGGCTTCCTTATATAGAGGATCTGATTGGATTAGCCCTCCAACGGCTAGCCCTAATTCCCTCTATAAATACAAGAGTGCAGTTCAAGAAAAAGCTCTAGAGACTCTACACGCGCATAAGTGATCCAAGCTTTTGATATTCATACCAAGCACTCTTACTGTTCATAATATTTATCTACTCTAAAGGAGTTATTGAAACCACAACCTGTTCATCTATTAGACAAGGTTGTTGGCTGGTGGATCTTTAGATTGAAGTTAAATCTAAAGAGGTTGTAAGAAGGAACTGGTACTTCCCAATTCCAGTAAGTAAGTTTGTGAGTTGGTTGTAAGTGAGTCCCCTTGGTTATAAGGGAGAGTGGACGTAGGATATTTAATCCGAACCACTATATATCTTGTGTTCTTTATCGCTTTATTTTACTTATTGTTTGTTGATTATTGTTCTCTTGTAAAAGACCTTGAAAGACATTTAACTTAAGCTTCCGCAATTAATCTAACTAGTGGGACCAACAGTCTGCAAAATCTTCTTACAAGAGCCGTAAGCTTCCGGAATTCTCTTTCGAGGATTACAACCACTGGAGCTTCATGATGAGCAATCATCTTGGAGCTATTCACCACCGCATGTTAGATGTGGTAGAAAGTGGACCCATTCAATTTTACTGGACTCCTATTGATAGTGGCAGGTCAGAGTCCAGGGAAGAAACTAGTGAAGCTGCCCAGAAAGCTGTAGAGGATAGAGCCCCCAGGCAAAGAATCCTAAAAAAGAAAGATGAGCTTGACAACGATGAAAGAAAGCTCTACAACTTGGACCAGGTGGCAAGAACAGAGATCATCAACACACTTACTAAAGAGGTGATTGAAAAGGTCAGAACGTGTGCCACTGCCAAGGAGATGTGGGAGAAACTTGCACTTCTCTGTGAGGGAACAGAGAAGATTAAAGACAACAAGCTCCAAGTTGTTCAACATTCGTTTGACACTTTCAAGATGAAACCAGACGAGACCATTGACCAACTAGATATGCGTCTCACAAACCTCCTGAACAAGGCTAGTGCCTTAGGTAAGACCTATTCTGAAAAGGAAATTAATAGTAAAATCTTGCGTTCACTAACCAGCAGGTGGAGAATTAAAGTCACTGTGATCAAGGACAACAAGGATCTCAACACTCTGGATCATCATCTTCTGTTGTCTGATCTCAAAGCTTATGAGTATGATCTTCAAGAGGAGGATAAAACAGAAGAGGTTTCCTCTTCTGGTCAGAAAGGTGTTGCATTCTCTTCAACTATCAAGCCTGATGTCAAGCCAAAGGAGTCTACTGCAGATGACTTGAGCCTCAAGGAGCAGGTAGCACTTCTAACCCGTAAATTAGATAAAATGAGTTCAAAATATGGCAGGTACAAAAGGCATTGGAAGGAGTCTACCAGAGACAGGAAGAGTTCCTTCAAGCCTGCAGAGAAGGAGAAGACATCTGGAGACTCAAGGGAGACCAGATTCAGAACTCCAGAAAGGAGGAGAGATGACAACCCTGGCAGCTCTGGGAGATCAGATTATCAGAGGAGGGATGGTAGCTCTGGCAGACCTGACTACCAGAGGAGAGAGAGTAGCCTAGCAGGATCAGACTACAGCCAGAGGAGGAGAGAGCCAAGTCCTAGTCCCAGAGGAGACAATGCCTGCTACACATGCAACGAGACTGGTCACTACAGTTATGATTGTCCTCAACTCACTCCTAGGGAAAGAGAATAGAAAAGGATCAAGAGAGATATGAGATATGCAGATAAGAGAGCATTGCTGGCAGAAGCAGAAGAGGAGGATACTAGTTCCAGTTCTTCTTCTTCTGATTTCAGATCAGATGATGATGTGTGTCTTATGGCAGACATTACTGAGGTAAATGAAACTACCCTATGCTTATCTAATTCCAAATATACTGAATCCTCTAATTCATCTGGTAACTCCAGAGAGTCTGATATGCAACAAATGCTATCAGATCTCCAAAATTGTGTCCAACTTTGTCAAAAACTTGAGAAAGAGAATGGTAGGCTCAGAGCTGAAGTTCAATCTCTCTCTCATGAGCATAAATCCACCAGAGAACTCATGAAAGATCATTCCAAAGAAGTCTCTGAACTTCAGGATAAGATCACAGAAAGAGATACTCTGGTAGATCAACTCATGAAAGAAAAGAATTCTCAAGAAGATGAGATCAATGAACTCAGAGCCAAATACCAGACTCTTATCAAGGGAAAACAAGTTGCTCACAACATAGAGAAGATACCCATGCCCAGAGAAGCTCCTAAGATACCATCTGTTGTATCTATCATATTAGAGTCTTCTCAGTGCATTAATGATAAGAGTGGTTTAGGATATCCTGGAATTACCACTAAAACTCATAAATACCTTTATAATAAAGACAAGTCTGTAAGAGCTGGTAAATTGGTAGAAATCTGGGATGATAAAGACTTAACTGGTAATAGTTACAAGGTGGTTCACAATCCTGATTGGAAAAGGAATCACTCTGTTAATCACATAACATATGGTCCAGAAGAGTTGACTGTCCTGGAAGAGAAGATCCTAGAGAATAAGAGTCAACAAGGGGAACCATTGAAGATTGATGGTCCTGTGAACAATGAGTCCCAAGGAGTATAACTTACTCAAATTGGAGGACCCCAGAGAAATGCTCAAAGGGAACCTAACCAGATTAGGGGACCTCAAGGGAAACACTCAAGAAAGGGGAATACCAATCAGAGTAAGAACTACCAGAGAAGGAACAATGTTCAACAGCACCAGGTACCCCAGAAACAATTTTCTCAGAGGAATCAATTCCAGAATAGGTATACTCAAAGGAACTATAACTACCAGAAGACGTCTACTTTTCAGAACCAGAGGTGGTCTTCTAGACCCATCTATAGAAAACCAACTGATCTGGGAAGTTATGACACCAGAGATGGTTCTTCTAGGATGTACCCTTACAACCAGACCTTTAAGACCATGTCTTTGAGGCAGGCCATTCCAAAGGCCAGATTTGAGAAAAGGTACACCAGACCTGTTTATAGGAAAGGTGTCCTTATCAGACCAGTAGCTCAATATGTCATTGTCAGAGGACATGTGCTGGTAGATAGATTTGGAAGGAAGATAAGATCTCCTCATCCAACAAGGGATGATCTTTATCTATGGATTCCTACAAAACCTGCAACTAACCAATCATGACCCAACACTAGTAGGGGACCTAATTGATTTCTCTGCAGGTAGATAAGAGCCCATTGGAGAAAGGACTTTCAAGCAACCATGTCTGGTACATTGATAGTGGATGTTCCAAGCACATGACCTTCCAGAAGGATAATCTCCAAGATTTCAAGCCATTAAATGGGCCAAGAGTGATGTTTGGTGACAATAACTATGGAGTCACCAGAGGAGTTGAAAAATTGACCTTCAATGGAGTATCTGTAGATGAAGTCTACTATGTAGAAGGACTCAAGCATAATCTACTTTCAGTATCCCAATTCTGTGACAGGGGATACTCAGTGAAGTTCTCTAGTGATTCATGCACTGTCTTTTCTTCTGATTATGATGATATCTTGCTAATAGGCTTGAGGAAGGGTAACATTTATCTTGCAGATTTTAGCAGTTACCCAAGAAATGCTTGCCTGGTTGCAAAGGGATCTGCAGAGAACAGCTGGATTTGGCACAAGAGATTGTGTCATCATAACTTCAAGACACTAAATAAGATTGCCAGAAAGGGTCTCATTCGAGGTCTTCCTAATGAAGTGTTTAAGAAGGATCAGGTTTGTGGTTCCTGCCAGAAGGGTAAACAACCCAAGACTTCCTTTAAGGATGTCCAGAGCACAACCACAACCAGAGTACTTCAACTACTTCACATGGACCTGTTTGGACCTGTTTCTCCTCTTAGTTTCAGTGGAAGGAAGTACACCTTGGTGATAGTAGACGACTTTTCAAGATACACTTGGGTAGTGTTTTTGTTTAAGAAAAATGAAACTATCACTAAGCTGCCAGAATTCTTCAAGCAGATTTAGAATGAGCAGAACCAGAGCATAGTCAGAATCAGAAGTGATAAAGGGACAGAGTTTTTGAATTCACACATTGCAGATTACTGCAAGGACCATGGGATTTTTCATGAGACATCTGCTGCCAGAACACCTCAACAAAATGGAGTGGCAGAAAGGAGGAATAGAACTCTCAAAGAAGCTGCAAGAACACTTCTGGCAGAGTACAACACTCCTCAAAGGTTTTGGGCAGAGGCCATTAATACAGCTTGTTACACTCAGAACAGATGCCTAATTGCCCAGAGACATAATAAGACTCCATATGAGGTATGGAAAGGTAAAACCCCATCTGTTTCATATTTTCATGTTTTTGGATGTAAGTGTTTCATCCATGACAATGGGAAATCTAAATTAAGAAATTTTGATGCCAAAGTGGCTGATGGAATATTTTTAGGATATTCCAGCACCAGTAAGGCTTTTAGAGTTTTTAATAAGAATTCACTTTGTGTGGAGGAAACACCTCATGTTGTTTTTGATGAATCTTCTTTTGAGTGCAAGGTTGACTCTAAGTCTTCTGATGAGACCCAGAATCAGACTAAACCCAGAGTAATCAAAGTCAATCCACCTATTCTTGATTCAGATTCAGAATCAGATGATGACCCATCTCCTGGTTCTCTGAAGACTAAGTCTTCACAAAGAGCAGATGATGACCCATCTCCTGTAGGGGGAAGCTCTTCTGCAGGTGGTGATATTCACCAAGGTACCGCAGAAGATGATCAACCAGGCAAGACCACGGGAAGGAGGACCCTGGTTGATCACCCCAATGACCTGATCTTAGGAGATCCAACTAAGGGTGTCCAGACTAGGAGAACTCTTAACTTAGCTGCCTTATTCAGTTGCTATGTGTCCTTGATTGAGCCCAAGAACATCAAGGAGGCACTGAAAGATTCAAATTGGATTGTTGCTATGCAGGAGGAGTTGAATCAATTCACCAGACAGGATGTTTGGGAGCTGGTAGACAGACCAATACATCAAAAGGTGATAGGCACTAAGTGGGTTTTCAAGAATAAGAAAGATGAGAATGATGTCATTACTAGGAACAAGGCAAGGCTAGTGGCCCAGGGCTATTCTCAGTCTGAAGGAATAGACTATGATGAGACATTTGCTCCTGTTGCCAGACTAGAAGCCATCAGATTGTTCTTAGCATATGCTGCTCACATGAAGTTCAAGGTATACCAGATGGATGTGAAATATGTCTTTCTTAATGGGATTCTCATTGAGGAAGTGTATGTGGAACAACCTCCTGGTTTTGAACAAGGTGACAAGGTGTTTAAGCTTAAGAAAACTCTTTATGGGCTGAAGCAGGCACCCAGAGCATGGTATGACACTCTATCTCAGTTTCTTCTGGACAATGGTTTTTCTAAGGGTAAGATTGAAAGGACTTCGTTTAGGAAAGAAGAAGGAAAGGACATCCTTCTGGTTCAAATATATGTTGATGACATTATATTTGGATCTCCTAACAAGAAGCTGTGTGAGAAGTTTGGTGATCTCATGCAGAGTCAGTTTGAGATGTCCATGATGGGTGAAATGAACTACTTTTTAGGTTTACAGGTAAAACAATCAGAGAAGGGAATCTTCATAAATTAGGCAAAGTACATCAGAAACATGTTAGAGAAATTTGGAGTAGGATCTAGCAAAGCAGCCAAGATTCCTATGATGACAAACTTCAACATGGATCCAGATGAGTCTGGAGAGAGTGTGGATCAGACTTAGTACAGAGCACTTATTGGTTCTCTTCTGTACCTGACTGCAAGCAGACCAGATATTACTTTTGCTGTTGGAGTGTGTGCCAGATTTCAAGCTAATCCCAAGAAGAGTCATTTGGAAGCAGTTAGGAAGATATTGAAATATCTTAAGGGAACAGTGAACCTAGGCTTATGGTATCCTGCAGATGACAACTTAGAATTAAGTGGTTATTCAGATTCAGACTATGGTGGATGCAGAATAGATAGAAAGTATACAAGTGGAACATGCCAATTTTTAGGGAATAAATTGGTATCTTGGTTTTCTAAGAAGCAGACTTCAGTTGCTACATCTACAACAGAAGCAGAGTACATGGCTGAAGGGAGCTATTGTTCACAACTACTCTGGATTAGTCAACAACTTAGGGACTACCAGATTAGAGCCAAGGATATTCCCATTTTCTGTGATAGTAATAGTGCAATTGCAATCACCCAGAATCCAGTTCTTCATACCAGGTGTAAACATGTTGATATAAGGCATCATTTTATCAGAGATCATGTTGAGAAGGGAGATATAAGGATGGAAAAGATTGCAATAGAGAAGCAGAGAGCATATATTTTAACTAAGCCTTTGGCTGAGACCAGATTCAGAGAGTTAGCTTTTGAGTTAGGATTGTTGGATCCAGAGACAGATTTGTTTTAGGGGGAACATCAGAGAAGTATCCCTTATTTATACCTTATTTCATATTCTTCGTTATTCAAAACTAATATACCTGCAGATTAGACATATCAGAGAAGTTATGTCTCCAGATGAGGTATGCACCAGGTGAAACTTGTCCCAGATGAGGTGCTGAGTCAGATTCAAGGAATGTCCAAAGTCATCTCTGACCAGGACCAGACGAGTTTCATCAGAGGAGATGTAACACCAGACTAGTTGTGGTATCATCTGGTTACAATATCAGGTGACAGGTATGTCTTTACTTCTCTGGCCTCTGATCATTGGGATACACCTTTCAAATTAGTAAGTACACTCAAAACGTTTCAACTTCGGAGTGTATTTATGACTAGGGTATAGGGCCTAGGCAATCATTTTGCTTTTTCTCTTGACTGCCACAAAACCCCTTTATGCCCAGTCCCAATGACCACGCCTACGCACCAGATTAAATCTGTATCTCGCCTTTCATCGTGGCCGTCAGATTTAATCGATGTGCAATATGTCAATCAATGCATAAATTGATTTTGTTCCCTAAATTAAAATTGCTATTACACGGGTTCACACTTCATTTATTAATCAAGCCACGCGTCTTGCTCTATTTAAATCAAAATTTCATTCAATCTGTCCTTTCACGCTTCATATCTTTTCAAGCCCTAATCTTCTCTCTGCAAGTCTTTTGTTCTCTCTCTCTCTCTCTCTCTCTCTCTCTTTCACAGCAATGGCACCCAAGTGCAATTTCGATCCGGACCATGTCTGCAAGAAACTCAAGACAAAATGGTGGTGGACTTCTATTCCACCAAGAATCCGGCCGCTTTGGAGATTTTGGAGCTTCTCCGACGTTCTGGGCTGGAGGAGTTGATCTCAAAGGTTCCCAAGGATCTGCGTACCTTGGATGGATATGCTGCTCAGTTCCTTATCCGGATGAAGATCCATGAAGACCATATTTCATCCAAAATTGATTCAGAGGATGTTGTTTTCTCGAAGGCAGACTTCTGTAGTCTTTTTGGTAACCTTTCTGCGGAAGGTGTGGACCCACTGAAGTACAAAGAAGGAGAGGCGTTGGAATCCTTCAAGATGTTTGCCAGGAGTTCTTGCCAGAATATTACTAAGGGCTTCTTGGACAAGCATCTCAGGCAGAAGTATAAGATCTTATTCGACATTGTTGTGAAGATTCTCATGTTTGAGAGCCATAGTACAGATGCCATCTTCATTGGCAGGCTCTGTGTTATGAGGGCCATTCTGGATGGTGCCCAATGTAACTGGGTTGAGTTCTTCTGGGGAGTGCTGAGGAAGAACAAGGTGAAAGTCCAGAAGGAAGAATGCCCCCAGTTGCTAGGAGAGCAACAATTTGTGTTCAATGCTAATGTATCATTGGGCACAAAACTTACCCTAATTCTGGATTCGATTCTTCCAGAGAAGAAATGGAGACAATCCTGGTGCAAGGGCTTTCATAAGTCCAAGATTATGTTCTCCAAGGATGGTCCCCTTCATGGCCATCCTGATTCTGATGGTGAGCAAGTCATCCCTGCCCCTCCTCTACAGCCTGTACCCTCACCTGCAAAGGGGCAGAAGCAGCAGCCAAAACAGAAGACCCTGAAGAAGTCTGCTGGAGCAACTGGTTCCTCAACCATTGCATTTTTTGGTTCCTCAGAGGAGGACCAGATTCCCCTTCTTGACGTACTTAAGAAGAAGGGTGATGATGATAAAGCTGTTAAGAAGGCTGGAGCAGCCAAGAGGAAGAGGCCAGAGGAGGCCAAGAAGAAATCTGCCAAGAAGCCAAAGACAGGCAGAAGAGCTCCCAAGTCACTCCTGGTGGATGAGCCATCAGAGGAGGAAGAGGAAGAGGAGGTTGAACCTCTCAAGAAAAAATCCAAGGCCAAGAGAGCCATTCTTCAAGAGTCAGACTCTGGCTCTGATCTTGGAGAGGCCTTGGAGAAGGCTATTGATGAAGCTTCTCTGATGATGGAGGATGTCTCTGCTCCAGAGCATGTTGTACCTGCTGATGTTGACTCAGCAGAGGTAAACCCTTCCATTCCTTCTTCTACCCCTATTAATCTTGTTACTCCTTCTACCTCTTCCCCAGATAACCTTCTCCAAACTCCATCTGCTTCTGGTAACCCTATTATTCCACCAGAGCAGACTTTACCAGATACCCCCATATATACTCCCTCAACCGTTCCTACCCAAACACCTTCTCCCCCAAATTCCCAAACACATCTTCCCACAAACCCCTCCCCCCCAGCTTCTGTACCAGAGGTGCCATCAACCTCTTCTGGTGCAGTTATTCCCCTCCCAAACACTTCCACATCACAAATTCCCATTCCACCTTCTGTACCAGAGATCCCATCTTCATCTGGTGCAGAGCAACCCATCCCCTCCACTTCTACCTTACAAAATCCTACCCCTCCCCAAACTCATACAGACCAGGACCCAACCATTTCTATGGCTCTGGGATTCGTTGGCCCTCCCCCTTCTCCCACCTATTTAACGAGCGATGATAGTGAAGATGAGGAAGCTTCACTTGAGCCTGCTAACTTAGCACCTTCCTCCTCTGCCTCTGGGCCCAAACCCTTCACTCTCTCATCTGCAGAAATGGGTCCCATTAGGCAGAGTATGAGTGTAAGTGCTCAGCTCTGGCTAAGAGAGCATTTCCCAGTTCTTCTGGAGCACTTACCCCTCTTGGCAGAGCTTACTGATGCCAAAGTCTGGAGCAAAGCCAGACTTGAAGATGTGGAGGACCTGATGCTTTTGCTTGAGGAAATGGGTCCCTCCAACTTCACTGCTTGGGAGATTGAGATAAAGCAGAGGATGAACATTCAGAACCCGGCAGAGCTGGAGACCCCTGGTGCAGCTAAAGTCTTGATTCGCACCCTGCTCATCCAGAGAGGGGTAATGCTCACTCCAGAGGGCCCTACTTACAAGTTTGGGCCTCACTTTGTCTTCCCTCCAGAGCTGTACTCAGATGAGGAAGATTTTGACTTGACTCCTGCCGTGCTCCAGAAGATGAAAGCCTTCTCCAACGAGCAAATCATGCAGATTGGGAGCTTCTCCAAAGCTATTCAACACATGGCCCCTGCTATGATAGAGCATCAGATCAGGCAGAAGAAAAGGATCTTTCTTAAGCAGATCAAGTCTACTCTGGCTGAAGTTAAAGCTTCTTTCAAGGCCAATGGCCTCTTTGTCAAGCTGGATGTGATGCACAGCCAAAAGCAGCTCCAGGAGCACGTGATGGAGCAGATGAGGCCAGTCTCTGTGCTGAAAGTTGAGATGGCCAGCCAGATGATTCAGACTGCCAAGCTGAAGGACTCCCTCCAGGAGATGTTGGAGAAGCAGGAAAGGCTTATTGCTGAATCTAAAGCCTACCTGGAGGAGGCAAAGCAGCTGCGTGATCTTCACTCTTCCTCCAACACTGCCTTACCTGATCTCATTAGGCAGGTAGTGGAGCCCCTTCTTGATGCAGTTAAAAAGGGGGAAGAGCAGGCCAGAACTGATCTGGCGAAGACCACCAATGAAACACTTTTTAGCCAGGAAGCGCGCCTGGATCTGCTAGAGAACACATTGGCCCAAGCAGAGTTGCAGAAGAAGAAGAAAGAGGAGCTCAAATCTCTTACTATGGCTAAGCAGCTTGCTGCAGAAGAAGAGTCAGAAGCAGAACAAGACCCTATCTCTATCTCTGGACCTGCTAAGAAGAAGATCAGAAAAGTTAAGAAAAGCTTCTTAGAGGAAGCAGTGGAAGAGGCAGAGAAGAGATTTAGAGAAGAAACGCCTGAAGAAAGGCAAGCAAGGATCAGGAAGAACATAGATGAAGAGCAGAGGCTCCGATATGTTAGAAGGCAAAATAAGAAGAGCAGAGAAGCTGGTATCACTCCTGGTGCCAGTGGATCCAGCCAGAAGAGGAAAGGGCCTATTGAAGTCATGAACATCCTCCCTCTCAGGACAGAAGGGTCCTTTGACTCAACTGTTCCTGTGCCTTTGATAGAAAAATAGAGAGAAGCCAAGACTCTCTGGTTCATTCAACATTACATCCAGAGACCTCCACCAGAGGATGATGCTCTCATCAACAGAACCTTTCACTCCTGGATGAAAGCTTATGATGCAGATTTGTACAAGCAGCTGATGGATTCAACTATTGAGTTCAACCTGGAAGTCACTGCTCCTGAATTCCATTTTCTCAACACTCCAATGGTAGGAGACCAGGTTGATTGGGCTGAATTGAAGAAACTGTACAAGACCAAGGTATTGGCAAATTTCACCCCAGCATCTTCTGCAGAGTTGAAGGCCACTCAAGACAGGTTTCTGGACTGGTTTCTGGTGCCTAAAGATAACGGAAGATATGCCTAGATTAGGACCAGACTTGCCTTGTAATCTGTAATCATTCTATCTTTATCATTAATGAAATTTATATCTTCTCTGTTAAAAAGACAACCTCTCGTTGTCTTAAATTGTTTGCCTGATAAGATCTATTCTAAGGTCTTATCCCTTTATTGTTTTTTTTGCTTATGTCTCTTGTTTTGATCAGTTCTGGTAGTGTTTTAACTCCATCAAAAAGGGGGAAATTGTTAGGATAAAAGTTGTTAGTTTTGATGAGTTAAAATAAACCAGAAGATGTAATAGGACCATCTGGACCTGTTAGCCAGATGATGATCTAGATTAGGACTTAGTCTAGGGGGAACTGCCAGACCAGAAGTATTCACAAGAAGAGTCACCAGAAGACCCCATCAGAGGACTTCACCAGAGGACTCCACCAGAAGACTTCACCAGACGAGACATGACCAGAGGCAGAGGACCTTCCCCAGACCAGACGAGTCCGGACCAGACGAGTCTGGTGGAACAAAAGATGCTCAGTTTGATCCCCTGTTTCTACTGAGTATTCTGGTTGTTCACCAGATGAGGACCAGAAGATACTGAGGTTGCCTGGTGTCTGGTCTTGCCTTCTCTGTTGAGAATCAGAGTTAGGCAGAGGAAGCTATTGACCGTTGGTGATTCAAATCAAGTCAACAAGATCAGGATTGGAAAGTACTTGAAGACAATCAATCCAAGGATCCCACCAACCCAATCAATCAATTAGGGAATTGATTGATTGAGGCTTCCTTAAATAGAGGATCTGATTGGATTAGCCCTCCAACGGCTATTTCCTAATCCCCTCTATAAATACAAGAGTGCAGTTCAAGAAAAAGCTCTAGAGAGACTCCATACGCGCATAAGTCCATCCAAGCTTTTGATATTCACTCTTAGCACTCTTATTGTTCATAATATATATCTACTCTTAAGGAGTTGTTGAAACCTCAACTTGTTCATCTACCAGATAAGGTTGAAGGCTGTTGATCTTTAGATTGAAGTTAAATCTAAAGAGTTTGTAAGAAGGAACTGGTACTTCCCAATTCCAGTGAGTAAGTAAGTGAGTTGGTTGATAGTGAGACCCCTTGGATAAAAGGGAGAGTGGACGTAGGATATTCAAATCCGAACCACTATATATCTTGTGTACTTTATTGCTTTCATTTACTTATTCTCTTTTTGGTTTTTGTTCTCTTGTAAAAGGAATTTGTTAAGACATTTAACTTAAGCTTCCGAAATTAATCTAACTAGTGGGACCAACAGAAATTATGAGTTGTGGGAAAAAGAAAAAAACTGAGAATGAGCAAAAGAAAATGAGCTCATGTGTTTGTGCGAAAAAAGAGAAAAAAAGTGAAGTGATTGAAAAAAGTGAAAAAAAAAATGAGAAAGAAAAAAAAATTGAAGTGTTGAGAGTGTTGGAATTGAAAGTGTGCTTATTGAATATGTTTGAAGAAGTCTGTTCCTAATCTTGAAATACCGAAGTGTGATTTTCTATTCTCCATTCACTTTAGTCACTTATCCATATTGTTATCCCACCTGTCCAAAGAGCCTACATTACAACCTTGAGAAAAGTCCTTTTTGATTCGGCATTGATTTCTAGAGTATGGTCGGAGTTAAGAGTGCTTACAAGCCTATGGCTGCCAATATAAGTGATTGATTGTTTGGGTGAGTCCCTTTATTATTGATATACACTTGTGAGGGAGTGAAACACATCGTTGAGTGCATATCCATGTTTGATCTTGGTGTTTCTTGCTATTGTTGCATGAGTATGATGAAGGAAGGTGAGTGAGTATATTTGTGATTGATCTTGGAAGCTCGAGTTCATTTGCTTACATGATTTGATTCTTTGACTCATTCCTAACAATTTCACTTGACTTATTATTTCATTGCTTGAGGACAAGCAATATGGTAAGTTTGGGGGGGTTGATTAGGCGTGAAATTGTTATGTTTTGGTGCCCGATTTACCCATGTTTTGAGTGTTTTTTATGAGTATTTGGAGTCAATTGAGTATCATTTTTATAAAATCATTAATTTGTCTCTTTGGTTTTCATAGATGGATAGAGGGCGAAAAGAGGAGTTGTAGGACTTTGAATCGGCCAAAACGGACTCCCGGTTGAGAAGATATGAAGATTTTACGAACAAGTATACAACAGCCGAAAACCACTCGAGCGAGAGCACTCGAGCGCCAGCGCTCGACCGATTGGACCACTCGAGCTGCTCGAGCACTTTCCTATTTTTTGCCTCCGAATTCGTTTTTCGGCCCATGAGTTTCCGGTTCGCCCCGACGCTTATATATACTCATTCCAAACTCGTTTTGGAGGAGAACAACATACCAACACATATTTTTACATACTTTGAGCGAGGAGAAAGCTTGGGGAGGAGTTTTGATGGTTTTTATACGTTGTAATTGAGGTTTTAATTTACAAATTCTTAGTTTAGTATTTCTTTTGAACGTATTAGATTAATTCTTTCTTTCTTTACTCTTTGAGACGATTAAACCTAGTTTTTCAGATTTATATAGATTTCTTTGGAGACTTTAATTTGTTCTTTCGTTTATGTTCTTGATTTTATTAGTTAATTCAATTATGCATATGTTTATTGTTCTTGTGATTGCTTTGATTATTCAAACCACCATGTTAGGCTAGAACCCTTGCATGCTTAGGGTAGGATGAACTCGTAGAAGTAGGATGTGGGTACGTAATTAGGATAATTCGTGACATTTAGTTTTAATTCTCTTAATTAATGAATTCTTAAAATCAATCTTAACTTTACTTTTGAATTTCGTTCGAAAAGTGTTAGAGAGAGGACGACCGTATCACTCTTTAACAACGAGTAAACTTAACTAGAGGGTTTAGAAAGGGTTAATTCATCTACCAGTTTAGCGAAGGAGAACGACCACATCACCTTAGTTAAATTAGGGTCTCATTAATTAAGCACAATCTATTAACTTGTTAGTGGATTAGTGAAGTCGAGTGTTAGGGTAAAGTATTAGAGTTTAGAATCTTGAGCTTTCACCTTGCCTTCTTTTACTTAGGTTATTTCTTGCGCGTCACGGTTATTTTGATTATGTACCTGCTCCGTTAGTATACGTAGGGATTCCTATCCTGAGCATCACCATCTCTTACTTGAACACAACCCTTAGTTTATTCGTCTTCTTTAGTATTTTAGTTTAATTAGTTTATTTTAGTTTTAATTAATTTTTCCAAAAAATCCAAAAACATACACTCATATTAACTACGACGCGTAGATCTTCAGGGATCTATTTGCATACACTTTATCCCTTGGGTTCGATATACTTGGTCATTATACTTACTCATACTACAGTGAACTCGTACGCTTGCGAGGAATCTACTAGTAGAAGTTAGTATATTCGCTTCAAGTCAACCACCTTCTTAGCCTTGCCCGCAGGCTTCTTCCTCTGACCCTTCTGAGGAGCGTTAGGATCAGTGAGACCAAGAACAGCGTAGGTGTCACTCGCTGACGTGAACATGATCTTCTTTGAGGATAGATTATCCTCCAAGTCAAAAGTACACCCTTGACATGCGTGGGCGATGAGGATAGATAACCTAGACCCAAAGGGAAGGATGACACATACTGAGATGTGTGCTTCTTCTCAGCATCCTTCTTCAGCTTGTCTCCAGCAGCCTGATTGATCTGGTCCAAGAAGAATTGCTCCCAGTTGACCTCCACTCCATCAACAAGAGCACCCATAATCCTCAGCTTGGGCAAACTGAGCTGCTCATACGAGCCAGTAGAGCCCATGATGATTTTGGAAACAATATCGACCAGCGCGCGATATTCAGGCTTCAGGGTCTCTTTGTGCTGTCTCGCCCTGAACTCCGGTGACCCATTCTTGGTCCATTTCCCAAGGAACTCTCCTTCAGCATTCTCCTTATATGTCCTAGGATTGATGCCGGAGCATGGAAGCGCATAAACCTTCTTTATGGCCTTACTCAAATTTATGTCTCGCGTCTACTCGTTGTAGAGAGGTTCACCATCTTCATTCTTTTCTCCCGAGGGAATTAACACAGTTACCCTGGTAAATAATTCGCCCTTGCGAAGGAACAAGTTCAAGTACGCCTCCACAACTGTCTTTGGTAGCACAAATGTGGGCTTCTGGGTGAAATACTTCTCCAACCCAGCTTTGGAGATCCAGTCGAAAATTGGAAGGATCTCCCTCACGGAAAGGCACGCCCCCTCCGTGGTGATAACATGCTCCATATTAACCAACTTGTTCTTGACAACGTCTTCAGGCTTGTCAGTTGTCCAGTTGGGAACCAAGAATGCCATTTGTTTTGATTTGTTTGAGAAAAGATTTTGCAGAAACTTTATGTTTGAGCAAAAGAATACTCAGTGTGCAATGTGCATTTGTGTTTGCATAAATTCCTCAAATGGCAGACTAGATTGCTATGAGTTAGTCAGTTACTCAGACGTGAGGTTGGGATTAATCCTAAATTTGAAAAGTTTTGAAATTAATGGCCAGGATTAATCTCCGTATCAATCATTTCCTCATGCCAGTCATATTCCGTATAAAATAGACACGTATATGAAAAAGTAACTGAAGCATTAAATGCTCCTCTGCGCGTGGGTTTAAATATGAAAAGGTGCGCTTTAAATGAAAACGGAATGCATTTAATAGAGATTTTCAGGACGACGGACTCAGGGAGACGCTTTAAATTCACAGGAGTCAGGATAGAACTCATACCTGTCAGGGAGATATTGTAGCACCCTTATACCTCGCCGAGTCGAGTCTGGTCTGAGTTCCCTCTAAACCCTATACTGATTGCTCTCCCGGATCTAAGAGACCTAACTCCACTGACAGTTCCATAAATCTTGCTTCAGCCAAAGGCTTAGTCAAGATGTCAGCTCTCTGCCTGTCAGTGTGAATTTTCTCCATCCTAATGTCCTTTTTCTCCACATGATCTCGAATGAAGTGATGCCTAATATCCACATGCTTGCACCTTGTGTGAAGCAATGGGTTCTGGGTAATTGCTATAGCACTATTGTTGTCACAATAGATTGGAACCTCATTAGCAAATACTTGGTAGTCTCTTAATTGTTGCCTCAACCATAAGATCTGAGCACAACAACTACCTGCATCCATATACTCAGCCTCAGTTGTGGATGTTGCCACTGAATTCTGCTTCTTACTAAACCACGAGATCAACTTACTTTCCAAAAACTGACATGTCCCTGAGGTTGATTTCCTATCAATCCTACAACCTCCATAATCTGCATCTGAATACCCCGTCAGTTCTAAGTTGTCAACTGAAGGATACCATAGTCTTATATTGACTGTCCTTTTCAAATACTTAAGTATCCTCTTAGCAGCCTCCAAATGACTTCTCTTGGGATCAGACTGATACCTAGCACACACACCAACTGCAAAAGTAATGTTCAGGCCTGCTTGCAGTTAGGTACAACAATGATCCAATCAGCCCTCGGTACTCAGTCTGATTCACTGAAGTTCCTTCAGTGTTAGGATCCATCTTCCAATTTGTGTTCATTCGGATCCTAGCTGGATTGCAGTTCTGAACTCCAAACTTATGAATCAAGTCTCTTGTATACTTAGCCTGATTAATGAAGATCCCTTGATCAGTCTGCTTAACCTGCAATCCTAAAAAGAAGTTCATCTCTCCCATCATTGACATCTCAAATTTACCAATCATCAACTTAGAGAATTTCTCACAGAGCTGATGATTTGGTGATCCAAATATTATGTAATCCACATAAATCTGAACCAAGAGAATGTCATCACCTTCAGTGATCCTGAACAAAGTCCTATCCACGGTTCCCTTCTTGAACCCATGGTCTGTCAGGAATTGAGAGAGGGTATCATACCAAGCTCTTGGTGCTTGCTTAAGTCCATAGAGTGCTTTCTTAAAATGATATACTCTATCTCCAACCTCAAACCCGGGAGGTTGTTCAACATATACCTCTTCATTGAGTACACCATTCAGGAAGACACTCTTGACGTCCATTTGATACACCTTAAACTTCTTATATGTTGCATATGCAAGGAACAACCTGATAGCTTCCAACCTAGCCACTGGAGCAAAAGTCTCATCATAGTATATTCCTTCAGACTGACAATACCTCTTTGCAACCAGTCTAGCCTTGTTCCTCATTACAACACCCTTCTCATCCTTCTTGTTCTTAAAGACCCACTTGGTACCAATAACTCCTTGATGCCTAGGTCTATCTACCAGTTCCCAAACCCGATTCATTGTGAACTGATTCAACTCCTCTTGCATGGCTATGATCCAGTTCAAATCAGTGAGAGCTTCTTCAATGTTCTGAAGCTCTTGCTCAGAGAGAAATCAACAGAACAATGCGCTCTCACCATGAAACCGTCTGGTCCTGCCTCCCTTAGTTGGATCACCAATAACTTGGTCAATGAGATGACTTTCTAGCCATGTCCTCTTACCTAGAGTTGTTCCTGAAGTACCTGCAATATTAGTGTCTACAGGCTCATAAAATTTAGGATATTGAACAGAAGGGGATGATCCTGAGTCTATACCAAAGGGATTTACAAATTTAATGTTAGGGACATTGATTCCCCCTTGATGAGGTGACTCAGGAACCGTCTCAGCTGTGACCACATCTTCATAGACGGTGCTTACCTCAGGTTGAACCTGTTCCTCAATTTGAGGCTCAACAATCCCTGATGTGCTGGGATTAGGAGTGGCACTTGGGCCATCTTCCTGATCATTGTCATCATCCCATCTTGGAATTGGCACAGTTTTGACCTTTAGATCAGGTTGATTCTTTAAGCTCAGCCTTGTCACTCTCCTTGTGACCTCCTTAGTGTCAGGATTCAACACCTTTACCCTAGACTCATTAGCAGATTCATCAAACACAACATGTTGTGATTCTTCCACAACAAGGGTCCTACAACTGTAAACCCTGAATGCTTTGCTAATTTCAAAATATCCTAAGAATATCCCTTCATCAGATTTACTATCAAAGGCTTTCAATAGGGTCTTCCCATTGTTAAGGATGAAGCACTTACTGTTGGTGTATACTATAAAGCAAACTTTTGTTGGGCTTTTATGGATATATTCGATTTCCTTATTATCTGAAATAAATGGTTTTTCACATTATCGCAATCTTATTAATTGCTTGTATTACTTGTATGTCTATTTATCTTATATTGTAGATAATGTGGTGGGTTTGTAGCCACACAGAAGATCACATTGTCAGTTCCTTATAAGATATAAACAGTATTCACAACTGAGATAGTTCTGGACATAACTATTGGTATAAGTTGCAGTATGAACTTGTTAGTGGCTTGTCTTGGCTATTAGTTCATACTAGTACGCTATGTCGTATTGAATGGATCACAGTTAAGACATGTTCTTCTATTCTGACTGTTATGAAGAACTAAAGGTCTTGGTGACTCTTGTAATTCTTAACCCTAATTGTGATATCTAGATATGTGGAGCGCTTGTTCACTACTTTGATTTACTATGGGTGAGAATCTTGTTAGATTCAACGCACTATGTATTTTGGGTAGTGACATCGTTTGCACGATGTCTATTTATTGACATTAAGGCACCGTGTCCTGGTGATCCAGGTTGATGACGTCCCCTTGAGGAAACTCATAAAGGATTGTCGTATTAAACCCTGCAGGTGGATTATATCCGTACGACAACAAGGTTGAGTGGTACTACTCAAGGAATATTAGATGTTAATTAATTAAAGCGGTCAGGAGCTTTAATAATTAATGGACGTGCGATATCTTTAACACGGGGAATTATAAAGTCTAATAGAAGCCCTGATTCGGTTCGGGATAGGATGGGAGTGCAACATTAATTCTCTAGTGGAATGAATTAATGTTCACGGGCCAAATAATTGTTCTGGGCTGAACATAAGAGTATTTGGGTCCGTGAGGAGCCCAAACCCTATACCTTCTAACAGATCCCTAGTCTGGCCCATGAAACTTAAGGAGTCTATATAAAGGCTTCAATTTCATGTTTAAAACCCTAGCACTCTAAGATTAAACGTGCAGCAGCCGAAATTTGTGAGTGGGGTTGAGAGGGAGACGAAATTGTGAGGCACTTTTCTCCACGTTCGCTAGTTCGCCGTCCACCCAGTGTACGAACGAGGTTAGGAGACAGACTAGAAGATCAGTAGTGGAATCAACACCTCGGTCTTCAAGGGTAACATATATAAACTTGTCTTTAGATGCATGTTTAGGTCTTTAATTGTTTATACACGTTTGGTATCCCAACAACGATCTTGGGGACGGACCGCTTTCACCGGCGCGTTCCATCACTTACAACCAAATGCATAAAAGTAAGAGATATGTGGCTTCCTCTTATTCCATGTCTCATATGGGGTCTGAGCATGTTGCTTGTTCAGCATGGATCTGTTCTGAGTGTAGCATGCATTGTTGATTGCTTCAGCCCAGAATTTCTTGGGCAATTCTGACTCAGTCAGCATGGTCCTGGCAGCTTCCTTCAGTGTCCTGTTCCTCCTTTCAGTGACACCATTCTATTGTGGGGTTCTAGCTGCAGAAGTCTCATGAGCAATATCAAGTTCATTACAGAAATCAGAAATATATGAGTTTATGAATTCAATGCCCTTGTCAGATCTGATCTTAGTAATGGACTGATTTTTCTCATTGCTGAGTCTCCTGAGCAACTCTGGAAGCTTCACCTGTGTTTCCTTCTTATTCAACAAGAAAATAACCCAAGTATATCTAGAATAATCATCAATAACCACAAGGGTATATTTCCTACCATTCATACTCACATGTGTTATGGGACCAAATAGATCCATGTGCAAGAGCTGAAGAATCCTGTCAGTGGAGAAGGTAGCTTTCTCCTTGAATGACGCTCTGACCTGCTTCCCTTCCTGACAAGCTTTGCACACATGATCTTTGCTAAAAACTTCATTAGGTAGACCTTCAACAAGTGATTGTCTAGAAATTTTATTAAGAATCTTGAAGTTCAGGTGGCTTAATCGTTTATGCCATAACCAACTGAGCTCTAGAGAGCTTTTAGCAACAAAATAAGTATTGGGAATAGTGCTGCTCCAATCAGCAAGATAAACGTTACCTTTCCTAATACCTGATAGAAGCACCTGTGTTGATTTGTCCTTTACTGAACATATATTCGATGAGAACTCAACACTGAAACCTTTGTCACAGAATTGGCTTACTGACAACAAGTTGTGCTTCAGTCGTTCCACAAAGGACACATTCTCCACTCTGATTGTACCTATTATCAAGACACCAAAACCTTTAGTAACACCTTTTGAGTTATCACCAAAGGTTACCTGTGGACCATCTTTAGCTTGGAACTCTTGGAGAAGACTCTTCATTCCAGTCATATTCCTTGAGCAACCACTATCTAGGTACCAAACAACTTTGTTTGAGTCTCCTCTCCTCTTGTTATGATCCACAACCACCTGCAAACAATTCAGGCTTTAGGTACCCATTGGGTGTTGGGTCCTATTATGTCAGTTGTACCCTTCGGGATCCAGACTTGCTTAACAACCCTGATTGCCTCAGAGTGGTAAATCTGTCTCCCTGAAACATCAACATACACAACTTTATTCTTCTTAGCCTGAGAGGAAGATGGTGTATGAGTGCTAGGCTTAGGCTTCACAGGAGCCTGCGTGGGTGCCTTTTGGGCTGTCCTCTTGTTCTTCCTAGGTCTGGGTGCAACAGGTCTTGGGCCTTGTTCTTGATAAGGACCCTGTTTTCTGTTCCCCTTAGGAAAGTGAGGGAAAAAAAAATAGTTAAAGGCCTCAGGATGCCAAAACCATGGGGGTGTCATCATGTTTGGCCTTCCCTACTGGTATTGCCAAGCATGATGGTACCCTTGCTGACCAGACTGAGAGCTCTTGGCCTGAGTCTTCCTCTGCTTTCGCTGAGGCTTTCTCTGGCCTGAGTTCTCAGGGACCTCCTTTGGTTGCTTGGCCTTTCCCTTAGGTTTTGGCTTAGCAACCTTGGGGGCAACCCTGACTGTGTCAACAGTTTCTTTGCCCTTATCAGTCTGGCGAGCTTGAAGTACAACCTTAGGTGCATTCTGGCTTGCCTGAACGAAAACCCTCTCAGTGTTGCTCCCTGAAGCAACATGAGACTGACCTTGTGAGGATCTCTTAGGAACATATCCAAGTCCCCTTTTCTCATTCTCAAGCATCTGGCAGCTATTTATTTCCTCTCTAGCCACTGAGGATTTATTCATTGCTGCAACTTTTTGCTTGAGTGAGTCCTCATTCTTTTTCAGGATTTCATGTCTGGCAAAGAGGTCATCAAACTTACTCTTGAGTACCTTCAACTCCTCCTTCCTAACCAGCTCTTCCTCAGCCAAATCCTTCAGAATCTACTCTCTTGGGAGATGCTCAACATTGATCATATCAATTTCCTGAGTTAGTCTCACAATTTGAGCTGACTCTTTCAGATCAGATTGAGTGAGTTGATCATTTAGGTTTTGAACCTCAATACTCAATTTCTTATTCTCCTCTACCAAGAACACATTAGTTTCCTGTAACCTGGAGAAATCAACCATCAATTGATCTAAACAGATCTGAAGATCCATTTCTCTGGCTGACTCTGAGCTAAGCTCAGGATTTTGACCAGTGTTGGAACCACACACAGAGTTAGATATTACCTCAGGTTCCTTCCTTGCCATAAGGCAAATATCATCGTACTCATTATCAGAGAAAAGTTCAAGCGACCACTCCTCAGGACCATCAGAGTCTATAACATCCTCAGTGAGCATAGCTCTTCGATCAGCGTACCTCTAGTCTCTCTTGGCCCTCCTGTCCTCTCTCTCCCTAGCACTCAGCTCCGGGCAGTCATACTGATAGTGCCCACTCTTGTTACAGTTGTAACACGTAGCTTGCTTATCACCTCTTTCTTTTTTTGGCTCAGGGTTCCTTCTTGAGTCAGGTTCCATTTGTCTTGATGAGCTTTCCGTCTTTCCTGAGTGCCTGTCATCATGAGTACGTGTCTATTCATCTCTACGATCGGGCTTTGGGACTGAATATCTTCTTTCCTCATATCTCCTCGAGCTTTGGTAGGTTCTTTCAGGTTTCCTGTCACGAGTATCCTGATAATATTTCTTATAACGACCAAACATGGAATTAAGCTTTTCATAGCGTCTGACCATCAGGCTGTACTCCTCAGCAAGTTCTTCCTTGCTCATCTCCATCAGTGACTTTGATGAAGACTCAACAGGTTTTGACCTGGCCTTGAATGCCACACTTTTCTCAGGAGCTTTCTCTTTCTCCTCTTCTTCCTGCTGAACTTTCTTCTTTCTCTTGTTGAGATCATATTCCAGTGCTTTGAGCTCTGAAAAAAGTAAAGCAGAAGTTATGTTACTCATATCCTGAGTGTTCTTAAGCATAATTACACTGTTGTCCCATCTCTCAGGAAGGACATTCAGGATCTTAGAAGCAACATCTCTCTTGGAAACATCTTTGTCCAACATCACCAACTCATTCATCAACTTGATGAATCTTGACTCCATCTGATCTATAGTCTCATCAGGCGGCATCTCGAACGCTTCGAACTTCTGAATGATAATATCCTCTTGTTCTCCTTTATCTTTTCTGACCCCTCACACATCCTGGTCAGCTTATCCCAAGCCTCCTTAGCCGTCTTTAAGTTCATCAGTCTCGCTGACTCCTCGAAAGGCACCGTATGCAAGATGATATTTCTGGCCACATTGTCCAGTCCCACCATCTTGATCTCGTCAGTGGTCATATCCTTCCTTTCCTTAGGAATAGGTACGCCAATGTCAATATCATCATATCCCCTTCCTCTGATATTAGGAATAGTGATCTTGATAGGTCCTTCCTTAATGACACGTGGCATCTGGTCATGGATGGCATCTAGATGTGCCTCAAGTCTGAACTTCCAGTAAACAAAGTTAGAAATAGAGAATTCAGGTAATGAAGCTTCAAGTCTCCTCGAAGTCATGATGATGCAAGTTTTATGAAAAGCAAACTCAGATCTGTTCAGTGACCACCAACAGTTTCTCCACTGAAACTATTAGTATTCAAAGTCAGTGGTCTTTTGAACCACTGCTCTGATACCACTTGTTGGTCCAGGTACAAGACTGAGGAATACGTGTATGGGGGAGAATACACGTATACCAATTTTTCTGACTTTAAACCTTACTGCGCCCCCTTTACTCAGAGTGATCAAGAACTACAGACTGATAACACACCAACTGACTACACTGAGTGTGGGTATGTTGGCTAACTATCAATACAAGTTCAGTGCGGAAATGCGTGAGCCTTGAAAGTTTATAGTCTTGTTTAGTTTACTTTTTGAAAAACTTGATTACTCAGTTCTGAAATTGTGATTAGTACGGCAGTGTTCAGTTTAATGATCAGGCTGATTGATTCAAGCCTGATAAAATCAAATGCTATGAATGACTTAAGTAAATAAGCAGATAAGCACAATATCAAATCAGTAAGAACACAGGGAGTTTAACGTGGTTCGGAGACTCAAGCTCCTACGTCCACGACCTGGTTTAACAGGAAATCCACTACTGGGTCTCTTGTTTTTTACGTGCCAAGGTGCACCAAGATCAGCTATCCTCACTGACCTATACAAACTCCTTACTAACTCACTAACACAACTTACTGCCAACAAACCTGACAAGAAGGTTTTGGTTTCAGTTAGGATTCCAACTAAGGTGTGATTATCCTTACAAGACTAAGCTATGCTAAGGATGGATAATCACTCTAAGCTTATGATAAGGCTTGAAAGCTCAATGGAATACAGAATAACTCTCACTAATCTAAGAAAAACTTGGGAAATTTAACTGGTTTCGAGTGCTTCTTTTGAATGCTGAATGCTTTTGAAAGCTAGAGAATTTGAGTAATTTCTGGCTTGGAAATTTCCCGTAACCTTGAATGGGTTCAAGGCCTTCTGTATTTATAGGTGATTTGAAAACTATCCGTTGGAGGAGATAACCTTCTAGTCATCTATGTAGAGTTGTTCAAACGGACATATTTCCCATGCAACAGCTGTCCTTGCATGGATTTGGTAATTGCATTTAATGCACTATTTAATGCACTATTTAATGCTTGCCCGATGAATGTGCAGTCTGAAGTCAGTCTTCATGTCAGGATTCGTACATGCGTGTCCTTCCTAGATTGGTCCACGTCGTCAGATTGGTGAGAATGTCAGAACTTATTCCTAGACTTCAGGCTTGTCCTATTAAGTTCTTTTTGTCTCGAGCACAACGGTCTTGTCCTGACACTGCCATTCCTTTTGCATTGCTTGGCTCTACTCTAAGTCTTTCCCATTCACTCAGTATCATCATGTTCCCTTCAGGACTGATTTAGTAATGACCTCAGGGTCATACTCTTCATCACTGACACTTACTTAGCCAGCTTAGAAGACTGCCATAAGTTTAGGATGGTGCTCTTCGTCTTCAGGCTCTCAGTCTTGATTGACATCAGTGAGTTCTCCTCTCACTGAATACCTGTGAAGTGTAAAATAACTAAGTACAAGAACCTAACCAAGACTAGCCTGACCAAGACAATCTAAGGTCAATCATCTTTTCAGGGGCTTTGGGATCTTAATCAAAACTGACAATGTCCCAACAATATTCATCCTTCTCTGGAAGGCTCGATTCCTTCTGGCTATAGTCTCAGGGTCTAACTTTGTTCGATCTTCGCTCGTTTCTCCCTTCGAGCGTGTTTTCATATACCTGAGTACTTAACAAGAAAGATCAAACACACCATACTATAATAGAGAAATACTAAACTCAAAATAAAAATAAAAACACTCACTACTAACTACTAAACTATCTCCAAGTCCTACTCAATGAACATACATCGCCTTCCCCGGCAACAACGCCATTGACTTGAACTGAAAATACTAACTTTTTACTAGTAGTTTCCCCACAAGTGTACGGGTTCATTGTAGTATAAGCAGGTATAGTGACCAAGTATATCGTACCTCGGGATGGGGTGTATGCGAATAGATCCCTGAAGATCTACGCATCGTAATTAATATGAGTGTGTGTTTTTGGGTTTTTAAAGAATTATTATAAACTAAAACTAAACTAATTATGCTAAAGAATTGAATTAAACTAATTAACTAAGGGTTGTGTGCAAATATGAATGGGTGGTGCTCAGGATAGGAATCCCTACGTATACTAATGGAGCCGGTACATAATCAAAATAACCGTGATGTGCAAGAAATAACCTAAGTATAAGATTGTAGAATGAAAAGCTCAAGAATTAAACCCTAATACTTTATCATATCAATCGACTTCACTAATCTACTAAACAAATTAATAGATTATGCTTAATTAAAGAGACTCTAATTTAACTAAGGTGATGCGGTCGTCCTCCCTAGATAAACCGGTAGATAAATTAATCCCTTCTAAACCCTCTCGTTAAGCCTACTAGTTATCAAAGAGTGATAAGGTCGTCCTCTCTCTAACAATTTTCGTACGAAATTCAAAGGTGAATCTGGAATTTATTTTAAGTGTTCATTAATTACGAGAATTAAAACTAAACATCACATGTTACCCTAATTATGTACCCACATCCTACTTCTACGAGTTCATCCTACCCTAAGCATACAAGGGTTTTAGCCGGACATGGTTTTAATGATAACAAAAACAATTAAACAAGCAACGAACGAAAACATAATTAATTGAAGTGAAAAATAAAAAAACATAAACTAGGGTTTTGAAAGAAAGAAATTTAATCTAAGAAAGAATATTAATTAAAGATAGAATCAGAAGTCTCACGTAACACGTGTTGCCAAACGAAAGAAATTAAAAAATCTAAGTCTAAACAATGAATTCGTAACGTAGAAACCTCGATTACACGTGAAATAAGCTTGCTCGACTCTCGGTGCTCTTCTCTTTCCAAAAACTAACTATAAGTGTGAAGTGGTACTAAAAAATGTGTTCGGAATGATTATGTATATATGCATCGGGTCGATTCGGGAACTCATGGGCCGAAAAAATAGGTTGGAAGGTCAAAGACCCAGGGCGCTCGAGTGGGTCACGCTCGAGCGGTGGTGCTCGACCTCAACAGCTCGAATGAAGCAAGGGCTCGAGCGGGGGCGCTTGAATGACAACATGCTCGAATGAAACACGGGCTCGAGCGGGGGCGCTCGAGTTGCTCGAGTGGCCAAAATGTTCTGTAAGTTTGGGCATTTGATCCCTGCACTTGCTCGAGTGGTGGCGCTCGAGTAGCTGCGCTCGAGTGGCTCTCTTCTTCGAATAAAATGACACTTTTATTCTCTCGAACTAATACCATTCGTATTTCTTCGATATCTTCTCATCCGGACATCCATTTGAGTCTATTCAAAGTCCTATGAACTCCTCCTTTCGCCCTCTATCCATCTATGAGCATCAAAGAGATAAATTCATTAGTTCATAAAAATAGTACTCAATTGACTCTAAATACTCATCAAAATCAATCAAAACACGGGCATTTCGAGCTCTAAAATCTTACATTTTCACGCCTAATTATTTCTTATGGTGTTTCAGGTATATAAAAACTTGCTCACAAGGAGAATAGAGTGAAGACCGAACAAAGTTAGACCCTGAGACAATCGCCAGAAGAAACAGAGCCTTTAATCGAAGGATGAACAATCCCGGTGGAGACGATCCAAACATGGACTTAAGGAATGAGTTGGATGCAGCTGCAGCTAAGTATAATCAGATAGTGGAACGGGTTGAGGGAGCTGAAGGAAATGGAAGTCAAAATCAAGTCCCTTCAGGGGAAAGCCAGAGCCAAAACCCGGTACTACAGCATCAAAACGACCCAGCTCAAAACCAAGTCCAAAATCCTCTAAACAACCCTGTCTACCCACAAAACAACCCACCTTATCCTTACCAGTATCCACCATATACGTATCCACCATACTACCCTCCACACCCTACTTATAACCAACCTCCTATTCCGCAAGTACCTCTACTATCAATTTATCCTCAGCACGTTCCTCCAAACGCTGATCCTAGTATGGCAATTAGAGAAAGGTTTGCGCTGCAGGCGCACCGATATTATGGTGATGTAACGTTGCTACCAGTGGAAGTAAACAACCTTTCTATCTCCCCAGGGATCCTGAAGATGTTAGTCGAGAATCAATTCAAGAGGGAGGCCAGAAAGGATAATCCTCATACTCACTTGAGGAATTTTCTGATGATTGTCTCAACTTTCAACCATAATGGCATGTCTGAAGATGCCAAGAGGCTCAGGTTGTTCCAGTTCTCGTTAACTGGAATTGCGAAGGAGTGGTACGATAACACGCTCCCACGGGGAGGTGTTACCACACTGGCCGAGCTCGAGCGTCTGTTCCTCGAGAGATTCTACCCTCCATCTAGAACAATCAAAGCAAGGCTAGAGATCTCATCTTTCAAGCAGAAGCCAGGAGGGGAATTACGTCAGGCTTGGGAGAGATACTATAATATGCTAATTGATTGCCCGCAGCATGGGTACAACGATGGTGATATAATGACTTATTTCTACTGTGGAGCTAGCAAGGCAGCCCAAGACCACCTTGATGCATGTGCTAGTAGAGCGTTCCTGAATTGTGGTGCAACTCGGCGTAGAGAGATTATTGATAATATTGTCAAGAATGCGGGGCAATGAAATGAGGCACTAGAGTTTCAGCGAGCTTATCAGATGGATGGGAGTGAGGGTACTAGAAAGTTGTTGATGACAATGATGGAGAAGATCAATAATCTAGAGGTTGGACAAAATCTGATTGGAGAGAATACTGGAATGAGTGAGAAAGTGGACCAACCAGCAAGCCAGCATGAGGAGGCCAACTATGTGGGGATGCCTAATTACAATCAAGGCGGATACCAACAAGGTGGCAACCAGCAGGGAAAACCTCTCTATAGTCAACTGTTTGTACCACTAGGTCCACAACCTCCTCAAAATCAGTGGAGAAATAACAAAGGTTATCAAGGAGGCCAGCAGCCCCCTCAGAACCAATGGAGGAAGAACGAGAATTTCTCTTATGCCAATCCTAAGGCAGGAATCACTGTACCTCCCGGAGTAGATTCAGATTCAAAACCCCCAGGTGGAGAAGGTGGTGCCTCCACCGAAGAGATGTTACATGCTATTCTCCAGAAGGTAGAAGAAGGTAGTAAAAGGTTGTCCTCCTTGGAGTATGATGTTGAGGAGTTGAACAAGAAGAGTGATCACAGAGATCAAGAACTTCAAAGGAGAGACTTGGATCTGAATAGAGCTCAATAAGAGAACAATAGGCAGTTCACTTCTATAGAGTACCAGATTAGCCAGATTGCAAAGTCGCAAACAAGAGAACCGAGTAAATATCCATCTATGCCCGAGATAAACCCAAAAGAGCAATTGAAGGCAATCTAGTTGAGAAGTGGGACTAAATATGATGGATCTCAAATGCCTGCTGATCTTGAGGAGATACATAAGGAGATTGAGATGAAGGGACAAGAACGTGAGAAAGATGGAGGTGAGACAGTTGAGATTGAAAGATGCCCAAAAAGGTAAAGACAAGGAGGAAAAGATTGAGGAGATTGAGAGAGTTCCAAAGTGGAAAAATTCAAGAGAAGCAAGGAAGAACGTGAAAGAGACCGAGCGAGACAAATGGGGGTACCCAAATCTGTGATACCGGTCCCATATCCACAGCGATTCATGAAGAAGAAATTAGATAAAAAATTCGCTAAGTTTCTTGATGTCTTTAAGAAATTGTATATTAACATTCCTTTTTATAATGCTCTGGAATAGATGTCTAATTATGCCAAGTTCTTGAAGGACTTGATAGATAAGGGCTTGTTTGTTTTGGGATTCACACGGACAGGACTAGGACTTTCCGACCCCCGCCCCATTCTAGTTAGAGATGTAACATCCAGTTTTTACATCACATTCTTCATCCACACCTATAAATACCTATTATTACTCATCCAAATACAATTCACTTTATATATTAAAAAAATATTATTACTCATTCCAATACAATATCACTTTTCTCTCACTTACATTCTCTTTCCTACTTTTCTCTTACACATCCTACTATACTCTTACACATGATTTGATATAAAGTAAAATCTCACCCTACTAAAATTCCAAAACAAACACATACTTTGTTAGGATATTTTTGTCCTAAGAATTTTCTTGTTTGATTTTGATAATGTCAAAACATATATGTATTTTGTGCGAACTAACATTGCAGGTACTAAGAGATATGAAGAGTTCAAAAGTTGAAAGTCTACATCTGCAAACATTAGATAAAGACCCTACAACTATGATCAAGATAAGTCTACATCTACAAAGTTGAAGACAAGTCCACAACCGAAGAGTCTACATCTGCAGAGTTAAAGACTACAAGCTGTAAACTTGAGACTAGAGGGACTAATTAAGTGTAGTACAATTTGTACACTCACTCACTTAGTTTGAAATGTCTCAGTATTTATCAGAGCTAATTACTAGCCAGTAGAAACAAGTGTTTCAGTGATTAAAAGCTCTTTGAGCAGTCATCACTAAAAGACAACTTGTACTACTTTGAGGACAGAGCTACATGACAAGAAGCTTTTATTAGCTGAAGTCAAAGCTGGAGGAAAAAATATTTCAAAATTTTGAATCCCTCCAATGGCTAGAGGACCCCCAAGACTCCTATAAATAGGAGAGGAGACCTCAGAGGACGTATAACAACAACCCCAAGCTCACAAGCAAACCTACACAAAGTCTACAGCTTTCAAAAAGTCTACAGTTCTTCAAAAATTAGAAGTTTTAGGACTTAGAGGCTAGGAATTTGTGTTGTATCTTTCGTTGTTGTTCCCCTCACTATACATTTAAATTTGTATTCCACTTAGTGTGGATATTATTCTTAGTGAGTGTGTTGTTCTAAGTGAGATTGAGAGTAGTTCTGAGTGAGTTTTTTTGTTTCAACCTAGATTAGAGTATTCTGAGTGAAGATCCTAAGTCTTAGGGGGAACAACTTTGTGTCTAAGTGAATTTTCTTAGTGTTAGGATAAAAGTTGTATAGTTTTGATGAGTTAAAACAAACTAGAAGATGTAATAGGACCATCTGGACCTTTTAGCCAGATGAGGAAATAGATTAGGACTTAGTCATGGGTGAACTGCCAGTCCAGATGACTTCACCAGAAGAGTCACCAGAAGACCCCACCAGAGGGACTTCACCAGAGGACTCCACCCGAAGACTTCACCAGAGAAGATCAAGACCAGAGGCAGAAGACCTTCCCCAGACCAGACGAGTCCAGAACAGACGAGTCTGGTGAACCAAAAGATGCTCAGAATCATCTCTTGATTCTACTGAGTATTCTGGTTCATAACCAAATTTGGACCAGAGGACATCGAGGTTACCTGGTGTTTGGTCCTGCCTACTCTGGAAGAATCAGAGTTGGGCATTGGAAGCATTTAACCGTTGGTGATTCAAATCAAGTCAACAAGATCGGATTGGAAAGTATTTGAAGTCAATCAATCCAAGGATCTCACCAACCCAATCAATCAATTAGGGAATTGATTGATTGGAAGCTTCCTAAATTTTGAGATCTGATTAGATTAGCTCTCCAATGGCTAAACCCTAATCATCTCTATAAATACAAGAGTGCAGCTTTGAAGAAAGGCTCTAGAGAGTTTACACGCGCACGAAGTCATATTCAAGCCTAGTTACTATCACGCTTTAAGCACTATTACATTATTCATAATCTTATATACTCATTAAGGAGTTGTTGGATCTCAACCTGTTCATCTGTTAAGACAAGGTTGAAGTTTGTAAAGCTTTAGATCGAAGTTAGATCTAAAGGCTGCTGTAAGAAGGAACTGGTACTTCGAAATTCCAGTACGTAAGTTGGTTGGTTGGTGTTGGTCCCGGTACAAGACTGAGGAATACGTGTATGGGGGGGATACACGTATACCAATTTTTCAAACTTAAAACCTTACTGAGTCCCCTTTACTCAGAGTGATAAAGAACTAGGAGCTGATAATACACCTGCTGACTACACTTGGTGCGGGTCAATAGGCTAACTATCAGTTTAAGTTCAGTGCGGAAATGCGTGAGCCCTGATAGTTTAAAGTCTTGATTAGTTTGCTTCTGAAAACTGATTACTTCACTGAAAGTGTTTAGTAAGGGCAGTGCTTTTTTTAAAAGATCAGGATGATTGATTCAAACCTGATAAATCTTATGCAATGAATGAACAGTTAATATGGCAGGTATGCATTATATCAAAGCAATAAGAACACGACAAGTTTAACGTGGTTCAGAGACTCAAGCTCCTACGTCCACGGCCTGATTTACCAGGAAATCCACTCAAGGGATTCTTATTTTTAACGTGCCAAGGTGCACCAAGATCAGCTACCTCACTGACCTATACAAACTTCCTTACTAACTTACTACCTTAACTTACTTCCAACAAACCTAACTTTAGGTTTTGGTTTCAGTTTGGATTCCAACTAGGTTGAGATTATCCTTACAAGACAAAGCTATGCTAAGGGTTGGATAATCTCTCTAAACTTAAGATATTGCTTGTACGCTCTTTGGAATACAGATTAACTCTCAGTTGCTAATAAACACTTGGGAAATTTAAAGGGTTTCGAGTGCTTCTTCTAAAGACTGAATGCTTTGAGTGCTTGAGAGTTTGTGTAATTTCTGGCTTGGAAATTTCCCGTAACCTTGAATGGGTTCAAGACCTTCTGTATTTATAGGTGATTTGAAAAACTATCCATTGGAGAGATAACCTTTCTTGTCAACAATGTAGAGTGATTCAAACGGACATATCTTCATGCAGCAGCCGTCCTTTGCATGGAATTAGGTAGTCGCATTAAATGCACATTAAATTCTTGCCCGTTGAAAATGTAGTCTGAAGTCAATCTTCTGTCAGGTTCCGTACGTGCGTGTCCTTCCCGGATTGGTCCACGTCATCAGGTTGGTGAGAATGTCAGAACTTATTCATGGGCTTCAGGCTTGTCTTATTAAGTTCTTTTTGTCTTGAGCTCACCGGTCTTGTCCTAACGCTGACATTCCTTTTGCATTGCTTGGCTCTACTCCAAGTCTTCCCATAAACTCAGTATCATCCTGTTCCCTTCAGGACTGAGTAGTAATGACCTCAAGGTCATACTCTTCATCACTGAGACTTACTCAGCCAGCTTAGAAGACTGCCATAAGTTCAGGATGGCGAACTACGTCTTCAGGCTCTTTTCTTGATTGTCATCAGTAAGTGCTCCTCTTACTGAGTACCTGTGAAGTGTAAAATGACTAAGTACAAATCCTAACCAAGACTAGCCTGACAAACAGATGCAAACATCATTTCAGGGGCTTTGGGATCTAATCAAAACTGACATTGTCCCAACAATTTCCCCCTTTTTGATGATGCCAAAACACTGAAAAGATCCTCAAAACACTTAGAGGAAATATAAGATCCTATCTATAAGATAAGACAGTGTTAGAGCAATTCTTGATAAAATACAGAATTTAAATAACAGCAAAAAGACAATGAGTTTTTGTCTGTGGGCAAAAGTAATAGATTTCATTGAATGATCTGAAAGTGGTTACAATGAATCTAATCTATTACAAGGAAGTAATGAACACCTAGACTAATCTCATTTCAGGTTTAAGTCCATAGCCTGCATAAACTCTTGCCTTTAGCTCGTCAAGTCTTCTAGGTTGGTTCACGAACCCTTAAGCCTTCGCAATCTTCAACACCTCAGTCATAATGGCCTTAGTATCATGCTTTCCAGTTCCAGGAACTAAGTGAGGAGATTTGACGATGAATTCAGGGGCCTTCACTTGGACTTGAGCTGCTTCAGCCTTCTCCAAGATCTTTTGGATCAGCTCAGGATGATTGTCCATCATGTAGTCAGTGAAGTGGGCATTGATGTCTTCAGAGTCACCCCACTTCTTCACCACGTACCATAATTTCACAAACTCATCCCTTGCATCAGCCTAGAACTCCTTCAATGCTTCTGAGATAAACTCATCAACATATGCTTCCCTCTGACCTGATTCTGGCCTTCTGATCTGAAGAATTGTTGACTTCCTTGTAGTTGGCCTCTTTCTGTACTTCCTAGGCTCAGGCTTCGCCTTCTTCCTCCTAAGCAGACTGATCATAACATCATCTAGTTCCCTTTGTTGAAGCTCAGTGATATCAGTCAGCTTTTCAACCTTCTTCTCCAAGATGCGCATTTTTTCTTTTTGTGCAATGTCAGCTCTGCGCTCAACCTCGGTTTTCTCAGAAGGTGTCCCCCACGCCTCAGCGCATAACTCCGCCACCATCTCCCCAGAGTAAGTGATGGGGTTCTTCCTTGTGTTCATGGGGGGAGACTTCTGGACTGGCTTAGGTTGTTTTGAAGGTTCATCAGCCCTTGCCTTCTTTGCTGCCTCGGCCCTCAGCCTTGCAGCGACCTCATCATCTTCCTTCTCAGTTGCTGCCAACCTCGCTGATTTCCTCACCCTCAGTACGTTCCCTTCAGGATCAGCTTGAATGGTTTCGCCTTGGTTGACTGCCTCCGATACCTCAGAGTGGGATCTTTTCTTCTTATTTTCCCCCTTTTTGGCATCATCATCTGCCTGCAATGGGAACACGTCAAAACCGCTGTTGATTACGAAGGAGGTTAGGGATTGAACTTCAATGATTCCCTCCTTCAGCATTTCAACTCCCGTCGAGATACCAGTCCCTGCAAATGATACAGAACTGATTGCAGCATTAACCTTATTCTCAAAGACCTCCATAGAGAGCTGGAGTCTTTGTTCAGCCTTCTCTATCCTCTCCTCCATCTTGGCGGATTGATCATTTGCTTGGGTCAGCCTCTCAGCAATGGACTTTGAAGTCTGAACAATACGATCTGACTCCAGCTCCAATTTGGACGCTGAGTCTTTAATGGCCTGAGTGAATAAGGCTCCAGCCTGAGCTGCAAGCTTTTCCACCGCCTGATTGAGTTCCTCCCTCCTTTGCTCATCCTTCTCCGTCAGCTTCCTCAAGTTTTGCCTTAGCATCTTCTTCGTGCGCTTCCTCTCGTTCCTCACTGACTTGGCCATGTCAGTCATCGTCCTCTTAAGCAAAATCAGCTCCCTGTTTGCAAGGGTGTTGTATGCTGACTTTGTCCATCTAATGTGTTTCGCCAGGGCCTTGGCATCTTCATCTTTCTCAGCTCGTAGCCTCATTACTTCCTCCTGAAGTTCAGCTAGATTTTCAGTTGTTTTCTCTTTCTTCACCTCCACAATAGAGGTGAACTCAGTGCATCCGACCCCGGTGATAATAACATCTTCTTTCTCATTGACGGCATCCTCAGTGATCGGCCGCTTTCCCTTGTCAGCCCCTGTGGCATTAGTCCCCTCTTCAGGGTGCACTGAAGGCAGTTGTTGAGTGGTCGTGGCCGCCAGCTCAGGCTCAGCCATGCCATCTCGAACCTTAGGAACTTGTCCTTCGGAACTGGGAGTCTCCTTCAACGCCTCAACATCTTTCTCCCTTGTCTCAGGGCAGTAAATCCCATCATCGACAGATGTCTCATCGGCGGCTGAGATGTTCACAACATCCTCAGCCACTGGTCCACCCTTGGCACCAGTGTCTTACACACCTTCCCCCTGAGCCTGAGACTCAAGGATCATACAGTCCACCTCTCTTGCCGTCTCCTCCACGGCTTTCTCCAATGCTCTACCTTGAGCCTCATCCTCCTCTTCCTCCTTATCCTTCTCATCATCAGAAAGGATGTCAGCCTTCGCCTTGGACATCATCTCAACTACCAGCTGCTTCAGGTTCTCAAGATTTAGCAGTTACAGCCAGCTAGTCAGTCCAAAGAAGGTGCACAACCTTGCTTCTTCAGTCTCCCAATGCTCCCAGCCACGAGCATCCACCAGTATATATTGCTCTTGCATATTGGATTGTTTAAATTCCAGCCACACCTTCAGCTCGATAACATTAGCTAGCAGCTCCTTGTACCTATTCAGCCCGGGCCAACACTTAGCTGCCCACTCCGTGGCATTCCCCCTTAGAGTGTTCTCCAACATACCACCCATCATGTGTTCATCCAGCTCCTCCTTCTCCTGCATCTCGAGGAAGTCATCCTCTTCATTGGGCAAGGATTTGAGGCAATCTTTGGGGTTAGGGTATGAGGAGAAATCATCAGGGTTAGGGATAGGATTTGAGGGTTGGTCAGGCCTCTGAGGGGAGAGCACTGACTCTGGAATATTTGGCTCTGATGTTTGGGGTGATTGGGTGGGTTGAGGTGAGGGATCAGGGTTGGTTTGTGTAACACCCAAGAAATTCAATCAACATAAGTTATTAAAATGCATAAGCTACAAAAATATGTCTAAGTTATTATATATTAATACTATTAGTATTAGTATTAGTATTAATATTAGTATTAGTATTAGTATTAGTATTAGTATTAGGATTAGTATTAATATTAGTATTAGTATTATTAATTGGTGAAGTGTTTATGATAAGATATTAATTAGTTATGAAAGATGCTTATGCAATATATGATATATAATATGATATCTACAGATATATAAATGGTATTATTTTATTATTTATATCATTGTTTATTTGAAAGTTTTAATATATATATATATATATATATATATATATATATATATATATATACACACCCTTAGATAAAAGAAGATATGACTTAGTCTTGATATAGATAATCACATCTTCAAATGAGTTCCCCTAATAATTCTCAAATCGGTTAGTTTACATGAAGAGTCGATAAGAAATAAGTTATATTTATGTGCATTAAATTGAAATATACGTTACAACCTTGCATGCATCGCCTATATCTAAAAGTGGTTTCCAGATTTTATTTTTGGTAACTGAAAATATCTTTTCCCCACCCTTTTAATACACGTTCATCACCTCTTTTAAAAAAAAATATTAGTCTATCTCCATAAAAAGTGTTGGTTTCCTTTCTTTTGATCAAATCTTTTACATACCTTTTCTCGGCTGAATTCTTCTTGGACCCATATTACTATTGTAAGTCATTTCTTGAATTATTGTTTAAAAAAAAATGTGTTAATGCAATTTGCATACATATATTCTGAAAATCGATACTGATATTTTTATGTGGCCAAACTTATATAAATGTTCATGTGTTTTTATTTTATTAAAGAAAATTTTTGTTAATGGAAGCCAAGTTATTTTTATGTGAAAAAAATAAACTTTCGAATTGTTTTAGGAAAATAGGCCAACTATCTAGTGTATCCATGAACCTAAATTTACTTCTAAGATTGCCAAGTGAGTATCAGCAATTTTTTTATGAAGAAAACGACTTAAAATGCTTTACATTTTTTTAAGTGGTTTTGTGAACTAAATTTTCCTACTTTATAAAACCCTAAAGAAAGATCATTTAGTTCGATAATCCAAAGCCACTCAATTTTGGTTTGGCTTTAGAACCAAAATAGTTCTTTTAATTAGAATTGATTGAGAATATGTTAAATTATATTTCTACCTATTATTTTCTTTATTTCGAAATTATCTTGATCAATCCCGGACATTTATGTGATTAAATCCCTTTATACGAGTGGGGTAATGCCCTTAATTTCCTTTTGGTGATATTATTATTATTATTATTATTTTTATTATTGTTGTTGTTATTATTATTATTTTTATGAAAAGAAAGAAAATGGCAAAAAACCACTTAATGTATTGATGGTCATATATATATACTGTAACCAAACCCATTCTTGCATGCATGCGTAAGATTCATTTTATTTTCTTATTATAATTATTAGTTAAGTTTAATTATTACTTATATAAAAAAAAATGCAAGGACGTGCTACCATATCATTAGATATACTAGTAACATATTAAGGGTTCTATTAGTATTAACACATTTAAGATATATTAAGATAATTTCTAAGATATATTCATTTTAAATATTTTAGGTGACGAGCGTTATACGAGTTAAGTCAATTCACGTGCCTACAAGTTTTGTCAAGACAAAAGGTGGGGTTTTCTAATTTCTTGATTGGACTATTTGTCACTTTTAAATGTCTTATGTGATTGATATTGTTGCTTGCTACTACTTGCTATGTCACTATGTTATTCGTTATGTTCGGCGGGGTAAAGGCCGTATAACGCACTATGATTATGCTATGTTATTCGTTATGTTCGGCGAGGTAAAGGCCGTATAACGCTTGATTATGATTATGGTTGGCAAAGCCAACAATGCTATGAGTAAGTTTGTATGTGAGTTGATGATTCAATTTGCATTTTACATTTAATTGTGACAAATGGGACCCCACTGAGCTAGTTGTTTTGCTCACTCCAATCAATTTAACATTTTGCAGATTAAGGATAAGACCAGAGTGCGCAGCGGAGGCATGGTGGATTCGCCTGCATCTATTTCTTATCATTTTAGCATTTCATTGCGTAGTAGGACTTCTAAAAATTTTATTTGCATTGAAGGATAATTGAGATTATGTTATTGGTTGGATTTGGTTACATTTTTGTATGTTGAGTCTTTATTTATTTTGAAACAAGTCCTTCAACTTTATTAGTGAAATATTTTATATCACGACTTGAGTTAATTTTCCCGCTGTTAGTTGAAATTAGAATTTTATTTCTTTGGTTTAATTGTAGTCTTTAAAAAAAAATTAGGGTTCTTGAGTAAGTTTTATTCAAGTTAAATGTCAAAATACTTTCTAAAAATCGGGTCGTGACAGTGTGGTATCAGAGCAGATCTACGTTCTTGTAGACTTGTTAAAAAAAAGTGGTAGCATGCATTTTTTTATTTCTAAGTTACGGCGTCCACCACTGCCCACTGCTGCAACTCCCAGGTATGATATGAAAGTTATTTATTATGTTTCTTATTGATCATTGAATAGATGATCAAATGAAATATGAGCTACGATACGATGAATATGACTAATTTGTATAAAGTTTAACACTTGTTGGGATATGTTTTAGTTTTGATGATTTTCCAAAACAACATGTAATAGGTTTGAAAGCAGTCAGGATAGTATCTTTAGATTCAGGTCAGGATAGTTTGTGTATTCAGTTAGACAGGTTGTAATGTGAGAAGAACTTAGCTGAGGAAGCACACAGTTGAGGGGGAACTCAACTGAGGGGGAACTCAGTGAGGGGGAACTCATTGATAAAGCCTGAGGAAGTCAAGATGACATTTCAAGAGAACTGACTGAAGCCATTGAAGGAAGACCTGAACCTGAAGAGTAGCCTGAAGGATGTCCCACTGAGTGTAAACCAGGCTGATCTAAGCTAAGTCAGGTGGACCACTCAGTGAAGAGCATGATCAGGAGGATCAGTGCTGCACCAAGTAGGCCCTGAAGGTGTCAGGCTACTGTGGTCAGGGAAGTTTGTCATTCAGCCTTATGACAAACTTCTTGGAGTGATCTTCAAACAGTCTCTGAAGGACAACTGCACTGAGGACGAGTCAGTCCACTGAAGATCAGAGTCAGTGAAGGAGGAAGCCACCTAAAGTCAGTGGGTCTCGGTCAACTCACTGAGTCAAAGATCCGTGAATTCAGGCCACGTGGACCAATCAACACGAGGCAGCAACTCTGACACTGACAAAGGCCGCATTCCAAGAAAAGTGGTTGAAACCATTTAATGCTGGATTCAAATGTATTTCCTCTCCAACGGATACATTTGAATACCCATTATAAATACAAGCTCATAGCTTGTTGTTAGGTGTGTTGTTTTTGTTTGAGAGTTGTATTGTTGTATCTTGTAAGAAAAACAATCACCTACGAGCTGAGAGTGTGAGTAGTAGCATACGTGCATGGGAGATATAAGGAGTTTCTACTCATATCTATACACTGAGAGTTCACAAACATATACATAAGAGTGCTCAGCTTGTAACTCTAGGCTTAGAGAGGTTTTCCCTATCTTAGCTATTGGCTAACACACTGTAAAGGGAAAACCTCACCTAGTTGGAGAAAACCCTAACCAAACTAAACCCTTTCAGAAGATTGTTAGGTTTGTAGTGAGGTAAGGAGAGGCAGCCCAGGGAGTGGCGTGAGTCCAGTTGTAAGTGCACCTTGGCACGTTAAAAACAAGAATCCAAAGGAGTGAATTTCCTGTTAAATCAGGCCGTGGATGTAAGAGCTTGTGTCTCTGAACCACGTTAAACCAAGTGTTATTATTTGGAATGTCTTTTCTTCTAAAGTATTACGAAAATCTGCTCACTGAGAGCATTGTTTAAAAAGGAACTTTAGTAAAGCATTTCAGTCAGGAAGATTCATCTTACTGACTGAATCAGGCTAGCACTCGAGAGTTCAGTCTCTCGAGTCACTGCCTTGTTGAGAGCCTGAGCTTTCAAGTCTCTTCACTGACTTGATAGCTCCGACTCTCAGCAACGCAGTGACTTGAGTATTCCTTCACTGAACTCGGTCAGGGTGCAAGCCGTGATTTGATAATGCACTCGAGAGTTCAGCATCTCAAGCCACTGTCCTTGCTCAGAGCATGAGTCTCCAAGCCCTCTCACTGACTTGGTAACTCAGCCTCTGAGCAGAGCAGTGACTTGAGTATTTCTCACTCTTGCTGAACTCCCTGAGGAAAAAGGTTTTTAAAAAAAAAATTTCTCCTGAATTCCCATTTTGCCCTTCGAAAACGGGACCATCAACACTGATAACTGCGGTGATTGATAGATAACGAGGACATAGGTGTTACACAAAGATAGAACGTATATATTGGTTTAAGCTATTCAAAATCTTATAGGAAAATGGCTCGCCGAGGACGACAACCACCACCACCACCTCCTCAAAATCCGCAGAATCCACAAAATCCGCAGATTCCGCAGAATCCGCAGTATCCGCAGAACAACCACCTCCATGTAGTGGAGCAGTTCAACAAGTTTAAGCCTCCTACTTTTAATGGGAAGGATGGACCATCCGCACTCGAGGAGTGGATGGAGAACCTGGAGAGTATACTCGGATTGATGAGATGCACAGATGATCAGAAAGTGGCATGTGCATCCTTCCAGCTGAGGGAGGACGCAAGAAAATGGTGGAGTTAGTATTGGAAAATGAGGCCAGCTGCTGAATGAGATGCGCTCACTTGGGCAAGATTCAAAGAGATTGTCTCAGAAAAATACTATCCGCCATCGTTCCAGGAGCAAAAGGAGACAGAATTTTTCAATTTAAAACAAGGGACCTTGTCGGTTGCAGAGTATGAACGGAAATTTAGTGACTTGAGTCGTTTTGCCCCTCACTTGGTCAATGCAGAGCTAAAAAAAGCAAGGAGATTCAGAAATGGTCTGAGTCCTGAGATTAGGAACGTACTATCTGGGCAGAGAATTACCACTTTAGCCGAAATGTATGAACGGGCGGAAGATGTGGCCTCAAGCATAGCAATGGATGCCCCAAAGACAAAGGTAGCGGGGAAAAGGAAGCGGAATGGTGATGGATCAAGTCAAGAGGAAGACGAACACCACAACCAACAAGAAGGAGGGGTAGTACCTAAAGGGTATATAGACCGACCAATCTGTAAGAATTGTGACAAGAAATATAATGGGGAATGCTTACTAGGTCAAAACCGTTGTTATAGGTGTAAAGAACTAGGCCACACTTTTGTGAATTGCCCGAAGAGTCGAAATGGAAGGGATGTAAAAGGATCAAATTCTGGAACTAGTGGTACAACAAGAACTTTCGCTATGCGACAAAAAAATTAAGGTAATAAATTAATTTTCGAGGACAAAAATTTCTTTAAGTGGGGTAGGATGTAACACCCAAGAAATTCAATAACCATAAGTTATTAAAATGCATAAGCTACAAAAATATGTCTAAGTTATTATATATTAATACTATTAGTATTAGTATTAGTATTAATATTAGTATTAGTATTAGTATTAGTATTAGTATTAGTATTAGTATTAGTATTAGTATTAGTATTAGTATTAGTATTAGTATTAGTATTAGTATTAGTATTAGTATTAGTATTAGTATTAGTATTAGTATTAGTATTAGTATTAGTATTAATATTAGTATTAGTATTATTAATTGGTGAAGTGTTTATGATATGATATTAATTAGTTATGAAAGATGCTTATGCAATATATGATATATAATATGATATCTACAGATATATAAATGGTATTATTTTATTGTTTATATCATTGTTTATTTGAAAGTTTTAATATATATATATATATATATATATATATATATATATATATACACACCCTTAGATAAAAGAAGATATGACTTAGTCTTGATATAGATAATCACATCTTCAAATGAGTTCCCCTAATAATTCTCAAATCGGTTAGTTTACATGAAGAGTCCATAAGAAATAAGTTATATTTATGTGCATTAAATTGAAATATACGTTACAACCTTGAATGCATCGCCTATATCTAAAAGTGGTTTCCAGATTTTATTTTTGGTAACTGAAAATATCTTTTCCCCACCCTTTTAATACACGTTCATCACCTCTTTTAAAAAAAGAAAATATTAGTCTATCTCAATAAAAAGTGTTGGTTTCCTTTCTTTTGATCAAACCTTTTACATACCTTTTCTCGGCTGAATTCTGCTTGGAGCCAGATTACTATTGTAAGTCATTTCTGGAATTATTGTTTTAAAAAAAATGTGTTAATGCAATTTGCATACATATATTCTGAAAATCGATACTGATATTTTTATGTGGCCAAACTTATATAAATGTTCATGTGTTTTTATTTTATTAAAGAAAAATTTTGTTAATGGAAGCCAAGTTATTTTTATGTGAAAAAAATAAACTCTCGAATTGTTTTAGGAAAATAGGCCAACTATCTAGTGTATCCGTGAACCTAAATTTACTTCAAAGATTGCCAAGTGAGTATCAGCAATTTTTTTATGAAGAAAACGACTTAAAATGCTTTACATTTTTTTAAGTGGTTTTGTGAACTAAATTTTCCTACTTTATAAAACCCTAAAGAAAGATCATTTAGTTCGATAATCCAAAGCCACTCAATTTTGGTTTGGCTTTAGAACCAAAATAGTTCTTTTAATTAGAATTGATTGAGAATATGTTAAATTATATTTCTAACTATTATTTTCTTTATTTCGAAATTATCTTGATCAATCCCGGACATTTTTGTGATTAAATCCCTTTATACGAGTGGGGTAATGCCCTTAATTTCCTTTTTGTGATATTATTATTATTATTATTATTATTATTGTTGTTGTTGTTGTTATTATTATTATTTTTATGAAAAGAAAGAAAATGGCCAAAAACCACTTAATGTATTGATGGTCATATATATATACTGTAACCAAACCCATTCTTGCATGCATGCGTAAGATTCATTTTATTTTCTTATTATAATTATTAGTTAAGTTTAATTATTACTTATATAAAAAAAATGCAAGGACGTGCTACCATATCATTAGATATACTAGTAACATATTAAGGGTTCTATTAGTATTAACACATTTAAGATATATAAAGATAATTTCTAAGATATATTCATTTTAAATATTTTAGGTGACGAGCGTTATACGAGTTAAGTCAATTCACGTGCCTACAAGTTTTGTCAAGACAAAAGGTGGGGTTTTCTAATTTCTTGATTGGACTATTTGTCACTTTTAAATGTCTTATGTGATTGATATTGTTGCTTGCTACTACTTGCTATGTCACTATGTTATTCGTTATGTTCGGCGGGGTAAAGGCCGTATAACGCACTATGATTATGCTATGTTATTCGTTATGTTCGGCGAGGTGAAGGCCGTATAACGCTTGATTATGATTATGGTTGGCAAAGCCAACAATGCTATGAGTAAGTTTGTATGTGAGTTGATGATTCAATTTGCATTTTACATTTAATTGTGACAAATGGGACCCCACTGAGCTAGTTGTTTTGCTCACTCCAATCAATTTAACGTTTTGCAGATTAAGGATAAGACCAGAGTGCGCAGCGGAGGCATGGTGGATTCGCCTGCATCTATTTCTTATCATTTTAGCATTTCATTGCGTAGTAGGACTTCTAAAAATTTTATTTGCATTGAAGGATAATTGAGATTATGTTATTGGTTGGATTTAGTTACATTTTTGTATGTTGAGTCTTTATTTATTTTGAAACAAGTCCTTCAACTTTATTAGTGAAATATTTTATATCACGACTTGAGTTAATTTTCCCGCTGTTAGTTGAAATTAGAATTTTATTTCTTTGGTTTAATTGTAGTCTTTAAAAAAAATTAGGGTTCTTGAGTAAGTTTTATTAAAGTTAAATGTCAAAATACTTTCTAAAAATCGGGTCGTGACAGTGTGGTATCAGAGCAGGTCTACGTTCTTGTAGACTTGTTAAAAAAAAGTGGTAGCATGCATTTTTTTATTTCTAAGTTACGGCGTCCACCACTGCCCACTGCTGCAACTCCCAGGTATGATATGAAAGTTATTTATTATGTTTCTTATTGATCATTGAATAGATGATCAAATGAAATATGAGCTACGATACGATGAATATGACTAATTTGTATAAAGTTTAACACTGGTAACTGCGGTGATTGATAGATAACGAGGACATAGGTGTTACACAAAGATAGAACGTATATATTGGTTTAAGCTATTCGAAATCTTATAGGAAAATGGCTCGCCGAGGACGACAACCACCACCACCACCTCCTCAAAATCCGCAAAATCCACAAAATCCGCAGATTCTGCAGAATCCGCAGTATCCGCAGAACGACCACCTCCATGTAGTGGAGCAGTTCAACAAGTTTAAGCCTCCTACTTTTAATGGGAAGGATGGACCATCCGCACTCGAGGAGTGGATGGAGAACCTGGAGAGTATACTCGGATTGATGAGATGCACAGATGATCAGAAAGTGGCATGTGCATCCTTCCAGCTGAGGGAGGACGCAATAAAATGGTGGAGTTCGTATTGGAAAATGAGGCCAGCTGCTGAACGAGATGCGCTCACTTGGGCAAGATTCAAAGAGATTGTCTCAGAAAAATACTATCCGCCATCGTTCCAGGAGCAAAAGGAGACGGAATTTTTCAATTTAAAACAAGGGACCTTGTCGGTTGCAGAGTATGAACGGAAATTTAGTGACTTGAGTCGTTTTGCCCCTCACTTGGTCAATACAGAGCTAAAAAAAGCAAGGAGATTCAGAAATGGTCTGAGTCCTGAGATTAGGAACGTACTATCTGGGCAGGGAATTACCACTTTAGCCGAAATGTATGAACGGGCGGAAGATGTGGCCTCAAGCATAGCAATGGATGCCCCAAAGACAAAGGTAGCGGGGAAAAGGAAGCGGAATGGTGATGGATCAAGTCAAGAGGAAGACGAACACCACAACCAACAAGAAGGAGGGGTAGTACCTAAAGGGTATATAGACCGACCAATCTGTAAGAATTGTGACAAGAAACATAATGGGGAATGTTTACTAGGTCAAAACCGTTGTTATAGGTGTAAAGAACTAGGCCACACTTTTGTGAATTGCCCGAAGAGTCGAAATGGAAGGGATGTAAAAGGATCAAATTCTGGAACTAGTGGTACAACAAGAACTTTCGCTATGCGACAAAAAAATTAAGGTAATAAATTAATTTTTGAGGACGAAAATTTCTTTAAGTGGGGTAGGATGTAACACCCAAGAAATTCAATCACCATAAGTTATTAAAATGCATAAGCTACAAAAATATGTCTAAGTTATTATATATTAATACTATTAGTATTAGTATTAGTATTAATATTAGCATTAGTATTAGTATTAGTATTAATATTAGTATTAGTATTATTAATTGGTGAAGTGTTTATGATAAGATATTAATTAGTTATGAAAGATGCTTATGCAATATATGATACATAATATGATATCTACAGATATATAAATGGTATTATTTTATTGTTTATATCATTGTTTATTTGAAAGTTTTAATATATATATATATATATATATATATATATATATATATATATATATATATATATATATATATACACACCCTTAGATAAAAGAAGATATGACTTAGTCTTGATATAGATAATCACATCTTCAAATGAGTTCCCCTAATAATTCTCAAATCGGTTAGTTTACATGAAGAGTCCATAAGAAATAAGTTATATTTATGTGCATTAAATTGAAATATACGTTACAACCTTGCATGCATCGCCTATATCTAAAAGTGGTTTCCAGATTTTATTTTTGGTAACTGAAAATATCTTTTCCCCACCCTTTTAATACACGTTCATCACCTCTTTAAAAAAAAAATATTAGTCTATCTCCATAAAAAGTGTTGGTTTCCTTTCTTTTGATAAAACCTTTTACATACCTTTTCTCGGCTGAATTCTGCTTGGAGCCAGATTACAATTGTAAGTCATTTCTTGAATTATTGTTTAAAAAAAAATGTGTTAATGCAATTTGCATACATATATTCTGAAAATCGATACTGATATTTTTATGTGGCCAAACTTATATAAATATTCATGTGTTTTTATTTTATTAAAGAAAAATTTTGTTAATGGAAGCCAAGTTATTTTTATGTGAAAACAATAAACTTTCGAATTGTTTTAGGAAAATAGGCCAACTATCTAGTGTATCCATGAACCTAAATTTACTTCTAAGATTGCCAAGTGAGTATCAGCAATTTTTTTATGAAGAAAACGACTTAAAATGCTTTACATTTTTTTTAAGTGGTTTTGTGAACTAAATTTTCCTACTTTATAAAACCCTAAAGAAAGATCATTTAGTTCGATAATCCAAAGCCACTCAATCTTGGTTTGGCTTTAGAACCAAAATAGTTCTTTTAATTAGAATTGATTGAGAATATGTTAAATTATATTTCTAACTATTATTTTCTTTATTTCGAAATTATCTTGATCAATCCCGGACATTTATGTGATTAAATCCCTTTATACGAGTGGGGTAATGCCCTTAATTTCGTTTTTGTGATATTATTATAATTATTATTGTTGTTGTTGTTGTTATTATTATTATTTTTATGAAAAGAAAGAAAATGGCCAAAAACCACTTAATGTATTGATGGTCATATATATATACTGTAACCAAACCCATTCTTGCATGCATGCGTAAGATTCATTTTATTTTCTTATTATAATTATTAGTTAAGTTTAATTATTACTTATATAAAAAAAAAATGCAAGGATGTGCTACCATATCATTAGATACACTAGTAACATATTAAGGGTTCTATTAGTATTAACACATTTAAGATATATTAAGATAATTTCTAAGATATATTCATTTTAAATATTTTAGGTGACGAGCGTTATACGAGTTAAGTCAATTCACGTGCCTACAAGTTTTGTCAAGACAAAAGGTGGGGTTTTCTAATTTCTTGATTGGACTATTTGTCACTTTTAAATGTCTTATGTGATTGATATTGTTGCTTGCTACTACTTGCTATGTCACTATGTTATTCGTTATGTTCGGCGGGGTAAAGGCCGTATAACGCACTATGATTATGCTATGTTATTCGTTATGTTCGGCGAGGTGAAGGCCGTATAACGCTTGATTATGATTATGGTTGGCAAAGCCAACAATGCTATGAGTAAGTTTGTATGTGAGTTGATGATTCAATTTGCATTTTACATTTAATTGTGACAAATGGGACCCCACTGAGCTAGTTGTTTTGCTCACTCCAATCAATTTAACATTTTGCAGATTAAGGATAAGACCAGAGTGCGCAGCGGAGGCATGGTGGATTCGCCTGCATCTATTTCTTATCATTTTAGCATTTCATTGCGTAGTAGGACTTCTAAAAAATTTATTTGCATTGAAGGATAATTGAGATTATGTTATTGGTTGGATTTGGTTACATTTTTGTATGTTGAGTCTTTATTTATTTTGAAACAAGTCCTTCAACTTTATTAGTGAAATATTTTATATCACGACTTGAGTTAATTTTCCCGCTGTTAGTTGAAATTAGAATTTTATTTCTTTGGTTTAATTGTAGTCTTTAAAAAAAATTAGGGTTCTTGAGTAAGTTTATTCAAGTTAAATGTCAAAATACTTTCTAAAAATCGGGTCGTGACAGTTTGGGGTTGGAGGTCAGGGTGAGTGGGGGTTGTATTGGCTGCTATCTCAGACTGCAACAACTCAGCCGTCTCGATAGACTTTCTCACTTCCTCCAAGTCAGAGGCTCTAGGAGAGTTTGACTTCTCCCTCTCTGTGATCTCAGGAAGGCTCTTAGCTGGGGACTTTTTGGGTCCCTTCCTAAGTCTTTTGTAGGGCCTCTTCCCTTGATCCTTACTGACGACATCGTCAGTTCCCTCAGCCTCAGAAACAGCCATCTTGGGATTTGACTCAGTCCCTGAACTCGTGCTCTTCCCTGACAGCACAATCTTCACCCTCTTCTTCTCTACTTTCTCCACCACAAGTTGCGCCTCCTCAGCCTCAGGCTCTACAGCCTCCTCAGCCTCATCCCTCCTCTCGAAGAGCTTATCTACCTGCTCGATGAGACTGGTAGCCACCTTCTTGGCCTTACCAGCTGACTTTTTGGCCTGACCCTTTGCCTTGGAATTGGGATCAGTCAGCCCTAGCATCGCGTAGGTATCACTCAGCGTGGTGAACATCACCCTCTTGGAAGATAGGGTGTCCTCTAAGTCGAACGTGTACCCATGGCAGCCATGGGCAATCAGGATTGACAGGCGCGTACCAAAGGGCAAGATAGCTTTGACAGAGATGTGTTTCTTGTCTTCGTCCTTCTTAAGCTTGTCCAGCGCCGCCTGACTGATCTGGTCAAGGAAGAACTGCTCCCAGTTGGCTTCCACTCTATCCACAATTGTCCCCATGATCCTCAGTTTGGGCAGGCTCAATTGTTCATGCGAGCCAGTGGACCCTATGACCACCTTGGATACAAGATCCACAAGGGCCCTGTACTCCGGCTTCAGGGTGCTCTTGTTCTGACGGGGCTTAAACTCGCCTGACCCCGTCTTAATCCATTTTGCAAGGAGTTCTCCTTCACCATTCTCCTTGTATACACTGGGGTTGACGCCACATGATGGCAGAATGAACACCTCCCTTATTGCTCTCCTAAGGTCGATTTCCACCTCCGTCTGTTCGTAGGAAGGCTCGCCATCATCGTTCTTCTCTCCGGTTGGCTTTAGAGCGGTCACCCGTGTGAACATCTCTCCCCTTCTAACAAAAAAGTTGAAGTAGGCTTCAACCACTGCTTTGGGTATCACGGAGACGGGACATTTGGTGAAATATGTCTCAAGACCTGCTCCAGAAATCTAATTGAAGAGTGGACGGATTTCCTCCACATTCAAGCAAATGCCATCCATGGAGATGACTTGCTCCATGTGCACATGCTTGTTGTTGACGACATCATCGATGTTGTTTGTGGACCAGGTTGATTTGAGGAACACCATTGATTGAGAGTAAGAGGTTTTTGAAATTGAGTGCTTGAGCAAGAGAATACTCAGTGTGCAAGTGCTTTAGTGTTTGCGTAAAAACCTCAATGGCATTCTTTGATTGATAAGATTAAATCAGTTACTCAGACGTGGGGTTGAGATTAATTCCTGAATTTGAAAGGTTTTGAAATGAAGGGCCAGGATTAATCTCAGCATCAATCATTTACCCATGTCAGTCATATTCCGTATAAAATGGACACGTATATGAAAAAGTAACTGAAGCATTAAATGCTCCGTTACGCGTGCGTTTAAATATGAAAAGGCGCACTTTTAATGAAAACGGAATGCATTTAATAAAGATTTTCAGGACGAATGACTCAGGGAGACGTTTGAAATTCATAAAGTCAGACTGGAACTCATACCTGTCAGGGAGACATTGTAGCACCCTGATACCTCGCTGAGTCGAGTCTGGTCTGAGTTTCCCTTAAAACCCTATACTGACTGCTCTCCCGGATCTAAAAGTCCTAACTCCACTGACAGTTCCATAAATCTTGCTTCAGCCAAAGGCTTAGTCAAGATGTCAGCTCTTTGCCTGTCAGTGTGAATTTTCTCCATCCTAATATCCTTCTTCTCCACATGATCTCGAATGAAGTGATGCCTAATATCCACATGCTTGCACCTTGTGTGAAGCACTGGGTTCTGAGTAATTACTATAGCACTATTGTTGTCACAATAGATTGGAACCTCATTAGTAAATACTTGGTAGTCCCTCAATTGTTGCCTTAACCATAAAATCTGAGCACAACAACTACCAGCAGCCATATACTCAGCCTCAGTTTTGGATGTTGCAACTGAATTCTGCTTCTTGCTAAACCACGAGATCAACTTGCTCCCCAAAAACTGACATGTTCCTGAGGTTGATTTCCTATCAATCCTACAACCTCCATAATCTGCATCTGAATAACCTGTCAGTTCTAAGTTGTCATCTGAAGGATACCATAGTCCCATATTGACTGTCCTTTTTAAATACTTAAGTATCCTCTTAGCAGCCTCCAAATGACTTCTCTTGGGATCAGACTGATACCTAGCACACACACACCAACTGCAAACGTAATGTCAGGCCTACTTGCAGTTAGGTACAACAAAGAACCTATTTGCCCTCGATACTCAGTCTGATTTACTGAAGTTCCTTTAGTGTCAGGATCCATCTTCCAATTTGTGTTCATAGGGATCCTGGCTGGATTGTTGTTCTGAACACCAAACTTATGAATCAAGTCCCTTGTATACTTGGCTTGATTAATGAAGATACCTTGATCAGTCTGCTTGACCTGCAATCCTAAAAAGAAGTTCATCTCTCCCATCATAGACATCTCAAATTTACCAGTCACCAGCTTAGAGAATTTCTCATAGAGCTGATGATTTGGTGATCCAAATATTATGTCATCCACATAAATCTGGACCAAGAGAATGTCATCACCTTCAGTGATTCTGAACAGTGTCCTATCCACGGTTCCCTTCTTGAACCCATGGTCTGTCAAGAATTGAGAGAGGGTATCATACCAAGCTCTTGGTGCTTGCTTAAATCCATAGAGTGCTTTCTTTAAATGGTATACTCTATCTCCAACCTCAAAACCGAGAGGTTGTTCAACATATACCTCTTCATTGAGTACACCATTCAGGAAGGAACTCTTGACATCCATTTGATACACCTTAAACTTCTTGTATGTTGCATATGCAAGGAACAACCTGATAGCTTCCAATCTAGCCACTGGAGTAAAAGTCTCATCATAGTCTATTCCTTCAGACTGACAATACCCTTTTGCAACCAGCCTAGCCTTGTTCCTTACCACAACACCATTCTCATCCTTCTTGTTCTTGAAGACCCATTTGGTACCAATAACACCTTGATGCCTGGGTCTATCAACCAGTTCCCAAACTTGATTCCTTGTGAACTGATTCAACTCCTCTTGCATGGCAATGATCCAGTTCGAGTCAGTGAGAGCTTCTTCAATGTTCTGAGGCTCTTGGTCAGAGAGAAAGCAACAGAATAATGCACTCTCACCATGAAACCGTCTGGTCCTGACTCCCTCAGTTGGATCACCAATGACTTGATCAATAGGATGATCCTCTATCCATGTTCTCTTGCCAGGAGTTGTTCCTGAAGTACCTGCAATGTTAGTGTCTACAGACTCATAAAATTCAGGAAATTGAACAGAAGGGGATGATCCTGAGTCTATACCAAAGGGATTAACAAGCTCAATGTCAGGGACATTGATCCCCCCTTGATGAGGCGACTCAGGAACCGTCTCAGCTGCAACAGCATCCTCATAGACGGTGCTTACCTCATGTTGAGCCTGTTCCTCAGTCTGAGGCTCAACTATCCCTGATGTGATGGGCTTAGGAGTGGCACTTCGTCATCATCCCATCTTGGAATTGGCACAGTTTTGACCTTTGGATCAGGTTGATTCCTTAAGCTCAGCATTGTCACTCTTCTTGTGACCTCCTCGGTGTCAGGATTCAACACTTTTACCGTACACTCATTAGCAGATTCATCAAACACAACATGTGGTGATTCTTCCACAACAAGGGTCCTACAATTGTAAACTCTGAAGGCTTTACTAACTTCAGAATATCCTAAGAATATTCCTTCATCATATTTTCTATCAAAGGCTTTCAATTGGGTCTTCCCATTGTTGAGGATGAAGCACTTACAAACCAAATATATGAAAGTAAGAGATGCGAGGTTTCCTCTTATTCCATGTCTCTATGGGGTCTGTGCATGCTGTTTGTTCAGCATGGATCTATTCTGAGTGTAGCATGCAGTGTTGATTGCCTCAGCCTAGAATTTCTTGGGCAATCCTGACTCAGCCAGCATAGTCCTGGCAGCTTCCTTCAGTGTCCTGTTCCTTCTTTCAGCGACACCATTCTGTTGTGGGGTTCTAGCTGCAGAAGTCTCATGAGCTATATCAAGTTCATTACAAAAGTCAGAAATATATGAATTTATAAATTCAGTGCCCTTGTCAGATCTGATTTTAGTAATGGGCTGATTCTTCTCATTGCTGAGCCTTCTGAGCAACTCTGGAAGCTTCACCTGCGTTTCCTTCTTATTCAACAAGAAAATAACCCAAGTATATCTAGAATAATCATCAATAACCACAAGGGTATATTTCCTACCATTCATACTCATAGGTGTTATGGGACCAAATAAGTCCATGTGCAAGAGCTGAAGTATCCTGTCAGTGGAATGGGAAGCTTTCTCTTTGAATGAAGCTCTAACCTGCTTCCCTTCCTGACAAGCTTTGCACACATGATCTTTGCTAAAAACTTCATTAGGTAGACCTTCAACAAGTGACTGTCTAGAGATTTTGTTAAGAATCTTGAAGTTCAGGTGGCTTAATCTTTTATGCCATAGCCAACTGAGCTTTAGAGAGCTTTTAGCAACAAAACAAGTATTAGGAATAGTGTTAATCCAATCAGCGAGATAAATGTTACCTTTCCTGATACCTGATAGAAGCACTTGTGTTGATTTATCCTTGACTGAACATATATTTGATAAGAACTCAACACTGAAACCTTTGTCAAAGAATTGGCTTACTAACAACAGGTTATGCTTCAGTCCTTCCACAAAGGACACCTTTTCCACTCTGACTGTACCTATTATCAAGACATCAAAACCTTTAGTAACACCTTTTGAGTTATCAACAAAGGTTACCTGTAGACCATCTTTAGCCTGAAATTCTTGAAGAAGACTCTTCATTCCAGTCATATGCCTTGAGCATCCACTGTATAGGTACCAAACAACTTTATTTGAGTCTCCTCTCCTCTTGTTCTGATCCACAGCCGCCTGCAAGCAAATCAGGCTTTAGGTACCCATTGGGTGTTGGGTCCTATCGTGTCAGTTGTACCCTTCGGGATCCAGACTTGCTTAACTACTCTGATTACCTCAGAGTGGTAAATCGCTCTCCCTGAAACATCAACATACACAACTTTCTTCTTCTTTGCCTGAGAGAAAGATGGTGTATGAGTGCTAGACTTAGGTTTCTCAGGAGCCTGAGTGGGTGCCTTTTGGGCTGGCTTCCTGTTCTTCCTAGGTCTGGGTGCAGCAGGTCTTGGGCCTTGTTCTTGATAAGGGCCCTGTGTTCTATTCCCCCTAGGCAAGTGAGGGAATGGAAAACAGTTAAAGGCCTCAGGATGCCAATACCATGGGGGTGTCATCATATTTGGCCTTCCCTGTTGGTATTGCCAAGCATGATGGTACCCTCGCTGACCAGTCTGAGGGCTCTTGGCCTGAGTCTTCCTCTGCTTTCGCTGAGGCTTTCTCTGGCCTGAGCTCTCAGGGACCTCCCTTGGTTGATTTGTATTTCCCTTGGGTTTTGGCTTAACAACCTTGGGGGCAACCCTGACTGTGTCAACAGTTTCCTTGCCCTTATCAGTTTGACGGGCCTGAAGTACAACCTTGGGTGCATTCTGGCCTGCCTGAACAAATACCCTCTCAGTGTTGCTCCTTGAAGCAACATGAGACTGACCCTGTGAGGATTTCTTAGGAATATATCCAAGTCCCTTTTTCTCATTCCCAAGCATCTGACTGCTATTTATTTCCTCTCTAGCCACTGAGGATTTATTCATTGCTACAACCTTCTGCTTGAGTGAGTCCTCACTCTTTTTCAGGATTTCATGTCTGGCAAAGAGGTCATCAAACTTACTCTTGAGTACCTTCAGCTCATCCTTCCTGACCAGTTTTTCGTCAGCCAATTCCTTCATAATCTTTTCTCTTGGGAGACGCTTAGCATTGATTAGATCAATCTCCTGAGTTAGTCTCACTATTTGAGCTGATTCCTTAAGATCGGACTGAGTGAGCTGGTCATTCAGGTTCTGAACCTCAGTACTCAATTTCTTGTTCTCCTCTACCAAGAAGACATTAGTTTCCTGCAATCTGGAGAAATCAACCATCAATTGATCCAGACAGATCTGAAGATTCATTTCTCTGATTGACTCTGAGCTTAGCTCAGGATTTTGACCAGTGTTTGAACCACATACATAGTTAGATGTTACCTCAGGTTCTTCCATTGCCATTAGGCAAACATCATCGTACTCATCATCAGAAAAGAGTTCAGACGACCTCTCCTCAGGACCATAAGAGTCAGTTGCATCCTCAGCGAGCATCGCTCTCCGGTCAGCAAGTCTCTGTTCTCTCTTGGCCCTCCTGTCCTCTCTTTCCCTTGCACTCAGCTTCGGGCAATCATACTGATAGTGCCCGCTCTTGTTACAGTTGTAACATGTTGGTTGCTCATCTCCTCTTTCCCTCCTTGGTTCAGGGATCCTCCTTGAGTCAGGTTCCCTTTGTCTTGATGAGCTTTCAGTCTTCCCTGAGTGCTTGCCATCATGAGTACGTCTCTGTTCATATCTGCGATCGAGCTTTGGATTTGAATATCTTCTTTCTTCGCCACGATCTCTCCTCTGGTTAGTATTTCTCCTTTCCTCATATCTCCTTGAGCTTTGGTGGGTTCCTTCAGGTTTCTTGTCACGTGAGTCCTGATAAAATTTCTTATAACGACCAAAACTGGAATTAAGCTTGTCAAAGCGTCTGGCCATCAGGCTGTACTCCTCAACAAGCTCTTCCTTGCTCATCTCCATTAGTGACTTAGATGAAGATTCAACAGGTTCAGACCTGGCCTTGAACGCCACACTTTTCTCAGGAGTTTTCTCCTTTTCTTCCTCTTCTGGCTGAACTTTCTTCTTTCTTTTGTTAAGATCAAATTCCGGTGCCTTAAGCTCTGAAAAAAGTAAAGCAGAGGTTATGTTACTTATATCCTGAGTGTTTTTAAGCATAATCACACTGTTATCCCATCTCTCAGGAAGGGCATTCAGGATCTTTGAAGCAACATCTCTCTTAGGAACATCCTTGTCCAGCATCACCAACTCATTCATCAACTTGATGAACCTTGACTCCATCTGATCGATTGTCTCATCAGGCAACATCTCAAATGCTTCGAATTTCTTAATGGTAATGTTTCTCTTGTTCTCCTTTATCTTTTCTGACCCCTCGCACATCCTGGTCAGCTCATCCCAAACCTCCTTTGTCGTCTTTAAGGTCATCAGCCTCGCTGACTCCTCGAAAGACACCTAATGCAAGATGATATTTTTGGCCACATTGTCCAGTCCCATCATCTTGATCTCATCAGTGGTCATATCCTTCCTTTCCTTAGGAATGGGTACGCCAATATCAAGATCGTCATATCCCCTTCCTCTGGTATTAGGAACAGTGATTTTGATTGGTCCTTCCCTGAGAACACGCGGCATCTGATCATGGATGGCATCAAGATACGCTTCTAATCTGAACTTCCAATAGATAAAGTTAGATACAGAGAATTCAGGTAATGAAGCTTCAAGTCTCCTCGAAGTCATGATGATGCGAGTTTTATGAAAAACAAACCCGGATCTGTTCAGTGACCACCAACAGTTTCTCTTCTGAAACTATTAGTATTCAAAGTCAGTGATCTTTTGAACCACTGCTCTGATACCACTTGTTGGTCCCGGTACAAGACAGAGGAATATGTGTATTGGGGGGAGGGGAATACACGTATACCAATCTTTCAAACTTAAAACCTTACTGAGTCCCATTTACTCAGAGTGATAAAGAACTAGGAGCTGATAATACACCTACTGACTACAATTGGTGCGGGTCAGTAGGCTAACTATCAGTTTAAGTTCAGTGCGGAAATGCGTGAGTCCTGATAGTTTTAAGTCTTCTTTAGTTTGCTTCTGAAAACTGATTACTTCACTGAAAGTGTTTAGTAAGGGCAGTGCTCTTTTTAAAAGATCATGCTGATTGATTCAAACCTGTTGGTCCCAAAAAGGTTATCCAGCGGAAAGCGTTTTAAGTTTATTTTTTTAAAAGGAAACCCCTTTAAATTAAGTGCTAAAAGAAAAGTGCAGAAAACTTAAAAGCATAAAGTAGAGAACACCAGATTTATAGTGGTTCGGAACAACTTGTCCTACGTCCACTCTCCCTTTCTCCAATGGGGACTTTCTCTCCAACCAACTTACTCACGAACCACTGGAATTGGGAAGTACCAGCTCCTTCGTACAACTTGCTTACAAAAACCATTCAAGGTGAAAAGGTTGATTATAAGATCCAACTAAAACTCCTAAAAGAGTGTATAAACTTGAAAGGACAAAGGTAAGTGAGTGGAAGAGTTCGTGTGTCTTATGTGCTCTTGCCCGACTCTTATGTAGAACTCATCACTATGCAGTCCTATTTATAGTTGTAGGAATTAACTAGCCGTTGGAAGCTAGAAATTCAAACAACCATAATTGGAGGAATATAATCAATCACAGATTGATTATATTGATTGATTGATCTCCTCCATTGATTGGATCTTCCAAGATTGATACCAATCAATCAATCAATCCTCCTATCAGTTGACTCTCCAGATTTCCTTCTTCTCCATCATTGAAACTCCAAGATCTTCTTGTCTCCAGATTACACACAGCCTCTATGTGGGTGAACTAATCTGTCTCCCTCATCTGGTCTGGACTCATCTGGTCTGGGGTCTTCTTGTCTGGTCAGGTAACACTTCTGCTCTGAACCTCATCTGGGAGAGGTCTTCTGGCAGACTCCTCTGGTCAGGCTCCTCTGGTCAGACTCCTCTGACAGACTCCTCTGGTCAGACTCCTCTGGCAGACTCCTCTGGTAGACTCCTCTGGCAGACTCCTCTGGTCAGACTCCTCTGGCAGACTCCTCTGGTCAGACTCCTCTAGCAGACTCCTCTGGTAGACTTCTCTGGCAGACTCCTCTGGTCAGACTCCTCTGGTCAGACTCCTCTAGCAGACTCCTCTAGTAGACTCCTCTGGCAGACTCCTCTGGTCAGACTCCTCTAGCAGACTCCTCTGGTAGACTCCTCTGGCAGACTCCTCTGGTCAGAGCTCATCTGGTCACCTCTCATCTGGTCACCTCATCTGGTCTGCACAGATTTCTTCCCCCTTAACCAAAGACCTATTCTAGACCTAGACTAATCTGTAGCTGACTAACAGGTTTAGCTAGTCCTATTACAAGTTCTTATTTTAACATCTTCAAAACATCTTATCTATATCCTAACAATTTCCCCCTTTTTGATGATGTTAAAACTGAAAGAACTTAAATAAAATAAGACAAGAAAAGTTTGAAATATCTAAATAGAGATTCTAGCAGGCTGGGTCAACTAATCTTCCACCTCAAAGTATGCTCAGCTGATATTGGGGCAAAACATCAGCTGGTCTTCTTGTGTTTCTGCAGGCAATCAAGTTTTTAGTACCCTTCTGGGTCCAGGGGGGTTAGCACAATTTTTAGGAAGCCACAAGAATAGATCATCCCTTTTTTAATCAGGTGATCTTATCTTTCTTCCATACATATCCACAAAAACACACTCAACAAAAGAACCTTTGACATGGTTATTTCTTCTAGAGGCTCTTCTTCTCTTATGAGCTTGTCCAGTAGAAGAAGTTACTTGCCTTAAAGCAACAGTCTTGAAATTCTTTTGATAAGGATAAGTTTTACTAGAACCATCAAAGGTTCCAGCTGGTCTGGCAGATGACTTGAAGGTCTTCTGCAGGTGAGTAGGAGTCATCTGGTTCTGCCTCTTTTGAGAAGATCCAGACTGTCTTCTACTCTGCTGGCCTGGCTGAGGTCTTTTAAAATTCCTCCTCTGTCTTTTGGGTTTTTGAGTTTCAGTACTCATCTGCCCATTAGGCTAAGTTGCCTGGTCAGCTGACCTCTTGCCTATATCAATAAAATTTCTAGGTTGTTCTTCTTTATGAACATGTGAGGATTCAGGTTTGGAATAACCAAGACCTGTTTTATCATGCTCTCTTTGAGATGAGGCAGCTATGTGTGACACAACATTGTTTGTTGTAGCCAGTTGCTCCAATCTCATCTTGAGTTTGTCCTCACTTTCTCTTACAATTTTGTTTTGGTGGAAGAGTTCATCAAACTTAGCTTTGAGCAGATTATATTCATTGTCTTTCTCAACATTTTCAACAACCAACCTTTCTATCAGCTTAACTTGTTCAGTACACCTGGATGTCAAGTCAGAGGACTTTTCGACCAGTGTATGATTTTGTTCAGCTGGTAGATTAGCTGAGTTGCCTAGACATTGTGAAAGCTTCTGATTTTCTACTTTCAGCTTTGAGTTCTCATCTTCCAACTTTTGACAAAGTTGTATAGAAGTTTGGAGATCTAATAGCATCTTCTGCATATCAGACTCCTCTGATTGTCCAGAAAAAGAAGAAGATGAAAAAGAAGAGAAAGTTCGATTACATACCTCATTTGTCACTATACATATCTCTTCGTCTAGTCCAAAATTAGATGATGAACCAGAAGTGGATACCTCTTCTTCCTCATCTACTAAGCTTCTTTTGGACTAATTCCTAGTGTATCTTCTACTGCTTTTCTTCGAACCCATTTCTGCAAGAAATTGTTAGCACAACAAATATTTGGGTTTTAAAAAAAATGGATCTGCCCTGGTGACAACCAAAAGCTTTTCAAAGAAGTGGTCTAGGACACACTGCTCTGATACCACTTGTTTGTCCCAAAAAGGTTATCCAGCGGAAAGCGTTTTACGTTTATTTTTTTTAAGGAAACCCCTTTAAATTAAGTGCTAAAAGAAAAGTGCAGAAAACTTAAAAGCATAAAGTAGAGAACACCAAATTTATAGTAGTTCGGACCAACTTGTCCTACGTCCACTCTCCCTTTCTCCAAAGGGGACTTTCTCTCCAACCAACTTACTCACGAACCACTGGAATTGGGAAGTACCAGCTCCTTCGTACAACTTGCTTACAAAAACCATTCAAGGTGAAAGGTTGATTATAAGATCCAACTAAAACTCCTAAAAGAGTGTATAAACTTGAAAGGACAAAGGTAAGTGAGTGGAAGAGTTCGTGTGTCTTATGTGCTCTTGCCCGACTCTTATGTAGAACTCATCACTATGCAGTCCTATTTATAGTTGTAGGAATTAACTAGCCGTTGGAAGCTAGAAATTCAAACAACCATAATTGGAGGAATATAATCAATCACAAATTGATTATATTGATTGATTGATCTCCTCCATTGATTGGATCTTCCAAGATTGATACCAATCAATCAATCAATCCTCCTATCAGTTGACTCTCCAGATTTCCTTCTTCTCCATCATTGAAACTCTAAGATCTTCTTGTCTCCAGATTACACACAGCCTCCATGTGGGTGAACTAATATGTCTCCCTCATCTGGTCTGGACTCATTTGGTCTGGGGTCTTCTGGTCTGATTTGGTCTGGTCAGGTAACACTTCTGCTCTGAACCTCATCTGTGAGAGGTCTTCTGGCAGACTCCTCTGGTCAGACTCCTCTGGCAGACTCCTCTGGTTAGACTCCTCTGGCAGACTCTTCTGGTAGACTCCTCTAGCAGACTCCTCTGGTACACTCCTCTGGCAGACTCCTCTGGTCAGACTCCTCTGGCAGACTCCTCTGGTCAGACTCCTCTAGCAGACTCCTCTGGTAGACTCCTCTGGCAGACTCCTCTGGTCAGACTCCTCTGGCAGACTCCTCTGGTCAGACTCCTCTAGTAGACTCCTCTGGTAGACTCCTCTGGCAGACTTCTCTGGTCAGAGCTCATCTGGTCAGACTCATCTGGTCACCTCTCATCTGGTCACCTCATCTGGTCTGCACAGATTTCTTCCCCCTTAACCAAAGACCTATTCTAGACCTAAACTAATCTGTAGCTGACTAACAGGTTCAGCTAGTCCAATTACAAGTTCTTGTTTTAACATCTTCAAAACATCTAATCTATATCCTAACAAAACCTGATAAATCTTATGCAATGAATGAACAATTAATATGGCAGGTATGCAATATATCAAAGCAATAAGAACACGACAAGTTTAACGTGGTTCAGAGACTCAAGCTCCTACGTCCACGGCCTGATTTAATAGGAAATCCACTCAAGGGATTCTTGTTTTTAACGTGCCAAGGTGCACCAAGATCAGCTAACTCACTGACCTATACAAACTTCCTTACTAACTTACTACCTTAACTTACTTCCAACAAACCTAACTTTAGCGTTTTGGTTTCAGTTTGGATTCCAACTAGGTTGAGATTATCCTTACAAGACAAAGTTATGCTAAGGGTTGGATAATCTCTCTAAGCTTAAGATATTGCTTGTACGCTATTTGGAATACAGATTAACTCTCAGTTGCTAAGAAACACTTGGGAAATTTAAAGGGTTTCGAGTGCTTCTTCTAAAGACTGAATGCTTTGAGTGCTTGAGAGTTTGAGTAATTTCTGGCTTGGAAATTTCCCGTAACCTTGAATGGGTTTAAGGCCTTCTGTATTTATAGGTGATTTGAAAAACTATCCGTTGGAGAGATAACCTTTCTTGTCAACTATGTAGAGTGATTCAAACGGACATATCTTCATGCAGCAGCCGTCCTTTGCATGGAATTAGGTAGTCGCATTAAATGCACATTAAATGCTTGCCCGTTGAAAATGTAGTCTGAAGTCAGTCTTCTGTCAGGTTCCGTACATGCGTGTCCTTCCCGGATTGGTCCACGTCATCAGGTTGGTGAGAATGTCAGAACTTATTCCTGGGCTTCATGATTATCTTATTAAGTTCTTTTTGTCTTGAGCTCACCGGTCTTGTCCTAACGCTGACATTCCTTTTGCATTGCTTGGCTCTACTCCAAGTCTTTCCATAAACTCAGTATCACCCTGTTCCCTTCAGGACTGAGTAGTAATGACCTCAGGGTCATACTCTTCATCACTGAGACTTACTTAGCCAGCTTAGAAGACTGCCATAAGTTCAGGATGGCAAACTGCATCTTCAGGCTCTTGTCTTGATTGTCATCAGTAAGTGCTCCTCTTACTGAGTATCTGCGAAGTGTAAAATGACTAAGTACAAATCCTAACCAAGACTAGCCTGACAAACAGATGCAAACATCTTTTCAGGAGCTTTGGGATCTAATCAAAACTGACATTGTCCCAACAATTGGTAGTGAGACCCTTTTGAAAAAAGGAGAATGGACGTAGGATCATTATATCTGAACCACTATATATCTTATCCCGTTTACTGCTTTCATTTTGCTGGTCCCACTAGTTAGATTAATTGCGGAAGCTTAAGTTAAATGTCTTTCAAAGTCTTTTACAAGAGGGCAATAATCAACAAACAATAAGTAAAGTAAAGCAATAAAGAACACAAGATGTATAGTGGTTCGGATTGAATATCCTACGTCCACTCTCCATTATAACCAAGGGGTCTCACTATCAACCAACTCACAAACTTACTTACTGGAATTGGGAAGTACCAGTTCCTTCTTACAGCCTCTTTAGATTTGACTTCAATCTAAAGATCAACCAGCCAACAGCCTTGTCTAATAGATGAACAGGTTGTGGTTTCAATAACTCCTTTAGAATAGATAAATATTATGAACAGTAAGAGTGCTTGGTATGAATATCAAAAGCTTGGATCACTTATGCGCGTGTAGAGTCTCTAGAGCTTTTTCTTGAACTGCACTCTTGTATATATAGAGGGGATTAGGGCTAGCCGTTGGAGGGCTAATCCAATCAGATCCTCTATATAAGGAAGCCTCAATCAATCAATTCCCTAATTGATTGATTGGGTTGGTGGGATCCTTGGATTGATTATATTCAAATACTTTCCAATCCTGATCATGTTGACTTGATTTGAATCACCAACGGTCAATAGCTTCCTCTGCCTAACTCTGATTCTCTCCAGAGAAGGCAGGACCAGACACCAGGCAACCTCGGTGTCTTCTGGTCCTCATCTGGTCAAGAACCAGAATACTCAGTAGAGTCAGGGGATCAAACTGAGCATCTTTTGTTCTACCAGACTCGTCTGGTCCGGACTCGTCTGGTCTGGGGAAGGTCCTCTGCCTCTGGTCAATCTCATCTGGTGAAGTCTTCTGGTGGAGTCCTCTGGTGAAGTCCTCTGGTGGGGTCTTCTGGTGACTCTTCTGGTGAAGTCTTCTGGTCTGGCAGTTCCCCCTAGACTAAGTCCTAATCTAGATCATCATCTGGCTAACAGGTCCAGATGGTCCTATTACATCTTCTGGTTTGTTTTAACTCATCAAAACTAACAACTTTTATCCTAACAATTTCCCCCTTTTTGATGGAGTTAAAACATACTAGAACTGATCAAGAATAATAAACTTAAGCAAGAAAACATTAAAGGATAAGACCTTAGAATAGATCTTATCAGGCAAACAAATAAGACAACAAGAGGTTGTCTTTTGAACAGAGAAGATATGATATTTTCATTGATAATAAGGACAAAGAAGAATAGAGATTACAATGCATTTCTGGTCCTATTCTAAGCATATCTTCTGTTGTCTTTGGGCACCAGAAACCAGTCAAGAAATCTATCTTGAATGGCCTTCAACTCTGCAGAAGATGATGGAGTGAAGTTTGCCAACACCTTGGTCTTGTACAGTCTCTTCAGCTCAGCCCAATCAACCTGGTCTCCTGCCATTGGAGTGTTGAGAAAATGGAATTCAGGAGCAGTGACTTCCAGGTTGAATTCAATAGTTGAATCCATCAACTGCTTGTACAAATCTGCATCATATGCCTGCATCCAAGAATGGAAAGTCCTGTTGATGAGAGCATCATCCTCTGGTGGAGGTCTCTGGATGTAATGTTGAATGAACCAGAGAGTCTTGGCTTCTCTCCATTTTTCTATCAAAGGCACAGGAACAGTTGAGTCAACAGGCCCTTTTCTCTTCTGGAGGATGTTCATGACTTCAACAGGCCTTTTTCTCTTCTGGCTGGATCCACTAGCACCAGGAGTGATGCCAGCTTCTCTGCTCTTCTTATTTTGCCTTCTAACATATCGGAGCCTCTGCTCTTCATCTATGTTTTTCTTTATCCTAGCTTGCCTCTCTTCAGGCGACTCTTCCTTGAATCTCTTCTCTGCTTCTTCAACCACAGATTCAAGGAAGCTCTTCTTTACATTCCTTATCTTTCTCTTTGCAGGTCCAGAGATGGAAATTGGATCCTGCTCTGCTTCAGACTCCTCTTCTGCAGCAAGCTGCTTAGCCATGGAAAGGGATTTGAGCTCTTCCTTCTTCTTCTTCTGCAACTCAGCCTGGGCCAATGTATTCTCCAGCAGGTCCAGATGAGCTCCATGGCTGAAGAGAGTTTCATTTGTGGTCTTTGCCAGATCAGTTATGGCCTTCTCTTCCCCCTTTTCAACTTCATCAAGGAGGGGATCCACTACCTGCCTTATAAGATCAGGCAAGGCAGTGTTGGAGGAAGAGTGAAGATCACGCAGCTGCTTGGCCTCCTCCAGGTAAGCTTTAGACTCTGCAACAAGTCTCTCTTGCTTCTCCAACATCTCCTGGAGGGAGTCTTTCAGCTTGGCAGTTTGAATCATCTGGCTGGCCATCTCCACTTTGAGCACAGAGACAGGTCTCAACTGCTCCAGCACGTGCTCCTGTAGCTGCTTCTGGCTGTGCATGACATCAAGCTTGACAAATAAGCTATTAGCCTTAAAAGAAGCTTTTACCTCTGCCAGAGAAGACTTTAACTGCTTCAGGAAGATTCTCCTCTCATGCCTGATCTGGTGCTCTATCATGGCAGGGGCCATATGTTGAATAGCTTTTGAAAAGTGCCCAATCTGCATGATTTACTCATTGAAGAAAGCTTTCATCTTCTGGAGCACGGCAGGAGACATCTCAAAGTCTTCCTCATCTGAATATAGCTTTGGAGGGAAGACAGAATGAGGACCAAACTTGTAAGTGGGGCCCTCTGGAGTGAGCATTACTCCTCTCTGGATGAGCAGGGTGCAAATCAAGACTTTAGCAGCACCAGGAGTCTCCAGCTCTGCTGGGTTCTGAATATTCAGCCTCTGCTTTAGCTCAATCTCCCAAGCAGTGAAGTTTGAGGGACCCATTTCCTCAAGCAACAACATTAGGTCCTCCACATCTTCAAGTCTGACCTTGCTCCTGACCTTGGCATCAGTAAGCTCTGCCAGAAGTGGTAAGTGCTCCAGAAGAACTGGGAAATGCTCTCTTAGCCAGAGCTGAGCACTTACACTCATACTCTGCCTAATGGGACCCATTTCTGCAGATGAGAAAGTGAAGGGCTTGGGCCCAGAGGCAGAGGAGGAAGGTGCTAAGTCAGCAGGCTCAAGTGAAGCTTCCTCATCTTCACTATCATCGCTGGTTAAACCGGTAGGAGAAGGGGGAGGGCCAACGAATCCCAGAGCCATAGAAATGGTTGGGTCCTGGTCTGTATGGGTTTGGGGAGGGTTAGGATTTTGTGAAGTAGAGGGTGTAGGAATGGGTTGCTCTGCACCAGAAGATGATGGAACATCTGGTACAGAAGGTGTAGGAGGTATCTGGGAGGTGGAAGTGTTTGGAGGGGGGATTCCTGCACCAGAAGAGGTTGAGGGTACCTCTGGTATAGAAGGTGGGGGAGAGGGGTTTGTGGGAAGATGTGTTTGGGAAGATGGGGAGAAGGTGTTTGGGTATGAATGGTAGAGGGAGTATATACTGGGGTATCTGGGATAATCTGCTCTGGTGGAACAATAGGGTTACCAGAGGCAGATGGGTTTTGGGGAATATTATCTGGGGGAGATTTAGAGGGGGAGACAAGATTAATGGGGGAAAAAGATGGAAGGGAGGGGTTTACCTCTGCTGGGTCAACACCAGCAGGTACATCAGTCTCTGGAGCATCCTCCATCATCTGGGAGGCATCCTCAATAGCCTTTTCCAAGGCCTCTCCAAGATCAGATCCAGAGTCAGGATCCTGAAGAAGGGCTCTCTTGGCCTTGGATTTCCTCACAAGAGGCTCAACCTCTTCTTCTTCTTCCTCCTCTGACGGCTCATCCACCAGGAGGGTTTTCTTGGGAGCTCTTCTGCCAGTCCTTGGCTTCTTGGCAGATTTCTTCTTGGCCTCCTCTGGCCTCTTCCTCTTTGAAGCTCCTGCCTTCTTGGCAACCTCACTCTTCTTCTTCAGTACAAAAAAGAAGAGGAATCTGGTCCTCCTCAGAGGAACCAGAGAAAGCAATGGTTGAGGAACCAGTTGCTTCAGCAGCTTTCTTCTGGGTCTTCTGCTGTTGCTGTCTCTTCTGCCCCTTTACAGGAGAGGGAATAGATTGAATAGGAGGGGCAGGGATGGCTTCTTCTCCATCAGAATCAGGATGGCCATGAAGGGGACCATCCTTTGAGAATAGCACCTTAGACTTGTGAAATCCTTTGCACCAAGTCTCCTTCCATTTCTTCTCTGGAAGCAAGGAGTCCAAAATCAAGGTAAGTTACGTACCCAACGAAACATTAGCAATGAAATAAAACTGCATCTCCCCTGGCTGGGAAGGACAAGCTTCCTTGTTAACTTTCGTTTTATTCTTCCTCAAGATGCCCCAAAAGAACTCTGCCCAATTGCATTGGACGCCGTCATACAAAGCCCTCATCACACACATTCTTCCATTAAAGATCGCATATGTGCTGTGATTCTCACACATCAACACTTTTACAACTATGTCAAAAAGTGCCTTGTACTTTTGCCTCAGATGCTTATCCAGAAATCCCTTCGTGATATTCTGGCAAGAGGAACGAGCAAACAGTTTGAAGGAACCCACAATATCATCCTCCTTGTAGGTTAAAGGATCCACTCCTTCCGCCGAAATGTTTCCAAACAGGGCACAGAAATCATGCTTGGAAAACACCAAATCTTCCTTGTCAATTTTTGTAGAAATATGGTCTTCGTTGATCTTCATACGAACCAAAAACTGGGCAGCATAACCGTCAAGAGTACGAAAGTCTCTGGGAATGGTGAAGATCAACTTCTCAACTCCGGATCTCCTCAATAGTTCCAGAATAGCAAGTGCAGACGGGTTCTTGGTGGTGTAGAAATCAACCACCATCTCCGTTTTCAGTTTCTTCATCATTAATTCATGGTCAAAATTACACGGGGGAGCCATATCTGTGAGAGAGATAGAGAGAAAAGAAGAACTTTGCAGAGAGAGGTTAGGGTTTGAAAGTATAAAAACGTGAAAGGACAGATTGTAAGAAAATTAGATTTAAATAGGGTAATACGCGTGGCTCGAGTAATAAATGAAGTGTGAACGCGTGTAATACCAAAATTAAATTAGGGAACAAAATCAATATTTGAATTGATTGACATTTTGCACAGTGATTAAATCCGATGGCCACAAAGAAAGGCAAGATACAGATTTAATCTGGTGCGTTGGCATAGTCATTGGGACGGGGCATAAAGGGGTTTTGTGGCAGTCAAGAGAAAAAGCGAAATGATTGCCTAGGCCCTATATCCTAGTCTTAAATACACTCCGAAGTTGAAAGGTTTTGAGTGTACTTACTAATTTGAAAAGTGTGTCCCAATGAGCAGAGGCCAGAGAAGTAAAGGCATACCTGTCACCTGATATTGTAACCAGATGATACCACAACTACATCTCCTCTGATGGAGCTCATCTGGTCCTGGTCAGAGAAGATTTTGGACAATTGACTCAGCACCTCATCTGGGACAAGTGTCACCTGGTACATACCTCATCTGGTACCTCTCTGAAATATCTAATCTACAGGTATGTTAGCTTAAGAAAATAAATATATGAAGAAAAGTAATGAAACAAGGATACTTCTCTGATGTTCCCCCTAAAACAAATCTGTCTCTGGATCCAACAATCCTAACTCAAAAGCAAACTCTCTGAATCTGGTCTCAGCCAAAGGCTTAGTTAAGATATCTGCTCTCTGCTTCTCTGTTGCAATCTTTTCCATCCTTATATCTCCCTTCTCAACATGATCTCTGATAAAATGATGTCTTATATCAACATGTTTACATCTGGTATGAAGAACTGGATTCTGGGTAATTGCAATGGCACTATTACTATCACAGAATATAGGAATATCCTTGGCTCTAATCTGGTAATCCCTAAGTTGTTGACTAATCCAAAGTAGTTGTGAACAACAACTCCCTGCAGCCATGTACTCTGCTTCTGTTGTTGATGTAGCAACTGAAGTCTGCTTCTTAGAAAACCAGGATACCAATTTATTCCCTAGAAATTGGCATGTTCCACTTGTAGACTTTCTATCTATTCTGCATCCACCATAGTCTGAATCTGAATAACCACTCAATTCCAAATTGTCATCTGCAGGATACCACAATCCTAAATTCACTGTTCCCTTAAGATACTTCAATATCTTCCTAGCTGCTTCCAAGTGAGTCTTCTGGGGGTTAGCTTGAAATCTGGCACAAACACCTACGGCAAAGGTAATATCTGGTCTGCTCGCAGTCAGATACAAGAGAGAACCAATAAGTGCTCTGTACTGAGTCTGGTCCACACTCTCTCCAGACTCATCTGGATCCATGTTGAAATTTGTCATCATAGGGATCTTGGCTGCTTTGCTAGATCCTACTCCAAATTTCTCTAACATGTTTCTGGTGTACTTAGCGTGATTAATAAAAATTCCCTTCTCTGATTGCTTAACCTGCAAACCCAAAAAGTAATTCATCTCTCCCATCATGGACATCTCAAACTGTCCCTGCATGAGCTCACCAAACTTCTCACACAGCTTCTTGTTAGGGGATCCAAATATGATGTCATCAACATATATTTGGACCAGAAGGATGTCTTTTCCTTCTTCTTTCCTAAACAAGGTTCTATCAATCTTACCCTTAGTAAAACCATTGTCCAGAAGAAATTGAGATAGAGTGTCATACCATGCTCTGGGTGCCTGCTTCATCCCATAAAGAGCTTTCTTAAGCTTAAACACCTTGTCACCTTGTTCAAAACCAGGAGGTTGTTCCACATACACTTCCTCAATGAGAATCCCATTAAGAAAGGCAGATTTCACATCCATCTGGTAGACTTTGAACTTCATGTGAGCAGCATATGCTAAGAACAATCTGATGGCTTCTAGTCTGGCAACAGGAGCAAATGTCTCATCATAGTCTATGCCTTCAGACTGAGAATAGCACTGGGCCACTAGCCTTGCCTTGTTCCTAGTAATGACATCATTCTCATCTTTCTTATTTTTAAAAACCCACTTAGTGCCTATCACCTTTTGATGTCTTGGTCTGTCTACCAGCTCCCAAACATCCTGTCTGGTGAATTGATTCAACTCCTCCTGCATTGCAACAATCCAATTTGAATCTTTCAGTGCCTCCTTGATGTTCTTGGGCTCAATCAAGGACACATAGCAACTGAATAAGGCAGCTAAGTTAAGAGTTCTCCTAGTCTGGACACCCTTAGTTGGATCTCCAAGAATTAGGTCATTGGGGTGATCAACCAGGGTCCTCCTTCCCGTGGTCTTGCCTGGTTGATCATCTTCTGCAGTACCTTGGTGATTATCACCACCTGCAGAAGAGCTTCCCCCTACAGGAGTTCCAACCTCTTCTGGTTCTGCTCCTTGTGAAGGCTTCTGCTTCAGAGAACCAGGAGATGGGTCATCATCTGAATCTGAATCTGAATCAAGAACAGGTGGATTGAACTTGATAACTCTGGGAGTAGTCTAATTCTGGATCTCATCAGAAGACTTAGATTCCACCTTGAACTCAAAAGTAGATTCATAAAAAACAACATGAGGTGTTTCCTCCACACAAAGTGAATTCTTATTAAAAACTCTAAAAGCTTTACTGCTGCTGGAATATCTTAAAAATATTCCATCAGCCACTTTAGCATCAAAGGTTCTTAATTTAGATTTCCCATTGTCATGGATGAAACACTTACATCCAAAAACATGAAAATATGAAACAGATGGGGTTTTACCTTTCCATACCTCATATGGAGTCTTATTATGTCTCTGGGCAATCAGGCATCTGTTCTGAGTGTAGCAAGCTGTATTGATGGCCTCTGCCCAAAATCTCTGTGGAGTGCTGTATTCTGCCAGAAGTGTTCTTGCAGCTTCTTTGAGGGTCCTATTCCTCCTTTCTGCTACTCCATTTTGTTGGGGTGTTCTGGCAGCAGATGTCTCATGAAAAATCCCATGATCCTTGCAGTAATCTGCAATGTGTGAATTCAAAAACTCTGTTCCTTTGTCACTTCTGATTCTGACTATGCTCTGGTTTTGCTCATTCTAAATCTGCTTGAAGAACTCTGGCAGCTTAGTCATAGTTTCATTTTTCTTAAACAAGAACACTACCCAAGTGTATCTTGAAAAGTCATCAACTATCACTAAGGTGTACTTCCTTCCACTGAAACTAAGAGGAGAAACAGGTCCAAACAGGTCCATGTGAAGTAGTTGAAGTACTCTGGTTCTGGTTGTGCTCTGGACATCCTTAAAGGAAGTCTTGGGTTGTTTACCCTTCTGGCATGAACCACAAACCTGATTCTTCTTAAACACTTCATTAGGAAGACCTCGAATGAGACCTTTTCTGGCAATCTTATTCAGTGTTTTGAAGTTAAGATGACACAATCTCTTGTGCCAAATCCAGCTATTCTCTGCAGATCCTTTTGCAACTAGGCAAGCATTTCTTGGGCAACTGTTAAAATCTGCAAGATAAATGTTACCCTTCCTCAAGCCTATTAGCAAAATATCATTATAATCAGAAGAGAAAACAGTGCATGAATCACTAGAAAACTTCACTGAGTATCCCTTGTCACAGAATTGGGATACTGAAAGCAGATTATGCTTGAGTCCTTCTACGTAGTAGACTTCTTCTACAGAGACTCCATTGAAGGTCAACTTTCCAACTCCTCTGGTGACGCCATAGTTGTTGTCACCAAACATCACTCTTGGTCCATTCAATGGCTTGAAATCTTGGAGATTATCTTTCTGGAAGGTCATGTGCTTGGAACATCCACTATCAATGTACCAGACATGGTTGCTTGAAAATTCTTTCTCCAATGGACTCTTATCTACCTGCAGAGAAATCAATTAGGTCCCCTACTAGTGCTGGGTCCTGATTGGTTAGTTGCAGGTTTTGTAGGAATCCATAGATAAAGATCATCCCTTGATGGATGAGGAGATCTTATCTTCCTTCCAAATCTATCTACCAGCACATGTCCTCTGACAATGACATATTGAGCTACTGGTCTGATAAGGACACCTTTCCTATAAACAGGTCTGGTGTACCTTTTCTCAAATCTGGCCTTTGGAATGGCCTACCTCAAAGACATGGTCTTAAAGGTCTGGTTGTAAGGGTACATCCTAGAAGAACCATCTCTGGTGTCATAACTACCCAGATCAGTTGGTTTTCTATAGATGGGTCTGGAAGACCTCCTTTGGTTCTGATAATTAGACTGTCTCTGGTGGTTATAGTTCCTTTGAGTATACCTATTCTGGAACTGATTCCTCTGAGAAAACTGTCTCTGGGGTACCTGGTGCTGTTGAACATTGTTCCTTCTCTGGTAGTTATTACTCTGATTGGTATTCCCCTTTCTTGAGTGTTTCCTTTGAGGTCCCCTAATCTGTTTAGGTTCCCTTTGAGGATTTCTCTGGGGTCCTCCAATTTGAGTAATTTCTACTCCTTGGGACTCATTGTTCACAGAACCATCAATCTTTAATGGTTCCCCTTTTTGACACTTATTCTCTAGCATCTTCTCTTCCAGAACAGTCAACTCTTCTGGACCATATGTAATGTGATTAACAGAGTGATTCCTTTTCCAGTCAGGATTGTGAACCACCTTGTAACCATTACCAGTTAAGTCTTTATCATCCCAGATTTCTACCAATTTACCAGCTCTTACAGACTTGTCTTTATTATAAAAGTATTTATGAGTTTTAGAGGAAATTCCAGAATATCCTAAACCACTCTTATCACAGATGCGCTGAGAAGACTCTGATATGATAGATACAACAGATGGTATCTTAGGAGCTTCTCTGGGCATGGGTATCTCCTCTATGTTGTGAGCAACTTGTTTTCCCTTGATAAGAGTCTGGTATTTGGCTCTGAGTTCAGTGATCTCATCTTCTTGAGAGTTCTTTTCTTTCATGAGTTGATCTACCAGAGTATCTCTTTCTGTGATCTTATCCTGAAGTTCAGAGACTTCTTTGGAATGATCTTTCATGAGTTCTCTGGTGGATTTATGCTCATGAGAGAGAGATTGAACTTCAGCTCTGAGCCTACCATTCTCTTTCTCAAGTTTTTGACACAGTTGGACACAATTTTGGAGATCTGATAGCATTTGTTGCATATCAGACTCTCTGGAGTTACCAGATGAATTAGAAGATTCAGTACATTTGGAATTTGATAAAACTAGAGTAGTTTCATTTACCTCAGTGATGTCTGCCATGAGACACACATCATCATCTGATCCAAAGTCAGAAGAAGAAGAACTGAAACTAGTATCCTCCTCCTCTGCTTCTGCTAGCAAGGCTCTCTTATCTGCATATCTCCTGTCTCTCTTGATTCTCTTCTCTTCTCTTTCCCTAGGAGTAAGTTGAGGACAATCATAACTGTAGTGACCAGTCTTGTTGCATGTGTAGCAGGCATTGTCTCCTCTGGGACTAGGACTTGGCTCTCTCCTCCTCTGGTTATAGTCTGATCTGGCTGGACTACTCTCTCTCCTCTGGTAGTCAGGTCTGCCAGAGCTACCATCCCTCCTCTGATAATCTGATCTCCCAGAGCTGCCAGGGTTGTCATCTCTCCTCCTCTCTAGAGTTCTGAATCTGGTCTCCCTTGAGTCTCCAGATGTCTTCTCCTTCTCTGCAGGCTTGAAAGAACTCTTCCTGTCTCTGGTAGACTCCTTCCAATGCCTTTTGTACCTGCCATACTTTGAACTCATTTTATCTAATTTACGAGTTAGGAGTGCTACCTGCTCCTTGAGGCTCAAGTCATCTGCAGTAGACTCCTTTGGCTTTACATCAGGCTTGAGAGTTGAAGAGAATGCAACTCCTTTCTGGCCAGAAGAGGAAACCTCTTCTGTTTGATCCTCCTCTTGAAGATCATACTCGTAAGCTTTGAGATCAGACAACAGAAGATGATGATCCAGAGTATTGAGATCCTTGTTGTCCTTGATCACAGTGACTTTAATTCTCCACCTGCTTGTTAGTGAACGCAAGATTTTACTATTAATTTCTTTTTCAGAGTAGGTCTTACCTAAGGCACTAGCCTTGTTCAGGAGGTTTGTGAGACGCATGTCCAGCTGGTCAATGGTCTCGTCTGGTTTCATCTTGAAGGTGTCAAACGAGTGTTGAACAGCTTGGAGCTTGTTGTCCTTAATCTTCTCTGTTCCTTCGCAGAGAAGTGCAAGTTTGTCCCACATCTCCTTCGCAGTGACACAGGTTCTGACCTTCTCTATTACCTCCTTGGTGAGAGTGTTGATGATCTCGGTTCTTGCCACCTGGTCCAGGTTATATAGCTTTCTCTCATCATTATCAAGCTCATCTTTCTTTTTTAGGATTTTCTGCCTGGGGACTCTATCCTCTGCAGTTTTCTGGGCAGCTTCACTAGTTTCTTCTCTGGACTCAGACCTGCCACTATCAATGGGAGTCCAGTAAAATTGTATGGGGCCACTTTCAACCACATCTAGCATGCGGTGGTGAATAGCTCCAAGATGATTGCTCATCATGAAACTCCAGTGGCTGTAATCCTCAAAAGAGAATTCTGGGAGCTTACGGCTCTTGTAAGAAGATTTTGTAGACATTTTGATAAGAAATTTAGGGAAATAACAAGAACTTGAACAAAAGCACTTAAGAGCAATGGATCTGCCCGGTGACCACCAAAAGCTTTACAAAGCAGTGGTCGTTGGACACATTGCTCTGATACCACTTGTTGGTCCCACTAGTTAGATTAATTGCGGAAGCTTAAGTTAAATGTCTTTCAAAGTCTTTTACAAGAGGGCAATAATCAACAAACAATAAGTAAAGTAAAGCAATAAAGAACATAAGATGTATAGTGGTTCGGATTGAATATCCTACGTCCACTCTCCCTTATAACCAAGGGGTCTCACTATCAACCAACTCACAAACTTACTTACTGGAATTGGGAAGTACCAGTTCCTTCTTACAGCCTCTTTAGATTTGACTTCAATCTAAAGATCAACCAGCTAACAACCTTGTCTAATAGATGAACATGTTGTGGTTTCAATAACTCCTTTGGAGTAGATAAATATTATGAACAGTAAGAGTGCTTGGTATGAATATCAAAAGCTTGGATCACTTATGCGCGTGTAGAGTCTCTAGAGCTTTTTCTTGAACTGCACTCTTGTATATATAGAGGGGATTAGGGCTAGCCATTGGAGGGCTAATCCAATCAAATCCTCTATATAAGGAAGCCTCAATCAATCAATTCCCTAATTGATTGATTGGGTTGGTGGGATCCTTGGATTGATTATCTTCAAATACTTTCTAATCCTGATCATGTTGACTTGATTTGAATCACCAACGGTCAATAGCTTCATCTGCCTAACTCTGATTCTCTCCAGAGAAGGCAGGACCAGACACCAGGCAACCTCGGTGTCTTCTGGTCCTCATCTGGTCAAGAACTAGAATACTCAGTAGAGTCAGGGGATCAAACTGAGCATCTTTTGTTCTACCAGACTCGTCTGGTCCGGACTCGTCTGGTCTGGGGAAGGTCCTCTGCCTCTGGTCAATCTCATCTGGTGAAGTCTTCTGGTGGAGTCCTCTGGTGAAGTCCTCTGGTGGGGTCTTCTGGTGACTCTTCTGGTGAAGTCTTCTGGTCTGGCAGTTCCCCCTAGACTAAGTCCTAATCTAGATCATCATCTGGCTAACAGGTCCAGATGGTCCTATTACATCTTCTGGTTTGTTTTAACTCATCAAAACTAACAACTTTTATCCTAACACATTTATATTGCTTTCATTATAGTGCTCTTTTAAAAGATTTTGTTAAGACTTTATTTTAAGCTTCTGCAATTAATCTATCAAGTGGGACCAACAAGTGGTATCAGAGCAGTGTGTCCAAGACCACTGCTTTGAAAAGCTTTTGGTGGTCACCGGGAAGATCCATTGCTCTTTGTTATTTTTTTTTAAATTCTTGTTAAAATCTTTGAGAAAATATCTTCAAAATATTCTTACAAGAGCCGTAAGTTGCCTGAATTCTCCTTTGAGGATTATAGCCACTGGAGCTTCATGATGAGTAATCATCTTGGAGCTATCCACCACCGCATGTTAGATGTGGTAGAGAGTGGCCCAATCCAATTTTACTGGACTCCCATTGATGATGGCAGGTCTGAGTCCAGGGAAGAAACCAGTGAATCTACTGAAGAAAGAATTGGTGAAAGGGTTGCAAGGCAAAATATCCTAAAGAAAAAGGATGAGCTCAACAATGATGAAAGGAAGTTATACAATCTGGATCAGGTGGCGAAGACAGAAATCATAAACACTCTCACAAAGGAAGTGATAGAAAAGGTCAGAACCTGTGCCATGGCCAAGGAAATGTGGGACAGGTTGGCTTTGCTCTGTGAGGGAACATAGAAGATCAAAGACAACAAGCTCCAGGCGGTTCAACACTCATTTGATACTTTCAAGATGAAACCAGATGAGACGATTGACCAGCTGAATATGGGTCTCACCAACCTCCTCAACAAGGCTAATGCCTTAGGTAAGACTTATTCTGAAAAAGAAATCAATAGCAAAATTTTAAGATCACTAACCAGCAAGTGGAGAATAAAAGACACTGTGATAAAAGACAACAAGGATCTCAACACTCTGGATCATCATCTTCTGATGTCTGATCTAAAGGCATATGAGTATGATCTACAAGAGGAAGATGAAACAAAAGAGGTATCCTCTTCTGGTCAGAAAGGAGTTGCTTTCTCCTTAACTATCAAGATTGATGAAAAGCCAAAGGAGTCTACTGCAGATGACAAGCGTCTCAAGGAGCAGGTAGCACTTCTAACCCGTAAACTTGATAAAATGAGTTCTAAGTATGGCAGGTACAAAAAGCACTGGAAGGAATCTACCAGAGACAGGAAGAGTTCCTTCAAGCCTGCAGATAAGAAAAAGACATCTGGAGACTCAAGGGAGACCAGATTTAGAACAGCAGAGAGGAGGAGAGATGGCAGCTCTGGAAGATCAGATTACCAGAGAAGAGATAGCAATTCTGGCAGACCTGACTACTAGAGGAGAGAGTAGTCCAGCCAGATCAGAATATAACCAGATGAGGATAGATCTAAACCCCAGTCCCAGAGGAGACAACACATGCTATACTTGCAACAAGCCAGGCCATTACAGTTATGATTGTCCTCAACTTACTCCTAGGGAAAGAGAAGAGAAAAGACTCAAGAGAGATAGGAGATATGCAGACAATAGAGCATTGCTGGCAGAAGCAGAGGAGGAGGATACTAGTTCCAGTTCTTCTTCTTCTAATTTTGGATCTGATGATGATGTATGTCTCATGGCAGACATCACGGAGGTACAACAAACCACCTTATGCTTATCTAATTCCAAATATACTGAATCCTCTCATTCATCTGGTAACTCCAGAGAGTCTGATATGCAGCAAATGTTATCAGATCTCCAAAATTGTGTTCAATTATGTCAAAAACTTGAGAAAGATAATGGTAGGCTCAGAGCTGAAGTTCAATCCTTATCTCATGAGCAGAAATCCACCAGAGAACTCATGAAAGATCATTCCAAAAAAGTCTCTGAACTTCAGGATAAGATCATTGAAAGAGATACTCTGGTAGATCAACTCATGAAAGAAAAGAACTCTCAAGAAGATGAGTTCAATGAACTTAGAGCCAAATACCAGACTCTTATCAAGGGAAAACAAATTGAGCAAACTATTGAGGAGATACCTATGCCCAGAGAAGCTCCTAAGATACCAACTGTTGTATCTATTATATCAGAGTCTTCTCAGAGCATAAATGATAAGAGTGGTTTGGGATATTCTGGAATTGTAAAAAGGTCCCATAAATATCGCTTTAACAAAAACATGTCTGTAAGATCTGGTGAGTTTTTTGAAATCTGGGATGAAAAAGACCCTACTGGTAATGTTTACAAAGTAGTTCACAATCCAGCTTGGAAAAGGAACTACTCTGATAATCATCTAGAATATAGTCCAGAAGAGTTAACTGAACTGGAAGAGAAAATTCTAGAGACTAAACGTCTAAATGGGGAACCCATGACAATTGAAGGTTCTGTTCTCCAGAAACCTCAAAGAGTAAGATCTAATCAGATGAGAGGACCTCAGAGGAATCCTCAAAGAGTTGAACCTAAGAAGATTAGGGGATCTCAGAGGAGACACTCAAGAAGGGGGAATCTCCATCAGAATAGGAACTCTCAGAGAAGGAACTATGGACAACAGAACTATCATCAGAACCAGGGACCCAAGAGACGGTTTTCTCAAAAAAGTCAATTCCAGAACAGATACACTCAGAGGAACTATAATTACCAGAGAAGGTCTAGTATTCATTAGAACCAGAGACCCGTCTATAGAAAACCAACTGATCTAGGTGGTTATGACACCAGAGATGGTTCTTCTAGGATGTATCCCTACAACTAGACCTTTAAGACCATGTCTTTGAAGCAGGCCATTCCAAGGGCCAGATTTGAGGTGAGATACACCAAACCTGTGTATAGGAAAGGTTGTCTTATCAGACCAGCAGCTCAATATGTCATTGTCAGAGGACATGTACTGGTAGATAGATTTGGAATGAAGATCAGATCTCCTCATCCAGCAAGGGATGATCTTTATCTTTGGATTCCTACAAAACCTGCAACTAACCAATCAGGACCCAGCACTAGTAGGGGACCTAACTGATCTCTCTGCAAGAGGATAAGAGCCCATTGAGGAAAGGACTTTCAAGTAACCATGTCTGGTACATTGATAGTGGATGTTCCAAGCACATGACATTTGAGAAAGGGTAAACAACCCAAGACTTCCTTTAAGGATGTCCAGAGCACAACCACAACCAGAGTACTTAACCTACTCCACATGGACCTGTTTGGACTTGTTTCTCCTCTTAGTTTCAGTGGAAGGAAGTACACCTTGGTGATAGTAGATGACTTTTCAAGATACACTTGGGTAGTGTTCTTATTTAAGAAAAATGAAACTATCACTAAGTTTCCAGAGTTCTTCAAGCAGATTCAGAATGAGCAGAACCAGAGCATAGTGAGGATCAGAAGTGACAAAGGGACAAAGTTTTTGAATTCACATATTGCAGAGTACTGCAAGGACCATGGGATTTTTCATGAGACATCTGCTGCCAGAACACCCCAACAGATTGGAGTAGCAGAAAGGAGGAACAGAACCCTCAAGGAAGCTGCAAGGACTCTTCTAGCAGAATACAACACACCACAGAGATTCTGGGCAGAAGCTATCAATACAGCTTGTTATACCCAGAAAAGATGCCTCATTGCCCAGAGACATAATAAGACTCCATATGAGGTACGGAAAGGTAAAACCCCATCTGTGTCATTCTTTCATATTTTTTTATGCAAGTGTTTCATCCATGACAATGGGAAATCCAAATTAAAAACTTTTGATGCTAAAGTTGCAGATGGAATATTCTTAGGATATTCCAGCACCAGTAAAACATTCAAAGTCTTTAATAGGAATTCACTTTGTGTGGAGGAAACACCTCATGTTGTTTTTTATGAATTTGTTTTTTAGTGCAAGGTGGACTTAAAGTCTCCAAAAGAGACTTAGAATCAGACTACTCCCAGAGTTATCAAAGTCAATCCACCTATACTTGATTCAGATTCAGATTCAGATGGTGACCCATCTTCTGGTTCTCTGAAGCAAAAGTCTTCACAAGGAGCAGAACCAGAAGAGGTTGGAACTCCTGTAGGGGGAAGCTCTCCTGCAGTTGGTGATAATCACCAAGGTACTGCAGTAGATGGTCAATCAGGCAAGGCCAAGGGAAGGAAAACCCTGGTTGATCACCCCAATGAGTTGATTATAAGAGATCCAGCTAAGGGTGTCCAGACTAGGAGAACTCTTAACTTAGCTGCCTTATTCAGTTGCTATGTGTCCTTAATTGAGGGGAAGAACATCAAGGAAGCACTGAAAGATTCAAATTGGATTGTTGCTATGCAGGAGGAGTTGAATCAATTCACCAAACAGGATGTTTGGGAGCTGGTTGACAGACCAAGACATCAAAAGGTGATAGGCACTAAATGGGTTTTCAAGAATAAGAAAGATGAGAATGATGTCATTACTAGGAACAAGGCAAGGTTAGTGGCTCAGGGCTATTCTCAGTCTGAAGGAATAGACTATGATGAGACATTTGCTTCTGTTGCCAGACTAGAAGCCATCAGATTATTTCTAGCATATGCTGCTCACATGAAGTTCAACGTATACCAGATGGATGTGAAATCTGTCTTTCTTAATGGGATTCTCATTGAGGAAGTGTATGTGGAATAACCTCCTGGTTTTGAACAAGGTGACAGGGTGTATAAGCTTAAGATGGCTCTTTATGGGCTTAAGCAGGCACCCAGAGCATGGTATGACACTCTTTCTCAGTTTCTTCTGGACAATGGTTTCACTAAGGGAAAGATGATAGGACCTTATTTAGGAAAGAAGAAGGAAAGGACATCCTTCTGGTCCAAATATATGTTGATGAAATTATATTTGGATCCCCTACCAAGAAGCTGTGTGAGAAGTTTGGTGAACTCATGCAGAGCCAGTTTGAAATATCTATGATGGGTGAGATGAATTATTTTCTAGGTTTGCAGGTTAAGCAATCAGAGAAGGGAATCTTCATCAATCAAGCAAAGTACATCAGAATCATGTTAGAGAAGTTTGGAGTAGGATCTAGCAAGGCAGCCAAGATTCCTATGATGACAAATTTCAACATGGATTCAGATGAGTCTGGAGAGAGTGTGGACCAGACTCAGTATAGGGCACTTATTGGTTCTCTTCTGTACCTGACTGCAAGCAGACCAAATATAACCTTTGTTGTTGGTGTGTGTGCCAGATTTCAAGCAAATCCTAAGAAAATTCACTTGGAAGCAGCTAGGAAGATATTGAAATATCTTAAGGGAACAATGAATTTGGGGTTATGGTATCCTGCAGATGATAATTTAGAGTTAAGTGGTTATTCGGATTCAGATTATGGTGGGTGCAGAATAGATAGGAAGTCTACAAGTGGAACATGCCAATTTTTAGGGAATAAATTGGTATCTTGGTTTTCTAAGAAACAGACTTCAGTTGCTACATCAACAACAGAAGTAGAGTACATGGCTGCAGGTAGCTGTTGTTCACAACTACTCTGGATTAGTCAGCAGCTTAGGGACTACCAGATTAGAGCTAAGGATATTCCAATATTTTGTGATAGCAACAGTGCAATAGCAATCACCCAGAATTCAGTCCTTCATACCAGATGCAAGCATGTTGATATAAGACATCATTTTATCAGAGACCATGTTGAGAAGGGAGATATAAGGATGGAAAAGATTGCAACAGGGAAGCAGAGAGCAGATATTCTGACTAAGTGTTAGGATAAATGTTGTATAGTTTTGATGAGTTAAAACAAACCAGAAGATGTAATAGGACCATCTGGACCTGTTAGCCAGATGATGAACTAGATTAGGACTTAGTCTAGGGGGAACTGCCAGACCATAAGACTTCACCAGAGGAGTCACCAGAAGACCTACCAGAAGACCCACCAGAGGACTTCACCAGAGGACTCCACCAGAAGACTTCATCAGAGGAGATTGACCAGAGGCAAAGGACCTTCCCCAGACCAGACGAGTCCGGACCAGATAAGTCTGGTGAAATAAAAGATGCTCATAATCATCCCCTGACTCTGATGAGCATTTTGTTTCTTAACCAGATCTGGACCAGAAGACATCAAGGTTGTCTGGTATCTGGTCTTGCCTTCTCTGGAGAGAATCAGAGTTAGTCATTGGAAGCACTTGACCGTTGGTGATTTAAATCAAGTCAACAAGATCGGATTGGAAAGTATTTGAAGATAATCAATCCAAGGATCTCACCAACCCAATCAATCAATTAGGGAATTGATTGATTAGAAGCTTCCTTAATTTGAGATCTGATTAGATTAGCTCTCCAACGACTAAACCCTAATCATCTCTATAAATACAATAGTGCAGCTTTGAAGAAAGGCTCTACAGCTGCAGAGTTTAAACTGTATAGTTTAAATGTTTTAAAATCTATTTTTAAGAATCAAGGTCTATTCACCCCCCCTCTAGACCTTGATACACTTTTTGGGACCAACAAGTGGTATCAGAGCAGTTGGCTTGCCACTGCTTTGACCAAGCTTTCAAAAATTTTCAAGCCAGATCCAAAAGTTTTTCTGAATATTCACATCTTCATTTCTCCATGGCTCCTAAAATGATGAAATCTAAAGTGCCTATATTTTCCACAGATGAATATGATGATTGGAAGATCCGAATGCAAGCTCACTTATCTTCTAAGAATGATGAAATATGGTCCATAATTGAGGATGGTCCAATTGTGATAGAAAAGGTCAACACTACAGGAGATCAGACTGGTCTAGCCCAAATCATTCCAAAGCCCAAGAAGGAGTGGACAGATGAAGACAAGAGGAGAGCAAACTTCGACAATGTTACAAGAAATACTATTTATCATTCTCTAGATAAAATTTGTTCAGCAAGATAAAAAGTTACAAAACTGCTAAAGAGATCGATATGGGAGAAACTTGAGATGATCTGTGAAGGAACTGATTAAATTAAAGAGAACAAGCTCATGATAGCTGTCCAAAAATTTGAGAACTTCAAGATGAAATCTGGAGAAACTCTTGAGAAGTTTGATTCAAGATTCATTGAGATACTCAATGAGCTTGAACTACTTGGAAAAGAGTACTCACAAAGGGAAAAGAACATGAAAGTTCTAAGAGCCCTACCATCTGAATGGGATATGAAAAATGTTGCTATGAGAGAATCTAAGGATTTATCCAAAGTGTCTACATTTGAATTGTTTTCTGACCTCAAAGCCTTTGAATTTGATATTGACAGGAGAAAAGACAAGGACTCAACTAGCTCAAAAGTTACAGCTCTTGTAGCTGCAAAGTCTAATCCAACTGCAGAATCAGACTCAGAAAGTGATGAGATGGCTCTTCTAATTAAGCAATTCAAGAAATTTGCCAAGAGAGTCAACTGGAAGAAGAATTCACCTAAACAAGAAGGTAAGTCAAGTAAACCAACTGCTAACTCCAACTATCTTTATTATAATTGCAGGAAACCTGGACATTTCATCAAAGACTACCCGTATCCTGAAGCAAAGAAGTATACTGAAGAGGAGAAAGTTGTAAGACTGGAAAAGAAGAAAAAGTTGGATAAAGAAAGAATAAGAGCACTATTATCCGAGTTTGAAAAGACTCAGGAAGAAAGTCCTTCTTCTTCTTCTCACCCAACTGTAGAGAGTGAATCCATAGATTCTGAGGATAATGAAGCACTAATTTGTCTTATGGCAAAGGATGAAGAGGTACAATCCTCATCCAGTTCTTTAACTGAAAAGGATTCTTCCAGTGATATGATTCACTTGCTCCAAAAAGGTTTTGAAGGAATGCTTCACATAAGAAGTGATTATGATGAACTTTTAATAGAAAACCAGAAGCTAAAGCAAAGAATTGAGGAATTGCTTATTGAAACTTGTGAAAACAAACACAAGCTATCCTCAATGAACGACTTGCAAGAGGAATTTGATTATCTAAAGATGAGTCATGAAGAACTTTTTGAAGAAGCCACCTGCAGAATTGCTGACTGCATAGATCTCAAGAATGAAGTTGCAAAGAAAGACAAAATTATTCAAAATGTTGAGGTTGAGAGAGATTATTTCATAAAAAGATTGGAATGCTATGGTAAATTTTCTAGAAAGTTAAAAGCAATACTTTTACAACAAAGACCCTCTGCAGATATGACAGGCATTGGCTACAATCCATTTGATTGGATGGAATATCTTGAAAAATCTGTTCCTACCTTTGTAAAACAACAACAAGAGTTCGAGAGAGAAAGTATTTTACTACAAGAACTTGAGGAACCAACTGTCCAAAGATTAGTAAAAAATCTTTCTAATGAGAAACAAAATAAGATTATTGACATTATCTATGGAAAAGTTGAAAATGAACAACATTTGGAAGAGAATATCAATCTATACACAAGCAAGATCAAATCAATATGTAAAGAAGAAACTTCGAGTCAAACTTTACAGACAACAACTGTGCAGTCGGAAGCAACTGTAGACTTGGGTGGTTAAGAAGTCCAAAAAGAAAAGAAAATTTTAACAAATTCTGGAATGGAAAGAAGTCCACAGATGACAAGAAAGTTGCTCAGGAAGTTCCATACAAGAAAGACAAAAGACCAACTATTGTAAAACCAACTTGGGTGGTTAAGAATGTCACTGGAGGAGATCTAAATCTCTGGATACCTAGAAACTAATCTTTCACTTATTGCAGGGACATTAGACAATCACTCCAAAGGAGATATGGTACATTGATAGTGGTTGTGAAAGACATATGACAGGTAATAAAGAAGCACTTTCCAACCTTAGAGAACTAAATGGACCTAGAGTAGTTTTTTGTGATAATGCCAGTGGAACTGCCAAAGGTTCAGGTTCAGGTTCAATAAGGAGAGAAAATGTTCAGATCAATGATGTATATCTTGTGGATGGATTGAAGCATAACTTACTTAGTGTAAGTCAATTTTGTGACAAAGGCACCAAACTCATGTATGATCAAAGATGCTGAAACCAAACAAGTCAAACTTTGTGGTACTAGGAAAGGAAATGTGTATATAGTCGAATGGAGCTCAGCTGAAGAGAATGTTTGCTTTATTGCCAACAACTCTACAGATACAAGCTGGCTTTGGCATACGAGACTGAATCACATAAATTTCAAAACCATGAATGATCTTGTGAAGAATCAACTTGTAAGAGGCCTACCAGAGACAAAATTTAAGAAAGATCATCTTTGTGATGCAGGCCAAAAGGGTAAGCAAACAAAGAAGACTTTTAAGAATAAGATCTTTGATGGCTCAAACAAGGTACTAGAACTGCTTCATATGGATCTCTTTGGACCCATAGAACCAGTTAGCATTTGTGGGAAAAAGTATACTTAGTAGTTGTAGATGATTACTCAAGATTCACTTGGACTGTGTTCCTAAGGAAAAAAAGTGAGACTCTATAGAGACTACCTGAACTCATGAGAAAGATTCAAAATGAGAAAGGTTTGAAGATTGTAAAAATCAGATCTGATAGAAGAACTGAATTTACAAACCAAGTTATTGAGGAGTTTTGTTCTCTCCATGGAATTCATCATGAATACTCTGCGGCCAGGACACCTCAACAAAATGGTGTGGCTGAAAGAAATAATAGAACTCTGAAAGAAGTTGTTAGAACCATGTTAGTAGAAGCTCATTTACCTAAAAGGTTTTGGGCTGAAGCTACCAACACTGCTTGTTACACACAAAACAAGTGCTTAATTAACAAGACATCTTCAAAGACACCTTATGAATTATGGAAAGGATTTAGTCCTAATATATCTTATTTTCATATCTTCAGATGCAACTGCTACATTTTGAATAATGGGAAAGGTTATCTAAAGACATTGGACCCTAAAGCTGATGAAGGATTCTTTCTTAGATATTCAATAGTAAGCAAAGCATTTAGAGTATTTAATAAGAGGACTATGCTTGTGGAAGAGTCTACACACGTTGTATTTGATGAACCACATATTGCAGACAGAGAAAATCAAAAGATCATTAAAGATTTGCAAAAAGGAGAAAACTCTACAGATAGAATTCTACAGCCATATGTAACAGTTGAAATTCCAGTAGGAGTAACTAAACAGGGCAATAGAGAATCTTCCAAAGAGTTGCCAAGGACTGAAGAACACTTGAATGAAACATGTCAAGAAAATCAAGGTAGTATTCCTACAGTAGAAGAGTTGACTGAAGAATTAAATGAATCTACAGTTAATAACTCTACAGCTGAACATAATATTATCCATGACCTTTTAAATATGAAATGGCTTAAAAACCATCCCCCTGAACAAGTTATTGGAGAAGTTACTGATAAAGTAAAGACTAGAAGACAACAGTATGAAGTTATGTTTGCAAGCTTTCTATCACAGATATAACCTTCAAATATAGAAGAAGCTCTTATGGATGTCAACTGGATACTTGCCATGCAAGAAGAACTGAATGGATTTGAAAGAAATCAAGTTTGGGAATTAGTTCCCAGACCAAGGCTCCAAAAAGTTATTGGTACAAGATGGGTATTTAAGAACAAGCTTGATGAAGAAGGAGTTGTTACAAGAAATAAGGCCAGGCTTGTAGCACAAGGATACTGTCAAGCTGAGGGAATTGATTTTGATGAATCATTTGCACCAGTTGCAAGACTAGAGGCAATTAGGATATTTTTAGCCTATGCTGCTCATATGAAATTTACTGTATATCAAATGGATGTAAAGTGTGCATTTTTTAATGGACTTTTGTCAGAAGAAGTCTATGTAGAGCAACCTCCTGGTTTTGAAGACTCTACAGACGGAGACAAAGTTTACAGATTGAGAAAAACTTTATAAGGATTAAAGCAAGCACCCAGAGCATGGTATGATACATTATGTGATCATTTGATCAAGAATGGTTTCAAGAAAGGAATGGTAGATAAGACCCTATTTAGACTCAAACATGGTGAAGACATCTTACTAGTTCAGATTTATGTTGATGACATTATCTTTGGATCAACCAATGAAGAATTATGTAGGAAATTTTCACACCTTATGCAAGAAAAGTTTGAGATGAGCATGATGGGAAATCTAAATTTCTTTTTGGGATTGCAAGTAAAGCAAATGGACAAGGGAATATTTATAAGTCAGGCCAAATACATTCAAGAACTGATCAAAAAGTTTGGAATGAGTTGTTCAAAGCCTACATTTATTCCTATGTCCCAATCAACCCTGTTGGATAAAGATGAAAGTGGAAAGAGTGTGGATGTTACATTGTATAGAAGATTAATTGGATCTTTGTTCTACCTTACAGCTAGCAGACCAGACGCTCAGTTTAACGTGGTTCAGAGACTCAAGCTCCTACATCCACGGCCTGATTTAACAGGAAATCCACTAACTCTGGATTCTTGTTTTTAACGTGCCAAGGTGCACTTACAACTGGACTCACGCCACTCCCTGGGCTGCCTCTCCTCACTAACTAACTTCCACCAACAAACCTAACTAGAGGGTTTTGGTTTCAGTTTGGTTTCTCCAACTAGGTGAGGTTTTCCTTTACAATGTGTTAGCCTAAAGCTAAGATTAGGAAAACATCTCTAAGCTATGAGTTACAAGCTTGACACACAAAGAATATATGTGATAACCCTAAAGGTCAGTGTCGTGGGTGTGAGCAACACTTCCTTATGACTCCCTAACAACTCACACACTCTTATAGCTTGTAGGTGTTGATTTTTCTCTCTTCACACACATTACACCGAAGCTATGAGCTTGTATTTATAGTGTGGATTCAAATGTAACCGTTGGAGGAAATTAAATTTGAATCCATACAATTAATGGTTTCAACCACTTTTCTTGGAATACGGCCTTGTCAGTGTCAGACATGTTTGACTTGACTTCATTGGTCCACGTAGACTGAATCCAACAGATCTTTGACTCAGTGTGCTTGATCAGGGCGCACTGACTTCAGTTAGCATATCCTCCACTAACTCTGACGATCTTCAGCAGACATTCTTGTCTTCAGTGTAGTTGTCCTTCAGAGACTGTTTGAAGATCATTCCAAGAACTTTGTCATAAGGCTGAATGACAAAGTTCCCTGACCACAGTAGCCTGACTCTTTCAGGGCCTACTTGGTGCAGCACTGATCCTCCTGATCATGCTCTTCACTGAGTGGTCCACCTGACTTAGCTTAGATCAGCCTGGTTTACACTCAGTGGGACATCCTTCAGGCTTCTCTTCTGGTTCAGGTTTCTGACTTGGCTTCAGTCTGTTCTCCTTGATGTCATCTTGATTTCCTCAGGCTGTGATGCTGAGTTCCCCCTCGCTGAGTTCCCCCTCAACTGAGTGTTCCCTCAACTGAGTTCTTCTCAACTGACAGCCCATTCTACTGAAAGATTAACCTAGCCTGACCCAAAACAGAGGATACTATCCTGACTGCTTTCAACCCTATTACATGTTGTTTTGGAAAATCATCAAAACTAAAATATATCCCAACAACATTGACTTTCAAAATTAGATTTTATTTATTTTACTTTTAAGTCTTTGATCTTTTAAGTGAGTAAATACTCCAAACATTTTGGACCGTGGATTTCCAAAATAATAGGAAAAACCGTTTTCTCAATGTTAACTTTTTCCTTGAGCTTTGTGCAAGTATAAATACGACCCCTTAGCACAAAATTGGTTCATTTTTGCTTGAACCCCTTAACGTACGATCTGGGCTATTTCCATCTCGACTTTGGATCTTAGCACCCAAAAAGTCTGTCTGTACAATTTTGACTGTTTTCGCTCACGCCTGAACCTACAGTTGCACCAACAAAAAAAGGTGGACGACGATTCCGTAGGATGGTATGTGGTGACGCAGGAGCCATACAACAAGTGGAGGTAACGCGAAAGACAAAATTATATAAAAAGGCCAGAATTTGAATAGCAGTTATGTTTCATATTCGCATTCTAAACTGCAAACTTTGAACCCAAAGCTTACTTCGTTTCTAAAACACCAAATATCATGAAGATACTCTTCAGATCTTTTATCGATTTCCATGCCTTAATCGAAGCTCTTCAAAAATCCAAAGTAATAGCTCGTATTTTTCGACGCATCAAAAACCAAGGCTTAGAATATGTTCTAACCAACAGACCCGAAGGTTATGATGATGTTCTACCTCAAATTTTTTATAAAACGGCATCATACACGGAAGGAAAGAACTATATCACTGCCAACATTGATGGAGTTGATGTTAAGATCACTATCAGAGTCATAAGTGAAGCTTTGAAGATACCACAAGGAGAACTTCACTTCACTGAATTCGACTTCAAGAATGAAGACATCGTCTATTACAATAAGTTCACTGGTGGATTGGATCTACCTAAGAACTGGAGTAGACATTTTAAGAAGAATCAGCTTTCAAAGGAGTACATTTATCTTTACGAGGTAATGGACAAATCCCTTCTCAATAGGACTGGTAGCCATGATGATGGTCTTGAGATTGTCTGGGATTTAATGATTGCATTTGGTAAAGGAGATAAGGTAGATGTAAGCTCGTTAATTTTCAATAGGATTGCCTATAATGTGTCAAAAACTGGCAATACTAAAGAATTTGGATTGTTCTTGAACTATATCTTGAAACACCTTGGTATTCCATTGTTTCAAACTCAAGGTCATGTACCCATATTTGTGCACATGATTATTAGGTTAGGAAAGTTCAAAAGAGGTGTTGCAGATGCACCATTGATTGCTAAGAAGAAATAAAAGAAGTCCAAAGTAGTCGAAACCTCAAAGCCCCCTGTTATTCTTCACTACAAATCTAAAGCTAAGAGAAAGCTGGAGTTGGTTGACGATGTAGATGATACTGTTATTCTCAACAACAAAGAAATTTCTAAGGAAATGAGGAGGAAAAGAAGACATTCAAAAGAAGCTACAAAATCTACAGCTCATATGACTAAGTCTACAGATGCAGACTTAGAAACTGAGCTAAGGCTGATGGAGAAAAGGAAATTGTTCCTAAAGAGACTCAAGACATCATAATCTCTTCAACTGCAGAGTTGCCAGTAAAAGACATTGAAGAGAGAATGAAGGAGTTGGTAGATGCAGAATCTGGAGATGTTATGTTAGATGATGAACAATTATCTGCAGAGTATGTTCAACAACTGTAAAGATATAAGGAATGGAGAGATCTTAGGAACAAGCTGGATATTCTAAAAAAGAAAGAGGCAGAAGAATTCATTTGGATTCAAGAATGGAGTAATACTTCAAACATTGAGGAACTTTTGGACAATAAGTTCTTTTTCAAGAAGATAGCTGAGATGAAGAAAAAGCAGATTGAGGGAAGAAAATCCCTAGAAACCAAGAAGGAAAAAGGGAAAGAAGTGGTGTTTGAACACCCTAGAGGAAAACCTTTGAGTAAATCTGCAGCTGAGGCTCTAAGAATAGTTTTTGCAAATGAGCCAGATGACAAAGCTATAATTCCTGGAGTAGAACTTTTATCTGCGGCTGGAGATGATGAGAGCTCAGATGAGGAAAACATGCCTCATAATGAAGATTTAGGTGGAAGTTCAACTGTGCCACCTAGTCCTCCTATGGAAGACTTATCTAACCTCAACACTTTGGTAGGAGTACAAAATTGTTGCTCAAGCTGGATTTCCTACTGAGAAAGAAACTGAGGAAAAAGAAGATGGAATGGATGCCAAGAAGGATTATAAGTCTCCCTGCAAACCAGATGATTCAAAGAAAGGAGAAAATGATGATGATGATGATGATGATGATGATGATGATGATGATGATGATGATGATGATGATGATGATGATGATGATGATGATGATGATGATGATGATGATGATGATGATGATGATGCTGGTGATGGAGGTTTACCACCTAAAGGAGGCCAGGCTATTGCAAATGTTTCATTTGAAGCAAAAGCAAGTGAAGCTGAACCTACAGACCAAGTTGCTCAAGAGTCTACAGATGGATCTCAGCAGCTGCTGTCTACTGGCAATTTAGGTGAAGAGACTATGACTGAGAAAAATTTGATTACTTAAAGGAGTTGGCTACACCAGATGTGCCTACATCTTTAAATCTGAAAGGAAAACCCCTGCCCCTCCCAAGATTGACCCTAAGAGACAGAAGTTAATTAAGAATGAAGGAAAATCTGAAATTGTTCTAAGAATTTCTGAAGGTGAAGAGGAAGACATACTTGAAGAGGAAACTGTGAATAATGAAGAAATTTTGAAGAAAGTGACCAAGATTGAAACTATTGTGGAGGAAATGTCAAAGAACATCAAGGATGAATTAAGGAGAATTCCAGAGCACATTATTTCTAAAAAGATCAAAGAAGGAATTCAAGATATGCTGACCAAGCTCTTTGAGAAAGCCAAAGAAGAAAACCTGCAGATTCAGGAGAAATTCAAAAAATCTATTGAGAATCTTGTCAGTATGCATTTGACCATGAAGAAAGAGCTACAGCAAAATGATGTGATGATTGGAGAATTGAATAAGACCCTTGGAAAGGTTTTGGATAACAACAAGCAAATCAAGGAAGCTATTGAAGGAATAAACAAAAACATGAAATCACTAGTTGCTAATTCCAGTCAGATGGAATCTAACCTATCTGCAAAGATGGATACCCTCCTTGGATATTTTGTTGATGGCAAAAAGGGGGAAGATGCTACTGTATCAATGGGATTAATGGAGAAGTCTGAAGAGAAAGAGGCCTTTGATAAAGCCCTATCCAATATTCAAGATCTTCAAGGAAGCTTTGAGAGAGAGATAAATCAAGCTTTTAATGCTGGACTGAGTGGTTTTGATAAACCAGTTGGAGGTGTTTCCCTGTTTGCCAAGCCACAAGAGAAACCTCAAGGACAAAACTATACAGGAAGAATTGTCAAAATCCCACAGACTAAAAACCAGAGGCATATTGGTAAATGGGAAGCCAAGATGATTCAAAGGAGAGAGGCTAAACTTCAAGATGCTAGAGTACAAGAGAGGAAAATACAGCCTGTCTCAGTCTTTGCTCAACAACTGTTAGGAAACATTCAGAGTCAAGACTATGAGAATCCTACAGTCGAGAAATCTTCAGCTACTGTGCCTGTAGACCTAGTTTCAACAGTTGAGGCTAATCCTGCAGCTGAAGTGGTTGAGGAGTCTACAGATACAACGATTGAAGAAGATGAGAACCTGATGGAAGAGACTAAGAAGCTTATGGAGGAATTTAGGAAGATTGGTCCTCTACATTCTTTACTCAAGAAGCATGCCAGTCTTTCAGACAGATTCAGACTATTCAAGACCTTGAAAGGTCAAGGTACTCTTTATACAGGTGACAATGCTAAACTTATAAGGAAGCTTGGAGGAGGAGCTCAGAAGAAGCAAGCCTGGAAGAAGAAGATGCCCAGGACTCTATCCCCAAGATCCAGAGCAAGGAAAGAAGAAGAAGAAGAAGCAGAGAGTGCTAGGATTGAATTTGAAATGCTAAAAGCTTATGAATTAGAATATTTGAAGAATGCAGCACTTATTGCACAAGGAATCATCCCTGAGAGTCCTGAAAGGAATGATTCTGATGAAGATGTTGATCCTAAACACAAGAGGAGGTAAGAATGTTGATATCTAGTTTGATTCAGGAAGAATTGTAATAGATCATTGAATTTGTAATAAACTTGCAGATGAATACAATTCTCCCTGTATCATCTAGTTTTTGTTTATCTCTTTATGCAATTTAGTTTTTTTATTATTTTGTTTGAAGGTTTTGCCATCATCAAAATAGGGGGAAATTGTTAGGATATTTTTGTCTTAAGAATTTTCTTGTTTGATTTTGATAATGTCAAAACATATATGTGTTTTGTGAGAACTAACATTGCAGGTACTAAGAGATATGAAGAGTTCAAAAGTTGAAAGTCTACATCTGCAAACATTAGATAAAGACCCTACAACTATGATCAAGACAAGTCTACATCTGCAAAGTTAAAGACAAGTCCACAGCCGAAGAGTCTACATCTGCAGAGTTAAAGACTACAAGATGTAAACTTGAGACTAGAATGACTAATTAAGTGTAGTACAATCTGTACACTCACTCACTTAGTTTGAAATGTCTCAGTATTTATCAGAGCTAATTACTAGCCAGTAGAAATAAGTGTTTTAGTGATTAAAAGCTCTTTGATCAGTCATCATTAAAAGATAACTTGTACTACTTTGAGGACAGAGCTATATGACAAGAAGCTTTTATTAGCTGAAGTTAAAGCTGGAGGAGAAAATATTTCAAAATTTTGAATCCCTCCAACGGCTAGAGGACCCCCAAGACTCCTATAAATAGGAGAGGAGACCTCAGAGGATGAATAACAACAATCCCAAGCTCGCAAGCAAACCTACACAAAGTCTAGAGCTCTAAAAAAAGTCTACAGTTCTTCCAAAATTAGAAGTTCTAGGACTTAGCGGCTAGGAATTTATATTGTATCTTCCGTTGTTGTTCCCCTCACTATACATTTAAATTTGTATTCCACTTAGTGTGGATATCATTCTTAGTGAGTGTGTTGTTCTAAGTGAGATTGAGAGTAGTTCTGAGTGAGTTTTTTGTTTCAACCTAGATTAGAGTATTCTGAGTGAAGATCCTAAGTCTTAGAGGGAACAACTTTGTGTCTAAGTGAATATTCTTAGTGAATTTGGCACCTTCGTGGTGTAACAGTGGACGTAGGAGGATTACAACACCTCGAACCACTATAAACTCTCTCTACTACCTTATATTTAAATTCCTGCATTTCATACTTATTTATTTATTGCTTAGTGCATCATTCATATCTTTCATAATATTGTTGTTTGATTTTTCACTTCACACACTTTACTTATTTCCACTGCACAAAGTGTTAAAATACTCAAAATTATTACAACACTAACTTTGATAAGTGTTTGAAACTTACAGACTTTGTTTTTAACAAGTCTGCAGCTGCAAACTTTAGTTTTCCAACTCTACAGCTGCAGAGTTTAAACTATATAGTTTAAAAATTATAAAATCCATTTTTAAGAATCAAGGTCTATTCACCCCCCCCCCCCCCTCTAGACCCTGATGCACCTTTTGGGACCAACATATTTTTATTATCATCCAAGACTTTACATCTTGTGGATGTAAAGTCATGACTTCACACGCCCATCTAAATCCCGAAACAAACAAGCCCTAAGAGACGGAGAGTAGATGGGCCCGAGCTTGTGAATTTAAACCATGAGGTGAGTGCAATGGTGCACAATGCACTTCCTCCCAAGTTGAAGGATCCTGAAAGCTTCACGATCTTATGCGATATCGGGAACGGGATCAAGAAGGGAGCATTATGTGATCTAGGGGCTAGCATTAACTTGATGTCTCTATCGTTGTTCAAGAAGTTGGATGGGGGTGAACTTCTGCCCAAGATGATGACTCTCTAGCTTGCCGATAGGTCTATTACTAAACCTCAAGGAGTGGTGGAGGATGTTCTAGTAACGGTGACAGATCACATTTTTTTCGCCGACTTTGTGGTCCTCGATATGGAGGAAGATGAGCATGTACCCCTGATTTTGGGAAGACCATTCTTGGCTACTGCCGGGATGGTGCTAGATGTGGCCAATGGAAAGATCACGGTGAAAGTCGATGATCAAGAAGTGAAGATAGCGATCTACGAAGCGATGAAATATCCAATGAGAGATAAGAGTTGTCACTTCATTGATATCTTGGACACTTGTGTTGAAGACACACTCCTTGACCCTTGCTCTTTCTATGTTCATAATTATGATTATCCAATTCTCGATGAACTAACATATGATCTTTATGACCTTGATTATTTTGACAGCTTGAAAGAGAACGAGGATGTAAAGGTCATGGATGTGATAAAAGTTGAGAATGAGGAAGAATTAGATACGAAGGAGTCCACTTTTGAGAAGATGTTCGATAAAGCGCCACCATTGGAGGCGAAGAAGGAGCTGAAACCACTCCCGGATCATCTCAAGTACGCTTACTTAGATGAGAGTGAGAAGTACCCAATAATTGTATCTGCCCTTTTATCTGATGATCAATTAGAGAGACTACTATTGGTGCTTTGTAAGCACAAATCTGCTATAGGTTGGTCAATTGTGGATATTAAGGGTATTAGTCCTTCTATTTGCATGCATAGGATTAGATTAGAGGAGGGTACAAAAGCCATAGTTCAAAATCAGCGTAGAGTGAATTCGGTGATACAAGAGGTAATTCATAAGGAAGTGTTGAAGCTGTTAGATAGTGATATGATCTTTGCTATTTCTGATAGTCCTTGGGTAAGTCCGTTACACGTAGTTGCTAAGAAGGGGGTACCACTGTGATTAAAACTGAATCTAATGAATTGGTAGCCACTAGATTAGTGACGAGATGGCGTGTTTGTATTGATTATAGAGAGTTGAACAAGGCAATGTGCAAGGATCACTTTTCTTTGTCATTCCTTAATCAAATGATTGATAGATTAGGTGGTTTTGAGTATTATTATTTCCTGGACGGGTATTCGGGATATAATCAGATTATGATAGCGCCCGAGGATCAGGAAAAAACCACCTTCACCTGCTATTATGGTATTTTTACTTTTAGGAGAATGATGTTTGGGTTGTGTAATGCACCCGCCACCTTTCAAAGGTGTATGATGGCTATTTTCCATGGCTTGATTGAGAAGATTATGGAGGTTTTCATGGACGACTTCTCCATCTACGGGGAGTCGTTTGATAAGTGTCTAACCAATCTTGAGGTTGTGTTGAGCAGGTGTGAAGAGACGGACTTGGTGCTTAATTGGGAGAAGTGTCACTTTATGGTGAAAGAGGGTATTGTTCTTGGACATCACGTATCCTCGAAAGGTATCCAGGTTGACAAGGCGAAAGTGATAGCTATTGAGAGGCTTCCTCCACCTTCGATCAAGAAGGGAATTCGGTCATTTCTTAGCCATGCGGGGTTTTATAGAAGCTTTATAAAAGATTTTTCACAAATTGCTAAACCCCTTTCGCGGCTTCTTGAAAAAGAAGTCGCCTTTGAGTTTACTAATGAGTATTTAGTGGCTTTTAATAGGTTGAAAGAAGCGTTTGTGAATGCCCCCATTCTCGTCACTCCGGATTGGTCGAGTCCTTTTGTGCTCATGTGTGATGCGAGCGACTATGCTATGGGGTTTGCTTTGGGGCAAATACGAGACAAGCGGTTTCACGTTATATATTATGCCTCGAAGATGTTGAATTCTGCTCAAGTGAACTAACTACTACCGAAAAGGAGTTGTTGGCGGTCATGTATGTTTTTGATAAATTTTGACCCTACCTCGTAGGGATGAAAACAAGCGTATACACGAATCACGCAGCGATTCAGTATCTCATGAGCAAGAAGGATGCAAAGCCCCGTCTCATTCGTTGGATCTTATTACTCCAGGAGTTTGATGTGGAGATTCGAGACAAGAAGGGGAGTGAGAACGTGATAGCCGATCACCTCTACAGGATGGAGCTTACTAAGGAGAATACAGTAGAGGAGCGAGAGGTGAATGATGAGTTTCTGGGCGAGAAACTGTTTAGTTTGAGAGATGTCCCGGTGTATAGAGTTGAAGGTAAGGCCCCGTGGTTTGCTGGTTATGCTAACTTTTTAGCAAGTGGAGAGCTGCCAGTGGATATGGATGCATTGCACCGAAAGGAGTTCTTGAAGAAGGTCCAGGAATTTATTTGGGATGACCCATACTTGTTCAAAAGAGGGATAGATCTTATGCTTAGAAGGTGTGTGCCCGAGGAGGAGTGGAGTGATATCATAAGGCATTGTCACGCCTTACCATGTGGAGGACATTTGGGTGGAGAGAAGACCGGTAGGAAGGTGCTTCAAGACGGTTTCTATTGGCCTACTATTTTGAAGGATTGCATGGAATGGGTGAAGAGATGTGACAAGTGCCAACGTTTCATCTCTATTACTAAGAGGGACGAGATGTCGTTGCACGTGTATATGGAAGTAGAGGTATTTGACGTATGGGGGATTGATTCCATGGGTCTGTTTCCTTCTAGCAACGGATTCTTGTACATTCTCGTGTTTGTTGATTACGTCTCGAAGTGGATTGAGGTTGTCCCTATTCGAGTGAACGACTCCCGTGTTGTGATTGACTTTTTGAGGAAGAATATTTTCTCTAGATATGGAGTCCATAGAGCTTTGGTTAGTGATGGGGGGAGTCACTTTGTGAACAAGTTGATGGAGAAGCTACTGTCAAAATATGAGGTTAGTCATCGTATCTCTACTGCTTATCACCCCCAATCGAATGGTCTCGTAGAGGTGTCAAATCATCAAATTAAGGAGATCCTTGAGAAAATGGTGAGTGTTAGTAGGAAGGATTGGGCTTTGAAGCTTGATGATGCATTATGGGCATATAGGACAGCTTTTAAGACTCCTCTTGGTATGTCTCCGTACCAACTCATTTTTGGGAAGGCTTGTCACTTGCCGGTTGAGCTTGAGCACAAGGCATATTGGGCAATTAAGAAGCTGAATTTTGATAGTGCTATGGTGGGTGAGAAGAGACTACTTCAATTATATGAGTTGGAGGAGTTTCGAGATAGTGCATATGAGAGTGCCCGAATTTTCAAGGAGAAGACTAAAAGATGGCACGATGCACGTTTGAGGAAGAAAGAGTTCCAAGTTGGTGATCAAGTCCTAGTGTTCAACTCTAGGATGAAGTTATTTGGTGGTAAGCTCAAATCCAAGTGGAATGGTCCTTATGTGGTGAGAAAGGTCTACAGGAGTGGATTCCTTGAAGTAGAGAAAGAGGATGGGAACGTGTTCATGGTGAACGGGCATCGAGTGAAGAAATTCTACGATTTCTCTTATGAGAATAAGGGAGGTAACTTAGAGTCTCATGACCCGTGAGCTCTTTCGAGCTCGGTCCGGCATTAGGACCTTAAAAATAGCGCTGAGTGGGAGGCAACCCACTTTTACTTGCTTTGAGTGTTTTGTTTTTCTTTTTATTTTCGTGTGAATCGTAAGTGTTAACCTCGTTATTGACTATTTTTGTGTAGGATTGTCTTGTGGTGCTAGAGTTTCCATGGTAGAGCTTAACGTAAAGCAACTCATGACGAGGAAGTATGCCCAGTGAAAGAGCGACCGGAAGTTAGAGTATGAGGTAACCCCGAACCCCAAACATAGACCACTTGATAAAGTCGAAGTTTGGGGGGTGGAGTTTTTATATGCTTTTCATCTTGTGCATTGGTAGTGATTTAAGATCATAGTGAATTGAGTGCACGTGCTCGTTCGTACTCATTTTTTCAAACTTTTTATTGCGTAGGAAGAACAAAGTTTGGGGGGTTGTGTGTATCCATACTTCACGTGTTGTGTACGAAATTGGTATGAAAAATTGGTCAAATTTTTCAAAAATATTGATGCATGAAGTAGGTTTATATGGAATTGAGTGTGAGTATATTGTTGTGTGTTGAATTGGCTTGGTGAATTGCACGTTGGGAGGAGACCCCAACTCCTCGGTCGAATGAGTGACCTGACTTAAATCGAGGAGTTTTAAGGTTAGTATATGTTTTGGAATCGATTGAATGAAGTTTAGGGCGAGTTTACTTGAAAATTTTGAGTTTTGGACGTGTTTGGGAAGAGGTCGAGCACTTTTTGGTCGAGCACCTCCAAGGGTCGAGCGCCTATTTCATTTTGGAGGCTTAGAGCACTCGACCAGTGCTTGGTCGAGCGCTACTGCTAGTTAGGTCGAGCACCCAGACTTCCAGAACGAGAATGTCGCTCGACTAGGAGGGGGTCGAGCGCCCCCGCTCGACTGAGATGGGCGCTCGAGCTCTTTATTTCAGCAAATGCCCTAGGACGCGCCCCCACCTATAAATACCCCTATCTTTACTTTTCACACACACCACACACATTAGAAGGGGAGAAATTGCTGAAAGTCGAAACCTCTCAATCCCTTTCACTCATTTCTTCCATTTTTCACACGAAATCACCCCAAGAGTCAATTTCTCCACCCTAAGGTATGCAATTCTTCACTCTCTTCTACCTTTTCTTAGTTTTAACTTCAATTAGGCATGATTTGAGATATATGAAGTAGGGTTCGTATGTGTTCATGATAGGAATTGGGGATTTTAGAATTGCTCAATTTTTCTTGATTCTTTGGTGATAATTGATGCCTATATGCTATGGGTTTACCAGTTTTGCTTTCAATTTTGAGATTGCATGAGTAGAATTGGTGAATTTCTAGAGTGCGAAAGAATGAATATTAGGAAATGATATGGGTATTGCTTGTTGAGTTAATGAGTGTGTGAATTGGAATGAATTGAGTGAGTAGAAGCTTATGAACTTAGTCTTAAGCATGTAAATTGCAAATTCTTGTGATGTTACTTCATGATAGACTTAGTTTTTGGATTTATTGATGAATGTGGGGATTGTTGAGTGATTGAACTTATGTTGAGATAGGCATATTATTCTTAGATTGTTGTTGCCCATTTGGAATGTTGGTGCCCGTTTGGATGTTATGAGTTAGATGAGTATGCTTTGAGATAGGAATTATACTTCTATGTGAGCTTTTGTGCACAAATGATATGAATGTGAGATTGATTGACTGTTTGAGATGATTTGTAGTGTTTATGATGTTCTTGAATAGTAAATGGTCTCTAATTGTGTGAGCATTTGTGTGAGACAGATTCAATGGCTCCTCCGAAGAAGTTTGATGATAGGATGGTAAAGGGGGACAAGCTTGAGGAATTGACAGTTAAGTTAACACGAAAGGGCTTAATGCCTTCGAGGTGGGACAACCTAGATTACAAGGAGGATTGGTGCCGGTTTGCATACCGGTGGAACCTAGTGGTTGGTAGAGTTGAGAAAACCCGACGCCCTAGCGTCGAGTTCATGAAGGATATATGGATCGAGGAGGAGATCAAGATAATTTTTATGAAGAATAAGATGGAGGATTTCTACAAGTTGCTCCTCACTATGGAGACGCACGCGGATCTAGTCGAGCAGTTCTTGGTGTCGGTTGAGAAGAGAAATGATGACTCGTTTAGCTTCAACATAAGGAACAAGTGGTACACCTACTCTGTAGGGTCTATCAACACAGTCCTAATGCTCCCAGCCTTGAAGAGGCCTAACCGACAGTCGAAGTCCTTCATGGCTAATGATTTTTAGAAGGAGATTATCGGAGGAATGGCGGGAGACTATAGGGGGCAGCACGCGCGAGCCTCCGCGATCAGAAACCCGGTGCTGAGGTACTTAGAGAGGATCTTAGGGAACATAATTTACACCCGTTCTGAGATGGGGACGGTGACTGCGAAATAGCTCTACGGGCTATGGTGTCTGCTTCATGGGAGGGACCATGATTTTGGAAGAGATTTCTTGGAGCACCACTTGGAGGTCCCGTTCTGACTTGGAGAGAAGAAATCGAAAGTAAGAGGAGGGGGCCTGATTTCTATTTTTGTGAAGAGTATGGAATGTGAGCTAGTCTCACCGGCGATGATTGAGAAAGACATCGACTTTGAGCAGATGTATAGTACAATGATGTTCGAGAGGTGGATGGATTCATATTGCATAAGGTTCAAGGAAGATGACCTGTTCCCTCTGTCCAATGAGCGTTTAGTGACTTTGAGGGGCAAGAAAAAAGAGAATATTGGGATGAACGAGGAAAATCATTTGGCATTGAGCAAGAAGTTCACCAAGGAGTTGGACGATAAGGGTATGCATGATTCGAGGCCGACGAAGAGGCCAAGAGGAGAGGGCACTAGTGGAGCTAGTTCGAGTATGGCCGCTGAGGCAGTTGAAGAGGAAGAAGCATACGAGGGAGGAGCTGATGAAGGACAAGGAGGAGGAGAAGGAGAGGGACAAGAGGCGCAAGCCATGGATTTTGATTCACCAGAAGCGTTATCTCCTGAACCATGGTACCCATCGCACCTGCAGTGGATGGGGATAGAGCACGAGATTCAGACGCTCCGAACGGATATCACGTATCTTCGTGCAGCCCAAGATCGGATGGACGCACGATCGACGAGGATGGAGGATCAGTTTTTGGACATGCACCGCTGGATGGAGACACTCTTTGTGTCCCATATTGGAGCTGATCACCCGAACTACCGCCCTCCGCCACCGCCCAATGCTTGATCTTGGGGACTCCCCCCATTTCTTTTCTTCATTCCCCCTTTATTGATGTTGAGACTATTTTTCTTTTCTTTTTTATCTCTTTTTGGTGATTCTGGTCAACTCTAATTCTTGAGCTGTGATTTTGTGAACTGTTTTGGTGGGGCTATTTCATACATTTCATGTTATTGACTAACCTTGCTTATCTGTTGTTGACTTGAGCGTGATTTCATGAGTTGGTGTGTTGTGAAATTGAGTCTGAGTTTGAATTGTATGAGTGTAGGAGTTAGAGTTGATTTGAGAAGGAGCTCGTATACTTACGAACTTCTCTTTTGAATACATGTGTTGTGAAGTGAGAATTCACTAGGACTAGCATGGATGTGAAAACCGAGAGATTTGAGCCTTTTAGAGATTGAAATTCATTATGTTGATCTCTTCGTTTGTGAGTGGATCATCACCTTAGAGGGTGCTAGAACTTGTTTGTGTTCTCACTTCTTGATTGTGTCTAGTTTGAAGTGCCGAAAGTGATATTAGGCCATCTTTGATTTGATTGAGTCACTTAGCCAAATTTTCCCTATCAATGACATTTATCCCTTGTTAGCCCGTTTGAGCCTTAGCCTATTTTATTTGCTAGCACATTTGAACTTAAACAAATTCTTAAACTCTTTTTGTCCAAATTTGAGAGGAGAATAGGAAAATTTGTGAATGAGAAAGGGATCGAGTTGAGTTGAGAAAGGAGAATTATTAATGCTTGAGTGTATATGAGAAGAAGGTGTAATGAGATTTTGAGTTGTGGGGAAGAACAATGAATTTGAGAATGAGTAAAAGAAATATGAGCTCATGTTTGTATGAAAGAGAAAAAAAAAAGTGAAGTGATTGAAAAAGTGAAACGAGTTAGAAAAAATTGAAGTGTTGAGAGTAGTGGAATTGTAAGTGTATTGCATGAAGACATTTGAAGTATTCTATTCCTTGTCTCGAAACACTAAAGTTGGATTTTGTGTTCTCCATTCACTTAAGTCACTTATCTCATATAGTTACCCCACCTTTTCAAAGAGCCTACATTACAACCTTGATAAAGTCCTTTTTGATTCGGCATGGATTCTAGAGTATGGTCGAAGTTGAGAGTGCTTACAAGCCTATGGCTGCTGATATGTGTGATTGATTGATTGAGTGAGTCCCTTAATATTGATATACACTTTTGAGGGAGTGAAACACATCGTTAAGTGCACATCCATGTTTGATTTTGGTGATTCTTATTGACTATGCATGAGTATGATGAAGGGGTGAGTTTGTGTATGGGCGATCGATCTTTGATGCTTGAAGTTCTATTACTTGCATGATTTGGTTCTTTGATAAATTCTTAATAATTTCACTTGACTTATTATTTCATTGCTTGAGGACAAGCAATATGGTAAGTTTGGGGGGGGGGTTGATTAGGTGTAAAATTATTATGATTTTTTAGCTCGTCTTGCCCTTGTTTTGAGTGAATTCGATGAGTATTTAGAGTCAATTGAGTACTATTTTCATAAACGGATAAATTTGCCTCTTTGATGCTCATAGATGGATAGAGGGTTAAAAATGGAGTTTGTAGAACTTTGAATCGACTCAAACGGATGCCCGAATGAGAAGATATTGAAAAAATACGAAAAGTATTAGTTCGTGCAAAGAAAAGTATCACTTGGCTCAAAAGTGGAGTTGCTTGAGCACCACCGCTCGAGCAAGAGGGGGTCGAGCGCATTGTTGGCTCTGGAAGAGGAGGCGCTCGACCAAGCTGAGGTCGAGCGCCACCGCTCAACCACGTGAAGCATTCAACCACTATCACTCGAGCACACCCATTCGACCCTTGGAGTCATTCGACCAGTAGGGGTCGAGCGCCCTAAACACTCTGGAAAGAGGCCCATTCGACCACAAGGGGCCCCAAAGATGCGTGATTTCGGCCTTTTCACCCGTTTTTGGCCCGTTGCTTATAAATACCCGATCCCAAGCTCATTTTTGGATACCCTTTGATCCTGATTCATATTTTTGCATACTTAGAGCTTGGTAGAGAGATTTTGGAGAGTTTGACACTTGTAAACGAGGTTTTGATTTACGAATTCTAAGTTTAGATACTTCTTTTGAATCATTTCGTTTAATCCTTTCGTTCTTAAACCTTTGAGACTTCTAAACCCTACTTTACCATATTTTTTAGATATTCTTGTGTTTATGCTTTCCAATTCTTTTAATTATTCTATTATGCAAATGTTCATCGTTCTTGTGATTGTTTTCGTTACTTCAATTACCATGTTAGGGTAGAACCCTTGCATGCTTGGGGTAGGATGAACTCGTAGAAGTAGAATGTTGGTACATAATTAGGATAATTCGTGATGTTTAGTGCTAGTTCTCTTAACTAATTGAATTCTTAAAATAAACCCTAGAATTATCTTGGAAGTGAGTACGAAAATTATTAGAGAGGGGACGATCTTATCACTCTTTGATAACGAGTAGGCTTAACGATAGGGTTATAGAAGGGGTTTATAATCTACCGGTTTATCTAGGGAGGACGGCCGCATCACCTTGGATAAATAAGGGTCTCATTAATTAAGCATAATCCATATAACTTGTTTAGTGGGTTGTGAAGTAGGTTGATATGACGAAGTATTAGGGGTAATTTTTGAGCTTTTAGTCTTTCAATCTGGTGCTAGATTAGGAAAAGTTGATTGCCTAGTTTTAGTACACTTAGGATTAATACTTGCACATCACGGTTATTTTAGTTATCGTACTAGCTCCATTAGTATACGTAGGGATTCCTATCCTGAGCATCACCATCTTGTATTTGATTAAATCCTTAGTTATTCGTTTAATTTCAGTACTTGCATTAATAGTGGTAGAATTTAGAGTAGTTTAATACAATCATTAAATCTAGAATATACACTCATATTAACTACGACGCGTAGATCTCTAGGGCTATTTCGCATACATATCTTCCCTTGGGTACGATATACTTGGTCCCTATACTTGCCAATACTATTGTGATATTATAGTCTTGTGGGGGTAACTACTAGTTGAAGCTAGTATTTTGCGTTCAAGTCAGTGCATAACAATTTTGCACAAACACAAAACCAAATCCAGTGGCCGTCTCTGTTGGGTCGGCGGAGGACGGACCTGGGGCGGCCGCTGGTCTCCTTATGTCGGTGGAGGACAGACTCCCTTCGAAACCCTTCCAAACTCTCTATTTCAAAACCCTTGTGTCGGTAGAGAGATTGAGGCGGCGCTGCTCATTTAGATAGCACCTTGTGTCGGCGGAGGACGAATCAGTGAGCTGATTCCATGGGGAGAGCACCACAAATCCTAGATCCATTGCCATCGGGGCATCGCGGTGGAGCGGCATCGTCGTGGCGTAGGAGCGACATGTCGATGGAGGGAGACGCGGTGGAGCTACATAGAGGTGGAGCGATGACTCGGTAGAGCAGCGTCGTCGTCGCAGTGGGAGGACCGGCGTGGCCATGGTGGCTGGTGGCGCCGCCTTCGTCTCCTCCACACCCAAATCTGATATACTTTTAGAGAGAGGAGTGAAAGTAGAGAGAGGAGTTAGATGATTTGAATTAAGAGTGGGGGAGGGGATAACAGAGAGGGTGGGTGTTCGGTGGGGTGGGTGCGGGGTGCTCATCTATAACAAAATTCACGAATATTATTCGAAATACTTATAATATTATTCGAAATATTAAATTAAAATCAATAAAATACTCATAACATAATATTCTAAATATAATATTATTCAAACCACTATCCTAACATAATATTATTCAAAATCAATGAAATACTCATAACATAATATTCAAACAACTAATATAATTTAAACTACTCAACTAAATTCGATCAACTTATAATATTATTCAATTCAATTCCACTAAACTAAAATCAAACGACTAATATAATTCAAACTACTCAACTAAACTAAAATCAATCAACTAATATTATTTAAAATTATTAAACTAAAATCAAGCAACTAATATAATTCAAACTAGCTACTCAACTAAATTCGATCAACTAAACAAAAACCAATCAACTAATATTATTTTGTAAAATTATTAAACTTAAATCAAGCAACTAATATAATTCAAACTACTCAACTAAATTCGATCAACTAAACAAAAATCAATCAATTAATATTATTAAAAACTATTAAACTAAAATCAAACAACTAATATAATTCAAACAATTCAACTAAAATCAATTCTAAACTTAACAAATTCTAAACATGCTTTAAAATTAAGTTTTAAACGGTAAAAATGAAGAAAACTTACGGTTTATTTGTAGAAGATGATGAAACGAGCACTCAGTGGGGACGGATTGGCTCTACAGCGACGGCACCCGACTTCTCCTTTATTTTCCTCTTCTCCTCCTCCTCCTCCTCCTTCTTCTTCTCCTCCTTCTTCTCTCTATTTCTCCGTCTGCATCGCGGCTGCTTATATAAGGGGAAAAAATTTGCAACAGACAGGTGTCCGTCGCAAATTACGACCGTCAAACTCCAAAACGGCATCGTTTTTGCGTATTTGCGATGGCTAATCCGTCATAAATCGGTCAAACGCGACGTTTCCCAAAAAGTCACGCAAAACCAGGTATGATTTGCGACGGCATGTCCATCGCAAATCAGTCAACGCACCGTTTCCCGAAAAGATGCGCAAAAAAAGATCAGATTTGCGACGGGCATGGCCGTCGCAAAATTGAAGTTAAAAATTGCGACGGACATGCCCGTCGCAAATCGGTCAAATGGGCCGTTTCACGAACGGTCACTTTTAAACGGGTCGTTTTGCGACGAAAACGGCCGTCGGAAATTTCAACTTTGAAATTTGCGACGACTTATCCGTCGCAAATATAGCCGGTGTACAACGAAGGTGGTGGACCCTAGATTTTGCGACGGACATGCCCGTCGCAAAACACTAACTTTTGCGATGGCTATACAAAACCGTCGTAAACTCTCATTTTTTCCGACGGCTAACCAAAATCCGTTGCAAATACACGAAATTTGCGACGGAATGTTGGCCGTCGCAAATATTCCGTCGTAAAACCCCGTCTTTTTTGTAGTGAAATGGGTATTTTTAAAAAGGTTGGAATTAATTTTTAGATTTGTCTTATATCTTGAACCAAATGATAAAAATTCCATTTCAAAATTATATAATATACTATAGTGAAAACAATTAGTACCTTTTAATGAATTACGACTAACACCTCTCAAACAAGTTTTATGATGAACTTTGTGCATGCGATCTTTTGCATGTGATTTTAGCTTTCCTCCTCTTTAGATTGTTGTAATGATTTATTATTATTTTTTAAAGAAAAAAATATGATAACTTGAAAATTGCGCTGCTTGAAGTTATACAAACGTTTTGTTTAACATTTTGAAATTTGATCATGAATTGAATTGAAACAAGTTCGATCCTTTTTCTTTTGATCAGTTGGATCCATATGCACTTTTATATATTAGGATTTGGTTTGGGCTTCCAATTTGTCGCATATATAGTTAAATTATTCAATTGGTCATCATTGTTAAAATATTTTCATCCATTACTTTTATATATATATATATATATATATATATATATATATATTCATGTGACAAACCAATTTGGTACACATGATCCGTTTCACATACGACACACTTGGGACATATATGCATATTTATTATGACTTTTAATTGTCGTAATATGATAAATTGATATGGACTCACATGGTGGTTGTGTTGTGCCCAAACAAATGGTCTCTCTACAATTTTGCATTCTACAAGGACAAGGAATGACCACCACTGATTCAATATCTTTAACCTCGTACGAAAACCCTACGTTGTCTCTCCTGGAATTATAATGTTCTATCCATCATCACATATACATGCACTCATATATTAGATTTTTTTTTTTTTGAGTGATCTTCTGTGGATGGGGTATAAATTAACTAGGCATGGCATATTAACACTTTAATTGGAGCTAATGCTAATTTGTACAGTTTATATATACAATGAGACGAGGGTATCAAATAAGTTTTTGCCTTTTTTTTAATATGGTTGAAATTCTATATATATATATTTTTTTTTTTTTTTTGAAAATCGAAAAATTAAGCTTATTAAAATTAAAAAAACAAATTATAAAATAGGATTATTTTGGTCCATTGAAAAATAATTAATGACTACAATAAAGAAATAAATATATAATTTGATATATATCTAAGTAAGTCTATTTTAACTGTCCGAAGGGAGCATCAAAGATTCAAAATCGAGAGTGAGAATTAATTTACATCATCATTAATATTGAACAATAGGACTTCGTTAACGCTAATAAATGCTACAAGGTAGATTAATATGGAACATTTACCCAAACAAAGTTCATGAGACATCTATCATATTTTCTACTCACACTCCATCCAAAACAAATATATATATTAATTTTACTTTTCAAAAGTTTGTCCGATAAAGTTAGTACTGTTTCTTAAAAAATTAATGTTTTACACAATAAATCTTATTCATTTTTATACATAATATATTCGCTTTTTTAAAACTTTTGCAACAACAAATAAGTTTAATGTAAGATGGGGGAGTAGTATTCTTTGGTAGCTTTTTTTTTTTTTTTTTAAATCGATCAAATGATGATTAGCCTCCAGCTCATCATTTTTGTCTCCATATGGAACGATGATCAAAACGTGCGTACATTTCGATAATTTGTACGTCCATTCTCTATTGCTTTCAGTCTCATGTATGCTGTACACTTATCACATCATAGAGACATGAAATTAAATCTTAATGCGATGAAAAAAAAAAATATAGGCCAATTAAAGCCTAAAAATAATACATTGGAGTCACTAAGATAATATCAACCCTAACGTATATACACTCTTATGTACTATGCAATAATGCAAATACTACAAGTAAACTTAAACAACAAATTAGCTGCAGTATGAACAATTTAGGGAATTGCAAAAATCAAGCTAATTATACAATAATTTACACTAGTTAGATAGTTTTATGATATGTTCATCATATGTATCAAGTTAATTAGCTGAAATTTGTCGAGATTGAAGAAGAACACGCAGACCGTCACGAAAAGTGGCGGTGAGCCCCGGTGAGAACCGGGGCGTTTGCTCCTCGGATCGAGCTACTTGGATTCGGAACATTCGCAACACCGAAATTGCAACACTTTTAATTTGTACAAGTGCAATTTCCTTCCCCAAACACACCCTAACCCCAGCTTGAAAAACCGGGTACATAAACGGGTTCTCATTAAAGAAAACCCCATCTTTGAGCCATCTTTCTGGCTTGAACTCCAAGCAATCCGACCCCCAAATCTCTTCCATTCTCCCCATTGCGTAGGGATGATATGTAACCCTAGTTCCCCTTTTTAGAAAACTCCCATCCGGAAAAACATCATCCGCCAAACAGAACTTGGAATCAAATTGGATAGGCGGGTACAATCTCATGCTCTCGTGCACCGCCGCATGTAGGTAATGAAGCTCTCCTATTCCGACCACATCCACAAATTCTGAATATATATATCCACAATTATATATGATCAGAATACTTAAAATCATACCGTTCAAAAATTAATGTAAAATACGCATCTATAGTACTTGAAAATATGTAATGTTAAAAATTAATAGCAATTTTTTTCTATATATAATTCATTCCTCTTTTTAATTTGTCCCATAAAAACATTACATCTTTTTTATAAAAAAAAATTCTTTGTTCAAAAGCACCCCAAATTAACTTTCTAGGGAATTAAGGAGGTAGTATTTTTTTTTAAAGCAAATTAAAGTAGGTATTTGGCCAAAATGCAAGTTACATATATACCTGCCTCGGCCAGGATGGCCACCTCGACGCGGGGGTGACGCGCCAGCAGCCAGAAGAAGCTGGTGAGGGCGGATGCCACTGTGTCACGGCCAGCCAACAAGAAGCTGACGATGATGTCGACGAGGCACGCCTCGTCGGAAACACAAACACTACTCATGAACCTGGACAAAAGATCGTCGGAAAACCCTAGCAACCTTCTTTGCGAGATGAAATCGCGAGAAAATATATGGACGGTCGCGATTGCTTCTTTGAGAAGCTTCTCACTTCCTATATTTAGGAAGCGTTTGATTTTCCAAAGGAGCGGAGAGGCCGCCATGGCCCGCTCCGCCGACAGCCTCGACGCCAGGTCGAAGGCAGCTTCGAACTCGTGCAACGTGGGCTCGAAGCGGGTCGGGTCCAACCCGAATGAGAATCTGGAGATAGTATCAAACGAGAACCTTCGGAACAAAACTTGCAAATCGACCACCTCGTTTTTGGCGCAGACAGTTTCCATGAGCGGCAACAGACGGTTGTGGATTTCGTGGCGGATGACTCGGGCGGAGTACTCGCGGGTGGAGAGGCGGCCCATCTCGAGGGCGGCGATCTTGCGCTGGAACCGCCACGAGTGGCCGTCGGCGTTGAAGATGCCGCGGCCGAGGAAGTCGCCCAGGATGGCGGAGAAGGGTTTCCCCTTGGGAAAGTTGTCGAACCGGGTTTTGAGCATGTACTCCACGTGGACCGGGTTCGCGGTGATGGTGTTGTTGAGGACGTGGATGTGGACGGTTCGGGTAGGGGAGTTTTTGAGGAGGTGAGTGTACCAGTCGCACAGATTGGGGAAGTCTTTGCTCCAGCTTTGTTCGACGTATGTTCCACAGATTTCACAGTTGCAACCTAATATTAATTTTTTGAGAGTTACAAAGATTAGGAATAAAGTCGTGATTAAGGATAGAGTGCAAACCAAAAACTCCATGGATATATAAGCTAGGAAGGATCGATAGGAGACAAGCTAAGTGAAGACCAATGGAAGGAAGGGAAGGCTACTTAGAGATCAAGAGATAATTATACATATATGAATGAAAGGTGGATTATTATATCCAACAAAAGGACTTTCACGTTGTGCTTCATTAATTATATTTTATAAATTCTTAACAGTAACACAAATTTTACTTTTACAGTAACACATATTTTTCCATATAATAACATAAATTGTAATAGAATTTCTGAATATTGCCATGTTATAAGTTTTTTTTTTTGGATTGTAACTAATTGATGAGAGTGTGTATAGCACATGAACACACAAACAAAGAAGAGAAAAAGAAGTTGGAAAAGGTAAAGGAGAAAGAAAAAGGAAAAGGAAATTATAAAATGTATTAAATGAATAAGGTCCACTTAACATGAATGATTCAATCAAATGCATATTTCGTGCACTGTTCAATTAAAACATGTGCTGTTCAATTCCGAAAGCACGTACTACCTACCAATGATGTTAATTAATCGTGTGTTCTTCAATTTGAACCAATTTAAGTGGCAAAATTTTTAGAGAACAAACAGAGTATATATACATATATAGAGTGAAATTAGTTCATATATAAATCATAAAAGGGTATTATTTATTTTTACTAAAGAATATTAGTTTGTTTCCACTGGAGTATTAGTTGTTATTATTGAAGAGTCTTAGTTTATTTTCAATAAACAATTAATACTCTTTAGTGAAAACAACTAATACCCTTTAGTCAAAACAACTAATATTTTTTATTGAAAACCACTAATACCCTTCGATGGTTCATTTATGAACCATTTTCACTCTATACTCTGTCATTATATTTTAGGTAACTCTTTTCACTAAAAAAAAAAAAAAAGGCTTGTTTTGCGACGACAGTTTGATTCTAATATATTTTCAAACAAATTAAATATAGTTTAACTATTTTAACTTCACTAAACAGTTATGGTTGGTAAACCATAAAAATGTGATTCAAATAACAAAAAGAAACTCATTTTAAATGCGAAATTGTCTCACACAAAATTCCTTCCATTTAATTCTATCGGGATTTGATTTAAACCTAATATAAAACTTGAGACACACTATAAAAAGACAGGTTTTTGTGATTATCTCAAAAACCACCCTAATTTATGACCGTTTAGTTATTTGAGATATTAATGTCGAATTTTGCGTGAATAAGTTTCACTCTGAAACTTGTTTGTATTTTGTGTGTATTTTTTAATTGTTTATTTTTTTATTTAAAAGATACTATTGTCAATTTAGTTTGTTATTAATAATTCAGAATGAAAATATTTAGAGTAAATCTTATGTGAGACCGTCTCACAGCAAGTATAAGATGAAAATGATGCATTAACACTTTAGATGAAATGAGTGTTAATTTTGTATTAGTTTGTGAAACGTCTCACTGTGAGACCATCTCACATAAGCCAAACAACAATATCATTTTAAGTTGCAGTTTGAAACTGATTTACATAAGACTTATAAAATATTGAAAGAAAAAAATTAGCTTAATGACTTTCTTTAATCCATACTCTAAGTGAAAAGGCAAATAGTCTATGGAATTTTGCAAGAGAGGACGAATATAAGCACGAATATGGTGATAATGACTTTTATAATCATATATATTTAAGCAGCATCGTCACAGATTATATTCGTAGTAATAAAGAAAAAGACATGTTACTAATTAAAAACTATATACTTAACCTCATCGACCAAAAAAAAAAAAGCTGCAAATTCTTGTATACAATATTATTGAGAAAACCACTGCATTTTATAGAACAAAATCTTTTTGCCATCTATTTTAAAACAATTCTGTTTTGCTAAAAAAGGTAGGGAAAAAAGAGTTGCAAATTAAAGAGCAATTTTTTTTTAAAGAGGACAATTCTACGAAATTTAGGGCAAATTAAGTGTTTCTTCTTGTATTATTTGCACAGTGTACTCATTTTAATTCATTCACCGAATACTAGTTTAATTGAATAATATTACTCGGAGCCAATTATATTGTGTAAACCCATTAAATAATATCACAAGTTTTATTATATATATAATATTTTCATTTTACAGAATAGTACTACTCGGTAAAAAAAAAAATCTCAGACTCACTAATTAAGTAATGTGGTGTGGTAGGACATGCCCAAGACTTAATCTGTTTTATTTCAATTTAAGAAATAGTCAAAATATTATAATGCCCATAATTTGTCCTTTAATAACCGCAGTCCGCAAGTGTTGGCTTTGCTGTTGATGATTTACCTGCAATTAGACTATTTTATTCTAAAAAACGAACGTTATTCATATTTAATTTTTATTAGCAACTAGAAAGAGTTAAAAGAGCAGGAATACAACAGACAAGACAAATAATATATTCTATTGAGTATTGATAAGTATTTTGCACCTTTCATTTAATTAACTAATTAATTATGAAATTGAACCAACAAAAGGTGGGCTGAGAAATAAGAAGTACACACCTGTTGTAGCAATAATATTATGTTTGTTACGTAACTGTTACAATAACATGTATATAAAAAAATAGGTGGTAATATTTCAATATCTATACAGACGTGGGTTGAAATATAACAGTTATAATTAATATCTTATGAAAATATTGGGAAACTGTCCATGAGACATGCAGTTCGAGGTTATCTTATTAAATAAATAAATTTGAAATATTATTAAAAATTAAAATAAATTTATTTGATCTGATTTATTTAAATAACTTAAATCTTAAAATTACCAAATAAAGTAAGAGAATATTCAAAATAAATATATATATATATATCAGAAGGCAAACTCTCATATGCATCAAGTGCACGGTACACTCACTCACACTACAACATAAGTGGCCTAATGTAACATTAAATTGTAACACTTTTACATATATTACTTTATGTAACACATTTTTGTAACACTTACAAAATAATAATATATATCTAACACTTATGTAACATTTTATTAATATGTAACATTTATATGTAACACTTTTAAATAAGTAACACTTTCTTATGTAACACCTTTATTTTTTACTATTTTTTGTAACACAAAATGGTAACACCTTAATTAAATAAGATTTTTAGGTAAATTTTATGTAATACAAATTAGATGGGTATAGAAAAGATTTTTTTATTTCAATTATCACTTAATTCATTACGCAACACTATCAATTTAGCAATATTAAGATAATAAATTGTGTTAATACTCCTTCTGTTCCATTTTTGTTTTTCTGTTTGATTTTTCTTGACTTTTAATGTGAGACTTGATTTGTACTATTTAAATGTATAGAATAATTTTTTGATTATGACATATTATTTAATTTAAGTGCATTAGTTAAAATGATGATATTTTTCTATGTAATTATTAGTGGAACGATATGCAATTTAGAACTATTTAAAGAAGTGTGAATATTGGAATTAAAAAATAAAATTGAGACAGGGGGAGTATTATTTCATTAATTTAATTATTCATTATTATTGAAATATTCAATCAAAGCCACGTCTTGCCAGTTTATTAAACTTGATAAGGTTTTAAAAGAAAGATAAAATATATTGGAATTATATATAGGGTCCAACTATATACCCCTCCATATTTATTTGATACCCCCACCCACTTAATATACCCACCATATTTTAAATAATTATTAGATACACACCCTATAATATACCTACATTACCCTTACCTCTAATATTATTTTAAAGTTTTGATACACCCACAAAACCCCTTCCCATTCCCCACGTTCTACATTCTTCATTGCTCTTTTCCCACTTCATTCTTCCCTTCTAGAATTCCGCCGCAAACGCCAGAAGCTTTTCCGGTGCCACTCCTATCCGCCCAACCGATTACCTTACAGTCTACTCTCTTTGCTCCATGTCTCGATGAAACCCGACGTTGTATGTCGAATTTCCATCTTGGGAAGAGGACAAGAGCCTTTGTGACAATTTTTTCTTCATGAAGAAGATGACTGTGTTGTTGATTTATGTGGGTCTGATGCCCTAATATTTCAATTTGGGTCAAGTAGTGGATTTTATCGCTGAGATTTCGAAGAACAATCGTTTCGAAAAAAAAAAATTCGCTTAAAATTTTCGAACCTGGTTTTTCGAAAAACTGTTAGAGTTTCGAAAAGAACTTGTTGAAAAATGACAAATATTTCGGCAAAATATTTTCGAAAATCTCTGTTTCGACAAGATTTTTCCGAAACCCTAACCACATTTCGACAATCTTTTGCCGAAACCCTAACCATTTTTCGAAAAACCAGGTTCGAAAAATCAATGTCGGGATTTTTTTTTTTTTAAAGTGTAGGAATAAAATTAATACACTTATCATTGAACTTGTAATGGTTGCAGCACCCACAAGAAGGTTTTCAACGCCGGTATTGTAGTGCCGGCGCCGGCTCCGACTCTTCCGTAGCTTCTTGTGTTTGATCGTGACTCTTGAATTTCTTGGTGGGTGTATTAAATTTACAGTATTTTGTTTTTTGAATAATAAGGGCATGAGAGTCATTTAATAAATAATATTATAATAATATATAAATTAGATGGGGGTATCTAATAAGTATGGAGGGGTATATAGTCGGATCCTTATATATATATATATATTACTAGAAAGTGGCTCCAACTTTGCTGCCACTAATTTGACAGAATTTTTATCAATGTTAAAAGTTGGCTCCAACTTTCCCTCCATTGAAAAAAATAAATAAAAAATTAATGGGAAAAGAAAAAGTTTATCAACATCTCTTTTCTTCAGGAACCGAGAGTAAATTAATTTCACCCAATCTTCAGAAACCCTTAAACCTATTTGCCCAATTCTTTCGCTGATTTTTGTTCAAATGCGAGATAATAGGAAGGAAAATGGCGAATAGAATCATGAATATTCTGTGAACTCTTCTTCGCTCAACCCCTTATTATTCAGGTAATTTCATTTTCTCGTTTAATCTTCTTTGCTTTAAACCCTTCTCGTCAATTCGCCAACTCACATAAATAACCCTTTTCCACACAAATCATTCCCCACTCTATAGTTTTGTTTATTATACTATTATTAAACAGTTTCATTTGTTTATGTTGCTTGGAATCATAATTTTTTCTGATAAATTTTATATTTTGTGTATTGTGTAAAATCCTGAGAGGATTTAGCTTGATGATAGTGGAGTTTCATTTGTTTGCTGATTAAGTACTTTACTTGTTTTATGGAAAAAGGCTTGGACGAATATTTGACATCATACAATTTGGAATATTTGATTAACCCTGAAACTGCATTGTTTTCATTGGAAAGAAGTTTGATAGCAACTATTCGATCATTAAAATCTATTTAACATATTTTACATTGTTGAGGGCTAGGAATAATCCTCTTGTTTAAAACACCTTTTGTGAATAACTTAGAGATCCTACTTTGTGCTTTAGCTAAATCTAGATTTTGTTTTGGTCAATGCTTGTAGGTTGTTTTTTGTTCCCCTTTTCTATTGTATTGGATGTTCCTAATGCTCTGTTTTTTTTTTCTTTTAAAAGTGTTGTTGTTATAAAAATGTGCGACTTGTTTTATGAGGTCGGTTTTTAATCCAAATAATTTCTTTGATATTGTGCTTAATGTATCCTTATATCCTATATAAAACGTGTATGAATATATGTTAACAAGAGTCATCATGTTGTTCATGGTTATGCAATGAGATTTTTAGATTTTTTGTTTGTGAAAAAGTGTGATTTAAGGTTGGCTTATATCCTACTGGAATTGATACATATTCAGCAAGTTAACTTAGTGATGTTATTAATAGTATTGGGGCTGCACTATAAGGAAATTATATTACACTTTACTCGGGTTACGCTTTGTAAGAAATTTAAGTTCAAGCCTTTATTCAAACCATCTACTATGAAGTATCAAGGGAGGTTATAGAAATTATGAAATTATGTTACTGTCTTATTAATGTGAGTAATTTTTCCTCTTATTAGCGTTAGCTTTTAAACGAGCTTTCTATATTATGCACATTTGAATCGCTATTAGAAAAAAATATGTGTGGCATCTCCAAATAAGGTGCCTTCAAATGAAGAGACCAAAGTCCTTGTTCGATATTCAATATTCGTTTTTGTGAAGTATTGGTAAATCATGGTGTTGTTTCTAAGTAATATGTTGTAGCTGTCACTCAAGTGGATAAAATGCTGGAATTTTGAAACAAAAGCTTTAAGAAGTGAGGGGATACAAATCATTATAAGGATCAAAATGCATTCAAATTTTAGAAAAATAACCCAGAACTAGTTATAGTTAGCTGGAATTTTCCTATGCTTTACTTTTTTATAGTTTGAGTTCAATACCAACTTCTTAACTTTTTATTAATTGCAGAATTGCAGTTTTCATTGAGTACAATAAATTAAGATGGAGTATGAGAATCAAAGGCTAAAGAGAATTGAAGAAAATAAACAAAAGATGTTGGATTTGGGGATTAAATCTCATGCTTATGAAGCAAGTTGTTTGATGGACAAAAAGAGGCGTAAAATCAACAACATGAAGTCCAAGGATGTTCTTGTTAGAGATGTCGAATACTTACCTAATGAAGGATCTGAAGTAGACTTGTCAAGTGAAGATGATGACAAGGAAGAGGGTGATAATGAGATTATACAAAATGTTAGAAGTTTGAGATCTCATTCAAAGAAGGTTGTGCATATTCACCCCTTTTAACACATGTTAGTTTATTGCGTTATAATTTAATATTTAACTATTATAAATATTTTTCAGGTAATTGCTAGTAGAAGAGAAAATCCTGTGAAAAGCTCTAGTAAATCGAAATGCTCTACCATCTCAATGTCGAGTATGGTAAAGATGCAGTCTCAAGCTCTTAAAAACCAAGTGGAACAAAGTGAAGGTAAAAACCTAAAAAAAGAGGTTCAAACACCAGCTGCCCGACATGTTAATTCTAAACAAACTGAAAGGCTGCCCTCAAAAGCTGAATTTTTCTTTAACCAACTTTTCTTTTCAAACTCTAGTTGATTTGTGTGCAAAACTAACTTTAACCAACTCATTGTACCTTGTAGAAAAAGTATATCATTCCAGATGAAGGTAAAGGTTATGTGCTACGTTCAGTTGCAGCTCTATGGCGTAATTACAAGAGTAGAATTAAAAAGAACCACTTCAAAGCATACAACAACACAAGCGACAGATGGAAAAATCGTCCAACTACAGTTCCGGATTCACATTTTCGTGAGTTGTTAAAGTTTTGGAAATTGAAAAAGATTCAGGTATTTATTATAACCATTTGTTTTCTTGTACAAAAGCTTTTACTTATTCTCATTCACATATCTAGGTTAATGGATATTAAATAATTTGTTTTTTGTATGAACTTGGTTCAATTGCAACAATTTTAGTTTCTATTTAATTTTCATGCAGGAAATTAGTGAAAAAAATCAAGTAATCAGTGCATGTCAAAAAGATCGACACACATCAGGCCCTGTTTCTTTTGCAAGAAAGCGCTATGAGTTGGTATATATTATTTACCATTTTTACATATTAACTAGCTTACTTCAAATAAATGCGAACAAAACCAGTCCATGCTTCATAAATGGAGATTTTTTTATTGGAGATGATTGAAATATTTAACTATCTAAATTTATGGCAGGAACAAGCTACAAAAAGTCCACCATCTGAAGCAATAATGTATAAAGAAACGCGTAAAAGAAAGCCAGAGAAAAAGTACAAGACCTTTTATGTTGTAAGTTTCATTATTTCTTTGAAGATTAATATAGTTTAGTTGTTATGAGGAATTTTCTAAAGATATTTTGGTTAATGAGACATATCAGATGGAAGAGATGCAAACCCAAGGACATCGTCCACTTTCTGGCCGGTGCACCAAAAGAGTAAAAGAACAATCAAAGTCCGGTGTTCTTATTCCGGATGAGTTTTTGCAGCCATACAAAGCCAACATAGTGAAAGATACGGTCGAGCAAGTGATGAAAATGTTACAACAAGTTCTTCCTACTGACATACTTGCACGTATTACCCCATCAATTATTGATCCATCTAACAAACTTATCAATGGGGAATCTTCTAGTGGCGTTAACGATAAATGTCAGGTGATAACTATTTTTTTTTTATGGTTTTCATTAATATTTTCAATATTTCTTGAATTTTAGTCAACTAATGACACTATTATTATTTTAGAATGATGGAGATAGTGATGCTGAAGCAAATGATCATGATGATGACCTTGAAAGAGGTGATGAGGTGTTTGAAAAGGAACTTCGAGATGAAGACTAGTCACACTTACCGAATATAGTACTTAGTTGGTGAGATTTCATTTTGAACCATAAAAACTTATATAATGCTCATATTGTTGATGTTATTGGCTATGTAGTGTTGCATTGTATATTATAACTCTTGTATTATGGCTTTGGTGTCAATTAGCAGATCACTACATGTCATTTTTGTTGGATGTTTTTTTTAGAGTTGGTTTTGATGGTGGATTTTCAGTGTAATGGTTGTTTGTTGGTTTATAGTTTATATTTTGTGTTCTTTAGAGGTATCTTTTTGTTGGTTATTAGTGTTGTTTTGTTGTTTAGGTTTGTTACACTGATTTAATGTCGTGGTAATGACTTTTAGATTTGTTGTTTTTTAATTTATGTGTTGTATTTGTGTCAGGTTGCTGCTGTTTGCTGGTCCTTTTGTTGTGGATTATTTATTTTGGTGCTTGGATGGCTTGATACTCGTGGAGGTGTTTTTTTGGAGCAGATGTTTGTTACCTTAAATGGCAGTAGATGGTTGGGAAACCTTGTAAATGCTGTATTTTTGATGCCATTTGACTAGCTTTTGGCTAGAACAAAGTGATGGTTTTTGGAAGTTTTTGTATATTCACGAGTGCCTTTAAGGGCTCTTGACACTTTAGTAATTTCTTAGATTGAATTAGTCTTACTTCTCGATTTTAACTATTAGTCTGATGACGTGTTAATATATTTTAGAGATTTACTAATATATTTATTTTCTATCGAATGTGATTTTGTATTTTCCGTGAAAACCAATGTAGTTTAATTGTTAGTGTTGCACAATAATTAATTTTAAAGAGCAAATTTTTAGGCTTAAAAGTGATACATTATTTTGTAAAAAGTGTTATTTTGTAATTATAAAAGTGATAAGAAGTGTTACATTATAAAGCTAAAAGTGATGCAGTTATTGTGAAAAGTGTTACCGTACACCTCAAATGTGCTACCAAATTAATGTTACATTTAAAGAAAAAAATGTTACATTTGAAATCGAATGTAACATTTTTGAAGTGTTACAGTAAAGTGTTACAAAATGTTACAGTAGCTAATAAAAGTGTTATAGGTTGCACTGGCAACCACGACGCCAATAAAAGTGTTACCTATTCTCATTAGTAACACATTAATATGATTATCTAACACTATTTAGGTGTTACAAAAGGCCACTTATGTTGTAGTGTCAACAGTTAACCTTGTTTACACTAAAAAAATTGTTCCAATTACACTGAAAAGTGTTTTTCAGTGTAATTCAACCACACTTCACTTTAAAAATTGATCTGTTTTACGACGGAATTAACGACAGACACGTGGCCGTAGTCAAAACAGTCGTAACTAAAATTTACGATGGCTTTAAGCCTCCCGTCGTAAATTTATGACGGCTTTACCCATCGTAAAACCAACCCGTTGTTGACCCGATCCGGCGCCCAATTTTACGACGGGCACCCACCCGTCGTAAAAATATCCGAATTTTCGTTTTTTAATTCATCTGGAAAACGTGTCCGTCGTAAAACGCAAATTTGGAACAAAAAAAGTGGTTCGTGTGGTTCAAACGTGGACCCCCCGCGCACCCGGTGCGGGTGCAAACCACTGGGCCACCGGCCCCCAAGCTGTATAAATCGGCCTAACTTTCATATTAGCCCTATTGCGCCTGTAACAATTAATTTCAAATTCGCATCCAAGGGGAATCGAACCCGCGACCTCTCTTGCATGTAGAGGGGGCGCGCGTCGTTAGGACACTTGCTTCTATTGTTTGGTTTCTTGCAATTAATTGTATATATATCCAAATTGAGTCTTTTTTTTTATAACTCATCAAATTAATTTCTTTTCGTTTCTAACTTGTTTTAATAAATGTTGTTACTAATTATATATTTTTTATTTTGTAAATTTATTTAATTCGAAAAGCGCGTAATTAATATTATAATCCGTTCATTTGTACGCAATTAATTCTATACGTATCCAAATTGAGTCATTTTTTTATAATTCATCAAATTAATTCATTTTCGTTTAGAGATGGCAATAGGTCGGGGCGGGTACTTAAATACCCAGACCCGCCCCATCCCTTAAACAGGGCGGGATGACCCATTGTAAATGTAATTTGTATTATTTTAAAAATAATACATAATAAATTCTCAATATATAGTATAAAAAATGTCTATAAAATTGAATTATTGCTATTTATATACTATATATTGTTGATGACCTTTAATCGAATATATGATTAGTGGTTGTTTTAGCTAAGAAGATCATCAAACAAGGTGCCTAATCCTGGGATTATACACTGAATTTGTGTAAGTAGAGATCAAGAAAACAATTTGCAAGAATTTTGACACTTTTTTGAATAATTGAACTTCCATTTTTCCTCTCACGAGGAAGTATTTATAGACCACAAGCAAGCATGAGGTGTCACCTAATTAGCCACTCTCATTTACACATTGACAAGTGTTTAGACACTTGTTTTAATCCTAAGCTATTACATTTTGTACAATGACAAGTGTTAAGACACTTGTTTGTTTCTAATGAAATGCTTAATTAGTGGGATTCTTAGTTGTCCTTCGAGGTGTCTTACTTGTTCGCTTGCTCGTCTTTGGGATGGGTATTTTGACTTTTCCACCGAGCTGCTCGCTCAGCCATTTTGACTTTTGACCAACTGGTCGTCTGATGTGCTTTGACATTTTGATCAGCTGCTCGCCTTCTCATGAATAACACGGTGCACGCCCAGCTGCTCGCCTTTTGTTATTTTTGTCTTTAATCATCATTATCACTAACATCATTGTTGTTTTAACTCTAACCCCTGTTGCTCGACTGGTCGCCTATCAACATATATATTAATAAATATGAAAAGATTATTAAGTTTATATATATTATATAATACGTATGCATATTTATGGGTATTTGTATAATATATATTCAAAATTAATATATAAAACGGGGCATGGGTTTTTAGTAATACCCAGACCCGCCCCATTCTACTACGGGGCACGGGGCACGGGGCGGGGCGACCCAAATGATACGAGTCGGGTCGGGTTAATATTGACATTGTTATTTTCGTTTCTAACTTGTTTTAATAAATGTTGCTACTAATTATATATTTTTTATTTTGTAAATTTATTTAATTCGAAAAACGAGTAATTAATATTATAATCCATTCATTTGTACGTAATTAATTTTATACGAATCCAAATTGAGTCATTTTTTTATAATTCATCAAATTAATTCATTTTCATTTCCAACTTGTTTTAATAAATATTGTTAATAATTATATTTTCTTTGTTTTGTAAATTTATTTAATTCGAAAAGCGCGTAATTAATATTATAATTCGTTCATTTGTACGTAATTAATTGTATACGTATCCAAATTGAGTATTTTTTTATAATTCATCAAATTAATTCATTTTCGTTTCTAACTTGTTATATATATAGTAGTTCAATCATTCTAATCGTCATCCTCTCCCTCTTCTCCATCCTCTTCATCTCCATCATCTGCACCATCTTCATCTTCGTCTTCGTCTTCATCCTCACCATCTTCATCCTCCTCTTCATGCTCTTGTCATCCATCCTCATCGCTTTCAATTATTATCATTTCTGAATTTGCAACTAGTAAGTTCACAAAAATATTTACATTTTCTTGATCGAGCTCTGTTTGAGTATCTTGTACCTCCGTTTAAAATGGTTATGTTGGTTCAGTGATGTCTTTTTTAGACGAATGAGAAACTTCAACCAAGGATCTTGCCTTCACTTTGTAAACTGTCCATAAGTTGGCCTTACCCGATCCCGGGTATTTGCAGTAATATACTTGAGATGCTTGTGTTGCAAAAACATATGGATCGTATGCCGCCGAAAACTTCTGTCGGGTGTTGATATCAACAATCTTGTAGTATTTGTCGACTCTCGTTCCATGTTTCCTTGGATCATACCATTCACAGAAGAACAAAATCACTTTCCTTGAGGGCAAAACTGGATATTCTATTTCTACTACTTCAAGCAACACTCCGTAGCAATCGATCGGTTCTTCGTTGTAAATTTCAGCATTCACGCAAACACCACTGTTTGTTGTTGATTTTGTTTCAGCATACGCCTGTGTATGAAATTTGTATCAATTTGCGTAATATTCTTGGAATAAAACAACGCTACGTAATGGTCTACGACTCAGAGCTTGTAGATATTGGTTGTCAAGTAGACCACACTCTCCCTGTAAATATAAAATTATCAACTAAGATAAAATTGCATCCGTCGTGCAAAAATAGAGATATAATTAAGTGATACTCACGTAACGTTGAAACCAATACATGAATTCACCACGGATGGACTGAGAAACTTCTGCATCAGTGATGTCTGATTCTTGTGCACGCTTATACTCACAGAACATTCTTATATATCAAAAAAATAAATTAATGATTTTTCAGTTATATAGATAAAAAAATCAAGTATAAAAAGATTACTTACTCTATGTACGGTTGAACTTCAGGACAACTCATCAAAATGTATGAATGTATCATTTTCTCTTATTACTGTTCTTGAAAGGTCGTGTGGTGCCCTTGCCCATTGGTCTACCCGGATGCAAAAATACAGATAACATACCTTCAACATCACGAAGGGGATGGTCTACTCCACGACCATCGTAGTTGCTAGGCACATTTCTGATTCTGGTTTGAACTTGATCGACAAAGTAGTATGAACAAAATGCTCCAACCTCTTCAATAAGATATGCGTTAACAATGGATGCTTCGATGTGGGCCGAATTTCCAATATTGAGCTTCAAGTTATGCAAATACCTAAAATATTTTTTGTTCGTGAATATTCTTCAATAATAATGTAAAAAGTTAAACCTTAAAAATAATATATAATTACCTCTCAAAAGGGTACATCCATCGATATTGTACAGAACCAGCAATTGAGGCTTCATACGATAAGTGTACAGGTAAGTGCTCCACCGAGTCGAAAAAGTTAGGTGGAAAAATCCGCTCAAGCTTGCATAGATCCAAACGCCTCATGTCCTCAACTGTAATCGTTGAGGCAGTTAAGTGTCTGAAGAATAGACTTAATTCTGTAATGACACTCCATACATTCTTCACAAGTGAGTACCGAAATGTAATCGGTAACAAGCGCTGCATGAATATGTGACAATCATGATTCTTCATCCCAGACACCTTCCTGGTTTCCATGTCAACCCTGTCCCCCAAATTCGAAACATAATTGTCAGGGAACCTGAACTCTTTCACCCACTTACACAACTCCTTCCTCTCTGCTTTACTAATTGTGTAGGAGGCTTTTGGATACATCTTTGTCCGCTCATCCTTGTGCAGTTTTTACGAGAATAAAAGAGGTGTTGGGAAAATAGGGGTGCCCGGGAACTATTCGGGATGAAATTTAAATATGAATTTAAATATAATTATTACTAGCATGAATTAATCCTAATTAATTCAAATAATAATTCCAACAACCAATTTAATATCATGCATGTTGAATTAATTCACATATAATCTATGGCGGAATAAACAAGAAAATATGTGACTTACGTACCTCTTGTAGAACTTGGCCTTTGAATAAAACGGGACAAACACGAATGCGCTCTATCAACCCAAAAGTCTTCTCAAGTATTTCCCTTTCGCCTTACTTGATCACCGGTGGGAGATGCTTTCAAGTAATTTAAATAACTAAGGAAAAAGAAAAAACATTTATGCTCTTGATTTTTCCAACACATGGAATTATGTACTTGGGGATGAAATAATCATCCCCTATTTATAATATAGGGTAGCCAAAATTTTGGTGGTTTATGGGCTTGGAGAAAATATTTTCTTAGACTTTAAGAAATCTTGAATATATCTCATATATTCTTTTCTCCATAATAAAATATTCCACAAAAATCTCACTCTCCTAAATATACTTGAAGTTTTCAAAAATAATAGGAGAATTCCCAAGATTTGGATCTCCTTGAATATATGAGATATTCTTGTATTCCAAGAATACATATCTTCCATAATATCTTTCCAAGAAAATCAACAAAATCTTTTCTCTCCTACTTACAATTTTCAAAAATTACACTTAGAAAAATCAGCAATATATTTTCTTTTTATTTTAATCACCTTATCATTATTGGGCTATTTAATGGGCTACTTGAGGGGCCTTTAAGGAGAATTAAGATTGGACCTCCTAATGGACTTCTGAATTTCAATATTGTGCCCCAATATAATTCAATACATTAATATTAATTATTATCACTAATAAATTAATATTGCAATATCCATCTTAATCCATATTACGATAATATGGGTTCCCGGTTATTATTTTCCGCGTTTAAGATTATCAAGTCCATTAATTAATTAAGCTTTTGAATAGCTCTAAATTAATTAATATATTTCACCTTGGAGTAAAGACAGCTCAACATTATTATCCGTACCGAAGAAACTGATTCTTCACTTGCAAGATTTGGTACGATAAAACTTCTGAGCCCAACAAGGGGACTAATCACACGAGCCGTACTCACACGCGTTTCTCCGTATTAAATCTTTAGCAACCGTCGTATGATTAATATTACTGCCCAAGACACAAAGTTCGAAGTCACAATGATTCTCACCCAACATGAATCAAAGCAGTAACCATTAAGCACACACGGTCTTATTTAAGTAACGGAGATTAAGAAATCAACAACCACTGAGGTCTAATTCTTCATATTTCAGAACAGAAGAATTTATCCTCGCTGTAGGTCCTCTTCAACACATACTAAATGTGCTAGTGCAATCTCTTAGTCAAGACAGACCAATCTGAGACTTACACATCGATCTTTCACGGCGGATTGTTCAATTCCACCTAGGTCGTGAAAATGTACGTTTAGTTACAAGGAAACTGTTAATGTTGTCTTCCGTGATCGGGTATCACCACATTAACTACAATGTAACTAGTACCATTATGAATTGTTTGCAATAAATATTCAACATTCAATCATATCTAAAGCATATGCGATAAAAGAATTATTCTCATAAGCAAGTGTTTGATACACGAGTTATACAAAGTAAAAGCATACTTTCACGTATAACTCCAACAATCTCCCACTTATACTTAAAGTCTGTTTTTTAGTATACATCATGCATGTCTTAGTGTAGTAGCTCTACGTGACATCTCATGTCAACCTACACTAACCTAATAATTTCTCCCACTTATACTTAAAGCAGATTGGCAATAGTCTTGACTCCCATTCCATCCACATGTCTCTCGAATGTACTCTGAGGCAGACCCTTTGTGAATGGATCCGCTAGGTTGTCACCCGATGCTATCTTTGCCACCTCTATATCTCCTCTCTTAACGATTTCTCGTCTAAGATGGTATTTTCTTTCTATGTGTTTGCTGGCCTTGTGGGCTCTCGGTTCCTTTGAATTTGAAACTGCTCCGGTATTATCACAAAAGACAGTTATCTTGTCGGGCATTTTTGGAACAATGTCCAAGTCCACTAAGAAGTTCTTGAGCCAAACTGCCTCTTTCGCTACTTCACAAGCAGCTACATACTCGGCTTCCATGGTCAAATCGGCGATGCATTTCTGCTTAACGCTTCTCCGTGAAATGGCTCCTCCTCCCACGCAAAACACATTACCCGAGGTTGACTTTCTTGAGTCTATGTCTGATTGGAAATCCGAGTCCGTGTATCCCACGGGAACAAGACTATCTGACTGGTAAATCAGCATCCGCTCACGAGTTCTTTTCAGATACCTCAAGATGCACTTTACGGCAGTCCAATGGTCTTTCCCGGGATTACTTTGATATCTTGCCACCATGCCCACGGCAAAGCAGATATCTGGTCTCGTACACAGCATTGCATACATAAGGCTTCCTACGGTCGAAGCGTACGGAACACCTTTCATGTCATCTATCTCCGCTTGCGTCTTAGGGCTCATTTCTTTCGATAGATGGATTCCGTGCCTAAAAGGTACAAAACCTTTCTTGGAATCTTGCATGCTGAAACGCTTCAAAACAGTGCCAATGTATGAAGCTTGCGATAAGCCCAACATCATCTTCTTGCGATCGCGAGTGATCTTGATCCCAAGGATGTGACCGGCTTCCCCTAAGTCCTTCATATCAAATTGTTTTGACAGTCATACCTTTACGTCTGACAATACCTTTACATTGTTTCCAATGAGCAGAATATCGTCTACGTATAATACTAAGAATACCACCGCAGTTCCATCACACTTCTTATACACACAACTTTCGAACTCGCTTTGATCAAACCCATAAGACTTAATCACTTGATCAAAACACTGGTTCCAAGTACGCGATGCTTGCTTAAGTCCATAAATGGATCTCTTAAGCTAGCATACAAGATTCTCTTTGCCTTTTTCAATGAAACCTTTGGGCTGTTGCATATAGATATCTATCCCGTTAAGACTTCCATTAAGGAAAGCCGTCTTGACATCCATTTGCCAGATCTCGTAATCTAGGTGCGCAGCGATCGACAAGAGAATACGGATGGACTTAAGCATAGCTACAGGCGAAAAGGTTTCCTCATAATCGATCCCTTCTTTCTGAGTATACCCTTTGGCCACAAGCCTCGCTTTGAAGGTCTCAACCCTTCCGTCCGGTCCTCTTTTCCTCTTGTACACCCACTTACATCCAATGGGTTCTACCCCATTGGGTGGTTCGACCAACTCCCACACTTGATTATGATCCATCGAACCCATCTCGGTTTCCATTGCCGTTTGCCACGACTCCGCGTCTTTGTCATGGATTGCCTCACCGTATGTCCATGGATCTGATTCATCGCCGGGAACCAAATCCGAAGATTCTCCTATCCCCATGAATCTATCGGGTTGCCTAGCAATCCTCCCACTACGACGGGGTTCTGGTTGTGAAGATGTGACGTGTGGTACATCATCTTGTATACTTGGTATCGAGGTTTGACCTCTCAATTCTTCTAAGGTAATTTCACTTTTAGGTTTCCGATTGTTCATATAGTCTTCCTCCAAGAATTTAAAGTGTGTACTAATCACGGTCTTTTGATCCTTGGGACTATAGAACATACACCCTTTCGTTCCCGCAGGGTATCCTATAAACAGCCTTAATTCCGAACGTGGATCCAACTTACCGGCTTCCTTGTCTAGCACGTATGCCGGACAACCCCAAATCCAAAAATGTCTTAGACTGGGCTTGCGCCCGGTCCATAATTCCATTGGGGTTTTAGGAACCGATTTGGATGGCACCAAGGTTAGAATGTAAGCCGTTGTTTCCAAGGCATTACCCCAAAACGACTTGGGTAAATTCGAATAACTCATCATGGATCTGACCATCTCTAAAAGAGTCCGGTTTCTTCGTTCCGCCACACCGTTCTGTTGAGGGGTTCCCGGTGCGGTTAACTGGGATACGGTCCCTTCGTCCGATAAGTAGTTCAAGAATTCATCGCTGAGGTATTCGCCTCCATGATCTGATCGTAGAAACTTGATACTCTTTTCCCTATGTTTCTCGGCTTCGGCCTTAAACTCCTTGAACTTATCAAAAGTTTCAGACTTATGCCTCATAAGGTAAATATACCCATATCTCGAGTAATCGTCAATGAAGGTGACGAAATACTCATACGCCATTCTCGCTTTGATCGTCATTGGACCACACACATCGGTATGAACGAGTTCTAACACTTCTGTGGCTCTATTCCCCTTGGCTCCAAATGCCCTCTTGGTCATCTTACCCTCTAAACAGGATTCACAAGTTGGAAACGGTTCGACTTGGAATGATTCCAAGGATCCGTCTTTCACCAATCTCTCTATCCGCTTTAGATTAATATGACCTAGTCTAAGATGCCATAGAAGTGTTTCGTTCATCTCCGAAGAACGCTTTCTTTTATTACTCAAAATGATCGACGTGTTATTAGATTCATTATTTGAGTGGTGTGCACACTTAATCGTATAGAGATTATTTACCAACGTTCCATGACAGATAGTATCATTCTTAAAAAAACGGTAACAACTTTATTAAAAGTAACTGAATATCCATCAAAAAACAACTTAGAAACTAAAATTAAATTCTTCCTAAAGTTCAGAACGTATAAAACATCTCTTAAAATTAAAACTCTATCTTCAAAAGATAGGTGCACGACTCCCACTGCTTCGGCTGCCACTCTCGTAGCATCGCCCAAAGTGATGGTGATCTCATTCTTGCTAAGTCGCCGGGTTAGCTGGAACCCCTGAAGAGTGAAATAAATATGATCAGTTGCCCCGGTATCCACTACCCAAACGTGGGCAGCATACGCCGCAACATAAGTTTCAACGACTAAAGCATGAGATTTACCTTTCTTTACCGCTTTCTTAGGCTTAGAACAGGTCGCCCTCTAATGTCCCTTTTCACCACAATTGAAGCACTTACCCTTAGCAGCTTTCTTTCCACCTCCTTCTCCCTTTGCCTTGGGTTTCGCAACGGTTGGATTTGCTTGGGTCTGGCCTCTCGTCCTCTTTCTCTTCTTCCCTCCCTTGGGACCCGAAGAGGCAGACGAACCGTTTGCCACCATAGCAACAGTTTGATGATCCATTAAAGTCTCCGCCGACACCAAAGCTTGCAAGAGCTCGGACAAACTATTTGCCCGATCATTCATTTGATAGTTCAACTGAAACTGCTCAAAGCTCTTCGGCAGAGAATGGAGAACGAAATCGACCTTTGTAGGGAGATCAAATTCCGCACCAAGTACTTCCAACTTGTTGAGATAACCCATCATCTCGATTACGTGATCCCTTACGGGCGTACCTTCCACCATCTTCAACGAAAGCATCTTTCGCATGGTGATTTGCCTAGCTGTACGGTTCTGATGTTTAAACATCGCTTCAAGATTGAGCATTATCTCAGAGGCGGTCTCCATGTGTTGGTGTTGGTGTTGCAACACATCTGACATTGAAGCCAGAATAGTACACCTAGCCATCTCATCGGAGTCAAACCAACTCTTATGCTCTTTCTTGACCGCCTTGGTCGCATCTTCGGCAGGCTCTTGGGGCTTAGGAGTAGTAAGTACCCATTTGTGGTGTTGAGCGGTTAGGACAATATCAAGATTACGTTTCCAATCAATATAGTTCTCACCAACAAGTTTGTTATCTTTAAGTATACTAAACAGTGGATTAAAAGGTTGCGACATGATGAACTGAGAATAAAACATACATTCATATCAATATCTAGAAAAATACGAAATTATCACATAATTCGATCACATCAATTATATTGAAACCTTTAAACAATATAATCATGCATCAGCCAACATCTCAAAACAATTTAAATGTGCCACGAGGGGTGGTCTATACATTTAAATACATTCAAGCGGATCACAAACTTAAAAGTTACAAATCCTTAATTCAAAATTAATAGTTGACTCCCACTTTGACCACATAGAAATTGACAGTGACTCCGAGGGGAGTAAGTTAATATCAATTTCCTATGCCTAAGTAATAACCATAATTAAATACAGGATTATTATTTCGCTTTGAGCAAGCCACTCGAGGTGAGGGTCAATACCGCCACTAGTAATAATCCACAATCATCCTTTCGGAATTTATTCATGTGAAATCCGTTCTTTTGGCCGATCCGAGGGGGAAATGTATTCCAAAAGAACTTCACAAATAAATAAATTATGGAGGCCAAATTAATCCAATTTTAATATCCGGAATAAAATTGCGATTAAATAAACATACTTAGTAATTTTCGAAAGTAAGGTTTTCTTGGACAATAAAATTCATGCAAACACATATTAACAAATAATAATAAGTGCACGAAATAAAACATCCATCAAAATAAAATTAAACACATTGGAGCACTCAACTCCAATTGTCACGGTTTAATTTCTTCACGTCTTGATACGAAATATCGTCCTTGTTGCTTTCCGTCGTTCGTCTCGACATGCTCCCACTCGAACAGCAACACTCTTCAAAAAACATCATCGTTTGGGGTTCGGGACGACGTTTAAAATCACACAAAAAAACGCAGAACTGGAATTAATTTTAAAAAAATTCCACGGCCAGAGATACGGCGCGCGTCAGCCCACGGAGGTGGGCCGCGCGCCTCTCGCCCAGCGCCGAGGCTCGCGCCCACGCCCTTGCGCCGTCGGGCACCCATCATGCGCGGGTCGTGCGCCTCGCGCACCCCGTGCACCGGGTTTTACCGTTCGTTCTCGTTTTCCACCCCATGCATGATTTTACGTCCGTCGTCCGGGTACGCCGTCTTTAATTCTTCGTTCTTCATCTCGATCCGGTTACAATTTATTTTACAAAAAAATAAATACTAGATCTAGACTAGTCTATTACAATGATCGAATCAAAATAAAAACAACTAATCTACTCGTGGATTTTCTCACGAAAAAAATGAATTCGAACGAATCGAATTAAAAACAATTAATTCACACGCATGAAAAAATTAACAACATTAAAACCATGACAATTGGATACCTGCAAAAAAGATCTAGCAATTCTACTATCCAATTTCAATTTAATGTCTAACAATTTAAATTCCACTTTAAAGATCAGAGCCCGAAACTGTGGCTCTGATACCAGTTGTTGGGAAAATAGGGGTGCCCAGGAACTATTCGGGATGAAATTTAAATACGAATTTAAATATAATTATTACTAGCATGAATTAATCCTAATTAATTCAAATAATAATTCCAACAACCAATTTAACATCATGCATGTTGAATTAATTCACATATAATCTATGGCGGAATAAACAAGAAAATATGTGACTTACGTACCTCTTGTAGAACTTGGCCTTTGAATAAAACGGGACAAACACAAACGCGCTCTATCAACCCAAAAGCCTTCTCAAGTATTTCCCTTTCGCCTTACTTGATCACCGGTGGGAGATGCTTTCAAGTAATTTAAATAACTAAGGAAAAAGAAAAAATATATATGCTCTTGATTTTTCCAACACATGAAATTATGTACTTGGGGATGAAATAACCATCCCCTATTTATAATATAGGGTGGCCGAAATTTTGGTGGTTTATGGGCTTGGAGAAAATCTTTTCTTAGACTCTAAGAAATCTTGAATATATCTAATATATTCTTTTCTCCATAATAAAATATTCCAAAAAAATCTCACTCTCCTAAATATACTTGAAGTTTTCGAAAATAATAGGAGAATTCCCAAGATTTGGATCTCCTTGAATATATGAGATATTCTTGTATTCCAAGAATATATATCTTCCATAATATCTTTCCAAGAAAATCAACAAAATCTTTTCTCTCCTACTTACAATTTTTGAAAATTACACTTAGAAAAATCAGCAATATATTTTCTTTTTATTTTAATCATCTTATCATTATTGGGCTACTTGAGGGGCCTTTAAGGAGAATTAAGATTGGACCTCCTAATGGACTTCTGAATTTCAATATTGAGCCCCAATATAATTCAATTCATTAATATTAATTATTACCACTAATAAATTAATATTGCATTATCCATCTTAATCCATATTACGATAATATGGGTTCCCGGTTATTATTTCCCGCGTTTAAGATTATCAAGTCCATTAATTAATTAAGCTTCTGAATAGCTCTAAATTAATTAATATATTTCACCTTGGAGTAAAGACAGCTCAACATTATTATTCGTACCGAAGAAACTGATTCTTCACTTGCAAGATTTGGTACGATAAAACTTCTGAGCCCACCAAGGGGACTAATCACACGAGCCGTACTCGCACGTGTTTCTCCGTATTAAATCTTTAGCAACCGTCGTATGATTAATATTACTGCCCAAGACACAAAGTTCGAAGTCACAATGATTCTCACCCAACATGAATCAAAGCAGTAACCATTAAGCACACACAATCCTATTTAAGTGACGGAGATTAAGAAATCAACAACCACTGAGGTCTAATTCTTCACATTTCAGAATAGAAGAATTTATCCTCGCTGTAGGTCCTCTTCAACACATACTAAATGTGCTAGTGCAATCTCTTAGTCAAGACAGACCAATCTAAGACTTACACATCGACCTTTCACGGCGGATTGTTCAATTCCACCTAGGTCGTAAAAATGTACGTTTAGTTACAAGAAAACTGTTAATGTTGTCTTCCGTGATTGGGTATCACCACATTAACTACAATGTAACTAGTACCATTATGAACTGTTTGCAATAAATATTCAACATTCAATCATATCTAAAGCATATGCGATAAAATAATTATTCTCATAAACAAGTGTTTGATACACGAGTTATACAAAGTAAAAGCATACTTTCACGTATAACTCCTACAAGAGGTGCAACTCATCTCTGGACTTTGAAGTGTCTTTGGTCTTCCCTTTAGTACTCAAGACCGTATGAAACAAGTTGTCAAAAATATTCTTTTCTATATGCATCACATCCAAATTATGTCGAATCAACAACTTGCTCCAACAGGGCAAATCCCAAAAGATACTTCTCTTCTTCCAACAACCTTTTATTTTTTTATTGTGCTCCATTGCACCAAACTCAGTTGTCTTCATCAACCCCATAATCGTAATCTCATACAACAATCTTTCACCTAAAATAATTTAAATAAAACATAACAATACATAACAGTGATTCAATAATTTGAAAAATATGGAATGTTAACTATACATACCATCACGAATATTCGGTCTTTGTGCCCGTATTGCATCTTTATCATTAAGAAAGTTTGTTTTGTTCCTCCGAAAGGGGTGACCAGAAGGAAGAAACCTCTGATGGTTGTCGAACTATGACACTTTTTTACTCAATGGGAGATAGAATGCATCAGATCTTTCCATACAGTACGGGAATGCTTGTTTTCCTACTGTCGACATCCCAGACAACATTGAAAATGCTGAAAAATCACTAATGGTCCACAAAAGAGCAACCCACATCGTGAAGTTCTGCTTTCTATGAACGTGGTAGGTCTCCACTCCCGTATGCCTCAAAGATATCAATTCTTTAATCAGTGACTGAAGATATATATCAAGTTTATGCTTGGGGTTGTGTGGACCAGACACCAAGATAGTAAGAAATATATGTTGAGGCTTCATACACAACCAAGGAGGTAGATTGTACGGAGTCAATCGGACATACCACAATGAATACTTTTTTTTGTGCATTCCGAATGGAGCAAATCCATCTATGCACAAACTCAGCCTCACATTTCTCGTCTCCTGTACAAAATCTGGAAACTCCCTATCAAGATGTTTCCATTCCTCTGAGTCTGCAGGATGCCGCATCTCTCCAGAATTCTCATCAGAACACTCCTCAGCATGCTATGTCATGTCTTTAGCAGTGACACTAGACTGATACAATCTCTCCAGACGAGGAGTGATGGGAAGATAATACATTGGCTTCCAAGCCTTCAACTAAACTTTCTTCCTACTTTTGGTACGACCAGATGGTTTGTAACGGGGGTGACCACATATTTTGCAATGAACCGCATCCCCATCCTCACCCCAAAACAACATACAACCGTTTGTGCAATAATCAATCTTCTCAAACTGTAGACCCATATCCTTCAAGAGCATCTTGCTCTGATAGAAATTATCAGGCACCGAGTTATCTTTAGGTAGAGTATTTTTTAATAATTTAGCAAATTGATTGAACACTTTTTGACTGACCTTGCCTTCAGTTTTGATGTTTAACATTTGAGCATTGAATGACAACTGCGTCTCAGTATCACAACCAGGAAAGAACTTTTGATCAACATTTTTAAGCATATCAAAATACTTCTTTGACCGATAATTTGGTTCCTCTTCCATAGACATTTCATTGAATTGATCTCGACCACCCAAAACTGATTCTACAATCATCATCCAGTATCTTTCAGGTTCTTCCTCCATATGTGGTTCGAATTGATTATACGGAACATGACTGAACTACCAACATCATAACTTTCACCACCGCTCCAACCAATATAATAGGATTTTATTATATTGATGTCAATATTCCACCATTCTTTACCGTGACATGTCCAATTGTAATAAAGGAAAACAAAACCGAACATCACAAGATGAATTTTAACCTCATTAAGACTCAGAAATCTCATATTCCTGCATCTTTTTTCTTTACACGGACACATAATATTACCCGTATGATCTATACAGTACGAATGTTGTTGTGCAAACTTAATAAACTCATTAATTTTATTGCAAAAGACAGGATTAATGCCTCCTCTTTGATTAGGCGTGAAATTGTCATGATTCGTAGCTAGAAACGCCCTAGTTTTGGTCGAATTTATTGAGTTTTTAGAGCCAAATGAGTATTATTTCTACACATTGATGAATTTGTCTCTTTGATACTCATAGGTGAATCGAGGACGAAAAACGGAGTTCGTAGGACTTTGAATCGACTCAAACGGATGCCCGGATGAGAAGATATCGAAGAAATACGATTGGTATTAGTACGTGAGAAGAAAAGTGTTAGTTGCAAAGGAAGGAAGGCTCATTCGAGCATCATCACTCGAGCGCCCCGCTCGAGTGACGTAGATCGAGCGCCTAAAACATACAGAATGTTTGGGCCGCTCGAGGGAGATAGCTCGAGCGCCCCGCTCGAGCACCAGAACCGCTCGACCAAGAGAGCTCGAACGCCCCGCTCGAGCTCCTGATCCGTTCGACCACCATAGCTCGAGCGACCTGCTCTAGCGCTTCCAAGGCATTTTCTCCAACTTACGTTTTTCGGCCCACGAGTTCACGAATCGGCCCGTTGCCCATATATACCTCTTCCAAACACGTTTTGAAGGATCCCCGAACTTTAGAAATAACTTTTAGACTTAGTTTTTGGAGAGGAAGGAGAGAAGTAAGTTTACGTTTACGTTTTGTTGAGGTTTTTCGTACGAATTCTTTGTTTATTTTCGTTTATTAGTTTCTTTTCGTTAGTTTGATTTCTTTAAACACTTTGAAACTTCGTTTGAGTTAATTAAATTTCAGTTCTCAGATTTATTTTCTTTTAAAAAACCTATTTCATGTTTTTTATTTTCTTCGTTCAATTCATTATGTTTATGTTCGTTGTTTCTTCTATTGCTTTTATGTTTGTTAAAGCCATGTCCGGCTAAAACCCTTGTATGCTTAGGGTAGGATGAACTCGTAGAAGTAGGATGTGGGTACGTAATTAGGGTAATTTGTGACGTTAGTTTTAATTCTCTTAGTTAATGAATTCTTAAAATTAATCTAGACTTCGCTCTTGAATTTCGTTCGAAAGGTGTTAGAGAGAGGACGACCGTATCACTCTTTAACAACGAGTAGACTTAACGAGAGGGTTTAGGAAAGGTTAATTCATTTACCGGTTTAGCGAAGGAGGACGACCGCATCACCTTAGTTAAATTAGGGTCTCATTAATTAAGCACAATCTATTAACTTGTTAGTAGGTTCGTGAAGTCGAGTGTTAGGGTAAAGTATTAGGGTTTAGAATCTTGAGCTTTTACCTGGCATTCTTAGACTTAGGTTAAATCTTGTGTGTCACAGTTATTTTGATGATGTACCTGCTCCGTTAGTATACGTAGGGATTCCTATCTTAAGCATCACCATCTCATATTTGAAAACACACCTTTTGTTATTTCGTTTAATCTTCCGTTTGCATTCGTAGGATAATTTAGTTTAGTTTAATTAATCTTTTAAAAAAAAACCAAAAAACATTTCACTCATATTAACTACGACGCGTAGATCTTCAGGGATCTATTCGCATACACTCCATCTCGTGGGTTCGATAATACTTGGCCATTATACTTACTCTTACTACAGTGAACCCGTCCGCTTGCGGGTGAGCGACTAGTAGAAGTTAGTGTAATTCGCTTCAAGTCAATGACACTAATCAACGCCCTAAAGCCATGTCCGGCTAAAACCCTTGTATGCTTAGGGTAGGATGAACTCGTAGAAGTAGGATGTGGGTACGTAATTACGGTAATTTGTGACGTTGGTTTTAATTCTCTTAGTTAATGAATTCTTAAAATTAATCTAGACTTCGCTCTTGAATTTCGTTCGAAAGGTGTTAGAGAGAGGACGACCGTATCACTCTTTAACAACGAGTAGACTTAACGAGAGGGTTTAGGAAAGGTTAATTCATTTACCGGTTTAGCGAAGGAGGACGACCGCATCACCTTAGTTAAATTAGAGTCTCATTAATTAAGCACAATCTATTAACTTGTTAGTAGGTTCGTGAAGTCGAGTGTTAGGGTAAAATATTAGGGTTTAGAATCTTGAGCTTTTACCTGGCATTCTTAGACTTAGGTTAAATCTTGTGTGTCACAGTTATTTTGATGATGTACCTGCTCCGTTAGTATACGTAGGGATTCCTATCTTAAGCATCACCATCTCATATCTGAAAACGGGGTTGATTAGGCGTGAAATTGTCATGATTCGTAGCTAGAAACGCCCTAGTTTTGGTCGAATTTATTGAGTTTTTAGAGCCAAATGAGTACTATTTCTACACATTGATGAATTTGTCTCTTTGATACTCATAGGTGAATCGAGGACGAAAAACGGAGTTCGTAGGACTTTGAATCGACTTAAACGGATGCCCGGATGAGAAGATATCCAAGAAATACGATTGGTATTAGTACGTGAGAAGAAAAGTGTTAGTTGCAAAGGAAGGAAGGCTCATTCGAGCATCATCACTCGAGCGCCCCGCTCGAGTGACGTAGATCGAGCGCCTAAAACATACAGAACATTTGGGCCGCTCGAGGGAGATAGCTCGAGCGCCCCGCTCGAGCACCAGAACTGCTCGACCAAGAGAGCTCGAGCGCCCCGCTCGAGCTCCTGATCCGTTCGACCACCATAGCTCGAGCGACCCGCTCGAGCGGGTCTGCTCGAGCGCTTCCAAGGCATTTTCTCCAACTTAAGTTTTTCGGCCCACGAGTTCACGAATCGGCCCGTTGCCTATATATACCTCTTCCAAACACGTTTTGAAGGATCTCCGAACTTTAGAAATAACTTTTAGACTTAGTTTTTGGAAAGGAAGGAGAGAAGCAAGTTTACGTTTAGGCGTGAAATTGTCATGATTCGTAGCTAGAAACGCCCTAGTTTTGGTCGAATTTATTGAGTTTTTAGAGCCAAATGAGTACTATTTCTACACATTGATGAATTTGTCTCTTTGATACTCATAGGTGAATCGAGGATGAAAAACGGAGTTCGTAGGACTTTGAATCGACTCAAACGGATGCCCGAATGAGAAGATATCGAAGAAATACGATTGGTATTAGTACGTGAGAAGAAAAGTGTTAGTTGCAAAGGAAGGAAGGCTCATTCGAGCACCATCACTCGAGCGCCCCGCTCGAGTGACGTAGATCGAGCGCCTAAAACATACAGAACGTTTGGGCCGCTCGAGGGAGATAGCTCGAGCGCCCTGCTCGAGCACCAGAACCGCTCGACCAAGAGAGCTCGAGCGCCCCGCTCGAGCTCCTGATCCGTTCGTTCGACCACCATAGCTCGAGCGACCTGCTCTAGCGCTTCCAAGGCATTTTCTCCAACTTACGTTTTTCGGCCCACGAGTTCACGAATCGGCCCGTTGCCTATATATACCTCTTCCAAACACGTTTTGAAGGATCCCCGAACTTTAGAAATAACTTTTAGACTTAGTTTTTGGAGAGGAAGGAGAGAAGCAAGTTTACGTTTACGTTTTGTTGAGGTTTTTCGTACGAATTCTTAGTTTCTTTTCGTTTATTAGTTTCTTTTCGTTAGTTTGATTTCTTTAAACACTTTGAAACTTCGTTTGAGTTAATTAAATTTCAGTTCTCAGATTTATTTTCTTTTAAAAAACCTAGTTCATGTTTCTTATTTTCTTCGTTCAATTCATTATGTTTATGTTCGTTGTTTCTTCTATTGCTTTTATGTTTGTTAAAGCCATGTCCGGCTAAAACCCTTGTATGCTTAGGGTAGGATGAACTCGTAGAAGTAGGATGTGGGTACGTAATTAGGGTAATTTGTGACGTTAGTTTTAATTCTCTTAGTTAATGAATTCTTAAAATTAATCTAGACTTTGCTCTTGAATTTCGTTCGAAAGGTGTTAGAGAGAGGACGACCGTATCACTCTTTAACAACGAGTAGACTTAACGAGAGGGTTTAGGAAAGGTTAATTCATTTACCGGTTTAGCGAAGGAGGACGACCGCATCACCTTAGTTAAATTAGGGTCTCATTAATTAAGCACAATCTATTAACTTGTTAGTAGGTTCGTGAAGTCGAGTGTTAGGGTAAAGTATTAGGGTTTAGAATCTTGAGCTTTCACCTGGCATTCTTAGACTTAGGTTAAATCTTGTGTGTCACAGTTATTTTGATGATGTACCTGCTCCGTTAGTATACGTAGGGATTCCTATCTTAAGCATCACCATCTCATATCTGAAAACAAACCTTTTGTTATTTCGTTTAATCTTCCTTTTGCATTCGTAGGATAATTTAGTTTAGTTTAATTAATCTTTTAAAAAAAACCAAAAAACATTTCACTCATATTAACTATGACGCGTAGATCTTCAGGGATCTATTCGCATACACTCCATCTCGTGGGTTCGATAATACTTGGCCATTATACTTACTCTTACTACAGTGAACCCGTCCGCTTGCGGGTGAGCGACTAGTGGAAGTTAGTGTAATTCACTTCAAGTCAATGGCGCCGTTGCCGGGGATGGCGTTATATGCTTTTTGAATAGGACTTGTCGATAGCTTAGTAGTTAGTAGTGAGTGCTTTCTTTTCTGTTTTATTTTTATTTTTATTTATTCGGCAGTTGCGTTTTGATCCTTCTGCTAGTGTTTCAGGTTTATGAAAACACGCTCACAAGGCAATACGAGCGAAGAGAGGTTACCTGCAGATCCTGAGACAATAGCTAGAAGGAACCGAGCCTTCTTGAGAAGAATGACTACTGCCGCGGGAAACAAAGACAAGATTTCTGATGAACTTGGGGAGTTAGACAAAATAGCTGCAGAGTATACTGCTCTTGTGGAACGAGCAGAGGGTGCCAATGGAAACATCAGTAATCAGCAGATACCCATAGGGGGAACTAAGAGCCCACACCCGAACCCACATGATACAATCAACTCTGCACAAACACAACCCCAAAACCAGAACCAAAACCCTGCTTACCCACAAAACCCAAATAACCCTTTCAACAACCCAGTATACCAATATTACCCATACCCACCTTATCCTTACCCACCATACCCGTATCCTCCACCCTCAGTCTATAATCAACCACCTGTTTACCCACCACCACCCCAACAAGTACCAGTACCTACTGCTAATCCTCAACACGTTCCTCAGAACGTAGATCACAATATGGCTATTCGAAGGAGGTTTGCAGCGCAGCCACAACGGTACTATGATGGAGTGGCTTTGCCTCCTGTTGAGGCGAACAACTTCTCGATATCCCCGGGGATTTTAAAGCTGCTTACCGAGAATCAGTTCAAAGGGGTGATCGGGAAGGAGAATCCTCATACACATCTGAGGAGCTTTCTCATGATAGCATCTACTTTCAATTACAATGGCATGTCTGAAGATGCCAAGAGGCTCAGGCTGTTCCCATTCTCATTGACGGGAATAGCCAAGGAGTTGTACGACAATACGCTCCCGCGGGGAGGTATTACCACTTGGACTGAGCTCGAGCGTCTGTTCCTCGAGCGATTCTACCCTCCATCTAGGACGATCAAGGCTAGAATTGAGATATCGTCCTTTCGCCAGAAGTCTGGAGAGGATTTACGCCAAGCGTGGGAGAGATACTCAAACATGCTGATTGAGTGCCCGCAGCATGGGTACAATGAGGGAGATGTGATGGCATTCTTCTACAGTGGTGCCAACAAGGCGGGGCAAGACCATTTAGACGCCTGTGCGGGTGGAGCATTCCTGAATCAAGGCATAGAGAGGTGTAGGGAGATCGTGGACAACATTGTCACGAAAGCCGGTGCTTGGGGTGTGGATGCAGATTTTCAGAGAGTGCATCAGGGTGAAGAGGGAGAAGGAACGAGAAGGCTATTGATGGCCATGATGGAAAAGATCAACAACCTCGAGTTGGGGAAGAATTTGGTTGGAGAGCATGCATCAGAGAATGAGAGACTAGACCAACCAAGTGGACAGCAAGAGGTAGCCAATTACATGGGAGGTCCGTATTACAATCAGAATGGCTACCAAGGTGGAAATCAGTATGGAAGGCCTTCTTATGGTCAGCCATTAATACCTCCAGGCCCACAGCCACCTCAAAATCAATGGAGGAACACACAAGGAGTTCAAGGAGGCCAGCAGCCTCCTCAAAACACTTGGAGGAAAAATGAGAATTTTTCTTATGCTAACCCAAAAGCTGGTATTACTGTTCCTGCAGGTGTTGATCCGGGGTCTAAACCTCCTGGTGGAGAAGGCAGTGCATCAACCGAGGAGATATTGAGAGCGATCCTTCAGAAGGTGGAGGAAGGGAGTAAGAGGTTGTCATCCTTGGAGTACGATGTGAAGGAGCTGCACAAGAAGGGTGATCATCGAGATCAAGCGCTCCAGAAGATGAATGTTGAGTGGACTAGAACTCAACAAGAGAACAATCGAAGGTTCACTTCTATAGAGTTCCAGATGAGCCAGATTGCAAAGATGGTGAATAGAGAGCCGGGAAAATATCCTTCCGTGCCGGAGGGGAACCCGAAAGAGCATTGCAAGGCGATCCAGCTTAGAAGTGGAACCAACTATGAAGGTCCTCAGATGCCTGCTGATTCTGAGACACCCCAAGTTGAGAAGGGGATTGAAAGTGAAGGAATTGAGAAGAAGGTTGAGGATGAGAGCACTCAAGCAAGCAAGGAGCTTGAAGAAGAAGGCATTGAGAAGGGTGAGAGAGTTCCTAAGTGGAAGAAGGCAAAGGAAGCAAGGGATAAAGTGAAAGAAACAGAAAGAGATGAATGGGGGGTACCCAAATCTGTGAAACCAGTCCCGTATCCACAGCGCTTCATGAAAAAGAAGCTTGATGAAAAATTTGCAAAATTTCTTGATGTTTTTAAACAACTTCACATTAACATTCCTTTTTATGATGCTTTGGAACAGATGCCGCATTATGCAAAGTTTCTGAAGGACTTGATTGCGAAAAGACGGCGAGCAGATGAGCCGAAGTTGGTGCAGCTGAACCACGAGGTGAGTGCATTAGTGCACAAGGCGCTTCCACCGAAGCTGAAGGATCCCGGGAGCTTCACGATTCTTTGTGATATCGGGAACGGGATCAAGAAGGGAGCGTTGTGCGACCTCGGAGCGAGCATTAATTTGATGCCCTTGTCGCTTTTCAAGAAGTTGGAAGGTGGAGAACTTCAACCCACAATGATGACGCTTCAACTTGCCGATCGGTCTATTACTAGACCTCAAGGTGTGGTTGAAGACGTCCTAGTGAGAGTTGGAGATCATATTTTTCCAGCTGACTTTGTAGTTCTAGAGATGGAGGAAGATGAGCACGTGCCCCTGATCTTGGGAAGACCATTTTTAGCTACGGCGGGGATGGTGCTAGACGTGGCAAATGGGAAGATTACGTTGAAGGTTGATGACCAAGAAGTGAAGATCTCCCTATATGAAGCCATGAAGCACCCGAAGGAGGATGAGAGCTTGTATTGCATGGATGCAATTGATCCTCGTGTTGAAGACACACCTCCTATCCCTAATCCTTCTGATATACATGATTTTGTTAGTCCTTCACTTGTTTATTTAACCCATGAGCAGTATGGTCTTGATTATGTTGATAGGGACAAAGTGAAGAAGTTGAAGGATGAAGAGGTGAAAAGTGTGGACGTGGTCCAGCTAGAGGGAAAAGGAGGAGTTAAGAAGAAGAAGTCAAAATTCAAGGAATTGTTTAGTAACACTCCTCCAGATAAAGGTGAGAAGGATTTGAGACCTATACCACTTGAGGTGGGGAAGGAAGCAAAAGGGCTCATGATGGTGGGGCATCAAGGAAAGGAGTTCAAACACCACTCTTATGAGAGTGAGGGAGGGAAATTTAAGTATGATGTCCCATAAGCTCCTTTGAGCTTGGTCCGGCATGAGGACCTTAAAAATAGCGCTGAATGGGAGGCAACCCATTATTTTTTATTTATTTGCTTTGAGTTTTTCTTAGTTATTAGGGAGTTATTTTGAGTCGTATGTTTAACCTCGTATTTGAGTGAGTTGCTTGTAGGCTTGTCTCTAAAGGAGTAAAGGTATCATGGAGTTATTCAGATTGAAGGAACCAACTTGAGACAAGGGAGTGTGCAAAGCTATTGAGAGAAATGGAATTATTTGGTTGAGGTAACCCACAACCCCAAACTTAGACCTCTAGCAAGGTCGAAGTTTGGGGGGGTGGAGTTTTTTTTATGTTTCTTGTTATATTGCACATGCATGCACGCCCTTATCTTTGAGTTGAGTTTGATTGATTATTGGTTTGTTGAGATACTCCTTGGGGTGATTTTGATTTGACTCACTATTGCATATTTCATGCCTATCAATCATCTTATGCTTGTTGATTGCTATCTTTGAGTATGATGTGCTGAGTAGAGTGAGTTGTAAGGGTGAGTTAGAAATTCTTTTGTGTGAGTGTTTGAGTTTGAGCTGATTTGAGAAAGAACTTGTATGCTTGTGAATTTTTCCTTTTGAGTACTTGTGTGATGAGAGTGAGAATTCACTAGGACTAGCATGGATGTGAAAGCTGTGAGATTTGAGCCTTATGAGATTTTGATGCATGAATTAATCTCTTCGTTTGTGAGTGAATCATCACCTTAGAGGATGCTAGAACTTGTGTGTGCTCTTGCTTCTTGATTGTGTCTAGTTTGATATGCCGAATGTGATCTTAGGCCATCTTTATTTTTATTGAGTAACTTAGCCAAAATTTTCCTTACCAATGACATGTATCCCTTGTTAGCCCCTTTGAGCCGAAAGCCTATTTTATTTGCTAGCACATATGAACACTATTCCAATTCCTAAGCCTTTTTGTCCCAATTTGAGTGGAGAATAGGAAAGTGTGAATGTGAAGGGAGTGAATTGAGTTGAAAAGGGAAAAGGTTGTTTGTTGAGTGAATATGAGAAGGGTGTGATGAAGTATGAGTTGTGGGAAAGAAAAAATTGAAAATGAGCAAAAGAAAAATTGAGCTCATGTGTTTGTGCGAAAAAGAAAAAAAAAAGTGAAGTGATTGAAAAAAAAAAGTGAAAAGAGTTAGAAAAAAAAATTGAAGTGTTGAGAAAAGTGGAATTGAAAGAGTGTTGATTGAATATGTTTGAAGTAGTCTGTTCCTAATCTCGAAGTGCCAAAGTTTGACTTTCTATTCTCCATTCACTTAAGTCACTTACCCATATTGTTATCCCACCTGTCCAAAGAGCCTACATTACAACCTTGAGAAAAGTCCTTTTTGATTCGGCATTGATTTCTAGAGTATGGTCGGAATTGAGAGCACTTACAAGCCTATGGCTGCCAATTTGTGTGATTGATTGTTTGAGTGAGTCCCTTGATCATTGTTATACACTTGTGAGGGAGCGAAACACATCGTTGAGTGCACATCCATGCTTGATCTTGGTGTTTCTTGTTATTGTTGCATGAGTATGATAAAAGAAAGTGAGTGAGTATACGGGTGATTGACTTTTGAAGCTTGAGTTCATTAGCTTGCATGATTGATTTTTTTTTTTTACTCATCCCTAACAATTTTACTTGACTTATTATTTCATTGCTTGGGGACAAGCAATATGGTAAGTTTGGGGGGTTGATTAGGCGTGAAATTGTCATGATTCGTAGCTAGAAACGCCCTAGTTTTGGTCGAATTTATTGAGTTTTTAGAGCCAAATGAGTACTATTTCTACACATTGATGAATTTGTCTCTTTGATACTCATAGATCAATCGAGGACGAAAAACGGAGTTCGTAGGACTTTGAATCGACTCAAACGGATGCCCGGATGAGAAGATATCGAAGAAATACGATTGGTATTAGTACGTGAGAAGAAAAGTGTTAGAAGAAATATCGAGTGATGTAGATCGAGCACCTAAAACATACAGAACGTTTGGGCCGCTCGAGGGAGATAGCTCGAGTGCCCCGCTCGAGCACCAGAACCGCTCGACCAAGAGAGCTCGAGCGCCCCGCTCGAGCTCCTGATCCGTTCGACCACCATAGCTCGAGCGACCCGCTCGAGCGGGTCTGCTCGAGCGCTTCCAAGGCATTTTCTCCAACTTACGTTTTTCGGCCCACGAGTTCACGAATCGGCCCGTTGCCTATATATACCTCTTCCAAACACGTTTTGAAGGATCCCCGAACTTTAGAAATAACTTTTAGACTTAGTTTTTGGAGAGGAAGGAGAGAAGCAAGTTTACGTTTACGTTTTGTTGAGGTTTTTCGTACGAATTTTTAGTTTCTTTTCATTTATTAGTTTCTTTTCGTTAGTTTGATTTCTTTAAACACTTTGAAACTTTGTTTGAGTTAATTAAATTTCAGTTCTCAGATTTATTTTCTTTTAAAAAACCTAGTTCATGTTTCTTATTTTCTTCGTTCAATTCATTATGTTTATGTTCGTTGTTTCTTCTATTGCTTTTATGTTTGTTAAAGCCATGTCCGGCTAAAACCCTTGTATGCTTAGGGTAGGATGAACTCGTAGAAGTAAGATGTGGGTACGTAATTAGGGTAATTTGTGACGTTAGTTTTAATTCTCTTAGTTAATGAATTCTTAAAATTAATCTAGACTTCGGTCTTGAATTTCGTTCGAAAGGTGTTAGAGAGAGGACGACCGTATCACTCTTTAACAACGAGTAGACTTAACGAGAGGGTTTAGGAAAGGTTAATTCATTTACCGGTTTAGCGAAGGAGGACGACCGCATCACCTTAGTTAAATTAGGGTCTCATTAATTAAGCACAATCTATTAACTTGTTAGTAGGTTCGTGAAGTCGAGTGTTAGGGTAAAGTATTAGGGTTTAGAATCTTGAGCTTTCACCTGGCATTCTTAGACTTAGGTTAAATCTTGTGTGTCACAGTTATTTTGATGATGTACCTGCTCCGTTAGTATACGTAGGGATTCCTATCTTAAGCATCACCATCTCATATCTGAAAACACACCTTTTGTTATTTCGTTTAATCTTCCTTTTGCATTCGTAGGATAATTTAGTTTAGTTTAATTAATCTTTAAAAAAAAAACCAAAAAACATTTCACTCATATTAACTACGACGCGTAGATCTTCAGGGATCTATTCGCATACACTCCATCTCGTGGGTTCGATAATACTTGGCCATTATACTTACTCTTACTACAGTGAACCCGTCCGCTTGCGGGTGAGCGACTAGTAGAAGTTAGTGTAATTCGCTTCAAGTCACTCTTATCTTTCTAGGTATTGAGTACATCTAAACACGGTCTGGAAATTGCACCTGTTACAATTTAAAAGTAAATATCACATGAGTTGTAAAAAATTGGGCAGAGTTTCAACTAAAAATAAGGATATAAAAATTTTACCTTCACATAAATCAATTCATATATATCAAATAAACATATATATCTCACTCATTATCTAATATGGTACCCAGAAATTGAAACTATAAAACAAGACATTTAAACAGTTAAAAGTGTGAAAACATACGGTGAAGTTGAAGACAATAAGTAACAGAGTTGTTCAGTAGCTACGAACACTTCAACGCGACATTCAACATCAATTATACGCCAAGAATGGATGAAAAATGTGTATATATAGTGTAATATTTTTCGTGAGAGTGAAAGAAGAAAGAAGAAAAAAAAGTTTCTGCCATAAAACAACAAAATTAGCGACAAACACCAAAAGTCAACGTAAAATTTGATAATTTGCGACGGAATGTCCGTCGCTAACTATAAAGTGAGTACCCGGGTCTAATTATTGCTCACCAACCCGCCTGAAAAAAAGGCGCGCGATTAACGACGGCCTAACTGTCCGTCGTTAATTCAAATGCGACTTTGACGACGGTTTGTCGTCGTAAATAATTATAAAACGGCGGTGTTTAGAGAGTCCGTCGTAAATACCCGTCGTAGATTTACGACGGATGTTCAAACCCGTCGCTAATTTTGTCAAAAGTCATCCGTCTGCTTGTTACCGTCGCAAGTCCGTCGTAATTTTCAATATTTGCGATGGATTTACATGTCCATTGCAAATTCTCGTCGGAAAAGCGCGAGTTTTTTTGTAGTGCTTTTCAATGTAATTGGAACAAACTTTTCAGTGTAATTGGACAAACTTTTCAGCGTAAACCGGGTCAATTGTTGAGTAAGTGTAACATAGACCAAGTGTACAAGAGAATTACTCATATCTGAAAAGGTTTTAAAATTTAGAAATTCTAAATAATATCTCAAAATTATTTAGACTGCGTGAGGCTAACGGCTTTAATAATTATAACCACATGCATATATGCTAATTAATATGCCATTTTCTCAAGCCATATTATAAGGATTACAAGGAGAGATGATTGGGGGGCTAAAAATAAAACTTTAACATATTAATCATAAGTTATATTAAAGGTTCGAAATGCAAAATAATGAGATATAATGTATATTAACAAAACAAAATAATTAACTTAGCAAATATTTATTTAAAATATTATATGAAACTAGGAAAAAATGTATGTGGCAGATTTTTATTGAATCAAACTATGAAACCTATGGAAAAACAAATGATATCATGTACTTATTATTATGATTTTTTTGTTCCTTTGATAAAAAAAAAATTATTTTTTTGTTCCACATTCTTAGATGTATAATTGTTAAAAAAAAAAAAAACTCAATAAACCACCAAAAATTTAGGTTCATGTGTTAAAAATCAGGAGGTGAAGTTTATGACATAGAAGAATGAAATTAGTGTTAAAAATTCAGGAGGTGGAGTTTATGACATAGAAGAATGAAATTAGTAAAAATATGAGTGATAATTTCAAGTTAATGGATTAAATTATTACCTAATTCTTACTTAAAGATATGAGTTAGAAAAGACAATTAAAATAATTAGCTAAGTAGTAAATGTAAGATACTAATATAGGACTTCAAATTCTATCGTTCAATTCAGTGCAAAGTTTTATACTATAAATTAGTTGTATTTAAAGATTAGTTGCAATTTATGTATACTTTTAAATAAATATTATTTTTATATTTGTCTTACTACCACAATTACTTTCACATTCTTAAAAAGATAAAGATCAATAAAGCATTCAATCTCACACTTACATACTCCTATATATTTTTTAAAAAAAAATGTGTAATCCTCTATTACAAGAGTAGTTCCATTAAATCACACCCATTAAATATTGAGCTTTGAAAAGTTTTTTTTTTTTTTTTTAATTTGACTCAAAATCAAAATGCATACATGTCATGTAAACATATTTGAAAAACTTTTAAAATTCAAAATTAATTTTCTCAATAAATTCATCCATAATTCCAAAGACAAACTCTCATATGCACCAAGTGCACGGTGCACTCATTCAACAGTTGACTATATTTATACTGAAAAGTCTATTTCAATTACACTGAAAAGTGTGGTTGAATTACACTGAAAAGTTTACAAAAAAAAGTTGATTTTCAGTGTAAACTTTTCAATATAATTCAACCACACTTTTCAGTGTAATTGGAACAAACTTTTCAATATAATCAAGATCAACTATTGAGTGATTGCACTATACATTAAATGCACAAGAGAGGTACTCAATTCCAAAAGTTGATTGAAACAAGGGCGGTTTATTCAACGGATTGTGATCGGCTATCATACCATTATTACTGTTGTAAATCTGGAAGATTTGATATTCCAAATCTAGGAGATTTGGTGTGGACATTACTTGAGGACCAAGAATCATATTGGGCCTGATCCATTAGACTAGGGTTTTACTATTATATATATCCTATTGTATTCATGAATTATGTACTCTGATACACAACAATACTAGTGGAACTCCTGGCTTGGATCGCCCCCAGACGTAGTCCTTCCGGACGAACTGGGTAAACAAACGCTGTCTATTTAATTTACGCACTCAATTACAACACGTTATCAGCACGAGTCTCTACTCGAGATTAAACGGTACGCCTCAGAATTATTCCCCTTTAAATCGCATGAATTAATTCTCGTACTTGAATTATTCAATCCATGTTTTTGCATGTCTTATATGCACATATATTATTTGTTCGTTTGATTCTTATGTTTGCAATTAATTGTATAATATGAGTTAGTGTGTTAAATTCGTTAATTTAATTCTTGGATTGAGATCGAAAAACGAACACCGAGTGACGCACGACGTAGCGCCGCCCGGAGCAGCACCACGCCGCCACCCGGAGTGGCCGTCCAAAGCCGCCGCCGCCGCGGGCATCGCGGGCACCGTCGCCCTTCGTTCACGGGCGGGGCTTGCCCGCTGCCGCCGCCGAAGGCAACGCGATGCCGCCACCCTTCGTTCACGGGCGGGGCTCGCCCGCTGCCACCGCCTCACGCCCGCGAGCGTCGTCGCCGCTGCCTCGTCCGTGCCAGCGCGTCGCCGCCGTTCCCTGCACCCACAGTAGTCGCCGCCGTGGCTAGAAGCCACCGCGCGCGACGTACCTGAGAGCCGCCGCGACGCGGGCGGCTTCCCCCGGCGGAGCGAACGATGGATACCCCCACTCCGCCGCCTCCGCGCGCCTCCGGGCGTCGCGTTGAGATGGCGCAGCCTTCCTCCCGCGGCCGAAATCGCGCCGGGGAGGTGCCAGGAAAATTGGTGGGAAGTCGCGCATGGGGAGCGCGATCCCCTGGGCTGGTCGCGTCCCATAAGCGTGATCAGCCCCGATTTTTTCAATTTTTATTTATTTTTCGTTTTTCCTTCGTTTTCGATTCTCTCCTCTCGCCGTGTGTTCCTTGCATGATTTACGTGAACTTTTAGTCACATGTTTCAATTACCCCTTGTGAATTTTGTGATAACCCCGACTTTGCTTCGGTCTTTGTATCACAAAATTTATATTATATAATCCTGAAAATATTTCGTTAAACTGCGTTAATGTACATGAAATAATTATTCTAATGATTATTTCCTCTGTCCATTAAACCTTATATTTTCTGCAAATCATTTTCATGTGATTATCGTTATTTGTTGTTATTGCATGCTTGATTGATTTGATTATCCTTCGTGCATTAACACTGTGCACATAGTTTATAGTCCGCTCTTCATACCCGGGTAGGCGGCGCCCGGTATTTGTCGGACCGTAATTTTATGCCTTAGGTAGACGGCGCCGAGTACGTGCATCTATGTGCCTTAGAATAACTAGATAAATCCTTGTCTCCCCGTTGTCTATGTTATTGGTCAATCCTCTTACCCATGTCACTTTAATTGTAGTGAATTTTGTCTGATATTACCAAAAGAGAATTTGATGAGCTTACTCTTGATGGTAGTAACTACCTGACATGGGCGCTAGATGTCGAAATACATCTAGCCTCGAACAATCTTAGCGGCACGATTGTCGATGATCCAAAATCAACTAACGCCTAGAAGGCGAAAGCTTTGATTTTTCTTAGGCATCATCTCAATCAGGACCTGAAAAATGAGTATCTCACTGAAAGAGATCCCGGAACGTTGTGGAAGTCCCTGAAGGACCGTTTCCAACAACAATATGAAATACTCCTCCCTCAAGCTCAATACGATTGGTTGAACCTCCGTTTCCAAGACTTTAAATCTGTAACGGAGTATAACTCAGCCCTACATCGTATTGTGTCTCAGTTAAAGTTATGTCAGAAGACAATAAATGAGGACGACTTAATCCAGAAGACTTTGTCGACTTTCCACTCAAGCAACCTCGTACTCCTGCAGCAGTATAAGGCTAAGAACTACACTGTACACTCTGAGCTAATTTTTGCACTCCTAGTAGTGGAAAGCACAACCAGCTCCTTATGCAGAATGATTTGGCGTGAAATTGTCATGATTCGTAGCTAGAAATGCCCCAATCTTGGTCGAGTTTATAGAGTATTTAGAGTCAATTGAGCATTATTTCTACACATTGAAGAATTTGTCTCTTTGATGCTCATAGGTGAATAGAGGATGAAAAACGGAGTTCGTAGGACTTTGAATCGACTCAAACGGATGCCCGGATGAGAAGATATTGAAGAAATACGATTGGTATTAGTGCGGACGAGGAAAAGTATCACTTGGGAAGAGTTGGAAGTCACTCGAGTGACTAGGTCGAGCGCCATCGCTCGAGCGCATTGCTCGAGCGCTTAAACGTACAGAACTATTCTTGCGCTCGAGCAGCTCGAGCGCCACCGCTCGAGCGCCCAAAACATACAGTGTGATATCAGCGCTCGACCGGCTCGAGCGGAACCGCTCGAGCGATTGTGTCATTCGAGCTACACTGCTCGAGCGGGACCGCTCGAGCGTTTTGCTCGAGCGCCCATGGATTTTTGCCTCCGGATGCGTATTTTCGGCCCATTAACTCCCGTTTCGACCCGGTGCCTATATATACCTCTTCCAAACATGTTTTGAAGACAACATCATATCCCGAACGTTAGAAATAATTTTAGACTTAGTTTTTGGAGAGGAAGGAGACGAGCAAGCTTTACTTACGTTTTGTTGAGGTTTTTCATACGAATTTTAGTTTCTTTTCAATTCGTAGTTTCTTTTCATTAGCTTGATTACTTTAAACGCTTTGAACGTTGTTTTGATTAATTCAATTTCAGTTCTTCGTATTTATTTTCTTTAAACCCTAGTTCATGTTTCGTATTTTCTTTCTTCAATTCATCATGTTTATGTTCGTCGTTTCTTCTATTGCTTTAATGTTTGTTAACGTCATGTCTAGCTAAAACTCTTGCATGCTTAGGTTAGGATGAACTCGTAGAAGTAGGATGTGGGTACGTAATTAGGGTAATTCGTGACGTTAGTTTTAATTCTCTTAATTAATGAATTCTTATAATTAATCTGAACTTTACTTTTGAATTTAGTACGAAAGTGTTAGAGAGAGGACGACCGCATCACTCAATAACAAGTAGTAGTCTTAACGAGAAGGTTTAGGAAAGGTTAATTCATCTACCGGTTTAGCGAAGGAGGACGACCGCATCACCTTAGTTAAATTAGGGTCTCATTAATTGAGCACAATCTATTAACTTGTTAGTAGATTAGTGAAGTCGAGTGTTAGGGTAAAGTATTAGGGTTTAGAATCTTGAGCTTTCACCTTGCATTCTTATACTTAGGTTAATTCTTGTTTGTCACGATTACTTTGATTATGTACCTGCTCCGTTAGTATACGTAGGGATTCCTATCCTGAGCATCACCATCTCTTATTTGAATCCAACCCTTAGTTAATTCGTTTGCTTTAGTATTTTAGTAATTAGTTTAATTCAGTCTTTTAATTAATTCTTTCAAAAAAAAAAACCAAAAACATTACACTCATATTAACTACGACGCGTAGATCTTCAGGGATCTATTCGCATATACACCATCCTTTGGGTTCGATAATACTTGGTCCCTATACTTGCCCATACTACAGTGAACCCGTACTCTTGCGGGGTAGCTACTAGTAGAAGCTAGTGTAGTTCGCTTACAAGTCAATGGCGCCGTTGCCGGGGATGGCGTTATATGCCTTTTGAATAGGACTTGTAGATAGCTTAGTAGTTAGTAGTGGGTGATTTAATTTCTGTTTTTATTTTTATTTTTTATCCATTCGGCAGTTGCGTTTTGATCCTTCTGCTAGTGTGTCAGGTTTATGAGAACACGCTCACAAGGCAATACGAGCGAAGAGAGAATACCGTTGGACCCTGAGACAATAGCCAGAAGGAACCGAGCTTACTTGAGAAGAATGAACGCTGCCGACTTAGGGAAGGAACCAATGGACATCAATAATGAGTTGGACGATGCTGCCAACGATTTCAATCAGGCAGTAGACCGAGTTGAAGGCACTGGAGTTAGAGGTAGCCAGAATCAAATTCCATTAGGGGATAGCCAGAGCCTAAACCCGGATACACGAAACGTAGGGAATCCAGCTCAGAACCTTGTCCATAATCCTCATAACAACCCTGCTTACCCACAAAACCCAAATAACCCTTTTAACAATCCAGTATACCAACATTACCCATACCCACCTTATCCTTACCCACCATATCCATATCATCCACCCCCAGTCTACAACCAACCACCTGTTTACCAACCACCACCCCAACAAGTACTAGTACCTGCTGCTAATCCTCAACACGTTCCTCAGAACGTAGATCATAATATGGCGATTAGAGGGAGGTTTGCAGCGCAGCCACAGCGGTACTATGATGGAGTGGCTTTGCCTCCTGTTGAGGCGAACAACTTCTCGATATCACCGGGGATTTTAAAGCTGCTGACCGAGAATCAGTTCAAAGGGGTGATCGGGAAGGAGAATCCTCACACACATCTGAGGAGCTTTCTCATGATAGCCTCAACATTCAATTACAATGGCATGTCTGAAGATGCCAAGAGGCTTAGGCTGTTCCCATTCTCATTGACGGGAATAGCCAAGGAGTGGTACGATAATACGCTCCCGCGGGGAGGTATTACCACTTGGGCCGAGCTCGAGCGTCTGTTCCTCGAGCGATTCTACCCTCCATCTAGGACGATCAAGGCTAGAATTGAGATCTCGTCCTTTCGCCAGAAGTCTGGAGAGGACCTACGTCAAGCGTGGGAGAGATACTCAAACATGCTGATTGAGTGCCCGCAGCACGGGTACAATGAGGGAGACATTATGGCGTTCTTCTATAGTGGTGCCAACAAGGCGGGGCAAGACCATTTAGACGCTTGTGCGGGCGGAGCATTCTTGAACCAAGGCATAGAGAGGTGTAGGGAAATCGTGGACAACATTGTCACGAATGCCGGTGCTTGGAGTGGAGATGCAGATTTTCAGAGAGTGCATCAGGTTGAAGAGGGAGAAGGAACGAGAAGGCTGTTGATGGCCATGATGGAGAAGATAAACAACCTCGATTTGGGGAAGAGTTTGGTTGGAGAGCATGCAGTAGAGAATGAGAGAGTAGACCAACCCAGTGGACAGCAAGAGGTAGCCAATTACATGGGAGGTCCGTATTACAATCAGCATGGCTACCAAGGTGGTAACCAGTATGGAAGACCTTCTTATGGCCAACCATTTGTACTTCCAGGCCCACAGCCGCCTCAAAATCAATGGAGGAACACACAAGGAGTTCAAGGAGGCCAGCAGCTTCCTCAAAACACATGGAGGAAGAATGATAACTTTTTTTATGCTAACCCAAAAGCTGGTGTTACTGTTCCTGCAAGTGTTGATCCGGGGTCTAAACCTCCTGGTGGAGAAGGCGGTGCATCAACCGAGGAGATGTTGAGAGCGATCCTTCAGAAAGTGGAGGAAGGGAGCAAGCGGTTGTCATCCTTGGAGTACGATGTGAAGGAGCTGCACAAGAAGGGTGATCAACGTGATCAAGAGCTCCAGAAGATGAATGTTGAGTGGACTAGAACTCAACAAGAGAACAATCGAAGGTTCACTTCTTTAGAGCTCCAGATGAGCCAAATTGCAAAGTCAGTGAATAGAATGTCGGAGGGAAACCCGAAAGAGCATTGCAAGGCGATCCAGCTAAGAAGTGGAACCAACTATGAAGGTCCTCAGATGCCTGCTGATTCTGAGACGCCCCAAGTTGAGAAGGGGATTGAAAGTGAAGGTATTGAGAAGCATAAAGATATGGATGAGTCCCAGAAGGGGAAATACTTTGAGGAGATAGAGAGAGTTCCTAAGTGGAAAAAGGCAAAGGAAGCAAGGGAGAAAGTGAAAGAAACAGAAAGAGATGAATGGGGGGTACCCAAATCTGTGATACCCGTCCCATATCCACAACGCTTCATGAAAAAGAAGCTTGATGAGAAATTCGCTAAGTTCCTTGATGTTTTTAAACAATTGCATATTAATATTCCTTTTTATGATGCTTTGGAACAGATGCCGCACTATGCGAAGTTTTTGAAGGACTTGATCGCGAAAAGACGGCGAGTGGATGAGCCGAAGTTGGTGGAGCTGAACCACGAGGTGAGTGCATTAGTGCACAAGGCGCTTCCACCGAAGCTGAAGGATCCCGGGAGCTTCACGATCCTATGTGATATTGGGAACGGGATCAAGAAGGGAGCGTTGTGCGACCTCGGGACGAGCATAAATCTGATGCCGTTGTCGCTTTTCAAGAAGTTGGAAGGTGGTGAACTTCAACCCACAATGATGACACTTCAACTTGCCGATCGGTCTATTACTCGACCTCAAGGTGTGGTTGAAGACGTCCTAGTGAGAGTTGGAGATCACATTTTTTCAGCTGACTTTGTAGTGCTAGAAATGGAGGAAGATGAGCACGTGCCATTGATCTTGGGAAGACCGTTCTTAGCTACGGCGGGGATGGTGCTAGACGTGGCAAATAGGAAGATTACGTTGAAGGTCGATGATCAAGAAGTGAAGATCTCCCTATATGAAGCCATGAAACACCCGAGGGAGGATGAGAGCTTGTATTGCATGGATGCAATTGATCCTCGTGTTGAAGACACGCCTTCTATCCATAATCCTTCTGATATTCATGATTTTGTTAGTCCTTCACTTGATTATTTAACCCATGAGCGTTATGATCTTGATTATTTTGATAGGGATAAAGTGAAGAAGTTGAAGGATGAAGAGGTGAAGAAAGTGGACGTGGTCCAGTTAGAAGGGAAAGGAGGAGTTAAGAAGAAGAAGTCAAAATTCAAGAAATTGTTTAGTAAGACTCCTCCAGACAGAGGCAAGAAGGAGTTGAGACCCATAACACTTGGGGATGAGAAGAGAGCAAAGGAACTCATGATGGTGAGGCATCAAGGAAAGGAGTTCAAATACCACTCTTATGAGAGTAAGGGAGGTAAATTTGAGTATGATGTCCCATAAGCTCCTTTGAGCTTGGTCCGGCATGAGGACCTTAAAAATAGCGCTGAATGGGAGGCAACCCATTTTTATTTGCTTTCATTTATTTTTAGTGTCTTTTTATATTATTAGGGAGTATTTTGAGTCGTATGTTTAACCTCATATTTGAGTGAGTTGCTTGTAGGCTTGTCTCTAAAGGAGTAAAGGTATCATGGAGTTACTCAGATTGAAGGAACCAACTTGAGACAAGGAAGTGTGCAAAGCTATTGAGAGAAATTGAATTATTTGGTTGAGGTAACCCACAACCCCAAACTTAGACCTCTAGCAAGGTCGAAGTTTGGGGGGGTGAAGATTTTTATGTTTCTTGTTACATTGCACATGCATGAACGCCCTTATCTTTGAGTTGAGTTTGATTGATTATTGGTTTGTTGAGATACTCCCTGGGCTATTATTAATTTGTTTTGTTACTCAATATTTTATGCCTATCAATCACCTTATGCTTGTTGATTGCTATCTTTGAGTATGATTTGATGAGTAGGGTGAATTGTGAAGGGTGAGTTAGAATTCTTTTGTGTGAGTGTTTGAGTTTGAGCTGATTAGGGAGAGAACCCGTATGCTTATAAGTTTTCTTTTGAGTGCTTGTGTGATGAGAGTGAGAATTCACTAGGACTAGCATGGATGTGAAAGCCGTGAGATTTGAGCCTTACGAGATTTAAATGCATGATTTAATCTCTTCGTTTGTGAGTGAATCGTCACCTAGAGGATGCTAGAACTTGTGGGTGCTCTCTTTTCTTGATTGTGTCTAGTTTGAAATGCCGAATGTGATCTTAGGCCATCTTTGATTTGAATGAGTCACTTAGCCAAAAAATTTCCTTACCATTGATATTTGTCCCTTGCTAGCCCCTTTGAGCCTAAAGCCTATTTTATTTGCTAGCACATATGAACACTATTCCAATTCCTAAGCCTTTTAATCCCAATTTGAGTGGAGAATAGTAAAAGTGTGAATGTGAAGGGAGTGAATTGAGTTGAAAAAGGAAAAGGTTGTTTGTTGAGTGAATATGAGAAGAAGGTGTGATGAAGTTTTGAGATGTGGGAAAAAGAGAAAGAAAATTGAGAATGAGCAAAAAGAAAAAAATGAGTTCATGTGTTTGTGCGAAAAAGAAAAAAAAAAGAGTGAAGTGATTGACAAAAAAAAAAAGTGAAAAGAGAAAGGAAAAAAAATTGAAGTGTTGAGAGAAGTGGAATTGAAAGAGTGTTGATTGAATATGTTTGAAGTAGTCTGTTCCTAATCTCGAAGTACCGAAGTCTGATTTTCTATTCTCCATTCACTTGAGTCACTTTACCATATTGTTATCCCACCCGTCCAAAGAGCCTACATTACAACCTTGAGAAAAGTCCTTTTTGATTCGGCATGGATTTCTAGAGTATGGTCGGAGTTGAGAGTGCTTACAAGCCTATGGTTGCCAATATGTGTGATTGATTGTTTGAGTGAGTCCCTTAATCATTGATATACACTTGTGAGGGAGTGAAACACATCGTTGAGTGCACATCCATGTTTGATCTTTGTGTTTCTTATTATTGTTGCATGAGTACGATAAAAGAAAGTGAGTGAGTATACGGGTGATTGACTTTTGAAGCTTGAGTTCATTAGCTTGCATGATTGATTTGTTTTACTCATTCCTAACAATTTCACTTGACTTATTATTTCGTTGCTTGAGGACAAGCAACATGGTAAGTTTGGGGGGGTTGATTAGGCGTGAAATTGTCATGATTCGTAGCTAGAAACGCCCCAATCTTGGTCGAGTTTATAGAGTATTTAGAGTCAGTTGAGCATTATTTCTACACATTGATGAATTTTTCTCTTTGATGCTCATAGGTGAATAGAGGACGAAAAACGGAGTTCGTAGGACTTTGAATCGACTCAAACGGATGCCCGGATGAGAAGATATTGAAGAAATACGATTGGTATTAGTGCGGACGAGGAAAAGTATCACTTGGGAAGAGTTGGAAGTCACTCGAGTGACTAGGTCGAGCGCCATCGCTCGAGCGCATTGCTTGAGCGCTTAAACGTACAGAACTATTCTTGCGCTCGAGCAGCTCGAGCGCCACCGCTCGAGCGCCCAAAACATACAGTGTGATATCAGCGCTCGACCGGCTCGAGCGGAACCGCTCGAGCGATTGTGTCATTCGAGCTACACTGCTCGAGCGGGACCGCTCGAGCATTTTGCTCGAGCGCCCATGGATTTTTGCCTCCGGATGCGTATTTTCGGCCCATTAACTCCCGTTTCGACCCGGTGCCTATATATACCTCTTCCAAACATGTTTTGAAGACAACATCATATCCCGAACGTTAGAAATAATTTTAGACTTAGTTTTTGGAGAGGAAGGAGACGAGCAAGCTTTACTTATATTTTGTTGAGGTTTTTCATACGAATTTTAGTTTCTTTTCAATTCGTAGTTTCTTTTCATTAGCTTGATTACTTTAAACGCTTTGAACGTTGTTTTGATTAATTCAATTTCAGTTCTTCGTATTTATTTTCTTTAAACCCTAGTTCATGTTTCGTATTTTCTTTCTTCAATTCATCATGTTTATGTTCGTCGTTTCTTCTATTGCTTTAATGTTTGTTAACGTCATGTCTAGCTAAAACCCTTGCATGCTTAGGTTAGGATGAACTCGTAGAAGTAGGATGTGGGTACGTAATTAGGGTAATTCGTGACGTTAGTTTTAATTCTCTTAATTAATGAATTCTTATAATTAATCTGAACTTTACTTTTGAATTTAGTACGAAAGTGTTAGAGAGAGGACGACCGCATCACTCAATAACAAGTAGTAGTCTTAACGAGAAGGTTTAGGAAAGGTTAATTCATCTACCGGTTTAGCGAAGGAGGACGACCGCATCACCTTAGTTAAATTAGGGTCTCATTAATTGAGCACAATCTATTGACTGAAGAAGAAATCTGTGTACGGTTTTGGCTTAAGGGGAAAGATAGGAAGAGATATTTTCTTAATTTCTTAATTAATTAATTTTTAAAAGGAAAGAAAATAATACATGGCTAGAATTGTTTCTATTTAATTAATTAATTCTAAAAGGAAAGTAATTTATGTGGCCAGAAATTAACCCCTTTAATTCTGATATTTTCGTTCCCACTTGATACGGTTTAGGGATCGTTTGGTTCACGAGATTAATCCCGATTTGAAAATTAATACAGTTTTAAGATTCGAATAATATTATATTGTATTTTAATTATTCTCAATAAATTATACGGATCGAAATCCTAATTTCGAACTTGAATATTTAATTTCTCGTAGTCCTTTATTCGTTTGAAAGATTCGATTCTTCCTACGAATTTAGGAATTTATAAAAAGGGTATATATATATTTAAATACACAAATAACACACAAAATAAATAAAATAAAAAGAAACAAAGATAAAAATATAAAATAAGGGTTCTAGTAATATAAAAGGCATAAAACGGGACGGGGTATTACATCCTCACCCCCTTAACAGAATTTCGCCCCCGAAATTAAGCTTCTAGGCACTGCTTAAGCATTGAGGGTATTTGGTTAGGACTTCATCCTCTATTTCCCAAATTATTTCTTCTTTCTCGTGTCGGCTCCACTGGACTAGAACTAATGGTATCTCTTGATTCCTTAATAAGTGTAACTTCCTTCCTAGGATAGTAACTGGAACTTCTTCATAAGTCAGGTCACAACTTAAACCTAAATCTATACGACTAATAACATGGTTTGGATCGCTTATGTACTTCCTGAGTGTAGATATGTGGAACACATCATGCACTCGTGATAACTCTGGTGGTAGTGCTAAGCGATAAGCCACATCCCCGATTCTATTCAGGATGTCAAATGGCCCATTGTATCGCGACTTTAGCTTACCTCTTTTACCAAAACGGATTAGACCCTTCATTGGTGCCACTCGGAGAAATACTTTATCGCCAATGTCGAATTGTAAATCTCTTCTCCTAGCGTCTGCATATGACTTCTGACGGTCTTGAGCCGCTTTGATTCTTCCTTTAATCTTTGCGACTATCTCAACCGATCTTTCAACTAGTTCGGGTTTGAGAATCTTTCGAATTCCGACTTCATCCCGAAAAACTGGTGATCTACACCTTTTCCCGTAACATGCTTCGTACGGTGCCGTTCGTATTGTCGCCTGATAACTGTTGTTATATGCGAACTCTACAAATGGCAGGTGGCTCTTCCAACTTCTTGCAAGATCTAGAGCGCAAGCTCTCAGCATACCTTCGAGTGTCTGGATAGTTCTTTCCGATTGTCCGTCAGTCTGCGAGTGGTATGCGGTGCTGAATTTCAATTCAGTACCCAAGGCTCATTGCAGACTTCCCCAGAACTTAGAGGTAAAACGGGATCCCTATCGGACACTATCGAGACTGGTGCACCGTGCAGTCTAACTACTTCTGCTATGTATAGTTGGGCGAGCTTGTCCAACGTATACGTCATTATAACAGGGATAGAGTGGGCAGTTATCGTAAGTCTATCTACGATTACCTAAATGGCATCGTGATTTTTCACCGTTTTCGGAAATTCGGTGACAAAATCCATAGCGATGTTCTCCCATTTCCACTCTGGCATCTCCAGAGGATGCAACAACCCTAGAGGTCATTGGTGATCTGCTTTAACTCGTTGGCAGGTTAAACAGCTCCTGACGAATTGAGCTATCGATCTCTTCATACCCTTCACCAAAAGTTTCCTTCCAGTCCCCGATACATCATCGTCTATCCGGGTTGAATGGTGTATGGAGTGTTATGTGCCTCTTTCAGAATTTCATTCCTCATTCCTCCATCCTTAGGCACACAGATTTTGTTATCGAACATTAAAGCTCCATCAGTATTCAACACGAACCTCTGAATGGTTCCTTCCTCAGCGCGCTTACGTATTCCTTTCAAGAATTTATCGTCCTTTTGCGCTCCTAGGATTCTTTCTCGTAAGGTCGGTTGTAGGGTGAACGCGTAGACCATGGTATCTGCACAATTCTGCGTGGAAAATTCTAGGTTTAGGATGAACTGGTACTATATCTTACTCCACTCAAAATAGTTTTGTCTAACTACTTATTCTAAAACTTCTGGTTCAAAGGGGTGGTAAACCTTAGTGGGGAGGTTTGATTTCTGAAAGGTCCTCCATTAGTTAAAGCCAAAATAACTTCTCGGTTTTCTTGGTCGACTAAGTTTGTTGTCACTCTACCTGATCTAAGACTTAAAAATTTTTCTAGTCCTCAAACATGCAAACTTTTCTTCCTACATAGTTGCAAATTTTCCTCTACTTCGAAGTCCACTATGTATCCCATAGATAAAAAAAATCAATTGTCCTTTCTTTTTCAACTAAAGTATTCCCATAACATATAAATGTTAATCTTAACACGTAAGACTTAAGATCACGTCTAGCTTACTCATTCCACAAAAAGGCTCTACTTAAGCTTAAAATCTTATGTTATCCCAAAACAAAGTAACTATGTCCATGTTTCATATTCCTTCTTATGCATAGAACTAGTTCGTTTTCAATAACGTCTAACTACTCAACTTAAGAACGTGCAGTTCAGTTTCTATTTGATGTTCATCCAAGTCTATCTCCAATCAATTCACTCAGCTTAGGTTCTCATTGTATTCCTCAAAAGTTCACTTTCACTTAAGGTCTATTCTTCTATACTCTATATCCTCAAATTTTCTTAAATTCTTAGGCACAAGGGAGTGAGATACTCTAGTACTAATCGATACATAAGCAGTTGGTCCAAAATTCGCACTTGCTGGATTTGGAATAAAACTTATCTCGTCTCATTGTCTTTAAGACTGCCTTGAGATGTTCTTCGTGTTGTTCTTTGCTCTTAGAGTACACAAGTATGTCGTCGATGAAGACGATGACGAATTGGTCCAGGTACGGATGAAACACTATGTTCATCAAATCCATGAAGATCGCCGGAGCATTTGTTACTCTGAAAGGTATCACGGTGAACTCGAAATGTCCATATCAAGTCCGAAATGTTGTCTTCGGGATATTCTCGCTCTTGACCTTTAGCTGGTGGTAACCAGACCTCAGATCGGTCTTTGAGAATACCGTAGCATTCTTCAACTGATCGAACAAGTCTTCTATCCTCGGAAGAGGATATTTGCTCTTAATGATCAGTTGATTGAGACCTCGATAGTCTATGCACATACGGAAAGTTCCATCTTTCTTCTTTACGAACAACACGGGTGCTCCCCATGGTGATGCACTAGGCCTGATGAACTTATTTTCAAGCAAGCATTGCAGTTGTTCCTTCAGTTCTTCTAATTCCTTTGGCGTCAATCGACAAGGTGCTTTAGATACTGGTGCTGCCCCAGGTATCAAGTCGATGGAGAACTCTATCTGACGATCAGGAGGTAACCCGATTAATTCCTCAAGAAACACGTCAAGATATCCATCCACAATTAGTACCTTGATGCTTAACTTATCGTCTTTCTCTCCTGCTGAGATGTGGACGAGGTAAGCTTGACATTCCTCTTTTCATAATATTACTGCAGCTTGGATTGCTGATATTACTCGGGTTTCCTTTTTGGTCTTGATTTCACGAAATGTGAAGCGTTGACCATTACGGGTTTCGAGGTCGATCTCACATTCTGCGCATTTTATTATCGCTTCGTCCTTTGTTAACTAGTCAATGCCTAATATTATGGCAAAGGTTTTCATCTCAAGGATGTGAGGATCGGACTCTATCAGGTGATCACTTAGAATTAGGGGTAAACCTCAAATTCGGTCCTTAATTTCCATAGTAGTTCCAGACATTTCTTAGCGCGGCCTGCTGAGGTGGCTTAGGTTCAGCCTGAGAAGGTGAGTTATATCCTATAGGATTCACTGATATAGGAATGGGGTTAACGTGGGGTCGTCCACGTCTACGTTCTGGTGCAATTCTAAAGGTGGTTCTGAAGAGAAAAGAATAATATTTTTACGGTATGTATAGGTGCGAGAAAGTTATAAAAACATAATCGGACTAACCAAAATTAACACACAACGTTCACTGAAAACACGTGTGGTACGTAATTCACCAGCTGCGCATTGGGGCCCCAATGGTACAGTGCTCACATTCGCACAGTATTCTAGGAACTAGTAATGTGTCATTAAGTGATAATCAGATAAAATATGATATTTAATATATAAAGCAAGTAAAACACATTGACAAGTAGTGAGCACATAATAAGTACACATATATCTAAAAAGTTTTGGTTCTACGGAGTCAGTCTCCTTACATTACGTCATAGAATGCAAAAGGCTTCTAAGTAATGCTAAAGCATCGTATCCTTACATCAATTCGGACCACGAGCGACAAAAGGAGCAGGTTAGAGCTATGCTGCTATGGTCTAAGTAAAACGGTCATACGTCTGACTACTACTATATGTCAGGAAAGGGTGGCACATCTATGTTGTACGTATTTGTGACTACACCAAAAGGATAACTGTTTAAAAGGATTTGATCACTCTGGCTGATCACTACTATCATACGGAAATACCCATCACCGACTTCTTTCTAGGTGTGTCTCCAAGTGAATGTGGGGTTGTTGAACTGGGTCTTCTATTCTCGTCCGTTCGAGTAGTCTTACTGCGATAGGACGGAGAACAACTCAGTAACCCTTCTGGCAAAACGAATCACGGCTGTCAAATAAGTCTCGTCTGGGGATTTTGGAGTGGCTATTGTCTTTGTACGCAGTCTCTCAAACTGGGTTATAAACGCACTGATAGATTCTAAGGTTAGCTAAGTGTCTTCTAATTATCAGGATATAACTATCTTAGGTGGATTCTTATATGGAAAGGAAAAAATCCTAGTCAAAATTTTTGTTATGCAGAAATATAATTTAAACAATTAAGGCACATAGTTCAAATAATCATATAACATAAATTATGATGTTTATAAATTTACACAAATATATTTATTTCTATCATTTATTAATTATCTGTATTTCAATAGTAATATAAACGACATTTCGTGGTTCTTTCTACACCTCGTAGGTGTTGTTTTGAGTTTACGATCTTTTGATTGGAGTTTTGTTATGAAAGTCAAGTTGTCGCAATACCATAAACTTTTAGGCAATAAAATAAGAACATACCTTCGAGGAGCTTCTGACGGTAATAGGAGACACATTTCCCCTCAAGTGATTTAATTAGTGATTTATACTTACATGATAAGAAAATTTAATAAAGAAAGAGAGTTTTGGTTTGAAGAAAACAATGATTTGGGTTTTGGTCCGAAAGTTTTGAACATAAGCTCTGATACCACCTGTAACGCCCCGAACCCAGAATATATTAATTATATCGGATTCGAAGTGTTATTGTGATCAAAAGTCCGAACTATAAAATTTTTGAAGGAAATATAACGAAAATGAGAGATGATAAGTTTTTATGCAGCGGAAGAAATGGGTAGAATAATTTTAATAAGTATCTTACACACATATATGTGTACATAAAACATAGTATCAACAGTAATATTTTATTTAAGTGGGGAACTCCGTGTCGTCTCTATTACTGTCCTTGCTCCACGAAATCATAATCTGCAAGGGTTGTAAAAAGGGGGCGTGAGATTTGAATGCTCACGTATGGGTGATTTGCAACGTTATGGGATTGGTAAATCCGAAGTATATTAAATTATACTCATTGAGAAAGTATATAATTTATTTAAGCAGTTGACATATAAATATGAATAACATATATCACAGAAGTAACAAGTTCACGTAATAATTAATTGGGCATGACAGGTTTCACATTCACATAATTGATACATCACAAATTGATTCACAGTAAGGGGCAAAGCCCAAAGTCATTTTCAAGTAACGACCGAATCTGCCAAAATCATTTCCAACACATTGTGAATCTCCCCCAAACCGTTTCTCACCAACAAATCATGTGACCATGAATCTGAATAATTATTATCACTCATGGTCACCACAAATAATATCAGCGACCATGAATCTGATCTATTATCACTCATGGCCGTACGTGTCAATCCACAAACATAACTGCTCAATGATTACTCGCTTTCCTCTTTCTCATAAAAACTGTCATTTCAAATTGTGGGGAGAATTCACATAATTCACACTTAAATTGGTTCATTAATTCACACTTAAATTGGTTCATGCTCAGATAATGCCCTTAATCATGCAGTCGTGATTAATTTGAATAGTAACAATATATATTTGTATCATATATAAATATATCACGTAATTCAAATATCTATATAATAGGTGTACATTTATGTTTGATTAGTTATTTTAGATTTATTTAGTCGAGTTCAGAGTATACCAGCACAACGTATTATAAGCAGATCGATCAACAGATCATCACCCACCTGATTGTTCTGAGTTCCAGGAATATTGGGTAGGCAGACAGTCGAGTCCTTCGTGCGTGTTCCGAAAAGTACAGGATCGAGTCCCAAATTCGGCAGCCTAACGACGTTCGATTGGTGGCTCGTCGGATAATTTCGACGGCATAGCGACGTCGTTTCGGTCCTTCTAAAATCGAACGGGCAGCGGTTCGTTCTTCAAACTTGATAAGAGAGATGTGGACGACGGCGGTGTTTGGGAGGCGGCGACGGCGGCGTCTGGGCTGAGGCGACGGCGAGCAGGGGCGGCGTCGCGAGACTGGTGGTGGTTCGGCGGCGAGCGGCGGCCGAAACGGCGGCGAGTGGCTGGAGCTTCGTCGGGAAGAAGGAGACGCGTCGTGGCTTGACTGTTTCCGGCCGAGCACGGCGGCGTCGCTAGTCCTGGGCGAGCGGCGCGGCGGCGCTCTGCTGGTGGCGGTGTCGCTCACGATGGGCGGTGGAAGCAGCACGGTGAAGAGGGGGCGACGGGCGGAGAGGCGTGCGGCGATCGGAGTGGAGAGGCGCGACGGCGTCGCTTGGTGATGGAGGCGACGCTGCTCGCCGGAGATGAAGAAGAGGGAGCCGAGAGAGAAAGGAGAAAAAAGGAGCAACTGTATTTGGGAATTTTTGACTGAAGAAGAAATCTGCGTACGGTTTTGGCTTAGGGGGAAAGATAGGAAGAGATATTTTCTTAATTTCTTAATTAATTAATTTTTAAAAGGAAAGAAAATAATACATGGCTAGAATTATTTCTATTTAATTAATTAATTCTAAAAGGAAAGTAATTTATGTGGCCAGAAATTAACCCCTTTAATTCTGATATTTTCGTTCCCACTTGATACGGTTTAGGGATCGTTTGGTTCACGAGATTAATCCCGATTTGAAAATTAATACAATTTTAAGATTCGAATAATATTTTATTGTATTTTAATTATTCTCAATAAATTATACGGATCAAAATTCTAATTTCGAACTTGAATATTTAATTTCTCGTAGTCCTTTATTCGTTTGAAAGATTCGATTCTTCCTACGAATTTAGGAATTTATAAAAAGGGTATATATATATTTAAATACACAAATAACACACAAAATAAATAAAATAAAAAGAAACAAAGATAAAAATATAAAATAAGGGTTCTAGTAATATAAAAGACATAAAACGGGACGGGGTATTACATTCACGGGTACAAATTTGTTCCAAATTAGCTTGAAGTCTTCTTCCTTATCCGCATCCATTTGGGCAGCCCTCGCTTATATAGCATCAAAATGAAAGATCTTATACTCCAAAATGCATTTTTGTTTTACTCTATTTTAAAAACCTTCTCCAACCATAAAATTCTATAGTTTACTTTATTTATTATTTTATTCAATTCCAATATATTACAACCATTAAAAAATATATCTATCTTGATATTTACATTAATTTTCATAATTAAATATCTAATTAGTAAATTAAACAATTTAATTAAATATTATTTTTATCAAAATCATAAGATGTAAATAAATTTATAACTTTGAAATGTTTTTTTTATTTAAATTTGAAATTATGAAACATACATTCCGCCGTACTATCATATCATTTTGATTATTTGTATTTCTTCAGTTTGAGTTCATTTATTTTAATATGTCGGTGTTATGCTAGTTTTCAATATATAGCTAGAGAATGCATGTATGTTCTTATGTTCGTATTAGGCGCAATATGGTCATGTATTCATATCCATTATGTGTAGTTGTATTTTACGTTATTTTTTGTTGGTATAAATAAATACATATTAATAATACAAAAATCAAATAAAAATTTTAATTACACAATAAAAATCACATTATGATATTATACGACAAAAAATTTGTAATAGTTTAATAAATAATTCTAATTATAATCTCAATTAATTTTATATTTGTATTTATAGATATTTATAATTATTTTCGAGCTGAACTCCAAAATGGAGTAAGTATGGAGGAGCTCTAACAATCTATGAGATAAGACACAAAATATAATATTTAAAAATATTTTTTTTAGAGGAATCAATTTCATAATTGAGGGAATTGATTGCCAATCCTCCATCCCCAATATAAAATCCAATTAATTCTTCTCCCTATATAAGTAACTCAATCAAATCTTCTTCTTTCAACCACAGCCACTGTACGGCCGCCGTCGATTAATATTCATAATTCGAAACTGCAGGATTTTCAACCGCGTTCGAATTGGGCGAGCTAGGATTTCAACGAACCAGGGCCAATGTGAGCGCCGTCGAGTTGTGAGTGGATCTGGGCCGATGCTGGATCTAGTATCCGGCGACGATGCCTCTCTCTGGCTGCAATTCACGCCTGTGAAGGTTGGTTTGGAACCGCTGCAACATCGGGCTGCATTGGAGCACTGGTGGTGGGAGATGGGTGATGGTGGTCGTAGTCTGGTGCTAGCCGCCCTGGAGGCTATGCTTGGAGAATTTGACATTTTGCGGGGACCTGTGTGCAAATATCCAATTTATAAGTTTCGCATTTTAGTCTTTATGGGCTTTTATGTCATTTTTTAATTTTTCTAAAATTACATTTGGTACTTAATTTAAATAAATGTGGATTTAAAAATAGATTCTTTTTTTTAATCGGGTGCCAGATGTTAATCCGGGCCGGGCTAATAGGGCCGGCCCGTTTAATCCTAAAAAATGCAGGGTTAGGGCTATGGTTTAAGGGGTCCGTTTAAATCAGGGTCTTTTTGGCCCGGCCCTATTAGCCCGCGGGTTATATATATATATATATATTTTTTTTTTTATTATTATTTATATTATATAATAAGTGTATTAATTATTTATTACAATTAAAGTATTAATATATATATATATATATATATATATATACTCACATTTTTTCAATTCATCATCTAGCCCCAACTTCAGTAAAAAATGATGTACGAAAAATTTAATCCATCCATTTTAGTGTTATTTTATTTTTAGTTCCTTTTTTAGGTTCTTCCATCCATGTACTAGTACTACTTAGATATACAAGTGCCCAATTAGATGAACTTTTTAGTTAATTTGCTGCTAATATTGTATATTCCTTTATTTCTTGGATATTAAATTTATTAGTATCATTCCGATTTTTTTTTTTTTTTTTTTTTGGTATGATATGCATGGTAGTGAGCTGAATTATTACAAGTATGATTGGGTGAATTTTTTGTAATTATAATACTGCAATAAATAAAAAAATTAGCCGTGTTGATGTTTGAACTATTACGTGTTGGTGTTTTGTACTTTTTAAGTATTGATGTTTGAATTTTTAAAATTATGTTGAATTGCTTTTATATAATTTTAATTAATTTATGAACAATGTTTAAATTCATTAACATTTTATTGCCACTATTTTAAATTTTGTGTTGAATTTTTTTTTCGACATAACCCGTTTGTGGCCCGTTTAGCCCGAGGCCCACTAGGGTTAGGGTTAGGTCGTAATTATTAAAGACCCATTAAGAGTGAACCGGATAAGGCCCTAACCCGTTTAGCCCGAAGCCTGTTAGGGCTGGCCCTATAGGGTTAGGGCTAACCCGTTTAACATCTATAGTGCCACGTAGGTGACATGTATGTAACAAACACGACACATAAGCAACGGGCAGAAGCTAATCTGCCCTTAAGCTCAAATTGCAAAAAATTATTAAGTTAGAGTTTTGTTTAACAAGATTTAAAAGTTTAGATTAAATTGCAATTTACGAAAGGTGATGATTTTAATTGCAATTAACCCAAAAAAATTAAAAATATAATACTTAATACTCCCTCCGTCCAGGGAATTTGTTCACACTAGGGTTTGACACATTTTTTTAAGAAAAATGAGAGTATGTGAGTGTGGAGTTGAATAAAATAATGATAACTTTATTGACTTTTGTGAGAGAGGGATATTTCCTTTTTTGGGGTGTGAACAAATTCCCAGGACGTCCATATAAGGCAAGTGTGAACAAATTCCCGGGACGTCCATATAAGGCAAGTGTGAACAAATTCCCGGGACGGAGAGAGTACTATACAATACAATACAAGATATAAATACATAATATAATACAATATAAGATATAATACATAATACAATACAAGATTATGAATATTACATGATACAATACACTTAGTACCAAAATGATGACGTATGACGTTCAAATACATAGTATGTAATGTCATCTTTGTCCAAATAATATTGACACTGTTGATGACCTTTTTCTATTGAATGTAATTAGTGGTTGTTTTACTCCATGAAGATCATCAAACAAAGTCTAAGATATCATGAAATTTGGCTAAGTAATGCTCAAGGAATAATTTTGCAAGAGTTTAGCTATATTATTGAATTGTTCTCCCTTTTTCATGTACATGAAGGGAGTATTTATAGACATACAAAGTGGCCATGTGTCACCATCTTGGTGGTTTAACCATTGGATCTTTGCCAAGTGTTAGGACACTTGTACAACATCTACACTATTGCTCATTGGATGGGTGCCAAGTGTTAGGACACTTGGACCATATCTAGGCTAGTGACTCTTGGGATTCCCAATGTTGTACATGGTCTTTGGCACTACTGAGATGCTCTCGACGGTGACCAGTTGCTCGCTTGCACGTCTTCATTTCATGTCATGGTTCTTTACATTTCGAGCTGTTCGCTCCTTGCTTGGGATAGTTTTACAATGTTGCTCGCTCCATTACGAACCTGTTCGCCCAAATTGATTTTGGCTTGAGCCGCTTGCACAGCTGTTCTTTGCAAGGCTGCTCGCCCCAATTCTGCTTGCGGCATTAGTGCTTTTCTGTGAAGTTGTTCGCTCTACAAACTTGCTAGCTCCTTTACAAAGTTGTTCGCTCCACGAAACTGCTAGCTTCTTTGGTTTGTTATTCTGTTACTAAGTAATAATCTCCTATTTATTAATTACTTAATTGTTCGCCACCCAACAATTGCCCCCTAGCTTGGTCTCATGTTGGGCATGGATTGATCAATTGGGACCAAGCTATAATTTCTTTGAAAATTGGGCGAGCAAGAATGGAACATGGATGTTTACATGGGCGAGCATCTGAGCAGTTGGGCGAACAGCCGAGCATGAGAGCTTACGTGCGCGACCAGTAGTGAACGCCTTTTCGTGTCGCGACGGTTGGATTCCCGAGGCACGGAACGCGAGGCGTCGCGTCAGTCACGCGCGATCCCCAATTTGCCCATAGGGGCCTATAGTATTTTGCAAATATTGCATTTTCGCCCCTATTTTATTCTTATAAATAGGCGGTTTCTTTTCCATTTCTTTTCTTTCCGGATTTTCGCCATTAAAGCATTCTCAAGCTTTCCTCCTTTGCGATTCTTGCGTTCGGATTTCTTCGTGTTTGCTCTAGATTTTGGTTCTTCGAAGGTAATTCATCTTATATTTCTTTTTCTTCCTTTAATTTCGTAAAAATTTTCCTATTTCTCGTATCTCTTGCAACTGTGACTGTCATTCCGGCCGTGGACCGCCGTAGTGCCACCGTACTGTTGACGCCGTCGCCGCCATCGTAACTTCTCCGGTGGCATCTTTCTCCATATATTACTCCATACTTAGCCAAATTTCTTCATCTCTTATTTCAAATGGAGTTTTCCCCCTCAAGTTCCTCCCAATCCGGACCTGGGCAAAATCCGGAAAAACGACCCGTAGATATAGCCTCTCCGCGCAGATCTGTTCGCCAAGCGTTGGCGAACAATCCGCGCACGTTATTAGTGGATGAAGGCACGGACTCAGACGCGAGCTCCGTTGTTCGCTCGGTGGAGATGTTCGCCGCTGACCGCTCTAGCGATCAAGAAGAGATTCACTCTCTTGCTCGCGAACCTGAAACATCTTCTGACCTTGGAGAAGATTCTGCAGCAGTGGCCGCGGAGATAGAGGGTTCAATTGACCTTGAGGGCGATCAAGCTGACAATGCTGGCGAGCAGCGAGGTGGCGAGCAGCGAGGTGGCGAGCAGGGAGGTCACACGCTCACTTGGGAGTTTTTAAGGGAAATCAATTTTCCTCTCTCTCAAACTACACCTGAATCTCGAATCCCGGAAGGAGTTGTTCGTGACAACGAGTGGGCGGACTACTCTGCTCGCTACTCGAAGACTTTTGTCCCCACATCGAGGGTAATTATGAAGGCTCAGGATGGGGACTATGCAGCGAGCAAGCTTGCCAGTGTTGTTATTGAGGATGATCTGGCGAGCATCCGTGAAACGTACAAAATCCCCTACGACATTTTCATGTATGTGCCGAAGAAAGGAGAGACTGCTGATCGCCCCCCTCCTGGCTGCACGGCGATCAACTTGGATGTGTTGAACACGGGTTTCCCGCTCCCCGTTCATCCGTTCATTGGTCGGTTCTTGCTCGACATGAACCTGGCGATCACTCAAATCACCCCAAACAGTTGGAGTACTCTTCTAGCCTTCATGACACTTTTTGGTCTTGAGGGTTACAAAAATAAAATAACAACCGCGGAGCTTCTTTATGCCTTAACTATCTCCGAGGACGGTGCTGGTTGGTATTACGCTAAGGCGAAGACCGGATTGAAACTTGTTGAAGGTGTTCCCAATAAGATTAAGGGTTGGCATTGCCAATTCCTTTTTATTGGTGGAGATTGGCGAGCAACTGAGGGATTCGCTGGCGGGCAGGCGCGCATCATGTCGCCTGAAGGCTTTGGAAACATCAAACGTAGGGCTAATTTTATCTTGCTAATTCATAAGTAGGACTAATTTTAATCCTTTCCGTTGTTTTGCAGGTCCGAGAAATTTGAAGTGGGGGCATCCCGATATCAGCGACGAATTTCTCTTCACCTTAGCCATTATCTCTCTTCGCGACGTTGCTAGTCGCGACATACACCATCTCTCGAAGGCTCATTGTCGCAAACTTGCTGGTTTGGTTACGAGTCCTCACCATCTTGAAGCTCAAGCCGCCGTCCCAGAAGGTAACTTTTTTATTCTTGCTCGCCAATCATTCTTGCTCGCTAATTGTTTTTTTGTTCGCCTGACCCTTGTCTTTTTCTTGTTAGATCAACGAGTCACCGTTGCCATCCCGGCTGTGCCCGAGTCATATTACTTGCTCGCCAGACGAGTAAAGCAAATGGCCGACGCTTCAAGAAGGAAGATGGACCCTCCCCTTGCCATCATGCGCCTCCGGGCAGGGGAGAACCCCACTGGTCGCCCAGTCGCCGGAGCTGGTCGCCGCAAGCCTGCGGCCAAAACTACCTCCTCTCCGCGGGATGTGAGGAAGGAGAAGGAGAGGGAAAGGGAGAGAAGGAAAGAACCGCGAGGTGACGATGCTCGTGGCAGTCGCGGTGATGATCGCGCCTTGAAGCGATCAAAGACTGCTGGGGAAGCGAGCAACATTGCTCCAAGATCCCCTACTTCGAAATCTACCTCGATGGAGGTAGTGGACGAACAGCAGGTGGTCGCCAGTTTGGTGGCGACCAAGACAGGTGACAATCCCAGGGACACTTCTTACTTGGGTTGGGATCCGGTGAAAATCAAGGAGTAAGTTAATCGTCCCCGACTTTCTTATTGTTCGCCGCTTAGTTCCATGCTGCTCGCTCACTAACATTTGTTTTTGTTCGTCAGGTATAACCCAACACTCTACCCCGGCCGAGGGACAACACTCCACCACCTCTCTGTGGTTAAAAATGCCCCCTCCTCGCTCCGTGACATCCCGGATCTCCCTGTTCGCCGGGCTACTGAGATGGTCTCACGGGCCTGGACGAAATCGGCGAACACCCTTGTTGGTGGCCAAACCGCCAGCGATAATGTTCGCCTGGTGGCGTACAATGCTAGCCACCAGTTGGTCCAGTCTCAGATGCTGCTCGACCAGGTCCTGGATCTTGAGCGAATAAACCGCGACTTGGGCCGTCGCGTGGAGAAGATGGATGAAGAGAGAGTCTCTGCCATCAAAGAGTGCAAGGCCGAGCATGCTAAGGAGCTGGCCTTGATGGAGAGTAAAATGGAGGCCTCCTTGGCCGGCGAGCAGAGTGCCTTGGACAAGGCTCAAAAGATGATGTTGGAGGTTCAAACTTCAGATCTGAGAGCCGAAAGGGCTGAAAAGGAGCGAGCAGACTTAGCTGCTCGCCTGCTAGTTGCCGAGGAGAACATCAAAAGATTGGAGGAAGAGCGCAAAAACATGATTGACTATGAAGTCCACGAGCAGGAGGTGTTGGATAAGACCAACTTTGGGTACATTTGTGCCTTTGCCGAATGTTTGAGGTCCGTCCACTTCGCCCACGATCATAATCAAGATATTCGTGGCGCGGTGAAGGCGGATTTCATCGAGTACGTGAAGAACTACCCTCCTGCTCCTGGTTCAACTTTGTTCGTCTCTGACTTAGCCGACCTTGGCTTCCCTCTAGATGTATTTGGCGAGGAGGTTGACATCGCCGCCCCTACTTATGGCGGCCAGCCTGACCCTGCTCCAGCGACGACCAGCGCGGCGGCCACTGATGAGGTCTTTGAAGGGTTGGCGTCTCTTCCTCTAACTCCACTAGATGGGGCTGGCACAAGTGCCCCAGGCGAGCAGCCGAGTGCCCAGGCGACCAGAACTGCAGATGCTCCTCCTCCACCTCCCTCTTGAAGACTTAGTTTCTTATTTACAATAGGATGTACACTCTTTCTGTATTTCTTATTCCTATTGTAAACATCTTTTGACTTAAAGAAATGAAAATTTTTGCTCATCTACAAATTTGTGCCTCTTTGTTTGTCTTACTTAATTGCTCGCCTCTTTCTTTTGCTTATGACTTAGTTTCTAAGTGTTCCTTTTTTCTTAAGGTAAACACTTAGTCAAATTTTAAGTTGGTCACTTGGTTCTTATAAAACTTGACCTTTAGTTGTTTGGGCCATTTTGGTCGCTTGTGGACTTGGCCTTGCATTAATGCGGGCTATTGGTCCGTTATGGACTTAGCCTTATTTTTGCTTTTAATAAGCTCTCTTATTTGTCTTATAACAGACTTGTATTTTGCAAATTTTTGGGCGAGCAACTAAGTAATTTAAACTAAAATTCAGCAAGACAAAAGATAAATGCAATTCTGCTCGCCTAGTAAGATAAATGCAAATCTGCTCGCCTAGTAAGATAAATGCAAATCTGCTCGCTCATAAACTTGAGCAAAAATTTCAAAAATTACAAAGGATCTATTTACAAACTTTCTAAGACTTACAGGACTTCATTGGTAGTATTTCTTGAGCAAAGTTGTATTCCAAGAGTATTGGGACGACTTGCCTTCCATGTCTTCAATGTCGTATGTGCCGTTGTGCCACTTATTCGCCACCTTGTATGGGCCCTCCCAAGTCGGGCCGAATACTCCTGGTGGTATCAAAACTTTTCGGAGTACCAAGTCCCCAATTTCGAATTCTCTTGCTTTTACTTGAGAATTGTAGTACTTTGCTGCTCTTCTTTTGTAAATTGCATTTTTTAATTCTGCTGTTATTCTTTTTTCTTCAAGCAAGTCCAACTCTGCTGCCATTGCGGAGTTGTTTGTCTCTTCGTCGAACGCAGCTGTTCGTTTTGTTGGGACTTTTAGCTCAATCGGTATTACTGCTTCTGTCCCGAACGTCATTGTGAACGGTGTTTCGCCTGTGCTTGTTCTGTGGGATACTCGGTATGCCCACAACACCTCTGGTAGCTCTTCTGACCATTTCCCTTGCTTGTCAACCAAACGAATCTTCAGTATATGCTTGATTATTTTATTCACTGCTTCTACTTGACCGTTCGATTGGGGGTGGTACGGTGTCGAGAAATGTTTCCTTATTCCCCATTTTTCGCAAAAATCTCTGATCTCTTTTCCCTCAAACTGTCTCCCGTTGTCCGTCACTATCGCCTGAGGGACCCCGAAACGACAAACAATATTTTTCCATATAAAGTTGATCATTTTCTCCTGTGTGATCCGCCCGAGTGCTTCTGCTTCTGCCCATTTCGTGTAGTAGTCAACAGCCACCACCGCGAATCGAACATTTCCTTGTCCCGGTGGAAAAGGCCCAATGAGGTCAATTCCCCATTTCGCAAACGGCCATGGACTATTGACTGAAATCAGTTCGTGCGGGGGTTTGTGAATGTTCGGGGCAAACAGTTGACACCTATGACAAGTTCGGGCAATCTTGACCGCATCCTGGAGGAGGGTTGGCCAGTAATATCCTTGCCTTATTGTTTTATATGCCAAGGCCCGTCCTCCGGCATGATTTCCGCATACACCCTCATGGATCTCTTTCAGCACTGTTTGTCCTTGCCCCCTAGCCAAGCATTTCAGAAGTGGGAGCGAAATTCCTCTCTTGTACAACTGTCCGTCCATCATGGTGTATCTTGCTGCTATTTTAACCAACTTGTTAGCTTCAAACGGGTTGTCTGGCTTTTTATCATTTTGCAAATACTCAATGATTGGTATTCTCCAGTCGTCTTCTTCGAAATTTTCATCGATCTGATAGATTTTGTAATCTTCGGTTGATGGTTTGGACATTCTTGTTAGCGTTACCTCCGACAATTCTGCTGGTCCGGTGCTGGTTGCTAGCCTGGCTAATGCATCTGCTTGAGCATTATTGTCTCTCGGTATCTGTTCAATGTATATTTGTTCGAACAAGGAGGCCAAGTGAGCAACAATTTTTTTATACAAAGCCATGTCTTCATCTCTTGCTTCATATTCTCCTCGGACCTGGTTGACGATCAATTGCGAATCTCCAAAGATTTGCAACCTTCGTACTCCAACTGCTAATGTTAGGCGTAACCCAACGATCACAGCTTCGTACTCTGCTTCGTTGTTCGTCGCCATGAATTCGAATCGAACAGCTGAAGTAAAAACTTGCCTATCTGGGCTTATCAAGACTATACTTGCCCCCGATGCTGTATTAGTTGATGATCCGTCAACATACATGTGCCAGGGATGGCTATGTCCTCTCGTTGGATCTTGGGGGAAAGTCAGTTCGACTATAAAGTCTGCTAAGGCTTGCCCCTTGATCGCTGTTCGAGGAGCATATGAAATCCCGAACTGACTGATTTCCAAGGACTACTTTAGGAGCCGACCGGCCGCATCGGGTCTGTGCAGTATTTGCTTGAGCGGGAACGTTGTCAACACTTCCACCTGGTGGTCGAAAAAATATGGACGAAGTTTCCTGACGCTCATCACCAGCGCATATGCTAGCTTTTCTGTTGGTGAATATCTGAGTTCTGCTTCATGCAAGGCATGACTTACATAGTAAATGGGTAGGTGGAACTTTCCTTCTGCTCGAACGAGCACTGAACTGATTGCTACCTCTGAAGCCGCCAAGTACAAGTATAACTTTTCCCCTGGGATTGGCTTGGCAAGAATTTTTGTATCACTGAGGTACTCTTTCAGCTGCTCGAACGCTTGTTGACAGGCGTCTGTCCATTGAAATTTTCCCTTCTTGATTGCTTCGAAGAACGGTCTGCACTTATCTCCGGATCTTGAAACGAACCTGTTCAGAGCTGCTAGGCATCCGGTTAGCCGTTGGACTTCTTTAACTGATCTGGGTGGTTACATCTCCATGATCGCTTTCACTTTTACGGGATTTGCTTCAATTCCACGCTGACTAACCAGATGTCCCAAGAATTTCCCAGAATGGACTCCGAAACTGCTTTTCTTGGGATTCAGCTTCATATTGTAGGTCCGAAGTATTTCAAATGTTTGAGCCAGGTGCTGTAAGTGATCTTCCTTTTTTGAGCTCTTGACAACGATGTCATCCACATATACCTCCATCGTCTTCCCAATGTGATCATCAAACATCTTGTTAACCAGTCTCTGATATGTAGCTCCAGCGTTGATTAGCCCAAATGGCATTCTCTTCCAGCATAGCAAGTTTTTGTTGGTGTAGAACGCTGTGTGCTCTTTATCATCGGGATGCATCGCGATTTGATGATATCCTGCGAATGCATCCATGAACGTTAGCAGCTCATGTCCGGCGGTGTTATCAACTAGCTGGTCAATATGAGGCAAAGGGAAGTTGTCTTTTGGGCAAGCGGCGTTAAGATCTGTGAAGTCGATGCAAAGTCTCCATGCTCCAGTCGCTTTTCTAACCAACACTGGATTCGCCACCCATTGCGGGCATAACGCTTGTTTGATTAGGTCGTTATCCAGCAGCTTTTTAACCTCCACGTCAAGCGCCTCGTATTTGTCGGGCCCAAATTTTCTCCTTTTCTGATGAACTGGCTTTTTCCTCGGGTCGATGTTGAGTCTGTGGCAGGCATGTTCGGGGCTGATGCCCACCATATCTGCGTGCGACCATGCGAACACATCGAGGTTTGCTTTAAGAAACTCAATCATGTTGGTCCTGTACGGCTCTGGTAGCTCGGACCCTATGAAGAGTGCTAAGCCCTCTTGGTTCGGGTCGACTCTTACAGTTTCCAACTCTTCAACCGGGGTAGCCCTTCGTTTCTGGCCTTTCCATCTGGGGTCAATAATGGGCCCTTCTGCCTTTGGCTCATCTTCGGTCTCCATCGGTTCTGCTCCCAGCCGTGGCTCGATATCCTCTGCATCAAAGTCCGCTGGGCGAGCAGCTTCTCTATCTCTTGTTTGGACAACCTGCTCGTCCTCGTATTTCTGCTCGTCTTCGCCCAACTGTGCGCCTACACACAGCTGCTCGTCAATGCGCGGCTGTTTGTTTGCGCACAGTTGCTCGCCGATGCGCGGCTGTTCGTCTGTGCAAAGTTGTTCGTCGACTTCCATTATTTCAGTGTCGATAGAGGTCATGGCCTCGCTATCGTCTCCGTCCTTGTTTGAGCACCTGTCTGTCATGTTGACTTGATGATCCTGCAACTGTATCTGCAAAAGACACGCACGAGCCTTCTTCTGGTCTCCTTTGACTGTACCTGCACCCTTCTTTGTTGGGAATTTTAAACAATAATAGTACGTTGAAACAGCTGCTTTAAATTCATGCAAGAAAGGACGGCCGAGGAACCCGTTATAGGTGGACTGTTGGTCTACAACCAGGAAGTCTACCATTCTATTCATTTTCCTCTCCGGGTCCTCGACCGATACAAGCTCAACTGCCAACGTAACTATTCCTAGCGGGGTGGTCACAGCATTCCCGAATCCTACAATCTTGTGATCGCAGTCTTTGATGTACTCAGCGCAATCTCCCAGTTGGTCCACCGTGCTCTTGAACAGGATGTTCGTATAGGAACCAGTATCGACAAGTAGACGGTGCACTTTTGTCCCCATGATATTGGCACAAATGACCAACGAGTCATTGTGGGGAATGAGTACTCCGTCTAAGTCTTTTTCTGAGAAAGTCAGGTCCCCCGTTCGTTTGGTCGATGGATTCGCGCCTACTTCCATCACTTGATCCACTGCTCTCAGTTCCGCCTTCCTCTTTCTCTTTGACATAGGTGGTCTCCCATCAGAACAACCACCTACTGGTCCAGTGGGTTCCAGCATTAGGATTTCCGGGATATGCCTTGCTGGGGCTGCTGGGACCTTCCTTCCCCTCTTACCAACTTTGCTTGGTTGGTCATCACTGTCTCCGTCATCCGAACTGGATGGTACCGGCGCCCTTGGTCTTTTACCTGGTTCCCTTTTCACGAATTCGGACAGCTTTCCTTCCTCATAGAACCTCCACAACTGCTTCAACAGATCTCGGCACTCGCTCGTGAAGTGGCCGATGTTCTGATGATAAGCGCAGTATTTGTTCGGGTTCAGCTTTCCTCTCTCTTGCCTTATCTTCCGCGGCTCTGACAACATTTCCCTGTCCTTAACGTTGTTGTACACAGCATCCACGGACATAGTAAGGACTTGACTCAACTTTTCTTTCAACTCAGCTCCATCATTGAATGACTTCATGTTCTTCGGAGCTTTGTAATCGCTTCCTCCCGACTTCTTGCTAAACTTCTTTGGATCGGCTTTGTCTCCCATCTCTCGGTGTAGGGCCTCCTGCATTGAAACATGAATTCCCGCTTTGTGTCTGAACTCTGTGTATGTTTTCGGGCAAGTCAGATGCATTTCCTTCCACAAATCAGTTCCTTTCTTTAAACCAGCCATCACTGCCACAATCTTCGTGTCCTCACTCACCATCTCGCCCTCCAGTAAGACTTTATCAAATCTTTCCAGAAATTGCTTGTCAGACTCCTCGTCTCCCTGCCTAATATCTGCTAGACGGTGTCTGTGGGTCAAGTAAGACCCGGCAGTTGAGAAGTGGGACAGAAACTCTTTGCTTAGTTGGGCAAAAGAGTTGATGGAGCCAGGAGCCAGTGCTGAAAACCATCTGTGCGGGCCATCTCCCAGGGTGAGTGGAAAATTTCAGCATTGTGTGGCGTCGGTTGCCCCCATCGAAATCATAAAATCCGAATATTTTGTCGCATGAATGCGGGGGTCCGACGTTCCCTCGTACAAATTGATGGCTGGGAACTGTATCTTCTTCTGGATTGGTGCATTGAGGACAGATGGAGATAACGGTGAAGAAGGGAGAATAGTCGATCCTACACCTCTCTGAGATTCCAACTGTCTCTGTAATTCCTCGATCGCCTTTCTCATTTCCTGCAATTCATTTGGGGGAGTTCTCCCGATGGAAGGCTGTTCATCGTGATTGGGTTCAGTGACCTCTTCACGATGCAGTCCCTTGCCAACGGGACGTTTCTCCTGAGTCGTCTTCCTAGCGGCATTGCTAGCTCCATTTGGCCCTAGCCGGCCAAAAGCTGACCTCCTGATTCGGTCATGCACTGATGGGCGAGCAGGATGGTGTGATCGCTCCTCGTTCCTTCGGGATGGTTCTCTCCTATTTGCGTTCCTTGTACCTAGTCTCTCCAAAGCACTTGTTCGGGAAGTACTTTTGCTTGACTCATCTGCTCGACTTGGTGATGATTCTCCTCTGCTTCCTAGACGTTCGCTCAATGGAGCTTTTCCTTTATTTCTACGAACTTCCTCGCTGTCGGCCTCGTCCCGACGTGCATCTTCTCTCAGTTTACTTCTTTGTTCGCCCGTACGCTCCTACTCGCCTGCTCGTTTGGTCGCCCCAGGTGCTCTTGACGGTCCTGCTGCTTGTCGATTTTGCAAGGATTGAAGGACAGCAATCGTTTTTGCTAGTTCTTCGGGGTTTTGAGCAAGAGCTTCAACTTCCGGTGGAATCGTGTCAATAGTGACTTGTATATTCCTCTGCGAAGTTGCTCTCACTGTCCGTGCATGTCCTTCGGTGGAAGAAACCCTAGTTCTTGGTCTACGACTTGGAGATATACTTGAATGTTGTTCTTCTTGCGATCTAACCATCTTGGCTATCAAAATATGAGTAAATAAGCAAATGGATGAAGTAATCTTGTTCTTGCAAACACCTTTTCCAAGGGTTACTAGCCTTGTGTGTGATTATGAAGGTTTGAAAACCCTAGTTCATGCACACATGCATTAAAACCCTTAAAGTGTTGTAAATCTTTGTCCTAAGAATGTGCACTCTTGTTTTCCGGCAGCTTCTTCCCGGATTCCGGTGAGATTATGCAGATTCCGGTGGAAGTCTTCAAACTTTCTTCGAATTTTACAAATCGGAGGTTCGAACCCTCCTTCTAGCGCCAATTGTTGATGACCTTTTTCTAATGAATGTAATTAGTGGCTGTTTTACTCCATGAAGATCATCAAACAAAGTCTAATATATCATGAAATTTGGCTAAGTAATGCTCAAGGAATAATTTTGCAAGAGTTTAGCTATATTATTGAATTGTTCTCCCTTTTTCATGTACATGAAGGGAGTATTTATAGACATACAAAGTGGCCATGTGTCACCATCTTGGTGGTTTAACCATTGGATCTTTGCCAAGTGTTAGGACACTTGTACAACATCTACACTATTGCTCATTGGATGGGTGCCAAGTGTTAGGACACTTGGACCATATCTAGGCTAGTGACTCTTGGGATTCCCAATGTTGTACATGGTCTTTGGCACTACTGAGATGCTCTCGACGGTGACCAGTTGCTCGCTTGCACGTCTTCATTTCATGTCATGGTTCTTTGCATTTCGAGCTGTTCGCTCCTTGCTTGGGATAGTTTTACAATGTTGCTCGCTCCATTACGAACCTGTTCGCCCAAATTGATTTTGGCTTGAGCCGCTTGCACAACTGTTCTTTGCAAGGCTGCTCGCCCCAATTCTGCTTGCGGCATTAGTGCTTTTCTGTGAAGCTGTTCGCTCTACAAACTTGCTAGCTCCTTTACAAAGTTGTTCGCTCCACGAAACTGCTAGCTTCTTTGGTTTGTTATTCTGTTACTAAGTAATAATCTCCTATTTATTAATTACTTAATTGTTCGCCACCCAACAGACACCAACTCATTATATTGGAGTAATCCTAGATAAAGGGTATTAGTTAATGACCTATTAGCTGTTTTTACTAAATAATGTTAGTTTTGGAGGGTATTAGTTGTATTCACTGAAGGGTACGAAGAACATTATTTATTTAACTAAAGTGTATCAGTTGGTTACACTAAAGAGTATTAATTGATTACACTAAAAAGTATTGTAAAGTGATACAAATATGAACCAATTTAACCAGGTGGCTTAGCCCACCTGGCCACCGGGTTCCTCACTCTAGTGAGTGACCCGGGTTCGATTCCCTCTGGGAATGGATTATGAGAGTTATAAGGTGGGCTTGGAGATTTCTTGGAGTAATGGAGACTTGGTGAACTAATCTAACTACTAACAACTAACATTTACCGATAAAAAAAAATATATATATATATATGAACCAATTTCACTCTATACATACTCACTTTAATGCTAATTCAACTTAGAAAAATAATAAATATATAAACACATAAAAACAATAAACATAAAAATAATAAACACAAAAAAAATTGCGATATTTTTATATATCCGCGATATTTTGCGATATATTTGCGATATTTCCCGATACTATTTCATTTTTGTACTACAAGTGAACCGATATCGATAACTTGCGATATATCGCGATATATCCGCGATACGCTGTAAAAAATACATTGCACCTCAATATTCGTATCCCAATCTCAAAATTTGCAATATATCCGCGATATATTGCGATATTTTCATCCTTGGAAATAACTAATGAGTGATCTGAATTGAACAAATTATTGCGGACTGTATATACACCAAACTATTGTCTAATTGATTATATCTCCATTCTTAAATACTTTGAATATTTTTTTCGTTCGTCTTCAAACACTTTGTACACCTATAAATACATAAAAATTCTTACTTAACTTTATCTTCACAACATTCACATATTTAGATAAAATATTATTTTTACACCTATTTCAATCAATTTCATTACTTTATAATAAAATTTTACACACCACCCTTAATACTCTACTCATTACACTTCTTTTTTTGTCCCCAAAAGTGTGAAAAGTCATTGGAGACAGAAGGAATATTATTTAATAGAAGACAATTAATATTATTCAATAAAAACTATTACTACCGACTAACAAATATTGTTCAATGAAAATAATGAATATTGTTTAACAAAATACAATTAATATAGTTCGATGAAAATTGATATCATTCAAAAATATACTGTGCAATTGGTACATATAAAAAAAATTGTTAGTATTAATATATATTTATATATATATATATATATATATATATATATATATATATAATATATGTGAGTTAATATCAATTTGCAACCTATACTATTGTCATTTCTTCAACTTGCAATTTATACTATTTTTTTATCATATTGATAACCATACTATATAAATTTGACAATTTACAACATAAGCTCAATTCTTGTGCTATTTTTCGGTAAAAACTATAATTGTTCAAGATTATATTTGTCCTTTTAATTTATTAATTGACTTTTTAATAAAATTTTAATTTTTTTAAAAATTGAAAAGCCCTAAAGTCAAATCGCCCCTAATTTCAACGAGAAAGAGGGACGACATGCTATCAAATTTCTTCAATTTTCATCAATATTTAGCTGTTTTAAAATCCTATGTTTTATAGGTTGGTGTTTTATAAACAGTGTCAAGATTATACTAATTATACTTGTTAATCCTGTTCTGTATTGCTTTCTTCATAAGATGAATATATTATTTATTCTACTTTCTGTTAAATCACCATTTGAGTCGTGCCTAGTTGGAATTAAACTTGAACAATTTATTGACTTGGTACTACATATGAATTTCTTCGTTTATATACTTGACCTTTTCCATGAGCCTTGATGAACGGATAAAATTGAAAAAAAATCGATACGCAGTGTTGTCCTTCTTTCTCTGTAATCTCAATTTTTAGAAATTAAGATTTATCAAAAAACCTAATAAATTAAAAGAACAAATATAAGCTTAAGAAAATATACTCTTCACCGGAAAATAACACAAAAATTGATCTTAGGTTGAAAACTGTCAAATTTACATAGTATAGATTACAAGTTGAAGAAATGACAATAGTATAGATTATAATTTAATGTTAACCCTATGTTTTTTTTTTTTTTACAATGGACATAAGCGCTCAAATACAGAGAAAAATAGTTTTTTGGTCCCGCAACTTGTCTAGTGTCCAATTTTGGTCCCAAAAATATTAGTTTTTTAATTTTGGTCCCATAACTTATTGAATTGTCCAAATTTGGTCCCAAATGGGACCAAAATTGGACAATTCAATAAGTTACGGGACCAAAATTGAATAATTAAAATTTTTGGGACCAAAATTGAATAATTAAAATTCTTGGGACCAAAATTGGACACCAAACAAGTTAGGGACAAAAAATTATATTTTCGTATTCATTATTTTTTTTCTTTTCTCACCTTATATGTATGTATGTATATATATATATATACACATACACATATATCAAAGACTATTTAATTCATTATACTCTAAAATAATCTTTGTAATAATTATGTATATATTATTGGTGGAGACGAGATCACGATAGCAATTTGGAATTATTTTACGAAGATATGGAGAATCAAAATTTATATGAAAATTATTAATTTATTATTTTATTTACTCTATCGCAGTTTAAATTCTTAGTTAGTAATTAAAATTTAATTATTAGTATTTTATGGGAGCTTTGTAATTCATCTTAAATAATAATTATTGGAATTGAAAAATAATGGGTTTTTATTTTTCATGTTTTATAGATATTTTTCAAATATTTGTATTTATATTCATGAAAAATAAATCCATTGATATATATATATATATATATATATATATACATACGCACACATACACATATACCAAACACTATTTAATTAATTATACTCTAAAATAATCTTTGTAATAATCATGTATATATTATTGGTGGAGACGAGATCACGATAGCAATTTGGAATTATTTTACGAAGATATAGAGAATCAAAATTTATATGAAAATTATTAATTTATTATTTTATTTACTCTATCGCAATTTAAATTCTTAGTTAGTAATTAAAATTTCATTATTAGTATTTTATGGGAGCTTTGTAATTCATCTTAAATAATAATTATTGGAATTGAAAAATAATGGGTTTTTATTTTTCATGTTTTATAGATGTTTTTCAAATATTTGTATTTATATTCATGAAAAATAAATCCATGATGTATATATATATATATATATATATAAGGTGAGAAAAGAAAAAAAATGAATGAATACGAAAAAAATAATATTTTGTCCCTAACTTGTTTAGTGTCCAATTTTGGTCCCAAAAATTTTAATTATTCAATTTTGGTCCCAAAAATTTTAATTATTCAATTTTGGTCCCGTAACTTATTGAATTGTCCAATTTTGGTCCCATTTGGGACCAAATTTGGACGATTCAATAAGTTATGGGACCAAAATTGAAAAGTTAATATTTTTGGGACCAAAATTGGACACTAGAAAAGTTGCGGGACCAAAAAAACTATTTATCTCCTCAAATACATGGATTGAGGATGGAATTTCAATTTCTTTATAAAAATAACATCTTTTGTCATTTTACATGTTGGCTATGTCTGACTTTGCCATTTTATATATATCTCCTTACCTACATTGATACCTAGAATAAAATGAGTTCTCTTCACGTAGGGTTTATTGGACAAAATTATTATTTTGGATTTTCATATGCTGGCCCAGACAAACAATCATTTGTTTCAAATAAGCATCATGCATTTCACACAAACAGTTCAGATTTATTAGACAATATAGTGACACATACATGATCTAACTGTAGACAATGGAATTTTATTAATTTTAATAGGTGTCAAGTATAATGTAAATTGTAGTTTTGAAGATAATAAAATAAGATAATTTCTCCAAATTTTGTGATTATATTTTTTCCGTTCTCAAATTTAAAATAGAGTTTTAGTAGTTTGATGGAACAAGTAACAAACGACTTTATCAACCCTCTACTAACAAATTGTAGGTCAAATTACCTTTTGTAGGAAAATTTTGGAATACAAATCAAGGTCATGTCTTTAGAGAGAGAAATTAGATCAATTAATGTTATAATCCACAAATTCTTAATAAAAAAATTGTTTACAATTTTTTTCTCGTCTTTAATATGCTTATTTGCAGTTGTTGATTTTTTATTTTTGTTTTACACTAACATCTGCAGCAATAGTATTTTGAAAAATCAAAACATTCAATATTTAAGAAAGCTAGATGTATACAAATGAACATAGGATAACAAACTTATATACTAAAATCGTAAGGAGAAATGTCCATCTATTAAGGCACAACTCAATTAAATATACAAAACATTCTAGAGTAAAAAGTTTGTCTTAATTAATAAAACATAAGAGCCGATTCAGTTTAACATAGTTGGGTTGTTTGCATTTAAATTGAGAAAGAAAAAAAAAATTGGATGAGGTGATGGCATGTTATTCACACACACCCCTATCAAACTTCCAACATAAAATATATGAACAGAGTTTACTTGGGCCTGGCCACGATGGCTCATTTACTGATTAGGCTCGGCCCAATATATAAGGCTTTTCCTTCAAGTATTTAGTTTGAAATTTATTGGGGAAAATATCAAAACTAATCCTGTAGCATTGCTCGATTCCAATTTAAGTCCTGTAACTTTTTATTTTCTCAATTTTAGTTCTGGAGTTGTCAATTTTAGTCCTGTAACTTTTTATTTTCTCAATTTTAGTCATGGAGTTATCAATTTCAGTCCTTTTTTGTATAAAAATTTAAAAACTCACAGGAAGAATTGGGGTTTTTTTTTAATTTTTCGGCAAATTGTACACGTGAACTACCACATAATCAAAAAACTAATCGACCATTTTAATTATAATCGGCCCGTTTGGAAACAAATATTCCCCCGACTCAAATGAGTGAGTTTTTTAATTTTGAGGCAATATAAGAACTAAAATTGACAGCTCCAGGATTAAAATTGAGAAAATGAAAAATTACAGGACTAAAATTGAGAAAATGAAAAGTTACAGGACTAAAATTGACAGCTCCGGGACTAAAATTGAGAAAATAAAAAGTTACAGGACTAAAATTAGAAACAACCTAAGTTACAGGACTAGTTTTGATATTTTCTCAAATTTATTGTAATACAATGATATAACAAATATACATGGTTCTAAAAGTATTATCGAATTCACCTAAAATTTATATCAACTTGGCTAGTATAATTTTCAAAAAATAAGATGACAACACACACAAATTTTATAAGTTAAAATAGTTGATTTGTACTCCTACGTACATATAGTAAAACCTCTATAAATTAATAATGTTGGGACCGGAAAAATTTATTATTTTAAAGATGTATTAATTTATCTATAAATTAATAATTTATTAATTTAAAGAGTGATTTTCCAGTACACTACTAGTTTTTTTTTTTTAGTATAAAAGTGAGTACATTTAACTAGTATATGCATTATATTCATTGAACTACTATACATAATTATTTTTTTCATTGTTCATTCGGACGGTGAAGGGTCAATGAATTTAAATGACCCTAACATTGAAGAAGATATTCAAGAAATAGAGATAATGATAAGTGATTTCGATTACGACAACAAAATAAAGTACAGTATAACAGAACCATTGAATGAAATAAGAAAAGTTAGAGATATAATTCAGGTAGAATTGAAGTTTACCAAGAAGCAATCAATAACTCCTTATTTGACTAAATTGACCTAATTATTTTTATAATTTGAAGAAATTATTAATTTATGATATTGATGGGACCACTAATTTATATATGAATTTTTTGAAAAATTATTATCTTATTATTTTATTGAAGTTGGTAAAATTTTGAACTGACCCAAGTCGGGACCAAAAAAAAAAAAATTATTATTTTAAAGAGTTTATTAATTTAAAGAGTATTAATTTATAGAAGTTTTACTTTTTTGGAAACTCTTCTCAAGGCCAGCCTAATTAAAAATAGGCTTATAAATTATTAAATTATAATCAAGTTATTCTTATAAGTCCATTTGATATCATCAAAACAATAGCTGGTAAAATTATTTTCTGTAGCATTAAAAAAAAAAAAAGAAGTGGAATGTGATTTGAGGTTTCGTTATTTTCTGACTTTCTTGATGTATTAAGAAAGTGACTTTCTTGAGAGCCCATTTAAAATAAATTAAATTTATCAAAGGCCAAAAAAAAAAAAAGTCACATAATAATTACACTCTGTTATGATTTAGCTAGTCCGCTTTACTTTATTGATGTAAATTTAGCTTATTGCTAAAAAGATATATTAAAAAATATAATGTAATTAAATAGGTGTAAATAAAGAATACTCGTTTTAAAATATAAAACTATTTGAAGAATTTAAGTCGCAACGACATTTTAACTAAAATAAATTATTTCATGAAAAGATCAAGTCCACAAAACTTGTTCTAGAAACATTTTTCAAATAAACAATTATATATTTACCATCTACCAAAGTACCAACAACTTAACTTATATATCAACACGATGAAAATAAATTACACGAGTGACGAATCCAAAAAATATTGTGACAATAACATGGAGAAGAAATAAATATTAAATGAAGCTAGTAAATTGATTGTTGGAGAGCCGATTTCAAAGTGGTGTAAACGGCATGCCATCCAGCCTCAGTTGGATGAGATCCGTCCCAGAAAAAAGCCGATTTGGGGTCACTGCAAACTGTGTACATTTTCACACCTTTCTCGTCCACCTTTCCACAAAACGAATCACTGTCTATTCCAATGCAACATGGCTTCAAAGGACTTTCAAATTTCAAATTCCCTGATAATTAATATCACACATGCATGTTAGTATCCGGATTCTTATATGAAGCCGAGTCGAGTAGTAAATTAACAGCATGTGTAGAAATGATATAATTAGTAAATTATTATTACCTTGATAAGTGGTTGCATTTTGATTGAGGAGAGATGAGAAGGAGTTGTAGAGATCAAGAATGAAGAAGGTGGAGGAATTTGATTGGGTGTTGAGTTGAGACACAGTTTGTTGCAATAAGAGGTTGTGGTAAGTGACAGCCACATTCTGGGTGGCGTTACACTTCTGGAAAGAATTGAGTTGGGTGGCACGTGGCAGGCACCCCAATGGCTGCAATGACGTCACTCCTACTTTGGTTGCCCCAAGCTTTTGTAGCACTTTTAAGTTGGCGCCAACTTGATTGATCACCGCAGGGATGAAGCTTTGCAAACCCTGATTAATGCATACAATAAGACATCATTTCACAAAATTGCATTTGTCTTAATATATACGAAATTGTTATTTTATACTTAGTTGTATTTACTTGTACGTGTTAGTTTAATATGGTACATGTGAGTGACTGCATTCAACAATTTTCTGGATGTCATCCGTTAAAAGTATGCGTGGATCATGTCTATTTAACTCTTTCTTCCGAGTATTGATAAGAAAAAGAAAAAAAAAATGAGTTTATATATGTTACATGCATGTTGACTATAAATATAGTTAACGTGTTGAATAAGAGACTGGATTATATATGACACACAAAAAATAAAGGTGCTAAAGGGTAGAAAGTTAACTTCATCAGCTTGTAATTAATATGTTTTGCTATTCAAACCTATGAACTTGCTAAGCATCTACATCTCCACCCACCCCACCTCATAATGTCTGTTTTATTTAAGAGCACGTACGCCATAAAAAGGATTAAAACATACACGTTTACTTTAAAGGGTCAGACAATTTGCCAACTAATTTTCTTGGAATTGAATTTATAACAAGAAATGAATTTATGACTCAGAATACGCATTAATGCTTTTGCCTAATTACTTAAAGAGGCCGGTTGGTCAACCCAATGACGCTTGGTCTGATGAACACATCTCACTTTCAAATTTCAATATTTTTCTATAAAACTCAATTAATATAAATAACACTGTTATAAACTATATATAATAAGGCTTTAATAGTGACACTTAAATTATTAATTAGATATATCACGCGTGGCCTTCACACATGTGTTTTAAAAAGAACAGGGTAAGGTATTGAAATTTAGTAATCACACCCTTTTTTTTTTAAAGCATCGGCAACAGAAAATATGAAAATTTCCCTGTTCCATCCCTTTAAATTCTCCACAGTCCACACAAAAATAATGAAAAAATCTTGAATTCTAGAAAAAGTCAAACAAATTTAATGCATCAAATTGGTGTAGTGTTAAACAAATCTAATTCTAGAAAATATCTTTTTAAATTTGGTACGCATTTGACTTGTTACACTAAAGTCTGGTTCAAAATTCAGTTACTTTCCCATCTTGATCTCAAAGGTACACTTAAAAAAAAAATATATATCTAATATTGCATGTAGAAAAAAAAAAAAACTTGATAAAATTACCTGGAAAGTGCCACCGTTTGATAAGAAAGTGCCATAATCGTTGCCAGCAAGAGAAACAAGAACAACAGAGGATTGCAAATCCGATTTGGTGTAGACTTTGTGATCCACTAGTTTTTGAAAGAAGCCGATTTGAGTGGTCATATTCGGCAGAACTTCGCCTAATGTGTTGAAAACGCCACTCCCTCCATACGCAAAATTCAGACCATATCGCAACCTTTTACCTCCCATTTTCACCCATCTATAGGCCAACGGAGATTTCAGTCCCATAAATCTGGCTGCATGTAATTTATACATAAAAATCTCATCAAGATTTCTTGATTTTATATATATTGTTATAGTGGTTGCAGGAAAATAAATAAATAACAATACAAATTTATGTGGATCACTAACAGCGTGTTAGTGACGTCCATGGGCAAAAGAGAAGATTTTGTATTCTTATAATGAGTAGCGGCTGCAATTAATATAGAATGACTCTAGTCTAGTGAAACTATCTATACTAAAATTTATACATATTGCATATTTGCATGTGGACATGAAACACCACCCTTCTGGATTTTACACTCAACTAAATTTAAATTTATTCAAATTCCTTCTTTCAAAAAAAAAAAAAAAAATACTTCAAATCTCTCTCTATGATTATATAGATATATAGACTCATGTACGAATTGCATATAGTATAGGTGCACTATAAATAATAGCACAACCATGATATCGACCACTAATTATTTTGTCGACAAGTTCTATAAATGCAGTGCCGGCCCAAGCATATGAATTCCTACTAGTAGCTAGTGAATCAATTATTTAAATTCTTTATTTTTCACGTAGAATTGAATTTTAATGGATGTGAGTTGATCATCATAGTTACGCACCTCTCTATAATGAAGGGACCACAACAAGATTTCATAATCGGGTTTGGTTGGGGTTAACCCTTTAATTAGATTGTGATGTATATTGATGATAAAGACTGAATTTTGGGATTAAATATAATTGCATGGTCGACAGTCATTATGTTTCAAAGCAAAAAAGCGACAGCTTGCAAAGTATTTTTGGATTGCAAAAGTGACATAATTGAATCAGAGTAGTAGTTTTACACGCACACATGTATCACTAAATTAATTTAATTTGCTAATTGAATTAATTTATAGCATCACAAAGTAGAATTAGACACTAAGTAGTGCAAGTGTGTCACACTAGCTTAAAAAGAAATTTATAGAATATAAAATAATATTAATTATTATAATTCTACATGCAGAAAAGTAAAAAAGGCAAGCCATGTTCTAAGCCCAGAGAAAAAAGAGAAAGCACAAAAAAAGATAAAGTGGGAAATGATGATTTAATTGCAGTTATAATGGAAACAGAAAAGGAAAAGGCAGCGTGTGGTAGGTAATTAATTAGTCTACTTTATTTAATTACCGAGGTAATCAGTGAGGACACGGCCGTCGGAGAAACGGCCGGCGGGTTTTCCTGGGAAGGTGGTGCCGTACGGTTCTATCCATGATCCGCCTAGAGATTTTATGAAGTTTCCGGTATCTGCATACGAGTCTCCAAATACGAACAGCTTTGTGGGTCGGGTCGACCGATCCGATATCTCCGGCTTTTCCCGGTGGTGGTGGTGGCCTTGGGTGGCTGCATATCCTGCAAAGTTGTATTTATGAGTTCACATACTTTTAATATATGAAACAGAGTTAATGTCAGGAAAGGAATGCTCTGTTTTATGACAGAGAGAGAGGATGTACCTGAGGTGAGGAGAAAGCAGATAGAGATGGAGAGAATGAAGGTTTCCATTGGAGAGTTGGGATGGGATAGAAAAATGGAGAGTTAAAAGAAGAGAATATATATATATAATGTGCAATCTGCATAGCATAGGGCATGGGCGTCCTATTTTGAATTAGTGTTCACAAAGCCCATGCCTTGAATTGGTAATGATTGATTTTGAGCCACTTTTTAATTTTACTTTAGACTACTTGATTTTACTAGGGACCGAATATTGAAGTTTTTTTTTTTTTTTTTAATATAAAATGAAATATTAGTGATCGAGTCGAACACAAAAATAAACAATTACAAAAATTCTACATTTTGTAGAAGCAAGTGTTGTTGTGTGGCACTAATTAAAATACAAGAAATTCACCACATCGAACAACAACCGTCCACACATCAACAGATTGCACAATTCCTCCTCTTTTGTCCGGTGTTTAGTCATTTTCGTGGGAGCAAACACTTCCAAATCATTGAGAAGGGGTGGGGAGTAGTAAAACTTGTTTGTAAATTTTATACGTCTTTCATTTCATGTCGAATTTCAATCACCCCAATGATCAAACCGTGTTTTAGCAATCAATGTGTAGGGAATTTGAGGCAATCTATTCAAAAAACAGTGTTATCACCTTCGTCTTTCATTCTCCTTCCAATACAATTCTGAATATCACCATACACAACAACTAATTAACTCTCTATTCTTCCACTCCTACTTCTCTTCTGTGACCCTCAAAACCTTCACCCACAATCTATTATATATAATTTCATTCAATAATCTCCATATCTAGAGTTTTATTAAAGATCTTGATGTCAATCCCCATCATTCTTCTCTTTACACAACTCTTTCTAACTAATCCATCACATTTTCCTCTCCTTTTCATCTACACCCCCACAAATGCCAATATTAATTCCATACTAGTACTTGTTAAACTTTGAATATTTACATTTGTTTAAATTTTTTATTTTAAATATGATTCCAAAGTGGTATTCGAATTATTTGATAGTATTCATAAATTTGAAATTTGTATTTCTAATATATTTTTAATTTTTTCTATAAAAATAATTTTTTTTTCTAAAATTATTTATATATTATTAATTGAATATTTATGAATACCACATCGAATACTCGTATTTGAATTTAAATATTTTTCTAATAAGATAATAATTTATTTACTCGAATTCGAATTTTAATATTTCGATCGAATCTAAATATTCAAATTCGAATAGAAAACATTTGACTCATTTATATTACTGATTGATTTTGGTATGCCTCATTTTTTTAATTTTTTTTACTACTCCATTTACATTTACATTATCTTTTTTGTTTTGTTTACTACTGTGCATTATACTCCCTCCTATAATTTTAAATGTCATTCTGGATTTTATTTTACCAGTTAAGAATTTTTATGTTAGAATTATTCTTAGTTAATAATAACTATTAATTAAATATTCTTAACCATAATTAGCAAAGAAAATTGCACAATAGTTGAAATATTTTAGCAGAATTAAATAAATAGGGATATATATAATCGGGTGGAAAAGGTCCTATATGACATATATTACAAAAATAATTTAAAACACATAATAACATTTAAATATAATATGAATGAATATCATATTAATATATATTTTGAATCATAATCCATAGATATTTGTATATTATCGAAAGTGACATATTTGAATAATATAATTAATCGATTTGTAAGTAGAATTCAAAAGAATTTGTTTAGATTAATAGATTTGAGTCGACTATTTCTTTGTTATTATTTCAATATATTAATAACTTGCATAGAAGACTAATTATATATGGGATAATTGCAATATAATTCACGAACTTTACAGTTTTTATCAATTACAATATGAACTTTTACACTTTGCCATTTTATATGTGAACAAATTTACTGTTGCAATTTGATGCATGATATAAATTTCCACCGATACTTACACTTACGTGGTAGACGAATCCGCCATAAAAAAACACGTCACACGTCACGTTAGATGTCAAATATACAAAAAAAAAAAAATTTACCACCCAACCTATACATCAATGACGATTTTGAGTTGAAGTTATTGTACCAAAATAAAACTCTAACAAAATGCACCACATAAATAGCTGGAAGTTCTTGAATTCAGTAGTTTTAATGAATTATAAATGTTGATGTTATCTAGTTATGTAGAAAGAAATGTCTTTGGTGTGTGACATGACGTGCTTGAATTCGGTAGTTTTAACAAACAAATGAACCTAGGCGTGCTTGAATTAAGTAGTTTCGAAATATTAAAAAGAAAAAAAATCGTGCATTGACATTTGTCGAGCATGTGATGTGGTTTTGGTGACAACTTTGGTTGTCATGTAAGTATAAGTAGCACAAGAAATTGACACTATGTATTGAATTGCAACAATAAATTAGTCTGTGTATCGAATTGTAAATTTTAAAAGTTCGTGAATTATTTTGCCATTAAACCATTATATATTGATACATATCATTACTAATACATCAAACTCCCTATTAATCATATATTCCCTCCTATTCAAAATATATGTCATTCTAAATGAATGCACATATATTAAGAAAAAAATTAAATTTCTATTATGCCCATAATAAATGTTTATCTTTTTCATTAAAATAACACATTTATCTAAATATTTTAATATCAAGAAGGGTAATTCAGGAAAAAAAATGTAATTAATGTACATTGAAAAGTGTAAAACGTCATATATTTTGCAAATAATACGAAAAGTTAAAACAACGTATAATAAAAATAGGAGGTAGTACATAATTTTATTTTTTTAATTAATAACACATTACCAAAACTCGTAATATAACACACAAGAATATATCATAAATAATATCACACAGAATATCTCATAATGTTATCAAACTGTGATTAATATGAAACTTAATACATATTCCGAAAACAAACTTAATACATATTGAGTTTCTTATAAAGTTTCACATTAATACATATTGTAGCATAGACCAAAACGTTAAAGTCAGATATCAAAGTCATAGACCCTAATATGACAAAATACCTTTTTGTTTCTTCACTTATCCTAACTACATTTGAGAAAAATGAAGAAATGCAATCATTCCCACTAGAGTTGAAATAAATTGAAACAGTGACACTTGTACATTTGACAACAAGAAATTTCAATATTACCTTCATTCATCAAATTTATTTTTACATTTTTTTAATTGTCCACAAAATTTATTCACATTTTTTTTAAATAATAAACAATACTCACAAACAATTACTACAATACCTCATAATACTTTATCCATTTTTTCCCATAATACTCTTACTTTATCTATTTATTTTTTTAATAAAATATTAGTTTTCATTTAATCATGTGTCAATAGTAAAAGAAAATAAGATTCATGGACGGAGGAAGCACATACTTCTCTCTCCGTCCCTAAAATATATTCCTACTTTTCTTTTTTGTCCGTCCTTCAAATCTATTATCATTCTTTTTTTTTTTAAATAATATTATTTTATTATTAAACTTACAAAAAATTACTTTATTTATTAATGAACCACACAATCTCTTTACTTTATTTTTTTTATCTTATTTTTCTTGAAATTTGTGTCCATTTCTATAGAAATAAATAGGGGGACAGGGAGTAGTACACAATGTTACACACTTACACTTAGACTACAAAACAGAATTGAATATATATGCTAGTATTAAACAAGGATGGAAAATGTGACCATTTTTATGCAAAGAAGGCGATGAAAGTTTGACCAATAACTTTTCAAGGGCTAGGTTGGTCAAACCATGGACCAGCTCTAGTTTTCTCCCTTGGTGTGTCCATATTCTATTTTTGACCTCCTAATGGGAAAGTCTCACAGTTGAAATACAAATAGTGCATATCCCTCAATCTTCATCACTATCACACGTAATGAGAATGATGCTGGACTTTTTGGCCAACTCATTAAATGAAAGTTGATAACTACTCTAGTTGGTGGGAACACATAATGTCAAACTTAATTATTTCGTTAAATAATGTAACTGAAATCATAATATATTATATAGGAGGGGCTGCAAAATCCTATGTGGCGAGCCCTCCCTCCTCTATTTCGAATCCTTGCTATCCCCTTCATTCTAGCCTTTTTAAATCTCAACCGTCCAATTTCTTTTGTCGAATCTTTGATCGTTCGTTTGGTCTATCAATACCCTTATATAGTGGAAGTCAAAAATGCTTATGTGGCACCCCTAATTTGTTTTCATTTCAATAACCTTGGCTCCTCATTGAGTAGATGTGTCCAAGCCATCTTCACCATTGATTTATTTCATTTATTATTTCATATTTCATCTTGACCGTTGATCCGTCTCAAATTTTCCTATAAATTCTTCATTTGTCATCCTCATTTTTCATCCTTGGTTATCTCTTCCTTCTTGGTTTTCTTTTTTCCGGCCGACCGTTTATGTTGCCGTCTTATAAATTTCGGCGTATTGTGTAATTAGTTCTGATTCTTATTTGTCTTGTGGGTGTCTTTCCGATGATTTGATGATCGTTTGATCGAGCATCCCATTTTATTTCACTTTTTTTTACTTATTTTTCATTCTTCGTCTTTAGTTGTTGAATAAGATTGTTCGCCGCGTGTCTTGTGCCAGCGAATTTGGATGTAACGATTTTATTTATGTACAAATTGTAATGAAATTTTATTGTTTAATCTATTGTATAAATTATGCCGGCGAATTGTCTATTGTATAAATTGTGCCAATGAATTTGGATGTTTAATCTATTGTACAACTTGTCTTGAAAGGATTCATACGAAAAATATTAATGGTGCTCCAATCTAAAACTATAGTTGAAAATTTAGAGAGAACTGATTGTAAATACCTTTAGTCTGAATTTGGGTCGAAACGATCGACACAATGTCCTCCAATACCGATACATCATGAATATCTAGATCCTCATGATCCTTAACAAGATCCAACTCATCAATTATGCTTGGATGATTCCTAAACTTTGATCTTTTAGCAGCGGATAGCTTCACAGTCATCAATTGGACGCGTTTTTTCAGCGCTCTAAAATTTAAAAATCGACGAAATTCACGGAGACTCTCCTTCAATCTATACGGCTGAATTGCCCTCAACAACGACCCACATTGAGTGCAAAAACTCATAGCTACCTCAACATTATCCGACTAACAGAAACAGGATAACATCACAGCCATATCTGCGTAAACTACTCTTTGATTCACTAAATGTGCCAACAATTTCGATGCCTTAAAGCAATTTTTTCTTATCTTTGCAATTGAAAGCCTCTTTGAATTGTACAACAACTCTTTTCACCAGTATAAGCCCTACCTCTGGAAATTCGCAATTGATAACCGCAACAAGTGAGGCGTAAACATTGCTCAATTGTGGAAATTCCGACTGCGATTTCGTAATTGCCTGACAGAATAGACCTCTTCCGCGAACAATATTATCCGCCGTGATTTGATCGGCCACAATCCGAATATTGGAAACCGTAACTTATTCAACGGGACCGGTGATTCGTTTCTTCATCGCAATCCACTCGGATATTTTGGCGCTCAATTCCGTCCTCCTCTTCCATCATCTGTTGCGGTTGAGAAAGCGGATCATCGCGAGTGAATTCCATGATTCACGTTTTTCCTTTCCCTGCAACTCCGAATTCCGTAATTCCATGATGTGATTCACCGTTACATTTTTTATTCATTGGAAGTCTCAATTTTAATTTATATTAAATTTGTTTCCTTAACTGTTTCAATTTATATGAAATACTAATATCAAAAGGAAGGTTTTCTTTTTTAATTCTAATTTATTTTATTTGTTAATTTCAAAGAATTCTTAAATAATCTTTTAAAACCCAAAATCTATTACTGTATTTAATATATATTTTCAAACTTTAATTCTCAATAAGTGTATGTTCCCAAATTTTTATGGATAAAGGCTAAGAAGGCATAATATATGATTGACGAGCAATTTCAATGGGAATTATCAATTTTGAATACTAATTAGTTTGTTTTCTTAATTTTGTCAATCATATCATTATAATAATGTAAGAATTTATTGATTCTCATTTATGTTAAATTTGACTAAGAATTAATGCTCATAATGCTCATAATGTTGTTTCGTGTATTCTTAAATTGACTGGATGATTGTAGAAGGGAGAAATCAGAGGTGTGCAAAAATTATGGTAATGGGGAATATGGTATGTTCAATAAAAAAAATAAAGAAAAAAAAGACAAAGATCAAATGATTAATCCGAATATAATTTTTTTTTCAAGTAATACAAACATAAAATTTGTAAAAAAAAAAAAAAAGAATAAGTCCAATGAATATGTATACAGAGAAATTGATTCATCATGAACCACTGAAAGGTATTAGTTATTTTCACTAAAGAGTATTAGTTATTTTCATTGAAGAGTATTAGTCGTTTTCATTGAAGAGTCTTAGTTTGTTTTCAGTAAACAACTAATACTCTTTAGTGAAAACAACTAATATCCTTCAATGAAAATAACTAATACTCTTTAGTGAAAACAACTAATACTCTTCAGTGATTCATGTATGAACCATTTTCACTCTATATTTTGTCAAGTCGAATAAGTATATTTTATTTTAATAGTATTTTTTTTATTTAATACCACATAAAAAAATTAATCGTTGCATAAGATGAATGTCGTATTTACCTTGAAGAATGCTTACGATGTTTACAATATTATTATTGTATAACGGATAATATAATAAAAAATATAATTTTTGTTGTAAGCTATAGGATGAAATTAAAAAAATTCAAAGTTAACAGGACGAAAAACAAAGTTTACATAAGTTAAAAGATAAAATTGTGTATTTTTCCTACATATGACAAAACATATATTTACATTCATACTTTTATTAAATATACTCATTTTTTAAGAAATGAGTATGTTCATCATTTTTGTGGGTGCCATTTGTAGATATTTAGGTTTGCGTATATGATGGGTGGATGTATTTTAAGATTTCAAATATAGGGTGATACATGTTTTAGAATATAATTTTATAAGGTTTAACGTGGTGGTACGAGACTAATGAATATGATTATATTATTTTTAAAATCGTGGTGTGGGCTAAAAACTAAAATTATACGATCTTTAATATGGTATGGACTTAAAATATATTGGTACAAATATAATAAAGTTTGGTGCAAGGTGAACTAATGGTGATACACGCTTTAATAAATTTTGGTATGATTTTAATTAAATGTGGTACGATGTGAACTAATTGTGGTACAAATATAAAGTAAATTATAATAAGAGTTTTATAAAATGTGGTAAGGGGTGAATAAATGTTGGTACAAACTTAAATAAAGTTTGGTACAGGATGAATTAGTTTAGTACAAACTAAATATTTGATTGTATATGTATAAATAAAATTGTGTATGAGTTTAATTAATTGCGTTACATGCTAAATAAAATTTCACATATTGTATCTAAGTTTGCTCCTTCATAATTGCCATATAATTATGTCATGAGGAATTAATTGTGTGGTGTGGAATTTGGAAAATGAATTATTGCTAAATCTGCCCCTATCTATTGCCGATAATAATGCTCTTCATTGTATGTCTTGATAATATATTTGGTGAAAATTCTATTTAAGATTTAATATGACTAATAGTAGCGTAGTTTGGTTAATGTCAATTAATAGTATTTAAGTGATATAGTATCAATTAGTGGGTCACCGCTATTATTACAATATTTTGCATGATAATTGTACGATTAGAGATGAGAATTTCATTTATCACGTGGATGTGGTTAGTTTGTCTTTCTATTAAATTGTAATATTTATGGTTGGGTATTTTAAGTGTGTTCTCCATATTAGTGTATATTGATTGTACCTTTGCCATCTTCAAGACATGTTATATCTATGCTAACGTTAGCAAGAGTTTCCCATGCTAATTCCATGCTATGAGACCCCTGTCTTGCATGACAAGTTCCATCAGTATTAATTCACCCTAATCCAATTATGTTTTCATGGCGTGCATTTTTTCTAGATTTGTTTCTTTTAAGTTGCAGTTGATTGTGCCTTTGTTTTTTTGTTTTTAAATAAAACGTCAACATTGGTGCACCTGTAAACCAACATATTATTTAACAATAATTTCTTACATATTGTTAGTCGATATTAAAGACTAATAATTTAAATATTTAAATATGTAATTAAATGTCAATTAGATTTGTAAATTATAATTAAATATTAATTAAATCTGTCATTTAAGTATTTTAATCCTAAAATTTAATTCCCAATGCCATTGTTAAACATATAGTAGGTTAATTATATATATATATATATATATATATATATATATATATATATTCACATATATGTGTGTGTGTGTGTGTGCAGGAACCACAACTAATGTACAAGTCAATTGTCATAATTATCCATTGATTAAGGATTTAATATGATATTTTATTTTTAAATGTTCTTTAATTTTCCGCATTTTAAAGAGTGAGTATTATGTATGCAATACATACGAAATTAGAATTTGAACTCAAAGTATTATTGTACACGAATTTATAATGGTATGTATTATACATAGAATACTTTTCCTTTTTTCATGATTGGTCATCAATTTTTTTACAAATTTAAAAGTTTAGCTAAATCATTGAGATAATAAAAAGCACATTCATCTTACATTGAGCACTGCATCTTACCATCTACCATTCATGAGCTAAATTATTGATAAAATAATACTCTAAATTTAAAAACAAGATCTAAATTCATGATTTACTCAAATATTTTTTAACTTGCAGTTTAATATATACTTTCATTTAATGTTGTTCTAAACAAATAATACACAATCAATTATTTTAATTCTCATGTATTTCACTTAAAATAAAAACTAACTCCTGTAATAATCCACAATTTGTGCACGATATATATCTGCTACAAATTTATTTTTTATCCTATTACATGCTACACCAGGTAACAATTCCGTTATATCTCATGTAACACTAAGTTTTCGTAATTTAGAGGATGAAACTCAGAATGTCACGTCAGATTTACTGAAAGAGTTACTTGGTATAATAGGTAACAGGACAATATATACAAATTTTTTAAGTTATTGGATGAGTTCAAAAGTTCAAAGTTAACAGGATGAAAATCAAAGACAACCAAAGTTAAAGGATAAAAAGTGCATTTTACATAATGATGCTTATTTGTTCTAATATTTTCCACCTCCATATTAAATAAGACTCTATATAAAAAACAAAAAACAAACTCATGCAAGTATAGAGAGTACTTGAATTTTCATATTTTAGGTGGTTACTTTATAATTACATTTTCTATTCTCTACTTGACAAAATTGTTGTTTAGAAAAAAGTTGTAATGTGAGCACTTTTAAAGATAGACTCCCAATGCTTTCTTTATAGTGGTACATTTTTTGTTTGTCAATATTTTATTGGTGAAATGTTTTTATTATTATAGACTGTTGTATGTAATTCTTAGAATAATGCAACCTTATTTTTTTAAAACTTTAGTTTTCATCCTGTTAACTTTGGAATTTTGAATTTTGTTTTCTAACTTACAAATTTTTCATCCTATCTAGCAGATTTTTTTGTAAGTTATAGGATGAAATTCAAAAATATAAATATAAATGGACGAAAACCAAAGTCAACCAAAATTAAATCATAAAAAAGTGCATTTTCTCTAATTCTTATGTTATATGTTTTTTTAATTAATTATTTTTTCTTAATATCTTATTAATACAGTGCATCCAGTATAATAAAGTTAGTGCAATAGAATTATAACATAAAACTCTTTTAAAAAATATATACTCAATCTTATGAGTATTCAATGGTCTACAAATGAAATGTCATGTGAAAATTTATATCATGATTTCAACGTATATTTATTATCATGGAAAACTAATGTTTCACAATTAAGAGCTATAATTTATTTATTTATTTCATTTGTGGTTGACTTAATTTTAAAACGTGATTAGATTTTTGATATGATGCATTGCAATAAAATATTTAAACTTTTTACGAATGTTTGAAGCCTCATATAAAGCTACAAATACATATATTTAGCTTGGTTCTCAATATTCTTACTATATATTTTTTTTTTCTTTCAAAAATGACATTATTGAGTGTATTTATAAAAAGGATTAATTGAAATAACATCTCAATCTTTTTGGAAATTGTAATCTAATCTAAAATTTTGAAACATGAGGTTTAGGGTTAAAGGTGTATAATTTAAACTTTTATTGTCTAATCTTCAGCTATAATTTGATTTATGGTCGCAATCTTATATAAAGAAAAACACATTAATTAGACTTAAAGGTGTATAATGTAAACTTTTATATCTTGAATTGGATGAATACTATAGTGACTTCCATCATTATCCAAAATTAGTCCTACAATAATAAATAATACAATAACTTCTATCATTGTATTTTTTAAGCATTCCTAGGATATCTATAGCTTGAAATTTCTATTTTAGTCCTAAAATAATCCATAACTTTCGTTTGAGTCTCATAATTATGATTTAATTTGATTGGTGTGAATTCAATTATAATTTGATTTATTGTCGCAATCTTATATAAAGAAAAACACATTAACTAGACTTAATGGTGTATAATGTTAACATTTACATCTTGAATTAGATGAATACCATAGTGAATTCTATCATTATCCAAAATTAGTCCTACAATAATATATAATACAGTAACTTCTACCATTAGATTTTTTAAACATTTCATAGGATATATATAACTTGAATTATCGATTTCTTAAATGTTGTTGTCCTAATCTTAAAGTTTACCTTTTACTATTCATGACTATTTAACTTGAATATAAATACCTTTTCGAATGACAAGTATCGCATGTGTTAGTTTAATCTCAGATACGATATTTTTAAAAAAAAAAATTTGTTGTCCGAAATTACTCCCAAAATAATCAATAATATAGTGACTTTCATCATTATCCAAAATTTGTCCTACAATAATAAATATACATAAAATATCTATAGGATTATAACTTCTTTAAAAAACTTAGGCATGGTATTTCAGTACCACATATTTTAGTTTAATATTGGATGTGGTATTTTTTTTTTTTTAAACTTTTGTATTATCCAAAATTAGTTCTAAATAATCAATAACATAATAATCAAAATCTCATGCCAAAATTAGTCCGCATATTTCTTGCAAAATTATCAATCTTATAATATCACTAATCATTCAAATATTTTATCTTTTCAGACTATCTTCACCAACGTTAAAAATAATTATTTGATATTAGTCCTTCAACATTTTTTATTAGCAAAAGGTAAATAAAAATATAGAAAATAAATGTCAGGAGTCCATATTCAACAATCATACACTAATCATTGCTATTCATTTGTGCTTAATATTAAGAAAAAAAAAAGTTCCTCAAAGTAATCATAATTTCAACAAAGTAATTTCAATAAAGTAATAATGTGAATTTAGGCCATTAACTTTTACTTTATGACAACGTAAGTACTTTTTTTTTTTGGGTCGATGAATTAACCAATTGCATATATTTAGACTAAGTGTCATGTGATGCTTGGAAATAATTGATGCCATATACTAGGCATGTCTGATACTGTGTGATTAACCAATCGTTGTAGTTTTGATTGCACGATAGAATTGAAAGTTTCATTATGCGACATTCATTTTTTCTTTTTGGTACGGAAGATATTTGTCAAATATCTTATCAAACGATCTTCGCCAACATTAAAAATATTTATTTCTATTTTCTAGGGTTCTCCCGCATTGAAATTACTATACATGTTGTCATTTTGGTCCTCTAGCCTTTTCAATTAATAAAAAAAACTTGAAGGACCAATATAAGTCATATTGACTACGGATTTCTAGCCATTGTTTTCTAATTTTTTAGATAATGTCTCTTTGGTATTGTATTAAAATTCTTAAAAATATTGTTATAAAAAATTCGAAATTAGTCCTAGATTATTCCTAAAATATTGGATATTCCTAAAACGTGTGCCGAGTTTTTAAATTAGTCTGAAATTAGTCATATAGGATATTTCTAAAAATGTGCGCCGAGTTTTTAAAGTGGATGACTAAAATTTTTTAAAAAACGTTGTGTTAAAAAATCTGAAATTAGTCCTAAATTCTTTATAATATAAAAACTTATCTCAAGTTTTTGAAATATTTCTAAAATATCTATAGGATAATAATGCAACTTATGCATTCTTCTGATACTAAACTGTATGTATTTATGGGACCAAATTTAGAAAAACTATAGGACCTAAAATATCTAAAGAAGAACCATTGTTGCAGGCCGACTGTTCTCATGGGACCAAAACAAAAATTATAATTGGGTTAAGATTCATATATCCTTCTTTCTCTATATACTTGGAGATTTATATTTTTTATTTGTGTGATACTGTTTACCTTGAGTGCCCTCTTTACTTTATCTGTAATTTTTTTTATATGGGGTCAGTATGTGCAAATAGTAGTGGAGTTAGAATGGACTTATATGTACAAATATGTAATAATTTTGGTCCACACTCCTTTTTGGCCCTTTTATTTTTCTATGTGTGTATTTTTTTTTTCAGATTTGTTGTCATCCATTAATTTTACTAATTGAGGCTACAATTTTTTGTGACCATAATTGCAACTTATGCATTCTTTCTACAACTATTCATGGGACCAAATTTGGAAAAAACTATGGGATCTAAGATATCTAAAGAAGTACCATTGTTGCGAACTGCCTATTCTCATGGGATCAAAATTTAAGATTCACATGTTAAGATTCGTATATCTGTGTCTATCTTTATATTTGGAGATCTATATTTTTTTTATTTGCGTGATGTTATCTAACTTGAGTGTCGTCTATACTTTGTAAGTGATTTTTTTGGTATGGCATCAGTTTGTGCGGATAGTAGTCGAGTTATAATGAAAATATATGTACAAATATGTAATAATTTTGTTGTACTCATTTCCACTTCTGACCCACTTTTTGTAAATTTGTAGACATTGGACTGAAGATAGAATTTTTCTGGACCAAAATCGCAACTTATGAATTCTTTTGAGACTTACTTGTAATTATTTATGAGACCAAATTTCAAAAATACTACGGGCAATGAAATATAAAATAAGCACCATTGTTGCAAACCGGTTGTTCTCATAGGACCAAAAATTTAAATTTTACCTGTCTTTGGCATATATCTGTCTCTACTTTTATATTTGTGTATTTATATCTTTTATTCACATGATGTTGTTTAAGTTGAGTGTCGTCTATACATTGTTGATATTTTTTTATATGATGCCAGTCTGTAATGATAGTATTCGAGTTACAATAGAAGTATATGTACAAACAGGAGAATAATTTTGGTCCACATTCATTTTTGGTCCTTAATTTTATTATATATATATATATATATATCATGGTATCAAACTTTTTGCAATTTTTTTGCAACTTTTTGGTCCTTTTTCTTTTTTGCAATTTTGTTCCATCCATTAAATTTATGGTCCTTTAACTTTTGTTCCATTCATTGATTTTGATAGTGTTCACATATTAAAAAGTTTATTTAAAGACAAAACGAATTGATCCTATTTTTATTTCTAATTCTTGCTTTTATAAAATATATTGGTTATACGGGAAATTTTGTTATTTTAGGATACTATCTTATGATTGTTTGTAAAAATAGGACACTATCTTTGCGGGCGTGTAAATTGAGAAGATATATTTACGAACTTGCAAAAAAATAAATGTTTCTTGCTTATATGAGTTAATTTAGTTATGAATTATAAGGTATGATTTATTGTATACAATTCAATTCATAGTTCAGACAATTTTGGCGATACAATATAAACATGATTAACCTCATCTTGGTATTACTTGTTTTAACATTAAAATATTAGTATTGAATGTATGTTTTAGAATTAAATTATTTCATATATGAACCATTTTATAATTATTTTTAGATACACTTTACTTTAACCAATTAATGTTCTTTAAATTAATATTAATACTATTCGTTTTACCATCAACTAAATTAGCTATAATGGAAAAATTATAATTTAGGACACTATTTTTATAAGTATTTGTTCAATTAGAACACTATTATTACGAGCTTGCAAGATTGAGATAATATTTTTACGAACTTGCAAAATTAGGACAATATATTCACAAACATGCAAAACTATGACACTCTTTTTTATTTTGTCCAATTTAGACCAAATTTTATAAAATATGGGTCAAATAAAATTCGATTACGATATGCCAAAAAATGTTAGTACATTTGCCAAAAAATAAATAATTAATAATTAGATAACCAATTTAATAAAAACATATTTATATGATGTTCTTAAAAATAAATCTAACATTTTTTTTCTCAGCTTTGTGTCTAAGCAACGAGGAGTTGAGGAATTGCACCTTAATTGAGCTTAGGTAACTATTGCAGATAAATGACAGATTCAAATAAATGCATGTACCTGATTGCAAGTTTTTTTTTTTTACATAATAATTAAATTTGTGAATCAAGGACGTTTTATATGTTTTTCAAGTACTATTTTTCATATTCATATTACAATTTAAAATAATGGTACCGCGTATTATAAATGTTTAGGTTGCTAAAAAATATAAACAAAAAAATTACATTAAAATTCAACAGTTTTACATAAAAGTTTACTTCTATTTCGCAGGTTTAGCACTATAATTTATATTATGTGATTTTAAGCATGTATATACATATATATATTATATAGAGGTTTTGTTGGGAGAAGTATTGTGGCACAAAATAGAATACAACAAAAAATATCAATTTTCAGGATGATAATGATTCCACGTAATTAATCTTTTTAACTTTTTTTTAAGTATAAATAATTATTTTAACTAGAATACAATATTGGGTAGACTTTGAAACCCAAGTAAATTCAAGCCTATGATATGATGGACAGTTTTACATTCAAGCACGGTAAGGTTGATAATACGATAAACAATGACAGTGCACCGTGTGTGTATAGATAACATGAAGTCAATTACCATAAAATAAGAAGTTTGGTGCCTCAACTTGGAAACAAGCCAAAATTATCCCAATTATACATCTACGACACCAAAAATAAAGTCACGAATATAATAGATGCAGTCGAGTAATATCATTGATAAAACATTATACTAAAATTGTTTTTACTATTTTTAAATGCAAACACAAAAAATTCAACAAAGTTTAACAGATTTACAAAAAAAAAAAATTTATTTCAAGTCCGCGAAATTTCGCGGGTTTAGTACTAGTTAATATATAAATATAATACACACAAACACAAAATAGACAAAGTATAGAGTAAAAATGATTCATATATGAATTATTGAAGGGTATTAGTTGTTTTCACTAAAGATGGTAAATTATTTTCATTGAAGGGTATTAATTGTTTTCATTGAAGAATATTAGCTGCTTACTGAAAACAAACTAAGATTTTTCAATAAAAACAACTAATATTTTTCAGTGAAAATAACTAATGCTCTTTAGTGAAAATAACTAATATCCTTGTGTATGAACCAATTTTACTCTATATATACACATACTAATTTTTTTTTTAATTTTAATCTATCTAATATTATATTATCTCATGCAAAAAATTGGGATTTAAACCAAATCTGTCATCTATCTTTTCACCTTTATCTAAATGGTCCTCTATTTATTTGCTTTATCAAGTTAGTCCTGTATTTTTTCAAATTTCACCAAAATGGTCCTAATTTGGTGAAAAATTGTCCTAATTGATTTTTTGTATTTTATTTCAAGTTTTTTTTTATTTGGCAAAGATGGCCACCTAGCGTGCCAATTGAAAAAAAACAAAAAAATCACATCATAGGCTTCCACCGAAAACACTAGTGCGCATGACTAAAAAGGTGGCATTTTATGCTTTATGCGTTCAATTAGAACCTAATTGGAGATATGTGAATTGATACGGGACTAAATTGACAAAGAAAATAAATATAGGACCAAAATGGTGAGATTTTGTACATTTTTAGGCCAATTAGGATCATTTTGGCGAAACTTGAATAGATACTGGACTAAATTATTAAAAAAATAAATAGAGGACCATTATGATAAAGGTGAAAAGATACAGGACGGATTTTGTTTAAATCCCCAAAAAAAATTTGACATATAAAATGAAGAATTAATTACTCTTAGATACCAACGTATGCGCTACTAGGTAGTACTTTTCACTACTATGGAAAAAATAAATGACTCGCAACTATAAAATCTTATATATAGGTGCAAGCCTGTTTTTTGTACATGAGTGGGTATTTTTGTAGTATGGGACTAATTAAAGTGTGAAATTCTAGAGTACCAAATCAAATCATTACTAATTCAATTAGATGTATATCTTAATCTGATGAAAGAGATGGGGCACCTTTACAGATTAAAGTTGAGGCCATGTGGTTTCTTTTTTCTTGAAGGGCTTTTGAAGAAATTAAATATGTACACACACGTATACATTTTTTTTTAATAAGAAATATTTAGAGGATTAATTCTGCTAATTATGATAACATCACTTGCAGTGGACTTCCACTTCATTATATCATTTTTATATTATTATAGTGCCTGTTAAGTGTTGTCTAACCTAGCTATTCAAATCGAAATAAAGAATCTAGTGATGTCTAACCTATTCACCCACATCCACATGTGATATTCAAATATATATGTTGCGTGGTTAATGGTGTGGATGACTAAGCCTTGAAGTCGTTTTTTAATCATAAGGCTGCAAGGAACATGTGCAATCGATATGAGATACATATGAAATAATTGGAAGTTAATTGAATCAAATTGCTTCTGCAATTTATCTTCTTAAGCCAACACTAAAAAAACGAGCAGTATGATATCAAAGCAAGAACACAATGGATTTACGCGGTTCGATCACTAACGATTTACATCACCGAGGAGTGGATTAGGACTCTTCACTATCAACCAAGTTTCAAATTACAGAATACAACACGAATTTCTGGTTCCTATGCAACAAATTTAGAAGAACCTTAAAAACGAAATTAAGCTCTCTAATCTAACAAGCTCAAGGGGAAAACTGAATGAATAGATTCACTATCGACCAACAGTTGAAACTCAGTAGTTAATCGACCATGTCCATAACTGTATTTGATCCAATGAGCTAAACTGATTCGAATGGCAGCATCATGTTAGAAAAAACGCACACACGCAATTACGAAATTAAAATAGAATATGAGATTTGTATTAGTGTTAGTGTCCTAAAGACAATCATTTGTAAGGACATAATACTAAGATGATATTCAGTTTATGGTTTAATATTATTGATTGAGTTAATATTAAATATATAGTTTTACACTTATCTGAATATTATGTTTGATTGTTTGCATTATTCATATTTGTGTTCCCTTGAATCAATATTGTCATTAAGTGAGTGAGAACTCAGATGACTCAAGTACGATTCTCAAATAGCCTCAATCAAGGATCATCAAGAATGAGATATTGATGATGCAATGGAGATTGTTGTGTCATCTGCATTATACTCTATGGGAGAGTGCAGTAAGATTTCACTTACTACGAGATACTAGGTATCTCATAATGGATGCACAAATACCTTAGAGGGTATTGATATACTCATCCGAGAAATCGTTTGATGTAATTCCACATAATGTGTCTACGGGTGTCTTGGTTAGTGGGAGCAATGTGATACTTCTCCGACTTGAGGTCAATACGCACGATATGTGCGGAGTGATGGGCTTTGACCATGACCGACGCTTGCACCCTCCAAGGGTGGATATGACATGTATTGGGTTCATCACGAAGTGCATGTGCATGGTAGTTGACCCAAGAATATGATTCATTCTTCAATTTGGATTTAAGAGAGAATACTCGTCTTCTCATCATAATTGGACCTAAGACATCGGTCAGTGCACGTCGACTTGGACTTTGTGGCCAAGTGCGACACGAATGATCAATTGGTGATTCAAGATAATATGATTAAGTTATTTGAATAGACACTTCATCATGTTCAAAGCTTAATCGAGCATTCGCGAATGAAAGGAAAATATCACAATAGCCCACAATATTACAGGTAGTTGCAGATTTTCTCGCAACATACCTCGTATATTGAGAATGTCTGATTTATTGTTTAGGGTTCAATTAAGACTGTTAATTTGACTAATAGCTCGATATACGAGGGCCTATGGATCACACAACAAGCAATGATAGTTCATCGATTATAGTTGGTTGATTAAGTATTATATTAGATATAATATATTAATATTTAATTTGTGGAGAATATAATAATAATTATATTTGGAATTCATTATTATTACTCCCTCCGTCCATGAGTAAACTTCCCACTTTCCTTTTCGGGCCGTCCACGAGTAAGTTTCCCATTCCATAAATGGAAATAACAACACTCTATTATATATAAACTTTAACCTTCAAACTCACACAATATTACAAAAATGCCACTCATCCACTTTACTTTTCAACACTATTCATTACTTTATCCCAAAAGTCAACATGTGGCCCACCATATATTAATAAACAAATACACTTTCTTAAACCATTCAACAAAAAGAAGTGGGAAACTTACTCGTGGACAGAGGGAGTATTATTTAATTAAATTGAATTTAATTAAATATGAAATTCCAATAATAATATTTGGAATATTATTATACAAGAATAATAAGATATGGTAAATATATTATTTGTATGAACATATCTTGGGAAATATAATTCATAGAGATTATATTTACGGGCTAGGCCCGATATCTTGCTCAGGAATTAAGCCAAGTTAATCCCTATAAATATGTGTCTTATGGGAATTCCTAAACACACAAGAAATATAATTTCTTCATAAAATCTCTAGCCCGAGTTTTCCTAGCAAGTTTGTCTCGAGATTCTACGCTAGCACCTCGGTGCGGATCGGTGAATAGTTGTTGCGTGGATACCATAGTGGAGGATTCTGCGTACGAAGCGCTGTAAGAAATCTTGTTTAAGATTTGTCGTATTTAAGATTTGTCGTATTTAATTATGCAATTATTTGTTCGTTGTTGGTGAATGATTATTCCGCTGCGCATGTTTACGTGTTTACGTGCTTCTAAAACCCAACAATTTATTCACCTAGTTTGTTTTACGACTAGTCTAGGGGCGATGTCAAGCCAGGGTTTTTCACTATACTTTTATGATACTGGATACAAAGGAGAAAACATCTATTTATAAGAAACGAGCCCTATCCCTAAAATTAGGATCGAATGGGCTGAAAAAGTGGGCCAAAAAATTCGCCGGTATTGGGCCTTAGTGTACAGTCCATTCAACCTCCACACTCCAACATACCGTGCCCAAATTTTGTTTCAATTTCATAACAACCAGCTCAGAGTCTCAACCGCCGGTTCGCTCAATTTTGTCTGGTTCAATACAAAGTAATACTGGTTCTTGATCTAACTAAAACTTTTCGACCTTTATCACAATTGCATTGAACTTTTTCATCAATTCTCCACCGCAACGCACATTGTCCTTCATTTCCTCAAGCTATGCTCCTTTCTAGTGATCATCAAACATCACAAGCTTCATTAAGCTTGTGCAATGCCTGAACTTGTTGTAAGGCAGTTGCTTGGTAAACATATCTGGAACATTGTCTTCTGTTGATACCTTATTGACCAGTACAACCTGGTTTTCCACCATGTCCCTCACAAAATGCCGTTTCACATCAATATGCTTAGGCCGTTCGTGGAATACCTGATGTTTTGCAAGGTGAATTGCTCTTTGATTGACACAATAAACATTGACATTCCTCTGTTTAATCCTAAAGTCTTGAACAATTCCTCTTAGCCACATAGCCTCCTTGAATACCTCAGTCAAAGCAACATATTCGGCCTCGGTTGTGGACAATTCAACCACTAATTGATGTACACTCTTCTAACTTATAGTTATTACATACAAAGTAAATACATACCCTGTTAGTGACCTTCTTGTGTCTATATTTCCTGCAAAATCAGATCCACATAGCCCCTTAAAGGATCTGTACCATCTTCAGTCTTTTCAAACAAGAGTCCATACTCAGATGATCTTTTTATGTATCTCTCATGATCCACTTCAATGCTTCCCAGTGTGGCTTTCCAGGATTTGACATAAACTCGCTTACCATGCTAATACTGTAAGTTAAATCTGGTCTATTGCAAATTATAGCATACATAAGGCTACCTACACCACTAGCATGTGGAACTCCAAGCATATATTTATTTTCAGCAACTGTATGTGGTGCTTGTGTGATTAACAACTTAAATTATTGTCATAGAGGTGTAGAAACTGCTTTAGCTTTGTGCATATAGAATCTTCTCAAAACCTTCAAGAGATAATCCCTTTGAGACAAGAACAATTTACCCAGGTCCCTATCTCTTATAATGTCCATTCCAAGAATCCTTTTTGCGTGTCCCAGATACTTCATGTCAGAGATTGAGCCAGCTTGTCCTTTAAACTGTCGATTTTCCTCTTGTACTTGCTATCTATTAGCATATCATCTACATAGTGAAGTAAATAGGTTGAAACAATGTGTGCATCAGTCTGAGAGTATACACATGAATCAAACTTACACATGTCAAAACCAATACACACCATAACCTGATCAAACATTTTATTCCACATTCTTGGACTTTGTTTTAGTCCATATAATGACTTCTTCAGATGACAGACTTTGTTCTCATTTCCTGTTAGGATGAATTCTTCTGGTTGTTGCATAAAGATTGGTTCCACAAGATCCCCATGTAAAAATGATGTTTTTACATCTAGTTGATGTAGTTCCAGATCCTCCTGAGTAACCATAGCAAGAAATAATCTGAGTGTACAATGTTTCACAACTGGAGAGAAGACTTCATTAAAGTATATGCCTTTCTTCTGTGTGAATCATCTGGCTACAAGCCTTGCCTTGTATCTCACTTTCTCAGTAATCCTTAACTTCAACTTTCCTCTTGTAAATCTACATACAGCTAACAACTTTTTGGTTCCTTTTTCTTTCTATCAGCTCCCATGTGTTATTTTCTCCAGAGATTCCAGTTATTCTGTCATTGCTAACATCCATTTTTCTTTGTCTTCACTGGATATAGCTTTACCATATGATTTTGGTTGTTGATACTTTTAGTCTTCAGCAGTAACCAAGGCATGTGAGGACATATCTGCATGTCCAAACTATTGGAATTTAGAGGCATGTAAACACGTAATACATGCGCAGCGGAATTAAACAGTTCACTAGCAATGAACAATTAATTGCATAATTAAATACGAGAAAATATAAACAGAATCCTTATAGCGATTCGTACACGGATTCCTCAACTATGGTACATGGATTCCCCGGCGGGTTTTTTGTCAAACGGGTCCAAACCCGCATTGGGGCCCATTTGATCGGGTTTTTACCAACCCGTACGGGGCGGGTTCGTGACGGGTCAGGGTTTAGACACCGGCCCATTGTCATCCATATTCATATTTGAGCCAAGTTCTAGCTATACTATATATGAGGCCCATATATAGCTTTTTTTTTTCTGAGTTGGGCTTGGTATATTATACTTAAACCAAGCTTAAGTGGGCTTATCTATCGGGCCATCAACCTCAATAAGAAAAATATGGGCCATGGTTACTTGCACCAGCCTTTTTGTTAAATACACTACCCTCGACTCTTTTTCGAAATTTTTTAAAATTTTTGAAAAAAAAAATCAATTTTTTTTCAATTTCACCGTGTTCGATTTTTTTTCGAAAAAGTGAAAAAAATTCAAAAAAATATTTCGAACACCGAGTAGTATATTCATCCTAATAGTGTATTTAACAGAGAGGCGAGTGCATATAACCTGTGCCTAAAATATGCATCCAATATTTTTTGTTGGGCTGTGGATTAAGTTAAAGGCCCAGGTTAAATATAGTCTTATATTTTGTTAACACACTCCACCCCAAAAACATATTTGTAAATAAATTCGAAAAGATTGAAAAATTACGGAAATTTCTTCCAAAATAAAAAAAATTAAACATATGCATTTTTTTTTCCCGAAAATTGTTACCTTTTTCGGATTATTCAAACATTTTTTAGGTGTAGTGTATTAAAAAAAAGGAGTGTATATAACCTTGGCCTAAGTAGAATTCTTGGTGATCTTAAAAATACTATACGATGCTGATACTTATACCGGCTATTACTCCACCTATCCCGTAGAAACTTGCACTCATAGTTGTACATATAAATTAAAATAAAATGTAGTTTGAATAAATATGTGTATATTTTTGTAAGTGTGTACATAAATTAATGTTTTTTTTTTAAATGTATAAATTATTGTTGAACGGACTATATAAACAAGTGTGCAAATTTTTTGGGGTGGAGGTGACACTATTTTTTCCTTATCCATAAATGCAAATACATATAAAATGAAAATGTAAAGAAAGATGGGCTGATTTTCAAGGCTGACTTTGATTGTATTTTTGGGATTACTCTGATGCAAGACATGAACTTGATTGGAAATTGAGATAATAGAACCGGGATTGTTTATCCTCAACTTTGATGGTTATTTTAGTGAATGGGAGTCCGTACAGGGTATTCCAGTTGAAATAAGGGTACTCCTCCCTTCATCAATTCTATTTCATTTAACTGCGGAGCACTTGATTTAATAAAAGTTAATATTTTTTATTAAAAAAAAGTTGATTAAGTAAAAATATGAGTCCCACCACTTAAACCTCAAAATCCTCCGTATCACCAAATTTACTAAATATAAAAATTAACATGTATTACCAAACATACCCCATTTTATTCCTATAATATTCATATCTTATCAAATTAAAAAAATAACATTTTCCTATTTCATATTCTCATAATTGTCTCTCTTCTAAAAAAATAAAAATTCTTTTTTATTCTTTAACTTTTAATTGAAATTTGAAAAAAAATCATAAAAAATTAAATATATTTTAAAAATATTATAAAAAAACAACCAAATTATCAAAAAATATATAAATTACAAAAATTAATTAATAAAATAAAATTCTTAAAAAATAAATAAAATATAAATAATGTTTTATAAAAAATACTCCCTCCGTCCCCAGATATTTTTCACAGCTCACGGTTTCTCGTGTTTTAGCGAGCAAGTTGTTTATTAGTATTTGAAATGATAAAATTACTTTTAAGATAGGGTATGATAGATCTATCTCTCCTATGTTATAAAATAACTTCAAAATTACTTTATCATTATAAATACTAATAAAAAATTCGCTCGCAAAAACATGAGAAGAAGTCAATTGTGAAGAGTGTTTGGGGACGGAGGTAGTATATTAAACTGAAAAAAATTAATTAAAAATATAAATCTGAAAATAAAAAAAGTAGATAAATTTGTACATAATTAAGAAAATAAAAGAAATAAAAAAAATTCAAAAGAAAAAGGTTAAAACCAAATAAAATTAGAATTTTTTTTTATAAAAGTCAATTCAATCATCGTAAATAATTAACTTAAAAATTAATTAACTTTTATTTAGTTTTGAAGAATTTTTTTTTTTAATTTAGTTAGTTTTCTAAAAAAAAAATTAAAGCGAATTTTATTTTTGATTGAATTATTTGGAAGATATATTAATTTATTCTTTAAAAAACTTAACTTTTCAAATTTTAAAGAATTTTTTTAATTGGATTTCTAAAATTCATATAATTTTATTAATTATTTAAATATTTATTCGATATTTGTAAATATTTTTCAGATTTAAAATATTTAAAAGAAAATTAAAAAATTGATCCATTTTAATTTAATTTACTAATTTTAAAATTAAATAATTTAAAAAATTAAAGTCAAAGTCAACAAAACTTAGAAGATAATTTATCCATATTTATATAAGGATTACTTAGTCATTTTATATATGTCTATTTTTGTCTTTAAAATGATGAGGTATGTTTAGAGAATTTGGGGGTTTGAATAGTGGGAGTCTTAAAAATATCATAGAGCTCATTTATATTTCTTGTGGGTAATTTTCAAAAGAAAATAAGAGTAAATTTTGTGAATAACTAAATTTCAGAGAGCATATCACATTGAGGAGAGTGAAGGAACGAGGAAGCTGTTGATGGCTATGATGGAGAAGATAAGTAACATTGAGGTTGGGCAAAATCTGGTTGGAGGGAATATAGCAGTGAGTGAAAAAGTGGACCAGCCCACAGTTCAGCAAGAGGTAGCCAACTATATGGGAGGACCTTACTACAATCAGAATGGGTACCCAGGTGGAAATCATCAAGGGCGGTCAACTTATGGGCAACCGTTTGTACCACCAGGTCCACAGCCTCCTCAGAATCAGTGGAGAAATAATCAAGGATATCAAGAAGGTCGGCAACCTCCTCAGAACCAATGGAGGAAGAACGAGAATTTTTCATATGTCAATCCGAAGACCGGAATCACAGTTCCTCCAAGTGTTGACCCAAGTTCAAAACCCCCGGGTGGAGAAGGCGGTTCCTCAACTGAGGAGATGTTGAGAGCTATCCTTCAAAATGTGGAGGAAGGAAGCAAGATATTGTCCTCTTTGGAGTATGATGTGAAAGTGTTGCATAAAAAAGGTGATCAGCGTGATCAAGAACTCCAAAAGAGAGACATAGACTGGAATAGAACTCAACAAGAGAGCAATAGGCGGTTCACTTCCATAGAGTTTCAGATAAGCCATATTGTAAAATCATTGGGAAGAGAGCCGGGTAAATACCCTTCTATGCCGGAGGGGAACCCGAAAGAGCAATGCAAGGCGATCCAGCTAAGAAGTGGAACCATGTATGATGGTCCCCAGATGCCTACTGATTCTGAGACGTCCCAAGGAGATGTTGAGATAGAAGGAAAAGAGCCTGAGGAAGTTAGAGATGAGAATGAGGAAGTAGAAATTGAGAAAGGGGTTGAGGGTGAAGGCACTCAGAAGAGTAAAGATATGAATGAGTCTCGAAGGGTAAAGACCTTGAGGAAGGCATTGAGGAGATTGAGAGAGTCCCAAAGTGGAAGAAGGCAAAGGAAGCAAGGAAGAATGTGAAAGAAACTGAGAGGGATGAATGGGGGGTACCCAAATATGTGATACCTATCTCATATCCGCAACGCTTTATGAAAAAGAAGCTTGATGAGAAATTTGCTAAATTCCTTGATGTGTTTAAAAAGCTGCATATTAACATTTCTTTTTATAATGCTTTGGAACAGATGCCCAATTACGCCAAGTTCCTGAAGGACTTGATAGCAAAGAGACGGAGAGTTGATGAGCCCAAGTTGGTGCAGCTGAACCATGAGGTGAGTGCGTTAGTGCACAAGGCTCTTCCCCCGAAGTTGAAGGATCCCGGGAGTTTCACTATCTTATGTGATATCGGGAATGGAGTCAAGAAGGGAGCGTTGTGCGACCTTGGAGCGAGCATCAATCTTATGCCATTGTCGCTATTCAAGAAGTTGGAAGGTGGAGAACTTCAGCCGACAATGATGACGCTTTAACTAGCCGATCGGTCTATTACTCGATCCCAAGGTGTGGTTGAAGACGCCCTCGTCAAAATTGGAGATCATATTTTTCCAGCCGATTTTGTGGTGCTAGACATGGAGGAAGATGAGCACGTGCCTTTGATCTTGGGAAGACCTTTCTTAGCTACTGCCGGGATGGTGTTAGATGTGGCGAATGAGAAGATCACATTGAAAGTTGATGATCAAGAGGTGAAAATTTTCCTATATGAGGCCATGAAACACCCGAAGGAGGATGAGAGTTGTTATTGCATGGATGTCATTGACCCTTGTGTTGAAGACACACTTCCTATCTCTAACCTTTCTTATAGTCAAGATTTTGATAGTCCTTCACTTAAAGATTTAACCCATGAGCATTATGATCTTGATTGTTTTGATAGGGATGAAGGCAAGGAGTTGAAGGATGGAGAGCTGAAAAGTGTGGACGTGGCCCAGTTGGAGAGGAAAGGAGGAGTTGATGTTAAGAAGAAAAAGTCCAAGAAGTGGGTACTTCCGTGGAGAGCTAGAAGAAGGTGAGACCCACCACTTGAGGATGAGAAGGAAGCAAATGAACTCATGATGAAGGGGAATCAAGGAAAGGAATTCAACCACCACTCTTATGAGAGTAAGTGAGGTAATTTTGAGTATCATGTCCCATAAGCTCCTTTGAGCTCGACCCGGCATGAGGACCTTAAAAAATAGCGCTGAGTGGGAGGCAACCCACTTTTATTCATTTTTTAGTATTTTATGTTATTAGGGTGTTGTTTTGAATCGTATGTTTTAACCTAGTATTTGAGTGATTTGCTTGTAGGATTATCTCGAGGGAGTAAATGTATCATGGAGTTATTCAGATTGAAGGGACCAACTCGAGACAATGGAGTGTGCCAAGTTGTTAAGAGAAACTGAATTACTTGGATGAGGTAACCACCACCCCAAACTTTGACCTTGTGAAGCGGTCTAAGTTTGGGGGGTTGATTAGGCGTGAAATTGTTAGATTTTAGAGCTCGAAATGCCCGTGTTTTGATTGTTTTCGATGAGTATTTAGAGTCAATTGAGTATTATTTTCATGAACTAATGCAAATTGTCTATTTGATGCTCATAGGTGAATCGAGGGCGAAAAGAGGAGTTCGTAGGACTTTGAATCGACTCAAAACGGATGCTCGGATGAGAAGATATCGAAGAAATATGAATGGTATTAGAGCACGAGAAGAAAAGTATTAGTTGAAGAAGAAGGAGGACCACTCGAGTGGGTCCACTCGAGCGCCACTGCTCGAGCAAGGAGTTGGCTCGAGCGCCAAAAACTTACAGAAGATTTCGTCCATTTGAGCAACTCGAGCGCCACCGCTCGAGCCCTTGTGTCATTCGAGCAGCTCGAGCGCCACCGCTCGAGCCCGTGTGCCATTCGAGCTGCATCTACTCGAGCGTCTGCGCTCGACCCCACTTCCATTCGAGCTCTTCAGCTCGAGCGCCCCCGCTCGAGCGGGTGGTGCTCGAGCGCCCTTGGCCTTTTACGTTTCGATCCGTTTTTCTGGCCCATGAGTTCCCGAATCGGCCCGACGCATATATATACTCATTCCGAACACATTTTTGATCAACACATCACATATCATCACTTTTTTAGAGTTTGTTTTGGAGAGAGAAGAGCAATGAGAGTCGAGCAAGCTTTATTTTTACGTGTAATCAAGGTTTACTTTACGAATTCTTAGTTCGTTTTAGATTTTGAGTTTATTTTCGTTAGCTTGTTGATATTGAATGCTTAAGACTTCGTTTTATTAATCTGATTTCAGTTCTTAGCATTTATTTTCTTTCTTAAATCCCTAATTTATGTTTGATAGTCATTTAGTTCGTATAATCATGTTTATGTTCGTTATTTCTTCAATTGTTTTTGTTATCGTTAAAGCCATGTCCGGTTAAAACCCTTGTATGCTTAGGGTAGGATGAACTCGTAGAAGTAGAATGTGGGTACGTAATTAGAGTAATTCGTGACGTTTAGTTTTAATTCTCTTAATTAATGAATTCTTAAAATCAATCTTAACTTACCTTTGAATTTCGTTCGAAAAGTGTTAGAGAGAGGACGACATTATCACTCTTAACAACTAGTAGACTTAACGAGAGGGTTTAGAAGGGGTTAATTAATCTACCGGTTTATCTAGGGAGGACGACCGCATCATCTTAGTAAAATTAGAGTCTCTTTAATTAAGCACAATCTATTAACTTGTTAGTGGATTAGTGAAGTCGATTGTTAGGATAAAGTATTAGGGTTTGAATTCTTGAGCTTCCATCTTATAATCTTTTACTTAGGTTATTTCTTGCACGTTGATTAGGCGTGAAATTGTCATGATTCCTCACTTGAAATACCCTAATTTTGGCCGATTTTGTCGAGTATTTGGAGTCAATTGAGCATTATTTATCTACATTGATGAATTTATCTCTTTGATGCTCGTAGGTGAATCGAGGGCGAAGAACGGAGTTCGTAGGACTTTGAATCGTCTCAAACGGATGCCCGGATGAGAAGATATCGAAGAAATACGATTGGTGTTAGTGTTGAAGAAGAAAAGTGTTACTTGGTGAAAATTACAGAAGATTTCGAGCGCTCGAGCAGCTCGAGCGCCACCGCTCGAGCGTGTTGCTCGAGCGCCCCAAAATATGCAGAAAAGTTTCACCATTCGAGAAGCTCGAGCACGAGCGCTCGAGCACTTGTTCCATTCGAGCTCCATGCTCGAGCGCGACCGCTCGAGCAGGTCTGCTCGAGCACTTCCAATTTTCACGTTTTACAAGGCATTTTTCGGCCCATGAGTTCATGATTCGGCCCGTGGCTTATATATATGCGTCCAAAGCTCATTTTTGGAGGACAACACGTATACCACACTTCACTTTAGTTTTAGAGTTTTAGAGTTCGTTTTTTGGGAGAGGAAGAAGAGAAGCAAGTTTATGATTACGTTTTTTAGGTTTTCATTACGAATTCGAATTACGATCTTACTTTTTAGTTTCTTTTGGTTATATTTTCGTTCTTGAGCACATTGAGACTTCTTTTATTGAGTTAATTCAAATTTATTCTTTTAATTCGTTAAACCCTAGTTTATGTTTGACATCTTCTTCGTCTTGATTATCATGTTTATGTTCGCTACTTATTTAATTGATCTTATTTACGTTAAACCTATGTTTAGCTAAAACCCTTGCATGCTTGGGGTAGGATGAACTCGTAGAAGTAGGCTGTGGGTACGTAATTAGGGTAACTTGTGACGTTAGGTTTTAATTCTCTTGATTAATGAATTCTTAAAATTAATCTTAACTTTACTTTTGAATTTCGTTCGAAAAGTGTTAGAGAGAGGACGACCGTATCACTCTTTAACAACGAGTTGACTTAACTAGAGGGTTTAGGAAGGGTTAATTCATCTACCAATTTAGCGAAGGAGGACGACCGCATCACCTTAGTTAAATTAGGGTCTCATTAATTAAGCACAATCTATTAACTTGTTAGTGGATTAGTGAAGTCGAGTGTTAGGGTAAAGTATTAGGGTTTAGAATCTTGAGCTTTCACCTTGCATTCTTTTACTTAGGTTATTTCTTGCGCGTCACAGTTATTTTGATTATGTACCCGCTCCGTTAGTATACGTGGGGATTCCTATCCTAAGCATCACCATCTCTCATTTGAAAACAACCCTTAGTTAAATTGTCTTCTTTAATTCTTTAGTTTAATTAGTTTGATTTAGTTTTAATTAATCTTTCAAAAAACCCAAAAAAACATTACACTCATATTAGCTACGACGCGTAGATCTTCAGGGATCTATTTGCATACACTCCATCTCGTGGGTTCGATAATACTTGGCCATTATACTTACTCGTACTACAGTGAACCCGTCCGCTTGCGGGTAAGCGACTAGTAGAAGTTAGTATTTTCGCTTCAAGTCAATGGCGCCGTTGCCGGGGATGGCGTTGTATGCTTTTTGAATAGGACTTGGCGATAGCTTAGTAGTTAGTAGTGAGTGATTTTATTTTCTGTTTTTTTTATTTCGTACATATTCGGCAGTTGCATTTTGATTCTTTTGTTAGTGTTTCAGGTTTATGAGAACACGCTCGCAAGGCAATACGAGCGAAGAGAGGTTACCGTCAGATCCTGAGACAATAGCAAGAAGAAACCGAGCCTTCTTACGAAGGATGAACACTGCCGGAGGGAAAGAACCGATGGACATCACTAATGAGTATGATGAGGTTGAGAATGAGTTCAATCAGGCATTGAACCGGTTTGACGGCACTGATGGCAATACCAGCAAGAACCAAGATCCGTTAGGAGAGAGCCAGAGCCAAAACCCGGGTACTCAGAACCAAAACAGCCCAGCTCATAACATTGTCCATAATCCTCATAACAACCCTGCTTACCCACATCCTAACTTACCACAAAACAACTTACCCTATCCACCCTACCCATACCCACCTTATCCTTACCTACCATACCCGTATCCTCCTCCTCCAGTTTTCAACCAACCACCTGTTTACCAACCACCACCCCAACACGTACCCGTACCAGCTGCTAATCCTCAACACGTTCCTCAGAACGTAGATCAACATATGTGTATTAGAGGGAGGTTTGCAGCGCAGCCACAACGGTACTATGATGGAGTGGCATTACCTCCAGTTGAGACAAATAACTTTTCGATTCCCCCAGGAATTCTAAAGCTTCTTACAGAGAACCAGTTCAAGGGGGTGATCGGGAAGGAGAATCCTCATACACATCTGAGAAGTTTCCTCATGATATCCTCCACATTCAATTACAATGGCATATCTGAAGATGCCAAGAGGCTCAGGCTGTTCCCATTTTCACTGACGGGAATAGCTAAATAGTGGTATGACAACACGCTTCCACGGGGAGGTGTAACCACATGGGCCGAGCTCAAGCGTCTGTTTCTCGAGTGATTCTACCCTCCATCCAGAACGGTCAAAGCAAGGATTGGGATCTCTTCCTTCCGCCAGAATTAAGGAGAGGACCTACGTCAAGCGTGGGAGAGATACTCAAACATGCTGATAGAGTGCCCGCAGCACGGGTATAATGAGGGAGATATTATGGCATTCTTCTACAGTGGAGCCAGCAAGGCTGGCCAAGCCCATTTAGATGCATGTGCGAGTGGAGCTTTTCTGAACCAAGGGATAGCGAGATGTAGAGAGATCGTGGACAATATTGTCACGAATGACGGTGCATGGAACGAGGATCATGAGTTTCAGAGAGTTTGCAAGGTGGAGGAGAAAGAAGGTGAAAGAACGAGAAGGCTGTTGATGGCCATGATGGAAAAGATTAACAACCTCGAGTTGGGGAAGAATTTGGTTGGAGAGCATGCAGCAGAGAATGAGAGAGTAGACCAGCCAAGTGGACAGCAAGAGATAGCCAATTACATGGGAGGTCCGTATTACAATCAGAATGGCTACCAAGGTGGTAATCAATATGGAAGGCCTTCGTATGGCCAACCATTTGTACCTCCAGGTCCACAGCCTCCTCCTAATCAATGGAGGAACACTCAAGGCTATCAAGAAGGCCAGCAGCCTCCTCAAAACACATGGAGAAAGAATGAGAATTTCTCATATGCTAACCCAAAAGCTGGTATTACAGTTCCTGCAGGTGTTGATCTGGGTTCTAAACCTCCTGGTGGAGAAGGCGGTGCATCAACCGAGGAGATGTTGAGAGCGATTCTACAGAAGGTGGAGGAAGGAAGTAAGAGGTTGTCATCCTTGGAGTACGATGTGAAAGAGTTGCATAAAAAGGGTGATCAACGTGATCAAGAGCTCCAGAAGATGAACGTTGAGTGGACTAGGACTCAACAAGAGAACAATCCAAGGTTCACTTCCATAGAGTTCCAGATGAGCCAGATTACAAAGTCATTGAATAGAGAGTCGGGTAAGTATCCTTCCATGACGGAGGGGAACCCGAAAGAGCATTGCAAGGCGATCCAGCTTAGAAGTGGAACCAACTATGAAGGTCCTCAGATGCCTGCTGATTCTGAGATGTCCCAAGATGGAGATGAGAGTGGGGAAGTAAGAGATGAGAAGAAGGTTGAGGGTAAAAGCACTCAAGCGAGCAAAGAGCTTGAAGAGGAAGGCATTGAGAAGGGTGAGAGACTTCCTAAGTGGAAGAAGGCAAAGGAAGCAAGTGAGAAAGTGAAAGAGACCGAGAAAGATGAATGGGGGGTACCAAAATCTGTGATACCCGTCCCATATCCACAACGCTTCATGAAAAAGAAGCTTGATGAGAAATTCGTTAAGTTCCTTGATGTGTTTAAACAATTGCATATTAATATCCTTTTTTATGATGCTTTGGAACAGATGCCCAACTACGCGAAGTTTTTGAAGGACTTGATCGCGAAAAGAAGGCGAGTGGATGAGCCGAAGTTAGTGCAGTTGAACCACGAGGTGAGTGCATTAGTGCACAAGGCGCTTCCTCCGAAGTTGAAGGATCCCGGGAGCTTCACCATTCTTTGTGATATCGGGAATGAGATCAAGAAGAGAGCGTTGTGCGACCTCGGAGCGAGCATAAATTTGATGCCTCTTTCGTTGTTCAAGAAGTTAGAGGTGGGCGAACTTCAACCCACGATGATGACGCTCCAGCTTGCTGATGGGTCCATCACGAGACCCCAAGGAGTAGTGGAAGACGTGCTCGTAAGAGTTGGAGATCACATCTTTCCAGCCGACTTTGTAGTGCTAGAGATTGAGGAAGATGAGCACGTGCCCCTGATCTTGGGAAGACCGTTCTTAGCGACGGCGGGGATGGTGTTAGACGTGGCAAATGGGAAGATTACTTTGAAGGTTGATGATCAAGAGATAAAGATTTCCCTCTATGAAGCCATGAAGCACCCAAAGGAGGATGAGGGCTTGTATTGCATGGATGCAATTGATCCTAGTGTTGAAGACACACCTCCTATCCCTAATCCTTCTCATATTCATGAATTTTATAATCCTTCACTTGATGACTTAACCCATGAGCGTTATGATCTTGATTTTTTTGATAGGGGTAAAGTGAAGAAGTTGAGGGATGGAGAGATGAAAAGTGTGGACGTGGTACAGTTGGAAGGAAAATGAGGAGTTAAGAAGAAAAAGTCCAAATTCAAGAACCTGTTTGGTAAGACTCCTCCAGATAAAGGCGAGAAGGAGTTGAGACCTATATCACCGTCTGATGTGAAAAAGGAAGATGGGAATAGAGCAAAAAACTTAGACACCTGCTCTTATGAGAGTAAGGGAGGTAAATTTGAGTATGATGTCCCATAAGCTCCTTTGAGCTTGGTCCGGCATGAGGACCTTAAAAATAGCGCTGAATGGGAGGCAACCCATTTTTATTTGCTTTTATTTGTTTTGGTGTCTTATTATGTTATTAGGGTGTTGTTGAATCGTAAGTTTTAACCTCGTACTTGAGAATTCTTTTGTAGGCTTGTTTCGATAGAATAGAGGAGTCATGGAGTACTCGAAAGGGAGGAACCCAAGCAAGGGAGTGTGCTACGTTTGAGAGAAACCGAATTGTTTGGTTGAGGTAATCCACAACCCCAAACTTAGACCTCTTCGCAAGGTCGAAGTTTGGGGGGTGGAGTTTTTTATGTTTCTTGTTACATTGCACCGGAGCACCCCTTATCTTTGAGTGTGTTTGGTCATTTGGTGTCTTGAGATGCTCCTTGGGGTGATTTTGATTTGATTTGTTGTTGCATATTTCATGCTTATTGACCCCTTCTACTTATTAGTTGTTATTCTTGAGCATGTTTGATGAGTAGAGTAGATTTGTGGATTTGAGTTAGAAATTATTTTGTGTGAGTAGTTGAGTTAGAGTAGATTTGAGAGAGAACTAGTATACTTACGAGTTTTCTTTTTGAGTGCTTGTGTGATAAGAGTGAGAATTCACTAGGACTAGCATGGATGTGAAAGCCGAGAGATTTGAGCCTTATGAGATTTTGATATACGAATTAATCTCTTCGTTTGTGAGTGAATCGTCACCTTAGAGGATGCTAGAACTTGTGTGTGCTCTTGCTTCTTGATTATGTCTAGTTTGATATGCCGAATAGGATCTTAGGCCATTTTTTATTTTATTGAGTCACTTAGCCAAAATTTTCCTTACCAATGACATTGAATCCCTTGTTAGCTCCTTTGAGCCTAAAGTCTATTTTATTTGCTAGCACATATGAACACTATTCCAATTCCTAAGCCTTTTTGTCCCAATTTGAGTGGAGAATAGGAAAGTGTGAATGTGAAGGGGTTAAATTGAGTTGAAAAAGGAAAAGGTTGTTTGTTGAGTGAATATGAGAAGAAGGTGTGATGAAGTTATGAGATGTGGGAAAAAGAAAAAAATTGAGAATGAGCAAAAGAAAAAAAAAAGAGCTCATGTGTTTGTGCGAAAAAGAGAAAAAAAAGTGATTGAAAAAAAGTGAAAAGAGTGAGAAAGAGAAAAAATTGAAGTGTTGAGAGAATTGGAATTGAAAGTTTGTTGATTGAATATGTTTGAAGTAGTCTGTTCCTTATCTCGAAGTACCGAAGTTTGATTTTCTATTCTCCATTCACTTTAGTCACTTTACAATATTGTTATCCCACCTGTCCAAAGAGCCTACATTACAACCTTGAGAAAGTCCTTTTTGATTCAGCATTGATTTCTAGAGTATGGTCGAAGTTAAGAGCGCTTACAAGCCTATGGCTGCCAATTTTAGTGATTGATTATTTGAGTGAGGGAGCAAAACACATCGTTGAGTGCACATCCATGCTTGATCTTGATGTTTCTTGTTATTGTTGCATGAGTATGATGAAGGAAAATGAGTGAGTATACGTGTGATTGATCTTTGAAGCTCGAGTTCATTTGCTTGCATGATTGATTCTTTGACTCATTCCTAACAATTTCACTTGACTTGTTATTTCGTTGCTTGAGGACAAGCAACATGGTAAGTTTGGGGGGGTTGATTAGGCGTGAAATTGTCATGATTCGTCACTTGAAATACCCTAATTTTGGCCGATTTTATCGAGTATTTGGAGTCAATTGAGCATTATTTCTCTACATTGATGAATTTGTCTCTTTGATACTCGTAGGTGAATCGAGGGCGAAGAACGGAGTTCGTAGGACTTTGAATCGTCTCAAACGGATGCCCGGATGAGAAGATATAGAAGAAATACGATTGGTGTTAGTGTTGAAGAAAAAAAGTGCTACTTGGTGAAAATTTGGGAGCACTCGAGTAAAGCACTCGAGCACTAGCGCTCGAGCACGTTGCTCGAGCGCCCAAAACATACAGAAGATTTCGAGCGCTCGAGCAGCTCGAGCGCCACCGCTCGAGCGTGTTGCTCGAGCGCCCCAAAATATGCAGAGAAGTTTCACCATTCGAGCACTTGTTCCATTTGAGCTCCATGCTCGAGCGCGACCGCTCGACCAGGTCTGCTCGAGCACTTCCAATTTTTGCATTTTAAAAGGTGTTTTTTGGCCCATGAGTTCACGATTCGGCCCGTGGCTTATATATATGCGTCCAAAGCTCGTTTTTGGAGGACAACACGAATACCACACTTCACTTGATAGTTTTAGAGTTTTAGAGTTCGTTTTTTGGGAGAGGAAGAAGAGAAGCAAGTTTACGATTACGTTTTTTAGGTTTTCATTACGAATTCGAATTACGATCTTACTTTTTAGTTTCTTTTGGTTATATTTTCGTTCTTGAGCACATTGAGACTTCTTTTATTGAGTTAATTCAAATTTATTCTTTTAATTCGTTAAACCCTAGTTTATGTTTGACATCTTCTTCGTCTTGATTATCATGTTTATGTTCGCTACTTATTTAATTGCTCTTATTTATGTTAAACCTATGTTTAGCTAAAACCCTTGCATGCTTGGGGTAGGATGAACTCGTAGAAGTAGGTTGTGGGTACGTAATTAGGGTAACTTGAGACATTAGGTTTTAATTCTCTTGATTAATGAATTCTTAAAATTAATCTTAACTTTACTTTTGAATTTCGTTCGAAAAGTGTTAGAGAGAGGACGACCGTATCACTCTTTAACAACGAGTAGACTTAATTAGAGGGTTTAAGAAGGGTTAATTCATCTACCAGTTTAGCGAAGGAGGACGACCGCATCACCTTAGTTGAATTAGGGTCTCATTAATTAAGCACAATCTATTAACTTGTTAGTGGATTAGTGAAGTCGAGTGTTAGGGTAAAGTATTAGGGTTTAGAATCTTGAGCTTTCACCTTGCATTCTTTTACTTAGGTTATTTCTTGCGCGTCACAGTTATTTTGATTATGTACCCGCTCCGTTAGTATACGTAGGGATTCCTATCCTAAGCATCACCATCTCTCATTTGAAAACAACCCTTAGTTAAATTGTCTTCTTTAATTCTTTAGTTTAATTAGTTTGATTTAGTTTTAATTAATCTTTCAAAAAAACCCAAAAAAATATTACACTCATATTAGCTACGACGCGTAGATCTTCAGGGATCTATTTGCATACACTCCATCTCGTGGGTTCGATAATACTTGGCCATTATACTTACTCGTACTACAGTGAACTCGTCCGCTTGCGGGTAAGCGACTAATAGAAGTTAGTATTTTCGCTTCAAGTCACACGTCACGGTTATGTTGATTATATACCTGCTCCGTTAGTATACGTAGGAATTCCTATCCTGAGCATCACCATCATATATTTGAAAACACACTTTTACGTTCTTAGTTTAATTTTCCTTTTTGCATTCGTAGAGTAATTTAGTTTAGATTATATTTTCTTTTCAAAAAAACCCAAAAACATACACTCATATTAATTACGACGCGTAGATCTTCAGGGATCTATTCGCTTACAACCCATCCCGAGGTACGATATACTTGGTGGCTATACCTGCTTATACTACAGTGAACACGTACGCTTGCGGGGAAACTACTAGTAAAAAGTTAGTATTTAACGAAATATTGAAGTATAAAGCAACATGCAAGATGAGAGGAGAGGTACTCAATTTTGTTGATAAATAATGGAGGTTGGTTACGTAGCACGAATGTTAAAAAAAATGGAAGATGAATTACATAGGGCGAATATTAAAGGGATATAAAAATGGGGATACGGATGTATACAGCTCCATCATAAAGAGATACACCTCCATATTGTATGATATACCTATTTTACCCATTTCACATATAATACATTTAGTTCATCATCCATTTCTCTAAGTATGACCTTCACCTTCCACTGTGTCGCTGCATCCAAGGTGGAGAAGGTAGTGTCTCCACCGACTCTCTACCAAGAATCTATAATCAAGATTGAAATAAAAAACAAGTAATAAAATCTTTTTAAACAACAAAAGAAATTCCAAAAAAATAAATAAATTGAAAACAAAATTTAAATTTGTTTTTCCCTTGGATCACAACAATCGAATAATCAGATTAAATGAGAAAATATTCATTTATTTTTCGATTTTATTGGTGAAAAAAAAAAGACGAAGGCCTTAACGTCTGCAGTGGCTCGGTGCTTAGCCAAAAGAGAGGTGCAAATAAAATATAATGTAAAATTATTGGGTGGGTTGAGAATTGATCGGTGGGGCTGCGGCCTTGGGGAAAAGATCTGCGGGTTTGGGGGTTGTGGCTTTGGGAAAAAGATCGGCAGATTTGGGGGAATTGGCGTGGGCGTGGGGCCTTGGAGGATTGGGGTTGGGGAAAACAATCTGCAGGTTTGGCCGTTTGGGGGAATTGGCGTGGGGTGGGGTGGGGGTGGGGGTGGGGGTGGGGGTGGGTGAGGGGAGGAAACAAATGGTGTATTAAAATTAATAATTTTGTGGGGGTAAAATTGGTTTATCATAAATATTATAGGTGTATTTCCAAATATTTGGAGGTGTATATAGTTAGGCCCTAAAAATGGGGGCATTATTTTATTAAGAAGCCCAACAACAGATTATTCTCTATGAAATATTCAATCCAACACAAGGTGAAATCCAGTTTGGGCCTGATATGGCCAAGGTTATATATAGTCCTATCTTTTGTTAATACCACCCCGCCAAAAAATGTTCGGAAAAAAAATCCAAAGATTTTGACAATTTTCGAAAAAAATTCTGAAAATTAAAAATAAAAACACTGAACTTATGATTTTTCAGAAAAAATTTCCGAAAATTATTACATTTTTCGGAAAAAATTTCCAAACAATTTTTTAGGTGGGATTGTATTCACCAAACATGAAACTGTATTTAACCTTGCCCTTGATATAAGTTAGCCAACATACATTGAAGCCCAAGGTTACAAGTTTTAATGCTGCTATTTACCAAAGGCCCAGGTTATTTGCACTAGCCTATAACACGATTTTTTGCACTAGGCCCAGGTTATTTGCACTAGCCCAGGCTTAACCAGATGAATACACGATTTTTGTTCGAATTTTTTTTTATTTTTTCGAATATTTTTTCCGAACATAATGACATGAACAATATTTTGGAAAAAAATTAGATTTTTTTTATTTATTTTCGGAACTTTTTTCCGAAAATATTACATATTTTCGAAAAAAAGTAGTGTATTTATCCAGGTAGTGTATTTAACATAGAGGGTAGTGCAAATAACCGTGGTCTTTACCAAAAAGAAAAAAAAATCCCCAAATCTGCTGGAGATCGCTTCGCAACAGAGAATTCGTCACCAAGGACGAAGCTCCATCATTGATTTTGCTCAGCCCCCCGCCTCCAGCATCGCGTTATTACTCACTCTCTCCGCCGCCCCGAATCTGTCTATGCCGGCGTCAACCAAATTAAAGCTCCACCACCTTCCTTCGATCAAACTTCCGCTGAAGCCATAAATTGGAGGTTAGATCGCCAGCACCCCCAAGCCGCCATATTTCTATCTCTACGCAAGCACTGCCACCATGCTGGAAATCATACCCGCTGCGCCTCGCTGATGCACGCACTACCCCGTGTCGAAGCCTGCAGACTGCTCAGAAATCCTACCGCCCAGGAATCAGCCGTGAGATCAAAGCGCCACCGCCAAATCTCCAAGTTCGATGCCGCCTGGAGTTGCTGCCACCGTCATCTTTCCGCAACGCTTAAAAACAGCTCTGTCACGGTCAGAAGCGGCCATCTCAGTCTAATGTAGCTTGTTGTCCACACGCACACAATCTGCCCGATGAAATGCCTGAAAGAAAGAAAGCTTCCACTCTGTCGAGAATGCCACGGTGCCACCTTGCCTTGCCCTTGTTCGATCAAGTCGACTATCCTCAAGCCTAATATCGCCTTCGTCTCACGCATGTCTGCCGATGGAAAAAATCCCAATGCAATCCCGTTGGTCGCACGAAACCGTTATTTCGCCACCTTGGTCTATCGCATCTTCACTCACGAAAAGATATGTTGCTGTCATCGCCTTTCTAACACGGTTGAAAATAACTTCGCCACGGCTTGTTGCAGTGGCTCGGTGTTCATTCACCTTCATGCACACAAACTGTTGGATGAAATGCTTCAGTGAGGTTAGTCTGGGTTCTTCACAAATTCAGCCCCAAGAAGTCGTAGGAAGCTTCCAATCTACCAATTGCCCAAGACCGATGATGCCTGGGCACTGTGCTTCGTTGCTCTGTGTTGAATGTGTACATCGCATAGTTGAAAGTACCTCTGTTGAGCATCAATCGAACATTTGCCACCTAAAGTTTGAAGCTGCCGATGTCTCTCCGCCTCTTTTTCTTCTCTGACGCTGCACATCTAGCCACCCGCATAGGTAGTCATAGTGGACTATGCCCGGTTGCTCCTCTGGCCAAAGGCTATGCTGTTCTGCCATCTTCATTGCATCCTCGCAAGCCATCGTCTCCGCTCTGTTGATGCTCGCGCATAAATTCAAACGGTTAAACCTCTGGTCACTGTTGCTCATGTCGCCATTGATTGCTCTGTTGAATAATCTGCAGCATCGCCTCTCCCGTCTGGGTCTTTGCTCATTGCTCTGTTGCGCTCCCGGTTGAAAGCAGCTCTGTCACAGACTGAAGTAATGACGGTGCAACAAGCCCGACGGCAGTAGTTGTAGTGGAGGAAATGATGGTAGTCACAGTGGCATTGGGGAGCTAAGGGTAGGCGATGGTAGGTGTAGTGGCATACGATGAGGGCTGATTCAATGGTAGTTGAAGCGGTAGCACATAAATCCTGATGGTTAAACCTCCCGTCTGTTGCTCGTGTCATCGATGAGCGCAAAAACGCCGATGGTTGAGCCTCAGTCATGCTGCAGCCGCCTCTGGCCAAACCCGATGTTGTATCATCATCGTTGCATCATTAGCAAGCCACTGATGCTTTGTTGTGCCGCCTTGAAGGTTGTTGTACCGCCGAGGTATTACTTGTAGTGGTAGCTTGCATAGGTAGTCGTAGTGGTGGTCTCGAAGTGCAGAAATCTCCTCCGTTGTCTTCCACTTGCTGTAAGGGTGTAAAGACGAACATTTCAGCTCCTTTTATAGTGGTGATTCAAGCTTGAAATAAAAGGAAATATTTTGGAGAAGGAAATTTGCGCCTAATTTCTTGCATTGGAAATAATTCTGGAAAAAAAAAATATGGAAGATTGGCATGGTTTCCGGGATTAATTGATCTCATCTATAATCTATATCTATAATTTATACCCATATATAGTTTTGGGCGGGAGTTTCTGTAGGCTGTACGATTTTTTTTTAATCCTGGTCGTCCGTCGTGTTATTGTGGGAGCTGATGTCTGGTGTTAATATGCTACAATCTAGGAACGGTTATGCTTGAGCCTCTTTTTATATACAACCCATCATGTGTACTTCATCGGTGTGGTGTTTTGTTTATTTTTTTTATTATTGAATTAACTCTTGACTGCCATCGATGTAGGTTTTGGTCGTCGTCCGGTAAATTATCGCGTTGCGAATCCGTCGTTATTGGGGTCTGTTGCCAGCAGCGGAGCATACATTTTCAATCGAAGACCATTGAAGGGCAGTGGTAATAATTTATACTCCGATTGTTCGTGGATGGTCATTTTTTATCTTTGGATTGTGCCGCTGTCGTTTTTGTCGGAGGTGGTCAATCCTATTTTTTTCTTCCAGTTTGTAATTTTTTAATTTTATTTTGGATTAGGGATGTAGGTGTTAATTTTTCCGGGGGGCTTCGTCGAGTATTCTCTTTGTTGTTCGGATCTCTTCTAAATACATTGTTTACACGATTTAATTTATGGATGATTTTTTCGAATTTGCCTGGCAAATTATCAATATTTACACTTGATGTTTTTTTATTTGTTCGTTCATTTAGGAATATGAGCCGGGATAGCTTCAATTCCATAAAAATCTCATATTGGCTGTCGTTGAGTTCGTGGTGGGATATGCAGTTTGCAAGTGATTTGGTGTGGAGTTTGGCTGGTACTGATTGTTGGGTGTTGTGTTTGGCAATAGTTGTGAATGGTAGTTTACAAATTTAAGTGGTGGGGGCCCTGGGGGCGAGGGCTTCGCCTTTTGCTACAAGTTTACAAATTTAAGTAATATCAATGAGAGAAATTATGATGGTTGTTGCTATTATTTTGCTCATTTGCGAAAGTTTAGGCGTGGTTCGTTGAAATTATGCTGATCAATTTACCATAATTATTTGGAATTCATTGGCAATATGTTGTGTTTTATTGGTCGAATATATTACAGATGTGGGTTGATCGAGGTGAGCTGTGTTATTTTTTAAACTGATTTTTATTCATTAAAGTAGTATGTTAAACTAATTTGGTTACTATTGATTTCCTATTTTGCAAGCCTTCATCAATGGTAATTAATTTGGTTTTTAATCCATTGGTAACTCGGCATGATTTATATAATAATTATTTGCATAAGTTTTAAACTTAAATTAAGCAATTTTAAATGTCAACATGTTTATCAATTAACACATTAATACTAATTAATTATCATCACATAACGAATTGTTAGTATTGCTATAGATGTCAAACATCTTAATATCAATTCTCAAAATAAATATTATTCAAATTTGATAATAGTATATAATAATATATTAAAAGTTATTGCACTTATATATTAGTTTTCTTCAAATTTGTTATACACCTGAATAAAATATATATTATATTAACAAAATACAACTATTTTAATTACAATTATAAAGAACATAACATACAAGATTAATATGTTATATATATGAATGATTATTTATGATTATAAATATTTCATTTTTGGTACGTCAACATAAAATTTTCTATATTTGAATTATCATTAAATTAACATATTAACATACAAGTCACAAATATGTATAGACAAATTCTAGGGTGCATCAAGTGCATAGCATGCACTTTGATTTTAGCTCAATTTTGGATTTTAGCTCAATTTTGATTTCAATTTTAGTTTTTAAAAATACACACATATACACCGAATTGTGTATTTTTTTGTAGTTGAAGTATTACTGATGTCTTCTTGTGGTATTAACTGATTAACGGTATAGTTAATATTCCGAATTAAGAATAATTAATGATAGATATAGCTAAAAAATTGTTCAAACAATATAAACCTTCATCATGGCGGCCATACATACATACAGGCTTTAACTAACAACAAAAAAAGAAAAAAAAAATTACTCAAAGAATAATGTACAAGTAATTTTATTATCATTCTAATAAGGAAATTATAACATGAAATAGTTTTAGAGTATCATTAACTATATCAGGAGTATCATTAAACCTGTCAAGGGTATCATTAGTCTGAGTTCAAGAATTTTTTTTAAATTTTTCTTTAACTCGGACTAATGATACCCCTGATGAGATTAGTGATACTCCAGATAAAATTAATGATACTTTAAAATTGTTTCATGTTAAGTTAATGTGTATATGTAGAGTCTCTTATGCCTGTAAACTATCTATCAGATTAATATATATATATATGTGTGTTAATCTCCCAAAGAATTTAATTTTATGTTTTTGTGTACCCATTTTTTTATTAAATGGAAAATTACTGTTATTTTTATTAAAGAATAATTATAGCCGAAACTATGAGAGTTCTAATTGCAAATCAAAGGATTAATTTTATTTATTTATTAGGGAAAATAGAGTTTTTTGTCCTGTAAGTTTGGTCATTTTTGTTTTTCGTCCTACTAACTTTTGACTTTATTTTTTTAGTCCGATAACTTTAAAAAAAATTAACTTTTTCGTCCTATAACCGGCTACAAAAGGTAACCCAACCGGTGACGCTGACATGGCACAATTTTTAATTTTTTTAATTTTATTATATTATATGTGATATATATATATATATATATATATATATATATATATCTTAAAATTAATTAAAAAATCCAAAACCCACCTACCCACTCCCCACCCCAGTAACTTAGCCGCCGCCCTGCCCACCCTCCACCGCCCGTCACCGTCCACCCTCCACCGTCCGTCGCCGTCCACCCTCCACCGCCCGTCGCCGCCTAAAAATCCAACATCGCCTCCACCGCTGCATCCCGGAAGGAGACCAGTTTCGAAGCGGCATCCCCGAGTCAAATTGGAGTGGGGTTGGGGGCGGCCGCCACTCGAATTTCCGATTGCTTCGAATCTCCGGTGCCGAGCTGGATGTGGCGGGGCTGGGATGCGGCGGTGACTTTCAGGCAACAATTTTCGATTGCTTCAGGCACCAATTTTCGATTGCTTCGAAACTCCGGTGCGAATTGCTTCCAATTTCCGGAATTGAATCACGTGATGCTAGAAAGTGCATAGCTCCATTACCGGTATTAATGAAGTTCAAATTTCCGGCGAATTGCTTCAAATTTCCGATGACTTGCTTTAAACTTCAAGCTTTTCCCGCATCAATCGAAGCTTTAAAGCACAAATTTCATTATTTCCATTAAATCCGACGCCGGACAAAGCTTCTCCGGTGCGAAATGCGGGCGGTGGAGGGTGGGCGACGGTGACGTGCTTGGGGAGGGGCAGCAGCGGTGGCGTGTTGGTGGAGGGTGGGCGGCGGTGGCGTGTTGGTGGAGGATGGGCGGCGGTGGCGGTATGTTGGGGGAGGAGTGGGGTTGATTGTTACAGGGGATTTGGCCGTGAGTTTGGGATTTGGCCGTGAGTTTGGGGGCTGGACGGGGGTGGGGGCGGGGGTGGGGGGGGGAGGGGGCAGGGTGGGTTTTTTTTATTAATATTTTAATTTAATTTTAATATATATATCAAAATTAAATTTTAAAAAAAATAAAAATCGTGCCACGTCAACATTACCGGTTAGGTGACCTCCTGTAGCCGGTTTTAGGACGAAAATATTAATATTTTGAAAGTTATTGGACGAAGAAATAAAGTCAAAACTTAGTAGGACCAAAACAAAAAATGACCTAACTTACAGGACAACAAATTGCATTTTTCCTATTTATTATTATATGGGAAAAATCCGAAGGCATGGACAATTATTAGGATGCTACTATCTAAAATGATTTTTTTTAATAATTTAATTTTTATATGTTGACTACGTATTTAATTTAATGAGTATAATCTCCTAAGTCCTAAGAAGAATTATACATTTGTGTACCTTCTTCTTTTAACCATCTCAATTTTGTTAATTGTGGTTCATAAAATAAATATAATTGCACAATATATGGATATAATTTATTTCCAAATCGAATTGGCACAAGTTGATACTTTTGCATAATTAACACATATAATTCTATTATGTTAATTTTCTAATTATATTTTGTTCATTTATATAATTTTTCTTTTAAGGAGATGTGTTATCAAATTTTATGGAATAGTTCCACTACTCAAACCCCAAAATCCTCTATACTCACCCCATTTTCTAAACATACCCCAATAAAATTTAAAAATTAACATGTATTACTAAACATACCCCATTTTATTCCTATAATATTTGTACCTTATCAAATTAAAAAATAACAATTCCCTATTTCATATTCTCATAATTGTCTCTTTCCTAAAAAAAATCCTTTTTATTCTTTAACTTTTAATTGAAAATTGAAAAATAAAATCATGAAAAATTAAATATATTTTGAAAATATTATAAAAAAATCAACCAAATTTTAAAAAATATATAAATTACAAAAATTAATTAATAAAATAAAATTCTTAAAAAATATTTTAAAAAATATAATATAAATAATGTATATAAAAATATATTAAATTGAAAAAAAAATTAAAACTATAAATCTGAAAATAAAAAAAGTAGATAAATTGGTAAATAATTAAGAAAATAAAATAACTCTTCAAAAAAATTAAATAAAAAATTTCATAAGAAAAAGGTTAAAGCCAAATAAAATTAGAAAAATATGTTATAAAAGTCAATTCAATCATCGTAAATAATTAACTTAAAAATTAATCAATTTTAATTTAGTTTTGAAGATTTTTTTGAAATTTAGTTAGTTTTCTAAAAAAAATAAATTAAAGCGGATTTTATTTTTGATTAAATTATTTGGAAGATATATTAATTTATTTTTTAAAGAAACAAATTTTAAAGAATTTTTTAATTGAATTTCTAAATTTCATATAATTGTATTCATTATTTAAATATTTATTCAATTTTTGTAAATATTTTTTATATTTAATTATAATATTTTTAGATTTTTTAAATATTTAAATGAAAATAAAAAGTTGATCAATTTTAATTTAATGTCCTAATTTTAAAATAAAATAACTTAAAAGACTAAAGTCAAAGTCAACAAAACTTAGAAGATAATTTTTTCATATTTATATAAGGATTACTTAGTCATTATATATATGACTATTTTTGTCTTTAAAATGATGGGGTATATTTAGAGGATTTTGGGGTTTGAGTAGTGAGACTCTTTATGGAAAATGATAGTGAGATAAATATGCAGCCAACTCTTTATAAGATTTTTATTTTTGTTGTAAATAAGTGCGTAAATAAAGAGACAGCGTTTGTTGACCCAGTTCGTCTGGAACGACTACGTCTGGGGGCGATCCAAGCCAGGAGTTCCACTATTATTCTTGTGTATGTGTGATTACAATAATGAATACAAAGGTATATTTATAATATTAAAACTCTAGTCTAATAGATAAAGTCCATTGAGTTTCTTGGTCCATAAGTAATGTCCATACCAAATCTCCTAGATTAGGAATATTAAATCTTCCAAATTTACAACACTCCCCCTTGGACATTACGATATAACATAAATGTCTTGTCATGAAAACTCCACGTGCTAGGGATCGGCCAAATAATAAGTAGGGAGGAATGTCATTGATCTTCTAGATCTAAATCTTCCAGATTTATTTCGAGGTTACCGCTCCCCCTGAAGACAACAACACTTTAAGTCTTTGCATCCCAATACCACGGACATACTTTTCAAAAGTAGACGTAGGTAAGGATTTAGTAAACAGATCTGCTAGATTATTACTAGATTGCACCTTTTGAATGGTAATCATGTCATTCTTCTGGAGTTCGTATGGGTAGAAAAACTTAGGTGAAATATATTTCGTCAGATTTCCCTTGACGTACCCATTACTCATTTGTGCGATGCAAGCAGCGTTGTCTTCAAATATAACGGTGAGAGGTGTATAACCTTTGGCGATACCACACGAGTCACCAATGTGTTTTACCAAGGACCTTAACCAAACACATTCTCGTGCGGCTTCAAATAAAGTTATTATCTCTGGGAGGTTTGAAGACGTGGTAACCATGGATTGTTTAATCGATCTCCATGAGATCGCGGTTCCACCACAGAGAAAAATGTAACCAGTCTGGGATATGGCGTTGTGGGGATCAGACAAATAGCCAGCATCCGCATAGCCTACTAAGGTTTTGTCTTGGTTCTTACGGTAAAATAGTCCAAGATCTTGAGATCCTTAGAGGTACCGTAGAACGTGCTTAACACCATTCTACTGTCTCCTCGTAGGAGAAGCGCTATATCTCGCAAGCAAGTTGACAGCAAATGCAATGTCCGGCCGGGTGCAATTTGCGAGATAAAGCAAAGCTCCAACAACGCTAAGATAAGGAACTTCTGGCCCCAGAATTTCTTCTAAATCTTCTCTTGGCCTAAATGGGTCCTTATCCACTTCGAGGGATCGAACAACCATCAGGGTGCTAAGTGGATGAGATTTATCCATGTGAAATCTCTCCAATACCTTCTTTACGTAGGTCGACTGATGAATAAGTCCTCCTTCTGGGAGGTGCTCGATCTGCAAGCCGAGGCAGTACTTGGTCTTACCCAAGGACTTCATTTCGAATTCAGCTTTCAAGATTGAACTGGCTTCTTCAATCTCTTTGCGTGTTCCAATTATGTTTAGGTCATCAATATATACGAATATGATGCAAAAACCATCTTGCGATTTCTTCGAGAATACGCATGGGAAAGCTTTATCGAATGTGTATCCCTTAATCTGAAGGAATTCACTAAGTCGGTTGTACCACATGAGGTCTGATTGCTTTAGACCATACAATGACTTTTGAAATTGTATGCTATACATATTGCGGTTTTCACCATCCCTCATCTGAGGAATGTCAAATCCATCTGGGATTTTCATATAAATATCGGCATCTAGTGATCCGTATAAGTACGCGGTTACTACGTCCATTAATCTCATTTGGAGATTCAACTTAACTGCCAAAGATATCAAGTAGCGGAACGTTATTGAGTCCATGACGGGAGAATAGGTTTGATCAAAATCAATCCCGGGTCTCTGTGAAAACTCTTGTGCTACCAGCCTCGCTTTATACCTCTCCACAGTATTGTTCTCATTTTATTTTCGTACAAATACCCATTTATATCCTACGGGGATAGCGCTCGCGGGTGTACGAACGATAGAGCCAAATACTTTTCTTTTGTTAAGCGAGGCGAGTTCTGCATCAATTGCATATTTCCATTTAACCCAATCGGAGTGCTTCCGGCACTCGGCGATTGTTTTGGGTTCTGGATCTAGATCATTTATAATGGAAAGGGCGATTGACGCTGCAAATGTGTCGTCGACGACAATAATATTTCTATTGTATGTTTCTCCCGTATCTGTGAAGTTCACAGAGACTTCGACGTTTACGTCAACCAGATCTTCCTCATTTCCCATTGTATCTGGGTCTGGTCGTTCTACGGTCCTAGTGCATGGAATATTTTGTGCACGTGCTTCATCACTAGGACACTCGTCTCCTAGAGACTTGGAGTTATCTAGACGGATCTCTTCTAGAGATTTTCCATTCGACTGACCAGATTTGCTAGCCTTTCGTTTAAGTGTGTTACTATCTCTTGAGGGTCCCTTACACTTTTGGCATGTGGGGGCATGAGTACTCATTTTGCTTGGGACCTCAACCCTTTGGGGAGCATTTACTTCAGGTATATGCGATCTAGTCACACCTCTATGGTCAGTGAATGCGTCTGGCAGGTTATTTGCTAAGTTCTCCAGGTTTATGATCTTATGAACTTCCAGTTCATATTGATTAGTGCGCGGATCTAGATACTGAAGATTACTTATATTCCACGTAAGTTCCCGACATTCATTCAATTTTGAATTCGGATCTCCCCCTATGCTGGGAAGTAATCTTCATCGAACGTGCAATCAGCGAACCGGGCCGTTAATTGATCCCCGGACAAAGGCTCGAGGTATTTTACGATGGATGGAGAGTCAAATCCGACGTAAATACTGAATTTCCTTTGTGGGCTCATAGAGGTTCGCTTGGGTATCGTTATTGGTACGTATACCGCACATCCGAAAATACGCAGATGGGAAATGCTAGATTCTTTCCCACGCACTAACTGTAGGGGGGAATTATCATTATATGCAGTTGGACGGATATGAATTAAGTGCGATGCATGTAGGACTGCATGCCCCCAGCATGAGGTGGGTAGTTTAGAGTTCATAAGCAATGGTCTCGCGATAAATTTGATACGTTTTATTAGCGCCCCAGCAAGACCATTTTGGGTAGGGACGTAGGGGACCGAATGCTCCATTTTAATTCCCAGGGTCATACAGTAATCTGTGAAGACCTTCGATCTAAACTTAGCTGCATTATCCATGCGAATCGATTTAATTGGATAATCCGGAAATTGAGCTCTAAGCTCGATAGTCTTCGCAATGAGCTTCGCAAAAGCTTGATTGCGGGTGGACAGCAAACATGCAAATGTCCACCTAGTGGAGGCATCAATAAGGACCATGAAATAACGAAATGGTCCTGATGCTGGGTGAATCGGTCCGCAAATGTCTCCTTGAATTCGCTCAAGGAAAACCAGAGACTCTAGTCCAACCTTGGTGCGCGACGGGCACACTATCAACTTACCCTTAGAACATGCATCACAGAAATATTCATCGACGGGAGGGATTCTATTATTCGAAATATTATGACCAGTTGAATTAGATAGAATCCTACGTATCATTGTTTGTCCCGGATGACCTAACCGCTGATGTCACAATTTAAAGGAATTTGGGTCATGAAATTTCATACTCATCGCTAGATGGGAACTAGATGGCCGGATGTAGGAATAGTACAAACCGGAGGAGAAGGAAGGAGGTTTTTCTATAACTTGCTTACGGCTACCTCGTTCTCAGTTTTAGTTTCAATATGATACCCGTTTATCCTAATGTCTCTAGAACTGAGTAGGGTACGCTTAGATTGCTGAAACAATAAAGCATTATCAATTATTAATTCGGTACCCATGGGGAGGACAATGGAAGCTCTTCCAGAGCCCACTATCAACGAACTATCATTAGCAATTATCGTTATACTCCCCTTATGTTAAATCAAGTTATGAAAATACTTCCTATCCTTTAGGATCGTATGTGTGGTAGCGCTATCTACCAGACATAAATCACTATAAGTGTCCATCATGCAAGAGAAAATAGTCCAAACCTAATAGCTGATTTGTTTACAAGCCATAAATGAGAACAACAACATCCAAAATAAACACATGGACAACTATTAAGTTAAACATATCAAAGCTAATAAATTCATTCATAAATAAAATATCCGAAAGAAAGGATCCAAAACATAATGAGAAATTGTTTTATTTAGAAAATAAAATACTAGGAATAATTAGATACGTAAATCTATTCGTCATCTCCAAAATCCTTAAGCTCAATGCCCGTACGATCTGCGTTGTCTAGGTTAGAGTCTGTTTCGGGCAGACTGACATGGTGAGATTCAACTCTAGAAGTCTTCCCCTTATCGTCCTTCTGCTGCTTTTGATAAGCCTCAACCAAATGTTTGGGAGTGCGACACGTGCGAGACCAATGGCCCTTGCATCCGCATCTGTAGCAGGACTGTTCAACCTTATCTTGATTATCAGATTTTCGGGTAGCGGAGTTCGTGTTAGATGCAGCCTGCCCACGAACCTGAGCTTGATTGTCATTCAAGGCACCTGAACTACCGGATTTATTACGACCTCGGCTTTGGCTACGAGTTCGTTTACTTCCTCTCCCCTTCCACGCTTGCGACCTCTTGTATCACTTTAAGCTACAGCATGTGCTTCGGGCACTGCTTTCGAGCCAACCGGCCTCGCATTATGATTCTGCATAAGGAGCTGGTTGTGCTTTTCCGCTACTAGGAGTGCAGAAATCAGCTCGGAGTGTACAGTGTAGTTCTTAGCCCTATACTGCTGCTGGAGTACAAGGTTGCTTGCATGGAAAGTCGACAAAGTCTTCTGTATTAAATCGTCCTCAGTTATCGTTTTCTTACATAACTTTAACTGAGACACAATACGATGTAGGGCTGAGTTATACTCCGTTACGGACTTAAAGTCTTGGAAATGGAGGTTCAACCAATCGTATTGGGCTTGAGGGAGGAGTATATTATTTTGGTGTTGGAAACGGTCCTTCAGGGACTTCCACAACGTTCCAGGATCTCTCTCTGTGAGATACTCATTTTTCAGGTCCTGATTGAGATGATGCCTAAGGAAAATCAAAGCTTTCGTCTTCTGGGCGTCAGTTGATTTTGGATCATCGATGATTAGTGTGATAATTGCTCGAAATTCATGCATTTTATTTGCCTATTTTATAGAGTTTCGTGTGATTATTTGCATTAATTTGATATTTTGTGCTTAATTGTCGAGAAAGGTATTTTTGATTTATTTTGTAGGAAAATGTGGAATTTTGGAGAAAAGAACATGCATTTCGTTTATCGAAGAAGTGAGTTGAAAAAAGAAACAAAGTTCGTAACTGAAAGAGGCAAAATCGGAGGAGAAAACTGAGATGGGCTTGGGTTTAATTTATGATTTCTGGATTCGGCCCACTTGCAATTTAATTTGGAAAATGAAAGCCCATTTGCTTAAGCAGCAGCCCATTAGAGTACTTGGGAGTATATTTTGCAAGTTTTAGCAGCAACCTTTGACCGAGAAAAAGAAAAGACATAGCAGCTGGGGTCCACCATTCCTTGTTCTTGTAGCTAGCGTCCAACATTTGAGGAGAGAGAATTGGAAACCCATTCCATCTTCATTTTCCAGCAACGAAGAGAGAGAATGGACCAAAGCTAAAAACACCCATTTCATGCCAAGAGAGAAGCTCAAGCTGTTAGCTGAAAAATCTGGGAATTCACAGCCACCACTCACAGTCGCGCCGGAAATCGATGCTCAACGCCCGGGTATGAAGCTCGCCTTGCCGGAATGGAAAGAAGCTGCTGCCGAAATGAAGCTCGATGCTGGAAAATTGAGGAAAAGCAGAGGTAATCGCCGGAAAGCACCACCGAGATCGAAGCCACTTGCCGGAGTAGCGCCGTAGCCGCCTCAATTCACCAGAAAAGGAAAAGAGCTGTGGGCCGCATCTTTGGGTTCCGTGCCATGTTCAACTGAGGAAGGAGAGAGATTGCAGGACCCACCACTTGAAAAGTTGCTATTAGAAGAGAAAAGACATGTTTCGCATTTCCACTTAAGCCATGTTCGTGCAATACAACTCGAGCATAATCCAAGTCGTGCACATAATTTTTTTCCCAGCTTCGCACATTTTTCAAAGGAACACGGTCGTGCAGATGTGCACGACCACTCGGGTCGTGCACGGTTCGAATCTTGCCCGTTTTTACCATTTTTCATCCCATTTTTGACCCACTCGTCTCAAGCCCTCATTCTACACTATATATACCCTCATTTCTCAGATTTTTAGAGCATCACACACAGAGGAGAACACACCACCATAACCCCCTTAGGGGGCACACACCCCACACACCAATTTAGTTTTATTTCACCTTCATTTTTAGATTGTTATTTTCTTTCAATCATTAGAGTAATTTAACATAGAATTGCAGATTCAAGTTCTATTTCAAGTTTGTAATCTCTCAAGAGGTGACTTCTTTTCATTTTTATGCAATTTTATTTCTATTTAATTATGTGTTTAATATTTTGTTCTTGTTTAGCTATGGTTTTTCATTGTGAAACCATGAGCTAATTGTTTTGATGCTTGAGATGTTAGATACCATGTGAAATCTTGAGTTGGGGTTGCTCTTTGCCTATTCTATGTTGATATTTGGATTATGCTTCTAATGATGGATTTGTTTTGAGCTTTGATTGTTAATCTCTTGTAGCTTGTTTGTTGAGGCATGTTTAGCGTAGACGAGAGTTACATGAGCATGATTAGATGAACGAGTGTGAGATTTATGATTGAATGCGTCTATTTTAAACATTGAATGTTTAAGATTTTGGCATAATTCAATGTTTAAAATAGACGCATTCAATCATAAATCTCACACTCGTTCATCTAATCATGCTCATGTAACTCTCGTCTACGCTAAACATGCCTCAACAAACAAGCTACAAGAGATTAACAATCAAAGCTCAAAACAAATCCATCATTAGAAGCATAATCCAAATATCAACATAGAATAGGCAAAGAGCAACCCCAACTCAAGATTTCACATGGTATCTAACATCTCAAGCATCAAAACAATTAGATCATGGTTTCACAATGAAAAACCATAGCTAAACAAGAACAAAATATTAAACACATAATTAAATAGAAATAAAATTGCATAAAAATGAAAAGAAGTCACCTCTTGAGAGATTACAAACTTGAAATAGAACTTGAATCTGCAATTCTATGTTAAATTACTCTAATGATTGAAAGAAAATAACAATCTAAAAATGAAGGTGAAATAAAACTAAATTGGTGTGTGGGGTGTGTGCCCCCTAAGGGGGTTATGGTGGTGTGTTCTCCTCTGTGTGTGATGCTCTAAAAATCTGAGAAATGAGGGTATATATAGTGTAGAATGAGGGCTTGAGACGAGTGGGTCAAAAATGGGATGAAAAATGGTAAAAACGGGCAAGATTCGAACCGTGCACGACCCGAGTGGTCGTGCACATCTGCACGACCGTGTTCCTTTGAAAAATGTGCGAAGCTGGGAAAAAAATTATGTGCACGACTTGGATTATGCTCGAGTTGTATTGCACGAGCATGGCTTAAGTGGAAATGCGAAACACGTCTTTTCTCTTCTAATAGCAACTTTTCAAGTGGTGGGTCCTGCAATCTCTCTCCTTCCTCAGTTGAACATGGCACGGAACCCAAAGATGCGGCCCACAGCTCTTTTCCTTTTCTGGTGAATTGAGGCGGCTACGGCGCTACTCCGGCAAGTGGCTTCGATCTCGGTGGTGCTTTCCGGCGATTACCTCTGCTTTTCCTCAATTTTCCAGCATCGAGCTTCATTTCGGCAGCAGCTTCTTTCCATTCCGGCAAGGCGAGCTTCATACCCGGGCGTTGAGCATCGATTTCCGGCGCGACTGTGAGTGGTGGCTGTGAATTCCCAGATTTTTCAGCTAACAGCTTGAGCTTCTCTCTTGGCATGAAATGGGTGTTTTTAGCTTTGGTCCATTCTCTCTCTTCGTTGCTGGAAAATGAAGATGGAATGGGTTTCCAATTCTCTCTCCTCAAATGTTGGACGCTAGCTACAAGAACAAGGAATGGTGGACCCCAGCTGCTATGTCTTTTCTTTTTCTCGGTCAAAGGTTGCTGCTAAAACTTGCAAAATATACTCCCAAGTACTCTAATGGGCTGCTGCTTAAGCAAATGGGCTTTCATTTTCCAAATTAAATTGCAAGTGGGCCGAATCCAGAAATCATAAATTAAACCCAAGCCCATCTCAGTTTTCTCCTCCGATTTTGCCTCTTTCAGTTACGAACTTTGTTTCTTTTTTCAACTCACTTCTTCGATAAACGAAATGCATGTTCTTTTCTCCAAAATTCCACATTTTCCTACAAAATAAATCAAAAATACCTTTCTCGACAATTAAGCACAAAATATCAAATTAATGCAAATAATCACACGAAACTCTATAAAATAGGCAAATAAAATGCATGAATTTCGAGCAATTATCACACTAATCAATCGACAATCGTGCCGCTAAGATTGTTTGAGGCTAGATGTATTTCAACATCTAGCGCCCATGTCAGGTAGTTAATATCATCAAGAGTAAGCTCAGCAAATTCTCTTTTGGTAATATCAGACATTATTCACTACAATTAAAGTGACATGGGTAAGAGGATTGACCAAAACATAGACAACGGGGAGACAAGGATTTATTTAGTTACTCTAAGGCACATAGATGCACGTACTGGGTGCCGTTTATCCAAGGTATAAATTTACAGTCCGTCAAATACCGGGCGCCGCCTACCCGGGCATAATATGCGGACTATGAATAAAATAAACTATATGCATAAAAGTAATGCACGTAGGATAATTAAATCACATAAACATGCAAAAACAAATAAGGGAGATAATCACATGAAAATAATTTCTAGAAAATATACGATTTAATAGACAGAGGGAATAATCATAAAAATAATTATTTCATGTATATTAACGCAATTTAACGAAATATTTTCAGGATTAAAATAAGAATAAACACGGATATGTGATATCAAGGATGAAAAATGTAAATCACAAAAATCCAAAAAAACACCGCGATGGGACGGCTGCTCACGGCGCGACGGGGCGGCGGCTCACGCGCTACGTGGCAGCGGGCTCGCAGCGCGGCGAGGTCAGCAGCGCGCGGCGCTGCAGTAAGGTAGCGCTCGGCATGGCGGCGCACGACGGGACGGCAGCGCTTGGCGCGGCGGTGCATGGTGCAGCGGCACAGCGCGGTGGCGCGCGCGTGGCATGAGGAGGCAGTGCACAGTGCGGCCGGGCGACGGCGCAAGGCGTGACCGTGCGGCGCTTTGGGGCGGCAATGCACTTCGTGGCGGTAGTGCGCGCGACTCGGGGCGGCGGCACGTCGCCGCAGCTGCTCGCGCAACAGGGCGGCAGCGCGCGACGGCGCGCCGGAGGCGGTGGCTACGCGGGGTATGCCCGTGGCAGCTGCGGGTCGGCGGCGGTCGGTCGTCTTTGGGGCGACGACCGTCGCACATTGATTCAATTCACAAAATAATTTTCACGAAAAATAATTATACGCAGGTATATTCAGGAACGAAATTAAATTTCAAAGTACACAACAAATCATGTGTTTCATACAAAAATAGATTAAAGGCGTACCGTATAATCTCGGTTAGAGACTCGTGCTGATAACATGTTGTAAATAAGTGTGTAAATAAAGAGACAGCGTTTGTTGACCCAGTTCGTCGGGAACGACTACGTCTGGGGGCGATCCAAGCCAGGAGTTCCACTATTATTCTTGTGTATGTGTGATTACAATAATGAATACAAAGGTATATTTATAATACTAAAACCCTAGTTTAATAGATAAAGTCCATTAGATTTCTTGGTCCATAAGTAATGTCCATACCAAATCTCCTAGATTAGGAATATTAAATCTTCCAGATTTACAACAATTTTGATTACCTTGAACATCAGATCATCAATTGTTTAGTTAGACATCAATTTAGTCAATTTGAATAGTTTATATTTATAAATTTATTAATTAATAAAATAAATTAAAATTCTCAAATCTATCAAATCAATGTAACTGATTCCTTTACGAGTTATCTTCTTTTAATTCCTTCAACCAAATATTTCACCCTCAAATAGATGTGAACATTGTTGGTTAAAAATTGATTTAATTATTATTTCTTAATCGTAAATTGTTATATGAAATATTATACGGATCCAAGATTCGTAGAATAATCCATATTTAAAAATGGATCCTCATGCCATCACGCGGTACCCCTTCCCACACACTCCAGTTCCCAGCAATACCCCCCCCCCCCCCTCCGTCCAACTCCCATGCCTTCGCAGCCCTCCCTCTCTACTCCAATTCCCTTGCGCGCAACAAGGTTATTTAGTAGAATTATTTGTCTTAAATAATTTGTTATTTAATTTTATTTGTGTGTTTATTACCATTATTAAAATCAAATTTATTTCAAAAAAGTTTAAAGTAATATTAACTTATTATTATGTAACTATTTTAAATATGAATGGTTTATAGATAAGTAAATAATAGTGTGTAACTTTGGCGCCTCCGATTATTTGGACTTTTGGCCAAATACCAATTCGCCACAAAATTATAGGGCATAACTGTCTGCATTCAATATTTTACTAATTTCACCCAACTCATTTATAATATTTATTAAATATTCTGACTATAAAATAATAATTTTAACCAAATTATAATATTTATATCCACATGTACCGACTAACCAATTTCATTATATTTCAATACAACCACCAAACATTATTAACGTCCTTAAAAAAACTATGTATTAGGAAAAGAGATCTAATACTGAATTTGAAAGAAACCAACAAAACATGATAATTTGTTCATATGTATTACATTATTTTTAATATTTAAGGTAATATTTTTTTTTGTATTGTATTATATTATATGTTTTATACTTTCTATTAAATAATAATACAAATTTTTATCAGACCACGTATATTCAATTTAAGTTTTCCTCCAAAATATTTTAATTAAGATCAAATTGCTCATTTTGAAGATTATGTTGATGAAAAATTAAAATCATCGAATCTTGGTGAAATCAATGAGATTTCCGTGAAATGCAAGAATGCTAAATTTAAACGTTGTTTGGTGGAATTTATATTTCTTTAAAGTGCATATCTTTTTTATTAATATTTATTAAGGAAATTTTAAATTTTATTAATAGCGCATACCAGTTTCGGGTGATTTTTTTTTTATAAAAAGTATCGGATTTCCCCCTTTATTATGAATCAATGTCTATATGCGAAACAGATTGTTGCATTACTATGTTTACTGAAGGTTGATATAAATTTGTTATAAGATAACATAAATATGATAAAATTATTTTTAATAATAATAAACTTTTTTTGGTACATGGTATCCAGCCTAAGACACGACTAATCCCAAAAACCCATAAACTACACTCAACTAGCGGAGATGCCCCATTTCAAGTCAGGTTTTTTTAATAATAATAATAATGATGATTATTGATGTGTGGGCAAGAATGTTTTTCACTATTTGTGTACTAAGATTGAATATAAGATATTGATTTTTTCAATTAAGTTATTTTGTTTATTCTTTTAAATGTCGATATAATATTTTGTTAATGTATATAGATGATTTATTATTTTGTGTGAATGTTAAGGACTAAAAATGACTCACTGTGTCGGGTGAAAACCTTTCAGAGAAGAAGCGGGTTTTATTATACTAAAATATATTATAACTAGAAATTTATTTCCGATTTATTATGATTCCAAGTTTATTAGTGAGTTGGATCGCCGGATGATTTGTCTCACTAAAGTTTGGTATAAATTTGTATGAAATTTTAGATTGTGTGAAAATGATAAAAGAAAAAATTGAAGAGTAATGATATTGATGTGAGAGCAAAAATGATTTTCATTAATTGCGTAGTAAAATTGAGTAAATGATATTGATTGTTTTAGTTAAGTAACTGTATAGATTATCTTATATGTGTTATTAAATTTCAATGACGATGTTTATATATATATATATATATATATATATATATATATATTGTTATTGTATCAAATATATTATCTTATGTGGATGTTTATATTTAGAAATAGTTCTCGATTACGCCAATCTAAGTTTGGTGATTTTAATTATGATACAAGATACTTATTTTTATTATATTTGTGTTAAATTATTTTTATTTAATATTGTTTGTGTGTTTATAACGGTTATAAATATAAAATTATTTATCTTAAAATTTAAAATAATGTTTCTTTTATAATAATATAAATTTTTTAATTAAAGATTAAACATTGAAATTTGAAATTCTTAATTAAATTAAATATAAAATCATTTATTGATAAATATATTATAGGGTGCATCTTTGGTCCCATGAATTAGTCGATTCTTGGACTGGACACTGATTCTCCAAAATATTATATGGTTCAAATATCTATATAACTATATTACTAAGTTCACCCACCTCATTTATAATTTATATATGAACTTTGAAATTATAATTTTGACAGACAAATAATACTTATACATATATCTCTAAAAATACTCACCCGTCAATCTCATTCAATTTAAGTACAAAACATGATTAATGTAAAATTGTCTATCAGGCAGGGACATCTAAAATTGTATGTGAAAGAAACCAACAAAACAAAGTAATTTGTTCATATGCATTTTTTTAAATGTCAATGTAATTTTTGTTCTCTTTGTACTATATTTAGTTCTTATAAATTTTTATTTGAAGAGTAATGAAAACTGATATTGGACCATATATATGCAATTTCATTTTCCCTTTAAATATTTCGGCTGAAAGTCAAATTGACAATTTTAAATATTATATTGAAGGAAAATTAGACAAACAAATATTGGTGAAATCAATGATCTTTTCATGAAATAGCCAATACTAAATTTATGTGTCGTTTGGTGAGATTTATATTTCTTTGAATGCATATTAAAAAAAAATCTATTTGAAACTTATTTAATGTGTTTTTTTATAGTACATACCAGTGTCGGGTGATTTTTTTTATATAAGAATCGAGCTTTATTGTTTGAAGTATGTCATGACTGAAGATTTCTTCTCATTTTATTAGTGATATAGTTCGTCGCATGATTAGTGTCACCAAAGCTTAATATAATTTGTTAGAAATGATGTATTGTATAGAAATGATAAAATTATTTTAAGAAGTATAATGATATTGATATTGGAGTTAGAATGAATATCATTAATTGTGTACGAAGATTGAGTACATGATATTGATCTTTTTAATTAAGCTCCTTTAATGATTCTTTTATTTTATTACTAAATTTCAATGATGATATAATACATTGTTATAGTATCAAATATTTATTATATTTTGTGGATGTTAAGGATTAGTACAGTTAATTGTCGGATTGCGGAAATTTAAGTTTGGTGGTTGTTATAAAAAAATTGAGGGTGTTTTTTTGTTATTTAATTTTGTTTATGTGTTAATTTGTCACCATTATTAATATAAAGTTGATTTCCTGAAATGTTTAAAAATAATATTGATTGTACTATTATGTATATTTTTAAAAAATAAAATATGAAATTGTTTATAATTTATTTTATTATACGAAGCATGTGTCTACACACAATAATTTGCTAGATTCACCCACTTTTAAATTCATCTATATTCACTATAAAATTATAATGGTATCCAACATATAATATTTAAACTTTCATTTCTAAAGATATTCATCCACCAATCTCATTCAATTCAATAGAATCACAAAACATATCCACTCCCCACCTCTATATTCTATAGATGACAATGAGAGGGGTTCAAACCTGAACCCGTATTAAATCCAACCCCCTCAAGACAAGTAATAAAATATATATGAGAAATTATTGGAATAAAATTAATCATGTTGAAAATAAGAAATTAATTTATTATTTATATATTGATGTATATATTATAATAAAATAAATACATTTTAACTAAAAAAGTTTATATATAAATTTTCTTCAAAGAACAAGTAGTAAACATAATATACATAATACACTAATATATATAAAGGTCAAAAGATAAAACATATAAAATATAGAGTATTATATTAAAATTTTAGAGTTTAACATGGCTTCCGTACAAAGAACGGGTGAGCTCTAGACTAGTAAGTATCTTGCAAATCAAGGATTAAAATTTGTTCCAAAGAAATGAGATATATTTTTCTTGCATGTGTTAATACTTAAAAATCTGCATCAAGGATGATTTCCTTGTGAAAGATTAAATGTAAAAAAACTGCACAAAATATGGCGCTGACTCGCTGCTTGCTGCTTACGTAAATAAAGTTGGGCCATAGTAAATTTGCTATGAATTGTTAGAAAAACATGAAGACCCAAGTCCAACAAAAGGAGGATTAAAACAAAAGCTTAAATTGCTTGATATGAAAGTGTATTTGGCTTGCCAAGGAAATTTTTTTGTTAGGCCAAGTAATGCAAAGGGCACTTTACTTCTTGGGGAAAATAAAAATGATGGGCTTAAGGCAATTCGAAAAAAAAATATGAGGAATGAGTGAAATAGACTCTTTGGTCAGTGGGCTTTATTTTTTAAAAACAAATGACATTAATAGGCCCGATGGCTTTTGGCCTATAAATTCTTGAACAAATTTTCAAGTTCAAAAGCAAGTGTGAAGAAATAAATTTCGTGCTTCATTCACATCAAGTTATAAACGATCATGAACAAAGCATGAGGGGGTATTTGTAAGCAAATTAAATTTGCACTCAATTAAATGATGACGCGTGTACAAATCAAATAGTAATATCAATTTAAATTTACTATTTTATTTTGAAAATTTAATTAAATTAATTCTTGAAATAAATAGTTAAAATTGATATTAAATGTACACGGTACAAGTCGGTCAAATTAAATGAGTTTTCGATACTCATATTGGGTAATAAATACAGTTTATTTACCGTAAGATCGAAAATTAAATGATATCTCGTCAAAAAGGGAAGCGAGCTACATTAATCAAATCAGGTTAATTCACAAATCAAGCCAATCAAATGGCATCGGCCAATCAGGCGGCGCCACGTGGCATGATGGGAAAGGAAGGTTTCTTAACCCCCACCTTATAAATAGGGGTCTTCCTTTGACCATTTCACACATTCGAAATCAAAGAGCATTCAGACGATCAAGCATTCAAGCAAGCGAATCCTCTGCAACCGTTCTTGGAGATTCAATGCGTTCTTCATTGTTCTTCGTGGAAAGCAATCAAAAACGACATCCAATCAGAGATTAAGACTTGAAACCCCTCTGATCCGACTTTTCTCCTTGAAGATTCGAAAAAGCTTCAACGGCGTTCTTCAAGGCATTTGAAGATTTAAAGGTGTTCTTCACCGTTTTTCGTGAAAATCCGTCAGAAACAACGTTCAAACGGGAAGGTCCTAAAACCCTCCGATTTGGCGTTTATACTTGAAGACATTCAAAGATTTAAGTCGTTCTTCGCAGATTCAAGAACGTTCTCCGAACACATCCAGAAACAGCTCCAAATCAGATATCAAGGCTTTAAGCCCCTCCGATTCAGCATTTATCTTCTGAGGCACTCCTCGTTCAACCGTTGAAGATTCAAGGATCTTCATCAAGCATTCAAGGTGTTCTTCATCCCTATCGAAGAAGTTCGTCCAAAAGCCACGTTTGATTCAACACGAGACATCATGTCTTCGAATCAACATTTTCAAATCTCCAACTTCAGCTCCATACAAGATTAAGACAAGGACTGTTACAAAAGTCGTCCGAGTCAAAGTCTTTGAAGAGAAGAATCAGAGGATCAAGTCCAGAGTTGGTTAAACCCGCACAAATTCCTAAATCGAATTCACAGAAATTCAAGTTGTAATCTTTTTCGTATTGTTCACAAACAGCGTTGTCTGATTGGTCCGTGCCATTTGATTGGCTTAATTTACGAATTAATTAAATTTGATTTGATTCAATTTAGTTCGCTTCCCCTTTTAACGAGACATCATTTAATTTTCGATCTTATGGTAAATAATTTGTATTTATTACCCAATATGACTACGGAAAACTCACGAAATTCGACCGACTTGTACCGTGTATATTTAATATCAAGTTTAACTATTTAATTCAATAATTAATTTAATTAAATTCACAAAATGAAATAGTAAATTTAATTTGATATTAATATTTGATTTGTACACGCGTCACCATTTAATTGGGTGCAAAATTAATTTGCTTACACATATAAAAAGGAGTCGGAGGAATCACATATTGGGTGTAGTTAATTTTATGGGACTGCATCAAATGCAGGCTATTAATTTTTACATGTATCAAAACAGGCTCCATGCTCGAGTCAAATGAGCTATAAAAACGACGAAACATGAGTATGACTCCCATATGAAGGGTCGTGTTGAGAATATGAGAAATTTTACATGTGAATTATCCCACATTGAAATATTGAAAGGGTGAGACTAGTTTAAAAGTATAGTAAACTATTTCTTTTTATCATTATTAATTTTGGAGTTTAAAGCAAAAATTGTGTCATAACCTTTTCATTTTTTTTGTACAACTTTTTGATGGAAGAATTAATCACATAATTATTTTAATTGTTCGATTTTAATCTCAAGTCGCCGGCCGGAAATTGACAAAATCGACGTTGTTTCACCCCGTGCAGATCACGTGAGTTAGGTTTTTTTGGGGTTTTTGGTCTAACGTGTACGTTATCTTTAAGTAGCATTAATTGAAACTGAAATCGAGCAATTGAAATAATTACAAGATTAATTCATTCCACCGGAAAATTATAAGACTTTTAAAAAAAAGTAGTAATGGGATGATTTTTTCTTTAAATATCATGTGGCGCCAATCGTTAGTACGACGACATCATCCTTCAGTACGGACGAATGGTCCGGTCTTTCAATTTGATTTAGTTGCACTCGGCTTTAAAAATAATTTCTTTTTTTTTTTGATCGGTCAAAGAAAATTCATTAAAATGAATTTTTGGGTACAAGACATACCCTGTATACATCATTAAAAAGTGTTCAAAATTTCTCTAAGAGTCTAAGAAGAGTCTAGGATTTGAGAGCCAATCACTATAAGAAAGATTACAAAAATTGCTATATTTAAAAATAATTTCTTACCCAACCAATAAAATATAATGTCATTCGAATAATTCATGACTCGGGTCGAATAAAAGTGACGGAAGAGTATAAAATAACACAAATATATACAAACGCGTATAAGCTATTCATTAATTGGAAGCATTTATAAAATTACAAGACACAAATTAAACACTAGCAATAGAGAAATCCAACTGAAAGAGTGCACCAGCCTAGGTATTCTTGTAAGGTGTAATCTTGATAACCAAACCCGGAAAAACGTCATCCGGATCATGGATATGTGGGTTCTCCTCGACGATAAACGGGTCACCACACTTGTCACTTATCGTATGCAACGTCTCTCCTTCTCTTACAACGTAAATCTCATCGCATAAATTGTCCATGTGATCACTCCTCATTTCTATGGACGAAAAATCTCCTCCTTCGTCGCAGCAACTTAAAACGAGCATTAGAGACAACAACAACGCCGAGTACCACGTGACAGCTTCGGCCAACGCGGTCGACCCGCTAACTCGAGACATTATAATATGTTGTGTTTTGTTGGGGATGTTTTTGATTTGTTTTGTTGGGTTGAGATTATGGGGGTATTTGTAGTAAGGAGAAGGGGGACTAGGAGTAGTGGGATTTTGTTTGACTTATTGAGGAGATGGGGAGATTATATATTATATTAATGTAATGAAATGGAATGGAATGGAATGGGTTTTTGGGTGGTGGTTGGGGTGGGTGCAATTTTAATAGTGTTGTTTGAAGGAGATCGGAGTTAGTAGTATGTTTTTCTCAACGGTTTGGTAACTGTCAACAAAGGGCATATGCATTATCATCATTACATTAATTCGTATTTAATTAGTTATGAGAGGGAAACCAAATCTTCAACCATTTGTCGGAATTAGTGGTTTAAACTTTTTTCAAGAAATTGAAGGCCTCATTAGTTTGCAATTATGGAGAAATAGAAACAAATAATAAAGAATATAAATCTATAGCCCAATTCATCTACGTCTACCTGCACTATTAAAATATAAAACTTAGTATTTTATCTAATACAAAATATAATGAATGAAACGAATTTATATTCAAAATTGCGTTGTAATCCTAAAAATCTATTGAATTCAAGTAAAAGCAGATCCCCCGCACTTGAACATTGAAATATGTTTGTTTTAGGTTTTACGAAATCCGCACGATTTTGGTTTTGATAGTATTATTATAATAATTGATGGATAATTGTCCACATATCTGCAAACTTAAAATCATCCTCATGTTTAATTCGCAATAGACTCTCATTGCATAGTCAAGTTACAGAATTCAATTTAAATTTCAATATGATAGAAATAAAAATATAAAGTAACAAGTAAGCGAGTATTATAATCCGATATTTTTTTTTTTTTGCAGAGTTTAATTAATAGGTAACGCGAACACAATAGACAATAAATATGTATGCACCATGTGTGTTTTACAATTCAAATATATTTTTTAATAGTATTAATTATTTTACTATTAAAATAGTTTACTAATTAATTATTTTACCGAAAAATATTAATTGCGATTTTAATTATGTATACAAGAATGTTACTCAATAATTATCTTCTTATTGTATCTGAATTTTTTTCCACCGTGCAATTTTCTTTATCATTTAATTTTTGTGTTGTCCCTGAGATTAATAGGACCTTAGTTTTGCCAAATTATTACTATTTCAAAATAAAATTTTCCGCCAAACATATTTAAATGCAGGAGTTGGTTTAACTGCTTTTATTAAATGATCTGATGAAAATATCTTGACATTTGAGTTGATTTGATTTACTAATAAAGTCGGTCCTAATTTTTGAGGACTTGGCCCTTTTAATTTTTTACATTTCATCATACTTTGACTTACAATTCTTATATGATATGACACGTACATAAAACGGAAGCCGTCAAAGATGGTTTAGTACGTCAAATAATTTGAAAAAATAATTGTGAACTATATTTAATACATAGTAGTACTAACAATTCATCTACTTCTCCCACTTCCTATCAAATTGTCTTTAAGTTATAAATTATTGTGATAGATGCGTGAACAAAAAGGTTGCAGTACTTTGTACCTAGGGGACTTTTATTGTCAAAGGTGGAAAATAATCATGGTGTTTCGACATTTATATATGAGTATCGATAAGATTTTTGATAGGATTAAGCCTAGATGATGGGAATTTGCATAAATTAATTAGTTATCCCTGTTTACAACGAATGTGTAAATATTTATGCAGATGTTGGACTCCATAAAATCGATTTTATATGACTATTTTTAATCGGGTTACTTTTTGGTGAGAGGTAAGCGGGTTGTGTTATGAACTTATGGTTTATCTGATTTGAGTGCAACCATTACAGTGTTGATGCACCGAATTTCATCAAGAATCTTCATTCCTCAACTTACAAATAAATTACCTACAAAATTAATTTGCCTACGAAATGAAATTCTTAGACATTGATTACCTACAAACAATTTGTCTACCAAAATTTACCCACAAACAATTTGCCTACGAAAATTTCGTAGGAAAATTTCTTTGTAGGTAGAACATGAAAATGTCTATATAATAAGAAACTTTTGTAGGCAAATTTCGTAGGCGAGAATACTACAAATATTTTTGTTGGAAATTTCGTAGGTATATTGACAATTTTCGTAGACAAATTCATGTTCTCTTGTAGTGAAAGTGAAATATTTTAAATGATTAGAACATAACTATCGATGATCAATAGGTCATTTGTTCGAGTTACATTTATCCAATAAAAATATCAAAATTACAGCAGTTGCTCGATGTTCTATTGGTGAGTAAAATATTCTTACCTGATTAGAATTATCGTTCATTAATTACGTGCATTTTTTTACAATCCACCTAACTATCTCAAATTGTCTTCCCCTTCAGACCTGTAATTCTGTCTTATAATTAGGCATCTGAAGTAAATTGCTTGCTGAGATTTACTTCCATTACTAATTTTATGGCAATAAGCCCGGGGGTGTGTTTGATTTGCCAATTTTAGTATGATTTAAGTTTGAACTATTTTGTACGCAGAGTCAAAGACGTTACAGATGCCTAAAGAGTACAAGTATACTAATACAACAAATTAGAAGCATATCATGTGCGAACGTAATAAGGGCAAAAGCCAAAAGATGCAAGACTGTCTCATCCAAACTTAAAGAAAGTGTGAAATTACCTTTTATTTAATTTCCTTAATAAAAACCTTTTTTTTATAATTACTATTTTTTTCTAAATATACTTTCTGATGTCTATGACTATGAGGATGTTGAATGTTAAATTTTAATGTCAATATTAGATTTACATATTTTTCTTTAGAATGTGTTTTGTTTTGTCATAATATGTAAGATTTATTAATATTTCTTGTTCTCTTAATTATATATAGAGTAGGACCGTCTCATGGCATGAGACAATGAGAATTGGTGTAACTAGGACATTGACTCATTAACACTTTGGTAAGGGTAGGTGTTAATTTGTGTGGTCTCATGCCATGAGACAGACTCATGCAAGTCCTACTCTATATAAGGCAAAAATTTGCATGTAAAAATGTAAAAAATCAACTCTAAAATATTTGCAACTACTACTTTAAACACTTAGAATTTATTTTGAGGAAACAACTTAAACCGGCTTTTGTATTATGAATTATTAATTTTAACTGGAACCCATTACTTTATAATGCACATTTTTGTTGACGATTATTAATTAAGTGACTTTTTTTTTACAAAACCTCCCACTTTTAATTTTTTTTTTCAAAATACTATCCACTTTTAAATTTACTATAAAAATCAATTAAAGTATTTTCCAACGTACTACTAGTTTTTTGGAATCAACAGATTAGTTGTATATTCTTGCGGGTTTTTTATTATTTCAATGTTCTCGTATGTTTCTCGCAACATCGCTTTCTAATACAACTTTTCAAGATTTATGACCCAAAAAAGTACTTGTTTCAATGAGTTTGTCACTTTTAATATTTTCTATTGAATTAAAAAAAACATATTTTTCTTACTATTTTATATTTTCTAGTTGGTTAAAATATATGCAACTAAATATAATAGAAACTAATTCCTTGTAAAAGTCAATTCATCGAAATAGAGAAATGAAAGAAAAAATGCATAATACAGTCCTATTCCACGTACGAAATACGCTCATTTAGTGAGTGCCAATATATTTTCTAATTAAATACTTTGTTTTAGAGGGTTAAATTCGGAAGAAACTTAAAAAATATGTAAAAAAAAAAAAAAGATAAACATTTTGAAATAAGATATAAGTCCAAAAGCAACAAACATTTAGAAATGAAAAAAGTAAAAATTTATTTGAGAATGACACTAAAGGGTGTTCTTGGTTGGGGGACGGGGTTTGTTTGAAGGGCAAGACGTGAGAATAAAGTTAGTATGTGTTTAGAATTATATTAGTATAATTTTAATTTTTCAAAAATAAGGAATCCAATGTGAGAGGTATGAATATCATTTCTTTCTACTCCTATTCCTTTTTCATTCTTTAATTTTTTTTACCAAGCACCCCTAAATTTGTAGCAAAAGCTCTAACCTCAATTTTCTAGTTCAACTCATTAAATAAATTCATATACTCCCTCCTATTCATTTCATCTATTGTTTAAAAATATTCCACGTGAATTATACATACATTAAATAATAATAAAAAAAAATGATATGTATAAACTGACATTTTTATCCTTTTGCTTACCCTCATTTAATGTATATTATTATATGAATATGTCTGGTATAAAACCGTCTCATGACATAAGATAAAGAGATTGAGTATAAGTAAAACTAAGGGGCATTTTCTTCACGGGGCTTGATTGAACTAGATATGATTGAACTGAAATGGATTGGATTAGAGTGGATTATTGAGTATGAATGTATTTTGAATTGTAGAATTGGATTGTGTGATTAGGTCTGATAAATCAGGCGGCAGTTATTTTTATTTTTAATAAAGGTAGATTGATCACTTAAAATAAAAAATGGAGAACAAAATGGTAATTGTAATTTAATAGAACAAATAATCTCACCTATTTGTCTAGACTCAATAGTCTTTGAAATGGGGAATTAAATGGGATTATGGACTCCGATCCTAGTTTAGTCCAGGACCATAATCTTTTGTCGTCCTTCAAACTAAACATGAGATTATTTGGGATTATGAAAACAATCTCAGCCAGTACTTCAAACCAAATGACATCCTAAAGTATTGGCGCATTAACACATAATAGGGGTGGATGTTAATTTGTGTTGTCTCATACAAGTTTTTGTCTTATTATAATGAACAAATAGAAGGACCAAATTAGAATATGACATTTAATTAATTCTTTAAGATTAGTTCAAAACAACATTTATTTTGGACCAAAATATTTTTCCTAGAAAGACAAATAAAATGGCTGGGACGGAGATATGACTGTCTGTAACTACTGCAAGCCTGTCGCTGATCAAAATTGTAAACTAAAAGAAAGATAAAATCAGAAAGATTATTCACCTCCTCATATATATATATATATATATATATATATAAGAAGACTTGATTGATATGAATAGCATGGTGTTTACATGCGAAAGAAGGTGTCTAAGCGATCAGAAATTTATTCTTGAATTTCAGTGTACTTTCAAGTATAAATAGGCACAATGTAAATGTACAATGTCCATGCTAAAAATCAAGGCTTCATTAAAATTCCATTTATATAATTAAGAACCTCTTCTGTGTTAACTGTCCACGCTACTGAAACAGGCGAGAAACCGGTCCACGGGTTGCTCGTATGCCACCTGCATCAAAATCATTTATCAGGTCAGTTCTAAAAAAATCACGTTTTTAAGGAAAAATAGTTATTTTAGTCCTGTAAGTTATCCATATTCTGGTTTGAGTCCTACCAACTTTTATGAATTGAAAATAGTCCCTATAATTTTCATATTTTGGTCTGGTAACTAGCTGTAGGAAATTAAACTTCGAGTTGATGATGACATTGACAGAGTCTGATTGGTCATCCGAATGTTTCACCTCTTACAACAGGTTACTGGACTAAAATGTCAAAAATTTGAAAGTTACGAGGCTATTTTCAATCTGTCAAAGTCGTCAGGACTGAAGTCGAAATGGGGGTAACTTGCAGGACTAGAATAACTACTTTCCCCCGTTTTTAAATGGCAAAAAAGACATACTTTTTTAGTCCGTGATCCAATAGGGTGTGCCCTACGCAAATACCCTGTGTCTCAACCCTCACGACGCCCTTCCTAAAGGTAAACAGATCGGGCCTCACTAGAGCCACAAAACTAACAGGATCATGCAGGAAAATTCCTGGATAAATTAAATCCAGATTTGAGTACATGGAACAAGATTAAAGATGGATTCAGATGCTGAATTGTTATCAAGAATAGGGATTACCATAAACACCATCAGATTTGACATGAAAATCGCGATAAAATTTGCTGATATCACATATAAATTGTGCATGTTTTCCTCCAGACTTCCTTAGCTGTTCGAGGTCCATGTCTGAAGGAAAGATGTACGATGAGAAATGGCATTTTGAAAAATGACGAGAAATTAGAATTTAAGGTGGGCATTTACCTGTCATCTTAACTTGAGTTGTGATATTTATACCAACGACATCAATATTTGCCCCAGATGTAAATACAATATCTGCAGCTTCTGGATCCCCGTAAATCTGTGTCACATAAGCTCGTATAATGAATTTAATGTGGCACATTTTCCGACTTAAATCCTAAATAAATATCTGAATGCTAAAATGGTTTGATTGACAGGTAAAATACGAGCAATTATACGTACATTTGCTTCAGCAGCAGGGTTAACGTTCCCTAGAGCAAAGAAAGCTCCACCAAGTACCACAATTCTCTTCACTTTGCTTGCAAATGACGAGTCTCTCTTTACAGCCTAAATCAGAAACAAAGACATACACTAAATTAAGTACAGACGAGTCGATGGTAAACCTAAAAAATTAATACTATGATGTAAGCAACTTACTAGAGCTATATTTGTTAGAGGTCCCAATGCAAGTACAGAAACTTCACCAGGATATTCAGAAACCTTCTCGACCAAGAACTCGGACGCAGATTTGTCAGATTTAACAGATTTCGGAGGATCTAAAAATATGTTCCCCAACCCATCTGAACCATGGACGAAGTCAGCAACGCGTGGCTCTCCTCTCTGTACCAAATTTAATTAAGATTAGAGAATGCAGAAAATGTGGTTACATTTCATAGAAGATTTATAAGCTATTTAATTATGTCCACAAGAGAATCCTGTGCCATTTGAGTCTTCTTTTGCCAAAAGTACCGTACATAATTGAATAACAAAGTATCATCATATTGAGCTCTCCTTTCGATTAATGCATTACCGAATGCTTAATCGAGTACAATAAAAGGAAACTCCTTTTCACTAGGGAAGCAATATGTATGTATATACTTGCTGAAGCACCATGAAATAAATATCCAGTAGTACAACATGACAAATTACGGGTATTTCTTGTTAAAGGAGGTCTCCTGTGAACCATGTTTACGTGAATTCTCTTCTTCAAAATAATACTATTTAGTATACGAAGCAATACTATTAAGCATACGAAGCATGACATTTTGTAAAAATGTTTGCTTTTAAGTGTTATTCTTCTCAAAACTCAATAGCACTAAATAGCGATTATTCGTATGTTAGAAAGTATTACCAAGTTCATAAAAATTTATGTCTTGTTGATAAGACAACATGAAGTGGCATCTCATACAATCGTGCGATGGTTTTGAAAATAAAATTGGGAGCATTCAATTTTACCTTTAATGGTTCAGAGCTACCCTGTGCGACAGGTATATCTGGACGTCCAGCAATCTCACACTATCCTTTTGCAAAAAACAATAGTCGTGATGTTCCAAATTAAGAAACTTACTCATGTCATGTATCTCACAAGATAATGATTCTGATTAATTGAGAGCACATACCAGAAGAAGTGCATTACGTGTGGCATATTCTGTAGTAACATTGCCAAATATTGTTGTGAATCCTAATATGTCAAGATCCGGTGACTGGAACGCCATTAATATTGCCATGGAATCGTCTGCATATTAACAGAATGCCTTTTGTTTCAGAATTATTTTACTCACACAGCGAACCCCTTTTAAACAAATCATACAAATATACACCAGCTAGAAGATTGCCTTATGAAGAGATGGGTCTATATACATTTGATTTCTTGCAAGACATGGTATCAAATTTAACACTCAAAATGGAACGTAGATAGAGTGATCACTCCACACTTAGTCCACCACGAATATCTATCTATAACTTCATATTTCGCATTTCCAATCAAGAAACTCAAGATCAAGTTATTTCCCCTATTTGGAAAAAGGGATCACCCAAGCCCCACCTCTTATGAACTTATAATCTGATGAGTGAATCGATTCCATTATTATAAGTTCATTCAATACCCTATCAATTCAATTAAGATCTCTAAATCCTAATATAGGAAAAAGTCATACACAACAAAATGCAAAAAGGAATGAATAAATGTTGTGCATAACCTCAAAAGTTTGCAAGGTTATCGGTGGCTCAAAATCAGAATATACCACATTCTTAAACTCCACAAGTAGAGAAGAAAAGGCAAAATAAAAGTAGGGTTAAAGATTGATACCAATGCCAGGATCGGTATCAATGATGAGCTTTTCCCCTTTCTTGGAACAACAGTTGTTGGAAACCACAACCCCATCAGGAATCGACATCACACCCTCTTTTCTTCGACGGAGATTCCAACGAACAAAAAGAACAAACACTTTAAAGGGTCGAACAAATTGAAATAAAAATCTCCGAATTTTTTGAATATAAATATGCGCACAAGAACATGAACAGATAAGAGGTTTGCAGTGTCAGCAATAACTGGCAATGAGCTGCTTAAATAAATTTCAAACAAAATGCACAAAATTAATAATTTGATTCAATCAACCTAAATCAACAACTCACAATTGTTCTTTTTTGATGGATTATAAATTTATAATAAACATATCATGTTTTTTTTTTTAATCAGATATTAAAAAAGAGTATGTATAGAGTGAAATTAGTTTTTACATGAATCATCAAAGGGTGTTGGTTGTTATCACTAAAAAGTATTAGATGTTTTCACTGAAGGGTATCAATTGTTTTTACAAAAAGGTTAGTTTTTTTTCATTGAACAGCTAAAACTCTTTGGTGTAAACTAGTAGTACTTTTTAGTGGAAACTACTATTTAGAGAAATCAACTAATATCCTTCAATAATTCATGTATAAACCATTCTCACACTATATTTTGTCTTAAAAAAAAAGCAATTGTTTTACAAAAGTATCAAGGCCACGTGCTGGTTTTAATGTAATATAAAAGGTCTTCAAATTTATGTTGAACTCATCCAATTATTGCTTAATGGCGAAGTATTATGTTTTTTTTTATCTGTAAATATAAAATTAAATATTATGTAAATGATACTCAGCAATTTTTATTATTATAAATAATAATTTATTAATATTTTATATTGAAATAATTAATAATTTTAGTAAAAATGACTAATATTACTCTAACTATATTTTTTAGTGAGAACAACTAATAATCTTATGAATAACCTTTAATAGTACTCCCTCCGTCCCAAAGGAATTTGCACCCTTGGGATGGCACACATATTAAGAAAAGTGATAAAGTAGTGACATATGGATAAATATGTGTATATTTATGTGAGTGTGCACGCAAATCGATGTTTCCTTTTTAGGTAGTGTGCAAATTGGTTTGGAACATCCAAAAAAGGAAAGTGTGTAAATTCGTTTGGGACGGAGGGAGTACAATTTAGTGATGTTTTTAGTGTAATTTATTAATACCCTTCAAATATGTTTCACCTCAAGTAATCATTCACAATCATAATATCTTATTTTACTTAATTAGTCACTTATCTATCTCACGATAAACTTCTCTCTTTCATTTTTGTTCGCCCACAACATATTTAAAATTATAAATAATTAATACACTTAAATTTTAGTGAAAATAATTAATATCTCTGAGTAGGTGTTGTGTAAAACTGTCTCATGGCAATGAAAAGATTGAATGGAGTATAAATTAGGCATTAATGTATTAACACTTTGATAGAGGTGGATGTTAATTTATGTTGTCCCATGACATGAGACTGTCTCGCGGAAGTTTTTTCCAGTATATTTTAATAAAATAATTAACATTCTTTAAATAAGTTTTACTGTAAAACTTGTTCACACATTACTTTGTCATTCTAATTATTATGTGCATCGAATAAAACATAGGCAAAATATTATATGTAAATAGTTCATGATAAGTTTATTATGAAACAATTTTAATATATCAAATAATTAATCAATAGTTTAAAAAATATCATAAAGAGTATCATTAATTTGGGTTAGTGGTATTATATTATAATTGCTGTAAATTTTCTTGAACTCAGATTAATAATATTTCTAATGATATTTTTATACTCATAATTAAATATTAAATATTTTAAAACAATTTTATGATAAATTTATTATGAACCATTTTCATATAAAATTTATCCTTAAACATATAGATGAAGGAGAGATATAGTTTTTTTTTTTTTTTGGGTGAAAGGAGTGATATAATTAATTTGTGTAACGAGTTCCCATAATTCAAAAATTTCACATAGTAATCTAATAAAAATACTAGCGTCAAAAAGAAAAAGTTTAAAATCAAATCTTCCTTGTTGGCTGGGAAAAGATGGAAAAAGTGCAACCATGATGCAACCAATGAGATTTAAAAAAAAAAAAAAATTAAATAACTAAATCTTTGGGTTAATACAAATTTGAACATGCACACGAATGCATAGCATGCATTTGAATTTTAAACTCAATTTTAACTTTAATTTTGATTTTTTTAAAATACACACAAACACAACGTGTTTATTCCAGTTGGGGTATTACTGATTACTTTTTGGTTATTATTAACTACCTCCTGAAGTATCACTGATTACTTCTTAAGATATTACTAATTTATGCTTGATTTTTTTTTTTTCAAAATTTAAGTGCACACTAATATTACTATTGGGTTAATTAATTAATTTGGATTCCCCTTTACTTATTCGCCACCATTTTTTAGTAATGGAATTATCCGTGACATAATCAATTTTAATCCTACAATTCAACCACCAATTTTTCGGACAATGATAATTCGTTGCAATTTCAAAGGCAGACTCATTCTATCCAATATAGACAACCTTGTTTTTTTTAGTGTCTCAAAAAATAATCTACTCGCTGCTTGGGATAATATTATTTACCTCATTTATTAATATTTATATTTTTCAGATTTTTTTTTTATGTAGTATTATTCTATGCATCTAATTATGTATAAAGAAGGATAAGTTATTTCTTATAATTTTCTCAAAATGTATTTGCTATATTTTGTCCTCACTTTTTTATTATGTTAACCGCGTCAGTTAAGTTTGAATGGATGACCTTTCAATTTATTTATTTTTTTAAATATTACTTTAATGTATTTTGTCTTGATTTTTTATTTATGTGAATTGAGTCAATTACATTTATTTTTTGGCGTCAATTACGTCGTCTTATATAATTATTCAAGTTTGTAAGTCAAACATTTAACTATATAATTGTTGTAAATCTAGAAGATTTATTATTCCAAATCTAAAAAATTTGATGTAGACATTACTAATGGACCAATTATCCAATGGACTTCATATCTTAGACTAGGGTTTTTCTCTTATAAATATATCATTGTACTCAGAATTGTATACACTCATACACAAGAACATTAGTGAAACTTCTGGCTTGGCTCGCCCCCAGACGTAGTCGTTCTCGACGAATTGGGTGGACAAATCTCGTCTTTTATTTTACGCACTCAATTACAACACGTTATCAGCACGAGACTCTGCCCGAGACTAAACGGTACGCCCTAAAAATTAATTCTCTACAAATCATATGAATTAATCCCCATACCGAATTCTTTGATCCATAAATTACATGTTTATGTGCACTAGAATTATAGATTCGATTTATTTCGTATATGCGATTTATTGGATCAATTTATTTCTTGAAAAAAACATAATAATAATTTTTAACGGAGGGGATACAACGAATGCACGGCCCCCGCCCGAAGCCGAGCGGCCATTGCCCGTCGTACGCACAGCGCCGCTGTGCGCCTCGCCCCAGCGAGCGCCTCTGCGCGCCCCGCCCCAGCGTAAGCCGCCGTCGATCCAGGCCGCCGACCACGACAACCCGCTGCCCGAAGCAGCCTCCAGGCGCCGCCCATCGTGCCGCCCGTCGCGCCGCCTCTGCGCCCCCCTGTGCGCGACGTCGAGGCAGAACGCCGCCTTCGTGCGGCCCGCGATACGCCCGCGGGGATTACCAGAAAAATTGGCCCCAATCGCGCCTGCAAGACGCGATCGGGGGTGGCACTACTACATTTTCGTTCATAGATAACAATTCCTAGATAACTGATATTAGTATATCTGTGTTTCGTATATCCATTATCTAGGTAATATCTGTTATCTAGGAAAAAGGGTGATCGCACATAGATAACTGAGTTTTTTTATGGTTATCTATGTTAATTTTAAGCTTACCTTATAAAATTTGAGTTAAGATTTTTTCCTTAGTTAACTGAATATGTATATGTTATCTAATATTTGGTTATCTATGGCATAAAATTATCTTCCATTCTAAAATATTTCACACTTAGATTTTTTTTACCCCTCAAATACAATATATTATACACTTAGAAATTATATTCATATACATATTATACTTAAACAAAACGCAGCATTACGTATTATACCAGTAAAAAAAAAACCCCAATTACATACCCTAATTACACAATGTTACTGCAATCAATCACGACCACACATACACAGCCTCCGCCGGCCGATAGCACCGCCGAGAAGCCAGCACCGGAGCGCGACAGCATTGCCTCCACCGCGACGCCGTGCGATCGTGGCCCAGCCTCCACCGCGATGCTGCGCGATCACAACCCAGCCTCTACCGCGACGTCGCGCGACCGCAACCTAGCCTGCACCGCGACGCCGCGCAACTGTGCCCTAGCCTCCACCGCGACGCACCTAGGGCACCAAATGCCATATATCTATGTGACACCGCCTCCATCGCCACCACACCGCCTCCACCGCCACAACGCTTCCTCGCCGGCTACAGGTTCGTACTTTCTCGCTGCTATTGTATACTAAAATTTGAGTGGATGTTCATGGTAGTAAAGTTTGAATAATCAGTAGTATAAACAGTTTGTTTGAGTGGCTGTTCTAATTGGTAGTAAAATTTTAATATACTCTGTTGTTGTGTTGCTCTGCTTTTAGGATTATTTGTTCTCATTTATACAAGTATTTCTTATTTATACTAGATATTATACTGTTACTGAAAGTTTAGAGGTCAATATTACCTGCTTTCTTGCTGGCATGTTTGTGTGTTTGTTTACCCTATGTGATCTTATCTCTATAGCTCACAGATACATCTGTCAGCTCTTTGGAACCTATTCATCAATTAATTGATGATTTCGCTTCACTATTTCTGTTTTACACAATGAAACCCAGAGCAGTTTTTCTATGGTCTTGTAATTTATTTGGGCATCAGGCACTTGTAAATATTTGGTTTTTGTGGACAAATGTAAGTTGATAAACTTTTTAAATGTCTAAACTTGGTATGCGTACAATTATTAAGACATGTGTATCTTTATGTTTTTGGATGCTGCTAAAATTTTGCATGCCTCCTGTTATTCTTTTAATATGTTAGCCCCTCCTATGTGCGTTTTCTCTTGTTATTGTTTGCCCTTTTGGGGATGGGGCAAGGACTTCTGCTATATTTATGTTGGTATTTATACTATGATTAGTATTAAATGAATGGATTATGATGCTATGTTTTTTTAAGGGAGTTGAACTTGCTCCATCTTCCCCTTCTTGATTAATTTAGGGGTTCTTGGAAATCTGAATGGAATGATAATGAGGTTGTTAGTAGTGTGTAATGGGTCCCAATCGATGCCTCACATCTGGGAGAGGTTTGTGCATTCCTGTAAAGTAGGAATCAATTTATAGAAAAATGATTCATCACTACCCCATTACATTCCATTCCATTCCTGTTTCCCCTTCCCCAAACCACCCAACCATACACCCTCCATTCTGCAGAGGCAGTCTGTATGGATATTCCACTGTGACAGGAAAAAGAAAATAGTTGTAGCCTACTGTAAATGAAAAAAAAGATACTATTTTGTAATTGAAAAAAAAATATGTGTAGGGCAGAGACTTGAACAAATAAAACTTATAGGTCAAACATTGTGTTTTTATATGAGATTCAATTTAGATGAAGACTAAATTTCGATCTTCATTTTGAGAATAAGGCCTATTGTTTCCTTGAAATGATAAAAGTTACACAATAACTTTAAGAAGCCATTCATCTCAGATGTGTTTACTGAGCCTAATTCAGATGTGTGCGAGTAATTCTGACCTACTAAAGGTTTTTCCTTGGGCAATATGTTGTGTTTAAATTTACATTGAGGTCGTTGTTATCATACCGTTTTCTGCATATTCATACTTGAGTTATTTCTGAAATTTGCAATTATAAATCCTTGAAATGTCTTCAAATTAATAATACATAAACTAATCACAATCTTTTACAATCATAGCTAAGCGTTCTGATTTTAACATCATGTAACTTATGTATGCTTCAGGAAAGTGCTGAACCTGAAAAGAAAGTAATCGTTGCTGTGAAGCAGGGGGATATTGCTAGCAACTGCTTTTCATCCAGAATTGATTGCGGACACACGATGGTGGGTTTTGTACATTTTAAGTAAAAATATTTATTTTTATGACATTTAGTTAAATTTTTTAATATATATGTTATTTCGTAGTTCATGGAAAAAATTTATACCAAAATCCAAATTGATGATGTGCGGTCGGAGTGGACCATATGTGTTCAAGAATATGTTTTTGCATAAAGGTGCGTTTGTGTTTTATAAATGTTGGTCAATTGGAATTTGAAGTGTATTTTTTTTTTTGTTTAATTAATTTGATTTTATATGGAATTTGAGCTGAAATTGATTGCATATATGTGTATTTTCTACAGGGTGAAGTTCAAATGGAGTGTGGAGCAAAAATTTGGCTTTCAGATATCCATTTGAAAATGAATTGAAGTGATTTTGACTTTCAGATGACTTGTTGGAGCTAGCGTGTAATGAATACTTTAGAATTAATGTGTAGGTTTTTAATTTGAATGCAATTGAATGGATGTTTTGATGAATTTTATTGTGGATGTTTGGATGTTTGGCCATTTAATGAAATTATTGACTTTTGAATTGATTGTAAATTTATTAAATTATTGTGTATATTTTATTTTTTTAATTTCAGGAATTAAAAAAATTGACAAAATTAAATATTTGTTCTATTATAGATAATTTCTATTTTTTTTTTTACAAAAGATAACGGAGATAATATGTTATTTTTGCTTGATTAGGTAACGAATTATAAACATTTAGATAACAGATATTATCAGTTATCTATGAGCGAGATTTTATATTTTGAACTGCCATAGGTAACGGATATTCGTTGATTTGAATCTGTTATCTATGAGCGAGGTGCATAGATTACACCACCTTAGATAACTGACCATTTCGCTCATAGTTAACAGATATCCTCTATTACCTATGAGCAAAAATGTAGTAGTGTGGGAGTCGCACCCAAGGGACGCGATCACCCACGGCAGTCGCGCATGCAGGACGCGACTGGCCGTGATTTTTCCCCTTCTCGCATTTTGGCTCCTGTCGTCTCCCACGTGCACCGCGCACGCCTCCCATGCGTTCGTCGTCGCCCGCGGCTACGTGCCCCCCGGAATTTTGTGAAACCCTAGCCCACTTTTGGGCTCGTTTTTTTAGTATCACAAAATACTAATTAATCTTAATCTAAAATCCTGAAAATATTTTGTTAAATTTCGTTAATATACATGAAATATTTAGAAAGTTAAATTTGCATGTTTATTAAATCTGGAATTTTCTTTGAAATTATTTTCATGGATTAATTCTCAAGGAATTATATATGAATATTTGTAACATATGCATGTCTTTACGATTTAATTATCTTACATGCATTATTACTCCCGCACATAGTTTATTATTTATAGTCCGCATATCATGCCCGGGTAGGCGGCGTCCGGTACTTGACGGACCGTAATTTATGTTTTGGGTAGACGGTGCCCAATTCTTGCTTCTATGAGCTCTAGAACAATCAAATAAATCCATGTTTCTCCGTTGTCAATAAATTTGGTCACACCTCTTACCATGTCACTTTAATAATTGTAGTGAATTATGTCAGATATTACCAAAAGAGAATTCGTTGAGCTTGCTCTTGATGGTAGTAACTACTTGACATGGGCGCTAGATGTTGAGATACATCTAGCCTCAACCAACCTAAGCGGTGTCATTGTCGATGATTCAAAATCAACTGACGCCCAAAAGGCGAAAGCTCTGATTTTTCTCAGACATCATCTTAATCAGGACCTAAAAAATGAATATCTCACTGAGAGAGACCCGGAACGTTGTGGAAGTCCCTGAAGGACCGTTTCCAACAACAATATGACATACTCCTCCCTCAGGCTCAATACGATTGGTTGAACCTTCGTTTCCAAGACTTTAAGTCTGTAACAAAGTACAACTCAGCCCTACATCGTATTGTATCCCAGTTAAAGTTATGCAAGCAAACTGTAACTGAGGACGACTTAATCCAGAAGACTTTATCGACTTTCCACGCTAGCAACCTTGTACTCCAGCAGCAGTATAGGGCTAAGAACTACACTATACACTCTGAGCTAATTTCTGTACTTCTAGTGGACGAAAAACACAACCAACTCCTTATGCAAAATCATAACTCGAGACTGGTTGGCTCAAAATTTGTGCCCAAAGCACATGCTATAGCTCAAGGTAGTATAAGTGGTCGCAAGTGGAAGGGGGAGAGGAAGTAAACGAACTCGTAGCAAAGGCCGAGGTCGTAGTAAATCCGGTGGTTCAGGTACCTTGAATGACAATCAAGCTCAGGCTCGTGGACAGGCTGCACCTAACACAAATCCCGCTACTAAAAAATCTGGCAATCAAGATAAGGTTGAGCAGTCCTGCTACAAATGCGGATGCAAATGTCATTGGTCTCGCACGTGTAGCACTCCCAAACACTTGGTTGAGGCTTATCAAAAGCAGCAGAAGGACGATAAGGGGAAGGCCCCTAAAGTTGAATCTCACCATGCCAGCCTGCCTGAAGCAGGTCTTGACCAAGACAATGTCGATCCTATGGGCATTGATCTCGAGGACTTTGGAGATGATGAGTGATTTGCGTATTTGATTATTTTAGTATTTTAATATTTCAGTACTTTATTTTTGGGATAAGACAATTTCATGTTTTTGGATCCTTTCTTTCGGATACTTTATTTTATTTTATGGATGATATTGATATTATTTTAGATTTGATATGTTTACCTTAAACGTTGTCCATTACATTTATTTGGATATCGTTGTTCTAATTCATGGCTTGTAAACATATCAGCTATTAGGTTTGGGCTATTTCCTCTTGCATGATGGACGCACATAGTGATTTATGTTTGGTAGATAGCGCCACCACACATACAATCTTAAAAGATAGGAAGTATTTTCATAACTTGATAGAACATAAGGGGAGTATAACTAAAATAGCCAATGATAGTACATTGATAGTGGGCTCCGGAAGAGCTTCCATTGTCCTCCCCATGAGTACCGAACTCATAATCGATAATGCTTAGTTGTTTCCACAATCTGAGCGTACCCTCCTCAGTTTTAGAGACATTAGGATAAACAGATATCACATTGAAACTGAAACTGAGAACAATAACGAATACCTTTTGATGACTATTACTCGAGGTAACCGTAAACAAGTTATAGAAAAACTTTCTTCCTTCTCCTCCGGATTGTACTATTCCTACATCCGTCCGTCTAATCTCCATCTAGCTATGAGTATGAAATTTCATGACCCGAAATCCTTTAAATTGTGGCATCAGCGGTTAGGTCATCCAGGACAAACTATGATACGTAGGATTCTATCTAATTCAATTGGTCATAATATTTTAAATAATAGAATCCCTCTTGTTGATGAATTTATTTGTGATGCATGTTCTAAGGGTAAGTTAATAGTACGCCCGTCACGCACTAAGGTTGGACTAGAGTCTCCGATTTTCCTTGAGCGAATTCAAGAAGACATTTGCGGACAGATTCACCCAGCATCATGACCATTTCGTTATTTCATGGTCCTTATTGATGCCTTCACTAGGTGGATATATGCATGTTTGCTGTCCACCCGCAATCAATCTTTTGCGAATCTCATTGCGAAAACTATCGAGCTTAGAGCTCAATTCCCTAATTATCCAATTAAGTCGATTCACATGGATAATGCTGCTGAGTTCAGCTCAAAGGCCTTTACAGACTACTGTATGTCCCTGGGAATTAAAGTGGAGCATTCGGTCCCCTACGTCCATACCCAAAATGGTCTTGCTGAGGCGCTAATAAAACCAATCAAACTTACCGCGAGATCATTGCTTATGAACTCCAAACTACTCACTTCATGCTGGGGGCATGCAGTCCTACATGCATCGCACTTAATACAAATCAATCCAACTGCATATAATGATCATTCCCCCCTACAGTTAGTGCGTGGGAAAGAACCTAGCATTTCTCATCTGCGTATTTTTGGATGTGCGGTATATGTTCCGATAACATTACCAAAGCGGACCTCTATGGGCCCACAAAGAAAACTCGGTATTTACATCGGATTTTACTCTCCATCCATCGTGAAATACCTCGAGCCTTTGTCCGGGAATCAATTAACGGCCCGGTTCTCGCTGATTGCACGTTCGATGAAGATTACTTCCCGGCATTAGGGGGAGATCCGAATTCAAAATTGAATGAATGCCGGGAGCTTACGTGGAACGTAAGTAATCTTCAGTATCTAGATCCACACACTAATCAATCTGAACTAGAAGTTCAGAAGATCATTAACTTGCAAAATTTAGCAAACAATTTACCAGACGCGTTCACTGGCCATAGAGGTGTAACTAAATCGCATATACCTGCAGTAAATGCTCCCCAAATGGTTGAGGTCTCAAGCAAAACAAGTACCCATGCCCCCACACGCTAGAAGCGTAAAGGACCCTCAAGAGATACTAGTACACCTAAACGAAAAACTAGCAAAACTGGTCAGCCGAATGTAAAATCTCTAGGAGAGATTCGTCTAGATAACTCAAAGTCTCTAGGAGATGAGTGTCCTAGTGATGAAGCACATGCACAAAATATTTAATGCACTAGGACCGCGGAACGACCAGACCCAGATACACTGGAAAATGAGAAAGGCCTGGTTGACGTAAACGTCGAAGTCTCTATGAATTTCATAGATACGGGAGAAACATATAATAGATATATAACTGTCGTCGATGACACTTTTGCAGCGACAATTGCTCTTTCCATTATAAACAATGATCTAGATCCAGAATCCAAAACTATCCGTGAGTGCCGGATTGACTTGGTCGGAGTTTTTCAAAAAAATATTTTCCTACTCCCCCGCAAGAGTACGGGATCGTCGTAGTAGTGAAAGTAGACTAGGACCAAGTAGTTATCGAACCCAAAGGATTTAGGAATGCAGTGGAGCCACAAAGTTGTGCGTCGGCATGGTACTATAGTGACGAACAAGTTGACATTAAAAAATTAAACTAATGCAAAAATTAAATCTAGAAAGCAATTAAACAATTAAACTAACTTTCAATTAAGAAAGTGCAAGAGAGAGAAATGCTTCGAGTGTCTTCACAGTGTAATCCACTAGTGTGTGACAAATTCACAACCTATCATTGCCTTTTTCTAGATGTTTGCTAAGAGCGATCACGAAAGTGTGTAGACCAATCCCTTTTGAGGCCTAAGTGAACAACGTGGACTAACTAGCAACTTCTAATTATGCCCCATAAGCTCCTAAGATCGTGAATATCTAAAAACACGCGATGCATCTCTAGAATTCCCCCTTCACTAAGTACCCGAATTATCAAATTAAGATACCTAATGTCTACTGATGGGGGATCTAGCAACCGAACCTCTCTCGGGCAACCGACTACTATTTAACTCAAATTAATTACCCAAAGCGTTCACCTAAATACCAATCATGCATACCCAACTCTCGTTGCAATACACAAAATTAAATACCTAAGCTAATAAAATCAACTAATTAATTGAGACATACAAAGTCCATCAATAGAAACATTCACATCAAGAAATAAACATAATCAAAGCTATAAATCCATCAACACACTAATTTCATACATTGATTCAACACTCAAAGCAAAGAGAATTAGTTCATGGTTCTATAAGAGACACCCATGGCTAATAAGCTAAAATAATAAATAAAACTGAAATTACTCATAAAGCATGAAATAAAATAAAGATATCACCTCAAATGATTTTCAAAAGCATAAATTCTTACAAGAAATTGAAATTACCACTAGTTCTAATCTAAGAAAACATTAAAAATTATCTAATGGGTGAAAGAGTGTGTGTGGGGAGAGGGGCTCTCCCCAATAGAATGCCCTAGAAAATATATGTGCCCCCGTTTACAATCTGATAAAAAGTTGTATATATAGTGTGGGAATGAGGGTTTGAGACGAATTTGCAAAGAAGTCCCTCAAAAATGGTGAATTTTCGAATTTTTCAAAATTTCACTGAGCTGACTCGGTCAACTCGGTCAACTCGACCGAGTTGACCAACTCGAGCTGGACTCCCGGTCGAGTACGGCAGAATCTCCTCTCAACTCTCTGTTATCACCGACCACGACTCGCACGAGTTGAGCAACTCGATCGAGTTGAAAACTGGAAATGCGCTTTTGTTCAAATGGAAGAAAGTTGCTGAAGCATTCTTGCATTTCTTGCTTTACTATTTCGCGTGGGACCCTCTGCTTTTTCTCTCTCAGACCAAAGCTTTCCGGCGAGACTTGAAGTTTTCGAGTGGTGGCCGTGAACTCCGGCAAATCTGTTTGAGCTTTGAGAGGCTTCCATGGATTCCGGTACGGCTGTGAAGCTTTCCCGGCGAAACGAACAGCAGCGCAGCTTGTACCTTCAATTTCAGTATTAATGGCCTGATCTTTTCTCTCTCTTCGAAATCAAATGAAAATGGCCTGAGTTATATTTCAGCTTCTTTCTCTCTCTTCGATTTGGATAATGGAAATTATGGAATGGTTTTCCAAAATCAAAAGGCAGCTTTGACTTTTTCCTTAAATTAGCCATGGAGCCCGTGACTTTTCTTTCTTCTTCCAAGTTTCCTTTCACGCAACCTGTTCCACCACTTAACCAAATTCACCTCAATCACATTAAATAAACAAATGGGCCTCTTGCATTTTTGGATTTCGATTAAATCATGAAATGGGCTTCAATTTAATTGATTTGGGCCGAAAATGGGCTGCTATCATTCCTCAATTGGGCAGTGGTTTTTGAATTAAAATGAGTCCAATTAATTTTCCTTCTCGATTTTTCTCTTCGCTCGACCTCAATAAATTGAAGGCTCGTATTTGCTTCTTAAATTACTCAATTTCCTGCAAAAAATAACAAAAACACTTTTTTCGACGATTAAGCACAAATGATCAAATTAATGTAAATAAATGCAAGAAATTTAATAAATTAGGCAAATAACATGCACGAATTTCGAGCAATTTTCACACTAATCAGATGCGCTCTGATTGAGTTAAATGGAAAGAGGCAATTGAAGCAGAGCTCACATTGCTTAACAAAAGACAAGTATTTGACTCTATCGTTCGTACACCCACGCGCGTTATCCCTGTAAGATATAAATGGGTATTTGTACAAAAACGAAATGAGAACAATATTGTTGAGAGATATAAAGCGAGGCTTGTAGCTCAAGGGTTTTCGCAGAGACCCGGGATTGAATTCGATCAAACCTGTTCTCCCGTCATGGACTCAATAACGTTCCGCTACTTGATATCTTTGCAGTTAAAATGAATCTCCAGATGAGATTAATGGACGTAGTAACCGCATACTTATACGGATCACTAGATGCCGATATTTATATTAAAATCTCCGATGGATTTGACATTCCTCGGATGAGGGATGGTGAAAATCGCAGTATGTATAGCATAAAACTGCAAAAGTCGTTGTATGGCCTGAAGCAATCGAGTCTCATGTGGTACACCCGATTTAGTGAATTCCTTCAGAAGAAGGAATACACATTCGATAAAGCTTTGCCATGCGTATTCACGAAGAAATCGCAAAATAGTTTTTGCATCATATCCGTCCATGTTGATGACCTGAACATAATCGGATATGCAAAGAGATTGAAGAAGCCAGTTCAATCTTGAAAGCCGAATTCGAAATGGAAGTCTTGGGTAAAACCAAGTACTGCCTCGGCCTACAGATCGAGCATCTCCCAAAAGGAATTCTTATACATCAGTCGACCTACGTGATGAAGGTATTAGAGAGATTTCACATGGATAAATCTCATCCACTTAGTACCCCTATGGTTGTCCGGTCCCTCGAAGTGGATAAGGACCCATTTAGACCAAAAGAAGATTCAGAAGAAATTCTGGGGCCAGAAGTTCCTTATTTTAGTGCTGTTGGAGCATTGCTCTATCTCGCAAATTGCACTCGGCCGGACATTGCATTTGCTGTCAATTTACTTGCGAGACATAGCGCTTCTCCTACAAAGAGACATTGGAATGGTGTTAAGCATGTTCTACGGTACCTCCAAGGGTCTCAAGATCTTGGACTATTTTACCGTAAGAACTAAGATAAAACCTTAGTAGGTTATGCAGATGCTGGCTATTTGTCTGATCCCCACAACGCCATATCCCAGACTGGTTATGTTTTTCTCTATGGTGGTACCACGATCTCATGGAGATCGGTTAAACAAACTACAGTTACCACGTTTTCAAACCACTCAGAGATAATAGCTTTATTTGAAGCCGCACGAGAATGTGTTTGGTTAAGGCCCTTGGTAAAACACATTGGTGACTCGTGTGGTATCGCTAAAGGCGATACACCTCCCACCGTTATATTTGAAGACAACGTAGCATGCATCGCACAAATGAGTAATGGGTACGTCAAGGAAAACCTGACGAAACATATTTCACCTAAGTTTTTCTACCCATACGAACTCCAGAAGAGTGATGTGATTACCATTCAAAAGGTGCAATCTAGTGACAATCTAGCAGATCTGTTCACTAATTCTTTACCTACGTCTACTTTTGAAAAGTACGTTCGTGGTATTGGGATGCAAAGACTCAAAGTGTTGTTGTCATCAGGGGGAGCGGTAACCCCGAAGCAAATCTAGAAGATCGAATACATTCCTCCCTAACTTATTATTTGGCCTAGCACATGGAGTTTTTATAACAAGACATTTATGTTATGTCGTAATGTCCAAGGGGGAGTGTTGTAAATCTAGAAAGATTTATTATTCCAAATATAGAAGATTTGATGTGGACATTACTAATGGACCAATAACTCAATGGGCTTCATATCTTAGACTAGGGTTTTTCTCTTATAAATATATCATTGTACTCAGAATTGTATATACTCATACACAAGAACATTAGTGAAACTTCTAGCTTGGCTCGCCCCCAAACGTAGTTGTTCTCGACGAATTTGGTGAACAAATCTCGTCTTTTATTTTACGCACTCAATTACAATAATAATAACCTTAATTAGTGTTTTGAAATTATTTATAAAATTAAGGACTGCCATTTATGTGAACATGCACATATACATTATCAAAATTAATATAATATAATTAATCAAAATTGGAAGTCGACTATTCCATTACAACATGAGTTTTACTTTTATCAATTCAATATATTGTGATCCATATTTAATTAAATATATATTGGTTGACTATTATTTTTAAATAATTATAGAAATTATAATTAAAAAATTTTGCATCCATAAAAAAAAATTTGATTAGAAAATATCTACAACTAGTTCTTGAATATAAATATTATGTTATTAGTTTTAAATTATATGTTCCAAAAATTTAATTCAGTTAGAATTATATGTATCATCTTAATTAATTATTTATTTTATCTTAATTTAAATTTGCGACCTTTAATTGATTATTGTTTTAATTAAATTTATGATTATAATTTTAAGGAATAGATTAACTAAAAAAATAGATAATATATTTAGAGTGACAGACCAAAATCGATCATTTCTTATATTATGATATAGAAACACAACCATTTAATAGATGATTTCATTGTAATTTATCTAAAATAAGACACAATTCATTAATCAATTGTAATTTTAAAAAAAAATTAAAAAAAATATCATTTCGTAATAGAAAAGAAGAAGTTATAAATTGTACTAATATAAAAATAGAGGCTTTAGAAAAGTAGGGAATGATTCAATCTGGATTTTCTAAAGTCTTTAAAAGTTTTGAGGTATTCTATACAGATTTTAAAAAGTCTTAAAAAATCTTTAGGTATTTATTCTATGAATTTTAATACTCTATGAATTTTCTTTGATTCTCTTCCAAAATATAAATAGATTTCACTCTCCAAAACCTCTTCTAATAACCAGAGATTTCTACAGATTTTAAAAAGTCTTAAAAAATTCTTAAGTATTCAACAGTCGATGAATTTTCTTTGATTCTCTTCCATAAGTATGTCAATGGGAATGGGGGATCATTCTCCATCTCCGTCCCCGAAAATTTCCCTCCATCCCCCCCCACCCCCCCCCCCCCCCCCCCCGGATCCCCGTACCCACGGAGATTCCCCGTTCTCCGCCTAATTTTTTTTTTATCTCATATAAAAAATATAAAATAGTATCTAAATTAAAAAAAATCATACACAATATTTACTTTAACTTGGTATTAAAAAAACTAATTTAAACAATTTGAAGAACCTCTAATTTTTTTTTTTTTGAAAGTGAAGAACCTCTAATTCTAATTTTTTTAGTTAACATATATACTAAAGTGAAAATTATATAATTTATAACTAATAACATAATATTAAATAAAATATAGATATAATTTTGAATAAATAGTTAATTGAGTAGGAAATTATGCAATATTTATTTGTAATTTACTTTTAAATTTAAATTATATATGTATATATATATATATATATATATATATATATATATTAATTATATAAAAAATAATGCGGATCTCCGCGGGGAACGAGGCGGGGATCCCCGCGTGGCGGAGAATACTATCCCCGTTCCCACCTACGGGGCAAAAGAATTACCCGTCCCCGTTTGCTTTGAGGATTCTCCGCCATGTTCGGGGCAGATCCCCACGAGGATCGGGGATTCCCCGCTCCGCTGCCAAAACTACTCTTTCAAAAATATAAATAAATTTCACTCTCCAAAATCTCTTCTAACAACCAGAGACTTCTAATGAGACTGATGTATAACGGTGATGGAAATGAAGATGAGAATAATAATGATAAATAATAATGTTTTCTTTTAATTAATGTATTTTTGGTATTTTTTTCTAAATAATTTGGATAACATTTTTTTATATACAAGTGTGTTCCATATACATTTGCATCAATGGTTCCAGCGCCCGTGTCAGTGGAAATCCACATAAATCAATAAAAAAAAGTGTATTCAACAATCTTATCAAGTCTATGAAAATCCATGTAAATCAATAAAAAAAGTTGGTCAAACTCTGCATAAAGTCTATAGATTTTCCAAATCCACAAACTTTTTAAAGTAAAAAAAATAAATCCAACAAAATACACCCCTCTAAAATTAGATAACACGAATAGTTGAGATTATAAATTAAGATAAATATAATATTATATATAGCATAAATACATTAAATCAAAGTATTTCAAAATAGAAGTTTTTAAGAGGTGGAGGGTATTTAGAAATAGATATATGGATAATAATTTGACTGTCCCTCTGAGCCTTGCAAGATCATCCAAGGTTTATGATACGTAATGCCTTTTCTTAAATATGGATACACCCCCCAAATATTATGCAAGATTGAAAAATTTGTTACAATCTTGTATTACTATAATACCGTTTTTTAAATATTGTAAGTTAATCAATCTATTAAATGTAATAAATTTAAGTAAATACCATAATTATAGTACCGTCAAAATAATATCGATTAGTTGGATTTTATGAGGAACTATAATTAATGAAACTAAAATTTGAAAATAATAAATTCAATATTTTAGAGTTAATTTCATATAAATTCACTATTTTTGTGCTTAGTATCAATTTAATCACGAACTTTTAGATTTTTGTAAAAAAACCCCAACCTTTGACATTGTTGTAATTTAATACACATTTATTTTCTTTCGACCGGCAACCGATGACGTGGCTTGCCGGCCAAGCGTGTGTCATCTTGCCACATAGGATTGCACATGTTTACTTTATTTGTTTTTTAAATCAACATCACAAGTAACAATTACAATTTAAATAACACATTTTTACTTAAAATTAAAATAGCTACCAAATAAATTAAACAACAACCAACATAAATTATATGTAATAAATCTCTTTACGTTCTTGATTTTTTAGATTTATTTGGTTGCTATTTTAATTTTAAGTAGAAAGATATTATTTAAATGATAAGTGTTACTTATGATGTGGATTTAAAATATTAATAAAATAACATGTGTAATCCTACATGGCAAGATGACATACGCTTCGACGAGCCACGTCATCGGTTGCTGGCCGGAAGGAAAAAAAAATGTGTATTAAATTGCAACAGTGTCAAAGGTTGAGTTTTTTTTTTTTTACTAAAATATAAAAGTTCGTAATTAAATTGATATTAAACATAAATGTCGTGAATTTATATGAAATTAGCCCAATATTTTAAAGGTATTAAATATTTTAAAGAATAGTTAAGTATTAAATATTTTTTTCACTTCTTTGCATATTGAAAATTCGTCCACTTTAAGAATATTGCGTATAAATGCTCTAGTTTATAAAATAAAATAAAAATTAAACAACTAAAATTATGTTTAAATCTAACTTTTTTATTGTACATGCATAATTTCTTTTAAGTCCACGAAATTCGTAGAATCCATATCTAGTTTAATATATAAAATTGAGGCGATGACCGAAATATGTAAGTGAAACCTAATGATTAATTTATACTATATAATATAAAAGAGGTAGACTTTTATTTTCATTATGTATACAATAGATAATCACAAATTGTTATATGAAATATTTTAGGGCATAGGATCCGTAGAAGGCCCATAGAATGATCCACATTAAAAAAAAATCGCAGATCTTGGCCAGGTCGGGTCGGATTTGGTGAAATTTTCCCAAAATCTCGCACAAGTCAAGTTTCAGGATTTTTGCTCCCAAATTGTGTTATTATATGGACAAATGTATGTTACTAAAAGACAAAATATGTGTTACTATTACACTAAATATTATTTTTTTCACCAATTTTTGTGTGTTTTTACTGAAATAAATATTTTTCCATACAATATAAGAGCAAAATGTGTGTTACTAACTTATTATCTATTCAAATATTAGTTTTCACAAATATTTATTTATTTTTATAAAAATAATTAATTTTTCATACAATAACACAAGTAAGGTGATGAAAATTGTATTACTATAATAATACAAATGTCTTACTCAAAGGATAAATATGTGTTTGCAAAAATACATGAAAACACTCTCTCAGGTTGTGTTACCATAAAAGACAATCATATGTTACTGTAAAAATAAATGTGTGTTACTGTTGGAGCAAATGTGTGTTATCGGTGGAAGAAATGTGTGTTGGTGTTAGAGTATATGTGTGTTACTACAAATATGTATTACTATTGAAGTAAATGTATGTTAATGTTAGAGTAAATATGTGTTACTAGAAATGTGTGTAGATGTTAGAGTAAATGTGTATTACTACAGATATGTGTTACTATTGGAGCAAAGTGTGTTAATGTTAGAGTAAATGTATCTTAATGTTAGAGTAAATGTGTATTACTGCAAATGTGTGTTAATGTTGGAGTAAAAGTGTGTTAATAGTTTGATGATCCAATAAATCAACAAAAAACAACCACTATTCCACAAGATTAGAATTTGATCATGTTGTATTTGTTTGCTCCTTCCATGGAGTTATTTTGTAATCTTCTTTGGGCAATTATGACTTGTTTGTTTTGGGATTTAGGTGTGCGTGTACATTCACAAGATGTAAAGTCTTTGATGATAATAAAAGTATATGTTTGTTTTGAGATTTTGCTAAGGTGAGATTTTACTTTATGTCAAATCATATGTAAGAATAAAGTAGGATGTGTAAGAGAAAAATTGGAAAGAGAGTGTCAGTGAGAGAAAATTGATATGTGAGTAATGATTAAGTGAGAAAAAAGTGATAAGTGAGTAATGATAGGTTTTATAGGTATTTATAGGTGTGGATGAAGAATGGGATGTAAAAACTGGATATTACATCTCTAACTAAAATGTGATGGGGGCCGAAAAGTCCTAGTCCTGTCCGGGTGAATTCCGAAACAAACAAGCCCTTAGTCTTTATCAATGGAATTTCTCTTTCATTTGCTCATATCTTTCTTGTTCATTGCTTTACATTTATACTTATGCTTGCAATGTTCACACATTAATGTTAGAGCAAATGTATGTTATTGTTGGAGCAAATGTGTGTTCATGTATGAAACAATAAATGTAGATTTAAAGGGATGAAGAATAAATTAAAAAAAATATGCATATTTGTTCTTGTAAAAATATATATTTGTCCTTATTGTTATTTTAAAGTACAAAAATATATTTTTTAAGGACTAGTAACACACATTTTGTCTTACAGTAATACAAATTTGCTCATATAGTAATACAACCTGAAGAGCAAAAATTCTAAAATAAGCCTTATGCGATTTAAAAAAAAATCAATTTGACCCGCTTAGAATGCGCGAATTTTGACATGGAGCGACCTGACCTGTGAATTTTTTAAATTAATCTATTTTAAGTATATTTTACATGTAATATATTTCAAAAGAGAATGTCTCATAGCCATAGGAGATTAAGAAGGTGTTTGGTTAAAAATGGAAGAATAAAAAATATTATGAATGAAGCGTGGAAATAGCATCCCGCTGATGCAGTCTGTGAAAGATTGGTTATCGAAGACCTTCATGATGAAAGATCTTGGTGAAGCATGCTACATTTTAGGGATCAGGATCCATAGGGATAGATCCAAGAATATGGTAGGGCTATCACAGTCCACCTATATAGATAAGGTGTTTAAGTGTTTTGCGATGGAGAACTCTAAGAGAGGGTCTCTACCGGCAAATCATGGGATAAAGCTGTCGAAGAAGGATTGTCCTTCTAGCGAAGCTGATATCAAGCACATGAAGGACTTCCCATATGCATCAGTAATAGGGTCCATCATGTTCGCCATGACTTGCACCAGGCCAGATGTGGCCTACGCTGTCAGCATCACTGGTAAATACCAGCAGAATCCAGGTAAGCCTCACTGGATTGTTGTCAAGAATATTTTGAAGTACCTCCGGCGTACTAAAGAATATTTTCTTGTCTACGGTGGGCAGCCAGAGCTAGTCACTACTGGTTATGCTGATGCGAGTTTTCAATCCGACTATGATGATTACAAATCGCAGTCGGGGTATGTCTTCACTTTCAATGGTGGGGTGGTTAGTTGGAATAGTTCCAAGCTAGAGACAACCGCGGATTCAACAACTGAGTCTGAGTACATTGCTGCGGCAGAGGTTGCCAAAGAGGTTGTCTAGATAAAACATTTCTTAACTGAACTAGGGGTAGTTCTTAGTGCCAGTAATCCAATAAAGTTGTATTGTGACAACACTGGTGCGGTTGCGCAAGCAAAGGAACCGAGATCCAACAACAGAAACAAGCATGCACCACGGCGTTATCACTTGATAAGAGAGATAATCGCTAACAAGGAAATATAGTTAGAACGCATTCCCACAGAAGATAATTTGGCTGACACATTCACCAAGACTTTGAGTGTTCATGTACACACTAGACATTTTGATGGTCTAGGGGTTAAACATGTAGGTGATTGACTCTAGTCCAAGTGGGAGATTGTTAGTGTTAGTGTCCTAGAGACAATCCTTTGTAAGGACATAATACTAAGATGATATTCAATTTATGGTTTAATGTTATTGATTGGTTTAATATTAAATGTATGAGTTTACACTTATCTGAATATTATGTTTGATTGTTTGCATTATTCATATTTGTGTTCCCTTGAATCGATACTATTATTGAGCGAGTGAGAACTCAGATGACTCAAGTACGATTCTCAAATAGCCCCAATCAAGGATCATCAAGAATGAGAAATTGATTATGTAATGGAGATTGGTGTGCGATCTGCATTATACTCTATGGGAGAGTGTAGTAATATCTCACTTACTACAAGATACTAGGTATCTCATAATGGATGCACAAATACCTTAGAGGGTATTGGTATACCCATCCGAGAAACCGTTTCATGTAATTTCACATAATGTGTCTACGGGTGTCTCGGTTAGTGGGAGCGATGTGATACTCCTCTGACTTGAGGTCAATACGCACGATATGTACGGAGTGATGGACTTTGACCATGATCGACGCTTGCACCCTCCAAGGGTAGATATGACATGGATCGGGTTCATCACGAAGTACATGTGCGTGTTGAGCCAAGAATATGATTCATTCCTCAAATTGGATTTAAGAGAGAATACTCGTCTTTTCATCATAATTGGATCTAAGACATCGGCCGGTGCACGTCGACTTGGACTTTGTGGCCAAGTGCGACTCGAATGATCAATTAGTGATTCAAGATAATATGATTAAGTTATTTGAATAGATACTTCATCATGTTCAAGGCTTAATCGAGTATTCGCAAATGAAAGGAAGATATCACAATAGCCTACAGTATTACAGGTAGTTGCAGATTTTCTCGCAACATACATCATATATTGAGAATGTATAATTTATTGTCTAGGTTTCAATTAAGAACGTTAGTTTGACTAATCGCTCGATATACAAGGGTCTATGGGTCATACAACAAGCAATGGCAGTTCACTGATTATAGTTGGTTGATTAAGTATTATATTAGATATAATATTTAATTTATGGAGAATATAATAATAATTATATTTAGAATGAATTATTATTATTATTATTATTATTATTATTATATAATTAAATTTAATTTAATTAAATATGAAATCTCAATAATAATATTGAGAATATTATTATACAAGAATAATAGATATGGTAAATATATTCTTCGTAGGAACATATCTAGGGAAATGTAATGCGTAAGGATTATATTTTCGGGCTAGGCCCGATATCTTGCTTAGGAATTAAGCCAAGTTAATCCCTATAAATATGTGTCATATGAGAATTCCAAAATACACAAGAAATATAATTTCTCCATAAAATCTCTAGCTCGAGTTTTCCTAGCAAGTTCGTCTTGAGATTCAACGCTGGCACCTCAGTGTGGATTGCTGAATAGCTGTTGTGTGGATACCATAGTGGAGGATTCCGCGTACGAAGCGTTGTATGATTTCTTGTTTAAGATATCTCGTATTTAATTATGCAATTAATTGTTCGTTATTGGTGAACGATTATTCCATTGCGCATGGTTTACGTGTTTATGTGTCTGAAAAACCCAACAATAGGAACCATTAAAAGTTTTTAAGCTTAATCTTACCACGCGTCAGCAGGTTTTCTGCACCTGAAGAGGTGCATGTTTGCACTTGAAGGATTCGAGAATAGGTTGCAATAAAATTTTCAAGTGCACATCTGAGTGCTTCATAACTTAGTTGTCTCGTTGAACCAAGTTCTTGTGATCCTCCAGTCATTATGGATTAGTTACCGTTATGAACACCCTTTTAAGTGTGAGTTTTAACCTTATTCTTTTGGGAAAATAGGGGTGCCCGGAACCTATTCGGGATGAAATTTAAATACGAATTTAAATACAATTATTACTAGCATGAATTAATCCTAATTAATTCAAATAATAATTCCAACAACTAATTATCATCATGCATGTTAAATTAATTTCACATATTTAACTAGGCGGAATAAACAAGTAAATATGCGATTAACGTACCTCTTGTAGTATTGGCCTTTGGATATACGGGACAATTGTAATCTCGCTCTATCAACCCAAAGCCTTCTCAAGTATTTCCCTTTTCACCTCACTTGATAACCGGTGGGAGACGCTTTCAAGTAATTTAATAAACTAAGGAAAAAGAAAAATATCTATGCTTCTTGATTTTTCCAACACATGGAATTATGTACTTGGGGATGAAATAATCATCCCCTATTTATAGAGGGTGGTGGCCGAAAATTAGAGGCTTCATGGGCTTGGAGAAAATCTTTTCTTAATCTCTAAGAAATCTTGAATATATCTCATATATTCTTTTCTCCATAATAAAATATTCCACAAAAATCTCACACTTATTTTCAAGGCCATATTTTCGAAATTTGTAGAGAGAATATCCAAGATTTGGATCTTCTTGAATATATGAGATAATCTTGTATTCCAAGAATACTTATCTTCCATAATATTTTTCCAAGAAAATCAACAAAATCTTTTCTCAATCTACACCTCTTAATTTTCGAAAATTACTAGAAAAATCAGCAATATATTTTCTTTTTATTTTAATCACCTTATCATTATTGGGCTACTTAATGGGCCACTTGAGGGGCCTTAAGGAGAATTAAGATTGGACCTCCAAATGGACTTCTGAATTTCAATATTGAGCCCCAATATAATTCAGCCCATTAATATTAATTACTACCACTAATAAATTAATATTGCACTATCCATCTTAATCCATATTACGATAATATGGGCTCCCGGTTATTATTTCCCGCGTTTAAGATTATCAAGTCCATTAATTAATTAAGCTTCTGAATAGCTCTAAATTAATTAACATCTTTCACCTTGGAGTAAAGACAGCTCAACATTATTATTCGTACCGAAGAAACTAATTCTTCACTTGCAAGATTTGGTACAAAAAAACTTCTGAGCCCACCAAGGGGACTAATCACACGAGCTGTACTCGCACGCGTTTCTCCGTATTAAATCTTAGCAACCGTCGTATGATTAATATTACTGCCCAAGACACAAAGTTCGAAGTCGCAATGATTCTCACCCAACATGAATCAAAGCAGTAACTATTAAGCACACACGGTCCTATTTAAGTGACGGAGATTAAGAAATCAACAACCACTGAGGTCTAATTCTTCACCTCTCAGAACAGAAGAATTTATCCTCGCTGTAGGACCTCTTCAACACATACTAAATGTGCTAGTGCAATCTCTTAGTCAAGACAGACCAATCTGAGCCTTACACATCGACCTTTCACGGCGGATTGTTCAATTCCACCTAGGTCGTGAAAATGTACGTTTAGTTACAAGTAAACTGTTAATGTCGTCTTCCGTGATCGGGTATCACCACATTAACTACTATGTAACACGTACTATATATTGAACGGTTTGCAATAGAAATTCAACATTCAATCATAACTAAAGCAAATGCGATAAAAGAATTATTCTCATAAAACGAGTGTTTGATACACGAGTTATACAAAGTAAAAGCATACTTTCACGTATAACTCCAACAATCTCCCACTTATACTAAAGTCTGCTTTTAGTATACATCATGCATGTCTTAGTGTAGTAGCTCTACGTGACATCTTATGTCAACCTACACTAACCTAATAATTCCTCCCACTTATACTTAAAGCAGATTGACATTAGTCTTGACTCCCATTCCATCCACATGTCTCTCGAATGTATTCAGAGGCAGACCCTTTGTGAATGGATATACTAGGTTGTCCTCCGATATTTATCTTTGCCACCTCTTTATCTCCTCTCTTAACGATTTCTCGTATAAGATGGTGTTTTCTTTCAATGTGTTTGTTGGCCTTGTGGGCTCTTGGTTCCCTTGAATTTGCAACTGCTCCGGCATTGTCACAAAAGACAGTTATCTTGTCGGGCAAATTCGGAACAACGTTCAAGTCCACTAAGAAGTACTTGAGCCAAACCGCTTCTTTCGCTACTTCACAAGCAACTACTTATTCGGCTTCCATGGTCGAATCTACGATGCATTTCTGCAAATCGCTTCTCCATGCCATGGCTCCTTCTCCCATGCAAAACACACTACCCGAGGTAGGTATTTTGGAGTCTATGTCTGATTGGAAATTTGAGTCCGTGTATCCCATGTGAATTAGATTGTCTGATTGTTAAATCAGCATTCCATACCAAGTTCTTTTCAGAAACTAAAGAACGCATTTAATCGCAATCTAATGCGCTTTCCCGGGGTTACTTTAATATCTTGCCATCATGCCCACGGCAAAGCAGATATCCGGTCTCGTACACAACATTGCATACATAAGACTTCCTACGTCCGAAACGTATGGAACGTCTTTCATGTCATCTATCTCCACTTGCGTCTTAGGGCATATTTCTTTAGATAGATGGATTCCGTGCCTAAAAGGTACAAAACCTTTCTTGGAATCTTGCATGCTGAAATGCTTCAAAACAATGGCTTTGTATGAAACTTGCGATAAACCCAACATCCTCCTCTTGTGATCTCGAGTGAACTTGATCCCAAGGATGTGACCGGCTTTCCCTAAGTCCTTCATATCAAACTGATTTGACAGTCATACCCTTACGTCTGACAATACCTTTACATTATTTCCAATGAGCAGAATATCGTCTACGTATAATACTAAGAATACCACCGCAGTTCCGTCACATCTTTTATACACACAACTTTCGAACTTGTTTTGATCACAAACCCATAAGACTTAATAACTTGATCAAAACACTGGTTCCAAGTACGCGATACTTGCTTAAGTCCATAAATGGATCTCTTAAGCTTGCATACGAGGTGCTTTTGGCCTTTTTCAACGAAACCTTTGGGTTGTTGCATATAGATCCCATCAAGACTTCCGTTAAGGAAAGCTGTCTTGACATCCATTTGCCAGATCTCGTAATCTAAGTGCACAGCGATCGACAAGAGAATACGTATGGACTTAAGCATAGCCACAGGCCACAGGCCACAAGCTTTGCTTTGAAGGTCTCTACCCTTCCGTCCGGTCCTCTTTTTCTCTTGTACATCCACTTGCATCCAATGGGGTCTACCCCACTAGGTGGATCAACCAACTCCCACACTTGACTATAATCCATTGAACCCACCTCGGTTTCCATTGCGGTTTGCCACGCCTCCGCGTCTTTGTCTTGGATTGCCTCGTCGTACGTTCATGGGTCTGATTCATCGTCGGGAATCAAATCCGAAGATTCTCCAATTCCCATAAATCTCTCGGGTTGCCTTGCAATCCTCCCACTACGACGGGGTTCCGGTTGTGAAGGTGTGACGTGTGGTATATCATCTTGTATACTTGGTATAGGAGTTTGCCCTCTTAACTCGTCTAAGGTAATCTCACTTCTGGGCTTTCTTTTGTTCATATAGTCTTCCTCCAAGAATTTAAAGTGCAAACTAATCACGGTCTTTTAATCCTTGAGACTATAGAACATACACCCTTTCGTTCCCATGGGATATCCTATAAACAACCTTAATTCCGAACGTGGATCCAATTTATCGGCTTCCTTGTCTAGCACGTATGCCGGACAACCCCAAATCCGCAAGTGTCTTAGACTGGGCTTGCGTCCGGTCCACAATTCCATTGGGGTTTTAGGAACCGATTTGGATGGCACCAAGTTTAGAATGTAAGTCGTTGTTTCCAAGGCGTTACCCCAAAACGACTTGGGTAAATCCGAATAACTCATCATGGATCTGACTATTTCTAAAAGAGTCTGGCTCCTTCGTTCCGCCACACCGTTCTATTGAGGGGTTCCCGGTGCGGTCAATAGGGATACAATCCCTCCGTCTGATAGCTAGTTCAAGAATTCATCGCTAAGGTATTCACCTCTACGATCAAATCGTAGAAACTTGATACTTCTTTCCCTATGCATCATAAGGTAGATGTATCCATATCTCGAGTAATCATTGAAAAAGACAATTTACTCATACCCTTTCTTGCTATGATCGTCATTGAACCACACATATCGGTATAAACGAGTTCTAACACTTCCGTGGTTCTATTCCCCTTGGCTCCAAATGCCCTCTTGGTCATTTTACCCTCTAAACAGGATTCACAAGTTGGAAACGGTTCGACTTGGAATGATTCCAAGGATCCGTCTTTCACCAATCTCTCTATCCGCTTTAGATTAACATGACCTAGTCTAAGATGCCATAGAAGTGTTTCGTTCATCTTCGAAGAACGCTTTCTTTTATTACTCGAAATAATCGATGTGTTATTAGATTCATTTTTATAAGTGGTGTGCCCAAAAAATGGTATAAAGATCATCCATTGAAGTTCCGGAACAGATAAACTCATCGTTTCAAGAAATAATAACATCCTTATTAAAAGAAACTGAGTATCTATTCAAACAGTTTAGAAACTGAAGGTTGAGTTCTTTCTAAACTAGGAACATGAGGAACGTCTCTCAAGACCATAACTCTATCTTCACAAGATAGGCGCACTTCTCCCACTGCTTCAGCTGCCACTCTCGTAGCATTGCCCGATGTGATGGGGATCTCACTTCCGTTAAGTCGTCGGGTTAGCTTAAACCCATGAAACAAATGTGATCAGTAGCTCTCGTATCCACTATCCACGAATAGACAGCATACGCCACTTCACAAGTTTCGACGACTAAGGTGTGTGAATTACCTAACTTTCCTAGCCTCTTAGGCTTGGAACAGGCAGACCTCCATTGTCCTCTCTCACCGCAACTAATTCTCTTTCGATGCTAGCCTTTGCATTTGTCTTTCGCAACAATTGGATTTGCTTGGATCCGGCCTTTGGTTCTCTTCCTCTTTTTCCCTCCATTGGGACCAAAAGTGGTAGACGGGCCATTAGCCACCATAGCACTAGACTGGTGCTCCATTTTCACCTCCACCGAAACTAAAGCTTGCAAGAGCTCGGGCAAACGATTTGTCCGTTCATTCATCTGACAGTTCAGACGAAACTGCTCAAAGCTTCTCGGTAGAGAATGGTATATGAAATCAATCAAAATCCGCACCAAGTACTTCCAACTTGTTAAGGTATGCCATTATCTTGAGAACGTGCTCCCTCGCGGGCGTTCCCTCCACCATTTCCAACTTGACCGAGTCATGTCTGGTGAACTGATTAGTCATGGGTTTGATGTGAGGACATCTCTTCAAGGTGTTCCATGATTTCAACAGCGGATACAATGTCTCCATGAACGCGCCTCAAATCCTCTGACAGAGATGTCAAGATGATGCACTTCATGTGTTCATTGTCACGCTTCCAATCATAAACTGCCTCTACCCATTGCTTGACTTATCATTAGGCTTGCTGGGTATATTAACATAAATAACCCTATTATGTTTTCGTGCAGTAAGGACAAATTTAAAAAAAAAACATTTCCAATCGATATAAATCACTCCAAAAAGTTTATTAACTTTAAGTATATTAAACAGTGGATTAAAAGGTTGCGACATGATGAAATGAGAATAAAACATACATTCATATCAATATCTAGAAAAATATGAAATTATCATATAATTCGATCACATCAATTATATTGAAACCTTAAAACAATATAATCATGCATCAGCCAACATCTCGAAACAATTTAAATGCGCCACGAGGGGTGGTCTATACATTTAAACACATTCAAGCGGATTACAAACTTAAAAGTTACAAATCCTTAATTCAAAATTAATAGTTGGCTCCCACTTTGACCACATAGAAACTGACAGGGACTCCGAGGGGAGTAAGTTAATATCAATTTCCTATGCCTAAGTAATAACCATAATTAAATACAGGATTATTATTTCGCTTTGAGCAAGCCACTCGTGGTGAGGGTCAATACCGCCACTAGTAATAATCCACAATCATCCTTTCGGAATTTATTCATGTGAAATCTGTTCTTTTGGCCGATCCGAGGGGGAAATGTATTCCAAAAGAACTTCACAAATAAATAAATTATGGAGGTCAAAATAATCCAATTTTAATATCCGGAATAAAATTGCGATCATAAAAACATACTTAGTAATTTTCGAAAGTAAGGTTTTTCTTGGACAATTAAATTCATGCAAACACATATTAACAAATAATAATAAGTGCACAAAATAAAACATCCATCAAAACAAAATTAAACACATTGGAGCACTCGAATCCAATTGTCACGGTTTAACTTCTTCACGTCTTGATGCGAAAAATCGTCCTTGTTGCTTTCCAACGTTCGTCTCGACGTGCTCCCACTCGAACAACAACACTTCATCAAAACAACATCGTTTGGGGTTCGAGACAATGTTTAAAATCACACAGAAAAAAAACACGAACCGAAAAAATTCCACGGCCTGAGATACAGCGCGCGTTGGCCCACGAAGTGGGTCCGCGCGCTTCCCGGCCCGAGAAGCGCCGAAACGCTGCCCAAAGCGCGCCGAAGCGCAGCCCCGAGGCGCTGCACGGAGGCGCGCCGAGGCGCCGCCCGGAGCGCCCCGAGGCGCGCGCGCGGTGCGCGCGGCGCCGTGCACCCCTGTGCACCGTTTTTTCGCCGTTCGTCCTCGTTTTCTTCACCCCTTGCATGATTTTACGTCCATACATGCGCCACGCTTGTATGCGTCGTCCGGGTACGCCGTTTTTAATTCTTCGTTCTTCGTCACGATCCGGTTACAATTTATTTTTACAAAAAAAATAAATACTAGATCTAGACTAGTCTATTACAATGATCGAATCGAAATAAAAACAACTAATCTACTCGTGGATTTTCTCACGAGAAAAACGAATTCGAACGAATCGAATTAAAAAACAATTAATTTACACGCATGAAATTAACAACATTAAAACCATGACAATTGGATACCTGCAAAAAAGATCTAACAATTCTACTATCCAATTTCAATTTAATGTTTAACAATTTAAATTCCAATTTAAAATTCAGAGCCCGAAACCGTGGCTCTGATACCAATTGTTGGGAAAATAGGGGTGCCCGGAATCTATTCGGGATGAAATTTAAATACGAATTTAAATACAATTATTACTAGCATGAATTAATCCTAATTAATTCAAATAATAATTCCAACAACTAATTATCATCATGCATGTTAAATTAATTTCACATATTTAACTAGGCGGAATAAACAAGTAAATATGCGATTAACGTACCTCTTGTAGTATTGGCCTTTGGATATACGGGACAATTGTAATCTCGCTCTATCAACCCAAAGCCTTCTCAAGTATTTCCCTTTTCACCTCACTTGATCGCCGATGGGAGACGCTTTCAAGTAATTTAATAAACTAAGGAAAAAGAAAAATATCTATGCTTCTTGATTTTTCCAACACATGTAATTATGTACTTGGGGATGAAATAATCATCCCCTATTTATAGAGGGTGGTGGCCGAAAATTAGAGGCTTCATGGGCTTGGAGAAAATCTTTTCTTAATCTCTAAGAAATCTTGAATATATCTCATATATTCTTTTCTCCATAATAAAATATTCCACAAAAATCTCACACTTATTTTCAAGGCCATATTTTTGAAATTTGTAGAGAGAATATCCAAGATTTGGATCTTCTTGAATATATGAGATAATCTTGTATTCCAAGAATACTTATCTTCCATAATATTTTTCCAAGAAAATCAACAAAATCTTTTCTCAATCTACACCTCTTAATTTTCGAAAATTACTAGAAAAATCAGCAATATATTTTCTTTTTATTTTAATCACCTTATCATTATTGGGCTACTTAATGGGCCACTTGAGGGGCCTTAAGGAGAATTAAGATTGGACCTCCAAATGGACTTCTGAATTTCAATATTGAGCCCCAATATAATTCAGCCCATTAATATTAATTACTACCACTAATAAATTAATATTGCACTATCCATCTTAATCCATATTACGATAATATGGGCTCCCGGTTATTATTTCCCGCGTTTAAGATTATCAAGTCCATTAATTAATTAAGCTTCTGAATAGCTCTAAATTAATTAACATCTTTCACCTTGGAGTAAAGACAGCTCAACATTATTATTCGTACCGAAGAAACTAATTCTTCACTTGCAAGATTTGGTACAAAAAAACTTCTGAGCCCACCAAGGGGACTAATCACACGAGCTGTACTCGCACGCGTTTCTCCGTATTAAATCTTAGCAACCGTCGTATGATTAATATTACTGCCCAAGACACAAAGTTCGAAGTCGCAATGATTCTCACCCAACATGAATCAAAGCAGTAACTATTAAGCACACACGGTCCTATTTAAGTGACGGAGATTAAGAAATCAACAACCACTGAGGTCTAATTCTTCACCTCTCAGAACAGAAGAATTTATCCTCGCTGTAGGACCTCTTCAACACATACTAAATGTGCTAGTGCAATCTCTTAGTCAAGACAGACCAATCTGAGCCTTACACATCGACCTTTCACGGCGGATTGTTCAATTCCACCTAGGTCGTGAAAATGTACGTTTAGTTACAAGTAAACTGTTAATGTCGTCTTCCGTGATCGGGTATCACCACATTAACTACTATGTAACACGTACTGTATATTGAACGGTTTGCAATAGAAATTCAGCATTCAATCATAACTAAAGCAAATGCGATAAAAGAATTATTCTCATAAAACGAGTGTTTGATACACGAGTTATACAAAGTAAAAGCATACTTTCACGTATAACTCCAACATATTCTCCTTACCCATAACCCTCTAAAACATCTCAATTTCAACCGGCTGGGTTTCGTCAAAAAATGCAATCACCATTGCATATTTGTTTAGAGGATTTTATGACATTTCTCCCCCACATTTCCACTGATGGGCTTGGAGTTTGTGTCAAAATGCTTTTTGTGTATTCTTCCAACACATATGGATATTTTCATATAAAATTCCATGTTAAGAATTTCTGATTTGTTCGACTAACATTGATAAGCACACTACTAGTGCTTCAATCTTTAAAGTCACCCCCACACTTCGAGATAATTATAGGATCACTTTATCCTCACATTTTACTCAAATGTATCTCCTTGTGTGGTGACTTTTCATGAACGAGATTGAACAAATCCACATGTGAAAGCCTCTTGGTTTTCCATTTAGCTTCAAGACCCACCTCACATTCCGAATGTATATCATGGAGAGACCTCTTTTCCCCCACATTCGAATGTATTTATAGCGAGAATTTATCTCTCATACTCGTTCGAATTGTCCGTCCTTCCATTTAATATTTCATCAAATATTAATTTGGACACAATCTCGAAATAAATTGGAAAACCAAACGTTTGAAGTTACACTCCAAGTCTAAAATTTAATCTTGGTCAAATACCAAATTAAATTCAATTTTCAATGTGGTTGTAATTGCCACCTTTGACTCTCAATAATTCTCCATTAAATTATACGAGTCAATTCTTGTGAATTAAATTCACACCACTTTTGGACTAGATCCAAATCACAAATTGCACTCTCCAGACTCCAGCACAATTTCATTTGATCCCCAATCCAAATTTAATTTGATATCAAGAGATTCAAGATATATGGAACAATATCCATAACAATATATGGCCCAAAATCCATTCAATTTGGCCCATATTTCTCGGATGGCCCAATATGAATTAATGACTTCCAACCCAAGAATTAGGAATTAATTGGGTCTTACACTTCAGCCCAATATTTGCCTCTCTCTTTAAGCCACATATATTGCTTACCCGAAAGAGAAATATTGTTGGCCAACACGAGATGCTACCACCAGAAGGACTAATCTTAATTAGACCATTTTAATCGTTAAATGGCTCATAAATTAATATGGCCCTTGGTCAGCCCATAAGACCAACAACATGGTCTTCTTAGTATAGGCTTTCTTATTATTCAATTGGCCCGTACATAAATATGATTTAATGCCAAAACTCAAAACATGCCCAATTTAATAATGTCAAACAGTGGAAACACCTTTTGTTTCCCTATTGTTGTTTTCCTATGAATCTTTTTCAAGCGGCGCAAATTGAAGAATTGCATCCAATCGCACAACAATCGTCTTCTCCATTTGAGAAGAAAGAAAAAGGTGCACCATATCACACGTGCGGCATCGGGCAACCCCGTCGGCTTTCCCACAGCCACAACCACAACAGCCTGATCTCGGCGCATGCGCAACCCCGTTCGTGCAGACACCATGCTGTGGAATCGCGCCGCCGCGAGCAATCAACCTGCCCAATTGCAGGAGTTTCTAGATCGCCGAAATCTCTCGGTTTTCCTGCCTTCTGGTCGCCTAAGAATGGCTCTAATAAATATCAGTAATGGGTATATTAACGGCATTCTACATTGCCGCCGCCTCAGTCCTGTTACAGCATACTTGGCACGCCGGATATGGATGAAACCTCCATACCCACCGTCACAGTCGCAATGTTTTCAGGATGCCACTAAAGCAGTGAGGTTAACCGTTGTACAAGTCAGGTATAAGCCAGCATTTGAATCGCTGCTTCCGAACCCACACGTCCATCTACGTAACATACAATTAAGGGATTAAACAGGTAATTCACCAGCATTCCAAATTGATGGAATGGATCAATGGAGTCAACGCCGACATAGTCCTACAGTCATCGACAAGCATTCCTCAATCATCTTTCTTTCTCGACAGATGCCAAACTAATCCCACTCAACACATTGAAATATCGCAACGGTTTGAAATTGTATTGCCGTCATCTGTCGTTATCAATGAAGGTCGCTACCAGTCGTGACTTTGAACAATTGTCTCCCTCTTTCTCAATCTCTTGGCGGCTTTGCAACTCGCTAATATCCAGAGCATCGTTGGTTTTGCACCATTTTTTTCGGTAACAGTCGCATCCATTCCAGAAAAAATGAATTGCGACATCAACCTCCTTTCCCCTTGAACAGCATGAACCCTGCCAAATTTCGATCATTGTTCTAAGAGAATTTTCTCCTGATAAAGTCCTGCAAAGAATTGCAATGAAACAGAAGTTGGCTTCTGCCAATCCAAGCAAGTCATTTCCTAGGCATGCATTCAAATAACAAGGAATTTAATAAACCTAACAAAACAATTTTTCATAAGAATTTGTTCATAAACCTTAATTCTCATAACAAAAAAAAAGCTGATATTATTTTTCCCTAACGAAGTCGAGCAAGAGGGTCGTCATTCAAGCATCTCTCTGAATACACACAAAATATCGTTTTACGTTGTTGAGAAAATTAGTTAAATTGTGTGGTGTATGTAGACGAAGATGACTATGCAGGATACAAACTTAAATGAAAGTCGAGGCACGAGTTTAACTCACTCTCCGTAAGACAATATTACCCCGTACCCAGGTGCAATACGGTTTCATGACAATCGCCCCCAAGATACAACGACTTTAAAGTCTTCCGCACGTTACACTACAAAACGGAAGCTATTGGCGAACAGACTCGGATATCTGAAACTTTCTTGACACGACTCTAATGCATAACTACAACTCTAGTATGCATATGCACTTGATAGAATTTATATGAAATCGATTTCTCAATGAATAAATCTCATTTCGAAGTTAATGCAAATAACAAATGTAGGGGGTCTATTTATAGATTTCCAAGGGTCGCTAGGTAATAGTTGCGATTCTTCACTATAACTCTTATTTTCCAAAAGTCATAACTCTTGGAAATAAACCACTATTCACCAAAAGGTATATCTCTTAAAGACACAACCTTTGTAATAGTATTATCAAAAGATATGACACTTCATGCCTATAAGTCACAATCCTTCAATATTACCTTTATAAATACATTCATCAATGTATTTATCCACATATTAAATAATATTAATTTCTCATTCACCCAAATTTGCATTTGAGAAATCGAACCAACCAAATCCATTTACGCAAAATGGATAATTAAATTGTCACTTAACATTCAATCAAATGTGGTCAAAACCAACATGTTCCAACACTATGTATGTCAATGCCATACACCTCAACTAACACAAAATTAGGGGTGCGAATATTCTGACTTTTAAGGGACTTATTTACAATAAACTTTAAAAATGGAAATTATATTTTCTGATATAATGGAAAAGAATATATAGGTATGAATGTCTAAATTTATGTCAATTATCCAATTCCAAATTAAGTTTTTAAATTCTACCTCATTCACACGTGATAAATCAAAGAGTAACTTTTTTTTTTTAAAGGAATCAAAGAGTAACTTTAAAATGCTTTTGACAAACCACTTTTGGCTTACTAAAAAAATACTTAAAAAACGTGTAAACAAAATTTAAAAAATGCAAGATCCTTCCCAATCGAAACGTATGGCCCAGGTAGGATTCGTGAGAGAACAACCCCCTTCACTTTAAGGCTCTAATTCAACCAAACCTTGTCAATCTACTTGTAAGTGGTAATAGGATTCAAACTAATTAATTAAAAATATGGGATCATTCATTTACGATGGGGACACACGATATATTACATTTATCGAGATAAGTCCGCTCACGAGCTTCTCATGCTTGACTCGAGAAAATGTTCCTAATCAATTCGAATAATTTTGACTCGAATTTAATCGAGTCAAACTTGAACTAATCCAGTAATACTTTATCTCAAGATCAAGTTCAATAATACTAAGCTAATCAGACTCCATAATCGTAATTTTATTTTTTCAATTATGTTATAATTATTTTAAGGGCGTAAAAGTAAAAAATCGCTAGTCGAATGAATTTGGAACGCCTAGCGCCTAGTCGGAGACTAGTCGATTGAGGTTTTTTTTACCCTCTATATCTCAATAATATAGTAAAAAATTATTTGATAATATATTAAATGTCTAATTTTTTAGTGTATATATAACAGTATAAATCAAGGATTCAATGAATAATAATCGATATATATATATATATATATATATATATATATATATATATATATATATATATATATATATATGTTTTAGGATATATAGAAATAAAGTGAAGATCAGAAGAACACAGATTTGTTGACCCAGTTCATCAGGAATGACTACGCCTGGGGGCGTACCAAGCCAAAAGATAATTCACTATATCTATGTATGGGATCCCTTTATGTAGGTTACAATCTAGGGTTTTAGATGAGTACATGGAATATAATAAAATGACTGCATTGCGCTCCATCAGTTACATGTTGATGAAGACACACTAATATATTTTTCCTTCAATACTCCCCCTTGTGCCGAATCAAAAGTGTGGATGGTGCATGAATATTGTCTCGCTAAAACTTGACAAGTAGTAAGAATCCAACGGAAAATAAATCTTGATCGAAGGGAAAAAGATTTACAATGCATCTATTTTGAGACCCCCCCCTGAAGTCTACACCTTTCACATGATACGTACACCTATCAAGTGATTTCAGAAAGTCTATATATATTCTTTAAGATGTTTCCCAAATATTGTCTTGGACAATGATTATATAAACAAATCTGCCTCATTTACTTTAGAGTTTAAGTCTTGAGAAAAACTTATTTTTGTTTGTTATAGAAGACTTCGGTGATATATGCCTGTTACCTTTGGTGTAGCTCAATTTAAGCTAGTGAACATAGGAAACATGTTCGTCATATATACATGTGGCTTCTCCAGTTTCGAACTCAAGTCACTGCTTCTTTGAACATGTGTGGTGATAGATATCTACCAAATATACTTTTGAACTACTTCATGTAAGACAATGATCTTTGAATTGTTCGAAGATGTATCTATAAGGGTTTGATTAGTTGATCTCCAAGATAACGATGTGTTTTTCTTGGTAAATTCATAACCATTTTGGGAATACTTTATGTGGATCAGAAATATACAAAACGAAATAGTACATCATTTGGCATATAGGTGTAGAGGTAGCTTCGATATTTCCTTAAGGTCCACAATTCAATTTGTGGTCCCCTTCAATATTTACTATAATGAATAACAAATTATTGTCAATGGTTTTTCCTTAAGTATCAGAGTACATTTCTGGCACCATTCCAATGACATTGTGTTGGTCTTGGATGAAATCTAGCTAACAAGTTAATTGAGAAAGTAATATATGGTCGAACATATTGAGCTTAATATAATAATGCGCATGCTTCACATAAGTAGGGAATTTAATCTCCTGATAGCTCTTTGTCATCTTCCTTCAGACGAAATGGATATTTTTGTTGACGATCGAATCTAATCGAAAAGATTAGTGGCTGTTTTTAGTTAATTCAAGTGATCATCAATCAATTACGTGTGATTGAGTACTACCGTAAATAGTAAATACAGATCTTTGGAATTACAAGGTAAATACGTGTATGTATTACGTATTTATTTCGTATGTATGTGTAAATACTAAATTGAGGTGTTTGAGTGTGTGTAGAAAGAGTTTGGATGTATTTGTGAATTTTTTACTAAATTGTATTTAATAAAATTTATAGTTTTTATACAAGTCCTCCAAGTAGGAGGTGTAATGACTCTTGATCTCCCATGTGTCCATGCATGACGCATGGAGAGTTGACCATTTGACCTTATCTAGGCTAATTTCTATCCTCTAAACTAAATTAGCTCGTATTAGTGAGCTGCTCGTCTCTTTTGGACTTGTTCTTGGGGAGTTTTAGTTTGATTTCTTGGTCGATTATCTTTCAGTTTTGGCTCTTTGGCTAAAGTAGCTCGCCATGGTCTTGTTTGTCTTTAGGAGTAACCCATTTTACTATAGCTCATCTATCTAGATGACAAGGGTGATCTAGTCCTCTCGTTGGATCTTGGGGAAAAGTTAATTCGACTATGAAGTCGGCTAATGCTTGACCGTTGATCGCTGTTCGAGGAGCATAGCTTACCCTGAATTGACTAATCTCTATGGACCACTTAAGTAGGCGACCAACTCTGTCCGGACGATGTAAGATTTGCCTAAGTGGGAAATTTGTTAGCACTTCGACCTGATGATCGAAGAAGTACGGTCTTAACTTTCTAACACTCATGAAAAATGCATATGCTAGCTTTTCGGTTGGTGAATATTTCACGAGCCGCTTCACGTAAAGCTTGGTTGACAGAGTTAAATGGGCTGATGAAATTTTTCATCTGCCCGCACAAGGACGGAGCTGATCGCAACCTCTGATGCTGCCAGGTACACGTACAACTTTTCTCCTGGGATAGACTTTGATAGAATTTTCACACTTCCTAGGTAGTCTTTAAGTTGTTCAAAGGCTCTTTGGCAGCTGCTTGTCCAAAAGAACTTGCCCTTCTTGATTGCTTCAAAGAATGGACGACATTTATCTCCTGATCGGGATATGAACCTATTTAATGATGCTAGACATCCTGTCAGCCATTGCACTTCTTTTACTGAGCAAGGTGGTTGCATGTCCAAGATGGTTTTGACTTTTACGGGGTTGGCTTCGATACCCCGTTGACTTACCAGAGGGCCTAGGAATTTCCCCAAATGAACTCTGAAGCTGTTTTTTTTTCGGATTTAGCTACATGTTATATTTTTGGAGAATGTCGAACACTTGGGCTATATGCTGGAGGTGGTCTTCCTTTTTAGGGCTTTTTACGACTATGTCATCAATGTACACCTCCATCGTCTCCCTGATGTGTTCATCGAACATCTTGTTCACCAGCCTCTAGTATGTTGGCCCTGCATTGATCAATCCGAACTATATCCTTTTCCAGTATAGTAAGTATAGAATGTTGTGCCTTCTTGATCATTAGGGTGTATTGGTATCTGGGCAAATGCATCCATGAAAGTAAACATGTACTGTTCACCAGTTGATCAATGTGCGGAAAGAGGAAAGTTATCCTTCGGGCAAGCTGCATTTAGATCAGTAAAGTATATGCAGAGCCTCTAGGCTCCATTTAGCTTCCGCACCAAAACCGGGTTTGCTACCCATTGATGACACAATGCCTGTCGGATCAAGTCATTGTCGAGCAGCTTTCTTACCTCCTCATTGAGTGCTTGATATTTCTCCGTCCCATATTTTCTTCTCTTCTGATGAACTGATCTCTTGGCCGGATCAATATGCAACCTGTGACAAGCATCATTCCGGTCAGGTCCTACCGTATTTGCATGTGACCATGCAAAGACATCGAGGTTTGCTTTGAGGAACTCACCCATCTGGGTCCTATAAGGTTTAGGGAGCACGGACCCAATGTAGAGTTCGAGATTATTACGATCAGGATTAACTTTGAGGGCTTCCAGTTCTTCGACTGGAGTTGCTCACCGTTTATGTCCTTTTCATCATGGATCAATTATTGGTCCCTCAAGGTTTAGTTCGCCCTCGATGTTCATTGGGTCAAACTCCCAGGCAGGGTTCTAAATCCTCGGCTGGCCTTGGGTCAATGTTGTTCGCCAGGATCGGGCCCCCCAGGCCAGCATTTTGGGGTTGTTGGTCAACATTCATTGGTTGTTCTCCCAAATTGGTTTGTTCCCCAATTGGCATAAGTTGTTCGCTCTCGGGTAAATATTGTTCATCCAAGGGTAGAAGTTGTTCGTCTAAGTCCATTTGATCATCCTGGGGCTCCAGGATGTCATCCAGGATAGATGGTTCATTAGTGGGCTAATAGGTGGATGCTTCCATCATTGAAACCCTCTTTTCACTTGATTGAAGTTGAAGGAGACATTCTCTTACTTTTTTCTGGTCTCCCTTCAACGAACCAGCTCCTTGGGATGTGGGGAACTTAATACAATAGTAATAGGTTGAAACTGCTGCTTTGAATTCATTGAAAAAGGGTCGGCCGAGGAACCCGTTGTAGGTAGATTGTTCATCTACAATAAAAAATTATATCATTCAAGTTATTCTGCATTCGGGGTCCTCGGTCGATATTAGTTCAATAGACAACCTAATTATCCCGAGTCGGATAGTTACAACATCATCGAAGCCTAAAATTCTATAGTTTGAGTCTTCAATATAGCTCATATAATCTCCGAGTTGGTCACGTATTCTTGAAGATAATGTTGGTGTAGACTCTGGTATCGATTAATAGGCGATGGACTTTAGTCCCCATAATGTTGGCACATATTACGAGGGAATCATTATGGGGAGTAAGGATGCCGTCAAGGTCTCTTTCGATGAAGGTCAACTCTGGAGTATGTTGAACTGATGGATTGACCTTCGTTGATTTGTGTGATTATTGCTCGAAATTCATGCTTTTTATTTGCCTATTTAATTGAATTTCGTGTGATTATTTACATTAATTTGATTATTTGTACTTAATTGTCGAGAAAGATATTTGTGATTTATTTTGCAGAAAATTGGCGAATATTTGAAGCAAATACGTATTATTTGAGATCGAAAATTGAGGAAGGAAAAGATAGATGGACTTTAAAATTCAAAGAAACAAATGGTCCAAGAATAGGCCCAAGTTGAGAGATAAAAGTCCAAGGCCCATTTGCTTTGTTACTCTGAGAAGAAAATGACATTGTGGAAGCAGCAAGATCACGTGAATAGCGAAAAAAGAGGAGTTGCTGTTCAAGCTTGTGGACCCCACCCACGGCTATATGTGGAAATAGTCAAAGTTGCTTGTTTAAATTGGAAACCCACTTCCTCCAGCAGTTACGAAGAGAGAGAAACCCATTTTTTACTTTTCATGCCAAGAGCGAAGCTCAAGCTTGCAGCCACCGCCATGCCGGAATTTCTCGAAGATCTAAACCGGAATTCGAAACCATGTACGCATCATCTCGCACCGGAAATCCAGGTCGCCTGAAAAGCATCACCGCCGTGCCGGAATGAAGCTGGAACCATTGCCGCCTCTGTTCGCCACCAAGCCGCGCTTCAAGTTTTTGGTTCATCTCTTGAACTTGAGCTACTGCTCGTAGCTCGGCCTTCCTTTTTCTCTTGGAAATTGGAGCTCACCCATCTGAGCAGCTCCCCACGGGTCCTAATGGCTCCATCATCAGGATCTCCCTAGTTGGTCCAGCCGCAGCAGCTGGAGCAGGTCGCCCGGGTTTATTGCTCTTGAGGGGTTGTTCATCTTTGTCCTCATTTGAGCTGTGTTGGTTGTTTACCCGGGGTCTTTTACCAGGTGACCTCTTTACAAAGTCAGATAGCTTGCCCTCCTCGTAGAACGCCAGAGTTGCTTGAGTAAGTCCCTACACTCACTAGTAAAGTGCTCCACATTCTGGTGGTAGGCACAGTACTTGTTTGAGTTGAGCTTGCTAGCCTCTTGACGGGGAGAGCAACTCATGCTCTTTCACATTATTATATACCGTATCAATGGATACGGTGAACACCTGGTTGAGTTTGTCTTTCAATTCCGTCCCCTCGTTGAATGCTTTTATATTTTTTGGGACTTGATAACTGCTTCCGTCGGGCTTTTTTGTATTTTCCATATGATCATTTTCCCCCATGTCCTATTGCAGTGCCTCGTGCATGGAGACATAAACTCCCGCCCGCTTGTGGAATTCAACATAGTTTTTTGGGCAAGCGAGGTGCATTTCCTTCCACAGTTCTGTGCCCTTTTTCAATCCGGCCAATATGACCATGATTTTTGTATCCTCGCTTACTGGCGCTGCTTCTAGCAAGACCTTGTCAAACCTCTCTAGAAATGATCGGTCCGACTCTTCATCAGATTGTTTGAGGTCAGATTACCGATGCCTCTGAGATAGGTAAGACCCGGCCATTGAAAAATGGGAGAGAAACTCTTTGCCCAATTGGGAAAATGAATGATTGGATGCCGGCGGCATAGCCAAAAACTATTTATGCACCCGGTCCCCTAAGGTAAGGGGAAAATTTCGATACTGGGTGGCATCACTCACACCCATGGAGATCATGTAGTCGGAATATTTCGTTAAATGGAACCGGGGATACGTTGTTCCTTCATTCTGGATACTAGCGGGGAATTGAATCTTTTTCTGAATCGGGACTTTCAAAATAACATATGATAATGGAGAGGAAGGTAGGGTGGTCGCTCCGACACCCCTTTGCAAGTCTAACTGGCTTTACATGCTCTCGATGGCCTTCCTCATAGCCACCAGCTTGTCCAGAGATACCCCCTAACTCGGAGGTTGTTCGGCAAACAGTGGTGCATGACCATCCATTCGTCGCAGTCCCTCACTCGGAAGGGGTATCTTCTGGAAGTGTTTTTTGGGGTTGTTCGCCCCTTCAGGACCTAGACGACCAAAGGCCGACCCGGTCAGCCTCTCATGGATGGACTGGCAAGCTGGGATTGGATCTGCTCGGCCCTCGACTGCCCTAGGATGAGGTTCAAACCTGCTCGCTGAGTGTCGAACTATTCTGTCCAGGGCGCTTTGATGCGTGGTCCCGTGACTTGACCCCGCTGCCCGACTAGGTGTTGATTCTCCATGACTTTCTAGTCTATCGACCACCTTTATCTTGCCCTTAGCCTTCTGGGCTTGAGCACTATCAGCCTTGTTTGGCTGCTCATCCCTGGTCTTCCCATGTCTTTGAGCATCAGTAGGGTTAGGCCTAGCTCTCCCCTGGGAAGGACCGTATCGCTCTTGTTATTTTTGCAATGCTATCGTTGGGGTTGCGGGTTAGGGCCTCCAGCTTTGCTGGAATATTATTGTTGTTCACCGGCCTATTTCTTGTTATGGGTGATTAGGCGTGAAATTGTCATGATTCGTCACTTGAAATACCCTAATTTTGGCCGATTTTGTTGAGTATATGGAGTCAATTGAGCATTATTTCTATACATTGATGAATTTGTCTCTTAAATGCTTGTAGGTGAATCGAGGGCGAAGAACGGAGTTTGTAGGACTTTGAATCGACTCAAACGGAAGCCCGGATGAGAAGATATCGATGGAATACGATTGGTGTTAGTGTTGAAGAAGAAAAGTGCTAGTTGAGAAGAAAGAGGGCCGCTCGAGCACCCTAGCTCGAGCGCCCTCGCTCGACCATCACTTTCGCTCGACCACCCTAGCTCGAGCGCCCTCGCTCGACCATCACTTTCGCTCGACCACCCTATGCTCGAGCGCCTCCGCTCGAGCAGAAGCCTGCTCGAGCGCCTCCATTTTTCGCGTTTTAAAAGGCGTTTTCGGCCCACGAGTTCACGATTCGGCCCGTTGCATATATATAATTCATCTCAAGCACGTTTTTGGGAGATACGAGACTTCACTTGATATTTGGAGAGTTTTAGAGTTCTTTTTTGGAAGGAAGGAGAGAAGCAAGCTTTACGATTACGTTTTGAGGTTTTCATTACGAATTCGAATTACGATCTTACTTTTTAGTTGCTTTTGGTTATATTTTTGTTTTTGAACACATTGAGATTTCTTTTATTGAGTTAATTTCAAGTTTATTCTTTTATTACGAAAACCCTAGTTTATGTTTCATCTCTTATTCGTCTTGATTATCATGTTTGTGATCGTTACTTATTTAATTGCTTTAGTTTACGTTAAACCTATGTCTAGCTAAAATCCTTGCATGCTTGGGGTAGGATGAACTCGTAGAAGTAGGTTGTGGGTACGTAATTAGGGTAACTTGTGACGTTAGGTTTTAATTCTCTTGGTTAATGAATTCTTAAAATTAATCTAGACTTTACTTTTGAATTTCGTTCGAAAGGTGTTAGAGAGAGGACGACTGTATCACTCTTTAACAACGAGTAGATTTAACTAGAGGGTTTAGGAAAGGTTAATTCATCTACCAGTTTAGCGAAGGAGGACGACCGCATCACCTTAGTTAAATTAGGGTCTCATTAATTAAGCACAATCTATTAACTTGTTAGTGGATTAGTGAAGTCGAGTGTTAGGGTAAAGTATTAGGGTTTAGAATCTTGAGCTTTCACCTTGCATTCTTTTACTTAGGTTATTTCTTGCGCGTCACAGTTATTTTGATTATGTACCTTCTCCGTTAGTATACGTGGGGATTCCTATCCTAAGCATCACCATCTCTTACTTGAAAACAACCCGTAGTTAATTCGTTTATTTAATTCTTTAGTAATTAGTTTAGTTTAGTTTTAATTAATTTTTCCCAAAAAACCCAAAAATATTACACTCATATTAGCTACGACGCGTAGATCTTCAGGGATCTGTTCGCATACACCCCATCTCGTGGGTTCGATAATACTTGGCCACTATACTTACTCTTACTACAGTGAACCCGTTCGCTTGCGGGTGAGCGACTAGTAGAAGTTAGTATTATCGCTTCAAGTCAATGGGCTGGGGATCCCGTGCCCGGCGACCAGCTGAGGATGCCTGGTTGGCAAGGCTCTATTCGTATGGTGTGAGGACTAAGTCTCCCTTGATCTAAACATCTTGGGTTAATAGTTAATTTATATCTTTAAAGGTTTAAATCTTCAAGTGAAGAACACCAAGAACACTTTGTTTGAGTTTTCAAATGAAACTCAAGAACACCTTCAAATCTTCAAGTCTTCTAACTTGAAATTTTTTATAATCAAACACGAATCGGAGATTCGAATCCTACTTCTAGCGCCAATTTATTGACGATCGAATCTAATTGAAAAGATTAGTGCCTGTTTTTAGTTAATTCAAGTGATAATCAATCAATTACGTGTGATTGATTACTACCGTAAATAGTAAATATGGATCTTTGGGATTAAAAGATAAATACGTGTATGGATTATGTATTTATTTTGTATGTATGTGTAAATATTAAATTGAGGTATTTGAGTGTGTGTAGAAAGAGTTTGGATATATTTGTGAATTTTTTACTAAATTTTATTTAATAAAATTTATGGTTTTTATACAAGTCCTCCAAGTAGGAGGTGTAATGACTCTTGATCTCCCATGTGTGCATGCATGACACATGGAGAGTTGACTATTTGACCTTATCTAGACTAATCTATATCCTCTAAACTGGATTAACTCGTATTAGTGAGTTATTAGTCTCTTTTGGACTTATTCTTGAGAAGTTTTAGCTTGATTTCTTGGTCGGTTATCTTTCAGTCTTGGCTCTTTGGCTAAAGTAGCTCGCCATGGTCTTGTTTGTCTTTAGGAGTAACCCATTTTATTGTAGCTCGTCTTGTCAAAGTATTTTGCCTAGTCAGCAGTAGTTCATCCAGATGTAGTTGTCCGGACTCTCTGGATTTAGCCTATTTAATCTCTCTTTTCTTGAGGTTAACTATCTTGATCTTGCTCGTCCTAAGTATAATGTAGCTCGCATGTCAACAATTTCCTTAAATCCAAACTTAGACCAATCATGGGAGTGCTAATCAGATGCATTTTGTCCATGTTAATTTGACTGAAAATCTTCTAGACATATGCAAACTGGTAGATAAGTATTCCACAAACTCAATGGTCTAGTTCAAAGCCTAGACTAAAGCTGAGTTTTCCCAAGATCCTTTATCTCAAAAACGGATTTTAAATTGTTCATGGTCCTCTTATTTCATCAAGAGTACCTATTATGTTCATCCATCAACATAAATAATTGAAAATCCAAAAATAATTTCTTTATAAATATGTAGGGCCACTATTCATCGTTCTTGTAACTTATTCCAATCAAGTAGTCGCTTAGACGGGTATACCACCTCCATCTGATTGTTTCAACAAATAAAGTGAGCGTTTCAATTTTATTGTAAACGCACTCTGTGGTTTAAAGTCACTTGACTTGGGTAATGGAAGGCCATTAGACACTTTCATAAATACCTCTGAATTAAGTTTCTCATAGAGATATGTCATAACCACATTCAGAAGTTGCATCTCCAATAATTCGGAAGCTAACTAAGTGTTGGAACGTTATGTTGTCTATTATAGGAGTTTGTCTTCTCATACTCAATTCCAGGGCGCTGTGAGAAATCTTGTGCTTAAGAAATTTTTTATATATCAGGATCTTATATATTTTCATTACGCTTTATGACAAAGACTCAATTATGTCCTATATGCTTTACACTTAGTCAAGCAAGCACTACCGGACCAAATACATGTCTCTTTGTCAGAGAATCAAGTTCTACATAGATTGATTCTTTTAATTTATTTAGGTCAATATGCTCTAGATTGACATTCTGCAACCGAGCGTGGTTCGATATCATTGTGATCTATACTTTCTTGAGTAAAAATATAAATAAATTCATCATCAATCTGCGTGCAATGTCAGTCTATCGACTTATATGGACTCTTATAATCATATAGAGATTTTTCATTCTCTAGAATCATATCAAACATCGGAGTGTCCTCCAGTAATGATTCATGGACATAAGTTTTATTAGAGATAATCTCGTTAGATGTATCCTCAATATTGATGATCAATGGATTAGATTGTGCCACACCTACCATTCTTGCCTTTGGGTGGGTATCAATCGAACCAGGTGACCTCCCCCATTTCCTTTTGGGAGTCACTGCCTCAACCACACCTCCACCAAGTGTGGTTGCAACACCTTTCTAGTGGTGTTTTGCCCCTTATTGGGGACTTCTAACCTTACAGGCACATTTGCAGCTGGTATATGAGACCTAGCCACTTCAGCAATATCAGTAAATGCATCATGCATCGAATATGTTGTGTTCTAAATATAAATGATTTGTTTTACTTTATTTTTACATTGTGAAGTTCGGGGATCAAATGGGTTAGCGTGGGGATAGACATGTTACTTCCTATCGTTCCCTTAGAAAATTCTTTTTCTTATCTCCCCCTAACGACGGGAAGACTGTCTTATTAAAGTGAAAATCTGCAAATCTAGCGGTAAGTAGGTCGCCCGTCAAGAGTTCTAAATTGTGGATAATTGTTGGGAATTCGTATCCAACATAAATACTTAATCGTGTCTAAAACCTATTTTAATGTGTTGTGGGTACGCAATAGGCTCATATATTGCACAACCAAATATGTGTAGATGTAAAATGTTAAGCCTATATCAAGTTACCAACTAGTACACATAAAATGGTTGGTCAAATAGTAGGTTTGAAACGAATAAGTAAAGTTACATGCAATATTGCATAACCCCAAGCAGAGATTAACATATTGGTGTGCATAACCAGTGTCTTAACCACCATTACTTCCTTTTAATGGTGGTCTCTACGAGACCATTTTGTGTAGCACGTGGGGTACTAGATGTTCTACATCAATCCTGATAGATATGCAATAATCATCAAATGTTTTTGATGTAAACTATCTTGATAGCGTAATTAGGGTGGTGAACCCTAAAACGTATAATGTGTGCTATGAGCTTTGCATGCAAAATTTATTGTGGACAATAAAGTGATATGTGACCAATATGTTAAATCATAATCAAGAACCATAAATTAATTGCATGGTCTGCATTCTGGATGAATTGGTCCACAAATATCATAATTTATCCTTTGTAAGAATGAAATATTTAGTTTTGTATCTTTAGCATAAACAGGTCTCAATGTTACTTTTGTAAAGATCAGACATTGCAAAATGAGTGACATGTCTTTCGTATTTGTAAGGCAAAGTGAGATGTAGATAGTGTATCTGGTACTTCAGAACAAAGATTGCGACAAAACAACAAACTCATTTTCATCTCATATTAAATTTCACTCAAAAAAGAAGAAGGATGCCCATATGAGTTCTTCAAAATATGGACCATCGCGTCAAAGCCTGTATAAATCATTGTCACATAGTTCATCATTGGTAACAACATATGATTAAAGAATAGTAGTGGGGTGCATTACACTAGATTGACTTCTTAATTTATCCAAGATGTGTTTTCTTTCACATTCATTAGATATATTTCATTCTCACTGTAAATTTACAAATAATAATGTTGACACAAATATATGTGGAACTTAACAAGGTTCGATTAGTTCTTGATGCATACCAAAGTTCTTTAATTTTAATAAGTGTGTTGTCAGAAATCAAGAATTTGGCAACTCTTCTCGCTTTTTAAGAAATCTCATATTCTGCCAAGTTTCAATTTGAGTTAAATGATTTACTTTTCATTTAATACTTTATCACTTTACATCGTGATAATGTTGTTTTCGAACTATGTATACTAATGTATAATACATTCAAATAATTCAGTGCTTCGAATAAAATTTAAATTTATTAATGAACCAACATCATTAAAAGTAAGATCTCATATCGACGGTCAAATTAACTTTAAGACCAAAATATTTGTCCAAATAAATTGAAACATTATGCCTGAATAACCTTCTTAAAAAATGAGAAATTTATAAATAATTCAATCAAAATCAGGAGTATTCATTAATTGGGCAAAGTCCTTATTGCCATTGAAATATGCAATTATGAGGTCAAATTTGAGGGATATTCCTCATATTTCATATAATGAGCATTCTGTTCTTTAGATTCTCCATACCTTATATATTTGGTTATTACTTTGTCCTTGCATCACAATTTTATACGGTATCACCATAACCGTTAGGAGTATCAATATCTCATTAACATCTTCAAATGGGAGATTCACCACTGCCCCGCATGGTGCATCATTACCATGTTCGTATGAATTAATGCATTATGTCCCATTTTCTTTATGGTTCTTCCAGCTGTTCCATTAACTAGAATTAACCTCGGGAATTTTCTTTATCCCGAAGGCTGGTAATTATCGTTCAGGAGAACACCACGTGTCTCAGCCACTTGCAGCATGTTAATCAACTTAGTAGGGAAAGTGGAGCATTTTTTCTTTATATTGTAACATCTTCTGTGATTTTCTTTTCACAGAAAGTAAAGTGTGTTTCAAAGCGCAACATATCTTTAAGGAAATTTTTTACCCTCATTTAGTTTAGTAAATGGATTTCTTTCCACTGAATCGACAATTAAAAATATTTCTAAAATATCTTTTCAGAATCTACCACAGTTGCTTGGGTGTTATAAATAAAAGATATCTTTAACATAAAATGAGGTCTGATATGATGCCTAAAAATATTAGGGCATTGACTTTGATCTTGTTAGACGGTTCTTTGTATTTTGATCATTAAATAGTTTGATTGTGAAAATTATTGGGGAAATCGGGGTGCCCGAATCTATTTGGGATGATATTTAAATATAAATTTGAAATTTAAATATTACTAGCATGAATTAATCCTAATTATTCAAATAATAATTTCAACAACACGTTTATCATCATGCATATGAATTAATTCACATAAAATCCTATAGCGGAAAATCTAGGAGTTTATGGGATTACGTACCTCTTGTAGTTATGGCCTTTGAGAATATCGGGACAAACTTTGACGATCCTATCAACCAAAAGACCTTCTCACGTATTTCATTTAGCCTTGTTCATCCACCGGTGGGAAGTGCTTATCGAACAAGTAATAATACGAAGGAAGAAGAAAAATATATGTTGCTCTTAATTTTTCCAACTCATGGAACTTGTAAACTAGGGATGAAAATATCACCCCCTATTTATAATATGGGGTGACCGATTTTTATCTATGGAATAGGGGATGAAAAAATATTTTCTTGATCTCCAAGAAATCTAGAATATATCCCATGTATTCTTTTCTCCATAGTAAAATATTCCACAAAAATCTCACATCCTTATTATAATAGTGATTTTCGAAAACTTTAGGATGAGAATACAAGATTTGGATCTTCTTGAATTTATGAGATAATCTTTTATTCCAAGAATACATACCATTCATAATATTTTTCCAAAAAAATCAATAAAATCTTCTCTCTCTCTCTCTCTAAATCATAATTTTCGAAAATTATATGGAAAAATCAGCAATAATATTTTTCTTTTATTTTAATCACTTTATTATTATTGGGCTAATCATTGGGCTACTTGAGGGGCCTTTATGAGAATTAAGATTGGACTTCAAAGGGCTTCTGAATTTTCAATATTGAGCCGCAATATAATTCAACTCATTAATATTAATTAATATCACTATTAAATTAATATTGCACTATCCATATTACGATAATATGGGCTCCCGGTTATTATTTTATGTATTTAAGATTATCTAGTCCAAATATTAATTGAGCCTCTGAATAGCTCTAAATTAATTAATATCTTGTGCCTTGGAGTAAAGACATCTCAACATTATTTATCAAACCGGAAAACTAATTTCCACTTGTAAGATTTGGTACAATAAAACTTCTGAGCCCACCAAGGGGACAAATCACACAAGACGTACTTGCACACATTTCTCCGTATTAAATCTTAGCAACTGTCATATGATTAATATTATTGTCTAAAACACAAGGTATCGAAGTTTCAATGATTCCCACTCAATATGTATCAAAGCAATAAATATTAACCACACACAGTCCTATTTAATTGGTGGAGATTAAGAAATCAACAACCACTGAGGTCTAATTCTTCTCCGTTCAGAACAGAAGAATTTATCCTCTCTATAGGTCCTCTTCACACATACAAAATGTGCTAGTGCAATCTCTTGGTCAAGACAGACCAATCTGAGAACTACACCTCAACCTTTCACAGTGGATTGTTCAATTCCACCTAGGCAGGGGCGGAGCCAGGAACTCTTTCCAGCCAAGGCAAAAAAAAAAAAACATATATAAAATAATAGTTTCATTGGATACACAATTGAATACTCCCCTTTCAATATAAACTACTAAATTATCATTCATCCATTCATCACCCATTCGGTTGCGAAACTGATTCTTCACAATATTCATAGCAGAAAAGACTCTTTCCACTGTAGCAGTTGCAACCGGCAAAACTAAGGCCAATCTTATAAGCTTGTAAACTAATGGATATGCTCAATTTCTTTTTGTTTTGACCATTTTTTTTAGCTATCTCACCAAGCCCTTTTACCTTCGAAGTATCAATATTGGAACGCACATCTATAATAAAATTCTTGAGTTGGTCTGACAATGTTAATACCTCGACACCTTGAAAATCATTTGGATAAAATTATAATAAATGAACCAGCTTTTCTAAGTTGAAAGCTTCAAAAGAGTTTAAAGAATTCAAACAAGCAACACATAACAACAATTCTGTATTTACCTCGTTGAAGCGACCATTTCGCTCTTGTAACTGCTTATCAATGACAGTGTAAAAAACTTCAACAAGATATTGGTGCAAGTTTGTCATCACTTCTACTCTTCGTCTTTTTCTTTTTTCACCCACAAAAATATCATTCATTTTTGGCACTTCAATGCCATGAAAATCAGATGCATCATCTACCAAAGAACTCCACCCATCATTCCTCATTTCTTAAAGTTTTTTCTTAGATACATCTACAAGAATCATAGCATTCACTACATCTTGATCTCTTCTTTGCAATGCATTGCACAAATCATGTGTTATCCCCAATATTGATTTCATCAAGTGCAAATAAAAAATAAAGTCAAAAGTCAGCATTTCTTTTTTCAGACGTGATGCTTCACCCCTTTGAAGTGGTATTGTTCCATCTTTAATAATCATACCAAGCACATCAATTATAGAGTCAAACAATTTAATTAAGCTCAAGATAGTACCATAATGTGAGCTCCAACGCGCATCACAAGGACGAATGAGAGTGCTTTCTTGATTCAATCCCCGTCCACTAACAATTTCTTCACTTTCCAAGGCTTCAACAATTCTTGACGCTTGTTGTCCTCGCAACATATCTTTTCGCTTACAAGAGCCTCCAACAACATTAACTACATGAGAAATCAAAACATAGAGTTCACAAATACGAATATGGTTTTTTGCCACACCTACAAGAGCAAGTTGAAGTTGGCACGCAAAACAATGGACATAATACACAGTTTTATTTTCTTTCAATATAAGAGTCTTCAGTCCATTAAACTCTCCTCACATGTTACTTGCTTCATCATAACCCTGTCCATGCAACATGGACAAATTTAATCCATGTGAATTTAAGGGATCTTCAAGTGTTTTAAGTGATTGAGCACTAGTACACTCAACATGCTTAAATCCCAGTATTCTTTCAAGCCCACATCCCTCTTTATCCACAAATCTTAGGATTACTGCCATTTGCTCTTTTGTAGATACATCACGAGAATCATCAAGAAGGACATAAAAAAACCATCACCAAGCTCATCAATTATATTTTTCATTGTTGAAAATGCACAAGCACTAACAATATCTTTCTGAATTTGAGGAGTTGTTAACTTGAGATTCTTGGGAGCATTCTGAAGGGCAACTCTTCTAACATCTTCATTATTGTTTGCAAGGAACTTCAGAAGTTCCAAATAATTGTCTTGATTACTTGACTCTATAGATTCACCGTGACCACGAAAAGCAAGTCCTTGTTTCAAAACCCATCTAATACAATTTATTGAAGCGTTTAGCCGAGTATGGTAATCGATTTTTGCTTCATCGGTCATTTTAACAAAGGTGTTTCAATGTGTTTCTTTTGGATGAGTAGATCTCTACACTTACTCAATGCTTGGTTGTGTGCACTATTAGTAGTTCCCTCGTGCGTACGAAGCTTAAAATTTGTTCTTCCAATCTTTAAACCATCAATTACAAATGTATAACCACCTCCTTGATCCCCACATTCATTTTTGAATAGATAACAACAAAGACAGGAACAAGCATCTTTGGTTATGCTATATTCCAACCAACTATATTCATTGAACCATAAACGGTTAAATCTTCTCAATATCCCACCAAAATTTGTTTGGGGAAACGTCTTAAGATTAGGTTGGCAAGCACCATTTAAATAATAACTTCTTCGCACTCTTTCACGAATATAAGGATGATATTCAGTAATCCGAGGTCTTTTACCCGAATCTGATGGAAGTTCGGGCAAATCAGAATTTTTATGAATTGTGTTTTGTGGTAGTTCACTGAAACTTTGACAAGTAACATTTACCGGCATATCAACAATATCTTTTGGTGTATTGGGCACACTGTTTTGCGGAATTGCATCGGATGAAGGCATTTGTTTATCAACCTTTAGAAAATAATTGTGAATAGACATGACTCTACAACACAAAAATAGAAAACAATATTAATTTATGGTAACTCAATCAAGTAAGTAATCCCTAATTTATATGTATCTCTGTCCAAGTCACTTCCTTAATAAAATATAACATAAGTGATATAAAAACAGAGACACTTCAATATATACTTTTCCATGTACTGATATGATAACAAGCTATTAATAAAACTCCAATTTTTCCCGGGATAATCAATTCAATTGGCAATTGTAATATCTAGTTGTAAATAATTCTTTTTTTTTAGCAGTACACATTAAAATGGACTGCAAGAGGTAAAACTCACACCAAATTAATGTACAAGAATCTGAAAGTAAGAAGAAACAGAGAAGAGAAGTGTATTTTTTTATTTGGGAAAAAATAACTCAATCTCAATATTTACTCTTGTATATTCCCTAATTAATATTTACTGTTTCACAACTAAGAGGGGTGTATTGGTTATAGAGTTTGTAGGATTTTCCAAAGTCTTTAAAAATCCTGAGGTATTCAATACGGATTTTTAAAAAGTCTCAAAAAATCTTTAGGTATTCAATAGTCTATGGATTTTAATACTCCACTGATTTTCTTAGATTTTCCTTCCAAAATATGAATAGATTTCATTCTTCAAAATCTCTTATAATTACCAGAGATTTCTACGGATTTTGAAAAGTCTTAAAAAATCTTTAGATATTCAACAGTCTATAGACTTTCTTTGATTCTTTTCCATTGGGATGTTAACGGTGCGGGGACGGGGGTCATTCCCCATCTTCGTCCCTGCAAAATAAATGGGAAATTTTTTCCCCATCCCCGTCTCACCGGGGATCCCCGTCTCGCAGCGATTCCCCGTTCCCCGCCTACTTATTTTTTTATCTCATTTTTCAAATATAAAAAATATTTAAATTAAAAACTTTAAATATACACAACAATTACTTTAAGTTGGTGTTAAAAAAATTAATTTAAACAATTTGAAGAACCTCTAATTCTAATATTTTTAATTAACATATATACTAAAATGAAAATAATATAATTTGGAACTAATAACATAACATTATATAAAAAAATGTAATTTTTAATAAATAGTTAATTGAGTATAAAACTATGAAATATTTATTTGTAATTTACTTTAACATTAAAATTATATATAAATATATTAATTATATAAAAAATAATGCTACTCCCTGCGGGGAACGAGACGGGAATCCCCGGGCTGAGAATACTATCCCGGTCCCCCCCTACGGGGCAAAAAAATTCCCCGTCCCTGTTAGCTTTGGGGATTACCTGCCCCGTTGTTAAGTCTACTCTTCAAAAACATATAAGTAAATTTTACTCTCCAAAATCTCTTCTAATGAGGGCGAGATATAACGGTGATGGAAATGAAGATGAAATAATAATGTATTTTTTTAACCAATGTATTTTTTTTTTTAAATAATTTGGATAATTTTTTTTAATATACAAGTGTGTCCCATATATATTTGCATCAATGGTTCCAGCGCCGGAGTCTATGTAAATCCATGTAAATCAATAAAAAAAATGTATTCCACAATCCTGTAAAGTCTATGAAAATCCAAATAAATCAATAAAAAAAGTAAGTCAAACTGTGCATGGAGTCTATAGATTTTCTAAATCCACAGACTTTTTAAAATCCAAAAAAATCCGATAGAATCCCAATTGAATACACCCCTCTAAATATTCGTAGTTTTTGGGGATTGATTTCTAAATTTTCTATCTATTGTGATTCGAAAAAGACACAATTGCAAACAATAGCAAACACTAAATGAATAGATCAAAGGATTAAAGGAATAAAGTTAATTCTACTTTTAAAATAAGTAAACAACCAAAAGAAATCACTACTGCGGAATACAAATTTGATTTACCGATGACCGAACACTAGTTCCTTCTTGCTTCTCACTTCTCACTTCTCAAACTAAAAAATTCATTTGTAGCTTCACCCCGAGTTTTGTGCCGTCGACGCCGTTCCCCAATTTTGTGAATTGGGGAAAAAGTAACGCAGCTTTGGGATTAATAAATCAATTGTATGTTATTGTTAAAATTTAATCTTGTAATTATTAAAATTTTAAGGGGTATATATGGTATTTCATAGATAAAAACCAGGTGTGGCAATTGTCATGACTTGCCTAATACTATCTCCGCCCCTGCACCTAGGTCGTGAAGTTGTACATTTATTTACAGGGAACTGTTAATGTGGTCTTCCGTGATCTGGTATCACCACACTAACTACAATGTAACACCTACTTTATATATTGAACGATTTGCAATAAATATATATAACATTCATTCATATTTAAAACAACAGTGATAAAAGATTTATTCTCATAAGTAAGTGTTTAATACATAGGTTATACAAAGTAAAAATATACTTTCACGTATAACCCCAACAAAAATACGATCCATCCATAAGAAGGTTATTTCCCGATGGTACTCACTTCCTTTTGAGTCCAATATTTTATAAACAAGTGAAAATTATTTTCGCAGGAGTAGCAATATACAATTTTCATGAATAACGTGAATTAGATTTTTAGACCATGGGTCACATATTCTTTCGATTTTTTTTATTTTTACTTTTTGAATATACTTTATCACATCGAATTAAATTCATAAATATCATTTATGAAATTTCTTTATTATGGAGATATTTAATAACGAACATGTATACATACAAATTGAGTATACATATATCATTGATAACATTAATATAATAAATAAGTCATCAAATTTTTCATCATGAATTTTAGTGGACCGTACAGCCGCAAATTGAGTAATAGTAGGCAAACAAAAAAAAATTCCACATAAATTCTAATTAAAACAACAAATAACTCTCAAGTCTATTTCGCGGCAAGCAATTCTAGTTACTAAAATTTAAAAGAGATTAACTATTTTTACCAGGGTGGAACCCTACGCGGATGCCTTCCAAATTAACATCTATTATACAGTAAATTTCTATACCTGAATAAATCACTAACACATCCAAACTTTCGTTGTACGCAATCATTAATAAATTTCGTTTATTTGCGAAGATATTACTCTATCACTAAGCCGGTTAGATAAATTTATTTATTTAGACCAAAAATAAAATTAATTTGTGCAAATAAAGATGATTGAGAGACTTTTATGTAAATGAAGTTGATCGCACTTGGAAGAGGCGAGCTCTTCCTGGGAGCGATCAAGATAGGCGACTTGTATAATCAATTTGGAACAATATTCTCATAGCTCTATTGTTGGATAGTATTCTCATTATAACTCTATTATTGGTTTTTACTTTATTGTTGGGTTTCTACTTGTGTCCATCCATTTTGTAAATAAAATGCACAATACCTACATACCAATCAAATCTAATATTATTTTGTTTAATTAATTTGTTAAATTATAGTACTAATGTTGAATTATTGTATCTATAATTGACTTATTCTTAAGGTACATATTACGTATATCAACACAAATTCTAGCATGCGCTCAAATGCATAACAAATACTTGGATTTTAAGTTCAATTTGGACTTTAATTTTGATTTTTACAAAACACACCGAATTGTGTCTTTTTTCGTAGTTTGGGTATCATTGATTACTTCTTAGAGTATTATTGATTTTTTTTTTTTTTTACTTTTTATTTCAAAATTCAAGTGCATACCATGCATTCAAGTGTACACTAAAATATAAACATTACATATTATATGTATTTTTCATTCAATCATTGAAATTAATATTTTTCGTTGCATCAAAATGTTTAAATAATCACGTGTATATATATATATATATTATAAATGAACAATTATAACCTTGGTATGATAAAAAATACTAGAGAAATAAAGTTTAAGTTGCAAATGGTCTTTTTTATTTTTTATAATATAGATTGCAAAATGTCAAATTCTTATAGGTTGCAATTTGATAAAAAAAAATTGTACAAGTTGAAAATTGATAAATTGTCAATAATATAAGTTGCAATTTGATATTAACCCTATTAAAATTTTATGCTCTGAGTTCCCTATTTATACTAAAGAATAATTTATTAACTTCTAATGAGCATTCATTATATATAAAATTACTAAAAGAATTCTGCCTCATCTAAAAGTCCGAACTTATAGAGAATTTTGAAATTAATTCATTTAATTATTTCTTTTACACTCCCCTTCACTCAACTTTTCCTCTTCTGAAGGTCCAAAGAGTGAACAATTTATTTAATATGGGTGGAGTTGCTCTTAGCGAAAATTGAACCCAAAATCTTTGTTTGTTCATATTTTTTATCATACCAAGGTTATAATTAATTTATATTAATTATATATATATATATATATATAAGTGATCATTTAAACATTTTGATGCAACGAAAAATATTAATTTTAATGATTGAATGAAAAATACATATAATATATAATTTTATATTCTAGCGTGCATTTGAATGCATGGTATGCACTTGAATTTTGAAAAAAAAAAAATCCAAGTAGAAAGCAGTAATACCCCAAAAAGTAATTAGTTATACCTAAACTACAAAAAAAGATACAACTCGGTGTGTTTGTTTGTGTTTTGAAAAAATTAAAATTCAAATTGAACTTAAAATCCAAGTATATGCTATGCATTTGAGTGCATGTTAGAATTTTTGTTGATATATCTGATATGTACCTTAACAATAAGCCAATTATAGATGCAATAATTAAACATTAATACTATAATTTAACAAATTAATTAAACAATTTGATTGGTATGTAGGAAACCGTGCATTTTGTATTTTTTTTAATTACAAAATGGATGGACACAAGTAGAAACTCAACAATAAAGTAAAAACTCAACAATAGAGTTATGAGGAGAATACTAACAAACGAGCTATGAGAATATTGTTCCAAATTGGTTATGGAAGTCGACTCTCTTGATCGCGATCAACTTTGTTGATCCTCTTACATTAAGTTCTTCCAATCATACCTATTTGCACTAATCGATTTTATTTTTGGTCTAAATAAATAAATTTACCAGCCGGTTATCACTTTGTACAGTGACCGACAAATCATACACCCAACAATTTATGCACTGTGTCGTACTAATTAGATAGACAAACACGCATGTACATATTATTTTAATTAAATTAAACAATTATTTAAAGTGCATGATTTGGGCATACAAACTAATTTGAGTAGGTTTTATATGAGACCTTCTCATGGTATGAAACAATGAGAATGAGTGTAACTAGGAGATTGACTCATTAAAACTTTGGTAGAAGTAGGTACTAATTTGTATAGTCTCATGTTATGAGACAGTCTCATACTTATTTTTACAACTAATATATATTTTTTTAAAGCACAATAATAAAATCACTAAAGCATATATCATAACTCCAAGTATTGGTCATTGAATTGACCGCTTATGAGCATAAACCCAAATATATATTTTATAACTATAGTAGTTAGCAAGTGAATTAACATGCCTCTACCAATTTTTTCTTTTTTGAAAATCGAATCTCATGCTTTCTCTATTTCGCGCTCATCTTCTATAGTGATTCGGAGATACAAAATATGCTACTTTGTTGGAAAATCTTAATGGTAGAGAAATAAAGTTAAAATATGCCCAAATTCGTCAGGAATGACTACGTTTGAGAATGCCAAGAGATAATTCACTATTTCTTATGTATTAGATCTCTTTATTATAGGTTACAATCTAGAGTTTTAGATGAGTATATATATGTAAACTACAAATTATTATAAACTAAATGACACACACACACACACATATATATATATATATAAACTAAATGATGTAGTTTCAAGACGAAAAAAAAATAGAACAATAAATGTTTTGTTTGTCTAAGTGGATTACACTAAAATCAGTCGGCTTACGACCACCTAGCTCTACAGTCGCCTAAAGGGATTTTTGCATTACTGAAATATTTACAATCAAATTTTAGTTGAGCTTCAAAAATTTTAATCTAGTCAAATTTGACCTAGACACTACTCCAGACTCAATAGCGCCCCTAGCTATATAATCAAGAAAAATCAGTCCCTTCTAGCAAACAAGTCCTTGCTCCATAAATTCTTCCCCCCATATGCCATGCATCTGCGCATCTCCTATGCTAGGCATGAAATTTGGGGTTTGGATTTGTCACCTATGCGTCACCCCAAAAGTTTTATACTTCTATATCAAAACACTCATTTTTCCTCCAATCATTCCTACCTGAAAAATAACTTTTTATGGGTCTCACTATCAAATCATATATATTTGTTATCTTTATCTATTAATTATTATTATTATTATTTATTTAATTAAATATTAGTTATAAATTAATACAAATAAAATAATAATTATAAAATTTTTGTTGTAACATTTTATTTTAAAAAAAATATTATTGTTGTAACAAGATAAATTTTCTCCCAAATTTTCAGAATTGTAAAAATTCTCTCAATTATTTTGATCCATATTAAAAATTGAATGAGAAAATTACAATAAAAAATAGAAATATGAGATAAATTTTTATTTTTTTAGTGTAGAAATAGTCCAATGGATCTATTTATAGAAAATGGGAAGCGTTGAAATAATTTTTATCCATTGGGAATTCAATATTACCGTTTTAGCAATATTAAAAAAAAAAAAAAAAAAAGGGTGAAACTGCTAATGTCCAAAGTGGTCAAAATTTAAAAAAAGAAGAAAAAAAATTGAAACGGCCGGAATTAAGTATAGGCATATGCATCCATATATTAAATCTGCATACACATAATTTACCTTTTCAAACTATCAAATTTATTAAAAGAAAATAATAAGGAAGGACATGGTGGCGGGAACACCCCTCCCCCCACCCAATTTTACACGCCTCCCCCATTTTAAGTGTATTTTTTTGAGTGTGTACCTTACGCCCCAGCCACTCACCCTTTTTCCTCCTTTTTTCCTAACTGGGTAGTTCTGCCCCTATCCCATTTCATCTACCCATGCCACATCACTACACTCACAATGCAATCTTCTTCATTTTTTGGGTAGAGGTATATTTCCACATCACCCTCCTACCTTGCATTGTGGATGCCCTGAATAATACGCAATAAAAGAAACAATTTAAGGGCTTGTAGTAGAGACCATTTCATTTCCTTTCATATCTATGTTTTACATCAAAAAACTTGTCACAGTGAATTCTTTAATCTGTAACAAAAAGCTTCGAGTAACCCTCATGCCTATCTTTTGTTGTTTCATACTTCAGATCAAAACACTGTTTGATGACAACAGAACTTCCGACAAAAAATCGCCTTTAATGCTTCATCGAAGAATTTTCAACAGTTCCAGCATATCAATTTACAATATTTGTGACAAGATACTATCAAGAAATCCAGTCATTCCTTTGAGAGCATAAAGGCTCAGTTAGTTCATACTTCATTCCGCTGAGGAGGAATACACACAGATCCGCTCCAATTCCCTTGTGGCCTAAATTTAGTTTTTCTTTTTTTCCCTTTTTCCTTGTTTTGATTTTCTATTCATAATATCAATGTAGGGTGAAGCATTCATTTTGTCCCCAAAACTGATCTGCGTTGCACAAAAGAATAGATGAATCAACAGACAATTACTATCAAGGTCTACTTCATTCAATGTCCATATATATAAAAAATACCAGCAATCTGGGTGTCATGCAGCTTCACGTATTTTTGGATTTGGTGGTGAACCTATGGTATTCGCAGGTCCCTTACTCAAATGACCTTTGGTACCCCCACCAGATGGACCACTGGAGTTCTTATCAGTAGCCAAAATAGACTTCCTTACCTGCCAAGAGTAAATCGCGCCAACTTAAGTTTGACAAAACCATGAGTACTATGACTTTCCTGATATTAGTCTACTGAAGAAAGCATCTTTACATCCATGTTGCATCATTTCATATTAATGTGGTGCAATAATGACACTTTGATTAAAAGGGGGCAGTGAAGAAGCAAAACTTACAGCTGCAAGCCGCTCCTTGTGAACCTCACTTACAATCTGGAGACCACAAGAGAGATGTGATAGACCAATGAGATAAAGAAATATCAAATATGTATTAAAAATCAAGATGAAAGAAATCATACTGGCTTTTTGTAAGTCCTGATCTCATCTCCACCAAACCCAGGAAGACTCATGTTCCAATTTCTTTCTGATTCAAGGTGCAATTAGAAGTTCAACATCTCCATATATTTGCATGGTGAGAGAAAAAAAAAAAAAAGAAAAAAAAAAGGAAAAGATGAAACTAACCAAGATGCAGAAGTATGTCCTTTGCTTCTAAAGTGGATGATTTTCGATGCTTGGCCAACGAACAGCCAAATGTTGTTATCTGGAAGCCGGAAGGTATAGTTTTAGAGATAAATGGATGGAAGACTAACAGCAGAAAACAGTGGAGAGGAAACTCACAGAACAAATGCACAGATTAAGCAACAGAAAAACCACAAAAATATGAGCATTTTTATTCACTATAAAATTTCAAACATATTCCTTAAGCAGTCAAAAGACCTGTAGTTGCATAACCTTTTTATTGGGACAAAAGAGGAGGCACCTGTCAGCTTTTAATAATAATAATAATACGAGCAACTGTAATACCAAACACCCCAAAATTTTCAAATGCAGTACTTGAAGTGAAATGTGCAAATATGTTTTCAGGTGAGAATTTTGTGTTATTATTTTATAATTATACTCATTAGCTACTTAAGTTTTCTCGTTAGAGGGGAATGAAAATAGAATGACTATGGTTGTAGTGAAGAATGGGTTTGATTCCTGACCTCCCATTTAGGAGAGGAATGGCTTATTTCTCAAAAGTGAGATTTGATTCTTTCCGTTCTCCACACCAGGCACCCACTAACCATTCAATTCCTATTCTTTACTTTCTCCACTCCAGACACCCACAAAATAAGCACATGTTTAGACGTTTATGCTAGCAAGAGTGCATGTATGCATGAGAAATCAAAATTTGATGATCAACGATGAAGAACGACTTAGGCTGAGACATTCATAAAGTTAGTAGGATTCAAATAATCTTCAGGTTAACATAATAAAAGCTCCATTCTAAGGTGCGCCAAATTCAAGACGTTTAGATAGACAATGCAGTAGATATACGTTCCAACTTACTGATTCTACAAAGTCCTCAGCAATGTCGACAAGAATGTCTTCAACCACAGGATCTAATTTTTCAGATGGATCAATCTGGCAAATTGAAAAAGGATAAAACACTTTGTCAAAAGAAACCAATTCATAAGCAAAGGACTTAAATATATATAATAGATTAACAAAGAGCAGAGGCACATAACAGTTGAATAAAATTAGTTGGTGCACAAGTGATAGGAACATCGACGCGTGACAAACTTTCAAGTTCCAGTACCTCAACCACATAACACTTCATGCAAAATATGAGAACAAGAGTGATTGACAACACAAGCAGCATAAAAACATATAAATATATTATGTAATTCAAATTGTTAGATGTCATGTCTAATCAAACATAATCTTGACTCTTAAATGGTAAGAGAATAAGTAAATCAAGGACATCTTTACCTGGTTTACAAGCTCTTGAATGCTTCGTTTACTTAGAATTCTATTAGTAGGTTCTTCAGTGTCTGCAGTGGCAGTTTTACTGGGGGGCCCAGGAAGTGATGTAACAGCCTGTGTCATGCCAAGAGGTGGTCTTTGAGTTCCCAATCCTGCTACCCTATTGATCTGTTGCTGATGAGTTATGGACTGTTGAATTCTGGCAGCAGGAAATTGTTGGTTAAAATGGTCCTGGGCCTGGCCAGAGGCTAAGGGTTGTGATGAAGGCTGGCTCGAACTGATTGACTGTTGCTGTTGTGTAGTAGGTATGTTATGGTGATGCTGCTGCTGAGGATTTTGGGATCTCTGCTGAAATGATTGAGGGCTCGTTTGAGGCCGAAGTGATGGGGAAGGTAAAGGAGGTTTTCCTTGGGTCCCAGAAGACAACCATGGCTGATTCTGGGATGGTGTGCCTTGAGAACTACTAGGTGATGGTGATCCTGGAGTCCCCAATGAGGAAGCTCTAAACATGCCATGTCCTTGAAAATTCTGATTACAACATGGATAATAAGCATGTGTAAGCCAAGTTTACTAGTAAAAGAAAGCTTTGATCATTTCAATCAACTTATTAGCCAGATTTATCACCAATCAAAATTTTAACAGCACAAGTTACACAAAAAATGCTTTGGAGAAAGTCATACAGAGCTTTGATGCATAGATCATCAGGAAAACACAATACTGCACATAGGACTAAGTAGTTCTTAAGAATGCTGGAAGCATACAAGTAAAAAAGATTAAAGTATTCAAGTTTGGAACATCAGAAGAAACCTCATGCAAGCAAACATACTAGACTTAAGAATAAGTTTTTCTCGAAAGGTCAAATCTTTCCTCCTTTAAGGAGCTAACCTTCTAAGTAACTAATATGACTAAGAAACCTATTCTTAGTTAAGTGCAGAAGTAGAGACATTGTTTAACTACCTCTGAGAGTCTGCAACATAAGGACACAACATATTCAGGGAAAGAATTATCAATCAGTTTTAAACTTGAATGAAACATTGTCAATTTGTCATCATAATAGAGTATAAATGGATATGAAACTCAGAAAAAGTTACTGTGAAGTCAAGCGGGTATGACACACTAAGAGGGTGTTTGGCTAGGCTTATTTGAAACATCTTATAAGCTCTAACATCTTATAAGTTGTTTTAAGAGCTTATAAGATGTAATTTTTAAGTAGCTTATAAGTTGCTAAAGTGTTTGACTAATACAACTTATAAGATCTTTGATAATTTATAACAAATATTTTTTTAAATTTATAAAAATAATTTTTATTCTATTTTTTATCTTGAGGTGAGGTGGGTGGTGGTTGGGGAGAGGTGGAGTGGTTCCAGGGTGAGGTGGGTGGTTGGGGTGGAGGTGGATAGAAAAATAAGTTGAGAAATCCCAACTTATTTTTTACAGCTTATAAGATGTTAGGAGCTTATTTTATGATCTTATAAGCTGTTAAACATCTTATTTTGCCAAACACATTAGTAGTACTTATAAGCTCTTAAACAGCTTATAAGATGTTTTAAGGAGCTTATAAGCTCAGCCAAACACCCTCACCAAAACTAACAGGAAAGAAGGGACTAGTCTAATTGAGTCTGATGCTATATTATATTGCCAAACTAGATGGTATGATGCTGCATAAAGTACTCGTTAAAATAGTATAACCTCCCCTGCCCTATATTTACAGCTTTAAGAAGCATAAACTAAACCTCCTAAGAGCCTTCTCTCCTGTCAACTGTAGATTAATGGTTTTACTTGTTCAATTTTTAAGTATGGCCCATCACATGAGATACTCAGAAGTCAGAAACTTTAAAAGCTCTTGACAAATATGTATATTGAAACAGAAAGAAGACCTAAAGTGTGGGGCAGAATTTAACACTTCTCCACATCAAAGACCCTAATTTGGTATTCTCCAACATTATCGAATCAAAATTATAGATGACATGGGTAATCTATTAAGATTATGTTTAGCCTTTTCATTATTACTATTAGAATCGAAAACTTTAGCAACCTGGGGAGAAGGAGCCTGACCAGCTGAGCTAGTCTGTGGTCTGAGAGATGACTGTGAAGGCCTCAACTGATTGGGAGGGACCCCCGTTGGCCGCATTGAAGACGTCATTCCGAGTGCCCCGGTCATTCCAATCGTTTGCATTGGCTGCCTTATCTACAATACAAACAACAACTAAGCCTAACACCGAATTCCCAAAGTGTGTAAACAAACTTGCAAAAAAACACAAAATTCCACACACTGTGTTCACAGCCCTATATAAATCGAAAAAATAAATATAAACGATTTCAAATGAGGGCATATATCAGCAACAATAATCCCCATATTTGACATTTCTGTCAATGTTATCAAGATGTTACAAATGAAGTTCTTAAACATTGATTTCCTTGCCCTTCTGACTTGAAAACTGTCCCAGCCCTAATTGTGAATTCGAATGGTAACTTAAAACGCTGAATTTAAAAATAAAGTAGAAATTTACCATCGATTGTTGACCGTAAGATGGGGGAGCGAGTGAAGAAAAAGACGCAGGCGGTGGTGGAGGGGCTGAGGCATTATGCGCGGGGACTCCGATGGCCATTCCGCCGCGAGGGGGCGGCGGAGCGGAAATCGAGGAGGATGTTGATGCCGAAGAAGCGGGCAGGGGAGGAGATGGGAGAGAGAAGTGCGAGTAGGGCGTTGCCTGCCACGGCCGGGTATTGAATGCCGACCTTGCTTGAGAGGAATTAGCTTGTTGGGATTGAGAAGTGGTCGGAGGTTTAGGAGCGGGAATGGGGTTTGGGAATGAAGCGGTGGTTGTTGGCGGCGGAAGAGGAGAGGGGGCAGAGGAAGTGGGGGCGGAGGTAGTGGCGGTCGGCGGTTGGGGAGTTTGCGGCGGCGGCGGCGGCTCGGTGGGTTGTGGAGTAGTCGGTGTTTGTTCCATCGGATCGAAAAGAAGGGGAGGGGGAATTTGTTGTGTTGTGGGCTATAAATATTTTTTAAAATAACTTTAATCATTAATTAACTGGTTATTATTTTTACAAGAATATTTTGCTTCGGAGTTTCATCAATTCAGCACCCAAAATGTAGAAAAATTATCAATTTAAAATCGAAAGATTTTTCAAAACTATCGATTTAGGACTTGAAAAATAAAAGTATTAATTTAGAATTTACTTATTTTAAAACTGTATTTGGTCTTTAATTATTTTTTTATTATCCGATAATATTTTTATAAATCATATTTTCAAAAATATAAATCTACTAGTGCGTATCCCCTCGAATTTTGCGGACTGGAAAAAAAATATTATTCTTATTTTAAAATTATAAGTATAAATATTTTTTATTTTAAATATCTTATAATTTCGATATAATATTAAACGTCAATTCGAATTATTTAAAAAAATTCAATTCCCTCCTAAACATTTCATCTATACATGTATTTTGAAAAAAAAAATATATTAAAAAAATTGAAAATTTTAAAAAAAAAATATTGCTAACTTTCAGTATCATAGTATTATACATGGTAGGATATTGTATATCATGACAAGATTTTTTTGGAAATAATGTGTTATTTCAGTGATAATATTTTTTGGGTAGTAAAATTTTGTCCAAAAAAAAAAATTAATGTTATAATTTATTATCCATGGTAAGATATGGTATTGGATGACAAGATTATTTGGAAATCTTGCCATCTTTTACGTGACAATATCTTTTGCAAAATATTTTAATATCCTCTTAGAAAATTAGCATATATAAATATTTTGTAAAAATATTTATTCTAATATATATTATTGTATTATACATGGTAAGATATTGCATTTCATGGCAAGATTTTTGGGGAATAATATGTTATTTCAGTGACATTATCTTTTGGATAGTAAAATTTTGTCCAAAAAAATAATAATGTAACAATCTATTATCCATGATGAGATATGGTATTGGATGACAAGATTTTTTGGGAATTTTTGTCATCTTTTACGTGACAATATCTTTTGCAAAAGATTTCAATATCTTCTTACAAAAATTATCATATATAAATATTTTGCAAAAATAAATTCCAAAAATATCTAAGTAAGAAAATCGTTGAACTGTGGAAAAAATATCTGTTTTACATCTTAGAGGACATGGCGGTGGCGTGACTGTTCAATGGAGGATGGCAAAAACTAAAAAAGGAGGCGAGAAGAAAAAAACCTAAGATCAAGAAAAATGCTATAAAAATCAGTATCATACCTTCGGTTCAAGGCCGCGGTATCCGATGTGGTTTGAGGCGGCTAGAGTAGAGTAGCGAGGCGGCGCTTACATACCTTGCACGGCGCTGGGCTAGGCGGAGGAACGACTTAATACACAGAGAAAACTTAATACCGAAGATAATTTCGCAAAAATTCGTGAATTAAAAAAAATCCTAACACTTGGAAGATTCTGGGAATGAGGCGGCGTGTGCTAAGAATAAGACTGGGGCGGAGCCATGATAGGCAGCGGCAAGGAAGTCAGCATCGTAAGGGCGTTAGGAAATGAAAAAATTGAGAAAATGAACCGTGAGATGAGTAGAAATGAAAAGACAAAAATAACAAAGAAAGTTATAACCTAGCATCCACGGGCCACGGCTGTTCCGCGCTGATTGGAGAAGGGGCGGAAGCGACGCTGTGAAAAAAATCGAAGAGGAGTATGGTGGTGTGAGAGAGATAGAAGGGGAGAGAGAGAGACAACTTATGGATACATGAAAATGATAAATAATTATATTAACCCTTGTTACAAATTAATGGTTTGAATGTAATTATATAAAATGAATGGTTGAGATCAAAACTTAAACCAACTTTTAATGAGAGCGCATTATTTCGAAATGAAGAGATTTGAGACATGCCACCTCATCCTTAGAATAAGGTGGTGTTGACACATCACCTTGGAGAGGTTTGAAAATATATTATAATAAGAAATAAGATATATCTATATAATAATGCTAACCGGCTCATATTAGGAAACCATTAAATTTTCTTGCCAAAATTATTGCTAAATTGGAAAACAATCATATCAAATCTTTGCTATATAATTTTTAAATATATATTATGATAAATATTGAATTATTAACAAAAATATATTGAATATATCTTAAGATATATAACCTATCTATATTATTATTATATATAATAACGTTAACCGACCTACATTTGGAAACCATTGAATTTTCTCGCCAAAATTATAACTAAATTGAGTATTAAATCTTTTTAAATCTTTGGGTGTATATCTTTGAAATGTGTTTTATTATAAATATTGACAAATAATTATTTACAAAATATACTGAATATATTTTTTAAATATAATTTATAATAAATATTTATAAATAATATAAGAATATATTTAATATATCTTTGAAATATATTATGATAAATCTCTTTATTTTGTAGTAAAAAATATTTCAATTATTCTAAAATAATAATTTTTATATATTTTTGTGAATGATCAATGTATATAAATAATTCGATATATAGTTTGTTAAAATTTATATTTTGTAAAAGTTATTAAAATAAATATTTATTAATATGAAAAAAAATAAGTCCACTCTTTAATGTTTGAAGTGTATTAGTTGTTTTCACTAAAAGATAATAGTTGTTTTCATGAAGGATATTAGATGTTTTCACAGAAGAGTTTTAATTGTGGAGGGTATTAGTTATTTTCACTGGATGGTATTGGTTGAAGGGTACAAAGAGTATTAGTTGTTTAACTAAAGAGTATTAGTGTTTATACTAAAAAGTATTGTAAAGTGGTTTATGTATGAACCAATTTCACTCTATACATACTCTTAAATTTTTTGTAGAAGAGAGATTATCTAGATTAATTGCTATGAAGAAAGATTATAGTAGACATATAACAATGAATATATCAATATATTCAATTAGGCAAACCACCAAATATATATGAGCATTAAACGACTATATGATATTAGTGGTTATACTAAAAAGTATTACAAAGTGGTTTATGTATAGATCATTAGATCATTTCACTTTATACATACTCTTTATTTTTTGTAGAAAGAGAGATTATCTAGATTAATTACTTCGAAAAAAATTATAGTAGGAATATAACAATTAAGAGTAGGTTTTGTGTGAGAACATCTCATGCCATAAAATGGTGGGATGAAGTATAAATTGAGCATGGTGCATTAATACTTTGACAGGGATGGGTGTTAATTTGTGTTATCATGCCATGAGAAGGTATCACGCAAATTTTTGCCAACAATTAATACATCAATATATTCTATTGGGCAAACCACCAACTACATATGAACATATCTATCATATTGGAATAAGTTTGAGAGATATCCTTTGAGTTAATTAATTAGCATACAAAAAATACATAAGTTAATGCACTTTGTCGTCTACAAAGCAAAGAAAGGGTAAGATCTCCAATGAACTCTATATTCCTCAATATTTTTACCTCTACATTCGAAATAATTTTACGGGATAATAATATGAACAATCATTCCATATGAATACAAAGCAAAGCTCTGTATGGATTGACCCAATGCAGGAATGGATAGAAATTGAGGGTTTCAAACCTCAAACTTAGATTAAATAAGGAGGATACAAAATAATGTTAGTTATTTATTTATAAAAACATATGTGAAATGTATACATTCTTAAATTGTATAGTTTTTTTAATGCATGCATTTATCTAAATATTATAAAAATAAATTTTAAAAAATTAATATGTATGAGTAACGTATGAAACAAAAGACTTCATGTTGATAGGCGAGCAGCCGGGCAAATGATTAAACACTAGAAATCATAAACGAAGTTGATTAAGGCAAATGAAGAATATTAGGCAAGCCGCTATACGTACAACACATAATGCATGAAAAGACGAGCAGCTGATCAAAATGCCAGACATTCAGGCGAGCAGTTGGTTAAAGAGCAGATAAAGCCAAGCGAGCAACTGAGTAGAAAGGTCTAAAACACCCACCGTAGAGGCATACAAGCGAGCAATTGAACACCTCAAAGAATAGCCAAGAATCTCACTAATTAGGCATTGTATTAGAGGCAAACAAGTGTCCTAACACTTGTCAATATATAAAATACAATAGCTTAGAGTTAAAAAAATGTCTAAACACTTGTCAATCATGTAAATTAGGATAGCTTAGAGGTTGACACCTCCTACTTGCTTGTATTTCTATAAATATGCTCTCATGAGAGGAAAAATATAAGTCTCAATTATTCAAAAAATAGTCAAACTCTTGCAATTTAAATTCTCAACTTTTTCTTACATAAATCCAGCATATTAAACCTTGTTTGATGATCTTTCTTAACCTAAACATCCACTAATTCATCAACTTGATCAAATGTCATCAATAATTGGCGCTAGAAGAAGGGTTCAAACTTCCGTTGTTGAAGAATCCGGGTAGAATTTGTACAAATTCACCGGAATCTGGGAATCTTGGCCGGAATCCGGTAGGAGGTCGCCGAAAACTGGGGTTTTACTAACTTTCATGGTACTTGGAGTATTGATACATTATTTTAAGAAGCATAAATGCATCTGCATATATGAACTAGGGTTTGTAAATAACCACTTTCATATATGCAAGACTAGTTGTTCTTGAGATAAGTTGCATCAAACACAAATTATCTCCAACAAAGTATCCAACATCCAAAATGGCAAGGTCACAAGAACATCATGTTGGTGTATACTGTAAAGCAAACTTTTGTTGGGCTTTTATGGATATATTCGATTTCCTTATTATCTGAAATAAATGGTTTTTCACATTATTGCAATCTTAATAATTGCTTGTATTACTTGTATGTCTATTTATCTTATATTGTAGATAATGTGGTGGGTTTGTAGTCACACAGAAGATCACATTGTCAGTTCCTTATAAGATATAAATAGTATTCACAACTGAGATAGTTCTGGACATAACTATTGGTATAAGTTGTAGTATGAACTTGTTAGTGGCTTGTCTTGGCCATTAGTTCATACTAGTACGCTATGTCGTATTGAATGGATCACAGTTAAGACATGTTCTTCTATTCTGACTGTTATGAAGAACTAAAGGTCTTGGTGACTCTTGTAATTCTTAACCCTAATTGTGATATCTAGATATGTGGAGCGCTTGTTCACTACTTTGATTTACTATGGGTGAGAATCTTGTTAGATTCAACGCACTATGTATTTTGGGTGGTGACATCGTTTGCACGATGTCTATTTATTGACATTAAGGCACCGTGTCCTGGTGATCCAGGTTGATGACGTCCCCTTGAGGAAACTCATAAAGGATTGTCGTATTAAATCCTGCAGGTGGATTATATCCGTACGACAACAAGGTTGAGTGGTACTACTCAAGGAATAATAGATGTTAATTAATTAAAGCTGTCAGGAGCTTTAATAATTAATGGACGTGCGATATCTTTAACACGGGGAATTATAGAGTCTAATAGAAGCCCTGATTCGGTCCGGGATAGGATGGGAGTGCAACATTAATTCTCTAGTGGAATGAATTAATGTTCACGGGCTAAATAAATGTTCTGGGTTGAACATAAGAGTATTTGGGTCCGTGAGGAGCCCAAACCCTATACCTTATAACAGATCCCTAGTCTGGCCCATGAAACTTAAGGAGTCTATATAAAGGCTTCAATTTCGTGTTTAAAACCCTAGCACTCTAAGATAAAACGTGCAACAACCGAAATTCGTGAGTGGGGTTGAGAGAGAGATGAAATTGTGAGGCACTTTTCTCCACGTTCGCTAGTTCGCCGTCCACCCGGTGTACGAACGAGGTTGGGAGACAGACTAGAAGATCAGTAGTGGAATCAACGCCTCGGTCTTCAAGGGTAACAAATCTAAACTTGTCTTTAGATGCATGTTTAGGTCTTTACTTGTTTATACACATTTGGTATCCCAACAACGATCTTGGGGATGGACCGCCTTCACCGGCGCGTTCCATCACATCAATCATCAAGCACGCAACCAAGTCGCAAACCTCGGACTAAGGTTTCATCCATATGCGATCACGCAAGAACAGTTCGGACAACTTCCCGGAGGAATGTCCAAGTCACCATTGATACTCTCTCTCTAGAAATTGAAGTTCTCACTCCAAATCCCGAAGAGTTGGTGAAAATGATTGTCGTGCTCCAGTCACTGCAAAGACGACAGGAGAAGGTTGGACCATCAAAGGCCCAGGAGACGAGCAATCGAGCAGCAGAGCAAAGAACCAAAAGATAAGAGGATGGGCGACCAGACAAGGCGGACTGCGTTGAGGTCCGTTGGAACAGAGGAAAAGCTCCAGCAAGTGAGCGTTTGGGCAGTAAAGGAGAATCAACTCCAGGTGGTGCCGACGAATTGAGCAAAAGAACCAGTAAAGACACCACCCGCACCAGTGTCAAGGAAAGGTTGGGAAGCCTGGATGAAAGAAGAAAGGAGGTGCCCTTTAGAGACAAGGAGCGAGCACGCACAGCTGCTCACCCCTCTGTGCATGACAGGATTAGGAGATCGAATTTTGGCCGAATGGGACCCAATGGGGCAAGCAATATTGCAAGGCGAACAACTCAGGAGAAATGTCCCGTTGGCGAGGGACTGCGTTGAGAGGAAGTTATTGAACTTAACCATGACGAACAACCTTCTAATGGGAGAACTCCTCCAGATGAGTTACAAGCAATGAAGGAAACAATTGAGGAATTGCAGAAACAACTGGAAGCCCAAAAAAGGAGTCGGGACAAGTGCTCTCCCATCTTCACCATTGGCCCCATCAATCCTGAACGTGACGGTTCAAAAGAAAATCCAATTTCCGACAATCAACTTGTACGAAGGAACTTCAGATTCCAAGGTTCACTTAACCAAAATACTCAGACTACATGATATCAATGGGGGCTACAGATGCTACCCAGTGCCGAAATTTCCCGCTCACTCTTGAAGACAGGCCTCACCGATGATTTTCCGCATTAACTCCTGGGTCTATCAGCTCGTTTTCTCAACTGAGCAAGGAATTTATATCCTATTTTTCCACAGCTGGTTCATATCTAACATTAAGACACGGTTGGCAGACATCAAGCAAGGTGATGAGGAGTCGGATAGAAAGTTTCTCGAAAGGTTTGACAAAATCCTCCTCGAGGGTGAAATGGTCAGTGAGGATACAAAGATGGTAGCCATGATGGCAAAATTGAAGAAAGGGACCGACCTTTGGAAGGAAATGCACCTGACTTGTCATAAGACCTGTGCAGAATTCAGGCACCGCGCTGACATTCACGTTTCAATGAAAGAGGCACTCCAGAAAGAGTTGGGTGATAAAGCAGATCCAAAGAAGTCGAGGAAGAAGTCAAGTAGAACTGATTATAAGGCTCCAAAGAACATGAAGGCATTTAATGAAGAAGCTGAGCTGAAAGAGAAACTAAATCAAGTACTCGCAATGTCCGTGGACGTAGTATACAACAACATCAAGGATAGAGAGATTTTATCTGAGCTACGGAAAATTAGATAAGAGAGAGGGAAGTTGAACCCAAACAAATATTGTGTGTATCATCAGAATATCGGTCACTTTACAAGTGAGTGTCGAGATCTATTAAAGCAGTTTTGGAGGTTTTATGAAGAAGAAAAACTGTTAGAGTTTGTGAAAAGAGCGTCAGGGAAGAGGCCTAGAGCAGCCGTATCATCTGGCTTAAATGACGATGACAACGACGAACAGCCGAGCAGGGTAAACAAACAAGGAAGAAAAATCTCTACAGCCCCTGCAGAGTCAGTTCGTGAAATCTTGGTACTCAAACTAACTGGGCCGGTTGGTGGATGCCCAGATGGAAGGCCTCCTATATTTTAAGAGAAAAATAAAGCCGGTGGCACAAGTGAAAGAGGTCGGAGTAAACCCATCAACCAAGCAAACGGTAGATTTAACCTTCTCCGAAAAAGACTTGAATGGAGTCTTCACTCCTCACAACGATTCCCTGGTCATTTGTGCAAACATCATGGGGACAAGAGTGCACCACCTACTTGTTGACACCGGTGTCTACACGAACATCTTCTTCAAAAGCACATTGGATCAGCTGGGCGATTATGCAAGTTATATGGAAGACTGTAATCATAGAATTCTAGGGTTTGGAGATGTTGTAACCATTCCTTTAGGGATAATTAAACTGTCAGTCGAACTTGTATCGGCCGAGAACTCGAAAAGGAGACTAACTAGGATTGTAGAATTCCTAGTGGTAGATCAGTAGTTTACCTATAACGGGTTTCTCGGTCATCCCTTTTTAAATGAATTCAAGGCAGTTGTTTCAACATACTACTATTGTGTAAAATTTCCAACATCAAAAGGTGCAGGTACGAATTAAGGGTGATAAAAAAAAGCTCGCGAATGCCTCTTACAGTTGCAACAAAAATAAAATAGGGTTTCCATGATGAATGAACAGTCGAGCAATAGTTCTGAAGTTAAACCTTCCATCCTTGATGAAATCATGGAATCTGTGGACACAGAGATGATGAGAGTGGATGAACAGCCGGGTGGAGACGAATAGGAGGGTAATGACGAGCAGTAGAACAGGGAAAGAAACGAAGAGATCGTGTCTGCTCAAAATGAAGCTGATGACATTGAGCCATGGTTAGGTGCTGAGCCAATGGCGATTGAGGACGAGTTAAACATGGAAGGACCTATCATCGATCCTCGCTGGAAAGGGCAAAAACGAAGGGCAACACCGGTTGAAGAGTTTTTTAAAGCTAATCTCGATGTGTTTGCATGGTCGCATACCGATATGGTAGGTATTAGCCCTAAGCATGTCCGCCATAAGCTGAATATTGATCCAACGAAAAAACCGATCCAGCAAAAGAGGAGGAAATATGAGCCTGACAAGTATGAGGCACTGGATGTCGAAGTTAAAAATTTGTTAGATAACGATCTCATACGATAAGCTTTGTGTCCAAAGTGGGTAGCAAATCTAGTATTGGTACGAAAGCCGAATGGAACATGGACGTTGTGCATTGATTTCACAGATTTGAATGTTACTTGACCGAAAGACAATTTCCTATTACCACATATTGACCAGCTGGTAGACAACACGGCCAGACACGAGCTCCTCACATCCATGGGCGCATTCGTTGGGTATCACCAGATTGCAAAGCACCCAGACGACCAGGAGCACGCAATATTTTACACCAACAAAAACCTGCTATGTTGGAAGAGGATGTCGTTCGGGTTGATCAATGCATGAGCCACGAACCAAAGACTTGTCAACTTGATGTTTGATGAACACATCAACAAGACAATGGAAGTATATGTGGATGATATTGTGGTCAAGAGCCCAAGGAAAGAAGATCACTTGCAGCATCTAGCTCAGCCATTCGAGATAATCCGGGCTTATAACATGAAGCTAAATAAAAAAAAAGCAGTTTCGGAGTTCACTCAAGAAAGTTCCTTGGACACTTGGTCAGTCAACAAGGGATCAAGGCAAATCTAACTAAAGTGAAAGCAATCATAGACATGCAGCCGCTAAGGTCAGTCAAGGAGGTACAAAGGCTCACCGGGTGCTTAGCAGCCTTGAACAGATTCATTTCAAGATCTGGTGATAAATGCTGACCTTTCTTCGATGCTATCAAGAAAGGAAAGTTCCAGTAGACAGACAGCTGCCAACAGGCATTCAAACAGTTGAAGGAGTACCTCAGTAATACCAAGATTCTAGCAAAACCAACTCCAGGAGAAAAGTTGTACCTATACCTGGCGGCATCAGAGGTGGCAATCAGCTCAGTCCTTGTAAGGGCAGACGGGAAGTTCCATCTACCCATCTACTATGTGAGTCAAGCCTTGTACGAAGCTGAAATTAAATACTCAGCGGTGGAGAAGTTGGCATATGCACTAGTGATGAGTGTTAGGAAGCTCCGACCATATTTCTTCGACCGTCTTGTGGAGGTCTTGACAATATTCCTGCTAAGGTAAATTTTACAAAGACCTAACACAGTTGGTTGCCTCTTGAAATGGTCCCTGGAAATTAGCCAATTCGGGATATCTTATGCACCTCAAACAACGATCAAAGGGCAAGCGTTGGCCGACTTCATAGTTGAGCTGACCTTTCCTCAAGATCCGACAAGAGGACATAATCATCCTTGGTACATGTATGTTGATGGCTCATCTACCAATACAACATCGGGGGCCGGCATAGTCCTGATAAGTCCATATAGATAAGAATTCACCTAAACTGTTCGTTTTGAGTTCATGGCGACTAACAACGAAGCTGAATACGAAGCACTAATTGTCGGACTCCATTTAACACTAGCTGTGGGGGTAAGAAGATTGCAAATATACGGAGATTCACAGCTGATCGTCAACCAAGTCCAAGGCGAATATGAAGCAAAAGAAGAAAACATGGCTTTATACCAAAAGATTGTTGCTCATCTGGCCTCCCTGTTTAAACAAATTTATATTGAACAAGTGCCAAGAGATAGCAACGCCTAAGCAGAAACATTTGCTCGCCTGACAACCAGCACGGGACCAACGGAGTTGTTTGAAGTCACGTTGACAAAAATACTCCACCTGTTAATGTATGACTACAAAATCAACTAAATTGATGAAGAGTTTGAAGAGAATGATTGGCGTACACCAATAGTCAAATATCACTGAGATGGTGAACTGCCAGAATACCCACAAGAGGCTGCTAGGATGACCAGGCGAGCAACAAGGTTTACCTTGGTGGATGAACAGTTGTACAAGAGAGGATTTTCACTCCCTCTATTGAAATTCTTAGCCAGGGGGCTGGGAAAGTGGTCCGAAGAGCTACCAGAAGGAAAAAAGATACGAGACTTCTGTGAAAGATGGGGAATAAAGAAATACTTTTCAACACCATATCATCCCCAATTGAATGATCAAGTGGAGGCAGTAAACAAAATAATCAAACACATCCTAAAAATCCGTTTGACTGACAGACAAGGAAAGTGGTCTGAAGAGCTACCAGAAGTGTTGTGGGCTTACAGAGTGTCATACAAAACAAGCACCGGGGAAACACCGTTCACTATAGCTTTTAGGACTAAAGCTGTAATACCAGTCGAGCTGAAAATATCAACAGAGCAGACAACAATGTTCAATAAAGAAACGAACAACTCAGCATTAGTAGCAGAAATGGATCTACTTGATGAAAAAATAATTTCAGCAGAGCTAAAAAATGCCATATATAAGAAAATGATCGCAAAATACTATATTTCCTAAGTAAAGGTCAGAGAGTTCGAAATTGGAGATTTAGTGCTTTGTAAAGTACTAGCTCCTCCACCAGGAGTATTCTGACCGACTTGGGAGGGCCCGTTCAGGGTAACTAATAAATGGCATAATGGTACTTACGATCTCGAAGATATGAAAGACAACTCGTCCCAATACTCTTGGAATGCAGTCATACTGAAGAAATATTATCAATAGAGTAAATAGGGATTGTATGGTGTAAATTTTATGTGATGAATTTTTTTATAAATTTTATAAATTTTCTTAATTATATTGTGTAAATCAGTCAAACAACAGAGTATTAAGCGAACAACAATGTATCATAAATTATATTGTGATTTGTATTATGATTTGTAAAGGTTAGATAGGGATGTTGGAACTCAGCTGTTTGCTTGGAAATAATCATCTTGGGAAGCACAAGCTCACATGGAGACGAACAATTGTGCTCAGAAGACATGAATTTCAGGCTAAGTCTATTATAGATATTAAAGCCCCAATCAAAAGAGGTCAAACAAAAAAAAAACCCATTTAAAATTTATACTAATTATTGTGATGACAAGTATTTTACCCTTATAGATACAAGGGAAGTACTTAAACAAAGAAAATTAAAACTTATAGAACAAATGAGCAACTGAGCAATATCGAGCAACATAAAAAATTATGCAAATACACAGTAAAACAAAGAAAGGTTCTTTCATTTCATATCAAAAGGAAGTTTACAATAGGAATGAGGAAGATGAGTACAATGATTAGCCTTATCCTATTCTAAACCTAAGTTGCCAAAAGCCTTCAGGGTTGAGGAGCATCATGCTAGAGAGCTTCAGGATTGGCAGTCGTGACACCCTGTTGCTCGCCAGAAGGAGGGACTGAGACGTTTGCATCACCTGTTTGAGGATCTAAGGGAGTAAGAGGAAGGGAGCCAAGACCATCAAAGACTTCGGCTTTCTTGCTCGCCTCTTCGCCCGAGCACCTGGGGGCAATCACTTGAACATCTTCCTCAAAGATATTCAAGTCTACTCCCATCTTCCCTAAATCGGCCACTGGACGGCAAAGCCGGAAGCAGGAGGATTCTCTTGTACGTATTCGGTGAAGTCTGTCTTCACCGATTCCATAACATCCTTCCCATGGTCAAGAGCAAACTTGACAGATCTAACGCAATAGACATATGCACAAATGTAGCCAAAATTTGTGTTCTCCGACACATCCTGAACGTATGCATCATATGCCACCAGGGACTCCTTCTCCGCCTCCAGGCGAGCAACTTGGGTTTTCAGTGAATCGACCCGCTCGACCAAACTTGTTCACTTCATCTCCAAGGTTTTCACCCGAGCATTAGCAACACCCAACTCCAACATCATTTTCTCACAGCTATTGAGGGCTACCTTCTCGCGATCCAAGACAGTCTTCATCTTCCGCTCCCAGTACTTTAGCTTTGGCATGCTCGCTCATTTCTTTAGCGAGCTCATCATCCTTCTTTTTTAAGTCAGTAGCACGGTCAGATTCGAAGCACTCGATTTTACGGCCAAGGCTTCGGTTAGTTCTTTCCAGGTTTACCACTTGATCAAGGAGCTTTTGGCTCTCTACCGCTTGATGGCTAGCATTATAGCTCAAGAGTCGAGCATTATCACTTGCGCTTTGACCTTGGACGATGTCTTCACACAGCTTTGTCCAAGAACGAGGAACCAACTCATTTGCTTGCCAAACGTAGGAGTCTGGAATCTCTTGGTACGGGGGAGCAGTTTTCACACAGCTCAATTTATGAAGTACCTTGGCGTGACCAGGATATTCTTCTGGATTGTACCTACAACAAGGAAAATATAACATAAAAAAAAGGTTATGCGACCCGTCAAACAACTTACTCCCTTAATCTTGATGGGTCATAACCTAAATAAGGGTTGTCGGGAGATGAGTCCCTCCTCCTGTTCACTGCCATACTAGGGACCACCTGTTGTTCGCTTACCACCTCCAAGGAAGTAGACTATGGAGAAGCAGCAATAGCCTCCTTCCTGCTAGTGTGCGCATGCCCTTTGGAGCATTTAGTCATGTCCTCCACCTTCTTCATGGGGGCTTCATCTTTGGTTAGCTTTCTTTTCCCCCTTCGACTTGATTTCTTCTATTTTAGATGTGGGAAAGAGGCCTGAGCAGCTGGGCCCTTGGAGAGAGGAGTAGTGGCACTTGGACCAGCGGGTTGACCAGACCTTAATCTGATCAGGGTAACGAGAGGATCGTACTTCTTCCTCGAAGGATCATTGGTGGCCATTTGTCTAACTCGTTCGCCGAGCAAGCAGTAGGCTTGTGGGATGTTTGGCACAAGAACGGTGACTCGTTGCTCTACATAAAACAAAACAAACAAGAACAACAAGTTTAGCACAGACGAACAGGTGAGCAACTATACATTGATCAAGAAGTTAATTTTTTTTACCTTCAGGAACAGCAGCCTGAGCTTCAAGATGATGGGGGCTGGTAGTTAGAAGGGCTAGCTTCCGACAATTTGGTTTCGATAAATGGAGGATGTTGCGATGAGCTGCGTTGCAAAGAGAAATGACGGTCAACGTGTAAAAGAACTCTTCACTTAACTAAGGATGGACCCACTTCAGAATACACGGCCCTGCAAAACAACAAAAAATAAAAATTAGATCCACTTTATCCATAGTAAGAAAAAGTGGAACCTACGCTTTATTTCGCCAAAACCCTCAGGCGAGGAGATGCGCGCCTGACCGTCGGCAAAGCCCTCAGCTACTCGTCAGTCTCCCCCAATGAAGAAGAACTGGTCTCCTTCGATCAATTTTACCCCACTTCCCACCTTCGTGTAGTACCACCCCTCACCTTTTTCTTTGCAGCCTGAGCTTCAAGATGATGAGGGCTGGTAGTTAGAAGGGCTAGCTTCCGACAATGTGATTTCGATAAATGGAGAATGTTGCGATGAGCTGCGTTGCAAAGAGAAATAACGGCCAATGTGTAAAAGAACTCTTCGCTTAACTCAGGATGGACCTACTTCAGAATACACCGCCCTACAAAATAACAAAAAATAAAAATTAGATCCACTTTATCCATAGTAAGAAAAAGTGGAACCTACGCTTTATTTTGCCAAAACCCTCAGACGAGGAGATGTGCGCCTGACCGTCGGCAAAGCCCTCAGCTGCTCACCAGTCTCCCCCAATAAAGAAGAACTGGTCTCCTTCGATCAATTTTACCCCACTTCCCGCCTTCGTGTAGTACCACCCCTCACCTTCTTCTTTGCAGGCGAGATCATCATTCGCATAGTGAATCTCCACCCCTCACCTTCTTCTTTGCAGGCGAGATCATCATTCGCATAGTGATCTTGTTCTTATAACCTTCAAAACCAAAGAGAGTCATGAAGGCTAATAAATTACTCCAGCCATTAAGGAGTAATTTGAGTGATCGCCAGGTTTGTGTCCGCTAGAAAGCTACCAACAATGGGGTTAAGGGGCAAGGGAAAGCCGGTTTTAAGAACATCCAGATTAATCGCCGTGCAACCTAAAGGAGGGCAATCAGCTGTTTCCCCCTTCTTTGGAGCGTACAAGAAGATATCGTATAGAATCTTGTACGTGGAGCGAATGCTCGTCAAATCATCTTCATTGACCAAACTTGAAATCCTGCTTGCCACATACTTATTCATCTAAGCAGTCATAATCTCCCTCGAAAGAGAGGGAAATGCATTGGAATAGCGAGCAACATATTCTTCCCACTCCGGAGCAACTTCAGGCATGGGAAAGTTTATCTCCTTGAGAAATTCCCAAGTCACTGATGGACACAACTGTTCGCCCTCAACATTGGCCGCTTTAGATGCATCCATTTCTTCAATCTTCATGCCCACTTTCTCGGAATCTTCCCCTAGATCCGAAGAGGTATCTCCCTCAGCACGAGCGCGAGCAATCGGTTGTACGATAATTTCTTCATCGGAGCAATCAACAACGTACCCTTCAACGGAGCGTACAACTGAGCTTGATTTGGAGCCCGTCTCTTCATTGACCAACAAAGTCCTGGGGTTGTTCAAAAGGGCCTGGTGAGTAGATCTGCATGGGGACACGATTGCACCTTCCTCCATAGGACGTTTTCCAGGATTTTGCCTGGGATATGTATCGGAAACAGTGGCGCTTGACGACGGTGATGCCATTTTTGAAAATAAAACCAAAGTACGGATTTTGGAAGGAGATCGTGTTTGGAGGAGGAGATTGAAGGCAGAGGTATGGCAGCAATATGGCGGAAACAAGGTGGCAACGCGATACGGCGACGATTTTCTAGAAAAAATGAAAGAGAGTGTAAATGCACAAATGTAGAATCAGAGAAACTAAAAGCAAAATAAGAAAGTAGAAGCAAAGAAATGATGGAATGCCTTGGAATTGCAAGGAGATCGACAAAAATTTAAAAAACAAATGAAGATTGCAAAAAACTTGAAGAGCTATAATGGTGGAGATCGCGAATGGAATTCGAAAAGGAATGAAGATGAGAAGAGACAAGTATTTATAAGGAAAAATAGGGTCAGAAATTGAATTTAACGAAATTATATAAGCCCATATGTGCAATATAGGCAATAGACGTGGGCGGCAATTGGCGTCATAGCCGCCCACATCGCTTTGGTTCCCGTACCTCGAAAGATGAACCGTCATCAGTTCAAAAAGCAAACATCACTGTTCGCCAAAGTTCCCGCCCAAAGATTTCAAAACTCAGTTGCTCACCTCCATGAAACATCGCTAATCAACTATAGTTTGACCTCAGTTAGTTGATTTTCATCCTAACAAAAGGTCAAGCTAGGGGGCCATTGTTGATAGGCGAGCAGCCGAGCAAATTATTAAACACTAGAAATAATAAATGAAGTTGATTAAGGAAAATGAACAATATTAGGCGAGCAACTGTGCGTACAAGACATAATGCGTGATGTTAGGATAAAAGTTGTTTAGTTTTGATGAGTTAAAACAAACCAGAAGATGTAATAGGACCATCTGGACCTGTTAGCCAGATGAGAAAATAGATTAGGACTTAGTTTTAGGGGGAATTGCCAGACCAGAAGACTTCACCAGAAGAGTCACCAGAAGACCCCACTAGAGGACTTCACCAGAGGACTCCACCAGAAGACTTCATCAGAAGAGACTGACCAGAGGCAGAGGACCTTCCCCAGACCAGACGAGTCCGGACCAGACAAGTCTGGTGAAACAAAAGATGCTCAGAATTATCTCCTGATTCTACTGAGTATTCTATTTCTTATCCAACTCTGGACCAGAAGACATCGAGGTTGCCTGGTGTCTGGTCCTGCCTTCTCTGCAAGAATCAGAGTTAGGCATTGGAAGCATTTGACCGTTGGTGTTTCAAATCAAGTCAAACAAGATTGGATTGGAAAGTATTTGAAGTCAATCAATCCAAGGATCTCACCAACCCAATCAATCAATTAGGGAATTGATTGATTGAAGCTTCCTTAATTAGAGATTTGATTGGATTAACTCTCCAACGGCTAATTCCTAAACATCTCTATAAATACAAGAGTGCAGTTTCGAAGAAAGGCCCTAGAGAACTCTCACGCGCATGAAGTCATTTCCTAGCCTTAGTTCTTATCACGCTAAAAGCACTCTTATCTTGTTCATAATTCTATTCACTCATTAAGGAGTTATTGAATCTCAACCTGTTCATCAGTTAAGACAAGGTTGAAGATTGTAAGGCTTTAGATCGAAGTTAGATCTAGAGATTATTGTAAGAAGGAACTGGTACTTCACAATTCTAGTACGCAAGTTGTTGGTTGGTTGGTAGTAAGGCCCCTTTGAATAAGGGAGAGTGGACGTAGGATTGTTATATCCGAACCACTATACATCCGGTCTTATTTATTGCTTTCCTTTCACATTACTTATTTTTAGTGCTCTTATAAAAGATTTTGTTAAAGACTTAACTTTAAAGCTTCCGCAATTGATTTATCGAGTGGGACCAACAAGTGGTATCAGAGCATGATTAGTGTGAATATTGCTTGAAATTCGTGCATTTAATTTATCTATTTTATAGATTTTGGGTGATTATTTACATTAATTAGACTAATTGTGTTTAATTGTCGAGATAGGTGTTTGTGATTTATTTTGCAGGAAAATATGATTTTTTATAAGCAAACACGTGGTTATTGAGATCGATCGAGAAGTGGACTTGAGAAAGAAGGAATTCGATCTAAAAAGGTCAATGCAAGCTCAAGGAGATGATTATTGAAGACAAGAGATGAAGAAGAAAGGAAGAAAAGGAAGCAACAATCAAAACCGGGGTTTAAATCGAGCAAAAGTTGAAAATTCACCTTGGTCGTGCAGGAGTGCACGGTCGTGCACCTTAAGGAAAAGTGCGTAGCCAGAGTTTGGGGAAGTGCACGACCAGGAGTGGTCGTGCATATCTACACGGTCGTGCACTTGGTCGTGCACCTGGTCGTGCACTTCCAGATTTTCAGCACTTTAATAGTTGTTTGTGGTCGTGCACTCTGGTCGTGCCAATCTGCACGGTCGTGCACCTTGAAATTTCAGATTTTTCATTTCTAAGATCGGGACACGTGCCAAAGATCGGGAGGAGGAGTATTTAAGCATAAAATTCAGATTTTAGAAGGGAGAACCCAGATTTTGAACACACAATTACACAGATTCCACACACACCCTTTGGGGGGGCACACACCTCACACACCAATTTAGCTTTATTTCACCTTCATTTTTTAGATTGTTATTTTCTTTCAATCATTAGAGTAATTTAGCATAGGATTTGAAGATTTAAGTTCTATTTCAAGTTTGTAATCTCTCCAAGAGGTGACTTCTTTCCTATTTTAATGCAATTTTATTTTTATTTAGCTATGTGTTTAATGTTTTGTTCTTGTTTAGCTATGGTTTTTCATTTTGAAACCATGAGCTAATTGTTTTGATGCTTGGGGTGTTAGATACCATGTGAAATTTTGAGTTGGGATTGTTCTTTGTCTATTCTATGTTGATATTTGGATTTTGCTTCTATTGATGGATTTGTATTGAGCTTTGATTGTTGATCTCTTGTAGCTTGTTTTTCGAGGCATGTTTAGCGTAGATGAGAGTTACATGGACATGATTAGATGAATGAGTGTGAGATTTATGATTGAATGCGTCTATTTTGTGTTTGATTCGTCGAGAGAGAGTTAATCACAAAGAACCCCATCATTAGACATCAATTGCTTGGATGGTTGTTTAGGTAATTGGTGAGGTCTCCTAGTAAATCCAAATTGATGCATAGAATTGGCTTGACAATCCTACTTGAGTTTCACTAGGTTGAAGATATCCTAAGCATCACAACCTTCTTATGCCTTGAATAGTGGAAGTTATGTGAGAATTAGGTTTGGGTTGTTGATTTATGTCTAATTTTGATTGTTTGTGGAATTATATCCTTATTGATTGGAATTGAGCTTTGCTCTAAGCATGAATTGTTCATATTGATGTGTGAATTCACTTTAGTGTAGACGAGAGTTACATTGATTTGATGAAACCTTCGTGTATGAGCAAAGAGTGCTTAGATGCGTGTATCTCGTGCTAACTCGTCGAGAGAGAGTTAGAACGTAGGATACCGTCAATAAGCCTTAAATGTTTGATAGTCTGTTGAATGTTTAGGTGAAGTGTTACTTGTTATAATCCATGAATAATTGAGATTTTGGCATAATTTAATGTTTGAACCTAAGGATCACATAACGGAAACCATTTAGGGCATATCAATCCCCCTTGCACTTCATTTCGAAGTTAGTTAGATTTCTTTTATTGCTTGTTCGTTCGCTTGTTTAATTTTCTGTTTAGTAGCGTAATCAACCCGATCTTGTCTTTAATTTTCCTTGCATTCTAACTTGAATCGACTTAGCTAACCACTTGCTTCCCTTGGGTTCGATAATTTTTATAACTTGGTCAATTGCCTTACTATAACAACGATCTCGTACACTTGCGAGTGAGTTCAAATTTGTGCTTAAACGAATTTGGCAATCAAGTTTTTGGCGCCGTTGCCGGGGAAGCAATGTGTTGATAGCTAGTTTTGATTCTAGTTGAGTGTTTTTTCTTGTTTTTATTAGTTTTTGTTAAATTTGATGCTTGCTTTCTTTTGTAGGTGCGCACTACACTTTCGAAGGAGGTTTTGAGCCTCGATTTTAGCCACCAAAAGAGGCAAGGTTTTAGAAGAGCTTAAGTGCAAGATGGATGGATATAGTCCATACACATGGAATCAGGGTTATAACCAAAATGAAATGGATTATCCTCCACATCCTCCACTATATCTATATCCCGATCCATACCCGTATCCACCACCACAACCTCCACAATATCCTTCCCCATATGCATATCCCTCCCCTTCACAAAATCCACAACAAGAAGAAATTGACTATGATAATTGGAGGAACTTTGATTATCACAATCAAATGCAACAAGTTCCCTCTTATTATCAAGATTGGAGAAATAATGAAGTCTTACCCTCTCTTCTAGAGCCATTTTCGAGCTATATGGATGGGCATTATGGTCAAGCTTTTTACCCACCAACTAAATTTGAAATTCAAGAATTTTCTCAAGAAGTTTGGTATGATGATGGAAGAAACTTTGAGTACGATTATCATATGCAACAAGATTCTTTCCATTATCAAGAGTGGGAAAGCAATGAAGGAAATATCACAACTGATGATACTCTTCAATTGATTTTGAAAAATATGGAGGAGTTTAACCGAAAAATTGAGGAGAGTAACCGAAGGTTGGAAGAGTCTAACAAGAGAATGGATGCTCAAATTGCAAGCCAATTCAAACCGCTTGTGTTTCAATTTGATCAAATGATAAATTCTTTGGAGCAAGCTATGGATCTTGAGAGTGAAGCTCGATATGAAGGTCCCTCTATGCCTCCTCATGATGAAGACAAAGAAGAAGTTGAAGCAAAGTTTGAGGAAAAGATAGAAGAAGAAGAAGAAGAGGATGATGAAGAAAGGGAAGAGTTGGATTATGAATTTGATTGGAATTTACTTGAAGAAGGTGATGATGAAGATTATATTCGTATTATAAGGATCCTTCAAGGAAAATATAATGAAGAGGAGAAATAGGAAACTAAGGATGGAGAGGTGGAAAAGAAGGAGAGTGTCGAGAAGGAAGAAAATGGTGGAAAAGAAGAGGATCCAAGCAATGAGATAAGTGAAAGTGACGATTCAATGGTTAAGGTAGATGAAGAGCAATGTCCCTTGATGGACAAGAGCGACAACGAGCAAGAGAAACAAGAAGCATTGGAGGACGAATTGAAGACCGAAATGAGCATTTCTAAACTCCCAAACTCTTCAATTTGTATTTTTAATGATATTGTTTCTATTGATTTCATCTTACCTCTTGATAATTTTGACCATAAGAAGGAAGTGACGAAAAGCTTGGGGATCCTTGAACAAAAAGGAAAGAAGTGGATATGGAGAGAGATGATGGTGAAGGAACAAGAGAGACGTCCATACATGAAAAGTTGCAAGAGGAAGACGGATAATCGGTCCCTATTTCATAAGAGCCTACTTGATTGTGAAGCTAAAAGGATGAGATATAATGGCAAGGAGGACCGATATCCTTGGCCATTCCGATGAGGAGAAGCTTGAATTCTATTAATAAGTCCGGCAAAGGACATTAAACCTAGCGCTTAATGGGAGGCAACCCATTTTTACTTGCTTTCTTTCATTTTTGCTTTGTTCTTTTGATTTTGTTTTATGCTTTGTTTTGTCTAGGTGTTGGGGTCGTGTGTTGAGGCTCGGTGAAGATTTCGAGCTTTATAGAAAGATACGTGCTTGAGGAAAACTTTAGGTACAAACACCTCTTCCTAAACTTAGACTAAAGTCTAAGTTTGAGGGGGTGTTCGTCTTTTTATGCATAATTTTTAAATTGCACCGATGCACCCCCGTTTGTGAGAGCTTATTGATTATCATTTTTGTTCGAGAATTTTGGGTTTAATTGCTAATACATACTTGTACATGAGTTTTTGTCTTTGCATATGAAAATTTGAGGGTGTGATATTTTTCAAGAGATGTGCTTGATCGAGAATGTGAGCATACTTAAGGAGCTTAATGTGAGGTGATCGTGTCTTGAAGAAAGAAGAAAGTGCTTGGTGCTAATTGGAGGTAGTATACCCCAAACTTAGAATTGCTTAGCAATGTCTAAGTTTGGGGGGGTTATTTGTTTTGATTTTCATATTTTACATTGCACCGGCGCACTAGAGGCTTCACTTGTACATTGCACAGGCGCACGCCTCATTTTTTTTAGAGTTTTGCTTATTCTAGTACTTGGCATGATATGTGTGCTTAATTGTGGGCTTATTGTATATCTTTGAGTATATTTTTCGGGAGTTAAGATTGTTTGGCTTGGTGATAGAGGCTTAATTGATGGTGATTGTTTGGTTTTTGAGATTTAGTTGAGCTTGATGGTATAGATTGAGACTTGCTTGTTTACTTGTTCATGTGACGATTATGCTTGATTTTGTGCTCGATCCATGATTAGACAAACCCGTGAGCTTTAGAGCCTTTAGACTTGCATATTTTGGGTCTAAGTTCTTTCTTGTGAGTATCGTTCATGCTTGTGTGCTCTAGAACTTGCCAATTGTCTTGTTTGAGGCTACATTGAGTGTGAAATCTTTGAAAGTGATATGAGGCCATCTTTGATTTGAAAAGTCACTTAGCCAAATTTTCCATACCAAATGAAATTTTTCCGTAGTTAGCCCTTTTGAGCCTATTGACCTATTTTTCTTGGCAACCTACAAATTTAGCCTAATTATCCATTTTGTGAGCCTAAATTTTCCTATTAGCTAGTGGAGCTTGAATATGGGTAGTGAGGTTGAATTGAGCTTTGATGTGAATTTGGTGGATGAGTTTGTGTGAAAGTGAAAAGAGTGAAAAAGAGAAAAAGATGAGTTGAAAAATTGTACAAGAAAAAGAATGAGTTGGTTTGAGAAAAAAAAATGAGAAGAAACTCTCTCTTGTATAGCTATTTGGTAGAGTTTCAAGTTCAAAAGGTGTTTGATAGTTGATGGTGAAGAATGTGCTTAATATGAGACAAGTGAAATGTTGGAGTATGAGTTTTTGAGTTGTGATTGGCCAATTGCAACTTTGTCTTGAGATTTTTGAGATGTGTCTATGCGTCTTTATTTCTCGCTCCACTAGTTTACGAGTCACTTTATCCAAATTTTCACCACCTTGACCAAAGAGCCCAACATTACAACCAAATGCAAAGTCCTCATTGATTCTTGGATTGATCACTTAGAAAGTAGTGGAGAACTTAGATGATTGGCAAGCCTATGGTAGTGCACTTGTGTGAATTGATTGTTGAGAGCATAATTTCCATGATACACATTTGAGTGATGAGTGATACACTTACTTGAGAGGAAATTGTGGATTGAGTCTTGATCTTGCATTGATTTGAGCATGACTTGTGAATTTGCTAGTTGATTTTTGTACTTAAGGGCTTGACTAGATTGAATGAACTTGACAATTGCTATTTATCTCTTTGACACTCATTTCTTCGCAATCCTCCCACTTGTTCTTTATTTCTTTCGTTGCTAAGGGACGAGCAACACTTTAAGTTTGGGGGTGTTGATTAGTGTGAATATTGCTTGAAATTCGTGCATTTAATTTATCTATTTTATAGATTTTGGGTGATTATTTACATTAATTAGACTAATTGTGTTTAATTGTCGAGATAGGTGTTTGTGATTTATTTTGCAGGAAAATGTGAATTTTTATAAGCAAACACGTGGTTATTGAGATCGATCGAGAAGTGGACTTGAGAAAGAAGGAATTCGATCTAAAAAGGTCAATGCAAGCTCAAGGAGATGATTATTGAAGACAAGAGATGAAGAAGAAAGGAAGAAAAGGAAGCAACAATCAAAACCGGGGTTTAAATCGAGCAAAAGTTGAAAATTCACCTTGGTCGTGCAGGAGTGCACGGTCGTGCACCTTAAGGAAAAGTGCGTAGCCAGAGTTTGGAGAAGTGCACGACCAGGAGTGGTCGTGCACATCTACACGGTCGTGCACTTGGTCGTGCACCTGGTCGTACACTTCCAGATTTTCAGCACTTTAATAGTTGTTTGTGGTCGTGCACTCTGGTCGTGCCAATCTGCACGGTCGTGCACCTTGAAATTTCAGATTTTTCATTTCTAAGATCGGGACACGTGCCAAAGATCGGGAGGAGGAGTATTTAAGCATAAAATTCGGATTTTAGAAGGGAGAACCCAGATTTTGAACACACAATTACACAGATTCCACACACCCCCTTTGGGGGGGCACACACCTCACACACCAATTTAGCTTTATTTCACCTTCATTTTTTAGATTGTTATTTTCTTTCAATCATTAGAGTAATTTAGCATAGGATTTGAAGATTTAAGTTCTATTTCAAGTTTGTAATCTCTCCAAGAGGTGACTTCTTTCCTATTTTAATGCAATTTTATTTTTATTTAGCTATGTGTTTAATGTTTTGTTCTTGTTTAGCTATGGTTTTTCATTTTGAAACCATGAGCTAATTGTTTTGATGCTTGGGGTGTTAGATACCATGTGAAATTTTGAGTTGGGATTGTTCTTTGTCTATTCTATGTTGATATTTGGATTTTGCTTCTATTGATGGATTTGTATTGAGCTTTGATTGTTGATCTCTTGTAGCTTGTTTTTCGAGGCATGTTTAGCGTAGACGAGAGTTACATGGACATGATTAGATGAATGAGTGTGAGATTTATGATTGAATGCGTCTATTTTGTGTTTGATTCGTCGAGAGAGAGTTAATCACAAAGAACCCCATCATTAGACATCAATTGCTTGGATGGTTGTTTAGGTAATTGGTGAGGTCTCCTAGTAAATCCAAATTGATGCATAGAATTGGCTTGACAATCCTACTTGAGTTTCACTAGGTTGAAGATATCCTAAGCATCACAACCTTCTTATGCCTTGAATAGTGGAAGTTATGTGAGAATTAGGTTTGGGTTGTTGATTTATGTCTAATTTTGATTGTTTGTGGAATTATATCCTTATTGATTGGAATTGAGCTTTGCTCTAAGCATGAATTGTTCATATTGATGTGTGAATTCACTTTAGTGTAGACGAGAGTTACATTGATTTGATGAAACCTTCGTGTATGAGCAAAGAGTGCTTAGATGCGTGTATCTCGTGCTAACTCGTCGAGAGAGAGTTAGAACGTAGGATACCGTCAATAAGCCTTAAATGTTTGATAGTCTGTTGAATGTTTAGGTGAAGTGTTACTTGTTATAATCCATGAACAATTGAGATTTTGGCATAATTTAATGTTTGAACCTAAGGATCACATAACGGAAACCATTTAGGGCATATCAATCCCCCTTGCACTTCATTTCGAAGTTAGTTAGATTTCTTTTATTGCTTGTTCGTTCGCTTGTTTAATTTTCTGTTTAGTAGCGTAATCAACCCGATCTTGTCTTTAATTTTCCTTGCATTCTAACTTGAATCGACTTAGCTAACCACTTGCTTCCCTTGGGTTCGATAATTTTTATAACTTGGTCAATTGCCTTACTATAACAACGATCTCGTACACTTGCGAGTGAGTTCAAATTTGTGCTTAAACGAATTTGGCAAGCAATGTGTCCAAGACCACTGCTTTGTAAAGATTTTTGGTGGTCACCAGGCAGATCCATTGCTCTTTATTATTTTTGGTTAAATTCCTGTTAAATCCTTTTAGAAAAAATTCTTCAAAATCTTCTTACAAGAGTCGTAAGTTACCAGAATTCTCTTTCAAGGATTATAGCCACTGGAGCTTCATGATGAGTTATCATCTTGGAGCTATCCACCACCGCATGTTAGATGTGGTAGAAGGTGGCCCAATCAAATTTTACTGGACTCCCATTGATGATGGCAGGTCTGAATCCAGTGTAGAAACCAGTGAATCTACAGAGGAGAGAACTGGCGAATGAGTTGCGAGACAAAAGATATTAAAGAAAAAGGATGAGCTTGACAATGATGAGAGAAAATTATACAACCTGGACCAGGTGGTAAGGACAGAGATCATAAATACTCTCACAAAGGAGGTGATTGAAAAGGCCAGAACATGTGCCACGGCCAAGGAGATGTGGGACAAGTTGGCATTGCTCTGTGAGGGAACAGAGAAGATCAAGGACAACAAGCTCCAGGCTGTTCAACACTCATTTGACACTTTCAAAATGAAACCAGATGAGACAATTAACAGCTGGATATGTGTCTCACTAATCTCCTCAATAAGGCTAGTGCCTTAGGTAAGGCCTATTCTGAGAAAGAAATAAATAGTAAAATATTACGATCACTAACCAGCAGGTGGAGAATCAAAGTCACTGTGATTAAAGACAACAAGGATCTCAACACTCTGGATCATCATCTTCTGTTGTCTGATCTCAAAGCATATGAATATGACCTTCAAGAGGAGGATCAAACAGAAGATGTTTCCTCTTCTGGTCAGAAAGGAGTTGCTTTCTCCTCAACTATCAAGTCAGATGACAAGCCAAAGGAGTCTGCTGCAGATGACCTGAGTCTCAAGGAGCAGGTAGCCCTTCTAACTCATAAACTTGATAAAATGAGTTCAAAATATGGCAGGTACAAAAAGCACTGGAAGGAATCTACCAGAGACAGGAAGAGTTCCTTCAAGCCTGCTGATAAGGAAAAGACATCTGGAGACTCAAGGGAGACCAGATTCAGAACTCCAGAGAGGAGAAGAGATGACAGCTCTGGCAGATCAGATTACCAGAGGAGAGATAGCAGTCCAGCCAGATCAGAATACAACCAGAGGAGAAGAGATCCGAGTCCAAGTCCTAGATGAGACAACACATGTTATACTTGCAACAAGCCAGGCCACTATAGTTATGATTGTCCTCAGCTAACTCCTAGGGAAAGAGAAGAGAAAAGGCTCAAGAGAGATAGGAGATATGCAGACAAGAGAGCACTACTGGCAGAAGCAGAGGAGGAGGATACTAGTTCCAGTTTTTCTTCTTCTTCTTCTGATTTTGGATATGATGATGATGTATGCCTCATGGCAGACATCACTGAGGTACAACAAACAAACTTATGCTTATCTAATTCCAAATATACTGAATCTTCTCATTCATCTGGTAACTCCAGAGAGTCTGATATTCAGCAAATGCTATCAGATCTCCAAAATTATGTTCAATTATGTCAAAAACTTGAGAAAGAGAATGGTAGGCTCAGGGCTGAAGTTCAATCCTTATCTCATGAGCAAAAATCCACCAGAGAACTCATGAAAGATCATTCCAAAGAAGTTTCTGAACTTCAGGAAAAGATCACAGAAAGAGATACTCTGGTAGACCAGCTCATGAAAGAAAAGAACTCTCAGGAAGATGACTTCAATGAACTTAGAGCCAAATACCAGACTCTTATCAAGGGAAAACAGATTGAACAAACCATTGAGGAGATACCTATGTCCAGAGAAGCTCCAAAGATACCAACTGTTGTATCTATTATATTAGAGTCTTCTCAGTGCATAAATGATAAGAGTGATTTGGGATATTCTGGAATTGTAAAAAGATCCCATAAATATCGCTTTAACAAAAACATGTTTGTAAGATCTGGTGAGTTTGTTGAATCTGGGATGAAAAAGACTCTACTGGTAATGGTTACTAAGTAGTTTACAATCCTGTTTGGAAAATAAACTACTCTAACAATCATCTAGAATATAGTCTAGAAGAGTTGACTGAACTGGAAGAGAAAATTCAAGAGACTAAAGGTCTAAATGGGGAACCAATAACAATTGAAGGTTCTGATCTCCTAAAACCTCAAAGAGTAAGATCTAATCAGATGAAAGGACCTCATAGGAATCCTCAAAGAGTTGAACCTAAGCAGATTAGGGGATCTCAGAGGAAACACTAAAAAGGGGGAATCTCAATCAGAATAGGAATACTCAGAGAAGGAAATTTGGACAACATAACTATCAACAGAACCAGGGACCCCAGAGACGGTCTTCTCAGAAAAGTCAATTCCAGAACAGATACACTCAGAAGAACTATAAATACCAGAGAGGGTCTAGTTTTCATCAGAACCAGAGACCCATCTATAGAAAACCAACTGATCTGGGTGGTTATGACACTAGAGATGGTTCTTCTAGGATGTATCCTTACAACCAGACCTTTAAGACCATGTCTTTGAGGCAGGCTATTCCAAAGGCCAGATTTGAGAAAAGATACACCAGACCTGTTTACAGAAAAGGTGTGCTTATCAGACTAGTAGCTCAATATGTAATTGTCAGAGACATGTACTGATAGATAGATTTGGAAGGAAGATAAGATCTCCTCATCCAGCAAGGGATGATCTTTATCTTTGGATTCCTACAAAACCTGCAACTAACCAATCAGGACCCAGCTCTAGTAGGGGACCTAATTGATCTCTCTGCAGGAGGATAAGAGCCCATTGGAGAAAGGATTTTCAAGCAACCATGTCTGGTACATTGATAGTGGATGTTCCAAGCACATGACATTTGAGAAAGATCATCTCCAGGATTTTAAGCCACTGAATGGGCCAAGAGTGATATTTGGTGACAACAACTATGAAGTCACCAAAGGAGTTGGAAAGTTTACCTTTAATGGTGTATCTGTAGATGAAGTCTACTACGTTGAAGGACTCAAGCATAATCTGCTTTCAGTATCCTAATTCTGTGACAAGGGATACTCAGTGAAGTTTTCTAGTGATTCATGCACTGTCTTTTCTTCTGATTATAATGATATCTTACTTATAGGCTTGAGGAAGGGTAACATTTATCTTGCAGATTTTAGCAGTTGCCCAAGAAATGTTTGCCTGGTTACAAAGGGATCTGCAGAAGACAGCTGGTTATGGCACAAGAGATTGAGCCATCTTAACTTCAAAGCACTGAACAAGATTCCAGAAAAGGTCTAGTTCGAGGTCTTCCTAATGAAGTGTTTAAGAAGAATCAGGTTTGTGGTTCATGCCAGAAGGGTAAACAACCCAAGACTTCCTTTAAGGATGTCCAGAGCACAAACACAACCAGAGTACTTCAACTACTTCACATGGACCTGTTTGGACTTGTTTCTCCTCTTAGTTTCAGTGGTAGGAAGTACACCTTGGTGATAGTAGATGACTTTTCAAGATACACTTGGGTAGTGTTCTTGTTTAAGAAAAATAAAACTATCACTAAGCTGCCAGAGTTCTTCAAGCATATTCAGAATAAGCAGAACCAGATCATTGTAAGGATCAGAAGTGATAAAGGGACAGAGTTTTTGAATTCACACATTGCATAGTATTGCAAGGACCATGGGATTTTTCATGAGACATCTGCTGCCAGATCACCCCAACAGAATGGAGTAGCAGAAAGGAGGAACAGAACCTTCAAGGAAGCTGCAAGGACTCTTCTAGCAGAGTACAACACACCACAAAGATTTTGGGCAGAAGCTATCAACACAGCTTGTTATACTCAGAACAGATGCCTAATTGCCCAGAGACATAGTAAGACTCCATATGAGGTATGGAAAGGTAAAACCCCATCTGTTTCATATTTTCATGTTTTTGGATGCAAGTGTTTCATCCATGACAATGGGAAATCCAAATTAAAAACTTTTGATGCTAAAGTTGCAGATGGAATATTCTTAGGATATTCCAGCACTAGTAAAGCATTCAGAGTTTTTAATAGGAATTCACTTTGTGCGGAAGAAGCATCTCATGTTGTTTTTTATGAATCTGCTTTTGAGTGCGAGATGGACTTAAAGTCTTCTGATGAGACACATAATCAGATTACTCCTAGAGTAATCAAGGTCAATCCACCTTTTCTTGATTCAGATTCAGATGATGGCCCATCTTCTGGTTCTCTGAAGCAGAAGCCTTCACAAGGAGCCGAACCAGAAGAGGTTGGAACTCCTGTAGGGGGAAGCTCTCCTGTAGTTGGTGATAATCACCAAGGTACTACAACAGATGGTCAATCAGGTAAGACCATGGGAAGGAGGACCTTGGTTGATCACCCTAATGACCTAATAATTGGAGATCTAGCTAAGGGTGTCCAGATTATGAGAACTCTTAACTTAACTGCCTTATTCAGTTGCTATGTGTCCTTGATTGAGCCCAATAATATCAAGGAAGCACTGAAAGATAAAATTGGATTGTTGCCATGCAAGAGGAGTTGAATCAATTCACCAAACAGGATGTTTGGGAGCTGGTAGACAAACCAAGACAAGTAAAGGTGATAGGCACTAAGTGGGTTTTCAAGAATAAGAAAGATGAGAATGATGTCATTACTAGGAACAAGGCAAGGCTAGTGGCTCAGGGCTATTCTCAGTGTGAAGGAATAAACTATGATGAGACATTTGCTCCTGTTGCCAGACTAGAAGCCATCAGATTGTTTCTAGCATATGCTGCTCACATGAAGTTCAAAGTATACCAGATGGATGTGAAATCTGCCTTTCTTAATGGGATTCTCATTGAGGAAGTGTATGTGGAACAACCTCCTGGTTTTGAACAAGGTGACAATGTGTTTAAGCTTAAGAAGGCTCTTTATGGGCTGAAGCAGGCACCCAGAGCATGGTATGACACTCTATCTCAGTTTTTTCTAGACAATGGTCTTACTAAGGGTAAGATTGATAGGACCTTGTTTAGGAAAGAAGAAGGAAAGGACATCCTTCTGGTCCAAATATATGTTGATGACATTATATTTGGATCCCCTAAAAAGAAGCTGTATGAGAAGTTTGGTGAACTCGTGCAGAGTCAGTTTGAAATGTCTATGATGGGTGAGATGAATTATTTCTTGGGTTTGCAGGTAAAGCAATCAGAGAAGGGAATTTTCATAAATCAGGCAAAGTACATCAGAAACATGTTAGAGAAATTTGGAGTAGGATCTAGCAAAGCAGCCAAGATTCCTATGATGATAAATTTCAATATGGATCCAGATGAGTCTGGAGAGACTGTGGACCAGACTCAGTACAGAGCACTTATTGGTTCTCTTCTGTACCTGACTGCAAGCAGACCAGATATAACCTTTGCTGTTGGTGTGTGTGCTAGATTCCAAGCTAATCCAAAAAAAAGTCACTTGGAAGCAGCTAGGAAGATATTGAAATATCTTAAGGGAATAGTGAATTTGGGGTAGTGGTATCCTGCAGATGATAACCTAGAGTTAAGTGGTTATTCGGATTCAGATTATGGTGGGTTCAGAATAGATAGATAGTTTACAAGTGGAATATGCCAATTTTTAGGGAATAAATTGGTATCTTGGTTTTCTAAGAAGCAGACTTCAGTTGCTACATCAACAACAAAAGCAGAGTACATGGCTGTAGGTAGCTGTTGTTCACAACTACTCTGGACTAGTCAGCAGCTAAGGGACTACCAGATTAGGGCTAGAGATAATCCAATCTTCTGTGATAGCAACAGTGCAAAAGCAATCACCCAGAATCCAGTTCTTCATACCAGATGCAAACATGTTGATATAAGACATCACTTCATAAGAGACCATGTTGAGAAGGGATATATAAAGATAGAAAAGATTGCAACAGAGAAGCAGAGAGCAGATATTCTGACTAAGCCTTTGGTTGAGACCAGATTCAGAGAGTTAGCATTTGAGTTAGGTTTGTTGGACCCAGAGACAGAATTGGTTTAGGGGGAACAACAGATAAGTATCCCTTATTTCAATTATACACACTTTATTTTTGAAAAACTAACATGCCTACAGGTTAGACATACCAGGAAAGTTACATCTCCTGGTGAGATATGTACTAGGTGAGGTATGTACCAGATGAGACATGTCCCAGATGAGGTACAGAGTCAGATTCCAGAGAAATCCAGAGTGTATTCTGACCAGTACCAGATGGGTTCCCATCAGATGAGATGTAACACTAGACTAATCGAGGTATCATCTGGTTACAAAATCAGGTGACAGGTATGTATTTACTTCTCTGGCCTCTGATCATTGGGATACACTTTTTAAATTAGTAAATACACTCAAAATAGTTCATCTTCAGGGTGTATTTAAGACTAGGGTAGAGGGCCTAGGCAATCATTTTGCTTTTTCTCTTGACTGCCATAAAACCTCCTCTAACCCAGTCCCACTGACCATGCCCACGCACCAAATTAAATCTGTATTTCGCCTTTTAATCCTGGCCATCAGATTTAATTACCGTGCAATATGTCAATCAATTCACAAATTGATTTTGTCCCCTAAATTAAATTTTAAACTTACATGCGTTCGCACTTCATTAATTTTCAAAGCTACGTGTCTTCTTTTATTTAAACTGAAAATTTTTCAATCTGTCTTTTCACTTATTCTTACTCTCAAACCCTAACTTCTCTCTGCAAGTTTCTCTCTCTCTTTCTCTCTAAAATTTTCAGATATGGCTCCCAAGTGTAACTTCAACCATGAATATGTAATGAAGAAATTAAAGACAGAGATGGTTGTTGATTTCTACACCACCAAGAATCCAGTGGCGTTGGCTATTTTGGAACTGCTACAGAAAGCCGGGGTAGAGAATGAATGTTGGTCCCAAAAATATTATTAGCGGAAATCGTTTTAAACTTAATTTTAAGAAAATTCTCTTTTAAAGTGCTAAAATTACTTATGCAGAGATTGAAAATAAAAATAGTAAATAAAAGAGACACGAGAATTTTATAGTGGTTCGGATATAACGATCCTACGTCCACTCTCCCCTTTCACCAAAGGGGTCTCACTCACTAATCCAATTACTCACTGGAATTGGGAAGTACCAGCTCCTTCGTACAACTTACAACAACCTTTCAATGTGGTGAATAGGTTGAGTAATATTCCAACTACAACTCCTACAAGAGTAGATATAATACTTGTATGAACAAGGTGAGTGTATGGTGTGTTCGTGTGTTTCTCTATCTTTTGTGCTCTCTTGCCCGTTTTTCTTGTATTGAACTCATCACCATGCACTCCTATTTATAGGTGTCAAATAACTAGCCATTGGAAGCTAGAAATTCAAACATCTATAAATTAAGGAATATAATCAATCATCTTGATTGATTATATGGATGATTGGTTGACTCCTTCTTTGATTGATTCTCCTTTGATCCACAACCAATCTTCCTTGATATCAGTTGACTTTCCTTTCTTGACTCTTCTTATATTTGGATCACAAGATCTTCTTGGTAGAGTAGTCTGGTAGAGCTCATCTGGTAGAGCTTAACTGGTAGAGCTCATCTGGTACACCTCTTCTTGTCTATCTCATCTGGTCCTCTACCTTATCTGGTCCTCTACCTCAATTGGTCTTCTACCTCATCTGGTCCTCTACCCATCTGGTCCTCTACCTCATCTGGTCTTCTACTCATCTTGTCCTCTAGTCCTCAACCTCATCTGGTCCTCTGGTCCTCTACCTCCTCTGGTCCTCTACCTCATCTTGTCCCAAGCTCATCTTTTCCGGACCTCCTCTTGTCCAAGACTCATCTTGTCCAAGGCTCCTCTTGTCCAAGACTCCTCTTGTCTAAGACTCATCTTGTCCAAGACTCCTCTTGTCCAAAACTAATCTTGTCCAAGACTTCTCTTGTCCAAGTCTCATCTTGTCCAAGACTCCTCTTGTGCAAGACTCCTCTTGTCCAAGACTCCTCTTGTGCAAGACTCCTCTTGTCCAAGACTTATCTTGTCCAAGACCCCTCTTGTCCAAGATTCCTCTTGTCAAAGACTCATCATGTCCAAGACTCATCTTGTCCAAGACTCATCTTGTCCAAGACTCATCTTGTCCAAGACTCCTCTTGTCCAAGACTCATCTTGTCTAAGACTCATCTTGTCCCAAGACTCATCTTGTCCCAAGACTCATCTTGTCCAAGATTCCTCTTGTCCAAGACTCATCTTGTCGAAGACTCCTCTTGTCCCAAGACTCATCTTGTCCAAGACTCATCTTGTCCAAGACTTATCTTGTCCGGGACTCCTCTTGTCTTGAACTCCTCTTGTCTGGAACTCCTCTTGTATTTAACTCCTCTTGTCTTGAACTCTTCTTGTCTGGGACTTCTTTTGTCTGGGACTTCTTTTGTCTGGAACTTCTCTTGTCTGGAACTCCTCTTGTCCGGGACTTCTCTTGTCTGGGACTTCTCTTGTGTGGGACTCCTCTTGTCTGGAACTCTTCTTGTCTTGTCTAATTCCCTTCCCCCTTAGGCTAAGACCTATTCTAGTCCTAGACTAGTTACCATTTCCTATTTTAACATCTTCAAAACATCTAATCTATATCCCAACAATTTTCCCCTTTTTGATGATGTTAAAATGAAAGAACTGAATTTAAACAAGATAAGTGAAAATTTAAATCTTAAGATAAGAAGTCTAATCAAGCAGGGTCAACTGTTCTTCCCCCTCAAAATATGCTCAGCTGATATTTGGGGCATAATATCAGCTGGTCTTCTTGTGTATCTGCAGGCAATCAAGTTTTTGGTACCCTTTTGGGTCCGGAGGGTTAGCACAATATTTAGGAAGCCACAAGAATAGATCATCCCTTTTTGAATCAGGTGATCTTATCTTTCTTCCATACATATCCACAAAAACACACTGAACACAAGAGGCTTCGACATGGTTATTTCTTCTAGAATCTCTTCTTCTCTTATGAGCTTGTCCAATAGAAGGAATAACTTGTCTTAACGCAACAGTCTTAAAATTTTGTTGATAGGGATAAGTCTTGCTAGAACCATCAAAAGTTCCAGCTAGTCTGGCAGATGACTTAAAAGTCTTCTGCAGCTGAGTAGGAGTCAGTTGGGACTGCTTCTTTTGAGAAGGTCCAGGCTATTTTCTACTTTGCTGACCTTGCTGAGGTCTTTTAAAATTCCCCCTCTTCCTTTTGGGTTTTTGAGATTTAGAACTCATCTGCCCGTTAGGTTGAGTTGCCTGGTCAGCTGACCTCTTACCCTTATCAATAAAATTACTAGACTTTTCTTCTTTCTGAACATGTAAGGATTCAGGTTTGCAAGGCCTGTCTTATCATGCTCTCTTTGAGATGAGGCGACTATGTGTGACACAACATTGTTTGCTGTAGTCAGCTGCTCCAGTCTCAGCTTGAGCTTGTCCTCACTATCTTTTACAATTTTGTTTTGATGGAAGAGTTCATCGAACCTAGCTTTCAGCAGAGTATTTTCATTATCTTTCTCAATGTTTTCAACAAGCAGCTTTTCTATCAGCTTAGTTTGTTCATCACATCTGGTTTTCAAGTCAGTGGACTCTTCTACCAGTGTTTGAACCTGTTCAGCTGGTAAATTAGCTGATTTGTCAAAACATTTTGAAAGCTTTTGATTTTCTGCTTTCAGCTCTGTGTTCTCATCTTCCAGCATTTGACAAAGTTGTACAGATTTTTGGAGATCTAATAGCAATGTTTGCGTATAAGACTCCTCTGATTGTTCAGAAAAAAGAAGAATAAGAAGAAGAAGAGGGAGTTCGATTACATACCTCATCTGTCACAAGACATATCTCTTCACTTGGTTCAAAATTTGATGATGAACCAGAAGTGGATACCTCTTCTTCCTTGGTTGTGAAGCTTCTTTTGGAGTGACTCCTAGTGTATCTTTTACTACTTTTCTTAGAACCCATTTCTGCAAGAAATTGTTAGCACAAGAAATATTTGAGTTTTTAAAAAAATTGGATCTGTCCAGGTGACCACTAAAAAACTTTTCAAAGCAGTGGTCTAGGACACACTGCTCTGATACCACTTGTTGGTCCCAAAAATATTATTAGCGGAAAGCATTTTATACTTAATTTTAAGAAAATCCTCTTTTAAAGTGCTAAAATTACTTATGCAGAGATTGAAAATAAAAATAGTAAATAAAAGAGACACGAGAATTTTTTAGTGGTTCGGATATAACGATCCTACGTCCACTCTCCCTTTCACCAAAGGGGTCTCACTCACTAATCCACTTACTTACTCACTGGAATTAGGAAGTACCAGCTCCTTCGTACAACTTACAACAACTTTTCAATGTGGTGAATAGGTTGAGTAATATTCCAACTACAACACCTACAAGAGTAGATATAATACTTGTATGAACAAGGTGAGTGTATGGTGTGTTCGTGTGTTTCTCTATCTTTTGTGCTCTCTTGCCCGTCTTTCTTGTATTGAACTCATCACCATGCACTCCTATTTATAGGTGTCAAATAACTAGCCGTTGGAAGCTAGAAATTCAAACATATATAAATTAAGGAATATAATCAATCATCTTGATTGATTATATAGATGATTGGTTGCCTCCTTCTTTGATTGATTCTTCTTTGATCTACAACCAATCTTCATTGATATCAGTTGACTTTCCTTTCTTGACTCTTCTTATCTTTGGATCACAAGATCTTCTTGGTAGAGTAGTCTGGTAGAGCTCAACTTGTAGAGCTCATCTGGTAGAGCTCATCTGGTACACCCCTTCTTGTCTATCTCATATGGTCCTCTACCTTATTTGGTCCTCTACCTCATCTGGCCTTCTACCTCATCTGGTCCTCTACCTCATCTGGTCTTCTACTCATCTTGTCCTCTAGTCCTCTACCTCATCTGGTCCTCTACCTCCTCCGGTCCTCTACCTCATCTTGTCCCAACCTCATCTTGTCCCGACCTCATCTTGTCCAGAGCTCATCTTTTCTGGACCTCCTCTTGTCCAAGACTCCTCTTGTCTAAGGCTCATCTTATCCAAGACTCATCTTGTCCAATACTCCTCTTGTCCAAGATTCCTCTTGTCCAAGACTCATCTTGTCCAAGACTCCTCTTGTCCAAGACTCCTCTTGTCCATGACTCATCTTGTCCAAGACTCCTCTTGTCCAAGTCTCATCTTGTCCAAGACTCCTCTTGTCCAAGACTTATCTTGTCCAAGACCCCTCTTGTCCAAGACTCATCTTGTCCAAGACTCCTCTTGTCAAAGACTCATTTTGTCCAAGACTCATCTTGTCCAAGACTCCTCTTGTCCAAGACTCATCTTGTCCAAGACTCCTCTTGTCCAAGACTCCTCTTGTCCAAGACTCCTCTTGTCCAAGACTTATCTTGTCCAAGACTCATCTTGTCCAAGATTCCTCTTGTCCAAGACTCCTCTTGTCTAAGACTCCTCTTGTCTCAAGACTCATCTTGTCCAAGACTCATCTTGTCTAAGACTCCTCTTGTCCCAAGACTCATCTTGTCCAAGACTCATCTTGTCCGGGACTTCTCTTGTCTTGAACTCCTCTTGTCTGGAACTCCTCTTATCTTTAACTCCTCTTGTCTGGAACTCCTCTTATCCGGGACTTCTCTTGTCTAGGACTTCTCTTGTCTGGAACTTCTCTTGTTTGGAACTCCTCTTATCTTTAACTCCTCTTGTCTGGAACTCCTCTTATCCGGGACTTCTCTTGTCTGGAACTTCTCTTGTCTGGAACTCCTCTTGTCCGGGACTTCTCTTGTCTGGAACTTCTCTTGTCTGGAACTCCTCTTGTCCAGGACTTCTCTTGTCTGGGACTTCTCTTGTGTGGGACTCCTCTTGCCTTGTCTAATTCCCTCCCCCCTTAGGCTAAGACCTATTCTAGTCCTAAACTAGTTATCAGTTCTTATTTTAACATCTTCAAAACATCTAATCTATATCCCAACAATGAAGATCCACTACGACCATATTTCATCCAAGATTGACCAGGACGATGTGGTATTTTCCAAGCACGATTTCTACAGATTATTTGAGAATATCTCAGTAGAAGGGGTAGATCCATTGACGTACAAGAAGGATGAAGCAGTTGAATCGTTCAAGATCTTTGCAAGATCTTCATGCTAGAATCTGACCAGGGGATTTTTGGACAAGCACTTGAGACAAAAGTACAAGGTACTTTTTTACATTGTCGTGAAGGTTCTGATGTGCGAGAACCATAGCACAGATGCCATCTTCACTGGAAGGCTCTGTGTTTTGAGGGCTTTGTACGATGGTGTTAAGTGTAACTGGGCTGAGTTCTTTTGGGGCATTTTGAGGAAAAACAAGGCGAAGGTGAAGAAGGAGGAATGCCCAACCAAACCTGGGGAGTTGCAGTTCTATCTGACTGCAAATGTTTCATTGGGGACGAAACTAACTCTGATTCTGGACCACTGTTTTCAGAGAAGAAGTGGAAGGACTCCTGGTGCAAGGGCTTCCACAGGTCCAAGATCATCTTCTCCAAGGATGGTCCTCTCCATGGCAATGCCGACTCTGATGGAGAAGATGCCATCCCTGCCCCTTCTATCCAGGCAGTACCTTCCCCTGCTAAAGGGCAGAAGAAGAGGAGCTTGAAGAAGAAGGATGAGGCTCCTGCCTCTTACAATTTGGTATTTTTTGGCTCATCAGAGGATGACCAGATCCCCCTCACGACTGCTTTGAAGAAGTAGAGGGGTGATGATGAAGAAGCTGCCAAGAAAGCAGGTGCAGCTAAGAAAAGGGCGAGGCAAGATGAAGGAGATGCAAGAAAAGCCTCTACCAAGAAGCCAAGGACTTCTAGAAAGGCTTCGAAGAAAACCCTTCTGGTGGATGAGCCATCAGAGGAAGAGGAGGTTGAACCTCTGAAGAGGAAGTCCAGGGCCAAGAGGGCCATTCTGCAAGACCCAGACTCAGGGTCAGACTTGGGAGATGCCTTGGAACAGGCAATAGAAGAGGTTTCTCAGCTGATGGAAGATGCTACAGCCCCAGAGCAGGTAAACCCATCTATTTCATCTATCCCATCTTCTACCCCCATTAACCTTATAACCCCCACTACCTCTCCCCCAGAAACCCAAACACAATCTTTACCCAACCCGTTCAAACACCTTCTCCCCCTCCATCTCAAACACCTCTACCCACAGACCCTTCACCCCCTCACTCAAACCCTGTACCAGAGGTGCCCTCAACTTCTTCTGGTGCAGAACCATCTTCACAAATAAACTTCTCTGAAAGTGTGCGTGTGTTATAAAGTGCAGATGTTGTAACAAATGTTAAAGCAAATCTTACAACAATCTGGTAAATCAGAATATAAAACATATACAGCGGAAGACTTAAACTCACAATAGCAAAAGGGAATACTTTTTAACACAAACTATCATAAATAGTTTGTGCTAGCCTTATGGCGAAAGGTTCACTATAAAAAGATTCGTGATACAAAAGTTGTGTGAAGAGTATAATCGTTCACAACGGAAACAAGACTCGATATCACCTATCAAATCTAAATTGGCTAAGTGTATAACATAATACACCGTCAAAATTGATCTCACTCTATATCAATGATCTCACTATCTATGGATATAAGTTCGATCACAAGCTATGCGTGAAAAACTCTATTTCAAGGCATAACATAAACGTTGGAATAACTGCCCTATCACCTTTAAACTCAGGATCAACACTAGAGTAGGTGTACTCGTTTACTCCACACTTGGTACTGAAAGATTCGGCCTCTATTTATAGGCAGAAGTCTTCAATCCAAAAATAACTTCTCTTTGTAACCGCCTCCACGATCTTTATGTTGTCACACGTCTCTTTCTTTATTCTTCATACTTCTTGATGCAACCGCCTGATCTAGATCGTTCTAAAACGTCCTGGATAAGTCTGAAATGTGTAGGCCCTTGTAGATCCTTGTAGATCCTTCTGGAACCCGTAACTGCTCATGTTGCTACCAATGTTAAGCAACATTCACTGCAACATTGATAATTCCAGAACCTTGTAGATCCTTCTAGATCTTCATCCTGCATGTTAAAACATCTAAGACAACATTTGATCATAAAGTGTTGGTTAATGAGAAGAAAGGGCAAATTCATGTTGTTTCAAAGTAAATAGTGAATACTTCACTACCAACAACATCAACAATCTCCCCCAATTTGACCTTTCTGCTACAACACACCTGATGTATATATTAGTTCAATATATAAGTCAGTGATGTATGTACAATAGAGATCAACATCGTATTGTACACTTATCTCTTCAACATTGTGTAGCAAAACAGCCAAAAAACAAGATGATCAACTGTAAGTTGAACCACCAAAAACAAGATGAAATAACACTAAGTTAATTTCACCAAAACAGAATGAACATCATCATATATGCTCATAAAAAACAACAGAATGAGTAACATAATGTTTACCCATTCAAATTACAACTTCAAAAATTAACTGAAATAAATCCTAACAGTTCTAATATAATAACCTAACAACTAATATAATATTGTCTTTTCAGAAAATAAAAACATCCTATCATAGCAACAATAATTAAAAACATAAATCAACCAAGAGTACTTAGAGGCAATCACAAAAGAGGAACTTGATATCACTGTATAAAATATACAGCTGCAGCTTCAAGCATCTTGCACTAAGCTCCCCCATAAATTGTGCTTCCTCCAGTCTCTAAGATAACTTCAAACTTTGGCAGAGATGTCAGACAGATCACCATATAGTTCAGCTTCCTCCTGGATATCAAATGTTGCAAAGTTTGCAACAACATCTGCAGCAGCATCTGCACCTCCACCAGCCTCATCAGGTCCAGTTGCACCACCTTCCTTAGCAACAGGCTCATCAGCATTTACCTCATGAATTTCAACTCCCCTGGCAGCAGCAGCAACAGGAACTGGCACTCCCCCTGTTGTGGCAGAAAGGAGGTTCTCCCAGTAGTTCTTCAGGAATTGAAGTTCATCAATTGAGTCCTGCAAGTGTTTTAGTTGAGTTTGAATAAACTCAGGTGAGATGTTCAGAGAATAGGTTGTGGGAGCTGGAATGTTGCTAGGTATGTTCTCAGCATTCTGTGCAGCATCTTGTGCAGGAGCAGGGTCAGGAACAGGTTGGTGTGGTTCTGCATCTTCTTCTTCAGCATTATCCTGCAGGGGTAAGTCTAACACTCTATTTCCAGACAATAAATAGTGAGATATACCCATCAAATGAACTCTCCCCCTCAACAACTTATTCCTTTTGTGAATAAAGTTGTGACTCCTCAAATATCCATAAATCAGCACAGGGTAAGGCAGATTGCCCTTCTCAGAGATCTTCCCAGCAAATTGCATCATGTGATGAAAAATAACCAAGCCCAGGTTAAAAATTTTCATCACACCAATTCTGTACATCAGTACAGCTTGATCCCTGGTCACCTTTGTGGAGTTTGTAGAGGGTATCCAGTTATACACTACCAGCTTATGTAATACTGAATACAGAGAGGTCAATGAGGCAGCTAACATATTCTTCTTCTATTTGTTAACTCTTCCACCAGTCAGAACAGTAATGATCTCATCCATATGAGGAACATCTTCTTCCTCAACATCCTCAACATGCAGAAACTGGTTAATTAACTTAGGAGTAAAAGGAACACTCCTATCTCTAAATCTTACAGCACCATACCACCTAGAATTCCTTCTAGCCTGGTTCTTTCTCAGACAAGCATAAAACTCATACACCCAATCAGTAACAAATGCATCAGCAAAAGTAACAGCATGCATCAAACTTCTTTCTTCTAAAAATCTAACTAGACCCTTGGATTCAAACTCATCAATGTTAATTTTTCTTTCAATTAACAGATTTCTCTTCCTTAACTTTTCCAACTTTTGGTCTAAAGATTCATCATCATCATTATCAGAACTAACATGCTCAACAGAGTGTTCAGATGCATTACCTTGATCAGAATCAGTTTTGGTTTTGTCTGAGCTACTATCAGAACTGCTGTTATCAGCTTCAGGTTCTGGTGCTGCTGCACTTGTTCCAACATCACCAGTAGCATACTCAAACTTCCTCTTAGTCCTCATCTCAACTCTTGCTCTCCTCCTCAGTTCAAAAATAGGTACATCACTCTCATCAGTTTCTTCTTTCTCCTGGCTTTCAGATTGATCAGTCTCTTTCTCAGATGAGTCTTTGGAGCTTGACTCCTTTTCAGATTCTGAAAACACTCGAATAGGTCGAGTGGCAACATCTCCTTCATCATCCTTCTTCTTCCTTGCGGTTTCAGAATAGTTCACCCTCTTCTTTGCTCTACCTGATCTGCTCCTTGATTGAACAGGGCTCCTTTTCCTCTTACCTCTCTTTTTCTTCACAACTTTGGATATTGGAGCAGGCTCAGAATCCTCAGACATTGAAGAATCAGTTTTGGGTGATTCTTCTTTGTCCTCCTCTGACATTTCAACATCAGGGACTTCAGCATTAGGGCTTTTCTCCCTAGTTTCTTCAGCAACAGTTTCCTTGACAGTGGGGGTCTCCTTTGTAGCCTGATCACCTGTTTCAACACTCTTTGAAACATTAGCAGTAGGGCTTTTGGCTTGGCTAGAGGATTTAGGATTTTCTGATTTTACAGTCGAAGAAGGACCTCCGACATGAACAATAGGAGAAGGGTTTTGAGGTTGGTTCAAGTAGGATGCAACATCTACTTCAATAGAGCCAATGGTTAGTTTGGGAACCACAGGGCTTCCTTGAAGGCTTTGTGCAATGCCGGGTGCGATCGTCTCCAGCTGATCGATAATGGCTTCATTTGGGATGTAGATGTTTACGGGAAAGGCTTGAACAGGGGTTAGAGTAGTAGGAGGTGTTGTGCTCGATGATGGAGCAACAGAGGCAGCATTTGGGTTTTGGCTTGAAGCCATTTCTGCAAGAAGGTTCAGATTCGAGTGTGAAGGAGTTGAAGGGTTTGCGCGAGTTTTTGAACTGTGAGAGGACTTCTTTTGATTTCCAGCCATTAAGTAGATAGTAAAATTAAGCAAAAATAAAATTTAAAAGAAATAACACTAAAACCCTAAGATGTGAACACACAATTTTCAACACTTAGTCGAAAAATCTGAATTTCACTCATATGCTGAACACTGAGAATTAAACATAAGACATGAAGAAAATATATATAGAAGAAAGAACGGAAGTTATTTTAATTACCCATGAAAGTGAATATTCTGGAATTTTTAAGCAGTTGAAACTACCCACTCCCCCATAAGAGATCGTGGGTTATTTCATGAGTAAAAAATCCGATATTTAATTAATTAAACACACTAAATTATGCACTACTTGAATAAATTGAAAAACGTGGGTTTATGCATGTGGAATTTAAAAACAAATCCCTAAAAAATCGGTCCATAACTTAACTTAGAAAAATAAATACGAACTGTATATGATGTTGTATTCAAAATTGGAACACACACTTCAACATCGGTTTTAATATCCAATGTCGCACTTTTTATCAAATAATTTTAGCACTTTTTATTCACAGTGATCCATCTTTTCAAGAGAGTGCATCGTAGCAGCGAACTCCGTGCCCCATAATTACTCAATGGATTTGTGACATGTTGATGTTTTACTAATCACCTTTTGAAAAGAAGACATCGTAGTAGCGAACTCCGTGCTCCATAGTTACTCAGTGAATTAGTTACATCTTGATGTGCTTTTTCAAAAACTTATTATGCGTTTGAGAAGAGTGATTCCTTTTTATTTTTACACAACAAACATACTTAGTTCAGATTTATTTTTCAAAGAAATTAAGAAACAAAATACAAGAACAAGCTTTAATAAGAACATGCAAATACCCTGATGTTGTTATGGATGTTTTAACAAACATAACAACATCCGCTTCTCAGTTACTCAGATTGTGCACATACCAAGAGATTTCCTCAAAAATGAGAATCTCTCATGGTCTAATGCTTTAGTAAACACATCAGCAAATTGATTTTCAGTGGGTATGTATTCTAACTTCACAATATTCTTCTCTACAAGATCCCTTATGAAATGATGTCTAATACTTATGTGTTTAGTAAGTGAGTGTTGAACTGGATTTTTCGAAATGTTGATAGCACTCGTGTTATCACAAAATACAGTTAAAGTGTCACTCTCTAAACCATAATCACTAAACATTTTACTCAACCAAAGAAGTTGTGTACAGCAACTACCTGCTGCAATGTACTCAGATTCTGCAGTAGATTGTGATACACAATTCTGTTTTCTACTATGCCATGAAATCAAATTGTTACCCATGTAAAAGCAGCCACCACTCGTACTTTTCCTATCATCAATATCTCCAGCCCAATCAGCATCACTATATCCAACAAGTGCACTGCTTGTGTCTTTGGTATACCATATACCAAGATCAGTTGTACCAGCCACATATCTTATGATTCTCTTGACTGCATTCAAATGAGATTCTTTGGGACAAGCTTGGTACCTGGCACAAACACATACACTATACATAATATCAGGCCTGCTTGAAGTTAAGTACAGAAGACTACCTATCATGGATCTATACAAAGTTGGATCAACATCTTGACCAACAGTGTCTTTACACAACTTTTGTGTAGATCCCATAGGAGTTTTCATGACTTTTGAGCTTTCTAAACCAAACATTTTCACTAAATTCTTTGCATACTTACTCTGAGAGAAGAAAATACCATTATCAGTTTGTTTGATTTGAAGTCCAAGAAAGTAATTCAAATCACCTACCATGCTTATCTCAAATGTTACTGTCATTGCTTCAACAAACTTGTTTAACATAATGTTACAAGTTGAACCAAAAACAATGTCATCAACATATATTTGGGCTATTAACAAGTCTTCTCCAGAATTTTTAATGAACAAGGTTCTATCAGCCTCTCCTCTTATGAAGCCAAATTGCAACAGAAAGTCAGTAAGTCTACCATACCAAGCTCTAGGAGCTTGTTTGAGACCATACAAGGCTTTCTTTAGTTTGTACACATGATCAGGATACTGTGGGTTTTCAAAACCTTTAGGTTGTTCAACAAATGCATCTTCAATTAATATGCCATTCAGAAATGCAGCTTTTACATCCATTTGATGAAGATTAATGTTGATGTAACATGCTATTGCTAGTAACAGTCTAATGGACTCTATCCTAGCAACAGGTGCAAATGTTTCATCAAAATCAATACCTTCAACTTGAGTGTAACCTTGTGCAACTAATCTAGCTTTGTTCCTAATTATGTTACCAGACTCATCAGTTTTGTTTTTAAAGATCCATTTAGTTCCAATGACATTAACATCATCAGGTCTTGGAACTAATGACCAAACATCATTTCTTTCAAACTGATTAAGTTCTTCATGCATAGCATTAATCCAATTTTCATCTTTTAATGCTTCTGTAACATTTTTAGGTTCAATTTCAGAATAGTAACACTGAGCATTCACAATATTGCATATTGAAGACATGCACACAGACCTTACCATATCAACACGATTTGCACTTACTCTTCTTCTTGTTTGAACACCAACTGAAGCATCTCCAATAATCTGATTCGAAGGATGACTTTTGGTAATCCAAGTAGCTGGATTCTTCTTTGGGGTATACTGATTGTTCTGTGAAGTACCAACTGAATCTACAGGTGATGTTGAACCAGATGCTGTAACATTTGATGTAACATTCTCTGTTTTCAGTGATTCTTTTGGAACATCAGTAACATCAGTCACATCTTCAGTGTCATTCCCATCTATCAGATTCCTGTCATCATAAAAAACAACATTCACAGATTCTTGAACAGTGTTAGTTCTAAGGTTGTAGACTCTATAGGTTTTACTATTTCTAGAATAACCTAAGAAAAAACCTTTATCACTCTTAGAATCAAACTTGTGCAGTTGATCTCTATCATTCAGAATGTAACACACACAACCAAAAACATGAAAATATTTCACATTCGGTTTCTTATTGTTCAAGATCTCATATGGGGTTTTATTGCTTCCAAATCTAAAATAGACTCTATTAGCAATATGGCATGCTGTATTCAATGCTTCAGCCCAAAATTTCTTTGCAAGATTTTTTGAAGTAAGCATTACTCTTGCCATTTCTTGAAGAGTTCTATTTTTCCTTTCAGCTATCCCATTTTGTTGTGGAGTTTTAGGAGAAGAAAACTCTTGGACAATTCCTTTCTTATTACAGAATTCTGAAAACAAGCTATTTTCAAATTCTCTACCATGATCAGATCTAATCCTGCTTACTTTCAAGTTGAAAACAGTTTTAAATCTTTTGTAAAGAGTTTTAAAAACATCAAATGTTTCAGATTTCTCTCTTAAGAACTCAATCCATGTAAACCTAGAGTAATCATCTACCACAACTAGTGAATATTTCTTACCACCAATGCTTTCAGTTTCCATAGGACCCATAAGATCCATATGCAGTAATTTAAAACAACGATGTGTCATGCAATGTGATAACATTTTATGTGACATTCTTACCTGCTTACCTTTTTGGCATGGACCACATACAGTGGGTGCAACAATTTTCAGTTTTGGTAAACCTCTCACTGCTTCAGACTTAACCAATTTTTGCATGAATCTATAATTTGCATGTCCAAGTCTTTGATGCCATAGGACATTCTCATCACAATTTGACAAATGACATACTTTGTTTGTTCCAGTTAGATAACAATTATCTGCTGACCTATTTCCAGTCATTAGACACCTTTTATCCTTGTTTAGAACATAGCATGAATCTTTATCAAATTTAACATGCAAATTGTCATCACATAGTTGACTTATACTAAGAAGATTAGCAAGTAAACCATCAACATGCAAAACATTATTAAGTTTAGGAAAACCTTCAACATTTAAGGTCCCTTTTCCAATGATTTTACCTTTTGATCCACCACCATATGTAACAGTTCCACCATTATAAGGTTCATAGTCAGACAAGTATTTAACATGACCAGTCATGTGTCTAGAACAACCACTGTCAAAGTACCATAGATCAGGAACACATGCTTTCAGAGAAGTTTGAACAACATTACATGTAACATGTTCTTTCTTTTTCTTAGCAGATTTTGACCAGTGTTTCTTAGAATGTGAAGACATTTCAGACAACACTTTCTGAATTTCTAGATCCCTTTTCATTTTTTGACAGTAAGGACGAATATGACCAATTTCAGAACAGTAGTGACACACATACTTCTTCACAGGTTTTTCAATCTCATGTATTTTTGTATTGGCAAAAAACTCAGTTTTTCCCTTAACAAATTTTACAGGATTATTCACTAATTTAGAAGCAGTCTCACCATGATAGCCTAAACCATGTTTATTAGACTGTCCAGTAGTTAAGGAGTCACTTACAATGGAAGAACTCTTAGAGTATTTCTTAAAACTTAAGGTAGAATTTTTCAATTCTTCCTTTAGCTTAGAAATTTCTAAATCCTTCCTTGTTAGAATGACTTCTAACTTTGTCACAGTTTCTCTGAGATCATCATTCTCTTTGGCTATACTGGAATCATCATTCCTTATGTCATTAGAACCTGTCTCATCAACACACCAATTAAAACAGTTCAAATCTGAATGATTTTTGACAAATGTTGTTTCTGATGTTATAACATTGGAAACAGCATCAGTGTATAGATCATCCAGATCATCATCTAAAGAATCATCATAATCAATTCTTGCAGAAAAAGCTAGTTCCTCATCTTTAGAACCTTCAGGTTCATCATCATCTGAGTCATCACTAAAGGTAACATTAAAATTCAGTTTTTGTCTTAACCTGGTATTTGCACACTCATTTGCATAGTGTCCAAATACAGTACATGCATCACATCTAACTGATTTTCTAAATTCAGGATCATACCTTGATTTATTACCTCTGAATTGCCTTGATTGATTCTGATCCTTCCTTTTCTCTGGGTCTGATGGTGTATTGTTGAAAAGAGTTCTCTGTTGACCATTTCCTCTAGATCTATTCAGTTTCTTCTTCAGGTAGGAATTGAATTTCTTTGTAAGGAGGGCAATGTGCTCAGGTGTGTTGTAACATTGGTCTAGAACATCTTCATCAAACTCAACTTCAGCCACAAAGGGCTGATTTTCAGTGTTGAGCGATGTTTCACCTTTGAAACAACAACCTTCTTTCCTTCACTTGTATCATCAGATTGAGTTGTGTTCATCTCATATGTTTTGAGAATACTTACAAGTTCATTCTGACTTAAAGTGTCAGTGTCCTTGGCTTCTTCAATAGCACAAATTTTTGCATCGAATCGTTTAGGAACAGATCGCAAAATTTTGTGTACAACTCGTACATTGGAAATTGGATCACCAAGTGCGTGTGATTCGTTGACAATCTCACTCAGCCTCTCATTGTACGCCGTGATTGTCTCATCATCCTTCATCCTTAGATTCTCGAACTTGGTCCCAAGCATTCAAAGTTTGGTCCTTCTAACACTTCCACTTCCTTCACAGTGCTCTTGAAGCCTCTCCCATGCATCTTTAGCCGTAGTACATGTTGATATAATCTTGAACATAGATACATCAACAGAGGTAAAGATAGCATTGAGTGCTTTGGAATTGTAGCTTGCCGTCGTGGTCTCCTCATTTGTCCATTCAATCTCTCGTTTGACTCTTGTCTCGCCATCATCATCTGCTTGATTTCTGGGCCATTCCCAACCGGTCAGAACACTTCCCCAAGCACGTTCATCAATAGACTTGATGTACATGTGCATATTAGGTTTCCAATAGGTATAGTTATTTCCAACTAGTATAGGGGGCCTAAGTGGGGTGTTTACAGGATATTCCATAGCAAAAGACACACTTAAGAACTCAGGATCTAAACTTAGTATATCAAGTTTATGGCTCTGATACCAATTGAAAGTGTGCGTGTGTTATAAAGTGCAGATGTTGTAACAAATGTTAAAGCAAATCTTACAACAATCTGGTAAATCAGAATATAAAACGTATACAGCGGAAGACTTAAACTCACAATAGTAAAAGGGAATACTTTTTAACACAAACTATCATAAATAGTTTGTGCTAGCCTTATGGCGAAAGGTTCACTATAAAAAGATTAATGATACAAAAGTTGTGTGAAGAGTATAATCGTTCACAACGGAAACAAGACTCGATATCACCTATCAAATCTAAATTGGCTAAGTGTATAACATAATACACCATCAAAATTGATCTCACTCTATATCAATGATCTCACTATCTATGGATATAAGTTCGATCACAAGCTATGAGTGAAAAACTCTATTTCAAGGCATAACATAAACATTGGAATAACTGCCCTATCACCTTTAAACTCAGGATCAACACTAGAGTAGGTGTACTCATTTACTCCACACTTGGTATGTTGATAGACGAACATAAGTCAATAAATGGCGAACAAGGATTAAAGCTACATCAAGGATTATGAAGAGCCAACCTCAAATCAAGGGTGATCAACAAAGAAAATCAAGTTGGGGTGCATCTACTAATTTTAGAGGTGAATAAAGTGACGAACAACTCCCCGACGAACAACTAATGGGCAAACAGGTATTTAGACCCGAGACCAAGAATGAGCCAACTGTGAAGTCATCAATGACGAACAACTTGGTCAAACTATGATATAGCAAACAGCCAAAGAAGTGTGTACAAGTGAACAAAGGACAAAGATCCCAAAGCCAAGCTGAACACAGCCATAAGGCGAACAACTTCCAAAGTACAACCTCAAGAGGCGAACAACTTTCAGTTGAAGGGTCATCAAGATCAGTCAAGCCGACCTAGGCGAACAACAATGAGTCCGAGATAAGGCCCAAAAGAAGACTTTGTAACTAAGATTCAGCTTAGATAAGGTCAAACTAAGGTCAAAGGACACATGTCAGGCATGCAAGCTAGGGAGACCAAGAGTCAATAGCACCTCATGCTTGCTAGCCTCTATAAATAGTTGTTCTCCAGCTAATTTATGTAATTTCGAATTTCAGACCAAAAAATACACACAAACACACCCAAACTCACACATATACGAAATAAGTCCAATTTCGACTACCGAATTTATAAATTCGATAAATTCATATCCCGATTTACCATTTACGGTGGTAATCAATCACAAGTTATTGATTGGTGACGTAAAAACGGATTAAAACAGCCACTAATCCTTACGATTAGATTCGTTCACCAACATGGTACTGAAAGATTCGGCCTCTATTTATAGGTAGAAGTCTTCAATCCAAAAATAACTTCTCTTTGTAACTGCCTCCATGATCTTTATGTTGTCCCACGTCTCTTTCTTTATTCTTCATGCTTCTTGATGCAACCGCCTGATCTAGATAGTTCTAAAACGTCCTGGATAAGTCTGAAACGTGTAGGCCCTTGTAGATCCTTCTGGAACCCGTAACTGCTCATGTTGCTACCAATGTTAAGCAACATTCACTGCAACATTGATAATTCCAGAACCTTGTAGATCCTTCTAGATCTTCATCCTGCATGTTAAAACATCTAAGACAACATTTGATCATAAAGTGTTGGTTAATGAGAAGAAAGGGCAAATTCATGTTGTTTCAAAGTAAATAGTGAATACTTCACTACCAACAACATCAACATTCTCCCCTTCACAAACCCATATACCTATCCCTTCCCCCACCCAAGCTGACCAGAACCCTCTTCTTCCATGGCTCTGGGGTTTCCTGGTCCTTCTGACTCTCCTGTAGTTTCGTCTAGCGATGATGGTGAAGATGAGGATGCTTCACCGGAGCCGGAGGTCTTAACACCATCCTCCTCTGCCTCTGGGCCCAAGCCCTTCACATTCAACAATGATGATATGGGTCACATTAGGCAGAGTATGAGTGTAAGTGCTCAGCTCTGGCTAAGAGAGCATTTTCCAGTTCTTTTAGAGCACTTACCTCTTCTAGCAGACTTGACTGATGCCAAGTCTGGAGTAAGGCCAGATTAGAAGATGTGGAGGATCTGGTCTTGTTGTTGGAGGAGATGATTGCCCCTGCTTTCACTGCCTGGGAGATTGATCTAAAAAAGAAGCTCAACATCCAGAACCCTGCAGAGCTTGAGACCCCAGAGGCAGCGAAATTGTTGATTCGAACTCTGCTGATCTAAAGAGGAGTAATGATCTCTCCAGAGGGCCCTTCCTACTCTTTTGGCCCTTACTTCTCCTTCCCTCCAGAATTATATTCAGACGAGGAGAACTTTGATGTGACCCCTGCTGTGCTGCAGAAGATGAAGATGTTCTTTAATGAACAAATTATGCAGATAGGGCATTTTTCTAAGGCCATGCAGCATCTAGCTCCTGCTCTGGTTGAGCACCAGATCAAGGAAGAGAGGAGGAGGTTCTTGAAGCAGATCAAGGCTATCTTTGCATCTGCTAAGGCATCCTTCAAATCTGACTGCCTCTACCTCAAGATGGATGTTCATGAATCCTAGAAACAGCTTCAACACTATGTTCTGGACCAGATACAGCCTGTCTCCGTGCTCAAAGTAGAGATGACTTCTCAGATGCTTGAGACTGCCAAGATGAAGGACTCGCTCCAGGAGATGCTGGCCAAGCAGGAGCGTCTGGTTGCTGAAGCTCAGGCTTATCTGGATGAAGCTAAGAAGCTGCGTGATCTTTACTCTTCCTCCTCCACCGAGCTCCCTAATCTCATAAGGCAGGTGGTTCAACCCCTGATTGATGAAGTTAAAAAGGGGGAAGAGAAGGCCAGAACTGATCTGGCGAAGAGCACAAATGAGACCTTGTTCAACCATGGTGCTCGTCTGGACTTGTTAGAGAACACTCTGGCTCAAGCTGAGTTGTAAAAGAAGAAGAAAGAAGAGCTCAAGTCTCTAACAATGGCCAAGCAACTAGCAGCAGAGGAGGAGTCTCTCGACTCTGAGTAAGATCCTGTCTCCATTCCTGGCCCAGCTAAGAGAAAAATCAGAAGGGTCAAGAAGAGTTTCCTGGAGCAGGTAGTTGAAGAGGCAGAGAAGAGATTCAAGGAAGAATCTGAAGAAGAAAAGCTTGCCAGAATCAGGAAGAACATAGATGAAGAGCAAAGACTCAGATATGTTAGGAGGCAAAACAAGAAGGCCAGAGAAGCTGGAATATCATCTGGTGCCAGTGGATCAAGTCAGAAGAAGAAAGGACCTGTTGAAGTGATGGATATTTTGCCACTCAGGACAGAAGGGTCGTTTGACTCTACTATGCCTATTCCTCTCATTGAGAAATGGAGAGAAGCCAAGACCTTATGGTTTATCCAACACTACATCCAGAGACCCCCGCCAGAGGATGATGCGCTTATCAACAGGACTTTTCATTCTTGGATGAAGACTTATGATGCAGACTTGTATAAGCAGTTGATGGATTCCACCATCCAGTTCAACCAGGAAGTCACTTCCCCTGAGTTTCATTGCCTTAACACTCCTATGATCGGGGACCAGGTTGATTGGGCTGAATTGAAGAAGTTATACAAGACTAAGGTGTTGGTGAATTTCACCCCAACATCTTCTGCTGAGCTCAAGGCTGTTCAAGACAGTTTCCTTGATTGGTTTCTGGTGCCAAAGGAGAATAGAAGATATGCATAGAATATGACTTGATCTAAATTTGTAATATGTAATCTTTTTATCCTTATTATTAATGAAAAGCCATATTTTCTCTGTCTTAAAGACAACTTCTTGTTGTCTTCCTGTTTGCCTGATAAGATCTACTCTAAGGTCTTATCATTTTATTGTTTTCTTGCTTAAGTGTTTTATTTTGATCAGTTCTAGTAGTGTTTTAACTTCATCAAAAAGGGGAAATTGTTAGGATAAAAGTTGTTTAGTTTTGATGAGTTAAAACAAACCAGAAGATGTAATAGGACCATCTGGACTTGTTAGCCAGATGAGGAAATAGATTAGGACTTAGTCTAGGGGGAGCTGCCAGACCAGAAGACTTCACCAGAAGAGTCACCAGAAGACCCCACCAGAGGACTTCACTAGAGGACTCCACTAGAAAACTTCATCAGAAGAGACTGACCAGAGTCAGAGGACCTTCCCCAGACCAGACGAGTCCGGACCAGACGAGTCTGGTGAAACAAAAGATGCTTAGAAACATCTCCTGAGTCTACTGAGTATTCTGTTTCTTATCCAACTCTGGACCATAAGACATCGAGGTTGCCTGGTGTCTGGTCCTACCTTCTCTGCAAGAATCAGAGTTAGGCATTGGAAGCATTTGACCGTTAATGTTTCAAATCAAGTCAAACAAGATTGGATTGGAAAGTATTTGAAGTCAATCAATCCAAGGATCTCACCAACCCAATCAATCAATTAGGGAATTGATTGATTGAAGCTTCCTTAATTAGAGATTTGATTGGATTAGCTCTCCAACGGCTAATTCCTAAACATCTCTATAAATACAAGAGTGCAGTTTCGAAGAAAGGCTCTAGAGAACTCTCACGTGCACGAATTCATTTCCAAGCCTTAGTTCTTATCACTCTAAAAGCACTCTTATCTTGTTCATAATTCTATTCACTCATTAAGGAGTTATTGAATCTCAACCTGTTCATATGTTAAGACAAGGTTGAAGATTGTAAGGCTTTAGATCGAAGTTAGATCTAGAGATTATTGTAAGAAGGAACTGGTACTTCACAATTCCAGTACACAAGTTGTTGGTTGGTTGGTAGTAAGGCCCCTTTGAATAAGAGAGAGTGGACGTAGGATTGTTATATCCGAACCACTATACATCCGGTCTTATTTATTGCTTTCCTTTCATATTACTTATTTTTTAGTGCTCTTATAAAAGACTTTGTTAAAGACTTAACTTTAAAGCTTCCGCAATTAATTTATCGAGTGGGACCAACACGTGAAAAGACGAGCAGCTGGTCAAAATGCCAGACATTTAGGCGAGTAGTTGGTTAAAGAGCAGATAAAGCCAAGCAAGCAGTTGAGTGGAAATGTCTAAAACACCCATCGTAGAGGCATACAAGCGAGCAATTGAACACTTCGAAGAATAACCAAGAATCCCACTAATTAGGCATTGTATTAGAGGCAAACAAGTGTCCTAACACTTGTCAATATATAAAATACAATAGCTTAGAGTTAAACAAGTGTATAAGCACTTGTCAATCATGTAAATTAGGATAGTTTAGAGGTTGACACCTCCTACTTGCTTGTATGTCTATAAATATGCTCTCATGAGCTCTTGCAATTCTCTCAACATTTTCTTACATAAATCCAGCATATTAAGCCTTGTTTGATGATCTTTCTTAGCCTAAACAGCCACTAATTCATCAACTTGATCAAAGGTTGTCAACACTTCATATATGAATTTTTTTAAAGAAAAAAGTAAAAAGACTCCATTAATAATTTTAAAGAATATTGTGGACGGTCTTAATTATTTGAAGGACAGAGTCATACTTGCACATACACTAGAATAACTTGAAGTGTTATGGTGTGTTGAATCATGATTTGAATTTGAAAGTTGAGACTTCAATTATTTAAAACAGAAATATAGGCCATTCAAGAGGATTGTGCGAGGGAACTAGATTGGCTCTAATAAGACTAGGTGACAGTGTTTTAGCAGGTACAGATATAACCAGAAGCAATTTAGATGAGATGATGTTGATCACTATAATTTCACTGACTCCATTCCAACTGAGACTTACGTTCAAGTTTTAGAAGAGATAGTTCACATTAGTTGTCTCATATGAATATCAATAAGCGTAAATGGCAATCGCTGGTTACTGTTGTCATATTCTTGAAGAATCAATTTTCAGTCACAACCAGTCATATGTGGATATTTTGAAAGTCACAAATCGCAATAATTTGAAGATTTTGATGTGTGGTGACTGACGATGAACGTTCATCGGAAATTAAAAAAATGTGATTTTTTAGAGGTGTTTTGAAATCTATAGTCCTTTCGATTTTTTTTACATCCTGTTTAATATGAATTCATAGGTATTACAAAAATTTCTTATTGCGTAAATCATAAAAAAATTATATGATTAAATACAAATAGTATTAAAATTATCTCTTATAAATAAAATATACTCCCTCCATCCCATCTTTACTTTCATATATGGAAGTTGCACATTTTTAAGAAAGAAGAGAGTATGTGAATGTGAAGTTGAATAAAATAATGGTCACGTTATACTTTATTGACTTTTGTGAGAGAGATTTATTTCTTTTCTTTTTTGTGTAAAAGTAATTGTGGGACGTTCAAATAAAAAAAACGTGAAAGTAATTGCTGGATAGATGGTGTAATATTTATTACACTTTGCTTTCACAAAAGTTTCTTGACGTTTACATTACGTTCTCTTAAGAAAATCTTTTCAATAAAAGAATAATAATATTATTTTGAAATGAAATATATTTTAATAGGAATACTAATAAACACTCTTAAATCTAACAAAATATATTACAATGTAAATTGAAGATCCATAAATTAATTTTGCAATTATGGTCGTGCATCGCAGGTGTTCAATTACTAGTATATATCAATTTCATGTAATTGAAAAAATAAGAAACAAAAGAATTAATAAAAAAATATATCTATAAAATAATGATATAAATTATAATATGTCAAACATAGTCTTAATATTTTTTTAGTTTTAAATTGATAGGTTCTATCTTTCAGGTCTGGATTGATAGTTATCTATCTTTTAGGTCCTGAAATAATAGGAAAAAAAATAAGTTTTAAATTGATAGTTTTAATATCTTTCAAGTCTTGGATTGACATTATTCCCTTTGAGGGAAAGATTCATTCTCACATAATAAATTTGAAATTTGGGTATTATGAAAATAAACGCGAGTATCTCTTTTTAAAGTAATAATCAAAATATTAAAGATTTTATATAAAAATAGTTTATGATAAATTTATTATCAAATTATTATTAAATATTGGAATAAAAGAAAATCAATAATAATTATTCCTTCCGTCACCTAATAAATTTCACACTATATTTTTTTTTGTAGTTTAACGAGCGAGTTGTTTATTAGTATTTAAAATGATAAAATGGTATTTAAGAAGAAGTATGATAGATTTATCGCTTTTATATTATAAAACACTTTCAAAATTACTTTATAATTTCAAATAATAATAAAAAAACTTGCTCGCTAAAATACGAGAAAACAGTAAATGTCAAGATTAAGAGAGGACAAATGGAGTATCTTATTATACTATATTATCAAACCTCTACAAGATGATGTGTCAGCACCACATTTCTCTTAAGCTGATGTGACACCTCTTAAATCATTTCATTTCAAGATCTTGCATTCTCCTTAAAAGTTATTTTAGACATGTTTTAAATCATATTAAGACTTAATCTACACCATATATTTTACACTTTTAATCTCAACCATACATTTCATTTTGTATTTTCTATAAATGTCAAATCTCACTTTAGTTTTCTTTCTGATTCACAACCCAAATCCTCATCCATTCTTTTCATTTTCTCATTTGTTGACTACTATGTGAAGAAATATGATTTTATTTTTTGTTCATTTGTTTGAGTTAGTTTTGTAATTTTTCGTATAGATTATATCCCTCTTTTTTTGAAGGTAAACTAATTTATTATGCACATGGAGATGATTAGACGCACATTAAGAGAAAATTATATGTGCATCAATCTAAGTTGAAGATCATGTAAACGTATTCAGAAATTATTAGTAAGTTTCTAAAGTATATTCATATTCATATCTTTACATTCATATCTTTTGAGAATTCATCATTAATAAAAAAAATTATCTTTCAATAAGAAGATTCTCCCATCGCACGCCTACGATTTTGATCCAAATATTATTCTTTCCCGAATAAAGTGTGTATTATTGGTAAAATCTGATTAAATTTTATATTTCTTCGTTTTGTATTGTAGGTAACCTAGAGGTGATGTAAAGACTTTTTTTTCACAAGAGAACGATTTCTCTTCTTAGTTATTTTTTGAAGTTGTTTTTGAAAAATATTGATATATGTGAAATTTTTGTAGGATAGAATTAAAATATTTTGGAAAAAATATTGTCGTCAAAATAGTGTATGATACCAACAATTTTTGGCCACCAAATATGATATTTTGCCTTCAATAATAGATTGTAATACAAAAGTTTATTTTTGGATAAAATTATGCGGCCAAAATAGACTATTAAACTGCAAAATACATATATTCTTTTCTAGCCTAGGATTTCAATTTTTCTTTTATATATTTTTTAACATACAAATATTAAAAGAGCATTGTAATTTATAAATAAGTAAAAAACTGTTATATCTAATATAATTAGTGTATATATATTTTCTTACAATATGTGAAATAATTTTTTTATGGATAGAAAATTATAGATGTAATATAATTAATGTATATATGTTTGTAAGTTATTTTTGCAAAATATTGATAGATGTAAAATTTGTAGAGGGAATTGAAATATTTAAGAAAATATATTGTCACCCAAATAGTATATGTTAACAATTTTTTATTTTTTTTTGCCACCAAATATAATATTTTGTCTTCAATAATAGATTGTAATACAAAAGTTTATTTTTGGATAAAATTATAAAGCCAAAATAGACTATTAAACTATAAAGTATATATATTCTTTTATAGACTACGATTTTGATTTTTTATTTATATTATTTTAACATACAAATATTAAAATAGTATTGTAAACGATAAATAAGTAAAAAACTGTTATATGTTATATAATTAATATATATATATATATCTATAATACATATAAAAGTGGCTTGGAGTGGTAAATCATTTTTGGACGATTTTACCCCTGCCAACTTTTATTTTGTATACTTTAATCCTTCACTTTGTACAATTTAACCCTACTTTTAATTTTACAATTTATGCGCTGGATCATCTTCCCTCTTCAAGTGCGCCTTTTCATTTTACACTGTTTTTGCATATCCTTCTTCCCTATTCTCTTTATCAACAACTAGGCGATTTTTCCCTCTTCTCAAACAACCATTCAGTTAAATGTCTAGAGGAATATCACGAAGCTCTACCATGGATCACGGCTGATCGACATGCGTCCGACGATGACGTAGCTAAAGCAGTTGCTGATCGGCCCAATAAGTGATAGGAATGTCTTTTTATCTTGCTATTTTCTAATTTTATTGGACGAGTGTGGCGATATTGCTGCTTCTTCTGAATTTTCTTAATCAAGCATTGTATGTGTGTTGGTTTAAAATTAGGATTTCTTATATTTATTAAATTGACGAATTGGGGTGTAAGAATGAAGTGTCAAGTCTGGTATTATTTTCCTACTCACGGTCATTAACTAAACCTTTGGCAACAAGAGGTGTCGTTGAACCACAGATTAAAATGCAGTTCTCCAGTAGCTCTTGAAGTTGTCGTATAAGAATGGAAATATACCTTTTTGTGCATCAGTTCATTATGACATATAGATACCAGTGTTATAGAGCACTTTGACATTTTGTTGATTGGGGTTTACAACTTTGATCTACTTGTGTTTATTAATCATGTTGAATTTAGGGATTTTTCTGAGAGAACTTACATATAGATAGCGGACAAGTAGCAAGATTACCACAAATTTGTGCGAGGTTTATCTCCAATATGACTTAGCTACAACTCCAGAATGCTTTCAACTGTTAAGGTAAGAATGTCGATTGCAATATTTGAATTTACGTTGTAACATTGTGCAATGCACAAATGTGTTCCCTTCACCACAATTTGACGCAGACCGACAACTACAGTCGAAGGGGTTTGACTTTTTAAAAGTTTGGAGGCCTTTTTTCTGGCTATGGCATTGTCAATAGTACCACTTAAAAACTGAACCTTAATGTAATTCTCAATTTTTTTATTAACAATGTTGAAGTGTTTTACTTGTAATTCTTCCATTTTCCTTTATGGGATTGGAATTTAATTGGAAGAATATTGATGAAGGCCTAATTGAGAAGAGTTGTTGTATGAGTTCCTTCTTATTTGATAGGCTTTTCAAGCCTACTTGGTGGTTCGATCATTTCAACCATGAAGAAGATTTTCTCCATATGAAGCTCAATAACTATGCTGGTATTATATTCTGCTCTTTTTTCATCAGCTCAAATGTCTTCTATAATTTTTTTAAAATCAATAATCCTTAGAGTGATATGAATTTAGAATGATGGTTCAAATTTGTCACTGCTCTGTGACCATCGTTGTGGACGGTTCCTTCCTCTTCTCAACCTAAATGTCACAACATGTAGGTGTTTAGTGATTTTATTTTCAGGTTAAGTTCTTATCTTGATGAGTTCGAATTCAAGGCTTTTTGTGTAAAATACGTAATACTGATTATCATGGAGATCTTGATGAAAACAGGAAGCTCTAAAATCAAGTTCAGGACCTAAATTGTAAGATTGTTTGTTCTTCCTATTATTGTGATTTCTCAAATTACAATTTTCTACATGTAGAATTAATTTTGAATATTTTGATCCAATCAAGATATATTAGAGTGTATTGTCTTGACAATTTGATTACTTAAGTACTGCAGATCATAACAAATAATGAATGTTTTTTATTTACTATCTGCTGACGGATAATGGATTACCTCATAATTTATATATTAGATATTAAATAATGTAAAGATGATAGCAGTCACACCTATTGTTGGAAGTTCTAACTAGGCGTAGATTTTATGTCCTTTTTTTCTTTGTTTCCCAGGTCATATGTCTTCATTGCTCATAGCAGGCTGCCGTAAATTTGGTTGTGTGCTCAAATATATTTTATGTATCTAGATGAACTATTTGTTGCTATGCTAATTGTCTAATTGACACGTCGCTTTTGACAAATGGAATCGGAGATGATAAAAGGTTCCTACGGAAGATTGACCCTTTGAGCAGCAAGGTATGAGTTTGGCCCCTCCTGTTCTTCTAAAATGCAAAATATTAAAATATAATTGTTGATTGTTAAAATAATTTAAAGGTATTTGTATTTCCAACATTATAATTCAGTTTATGCTTGCTGATATTTTTCTTTCAATAGCTTTATATGAACATTTTGTTTACCTAGGCTTGGTTCTATTTTTCTTTTCTTTTCAGATTGAATTTTTCATCTCAATGACTATTATTACATGGTAGTTATGATTATGTCTTCTTTTTGGAGGAGAAAATTGAATATTACTATTTATTTTACATCACTGCCGATGAAAATTATATTTTGACATTGGGAGTTCAATAGAAACTTATTTTCTTATAAAATATGTTAAACATAATTTTGCATCTTCAATTTGGGGTTTGCATCCTGGAGCAGAAAATTTAGATTTGTGTGTCAATAATTCTTTAGATGAGAGGCATTATATGTGGAATGAGGCAATTGAGTGCATCTTAGGGAGTTAGATTTTAAGGAAGAGCCAACTTAGATTTTGTAACCTTACGATTACTCACATGAAATTATCTTCTTCATGCAATAACATATTATTTTGAAGTACTCATTGATATATTATGACTCATCAAATTATGTGACAATATCCTATTTTTTCTTCCTGCAATTCTGACATAATATGATTAATTCATGGACCTTGCCATTCCTTTAAGATTTTTGGACATTCCAGTGATGTTAAGTTATATATTAGGTACTTCTCTTTTCGTGAACCTCATTTTTTCCTATTGAGAAGAAACTGTTCGATATTTTCCTCTTTGCCCTTATAATAACTCTAAAAAAATTGACTACTTTAAGGCAAACATTTTGAGTTTGAGGAATATTTCATTGATTATTTATGTTGATTTGTTCATTAAAAAATGATGATACTGGAAATTTGCTGGTATTTGTTGTTAAGTAATAGCCAATTTGATCTTTAAAAAATAAAATTGAACTCTGCATTTAAAATAAATAGGCATTTGAATGAAAATTCCATTTTGCAATTAGTATTCGGAAGTAATTTTCTAATTTGGCTGCTGCAAACTTTTGAAGCTTTTGGAATTTGGGAATGTGATGTCTTAACTATGAATGCATGAATTATGATGGCAGTATTCAAGTTTCACTTTTTATGTTTGTTAAATGTGGTTACTTTGTACCGCTTGTGGTTAGTTTGGGAATAACCCTTTCAAACCCTTAACATGGTGGAGTTGTAGGAGAGATGCAAAAAAAAATTCATCTATTATTTAAAATACAGAGTTGTGAAATGCTGGTGAATTGTCTCTCTCTTTTTGTTATTATGAAGCATGATTGGAGTTTTTTTCTATTTTATCCAAGAGCTTCTATTATACCAATTCACCCTTTAGTTCTACAGCAAACAAAGCCTAGAGATTATGTCTTATTTTGGTTCTTTCACTTATTACCTTTGTGGAGCAAACACAATCCTGGACTCACTTATGATCTTGGGATAATTGCACCTAATTCATGCTCAGACGTTGTTTCTTAATTGAGATAATTGCACTTAAGATATTGAGATAGTTTGTTTATATACCATGTTTTGCTATTTATGTATTAATATTAGATATTCAGTTGAGACTTGAGAACTTTTCATTTTTACAGGAATTATGTCTATTACATTGCATTAAGTTCAAGCATGTTCCCTCCTCTCCTCTCCTCTGTGGAAGCCATGGGACCCCTCATAGAATTAATAACATTGGAAATTAGCATTGCTTACTGCTAAATGAGGAAGGCATTGGTGTTTGTTCTGTTTTTTTTTTCCCTTCTCCATGATGAAAACCACTCTTTTATATGTATACTATATATGTGCGCATTTTATCAAACGACAGGATCCGCCAAGTTGCGAGTTTATATACTACATCACACTGATTTATTTACTTTATAATTAGTTACCTTTTGATTTTTAATTCATTTACGATTTTATTATGCCTAAATTTTGATTATTAATAATTGTTTTATTAAAAAAAAATTCCTTGAAAATGTAATAGAATAAAGTACTAATATAAAGTTATTATACAACTAAATAAAAGAACATATCAGCTAACTTTGCGAATTTATTAACAACGTGCAACGCACGTGGGGAACAACTAGTATATTTTAAATATGTGGAATAAAATTATTATGGAAAAAAAATTATAGTGTTGACCAAAACAAAGACATAATTATAGTGTTGACCAAAACAAAGACATTAAGTTTCTTTACTAACAACTTAAATATTATAACTTTAAAAAGTATCTTACTCTAAAATAAAATAAATCTGAATATATTTTAATCAATAGAAATATAATATTTACGTATAATATGGAATATTATTTTAAACATTAAATTAATGCAAGCAGATCTTTTTTCACGGTTGAACGATTTGTTTTCTTTTATATTTTAGGAATTTATTTTTGTAAAATATTGATAGATGTAAAATTTGTAGCAAAGAATTGAAATATTTCGGAAAAAATATTGTCACTGAGATAACTGTTGGGAAAATATGGGGTGCCCGGAATCTATTCTGGATGAAATTTAAATACAAATTTAAATACAATTATTACTAGCATGAATTAATCCTAATTAATTCAAATAATAATTCCAACAACTAATTTTCATCATGCATGTTGAATTAATTTCACATATTAACTAGGCGGAATAAACAAGTAAATATGCGATTAACGGACCTCTTGTAGAATTGGCCTTTGGATATACGGGACAATTATAATCTCGCTCTATCAACCCAAAGCCTTCTCAAGTATTTCCCTTTTCACCTCACTTGATCACCGGTGGGAGATGCTTTCAAGTAATTTAATAAACTAAGGAAAAAGATGAAGAAAATTTCTTAGGATATTCCCAAATCAGTAGAGCTTTCAGAGTTTACAACTGTAGAACTCTTGTTGTGGAAGAATAACCTCATGTGGTGTTTGATGAATCTACCTTTGAGTCCAGAAGTAAGGAGAATGAGGATGTGATTAGCAAAAGACTAACCAGACTGAGTATCAAGTCTAAAGGCTATCCTGAGAATTGTGTTGATACATTCATCCCAACCTGGGACAACCTCAATGATCAACAATTAAAAAAGGACACTCAAAATCAGACAACTCCTCAAAGCTCACCTGAGAGCTCTCCTGAAGATGTAACTGAACTGATGAACACTATCCCAGTTCAAGAGGTAACAGATGTCAATGAAGATGTGGTCACAGCTGAGACATTCACTGAACCCATCATTCAAGGGGGAACCAATGAAATTACCATTGAGAATGAAAATACCTTGAATGATGACTCAGGACTTCAACCCTCTGTCTTATTTCCTGAATTCGATTTCATTCCAATATCTAGTGACTCAACTTCAGAAGAGTTAAACTCTACTGAAGGGCATCAGCCTAGGAGGACTTGGCTCTCAGATCACCCTGTTGAGCAAATCCTAGGTGATCCTTCCTCAGGAGTCAAAACTAGAAGTTTTCATGGTGAAAGTGCTTTGTTTTGTTGTTTCTTATCAAACCAGGAACCAAATTCCATAGCAGAAGCACTTCGAGATTCCAACTGGATTATTGCCATGCAAGAAGAGCTCAACCAGTTCACAAGAAATCAAGTATGGGAGTTGGTGGACAGACCATATCACTGCAATGTGATAGGAACCAAGTGGGTATTCAAGAACAAGAAGGATGAGAATGATATCATAGTCAGAAACAAAGCCAGGCTAGTTGCAAAGGGCTATTCACAAGTTGAAGGATTTGACTATGATGAAACATTTGCTCCAGTAGCCAGATTGGAGGCAATAAGGTTATTTCTTGCATATGTTGCTCACAAGAAATTCAAGGTGTACCAGATGGATGTTAAAAGTGCCTTCTTGAATGGAGTACTCAATGAAGAAGTCTATGTGGAGCAACCCCCAGGTTTTTAAGAAAGTCACAAAGTATATAGACTGAGAAAAGCTCTATATGGACTGAAACAGGCTCCAAGAGCTTGGTATGATACTTTGTCACAATTCCTTTTGGATCATGGTTTTATCAAAGGGAGAGTTGATAGAACACTATTCAGAATCACAAAAGGAGAAGACACATTGCTGGTTCAAATTTATGTGGATGATATCATCTTTGGTTGTCCTAACCAGATCCTCTGTGAGAAGTTTTCTCAACTGATGAAGGGAAAATTTGAGATGTCTATGATGGGAGAAATGAATTTCTTCCTAGGACTTCAAGTTAAGCAGTCCCCTGAAGGAATCTTCATCAATCAAGCCAAATACACAAGGGAGCTGATCAACAAGTTTGGATGCCAGACCAGCAAGATTGCAAGAGTTCCACTCAACACCAACACCAAGATGGAACCAGATGAGGATGGAGAATCAGTAGACCAGACTCACTACAGAGCCATCATTGGATCTCTACTGTATCTCACAGCAAGCAGGCCTGATATCACTTTTGCAGTTGGGATTTGTGCAAGATATCAAGCCAACCCCAAGAAAAGTCATCTGGAAGCTGCTAAGAGGATTCTCAAATATCTTAAGGGTACTGTGAATATGGGATTGTGGTATCCCTCAGATGACAATCTGGAACTCACAGGATACTCAGATGTTGATTATGGAGGATGTAGAATTGACAGGAAATCAACCTCAGACACTTGTCAATTCTTGGGAAGTAAGCTGATTTCTTGGTTCTCCAAGAAACAAAACTCAGTAGCTACAAGCACTACTGAAGCTGAGTATATGGCAGCTGGAAGTTGTTGTGCTCAAATTCTTTGGCTAAGACAACAACTGAGGGATTACAACATCTTTGCCAATGAAGTCCCCATTTTCTGTGACAACAATAGTGCAATTGCTATTTCAGAGAATCCAGTTCTCCACACAAGATGCAAACATGTGGATATAAGACATCATTTCATCAGAGATCATGTGGAGAAGAAGGACATCAAAATGCTCAAAATCCACACTGACAAACAGAAGGCAGATATCTTCACAAAACCTTTGGCTGAAGCAAGGTTCCAAGAGTTGTCAGTAGAGCTTGGACTCCTAGATCCAGGAGAGTAAAGAAAGGAGTCAATCTCAGTAGAGTTACCTTCAACTCAGTGGAGGTTCATATTCAGAAGAGGATCTTTCTCAGAAGAAGCTCCTCATCTCAGAAGAGGTTTGAATATCAGACGAGGTCAAACCTCAGTGAAGGTCAAAGTTTTTACTTAGTGTTTTTCAAAGTTAAAGTCTCTTAGTTTTATATATATTTAATTGGTTTCAAAAAAACTTACTAATGAGTGCTTTCTGGAAAATTAAATCTTTTTTCACTGTTCCGAAGAGATTTTGGTATGGCAAGCATTTAATGCGCGTGGTACAAGTCAGACATGCGTTTTGAATTACCTATCTCACGCGCCCTAAAAGCCGGATGATATGACCTTCCAACTACCAACCCTCTCAATCCATACCATTCATTTAGGCGGTTCTTTTCTAACCGTCAAGATTTCTTAAAAACTCCCCACTAAACCTTGCAACTACCCACGATCTCAAACCCGATCAATCTCAGACGTTGATTTCTTTGTTTAATCTCACCGTTCTTCACTCATATAAAAACCCCAAACGTCCGCTTGTAAACCTTTTCGAATACACTTCCAAGCAAACACTTACTATCTCTTCAATCTTTTTCTGCAAATTTTCTCAAATCCCACTTACAACCATGACCAAAATTAACCTAGGGTTTCTGAACAACAAAGAAAATTTCTGGTATGAACCAATAATCCTTTTCAACAACCCAGAAATTGAATCAAAACCAGAGTTCTCTCACATTAAGGAGGCTTTGGAAATGGTCAAAGCCGCTGGCTTAGAAAAATTTCTATCAGTACATCCAGAGTACTGTTATGATAGGCAAGTGCTTGAATTTTTCTACAACATCTCCAACTCAGACTCGAGAATCAAATCGTGTCTATTTGTACAACGAAAGAAGAAGGTGATGAGAGACGATATGGAGGTTGTTGAGCACTAGAAGATAAGAAAGGAGATTAGGATAAGCGGAGATGATCTGAAGGAGTTATTTGAACTCCCATCTGAAGGCCCAAATCCAGATACTTGTGTCTTGGATAAGGAGGAGGAATGGGTCTACACCATCATGGAGAAGAAGGGGAAATACAGTCCCACGATGAACATAAGCCTACTATTACCAGCATACAATGTCCTCTGCGAGATTGTTGGTAAATGTATCTTGGGAAACCAAGGAAGTACTGAGCAAGTGAGCAAGCCGAAGCTCAGGTTGATGAAGGCAATTATTGAGAGCAAGGAGAAGCCATACAATTGGCAGCAGTTCTTTTTAAGAACCTTGAACAGGGAACACTCAAAATTCCAGGCTGACAAAACTCCCCAGTTGGCAAGTAAGCTGAATTTTGCCACTAAAATCTCTTACTTAATTGAGAATGTGGATGTGGGAGTAGACTGGTTAAAGGTGAGGAAATGGAGTAACTTGAAGACCTTATTCAAGTCTGGAAAAACGCTGAAAACAAGAATGCTCAAGCCTGCTGAGGAGAGCCCAGAGGCAGTTGAGGAAGATGAGGCCAACCCTACTGAAGGGAAGAAGACCAAACTCAAGAGAAGGCTGGTCAAATTAAGTGACAAAATGGCCCAGCACAAGGATTCCGAGGCAGTGAAAGCCTCTAAGAAGGAAAGCAGGAGGTCCTCTGAGGCAGAGCAGGAGAGTGCCTCAAAGAAAGTCAGAGTCACCAACTCTACTGATGAATCTTCATCAGGTAACCCTGACTCATCTCCCAACATCATCTTAACTGAGTCTGACTCAGATGTCCCGGCACCTACCCCCATCAAACTCAAAACAACAAAACCTCGCACCCCTGCCAGAACCAAACGTATCTCCAAAATAACCGAAACCCACACTGATGGCTCTCAGAAGCCAGTAAGTAAATCCCAAACACCCCCACTGAACCCATCTCCACCCCTACTGAAACCACCCCATCAAACCCCACTGAACCCATTCCCTCAAACCCATCTGAACCCACATCATCAAACCCCACTGACCAAAACCCAACCTTACCTGATACCCAACCTCAAACCTCATATGAACCAAACCCTCCTGAAAATCTTTCAACTCAACTGGAGTCTATCCCAGAAGAGCCAACAGAGAGCAGATCCCCTACCCCTTCCCTTCCTTCAGACGATGAAGAAGAGTACTCCTTCCTTGATACTCTCAAGGATGAGGTAGCTTACTCTTTAGAGTCTAAATACCCTGACCTTGATCAATTCCCAACACTTAAGGCCATGTTCTTGAGATTGCGACTCATTGTCCAGCTCAAGGATAGAAGACTTGGTGAAATTCTCCTAGCTGTAAGAGGCAGCAATGCAGAGGAGTGGAAGAAGGAGGAAGTTGAAGTGCTGCAATTTGCTGGGATGCACAAGACCAGACTTCTCTGTGATGAGAAGATTTTTGAAAGTCTGGTCTTGGAGAAAATTGCAGAGGCTGAGAAAGAGGTAGAACAGGCAGTTGATGGAGGAAAGCCAGCTGAACCCACAGCTGAGAAGGAGGTGGAGAAGGAGAGAAGTGCAGAGGAGAAGGCAGTAGAGTCTGAACTTGAGGGAGGTGCTTCACCTAAGCAAGGTGATGGTGAAGCAGTCAAGGATGTATCCATGGCAAGGGATACTGAGGCTCAAAATTTTCCACAGGAGGGCTCAGTAGAGGTGTCTACTGAAGCTCTCCCACAACAGCCCTCAGTGGTGGCTTTAGAGTCAACTGAGGTATCTGGTACTGAAGGAGTTGAAAAGGAGAGTGAAAAAGAAAAGGAGGTGGAAATCACTGCTGTGAGGAGTGGAGAGATTAGAGCAATCATCCCTGTAAAGGGTGAATTGGCTGAAAAAATAGCAGTTGAAAAGAAAAGTGAGGAAGAAAGTAAGAAGAGTGAGGAGGAGGGAGTCCCCATGGAGATAGAAGCTTCAGGAGATCTAGGTTGTGAGGTTGAGGGAGTTAAAACTAACACTTCTTGCAATGCAGGTACTCAAACCATTGAAGTTCCCTCAGCTGAGGTCAACCTAACTCCACTGAGTGATGTTGTTCACTCTATCAAAGAAGAAAGCCTTCCAACTCTTCAAACTCAGCTCAGGGAGGTCCAGGAGATTGTACAAGAGGAGGTGGATGAGATGGTTATTCTCTCAGACCACATTGATGAACTCATGGAGTCCACAACTACATCACTTCAGAATCTCACACTTAAAGTTGAAGACTCTCAGCAGATGGTGATTGATGTAGTTGAGGGACAAAGTGTGTTAGTCATTGAAGCCCTGAAGAAGCTGGAGGAGACTGAAGAAGAGGCCAGAACCAAATTTCTCAAAGACTCAGTAGAGAACGTATCCATCAACCTAAAGTCATCAGTGGAGGCCTTCTCAGAAGACCTACTTGGAAAGGTTGAAGGATTATGGAACTCGAAGATGTCTGAATTCGAGGCCAAGCATGCTGAGCTAGGAGCCAAACTGGGAGAGGTACTGAAAAAGGCAGCTGAAGACTTCCCAACTCAAGAGAAGACTGATGTGCTGATAAATGAAAAGCTTGCGCAGTTTGTTCAATTTGGGCAGACAGCTGGAGCTACCTTGGAAAGACTTGAAGATGAGGTAGATCACTGCTCAACTGAGCTGAAGGCATTGGCACATGATCAACTGAAGCTCAACATCACTGTAGCTGAATGTATGATTAATGCCGGAAAGGGGGAAAAGAGGATAAGTGCGAAGAACATGAAGGCTGATCCCAAGAATAAAATCAACATTATCCTTGAAACCCCTGACTTCGAAAAAGGCCAACAGGTGAAGAGCACCTTGAAGAGAGTTGAAGCTGAAGCTCAGCAGTTAGCAGGATCCAAGAAAGGCAAGGAGACCTCCTCAGCTGACCTTTCAAAGTTCAAGGAGGAGCATTTAAAGGAGAAGGAAGAGAGAGCTGCGAAGAAGGGAGAAACTGCAAAGAGGAAGGCATCTGAAGCCCTCTCAGCAGAGGTTACCAAAAAGACAAGAACCTCAGGGAGGTTGGCAGCTAAGTCCACAACCTCTACTGATGAAGTTCAGGTATTTCCTATTCTCAACCCTGAACCCTTATCTTCTGAACCTCCCAAGTCCGCGCCCACAAAAGTCACAGAGCTTGCTGAGCTAATTAAAGAGGCTGGAGGTATGAATGAAAGAGCAAGGAAGCTAACAGCCCATCAGCAGGAGAGGAGAGATAAGGTGGTTAGTAAGATGGAGACCATTGCAGAGCTAGCAGAGAGAAAAAGAAAGGAGAGGCTAGCCACATTTGATAAAACTACTTCTAAGAAGTTCAGAAGTGGTTATCTAAAGTGGGCTGCCAAACTGAAGAAAGACAAGATCACACCATCTCAGAACAGATTCCCTCACCATGATGCCTGGGTTCCTAAGAAGCTCAATGATGCTTGGGAGACTGCTAAAAGGGACTTTGTGTATTCCTTTTATGTCAGTGGAGAGTTAGGAAGGGACAATGCACAAGAAGTCTTCAACTCATGGTTGTTTGATGCCTATCCCAAACTCTATCCCGAGATCAGTGATGCTTGGAATGATGTCTTCCCTGATCAAGCTCTAAAGGCCCCTGAGCCAATCACCTACTGGCCTCCTCAAGATGCAACAGGTGCTGTTGATAGAGAAAGGATCACTGAAGAGTGGACATCCTTATGTGAGCATCTTGGACTCAGATGACATTCGAAGGAGATAATGGAGAGGAAGAATGAGCTGAAGATTAGAGTTTTCAAGCAATATGGACTTGAACCTATTTTCGAGTCCATCTGAGAAAGTTGTATCTTTTGCTGGGCATTTGTTTATAAGTCCCAGGTGTGTTTTAGTTTGAAACTTTTTAGAGTTGACTTCATGTAATATGTACTTCATCATTTTTCAATGAAATGAACTCTACTGATGTTTTGCCCAAGATAATATCTCATTATCATTTAGGCTTATGCACTTGAATGTTTTTACTTACAAAATCTGTGAACTTTGAATGTCATCTGAAGAACCTCATCTGAAAGAAGATATGTAATAAGATAGGTTCCGGCATAATCAAAAAGGAGGAAATTGTTGGGAAAATGTATAAGACTTATGTTTTGATTAGATGCCAACATGTTCCTCCTAAGTTATTTTGTAAGTAAATTATTCAGTAGAGTTAGTACTTAGTCAAACAGTTCAAAATGTTAAGAACTGGAGTACAGTTAGTAATTATATGAGTGTATTTAACTTTGAAGTCTGCTGAAGATGAAGTCCGCTGAAGTGAAGTCCGCTGAAGACTAAGTGATCTGAGAAATAAGTCTAAGTCTTGAATGTTTTCTAAGTACATTCTCACTAAAACTAAAACTGTCAGGAGAGGACCAAAGTCCACTGATGGTAACTAACAATGCTAAAACACATTAAAAGCTGTTAGTTAATCTGGTTGGAACAAGGCAAAATGAATTTCAGTGAAGCTTTAATAAATGAAGGAATAAGAAGGTTCTCTCAAAAGAGTTCCACCTTAAAGCAAGACAAGAATCTGGGCATGCAGACTAAAGGTCCAATGAGAAGATGACACGTCAGTGTACTTACTGACAGCCGACCTGCCCCAGCCTGACAAGTACCAAAAGTCTTTCTCTAGCAATCTACAGAAAGCTGGTGAACAAGCATGGTTTTTGCAGCCGTTTCTTGACAAGACTTAAAGCTTCAAATAGAGCCGTTTGAGCCAATCAGATACAAGAAGACTTACTTGAGAAGATTCAAATCCAACGAGAAGATTTTCAAGGAAGCCTATAAATACAGAAGGACGTGCACATTTCCAAGCACGGGAAACTCACAAGATCAAAGCTATCTCTACATTCATCAACTAAGAAGCACTCGAAATTATCATTGTTTCCCAAGTGTTTCACATTTGTAGAGAGCCTAACAAACCTTCTGTAACCAAGCTTAAAAGCAATATACAAATCTTAGAAAGAGATAATCCAATCCTAAGCCTTGAGCTAAACTTGTAAGGATTATCTCAAAATAGTTGGAACCAAAACCCTACTCAAAACCCTACTCAGTGTTTAGGTTGAGACCTAGTGTTAAGTGGTGTTAGTAAGCTGATTGTTGTATCAGTCTGAAAGCTGGTTTGTTTTGGGAACTAGGACCTGGAATTTCCTAGTGATCAATCATCCTAAGAGAGGATTAGTTGATCAGTGCACCTTGGCACTATAACACAAGGAATTCCAAGTGAAAGGAATTCTCCTGTTTGATCAGGACAGTGGACGTAGGAGATTCATCTCTGAACCACTTTATACCTTGTGTTCTTATTATCTGCTTTCCATAAGTGTGTGTTAATCTCAAAGTTTATCAAAGTAAAACGAGTTTTCTAAGGGCTCACTAATCCGCATCTGAAAGCTAATTAGATAGTAGTTCAACTGAAAGTCTTGTGCTTTCAGTGGAGGTATTATCTCAGTAAGCTTTCACAAAGTAACTCTCAGCAGACCTTCAAGTCCACTGACGAGCTACTGTCTTAAGTAACCTGATAAGTTTTAAAGAAGTTTTAATTTGTAACAACAGGTGTATTCCCCCCCCCCCCCCCCATATACCTGTTTACTCGTTTCGGGACCAACAAGAAAAATATCTATGCTTCTTGATTTTTCCAACACATGGAATTCTGTACTTGGGGATGAAATAATCATCCCCTATTTATAATAAGGAGTGGCCGATTTTTTCGTATGTATATGGGCTTGGAGAAAATCTTTTCTTAGACTCTAAGAAATCTTGAATATATCTCATATATTCTTTTCTCCAAAATAAAATATTCCACAAAAATCTCACTCTCCTATTTAAATAGTTATTTTCGAAAATTATAGGTATGAAATTCAAGATTTGGATCTTCTTGAATATATGAGATATTCTTGTATTCCTAGAGTACATATCTTCCATAATATCTTTTTAAGAAAATCAACAAAATCTAATTTCTCCTAATATCACTATTTTCGAAAATTTAAAGAAAAAATCAGCAATATAATTTTCTTTTTATTTTAATCACCTTATCATTATTGGGCTACTTAATGGGCTACTTGAGGGGCCTTAAGGAGAATTAAGATTGGACCTCCTAATGGACTTCTGAATTTCAATATTGAGCCCCAATATAATTCAATCCATTAATATTAATTATTACCACTAATAAATTAATATTGCACTATCCATCTTAATCCATATTACGATAATATGGGCTCCCGGTTATTATTTCCCGCGTTTAAGATTATCAAGTCCATTAATTAATTAAGCTTCTGAATAGCTCTAAATTAATTAATATATTTCACCTTGGATTAAAGACAACTCAACATTATTATTCGTACCGAAGAAACTTATTCTTCACTTGCAAGATTTGGTACAATAAAACTTCTGAGCCCACCAAGGGGACTAATCACACGAGCCGTACTCGCACGCGTTTCTCCGTATTAAATCTTAGCAACCGTCGTATGATTAATTTTACTGCCCAAGACACAAAGTTCGAAGTCGCAATGATTCTCACCCAACATGAATCAAAGCAGTAACTATTAAGCACACACGGTCCTATTTAAGTGATGGAGATTAAGAAATCAACAACCACTGAAGTCTAATTCTTCACCTTTCAGAACAGAAGAATTTATCCTCGCTGTAGGACCTCTTCAACACATACTAAATGTGCTAGTGCAATCTCTTAGTCAAGACAGACCAATCTGAGCCTTACACATCGACCTTTCACGGCGGATTGTTCAATTCCACCTAGGTCGTGAAAACGTACGTTTAGTTACAAGTAAACTGTTAATGTTGTCTTCCGTGATCGGGTATCACCACATTAACTACAATGTAACACGTACTATATATTGAACGGTTTGCAATAGAAATTCAACATTCAATCATAACTAAAGCAAATGCGATAAAAGAATTATTCTCATAAAACGAGTGTTTGATACACGAGTTATACAAAGTAAAAGCATACTTTCACGTATAACTCCAACAATCTCCCACTTATACTTAAAGTCTGCTTTTAGTATACATCACAGATGTCTTAGTGTAGTAGCTCTCCGTGACATCTCATGTCAACCTACACTAACCTAATAATTCCTCCCACTTATACTTAAAGCAGATTGGAAATAGTCTTGACTCCCATTCCATCCACATGTCTCTCGAATGTACTCTGAGGCAGACCCTTTATGAATGGATCCGCTAGGTTGTCACCCGACGCAATCTTTGCCACCTCTATATCTCCTCTCTTAACGATTTCTCGTATCAGATGGTATTTTCTTTCTATGTGTTTGCTGGCCTTGTGGGCTCTCGGTTCCTTTGAATTTGCAACTGCTCCGGCATTGTCACAAAAGACAGTTATCTTGTCGGGCAAATTCGGAACTACGTCCAAGTCCACTAAGAAGTTCTTGAGCCAAACTGCCTCTTTCGCTGCTTCACAAGCAGCTACATACTCGGCTTCCATGGTCGAATCGGCGATGCATTTCTGCTTAACGCTTCTCCATGAAATGGCTCCTCCTCCCATGCAAAACACACTACCCGAGGTTGACTTTCTTGAGTCTATGTCTGATTGGAAATCTGAGTCCGTGTATCCTACGGGAACTAGACTATCTGACTGGTAAATCAGCATCCGCTCCCGATTTCTTTTCAGATACCTCAAGATGCACTTTACGACAGTCCAATGGTCTTTCCCGGGATTACTTTGATATCTTGCCACCATGCCCACGGCAAAGCAGATATCCGGTCTCGTACACAACATTGCATACATAAGGCTTCCTACGGCCGAAGCGTACGGAACACCTTTCATGTCATCTATCTCCGCTTGCGTCTTAGGGCTCATTTCTTTCGATAGATGGATTCCGTGCCTAAAAGGTACAAAACCTTTCTTGGAATCTTGCATGCTGAAACGCTTCAAAACAGTGTCAATGTATGAAGCTTGCGATAAGCCCAACATCCTCTTCTTGCGATCGCGAGTGATTTTGATCCCAAGGATGTGACCGGCTTCCCCTAAGTCCTTCATATCAAATTGTTTTGACAGCCATACCTTTACGTCTGACAATACCTTTACATTGTTTCCAATGAGCAGAATATCGTCTACGTATAATACTAAGAATACCACCGCAGTTCCGTCACGCTTCTTATACACACAACTTTCGAACTCGTTTTGATCAAACCCATAAGACTTAATCACTTGATCAAAATACTGGTTCCAAGTACATGATGCTTGCTTAAGTCCGTAAATGGATCTCTTGAGCTTGCATACGAGATTCTCTTGGCCTTTTTCAATGAAACCTTTGGGCTGTTGCATATAGATATCTATCCCGTCAAGACTTCCGTTAAGGAAAGCCGTCTTGACATCCATTTGCCAGATCTCGTAATCTAGGTGCGCAGCGATCGACAAGAGAATACGGATGGACTTAAGCATAGCTACAGGCGAAAAGGTTTCCTCATAATCGATCCCTTCTTTCTGAGTATACCCTTTGGCCACAAGCCTCGCTTTGAAGGTTTCAACCCTTCCGTCCGGTCCTCTTTTCCTCTTGTACACCCACTTGCATCCAATAAGTTCTACCCCACTGGGTGGCTCGACCAACTCCCACACTTGATTATGATCCATCGAACCCATCTCGGCTTCCATTGCCGTTTGCCACGACTCCGCGTCTTTGTCTTGGATTACCTCGTCGTACGTCCATGGGTCTGATTCAACACCGGGAACCAAATCCGAAGATTCTCCTATCCCCATGAATCTCTCGGGTTGCCTAGGAACCCTCCCACTACGACGGGGTTCCGGTTGTGAAGATGTGACTTGTGGTACATCATCTTGTATACTTGGTATCGAGGTTTGACCTCTCAATTCTTCTAAGGTAATTTCACTTTTAGGTTTCCGATTGTTCATATAGTCTTCCTCCAAGAATTTAAAGTGTGTACTAATCACGGTCTTTTGATCCTTAGGACTATAGAACATACACCCTTTCGTTCCCGCAGGGTATCCTATAAACAGCCTTAATTCCGAACGTGGATCCAACTTACCGGCTTCCTTGTCTAGCATGTATGCCGGACAACCCCAAATCCGCAAATGTCTTAGACTGGGCTTGCGCCCGGTCCACAATTCCATTGGGATTTTAGGAACCGATTTGGATGGCACCAAGTTTAGAATATAAGCCGCCGTTTCCAAGGCGTTACCCCAAAACGACTTGGGTAAATTCGAATAACTCATCATGGATCTGACCATTTCTAAAAGAGTCCGGTTCATGTGTTCCGCCACACCGTTCTGTTGAGGGGTTCCCGGTGCGGTCAACTGGGATACGATCCCTTCGTCCGATAGGTAGTTCAAGAATTCATCGCTGAGGTATTCGCCTCCACGATCTGATCGTAGAAACTTGATACTCTTTTCCCTATGTTTCTCGGCTTCGGCCTTAAACTCTTTAAACTTTTCAAAAGTTTCAGACTTATGCTGCATAAGGTAAATGTACCCATATCTTGAGTAATCGTCAATGAAGGTAATGAAATACTCATACCCCATTCTCGCTTTGATCGTTATTGGACCACACACATCGGTATGAACGAGTTCTAACACTTCCGTGGCTCTATTCCCCTTGGCTCCAAATGCCCTCTTGGTCATCTTACCCTCTAAACAGGATTCACAAGTTGGAAACGGCTCGACTTGGAGCGATTCCAAGGATCCATCTTTCACCAATCTCTCTATCCACTTTAGATTAATATGACCTAGTCTAAGATGCCATAGAAGTGTTTCGTTCATCTTCGAAGAATGCTTTCTTTTATTACTCGAAATGATCGACGTGTTATTAGATTCATTATTTGAGTGGTGTGCACACTTAATCGTATAGAGATTGTTTACCAACGTTCCATGACAGATAACATCATTCTTAAAAGAAACAGTAACAACTTTATTAAAAGTAACTGAATATCCATCAAAAAACAACTTAGAAACCGAAATTAAATTCTTCCTAAAGTTCGGAACGTATAAAACATCTCTTAAAATTAAAACTCTATCTTCAAAAGATAGGTGCACGACTCCCACTGCTTCGGCTGCCACTCTCGTAGCATCGCCCAAAGTGATGGTGATCTCATTCTTACTAAGTCGCCGGGTTAGCTGGAACCCCTGAAGAGTGAAACAAATATGATCAGTCGCCCCGGTATCCACTACCCAAACGTGGGCAGCATACGCCGCAACATATGTTTCAACGACTAAAGCATGAGACTTACCTTTCTTTACCGCCTTCTTAGGCTTAGAACAGGTAGACCTCCAATGTCCTCTTTCCCCGCAATTGAAGCACTTACTCTTACCGGATAACTTCACGCCGTACGGCTTGAAAGCTCTTTTCTTGCCTCCCAAAGTGAGTCTACTGGTTTGGTTCCGATCAACCACCTCCTTCTCAATCTCACCTTCCATTGGCCTAGATTTCGAGAAAAACTCTTGATCACCAAAGCCTCGTCCCTACTCCCCAAGTATGACTCTACCATTATCAGGGCTTTGAGCAGGGTATCCAAAGTGAACTTGTGTTCAGATAACACGTATTCCCAAAAGAACCCATCAAAACTACTCGATAGCTTTAGGAGTATGGAATCGATTTGACTTTCTTCACTTTGTCCGGCACCAAGAAACTCGAGTTTCTCAAACTCACGCCTAAAATTGAGAACATGATCCCTTACGGGTGTTCCCTTCACCATTTCCTTCGTGAGCTTCTCACGAATGGTGAATAGATTCGCCATGGGGTTCTGATGTTGAAACATCTCTTCAAGGCTATTCATGATATCAACAGCCGCTTCAATTCCTTCATGAATGCGCTTCAAATCCTCAGACATAAATGTCAAGATGATGTGCTTCATGTGCTCATTGGAATGCTTCCAATCATCGAATATCGCCTTTTCCCCATTACTTGACTTATCATTAGGTTTCTTGGGTACGTCAACGCTAAATATCCAATAGTGTTCTTGCGCAGGAAGGACCATGTTTATATTACATTTCCAATCAACATAGTTCTCACCAACAAGTTTGTTATCTTTAAGTATACTATACAGTGGATTAAAAGGTTGCGACATGATGAACTGAGAATAAAACATACATTCATATTAATATCTAGAAAAATACGAAATTATCACATAATTTTGATCACATCAATTATATTGAAACCTTAAAACAATATAATCATGCATCAGCCAACATCTCGAAACAATTTAAATGCGCCACGAGGGGTGGTCTATACATTTAAACACATTCAAGCGGATTACAAACTTAAAAGTTACAAATCCTTAATTCAAAATTAATAGTTGGCTCCCACTTTGACCACATAGAAACTGACAGGGACTCCGAGGGGAGTAAGTTAATATCAATTTCCTATGCCTAAGTAATAACCATAATTAAATACAAGATTATTATTTCGCTTTGAGCAAGCCACTCGTGGTGAGGGTCAATACCGCCACTAGTAATAATCCACAATCATCCTTTCGGAATTTATTCATGCGAAATCCGTTCTTTTGGCCGATCCGAGGGGGAAATGTATTCCAAAAGAACTTCACAAATAAATAAATTATGGAGGTCAAAATAATCCAATTTTAATATCCAGAATAAAATTGCGATTATAAAAACATACTTAGTAATTTTCGAAAGTAAGGGTTTTCTTGGACAATTAAATTCATGCAAACACATATTAACAAATAATAATAAGTGCACGAAATAAAACATCCATCAAAACAAAATTAAACACATTGGAGCACTCGAATCCAATTGTCACGGTTTAATTTCTTCACGTCTTGATGCAAAAATCGTCCTTGTTGCTTTCCGACGTTCGTCTCGACGTGCTCCCACTCGAACAGCAACACTTCATCAAAAACAGCATCGTTTGGGGTTCGAGACGACGTTTAAAATCACACGGAAAAAAACACGAACCGAAAAAATTTCACGGCCCGAGATACAGCGCGCGTCGGCCCACGAAGTGGGCCCGCGCGCTTCCCGGCCCAAAAGGCGCCGAAACGCTGCCCGAAGCGCGCCGAAACGCAGCCCCGAGGTGCACCCGAGGCGCTGCACGGAGGCGCGCCGAGGCGCCGCCTGGAGCGCCCCGAGGCGCGCGGCGCCGTGCACCCGTTGCGCACGGCGTGCACCGTGCACCCCCGTGTGCCGTTTTTTCGCCGTTCGTCCTCGTTTTCTTCACCCCTTGCATGATTTTACGTCCATACACGCGCCACGCTTGTATGCATCGTCCGGGTACACCGTTTTTAATTCTTCGTTCTTCGTCACGATCCGGTTACAATTTATTTTTATAAAAAAATAAATACTAGATCTAGACTAGTCTATTACAATGATCGAATCAAAATAAAAACAACTAATCTACTCGTGGATTTTCTCACGAGAAAAACGAATTCGAACGAATCGAATTAAAAAAAACAATTAATTCACACGCATGAAATTAACAACATTAAAACCATGACAATTGGATACCTGCAAAAAAGATCTAACAATTCTACTATCCAATTTCAATTTAATGTTTAACAATTTAAATTCCATTTTAAAATTCAGAGCCCGAAACCGTGGCTCTGATACCAGTTGTTGGGAAAATATGGGGTGCCCGGAATCTATTCGGGATGAAATTTAAATACAAATTTAAATACAATTATTACTAGCATGAATTAATCCTAATTAATTCAAATAATAATTCCAACAACTAATTTTCATCATGCATGTTGAATTAATTTCACATATTAACTAGGCGGAATAAACAAGTAAATATGCGATTAACGTACCTCTTGTAGAATTGGCCTTTGGATATACGGGACAATTATAATCTCGCTCTATCAACCCAAAGCCTTCTCAAGTATTTCACTTTTCACCTCACTTGATCACCGGTGGGAGATGCTTTCAAGTAATTTAATAAACTAAGGAAAAAGAAAAATATCTATGTTTCTTGATTTTTCCAACACATGGAATTCTGTACTTGGGGATGAAATAATCATCCCCTATTTATAATAAGGAGTGGCCGATTTTTTCATGTGTATATGGGCTTGGAGAAAATCTTTTCTTAGACTCTAAGAAATCTTGAATATATCTCATATATTCTTTTCTCCAAAATAAAATATTCCACAAAAATCTCACTCTCCTATTTAAATAGTTATTTTCGAAAATTATAGGTATGAAATTCAAGATTTGGATCTTCTTGAATATATGAGATATTCTTGTATTCCTAGAATACATATCTTCCATAATATCTTTCCAAGAAAATCAACAAAATCTAATTTCTCCTAATATCACTATTTTCGAAAATTTAAAGAAAAATCAGCAATATAATTTTCTTTTTATTTTAATCACTTTATCATTATTGGGCTACTTGAGGGGCCTTAAGGAGAATTAAGATTGGACCTCCTAATGGACTTCTGAATTTCAATATTGAGCCCCAATATAATTCAATCCATTAATATTAATTATTACCACTAATAAATTAATATTGCACTATCCATCTTAATCCATATTACGATAATATGGGCTCCCGGTTATTATTTCCCGCGTTTAAGATTATCAAGTACATTAATTAATTAAGCTTCTGAATAGCTCTAAATTAATTAATATATTTCACCTTGGAGTAAAGACAGCTCAACATTATTATTCGTACCGAAGAAACTAATTCTTCACTTGCAAGATTTGGTACAATAAAACTTCTGAGCCCACCAAGGGGACTAATCACACGAGCCGTACTCGCACGCGTTTCTCAGTATTAAATCTTAGCAACCGTCGTATGATTAATATTACTGCCCAAGACACAAAGTTCGAAGTAGCAATGATTCTCACCCAACATGAATCAAAGCAGTAACTATTAAGCACACACGGTCCTATTTAAGTGACGGAGATTAAGAAATCAACAACCACTGAAGTCTAATTCTTCACCTTTCAGAACAGAAGAATTTATCCTCGCTGTAGGACCTCTTCAACACATACTAAATGTGCTAGTGCAATCTCTTAGTCAAGACAGACCAATCTGAGCCTTACACATCGACCTTTCACGGCGGATTGTTCAATTCCACCTAGGTCGTGAAAACGTACGTTTAGTTACAAGTAAACTGTTAATGTTGTCTTCGCTGATCGGGTATCACCACATTAACTACAATGTAACACGTACTATATATTGAACGGTTTGCAATAGAAATTCAACATTCAATCATAACTAAAGCAAATGCGATAAAAAAATTATTCTCATAAAACGAGTGTTTGATACACGAGTTATACAAAGTAAAAACATATTTTCACGTATAACTCCAACAATAACATATGATTCCAAAGAAAATATTGCCACCAAATATAATATCTTACCATCAATAATAGATCTACCTGCAAAATAGAATATAAAACTGTTTAACAAATATTGTTTTGCAGAGTAAGATTTCAATTTTTTTAACTTTTTTTTTTTTTTTTGCAAAATATCTGTATATGTGTAAGGTCTAGAAGGAAAATTGAATTAAAAAAAAAAACTAAGATTGACGCATAAACATCAATTCTTATTGTTGAATTGTGTATTATAAATATCAACAAATTAATAAATTGTTCCCATACAAACATCTATACAATATTTCATTTTAATTATGACATTATTTTTTTCAAATGTTACATTTAGATCTGAAATGTTTGAATTTTATCTTTAGAGTTAAACTTTTGCTTTCGATTGTTATTGTATCTTCATACCATGAAGGAAAATTGATCATACTAATTTGAGATTGAATATGTGAATTAATTAATATTTTTCAAATTTTCTATTTATTCATGTTTCATATTTTTTATTGTTCGTTGAATTATAATTACAATTTTAATATTATAGCAAAATTACAAAATATTTTTTAAAAATTAATATTTAAAATAATAATAAAAAATTATTTTTCAGCTGCAAAATTTGCGGGGATACACACTAGTAATATAATACTACTGGTCTCGATTTTTATACACTTAATCAAATATTTAATACTTTAAAATAATGTTATGATAATTTTATTATGAAAAATTTTTATATAAAAATTTGCCTCTAAAATATTAGCAACAAAGCAACGGCAATAAAGAGTTTGGAAAAATAAAGGATTAATTATTGTGTAGTACACAAAAGTGAAAAGTATTCTTCTCTACTACATGAGTCATTCTCCACCACATTGACCTAATTGTTAAATGACTAATATACCCTTATTTTTTCATTCTTCCTTCCAGCAATGTCCCATCAATTGCTTCTCTCCGTACTCTGAGATTTTCTTTGCTTTCAAATCCAGTAACCCCGTTTCAAAATTCAAAAGTTGAAAAAATAAAGGTGGCTTCATGAAGTTTCCGCCACAGCACCGCTGCTGGAGAAGTTGGACTGCAAGTTGTTGACGTCGTCGTCGTGAAGCGAATGCGGCATCATTTCTGCCTCAAATCAACCACCAACACAGATTCACAGCCGCACTATCGTGCCCTTCTGTGCGAAGGCGGCGCTCTTTGTGCCTCAGATCGACCAACACCAAGGACTCACTGCTGCACCGCCGTGACCTTTTGTGGATCTAAAGAAAATTGCCGCTTATAAAGTTGTGGAGCACGTGAAATCTGAAAAGCCCCAAATTTGGCCAACCCTATAACCCACCTCGACGGGATGGCTCTGTAATTTTAGTAGTTTTCTGGTATAATTCTGTAGATTCACGTGGTGCGCTGCTCAATCCGGTCGCCGGCGAACTTCGAGGAGCTAATCCGACCGCCAATAGGGCTTCCGCCCTCCACGACAGTGAGGTCGAAAAGGTATTTGGAGTTGGGGGATGTGGAAAGCGTGTTATCACAATTCAGGGCTTTCTGGTTCCACTTTTAATTTGTATGAATTCCTACCAGAAAAGGGGAAATGGAAACAACGTCGAGACAAAAAAAAAATTGGTGAAAGTGAAGCAAAGATTTTGTATTTTGTTTGAGATAAAATTTTATGTATATATACGTATAAAAAATTGGATAAAGATTTAGTATTTTCGCCCAAATCTTGTGAGAGGGAGTTAAACGTGGAGAAGATTTGGAAATCTTGTGTGAAGCAAAATTAAGATATCTGCTAATGGAATTTGAGAAGATTTGGTGAAAATTGACCAAATCATATGGAAATATGGGAACAGATTTAAACGTGAGTTTGAATCTTAGGAAAATAGGCGACTAATTAGGAGAGTCAATGTAATATACACTACAATTTTTTTAAGGTAGAAAAATCATGTATTAAATATTTATAATTAATAATTGTATACAATTAACAATTAAGAGTGTTATATTCACTAAAAAATCCCAATATACAAGGTTTTATAGAATATATACAATATATATATACATATACCATTTTAATGTATATATACAATATTTATTAAATATATACAATTTTAAATTATATGTACAATTATTAATTTTAAACAGGATACTTAATAACAATAAAGTAATTAGAAAGTTGTATAATTTGTGTGACCCAAATTATAATTATATTGTGTATATACAATTTTAAAGTATATGTACAAGAATAAAATAATTCTATATTTTAGTAAAAAATATATAATTGCGAAATAAAGTAATAAAAAAGTTGTACATATGATATATATATATATATATATATATATATATAATTTTGGTACTTGTAAAATAAAATTATAATACGAATATTGTAATTATTTTTCAATTTGTGTGATCCAAATTATAATTATTTTCCTTTTTTAATTTGTGTGACCTTATTCCATATTTCCCAAAGATATCTAATAAAAATGTATATTTGTGGAATAAAATAATTTGAAAATTGTACATATAAAAGAAAAAAAAATTATAAATACAACTATTATAATTTATCTCAAATATGTACAACCCAAATCATAATTTTTTTTTTTTCAATTTGTATGCCTACACCCAAATCTTAAATATTTTGTTAATGTAAAATAATTAAGATATAATATATATAGTATTGTACACAACAAGCCCAAATCATAATTTCTTTTTTCAATTCGTATGGGCCTCAATCCATAGGTAAAAGTAAAAGTCCAACCTATTCTAAAACCTAATTGAAAGATGAACGCACGTTGTAAGAGCATCTACACACACAAATCTGCTCATGATGGCCTTTTCATTCCCACCGCCGCCCTCAATGCTTATTCAGGCGACGCTTTTGAACCAAGGAAGACGTTCTTTGATTTATTGAAGAGCGGCGGCGATCGGCGGCGCCGGTATGGGCGCAAGGTAAGATGAGAATCCTTTTCTTTTCTGGTTACCATCATCTTCCCTCCTACAAATGCCCTAATTATTCCAATATTAATTGTGGAAAGGACAAATTTGAATGGGTACCTAAATCGGAGTAATGTTAGGTCTTGTTAAATAATTTCGAACTCAATTTGGGGGAAAAGTAAATAACTTGCACTAATTAATTCAAATGTTGCAACACATTCAAGAAATTTCTATTTTTTGGAAGGAATTTTGGTTACCTTTCACTTGGGTTCCTCCTCCTTTCTTTCCTTTTTTTTTTCTTGGAACCTTCCAGTTTCCTCATCCTTTTTATTCTCTGAAGAAATCTTTCTCTTCCAATTTTTTTTTGGAAAACAGCAAAATGGGGGAAGTATAGAAAATTGGGGAAATATATAAAATTGGGGAATTCATAAAATGGGGAAAATGGAAAAAGATACTATAAGGGAACTTGTTTGCTTTTTGTGATTGGACATTGTTAATCTATTTTGGATTCACAAGAAAACTTGTTTCCGGGAATCGGAATATGAAAGCAATAAGAACGAAATTGAAATCACACAAGAACACCAGATTTACGTGGTTCGGAGATGAATACTCCTACATCCACGGGATCCGAGAGGATATCTTTTCACTAAGAAAGGAATTGGAAGTTACAAGTTACAATCACACAATCCCACAGTGTTTGCGCTCAAATTGATTCTCTCACTTCTCTCAGCTGAGAAGCCCCTTTTATAGATACAGAGATTGGAAACGAACCCTAGATTCGATTCAGTTGTAACAAACTCAATGCAAAAGTAGTTATCCAGCTGGCTAACGACTTCAATAACCGCTATAGTTGATTCAGTTAGAACCGCCTTCGAATTAGCTTCAATTTGGTGTACTTTGCGAATAATCGGACTTCAGGATCAGATGACAAAACCTCCTCTGGCTCTGGTCACTTACACCAGATGACCTCTGGTCCCAGACCTCCTCTGATAGACCTCATCATGTGTCTCATCTACCAGACTCGTCTGACCAGACCTCACCTGATGGACCTCTTCTGATAGCTCTCCTGCCAGACTTCTCTGGCCAGGCTTCTCTGGTCAACCTCATCTGGTCCATCTCCTCTGGTACCCCAATTTTACCAATTCTCACGGCTAACACTTTCTCAACATAGCCTCCTATTGAATTAAGCCCAGCAGATTACATACTTCACATATGACCATTCACAATTCTCCACCTCAGATGAGAAGTATCAGTCCTCTCCTCCTCTCCTCCATACTCCAGCTTGGGCCTAAGGAACATCCCATACACTCATCTTTACCAATTCAACACAGAATTTGAATTTCGTACCTGGTAAAGACTTTGTACACATATCTGCAGCATTGTCCTCTGTAGATATCTTCTGGATCAGAACCACTCCTTTATCAATGATTTCCCTTACAAAATGCAACCTTACATCAATGTGCTTTGATCTCTCATGGAACACTTGATGTTTAACCAGATGAATGCACTCTGATTATCACAATGAATGACCACATCCCTTTGACTTATGCCAAAATCCTTGATTATGCCTTTCAACCACAAAGCCTCCTTAACAGCCTCAGACACTGCAACAAACTCTGCTTCTGTAGTAGACAATGTAACTCCACTCTGCAGAACAGATCTCCAGCTTACAGCAGTATTGTAAAGAGTAAAAATATACCCTGTTAAGGATCTTCTGGTATCCAGATTAGCAGCAAAATCAGAATCTACAAATCCTTCCAATGGACTCTTCTGGTCAGCCATCCTCTCAAACATCAAACCCAGATCGGATGACCCCTTAAGGTATCTGAATATCCATTTCAAAGCTTCCCAATGTAATCTTCCAGGATTAGCCATGTATCTGCTCACCATACTCAATGAATAAGCTAAGTCTGGTCTGCTGCAGACCAGAGCATACATCAGGCATCCAACCCCACTTGCATAAGGTACTTTCATCATAGTCTTCTTCTCTTCATCAGACTTTGGTTCCATTTCCTTAGATAATTTGAACCGTTGTCCCAGAGGAGTTGTCACAGCTCTACTCTCATGCATGTTAAACCTCTTCAGGACCTTCTCAATGTAACTCTTCTGAGATAAGAATAGTCTTCCAGCTTTTCTGTCCCTAAGAATATCCATTCCAAGAATCCTTTTAGCATTTCCCAAGTCCTTCATATCAAATCTAGCACTCAGCTTCCTTTTGATACTCTGAATCTTCAGAAGACTCTTACTGGCAATAAGCATGTCATCCACATAAATCAGAAGATAGGCTATCACATCACTACCTTGCCTTTCCAGGTATACACAAGTATCATACTTGCTTCTTACAAAACCAATGGATAGCATAACTTCATTGAACTTCTTATGCCATTGTCTTGGACTTTGCTTGAGGTCATACAGTGATTTCTTGAGTAGACACACCTTTCCTTCTCCCCCTGGTTCAACAAACCCTTCTGGCTGGTGCATGTACAGATCCTCAATAAGATCACCATGCAGAAAAGCTGTCTTTACATCAAGTTGTTGTAGCTCCAGATCTTCTTGAACAACTCTACTGAGAAGTAATCTGATTGAACAATGCTTAACAACAAGTGAGAAAACCTCATTGTAATCAATTCCTTCCCTCTGAGTAAATCCTCTGGCAACTAGCCTGACTTTAAACCTCACTTGATCCTTCTCACCAGATTCAAGCTTCCTTTTAAACAACCATTTACAACTGATTAGCTTCTGCCTAGGTGGCTTATCAACAAGAACCCAAGTTTGATTCTTCTTAAGAGACTCCATCTCTTCTGTCATGGCTATAATCCATGACTCCCTATCATCACACTCAAGGGCTTCCTTGTAACTCTTAGGTTCTTGGTACTATATGGCTTCTGCTGTAACAAGTGCATAGGAGACCAGATCCACACGGCCAAACCTTGCTGGAGGATGTATTTGTCTTCTGGATCTGTCTCTTGTCAGACTATAATTTCTCAAGTCCGCTTCTGGCACTTCTTCTTCCTCTTCTGCAGGTGCACTATCCTCATCTGATAACTCATTCTCTTCTGTATCCTGCTCTGGTTCAGAACCAGATGCACTATAATGTTTATCATGATTAGGCTCCACCTCAACTTGAGTAATTGGCTCAGAAATAACACCATCCATCTCTTCAGCTGATGGCTCCCTATCACCTCCACCAGACTTGTATCCCATCTATAATTCATTAAACACAACATCTCTGCTGGTAATACACTTCTGGTTTCCAGGCTCCAGACACCACAACTTATACCCCTTAACACCCTTTGGATACCCAATGAAGACACACTTTAAAGCTCTAGGTTCAAGTTTGTCTTGCCTCACATGAACATAAGCTAGGCACCCAAAAACTTTCAACTTTGAGTAATCTGATACCTTTCCATACCAGACCTCATCTGGGGTTTTAAACTCAATAGCAGATGATGGCACTTTATTAATGAGATACACAGTTGTGTTAACAGCTTCACCCCAAAAACTCTTAGGTAAATGAGCATCAGATAACATACACCTAACCCTTTCCAGAATAGTTCTATTCATCCTCTCTGCTAGACCATTCTGCTGGGGGTTTGAGGGAACAGTCTTATGCCTAGTAATACCCTTCTTCCTACAAAATTGTTGAAACTCCTCTGATAGGAATTCAAGTCCATTATCAGTCCTTAAGTGCTTGATAGTTCTGCCTCTCTTATTCTCAAGTTCAATCAACTATTCTTTGAACTTAGAGAAGGCATCACTCTTCTGTTTAAGAATGTAAACCCAAACCTTTCTGGAATAATCATCAATAAGGGTAAGGGAATACCTGCCTCCACCATGAGTGGATACCCTTGCTGGTCCCCATACATCAGAATGTATGTAATCCATAACCTCCTTGGTGGTATGCTTCCCCTTCTGGTATGCTTGCTTCTTTGATTTCCCAAGAACACACCTCTCACAGAATTCCAGCTTACATATCCTCTTCCCAGGGATTGCTCCCTTCTTGGATAACTCCACCAGACCCTTCTCACCAACATGTGTCAATCTCTTGTGCCACAAATTGACCTCAGAAGACCCCATGGTAACATCAGCTGATCCTGTTATAGTTCTTCCAATCAAAGTATACAAACCATTCTTGATCATACCCCTCATAACAACTCTTCCAGATTTGGTTATTGACAGAACTCCCTTTTCTGTCTTGAATTCAAAGCCCTTAGAATTCAAAGTACCAAGAGAAACAAGATTTCTCTTCAACTCAGGAACAAACCTGACATCAGATAAGATCCTATCAACTCCATCAAACATCTTGATTTTGATAGAACCAGATCCTTGCACTCTACAGCTCTCATCATTACCCAAAAGAACAAGACCTCCATCAATCTTCTCAAAATCCAGAAACCAGTCTTCATGTGGACACATATGAAAAGTACACCCTGAGTCCAGGACCCACTCTTGACTTAGTCTCTCATGACTAACCATCAAGACCTCTGCACTATCTTATCATTCAACCTCCACCACAACTGCATCTCCATCTTAATCACCTTGATTGTCTTTCTTCTTTCTCTCAGGGCAATTCTTTCTCAGATGACCTTCCTTATGGCAAGTGAAACACTTCCTCTTCTCAAGAAAATCAGACTTCTTCCCACCCTTATTCCCTTTTCCACCATCCTTCTTCTTGGACTGAAACCCCTTCTTCTTCTTGGATTGAACATTCAATCCTTCAGCAGGCTTCTTCCCATCAGTTTGGATCTGTAGAAACTTGGTTTTTAGGGCAGTTTGAACATCATCAAACATCACCTGATCTTGTCTTCCAAATAACAAGACATCTTTGAAATTTTCAAAAGACTTAGGTAGGGTATTCAACAACATCAATGACTTATCTTCATCATCGATTGTAACATCCAAACTCTCCAGATCATCCACCAACCTGTTGAACTCGTCCAACTGATCACCAAGATTCTTATCTTCATTCATTTTGAAGACTTGAAGCTTCTGTTTCATGTATAACTTGTTCGTAACAGACTTGGTCTGATATAACTGCTCCAGCTTATTCCAGATCCCAAGAGCGGTTTCCTCCTTCGATACTTCCCTCAATGGCTTGTCCCCAAGACACAAGATAAGCGCACTGTGTGCCTTCCTCTTGTTCTCCTCCACCTTCGCCAGATTTGTTCCAGAAGCCACCTGAGCCGGTGGCAACAAGGCTTCGTACAGACCATTGTGTACCAGGAGAGCCTTCATCTTGATCTTCCATAAGCTGAAATCGTTCTTTCCCGTGAACTTCTCAATGTCGAACTTAGTTGCAGCCATGATTGCTTCCCACAGACGGCGCCACTTGTTAATCTATTTTGGATTCACAAGAAAACTTGTTTCCGGGAATCGGAATATGAAAGCAATAAGAACGAAATTGAAATCACACAAGAACACCAGATTTACGTGGTTCGGAGATGAATACTCCTACGTCCACGGGATCCGAGAGGATATCTTTTCACTAAGAAAGGAATTGGAAGTTACAAGTTACAATCACACAATCCCACAGTGTTTGCGCTCAAATTGATTCTCTCACTTCTCTCAGCTGAGAAGCCCCTTTTATAGATACAGAGATTGGAAACAAACCCTAGATTCGATTCAGTTGTAACAAACTCAATGCAAAAGTAGTTATCCAGCTGGCTAACGACTTCAATAACCGCCATAGTTGATTCAGTTAGAACCGCCTTCGAATTAGCTTCAATTTGGTGTACTTTGCGAATAATCGGACTTCAGGATCAGATGACAAAACCTCATCTGGCTCTGGTCACTTACACCAGATGACCTCTGGTCCCAGACCTCCTCTGGTGTCTCATCTACCAGACTCGTCTGACCAGACCTCACCTGATGGACCTCTTCTGATAGCTCTCCTGCCAGACTTCTCTGGCCAGGCTTCTCTGGTCAACCTCATCTGGTCCATCTCCTCTGGTACCCCAATTTTACCAATTCTCACGGCTAACACTTTCTCAACATAGCCTCCTATTGAATTAAGCCCAGCAGATTACATACTTCACATATGACCCTTCACAGACATATAATGGGGAAATGGGAAAGTTGCTGCATGTATAATAGAAGGGTAAAATTGACCTATAATCTTTTAAATAGACTTTATTTATTTGACTACAAATTCATGTAGTGGACACTAAAGTGTAAAACAGGTTTATGGGCTTAGAGTTTTTTCTCCAAAAATAAATAAATAAATAAATGCCACAACTTATGGAAAGAAAATTGTATAAGCTTGTGCAACAAAATGTTAGTCGAGCGTTGAACACAGTAAACAATCAGCCTATCAAAATATGATGATGAGAACCCAAAATAAATGAGTCAACTTAAAAAGAAAAAAACATTTTGATGTCCTTTTGCTTATCGACTGTGTTGGACAAAAAAAGGTAAAGCATGTGATTTTCCGCCAATACAGATCGAAAATTTGCTGCAATACTCCCATTCTTTTTCCCTGTTGTTGGACAAAAAAGATCGATAATATTAAGCTCCGTACCTGGTTTCCTAAAATTGTGTACACTTTTTAGTTTATTTTTTTTCCCGAAATTTTGATCTATTTTGAAAAAAAAAAAAAAACCCGAAATTTGACCAGACTTTTTTTACTTCGAAATCTGTTTTTTCTTATTTGAAAAATTATCAAAAAATAAAATTAGTACTTTGAATGGGTGGCTGGCTCGACCACCATGTAGGGCATAGGTGGCAGTGTGCAAGAAGAGCAGACAAGGTAATCACAAAGGTGTAGTCTAATTTTTTTATGTGTAACTTTTTTTATTAATTTTTTGTGGATTTATTTACTAAAAACAGGAGTGCAAGTGCAAGGAAGGTAAACGAATCAAATCGAGTCGAATACCACTGTATTTGAATTTATATTTGTAAAATTATTGCGAATATCGAATTCGAATCAAATATTTTTCGAATAGTAAATGTGATTTACATTTGATTTGAAACTCATATTGAATTATTAGAAAATATACGAATACTCAAGTCGAATATTCGAATCGATTTTTTTTTCTTAAGCATGTTCCAAACAAATAATATTCAGGAGAAGGTATTATGTGAACAATATACACAATGAAACTTGTTTGAAGGGTATTAGTAAATTAAACTAAAAGTATCAGTGAATTGCACTAAAGGTATCAGCTACAAATGGTATTTAGTTGTTTTCACTAAATGTATTAGTTATCCTCACTAAAGGTATTAATTGTTTCAACATAAGATATTAATATTTTTTATCGGTAAAGTTGTGACTCGAATATTCAAATATTCATTTCAAAATTGTCATTGTTTTAATTTACAAACAAGCTATAAACTTAACTTAAAATTTTGCATAACATAATCAAGTAAGTAAATAAAAACATATAAATTATCAAATTTAAGGAAAAAAAACTTTAATAATCAAATTAATAGTGTATGTCAGCAGTTCTTTTTTAATTTGTCAGGTTTTTTAATAATTAAATTATATTAAATATTTTTTAATTAAAATATTTAATAAAAGATTGCCTTAAAGGCACTTGTTGCATGAAGTTATAAAGGGTTAATATTCTTAAAATAATTATAATGGACTTAAATTTATAAATAATTACATTTATTATTATTAATAATATATAATTATGTAATTATATATTTAACCGAATATTTAATCGAATATTTAGGAATATCAAACTGAATATTATAATATTTGTATTTGTATTTGATAACTAATCGAATAAAAAAAAATTGTACTCAAATTCAAATTATAAAATTTCGAATATAAATACCGAATTTCGAATACAAACATCAAATCGAACCAAAATTGTTTAATTCGTTTACCGCTCTAAGTGCAACTAACCCCGACAATTTATAATTCTAATTAAGCCACTTATCACCAAAGTGGCAGACTGGCAGCCCAAGTTAGAAGATTTAAGGAAGCAGTAAGGGCACAATTATTTGGACCCCACTGTAATGCAAGTACACTCACCTATGTCTTTAATTAATTAGAATTATGTAAGTATGAAATGTTTGAAATACACTTTTCTTTTATTTTCAACTAAAATATATTGTAAGTACACCCATTGACTTGGTCGTAAAATACTAATTTTTACTATCAGTTACCCCACAAGAATATGTTATCACTGTAATACAGGCAAGTATAGGCACAAAATAGTATAGAACCCGTAGGAGAATTTGTATGCTAGTAAATCCCTAGAAATCTACGCGTCGTAGCTAATATGAATACGATTTTTGGGTAAACAATAATAATTCAAATCTAACTCTAATTCACTACTTATCTAGCAAACGAGAATAAAACTATATTAACTTTGGTTTGAAGTGCAAACAATATGAGTGATGCTTTGGATCGGACTCCCTGCGTATACTAACGGAGTTGATACGACAATTAAAATAACTGTGGTGTTTCAAGTTAAAATCTTAAGTGTACTATAAACTAGACAATCAACTTCTCTAATCTAGCATTGAGAATTGTAAGAATAAAAGCTCAGAAATAACTCCAATACTCAATTCTAACAACTTACTTCACTAACACACTAATTAAATTATATGAGTTGCGCTTAACTACTGAAGCTCTTATTTAACTCGGGTGATTCGACCGTCTTCCCTAGATAAACCGGTTAATTATAAACCCCGTCAAAAACCCTCTCCTTAAGCCTATTCGTTCATAAAGAGTGATGCGGTCGTCCTCTCCTTAACAATTTTTGTACTTAATTTTATGATTATTCTAGGGTTTATTAGAATTATTCAATAATTAAGAAAACTAAAACTCATCACACCACAAATTATCCTAATCACATACCAACATCCTAATTCTACGAGTTCATCCTACCCTAAGCATACAAGAGTTTAGCCTAGCATGGTAATTATGAAAGCACAAGCAACAACTATAATGAACCAAGACATAATCAAAGAAATCAAAAAATGCAAGAACATAAATCTAACTATGAATTCAATTGCAATCAAAATCTAAAAATCAATCTCAAAAGATGTCTCAAAATTTGGAACTATAAACTCAATCTCTAAAAGTGTCAAAAACAAAAGAAGAAAACTAAACAGTTCAAAACAATAATCATTATATGGATTTCGTGTGTTATAAAACTCGTATCTCCTCTAAAAAAAACCTTGCTAACCTCTCAAAATCACGTTATTGGCTTCTTCCCCTTCAAAAATTGAGTCTCCATCCGTCAAATAAGGGTTTGGATGAGTATTTATATAATTTGGAATATTTTCCTATGCAGGCGCTCGAGCTGGGCCCGTGATTGAGCGCCTCGCGCTCGAGCTTGTCACGGTCGAGCGCTCAATTTTGTCCAGCGATCACACGGCGCTCGAGCTTAGCGCTCGACCCCATAGCTCGAGTGGTCTTTTCTTCCAGCTTCCGAATGGGACTCGACCCCCTTTGGTCGAGCGGCTCATGCTCGACCATAGGGCTTGGTCAAGCGCTTCTTCCTCTCCTCATGCCAAGTGATACTTTTCTCACTCGCACTAATACTTTTTGTATTTCCTTCATATCTTTTCATCTGGAAGTTCGTTTGAGTCGATTCAAAGTCCTACAAACTTTAGTTTTTGCCCTCTTTCCTAATATGCACACCAAAGAGCCAAATTGATGAGTTTATGAAAAATGTAACTCAAATAACTCTAAATACTCACAAAAAACACTCAATATATGAACTAAACGAGCATCAAAACATGACAATTTTATGTCTAATCAACCCCCCAAACTTACCATATTGCTTGTCCTCAAGCAATGAAATAATAAGTAAAGTGAAATTGTTAGAAGTGAATCCAAGTACCAAATCATGCAAGTATTATTTTCAAACTTCAACGATCGGTCACCCATACACAAACTCCTCCCCCTTTTTTCCTACTCATGGGTAATCACAAAAAAATCACCAAATTAATTGGATGTGCTCTTGACGGTGTGTTTCACTCCCTCACAAGTGTTTATCAATAAGTTGGGACACTCTCAATCAATCATTCACACAAATTGGTGACCATAGGCTTGTAAGCACTCTCAACATCGACCACGCACTAGAATTCATGCCGAATCACAAGGACTTGTTCAAGGGTGTAATGTAAGGCTCTTTGGACAGGTGGGGTAAAAGTATAGGATAAACTGACTCAAGTAAATGGAGAATAGCAAATCATAGCTTCGGTATTTCACTTCCAGGAACAAAACACTTTTAATATCTTCTTATAATGCACTTTCAATTCCATCTAATTTCTACACCTCACTTTTCTTACTCTTTTGACTTTTTTTTTTCTATTAAATGCTCTTCCTATTTTTTCTTTTCTCAAACTATATATGAGCTCGTATTTTCTTTTGCTCATTCTCATATTTTTCATTCTTCCCACTACTCACAAATTTTCATTACCCTATTTTTTGTGCTCAGTCAACCACACAATTATTTACATCAACCAACTCTACCCCCTTTCATTTATGAATTTTCCTATTCTCCACTCAAATTGGGACAAAAAGAGTTTTAAGAATTTTGATAAGCTCAAATGTGCTAGCAACTGAATAGGCTCAAGCTCAAATGGGTTAACAAGGGATAAATGTCATTGGTCGGAAATTTTTGGCTAAGTGACTTATCAATTCAAAAATGGTCTTAGATCACTTCCGACATTTCATATTAGACACAATCTAGAAGAGAGAGTACCCACAAGTTCTAGCACCTCTAAGGTGAAGATCCACTCACAAAGAATGAGATTAACTTGATGATTTCTAATCTCTTTAAAGGCTCAAATCTCACAGCTTTTCACATCCATGCTAGACCTAGTAACTTCTTATTATCACCACACAAGTATTCAAAAGCAAGAAATTCGTAAGTGCACGACTTCCCTTTCAAATCCAATCTACTCACAACACTCACACTTTCTAGTTCCTGACTCAATTCCACAATCACCAACTTACTAGTTCACACTCAATGATAAACAATAAATAAGCAATCAAAGGAAGTCAAAAGTCATGAAAATAGTTGGTGCTCAATCAGTTCATATAAAACACTCAAGTTCACCCAATAGTACATATCAAGATAAGAAACAATGAAAAAGAGATTAAGCAAATATAAAAAAGCCAGAAAAGAAGGAAATCGGGGCAGTCCCCATCAACAATCACGACACTGGAGGTGGAGGTGGACAATACATAGGATGGTTGACTCCTAACTGGTTGATAAACATGCTCTCCATCCATCTTCTAATGTCACTGGTGCTCTCACGAACTCTTCAGATATCACCCTGAATCTCGGTCACGTCCGTGCGCAACCGAGTATAGTCCTGGCGCAAACCTCTAACGCCAGTCTCTATGTCGGTAACCTGGTGAACAAGCCCCGTCCACTCCAACTGCGAAGGAAACCACCCTCCATGCTACATCGGTGCCTCTGGCATGTCTTCCTCCATGTCAACTCCATGCTCATTTCCTTTCTCTGCGTTAGCTTCTTATTCTTCCCCTTCGTCAGAATCCTGTTGGGCTCGACTCGAGCCTTCTCCTCTTTATCTCTTTGGTGCAGGCTTCCTCAATAGTCCCACATCATCAAGCCTTTTACTAAACTCCTCGATCACTTTAAGGTGTGCCGGTGTGGCCATCCCAAAGTTTGGGCTTTTCCTACCCTCAATGGTGATAAACTTCTTGTTAAGCAGGGGAAATAGCGTTCCATCTTTAAACTTCACACAGAACTTTTGCAGCTTTAGGTCCAGCATCAGAGACCTCGTCAGATTGTCGAAATCGGTGTCTCCTCCTATGAGGGCTCCAAATTGAGGCTCATTCCCCATATGACGAACTACAACCGATATTAACCCTCCGCCTCTGACTCAAGTCCTCTTGTTCCCCACAGTGTATGAGGAATCCAAGTGATGCTCGAGGAATTCCAGTAAAAAATTGTACCTCCTCTTGTGAAGACGGCACCACAATTTGTACTGCTCTTCCACAGTCACAATTCCACCCTCAGGTCGGGCGAAGATAGTATTTCTCAAAATTCTATCAACATACCGGACTATCGGATTTTGGATAGCTGACCTCGGGCATTCTGGGATCTATATGGCCCGGCTTGTCCCCCAGTAATCTGTTTCCAGAAGTCCTCAGGTTTGTACCGCTGATCTTTGCCCCTTTTATCCTCAATACGCGGAGCATGAGAGCATCATTAATTACTTGAATCGGCTCATCCATCCATTGTTCTAAAACCGAAATCCAAAAGTGTTTTCATCCCTCATTTATAACGTAACAAGAAATTGCTCCGTTAAATCAGGATATATCTCCATACCGAGCAACATGTTGAAGAAGTTCTCCATATCTTTTTCTCGAAAGATTCCACAGACTTTTTCTTCAATACCCATATCTCTCATCACCACTAATTTCGGGCGACGAGTCTTTTCCGCCTTCCCGGCTACATTATTCCATCGGAAAATCACATTTCCCCAGTCGCGCCCATAATCAATGGCCCACCTTGAGGGCATTGCTCCCCTTTCTCGCAATTCCTGCTCCATAGCCATAAACTCATCTCCTATCAATATTTTCCCCCGGCGTCCATGGTTTGTAATTTTATCTATATCACACAAAAGTAAACTACTCATTAACATTATTTCATAATATAGTTCATAAAGTAATACTTACATTCAATCAATTTTCACAAAATATTGTCCAAATTTTGGGTGCTCATCCCATCTCATTAAAACTCATCCCTTCCACAAGGCAATTTCAAACCTATCATGAAGTAATATTGACACAAGTGCAATTTACATGCTCAAGGCTTATTTAATTTAACATATGAACAAAATGCAATCCCCAAATTTAAATATTCATTGTCTCAACAAGCAATACCCACAAAATTCCTAAATCCCATTTTCTCTCTCTAGAATTTCTCAAATTGCACATTCAGTCTTCAAATTGACATCAAAATTGAAAAACCCATATCATATATGCATCCATAATCCACAAGAAAGCAATAATTCAAGAACTCAACAAAAAACCTAAAATATTCATCCAACTCAAGAACCCTAATCTAAAATCACTCAAATCATCCATATTCTAAGTAAAAAAAAAAAAACTGAGAAAAGAGGAAAAGAGTAGTAATTACTTACCTTGGTTGGAGAAAATTTCAACTTGGAGATCAACGTGGGGGAAATAAATCGAATTTGGGTGAAAAGGGAATTAGGGGGCGATTTTCGCAGGTGTGGAGTGTGTGTTTTGTGTGTGAAATGGGGTTTAAATAAGGTAAAAATTGTGTTTCAGCCCTACGGACCCGCCCGATCGGGACCTGTGGTCGAGCGTCTGGCGCTCGAGCTCTGCGCTCATTCTTTCCAGCAAGCCCAGGGCGCTCGAGCTCTGGGTGGTCGAGCGCCCTGTGCTCACTGGAAAGAATGAGCGCTCGAGCAGCACTCGACCAAGGGAGGTGCTCGAGCACCCCCTGGTCGAGCGCCCTGAGCGTTCTGACCAAACTTTACTTTTTTTTTTCATATTTTCGACCCTATTCATGAAAATTCGATTCATAGACGAGTACTAACCTGGAAAAACTCCTCAATTTAAGTCAGGTCACTCATTCGATCGAGGAGTCAGGGTCTCTTTCCAACGCCTAGCTTTCCATCTCAACTCACCACACAATAACACATTCAAACTCGAATACATCCATAATCACTTTATGCATCAATTTATGCAAAAAATTGACCCAAAATTTTCACATATCACATGAATTTAGTGCACAACTTGTAAAGTACTAAGACAACCCCCCCCCAAACTTTTTCTTGCTACGCAATAATAAAGTTTAAGAAATGAGTACGTACAAGGACGTGAACTAATCACACCATATGCTCAAACACCCATCAATGCTCAATATATAACTTAACTCAACACTCAATAACACTTAAATAATGAACGAGAGGGTGTGCGCCTGTGCAATATATCAATTAAACCTCTCAAGTGCGCCGGTGCATATGTACAGCCGTAAAACATGTAAAATATTCCACCCCCCAAACTTAGACTCCGTGAAGCGGTCTAAATTTGGAGTTCGGATTACCTCATGCGCCTATTTTCGGTTGATACTTAGCCATCTAGCACGCCTTTTTTGTTCCTTTGAAGTACTCCACGCTATCATTCTTTCGTAAACTCTTGCACCCTCAATAGAAGCCTACAATCAAAACACTCAACACGAGATCAAGCAACACACTATCACACAAACGATTAAAAGAAAACAAAACACACGAAATCAAGTAATAATTGGTTGCCTCCCATTTAGCGCTATTTTTAAGGTCCTAATGTTGGACTGAACTCAAAGGAGCTCACAACTCATTATGAATAAGGTTACCTCCCTTATCCTTATAAGAGCGGTGGTAAAATTTCTTCACCTGATGATCATGTACCGTGCACTCACTTTCATCTTCCGCAACTTGCTTCACTTTCACATACTTCAATTTCTCTCTGTCTTTAACTCTGTCAAAATAATCTAGATCAAAAAGCTCATAAGTTACATGATCAAGTGAAGGTTTATCATAATCATAAACATAAGATGAACAAGGGTTAAGATGTGTGTCATCAACACAACTGTCAATAACATCAACGAAATGACAGATCTCCCTTTTTATCGGGTATTTCATTGCCTCATAGATGGTAATCTTCACTTCTTGATCATCCACCTTCACCGTGATTTTTCCATTGGCCACATCAAACACCATCCCAGCTGTAGCCAAGAAAGGCCTTCCCTGAATCAAAGGCACGAGCTCGTCCTCCTCCATGTCAAGGACCACGAAATCAGCTGGAAGAACATGATCACCCACCTTCACAAGGACATCCTCAACCACACCTTGAGGTCTTGTGATAGACCTATCAGCAAGTTGGAGAGTCATCATCGTCGGTTGAAGATCTCCACCGTTCAGCTTCTTAAACAGCGACATTGGCATCAGATTGATACTTGCCCCTAGATCGCACAATGCCCCCTTTTTAATTCCATTCCCGATATCACATAAGATCGTGAAACTCCCGGGATCCTTCAACTTCGGAGGAAAAGCTTTGTGCACCATCGCACTCACCTCATGGTTCAGCTGAACTAGCTCTGGCCCGTCAACTTTTCTCTTCTTTGAGATCAAATCTTTCAGGAACTTTGCATAGTTAGGCATCTTCTCTAATGCATCATAGAAGGGAATGTTGATGTGCAACTTCTTAATTACTTCTAGAAATTTTGCAAACTTCTCATCTAATTTCTTTTTCATAAATCTCTGAGGATAAGGAACAGGAATCACGGACTTGGGTACACCCCACTCATCACGTTCAGTTTCTTTGATATTCCGCTTAGCCTCATTTACCTTCTTCCACTTAGGAACTCGCTCTTCTTCCACAATCCATTCTTCCACCTTTTCTTTCCCATCGTCCATCTTTTTCCTCTTGCTCTCTTCCTCAACCTCTCTATGAATTTCCTGCACTTCAGCAGGTAGTGGAGGAGCATCATACTTAGTATCACTTCTCAGCTCAATAGCCTTGCAATGCTCTTTAGGGTTCACTTCAGGCATAGAAGGGAATTTACCTGCCTCTCTATTCTGCGATTTTGCAATCTGGCTCATCTGGTATTCAAGTGAAATAAATCGCCTATTATTCTCTTACTGGATCTGATTGAGGTCTTAATCCCTCCTTTGAGTGTCTTGATCTCTCTGATCAATCTTTTTACTCATAACTTTCATGTCATACTCAAGAGAAGATAATCTCTTGCTTCCCTCTTCCACCTTCTGAAGAATAACACGTAACATTTCGTCGGTTGTAGAACCGCCCTCTCCACCAGGAGGTTTCGAACGTGGATCAACGCCTGGTGGTACAGTTATCCCGGCTTTTGTATTACTGTAGGAGAAATTATCATTATTTCTCCACTGATTCTGGTTAGATGAAGAACCCCCTTGATATCCTTGATTATTCCTCCACTGGTTCTGACGAGGTTGTGGACCCTGTGGCGCGAATGGTTGACCATAAGAAGGTCGCCCTTGCTGATAGCTTCCCTGCTGGTAGCCCCCTTGGTTATAATTTGGTATCCCCATATAGTTAGCATCCTCCTATTGACATCTCCGTTGATCCACCTTCTCATTCACAATATTGCCTCCTCCACTCAGATTCTGGCCAACCTCTAAGTTATTGATCTTTTCCATCATGCCTATAAGCAGTTTCCTAGTTTCCTCACTCTCTTCCACCTGGTATACACTATGTTGACGCTCTTGGCTAGCATTCCACTACCACGCATTCTTGACAATGCCTTCCACTATCTGCCTACACTTCGCTGCACTTTTGTTCAGGAACGCTCCACTTGCACAAGCATCGAGATGATGTTGATCATTCAAATAGGCTCCATAGTAGAAGTAAGCCATGATATCTCCATCATTGTACCCATGTTGTGGACAATCAGTCAGCTTATTGGAGAATCGCTCCCATGCTTGACTCAATCCTTCATTCGGTCTTTGCCGAAATGTAGAAATCTCATTCCTCGCCTTTACAGTCTTGGACGGCGGGTAGAAATGCTCCAGAAATAATCGCTCAAGCTCAGCCCATGTATTCACACCCCTACCAATTCTTGGTTATTCCCGTTAGAGAGAATGAAAATAACCTGAGCTTCTTTGCATCTGCTGATATCCCGTTGTAATCAAATGGGTGTATGGGTTATCTTTCCCAACTTCCCTCTTAAACTGCCTTTCTAACAACATCTTCAGAATTCCAGGCGAGATCGAAAAATTGTTCGCCTCTACAGGTGGCAGAGCTACTCCATCGTAGTATCGTTGAGGCTGGGCCTTAAACATCCCTCTAATTGCCATCCTCGGAGGACCTGCGGTTTGGGGTACTTGTTATTGGTTTCCTTGTGGTGGAGGGACTTGTTGGTGATTTGGTTGGTTATGGTTTAGTGGTAGAGGGTAGTATGGCGGATAGTAGGGTGGGTAAGGGAATGAATGATATGGTTGATTGTGGTGTTGGTAAACTGGGTTAATGAAAGGATTATTGTGGTTTTGGTTATTTTGGGTTAGTACGGGGTTGTTTTGAATTGGTTCGTTTTGGTTCTGGATGGGTTGGTTACTGTTGTTGTTCACCCCTAAGGTGCTTTGTTCTGCCCATCAACACAATTCAGATCCTCCATACGCTCGTCATTCAGATCATCCCCATCATTAACTAGATTCAATTCCTTGTTGGCTATAGTAGTCATCCTTCTCTAAAAATCACTATTCCTCTTTTCTATAGTCTCAGGATTAAGCTTCACCCGATCTTCGCTCGTCTCACCCTTAGAGCAATTTTTTATATACCTGAAACTCCAAAAAGAAATATCAAACGCAACTGACTAATAAAAATAGAAAAATAATGCACTCACTACTAGCTACTAAACTATTTTCAAGTTTCATCCAATGAGCATACGTCACCTCCCCGACAACGACGCCATTGACTTGGTCGTAAAATACTAGCTTTTACTAGCAGTTACCCCACAAGAGTATGGAATCTCTGTAATGCAGGCAAGTATAGGGACCAGGTAGTATCGAACCCGTAGGAGGATTTGTATGCGAGTAAATCCTTAGAAATCTACGCGTCGTAGCTAATATGAATACGATTTTTGGATAAATAATAATAATTCAAATCTAACTCTAATTCACTACTTATCTAGCAAACAAGAATAAAATTATACTGACTTCGGTTTGAAGTGCAAATAATATTAGTGATGCTTTGGATCGAACTCCCTACGTATACTAACGGAGTTGGTACGATAATTAAAATAATCGCGGTGTTCCAAGTTAAAATCTTAAGTGTACTATAAACTAGGCAATCAACTTCCTAATCTAGCACTGAGAATTGTAAGAGTAAAAGCTCATAAATAACTCCAATACTCAATTCTAACAACTTACTTCTCTAACCCACTAATGAAATAATATGAGCTGCGCTTAATTAATGAGGCCCTTATTTAACTCGGGCGATTCGACCGTCTTCCCTAGATAAACCGGTTAATTATAAACCCCATCAAAAACCCTCTCCTTAAGCCCATTCCTTCATAAAGAGTGATGCGGTCGTCCTCTCCTTAACAATTTTCGTACTTAATTATATGATTATTCTAGGGTTTATTAGAATTATTCAATAACTAAGAAAACTAAAATTCATCACACCACGAATTATCCTAATCACATACCAACATCCTAATTCTACGAGTTCATCCTACCCTAAGCATACAAGAGTTTAGCCTAGCATGGTGATTACAAAAGCACAAGCAACAACTATAATGAACCAAGACATAATCAAAGAAATCAAGAAATTCAAGAACATAAATCAAACTAGGAATTCAATTGCAATCAAAATCTGGAAATCAATCTCAAAAGATGTCTCAAAATCTGGAATTATAAACTCAATCTCTAAAAGTGTCAAAAACAAAAGAAGAAAACTAAACCGTTCAAAACAATAATCGTTCTATGGATCTCGTGTGTTATAAAACTCGTACCTCCTCTAAAAAAACCTTGCTAACCTCTCAAAATCACGTTCTTGGCTTCTTCTCCTTCGAAAATCGAGTCTCCATCTGTAAAATAAGGGTTTGGATGGGTGTTTATATGATTTAGAATATTTTCCTACAGAGGCGCTCGAGCTGGGCCCGTGATCGAGCGCCTCGCGCTCGAGCTTATCACGGTTGAGCGCTCAATATTATCCAGCGATCACACGACGTTTGAGCTGCCTTGGTCGAGTGCCTAGCGCTCGACCCATGGCTCGAGTGGTCTGTTCTTCCAGCATCTGAATAGCGTTCGACCCCCTTTGGTCGAGCGGCTTCTTCCTCTCCTCATGCCAAGTGATACTTTTCGTATTTCTTTCATATCTTCTCATCCGGGAGTCCGTTTGAGTCGATTCAAAGTCCTACGAACTCCATTTTCGCCCTCTTTCCTAATGTACACACTAAAGAGGCAAATTGATGAATTTATGAAAATAGTATTCAAATAGCTCTAAATACTCACAAAAAACACTCAATATATGGACTAAACGAGCATCAAAATATGATAATTTTACGTCTAATCATCCATCATATATGCTCGTTTATGCAATCAGAATTCTAGAAAACCAAACGATATAAAAAATTCGATCATCACCATAAAAATCGTCCAGCATTCAATGTGCTCCTTTATAGGCAAATATTGTAAGTAAAAGGTTGTATAGTGGTGTTAGAGACGCATATGCAAGTGTTTCCCTTTAAACCCTTATTTTTCTAGAATTCTTTCCTAGACCATTTTGGATAATATTTATATTTTGTTTTAGGCTCTAATATATTTGTCATAGTAGTTCTCGAAATATGATGGGGTGAGAACGTGAATACGATAGCATGAATATTTTTACACGTTTATTTATTGGCTTCTACGCATTTGAAATTTTCAGCACTGGTTCTTAAAGAAGATGATATTTTTTTCGAAAAAACAAAATAAAAATGTTCGACTTAATTTTTTTTATCTTTTCATCCTTTCATATTTTTTTGTTCCGAATATTTGTGAATATCATTTTTCTTCTATTCAAAACAAAGGCGTACGACAACGGTTATGGCACGGCAAAGGAGAATGAACAGCGACCGCGATAAAGACTAAAAACGGTCAGGTTGCACCTCAAATTTTTACGTGGGTGTATCATCGTATTTTGAACCTATTCTTTATGTTGTGAGATAGTCGGTAGAGTTGCCCGGCCCATCGAGCCAAGCAATATTTACGAGCCAGCCTGCAAATCGGGCCTATAAAATTTGAGCCCAACCCAACCTAGCCTGCGGGCTAACGGGTAGGGACTGTCCTTTTTTATAATAATTTTTATAAAATTTTAATACCCTTCCACAAAAATTTTACCCATTACTGTTGGGCACAAAATTTAATGCAAAATTAGTATTTTATTGAAAGAGTAGATAAAAGGGGTATAACAGGGGGTATTGTGTGATCCATTTATTTGTTTGTTAGTAGTGTTTTTATTTCAAAAAAACAGAATGAGTAAAAAATTGGTGGACATCCCAAAAAGGAAAGTAGGTAAAAAAATTGGTGGACGGAGGAAGTACTATAAAATATAACTCATTACACTTTCACAATCCACATATATTTTATATATTAATCTACTTTACTTCATAACAATGGTATTTTCTTAAAAAAAACCAATCGGGCCAAACGGGACGCTGTGGTCCGTTGGGCAAAAACAACCCGAGCTAATTTAACTCGTCGAGCCCATCAGGCTGGACCAAAATGACTCGATTTTTTAGCCCAATCTAACCCAGCCCAGCCCATATCCTGGGCGGGTCGGACCAAAATTGTCAGCTCTAATAGGAGATAAAATTGCCAGCTCAAATAGTAGGAGAATATAAAGGGTATTATAGGTGATGAATGCCACCTACAGCTTGAAGGCCTTTGACCAACCTTCTTCGTTACCACTCAAACCGGACTAAGAAGTAATGAATTCTATGTGCAGGGCATATCAAAGAACTTGGATTTGGGGCATGTTAATTGGTTGAGTGTATTTCCAATATAATAAGATCCAAATAACAGGGCCCAACAGTAACTCATTTCGTGAGCCCAGAGACAGACCTTCGTATGATATAATTCTCCCAAGAAAATAGAATTAGCCTATTTTATTTAGCTCTCAATTGATGGCCCTTGTCTACACCAATACTAGAGCTGACAAATCGGACCGCACGGTCTAGCCATCAAGCCAAGCCATATTTATGGGCCAGTCCATTTTTAAATCGGACCTATAAAAATAAAGTCCAACACAACCCAATCTAATCCGCGGAATAACGGTCAAGTCCGGCCCCTTTTTTACATAAATAATGAACATAAAAAGTTGTAAAATAAAGGGTTAATTGCAAATAAAATCACGACATTTTCGCTAATTGCAATTTAACTTAACTTTTGAATCATTGCAAATAAAACTTCAACTTTAAATTTGTTAGCAATTCTAACCAAATGACAAATTTCAATCTGTTCGAAAATGATGATTAATTATGTGTTGTCATTCGACCCAATCTAAACATATTAATAAAATTAGTTATTCATTATCAAGTAAGTGAAATATCATTTTCGGATAATAAAAAATTTATTTGTTAGTTCGAAATGCAACTAAATGTTAAGTTGGAGTTTTGCTTGCAAAGATTCAAAAGTTTAGATTAAATTGCAATTTTCGAAAAGGTTGTGATTTTATTTGCAATTAACCCTAAAATAAATACTACAGTATAAATTCATCACACTTTCACAAGAAACATATATATTTTATATCTTCATAATCTACTTTAGTATCTATCAAGTAACAAGTAACAAGTAACAACACTAATTATAAGATAAAACAAAAACCACAAGTCCAAATATAATTTCAAACAAAAATAAAGTCATTATAATACCAAATAAGTTTAGAGTCCTAATATAATTAAAAAATAATTTATAACTTCAAATTTCAAAAAAATTAAAAACACAATAACATATAAAATTTAATGTCTCAAATTACTCAATGCACCAATCATTATCAATCACGATATTGGAATCTTGTACATAACATAAAATAAGACAGATTAAAACCAAATTAAAAAAATTAAGTTAATTGCTTACAATTTTAATTTTTTTTATTTAATGGTTAAAAAATTTAATCGGGCCAAGTGGGCTAAACGGCCCCATTTTTTGGACCTTTCATATTTTAAGTCGAGTACAACCCAAATCTCGAGTAGGCCGGACTCAAGTTGTCAGCTCTAAGCAATACACAACCAAAAAACTAGGCACTAGGGGTGTAAATGAGTCGAGTCGAGCCGAGTAGTGCTGAACTCGAACTCGACTCGAATGCAATACTCGAAGCTCGAAACTCGACTCGAACTCGATCGAGCCTAATTTTGTTTAGCTAATTGTATTAATATTTGTTGGTCCAATTTTAGGCATGAGTTATGGGCCCAGGATATTACTTATTTAGGTATTTTAAGTTGTAGGTAGGCCTGATTATTATAGACTATCGGGCCTATTATTTTTAGATTATAAAAAAAAAGGCAGCGGTTTGAGAGACGGGCATACGGGACCTCTTCATCAACGAAAAATCTACGGGCAGTCCTTTGCCCACTCGCATCAGGTTTATTTCGACAATTTCCTTTTAATATATATTACACCTCGCAATTTTCATATAAATTAAAAGCGGGGGCATATATTCATATTTCGAAAACTCAAAGAGGGGTCAATTTTTGAAATACAATTTTCAATTTAATTCTTCCTTTTAATATATATCGCAACTCGTAAATTGCAATATACATTAAAAGGCGGGGGCATGGATATACATATCCTAAGCTCATTTTGTGATATCAAAAATAAATTATTTGACTTTGAGTATTATTAAATACAGTCGGTTATTTGAAACTTCGAACATGATTTCGAAAAATCATTGAGGTTGCTCACCGGGTAAATAACTCAATATTTAAAAATGGTCACACATTTCGACTACAAACATTTATCTGCCTTCATAGGCGTTGACCGGTCCGCCTTTTAGGCGTCGACATTCCGCCTAGATTGGCGAAGTAATCCGTCATCTCGACGTCGATTAGTCCGCCTTTCAGGCGTTGACGTATTGATTAGTTCGCCTTCACAGGCGTCAACTAATCTACTCGAGTTAATCAACCTTTTAGGCGTCGACAATCCGCCTGGAGTGGCGAACTAATCCGTCTCCTTGACGTTGATTAGTCCGTCTTTCAGGCGTAGACGTATTGATTAGTTCTCCTTCACAGGCGTCAACTAATCTACTCGAGTTAATCCGTCTTTTAGGCGTCGACAATCCGCCTGGAGTGGCGAAGTAATCCGTCTCCTCGACGTTGATTAGTCCGCCTTTGTGGTGTAGACGTATTGATTTGTTCGCCTTCACAGGCGTCAACTAATCTACTCGAGTTAATCCACCTTTTAGGCATCGACATTCCGCCTAGATTGGCGAAGTAATCCGTCTTCTTGACGTCGATTAGTCCGCCCTTTCAGGCGTTGACGTATTGATTAGTTCGCCTTCACAGGCGTCAACTAATCTACTTGAGTTAATCCGCCTTTTAGGCGTCGACAATCCGCCTGGAGTGGCGAAGTAATCTGTCTCCTCGACGTTGATTAGTCCGCCTTTCAGGCGTAGACGTATTGATTAGTTCGTCTTCACAAGCGTCAACTAATCAACTCGAGTTAATCCGCCTTTTAGGCGTCGACAATCCGCCTGGAGTGGCAAAGTAATCCGTCTCCTCGACGTTGATTAGTCAGCCTTTTAGGCGTAGACGTATTGATTTGTTTGCCTTCACAGGAGTCAACTAATCTACTCGAGTTAATCCGCCTTTTAGGCGTCGACAACCCGCCTGGAGTGGCGAAGTAATCCGTCTCCTCGACGTTGATTAGTCCGCCTTTCAGGCGTTGACATATTGATTAGTTTGCCTTCACATGAGTCAACTAATCTACTCGAGTTAATCCACCTTTTAGGCGTCGACAATCCGCCTAGATTGGCGAAGTAATCCGTCTTCTCGACGTCGATTAGTCCACCCTTTCAGGCGTTGGCGTATTGATTAGTTCGCCTTCACAGACGTCAATTAATCTACTCGAGTTAATCCGCCTTTTAGGCGTCGACAATCCGCCTGGAGTGGCGAAGTAATCCGTCTCCTCGACGTTGATTAGTCCGTCTTTCAGGCGTAGACGTATTGATTAGTTCGCCTTCACAGACGTCAACTAATCTACTCGAGTTAATCCGCCTTTTAGGCGTCGACAATCCGTCTGGAGTGGCGAAGTAATCCGTCTCCTCGACGTTGATTAGTCCGCCTTTCGGGCGTTGACGTATTGATTAGTTCGCCTTCACAGGCGTCAACTAATCTACTCGAGTTAATCCGCCTTCTATGCGTCGACAATTCGCCTGGAGTGGCGAAGTAATCTGTCTCCTCGACGTTGATTAGTCCGCCTTTCAGGCGTAGACGTATTGATTAGTTCGCCTTCACAGACGTCAACTAATCTACTCGAGTTAATCCGCCTTTTAGGCGTCGACATTCCGCCTAGATTGGCGAAGTAATCCGTCTTCTCGACGTTGATTAGTCCGCCCTTTCAGGCGTTGACGTATTGATTAGTTCGCCTTCACAGGCGTCAACTAATCTACTCGAGTTAATCCGCCTTTTAGGCGTCGACAATCCGCCTAGATTGGCGAAGTAATCCGTCTTCTCGATGTCTATTAGTCTGCCCTTTCAGGTGTTGGCGTATTGATTAGTTCGCCTTCACAGACGTCAATTAATCTACTCGAGTTAATCCGCCTTTTAGGCGTCGACAATCCGCCTGGAGTGGCGAAGTAATCCGTCTCCTCGACGTTGATTAGTCTGTCTTTCAGGCGTTGACGTATTGATTAGTTCGCCTTCACAGGCGTCAACTAATCTACTCGAGTTAATCCGTCTTTTAGGCGTCGACAATCCGCCTAGATTGGCGAAGTAATCTATCTTCTCGATGTCTATTAGTCTGCACTTTCAGGCGTTGGCGTATTGATTAGTTCGCCTTCACAGACGTCAATTAATCTAATCGAGTTAATCCGCCTTTTAGGCGTCGACAATCCGCCTGGAGTGGCGAAGTAATCCGTCTCCTCAATGTTGATTAGTCCGCCTTTCAGGCGTAGACGTATTGATTAGTTCGCCTTCACAGACGTCAACTAATCTACTCGAGTTAATCCGCCTTTTAGGCATCGACAATCCGCCTGGAGTGGCGAAGTAATCCGTCTCCTCGACGTTGATTAGTCCGCCTTTCGGGCGTTGACGTATTGATTAGTTCGCCTTCACAGGCGTCAACTAATCTACACGAGTTAATCAGCCTTTTAGGCGTCGATAATCCGCCTGGAGTGGCGAAGTAATCTGACTCCTCGACGTTGATTAGTCCGCCTTTCAGGCGTAGACGTATTGATTAGTTCGTCTTCACAAGAGTAAACTAATCAACTCGAGTTAATCCACGTTTTAGGCGTCGACAATCCGCCTGGAGTGGCGAAGTAATCCGTCTCCTCGACGTTGATTAGTCCGCCTTTTAGGCGTAGAAGTATTGATTTGTTCGCCTTCACAGGCGTCAACTAATCTACTCGAGTGAATCCGCCTTTTAGGTTTCGACAACCCGCCTGGAGTGGCGAAGTAATCCGTCTTCTCGACGCTGATTAGTCCGCATTTCAGGCGTTGATATATTGATTAGTTTGTCTTCACAGGCGTCAACTAATCTACTCGAGTTAATCCGCCTTTTAGGTATCGACAATCTGCCTAGATTGGCGTAGTAATCCGTCTTCTCGACGTCGATTAGTCCACCCTTTCAGGCGTTGGCGTATTGATTAGTTCGCCTTCACAGGCGTCAACTAATCTACACGAGTTAATCCACCTTTTAGGCGTCGACAATCCGCCTGGAGTGGCGAAGTAATCCGTCTCCTCGACGTTGATTAGTCCGCCTTTCAGGCGTAAACGTATTGATTAGTTTGTCTTCACAGGCGTCAACTAATCTACTCGAGTTAATCCGCCTTTTAGGCGTCGACAATCCGCCTGGAGTGGCGAAGTAATCCGTCTCCTCGACGTTGATTAGTCCGCCTTTTAGGCGTAGACGTATTGATTTGTTCGCCTTCACAGGCGTCAACTAATCTACTCGAGTTAATCCGCCTTTTAGGCGTCGACAACCCGCCTGGAGTGGCGAAGTAATCCGTCTTCTCGACGCTGATTAGTCCGCCTTTCAGGCGTTGACATATTGATTAGTTTGCCTTCACAGGCGTCAACTAATCTACTCGAGTTAATCCGCCTTTTAGGCGTCGACAATCCGCCTGGAGTGGCGAAGTAATCCGTCTCCTCGACGTTGATTAGTCTGCCTTTCAGGCGTAGACGTATTGATTAGTTCGCCTTCACAAACGTCAACTAATCTACTCGAGTTAATCCGCCTTTTAGGCGTCGACAATCCGCCTAGATTGGCGAAGTAATCCGTCTTCTCGACGTCGATTAGTCCGCCCTTTCAGGCGTTGGCGTATTGATTAGTTCGCCTTCACAGACGTCAACTAATCTACTCGAGTTAATCCGCCTTTTAGGCGTCGACAATCCGCCTGGAGTGGCGAAGTAATCCGTCTCCTCGACGTTGATTATTCCGCCTTTCAGGCGTAGACGTATTGATTAGTTCGCCTTCACAGGTGTCAACTAATCTACTCGAGTTAATCCGCCTCTTAGGCGTCGACAATCCGCCTGGAGTGGCGAAGTAATCCGTCTCCTCGACATTGATTAGTCCGCATTTCAGGCGTTGACGTATTGATTAGTTCGCCTTCACAGGCGTCAACTAATCTACTCGAGATAATCCGCCTCTTAGGCATCGATAATCCGTCTGGAGTGGCGAAGTAATCCGTCACCTCGACGTTGATTAGTCCGCCTTTCAGGCGTTGACTTATTGATTAGTTCGCCTTCACAGGCGTCAACTAATCTACTCGAGTTAATCCGCCTTTTAGGCGTCGACAATCCGCCTGGAGTGGTGAAGTAATCCATCTCCTCGACGTTGATTAGTCCGCATTTCAGGCGTTGACGTATTCATTAGTTCGCCTTCACAGGCGTCAACTAATCTACTCGAGTTAATCCGCCTTTTAGGCGTCGACAATCCGCTTGGAGTGGCGAAGTAATCCATCTCCTCGACATTAATTAGTCCGTCTTTCAGGCGTTGACGTATTGATTAGTTCGCCTTCACAGGCGTCAACTAATCTACTCGAGTTAATCCGCCTTTTAGGCGTCGACAATCCGCCTGGAGTGGCGAAGTAATCCATCTCCTCGACGTTGATTAGTCCGCCTTTCAGGCGTAGACGTATTGATTAGTTCTCCTTCACAGGCGTCAACTAATCTACTCGAGTTAATCCGCCTTTTAGGCGTCGACAATCCGCCTGGAGTGGCGAAGTAATCCATCTCCTAGACGTTGATTAGTCCGTCTTTTAGGCGTAGACGTATTGATTTGTTCGCCTTCACAGACGTCAACTAATCTACTCGAGTTAATCCGTCATTTAAGCGTCGACAACCCGCCTGGAGTGGCGAAGTAATCCGTCTCCTCGACGTTGATTAGTCCGCCTTTCAGGCGTTGACATATTGATTAGTTTGCCTTCACAGGCGTCAACTAATCTACTCGAGTTAATCCGCCTTTTAGGCGTCGACAATCCGCCTAGATTGGCGAAGTAATCCGTCTTCTCGACGTTGATTAGTCCGCCCTTTCAGGCGTTGGCGTATTGATTAGTTCGCCTTCACAGACGTCAATTAATCTACTCGAGTTAATCCGCCTTTTAGGCGTCGACAATCCACCTGGAGTGGCGAAGTAATACGTCTCCTCGACGTTGATTAGTCCGCCTTTCAGGCGTAGACGTATTGATTAGTTTGTCTTCACAGGCGTCAACTAATCTACTTGAGTTAATCCGCCTTTTAGGCGTTGACAATCCGCCTGGAGTGGCGAAGTAATCCGTCTCCTCGACGTTGATTATTCCGTCTTTCAGGCGTAGACGTATTGATTAGTTCGCCTTCACAGACGTCAACTAATCTACTCGAGTTAATCCGCCTTTTAGGCGTCGACAATCCGTCTGGAGTGGCGAAGTAATCCGTCTCCTCGACGTTGATTAGTCCGCCTTTCGGGCGTTGACGTATTGATTAGTTCGCCTTCACAGGCGTCAACTAATCTACTCGAGTTAATCCGCCTTCTATGCGTCGACAATTCGCCTGGAGTGGCGAAGTAATCTGTCTCCTCGACGTTGATTAGTCCGCCTTTCAGGCGTAGACGTATTGATTAGTTCGCCTTCACAGACGTCAACTAATCTACTCGAGTTAATCCGCCTTTTAGGCGTCGACATTCCGCCTAGATTGGCGAAGTAATCCGTCTTCTCGACGTTGATTAGTCCGCCCTTTCAGGCGTTGACGTATTGATTAGTTCGCCTTCACAGGCGTCAACTAATCTACTCGAGTTAATCCGCCTTTTAGGCGTCGACAATCCGCCTAGATTGGCGAAGTAATCCGTCTTCTCGATGTCTATTAGTCTGCCCTTTCAGGTGTTGGCGTATTGATTAGTTCGCCTTCACAGACGTCAATTAATCTACTCGAGTTAATCCGCCTTTTAGGCGTCGACAATCCGCCTGGAGTGGCGAAGTAATCCGTCTCCTCGACGTTGATTAGTCTGTCTTTCAGGCGTTGACGTATTGATTAGTTCGCCTTCACAGGCGTCAACTAATCTACTCGAGTTAATCCGCCTTTTAGGCGTCGACAATCCGCCTAGATTGGCGAAGTAATCTATCTTCTCGATGTCTATTAGTCTGCACTTTCAGGCGTTGGCGTATTGATTAGTTCACCTTCACAGACGTCAATTAATCTAATCGAGTTAATCCGCCTTTTAGGCGTCGACAATCCGCCTGGAGTGGCGAAGTAATCCGTCTCCTCAATGTTGATTAGTCCGTCTTTCAGGCGTAGACGTATTGATTAGTTCGCCTTCACAGACGTCAACTAATCTACTCGAGTTAATCCGCCTTTTAGGCATCGACAATCCGCCTGGAGTGGCGAAGTAATCCGTCTCCTCGACGTTGATTAGTCCGCCTTTCGGGCGTTGACGTATTGATTAGTTCGCCTTCACAGGCGTCAACTAATCTACACGAGTTAATCAGCCTTTTAGGCGTCGATAATCCGCCTGGAGTGGCGAAGTAATCTGACTCCTCGACGTTGATTAGTCCGCCTTTCAGGCGTAGACGTATTGATTAGTTCGTCTTCACAAGAGTAAACTAATCAACTCGAGTTAATCCACGTTTTAGGCGTCGACAATCCGCCTGGAGTGGCGAAGTAATCCGTCTCCTCGACGTTGATTAGTCCGCCTTTTAGGCGTAGAAGTATTGATTTGTTCGCCTTCACAGGCGTCAACTAATCTACTCGAGTGAATCCGCCTTTTAGGTTTCGACAACCCGCCTGGAGTGGCGAAGTAATCCGTCTTCTCGACGCTGATTAGTCCGCATTTCAGGCGTTGATATATTGATTAGTTTGTCTTCACAGGCGTCAACTAATCTACTCGAGTTAATCCGCCTTTTAGGCATCGACAATCTGCCTAGATTGGCGTAGTAATCCGTCTTCTCGACGTCGATTAGTCCACCCTTTCAGGCGTTGGCGTATTGATTAGTTCGCCTTCACAGGCGTCAACTAATCTACACGAGTTAATCCACCTTTTAGGCGTCGACAATCCGCCTGGAGTGGCGAAGTAATCCGTCTCCTCGACGTTGATTAGTCCGCCTTTCAGGCGTAAACGTATTGATTAGTTTGTCTTCAAAGGCGTCAACTAATCTACTCGAGTTAATCCGCCTTTTAGGCGTCGACAATCCGCCTGGAGTGGCGAAGTAATCCGTCTCCTCGACGTTGATTAGTCCGTCTTTCAGGCGTTGACGTATTGATTAGTTCGCCTTCACAGGCGTCAACTAATCTACTCGAGTTAATCCGCCTTTTAGGCGTCGACAATCCGCCTGGAGTGGCGAAGTAATCCATCTCCTCGACGTTGATTAGTCCGCCTTTCAGGCGTAGACGTATTGATTAGTTCTCCTTCACAGGCGTCAACTAATCTACTCGAGTTAATCCGCCTTTTAGGCGTCGACAATCCGCCTGGAGTGGCGAAGTAATCCATCTCCTAGACGTTGATTAGTCCGTCTTTTAGGCGTAGACGTATTGATTTGTTCGCCTTCACAGACGTCAACTAATCTACTCGAGTTAATCCGTCATTTAAGCGTCGACAACCCGCCTGGAGTGGCGAAGTAATCCGTCTCCTCGACGTTGATTAGTCCGCCTTTCAGGCGTTGACATATTGATTAGTTTGCCTTCACAGGCGTCAACTAATCTACTCGAGTTAATCCGCCTTTTAGGCGTCGACAATCCGCCTAGATTGGCGAAGTAATCCGTCTTCTCGACGTTGATTAGTCCGCCCTTTCAGGCGTTGGCGTATTGATTAGTTCGCCTTCACAGACGTCAATTAATCTACTCGAGTTAATCCGCCTTTTAGGCGTCGACAATCCACCTGGAGTGGCGAAGTAATCCGTCTCCTCGACGTTGATTAGTCCGCCTTTCAGGCGTAGACGTATTGATTAGTTTGTCTTCACAGGCGTCAACTAATCTACTTGAGTTAATCCGCCTTTTAGGCGTTGACAATCTGCCTGGAGTGGCGAAGTAATCCGTCTCCTCGACGTTGATTAGTCCGCCTTTCAGGCGTAGACGTATTGATTAGTTCGCCTTCACAGGCGTCAACTAATCTACTCGAGTTAATCCGCCTCTTAGGCGTCGACAATCCGCCTGGAGTGGCGAAGTAATCCGTCTCCTCGACATTGATTAGTCCGCATTTCAGGCGTTGACGTATTGATTAGTTCGCCTTCACAGGCGTCAACTAATCTACTCGAGTTAATCCGCCTCTTAGGCATCGACAATCCGTCTGGAGTGGCGAAGTAATCCGTCACCTCGACGTTGATTAGTCCGCCTTTCAGGCGTTGACGTATTGATTAGTTCGCCTTCACAGGCGTCAACTAATCTACTCGAGTGAATCCGCCTTTTAGGTTTCGACAACCCGCCTGGAGTGGCGAAGTAATCCGTCTTCTCGACGCTGATTAGTCCGCATTTCAGGCGTTGATATATTGATTAGTTTGTCTTCACAGGCGTCAACTAATCTACTCGAGTTAATCCGCCTTTTAGGCATCGACAATCTGCCTAGATTGGCGTAGTAATCCGTCTTCTCGACGTCGATTAGTCCACCCTTTCAGGCGTTGGCGTATTGATTAGTTCGCCTTCACAGGCGTCAACTAATCTACACGAGTTAATCCACCTTTTAGGCGTCGACAATCCGCCTGGAGTGGCGAAGTAATCCGTCTCCTCGACGTTGATTAGTCCGCCTTTCAGGCGTAAACGTATTGATTAGTTTGTCTTCAAAGGCGTCAACTAATCTACTCGAGTTAATCCGCCTTTTAGGCGTCGACAATCCGCCTGGAGTGGCGAAGTAATCCGTCTCCTCGACGTTGATTAGTCCGTCTTTCAGGCGTTGACGTATTGATTAGTTCGCCTTCACAGGCGTCAACTAATCTACTCGAGTTAATCCGCCTTTTAGGCGTCGACAATCCGCCTGGAGTGGCGAAGTAATCCATCTCCTCGACGTTGATTAGTCCGCCTTTCAGGCGTAGACGTATTGATTAGTTCTCCTTCACAGGCGTCAACTAATCTACTCGAGTTAATCCGCCTTTTAGGCGTCGACAATCCGCCTGGAGTGGCGAAGTAATCCATCTCCTAGACGTTGATTAGTCCGTCTTTTAGGCGTAGACGTATTGATTTGTTCGCCTTCACAGACGTCAACTAATCTACTCGAGTTAATCCGTCATTTAAGCGTCGACAACCCGCCTGGAGTGGCGAAGTAATCCGTCTCCTCGACGTTGATTAGTCCGCCTTTCAGGCGTTGACATATTGATTAGTTAGCCTTCACAGGCGTCAACTAATCTACTCGAGTTAATCCGCCTTTTAGGCGTCGACAATCCGCCTAGATTGGCGAAGTAATCTGTCTTCTCGACGTCGATTAGTCCGCCCTTTCAGGCGTTGGCGTATTGATTAGTTCGCCTTCACAGACGTCAATTAATCTACTCGAGTTAATCCGCCTTTTAGGCGTCGACAATCCACCTGGAGTGGCGAAGTAATCCGTCTCCTCGACGTTGATTAGTCCGTCTTTCAGGCGTAGACGTATTGATTAGTTCGTCTTCACAGGCGTCAACTAATCTACTTGAGTTAATCCGCCTTTTAGGCGTCGACAATCCGCCTGGAGTGGCAAAGTAATCCGTCTCCTCGACGTTGATTAGTCCGCCTTTCAGGCGTAGACGTATTGATTAGTTCGCCTTCACAGGCGTCAACTAATCTACTCGAGTTAATCCGCCTCTTAGGCGTCGACAATCCGCCTGGAGTGGCGAAGTAATCCATCTCCTCGACATTGATTAGTCCGCATTTCAGGCGTTGACGTATTGATTAGTTCGCCTTCACAGGCGTCAACTAATCTACTCGAGTTAATCCGCCTCTTAGGCATCGACAATCCGTCTGGAGTGGCGAAGTAATCCGTCACCTCGACGTTGATTAGTCCGCCTTTCAGGCGTTGACGTATTGATTAGTTCGCCTTCACAGGCGTCAACTAATCTACTCGAGTTAATCCGTCTTTTAGGCGTCGACAATCCGCTTGGAGTGGCAAAGTAATCCATCTCCTCGACGTTAATTAGTCCGCCTTTCAGGCGTTGACGTATTGATTAGTTCGCCTTCACAGGCGTCAACTAATCTACTCGAGTTAATCCGCCTTTTAGGCGTCGACAATCCGCCTGGAGTGGCGAAGTAATCCATCTCCTCGACGTTGATTAGTCCGCCTTTCAGGCGTAGACGTATTGATTAGTTCTCCTTCACAGGCGTCAACTAATCTACTCGAGTTAATCCGCCTTTTAGGCGTCGACAATCCGCCTGGAGTGGCGAAGTAATCCATCTCCTAGACGTTGATTAGTCCGTCTTTTAGGCGTAGACGTATTGATTTGTTCGCCTTCACAGACGTCAACTAATCTACTCGAGTTAATCCGTCATTTAAGCGTCGACAACCCGCCTGGAGTGGCGAAGTAATCCGTCTCCTCGACGTTGATTAGTCCGCCTTTCAGGCGTTGACATATTGATTAGTTAGCCTTCACAGGCGTCAACTAATCTACTCGAGTTAATCCGCCTTTTAGGCGTCGACAATCCGCCTAGATTGGCGAAGTAATCTGTCTTCTCGACGTCGATTAGTCCGCCCTTTCAGGCGTTGGCGTATTGATTAGTTCGCCTTCACAGACGTCAATTAATCTACTCGAGTTAATCCGCCTTTTAGGCGTCGACAATCCACCTGGAGTGGCGAAGTAATCCGTCTCCTCGACGTTGATTAGTCCGTCTTTCAGGCGTAGACGTATTGATTAGTTCGTCTTCACAGGCGTCAACTAATCTACTTGAGTTAATCCGCCTTTTAGGCGTCGACAATCCGCCTGGAGTGGCAAAGTAATCCGTCTCCTCGACGTTGATTAGTCCGCCTTTCAGGCGTAGACGTATTGATTAGTTCGCCTTCACAGGCGTCAACTAATCTACTCGAGTTAATCCGCCTCTTAGGCGTCGACAATCCGCCTGGAGTGGCGAAGTAATCCATCTCCTCGACATTGATTAGTCCGCATTTCAGGCGTTGACGTATTGATTAGTTCGCCTTCACAGGCGTCAACTAATCTACTCGAGTTAATCCGCCTCTTAGGCATCGACAATCCGTCTGGAGTGGCGAAGTAATCCGTCACCTCGACGTTGATTAGTCCGCCTTTCAGGCGTTGACGTATTGATTAGTTCGCCTTCACAGGCGTCAACTAATCTACTCGAGTTAATCCGCCTTTTAGGCGTCGACAATCCTCCTGGAGTGGTGAAGTAATCCGTCTCCTCGACGTTGATTAGTCCGCATTTCAGGCGTTGACGTATTGATTAGTTCGCCTTCACAGGCGTTAACTAATCTACTCGAGTTAATCCGCCTCTTAGGCGTCGACAATCCGCTTGGAGTGGCGAAGTAATCCGTCACCTCGACGTTGATTAGTCCGCCTTTCAGGCGTTGACGTATTGATTAGTTCGCCTTCACAGGCGTCAACTAATCTACTCGAGTTAATCCGCCTTTTAGGCGTCGACAATCCGCCTGGAGTGGTGAAGTAATCCATCTCCTCGACGTTGATTAGTCCGCATTTCAGGCATTGACGTATTGATTAGATCGCCTTCACAGGCGTCAACTAATCTACTCGAGTTAATCCGCCTTTTAGGCGTCGACAATCCGCTTGGAGTGGCCAAGTAATCCATCTCCTCGACGTTAATTAGTCCGCCTTTCAGGCGTTGACGTATTGATTAGTTCGCCTTCACAGGCGTCAACTAATCTACTCGAGTTAATCCGCCTTTTAGGCGTCGACAATCCGCCTGGAGTGGCGAAGTAATCCATCTCCTCGACGTTGATTAGTCCGCCTTTCAGGCGTAGACGTATTGATTAGTTCTCCTTCACAGGCGTCAACTAATCTACTCGAGTTAATCCGCCTTTTAGGCGTCGACAATCCGCCTGGAGTGGCGAAGTAATCCATCTCCTAGACGTTGATTAGTCCGTCTTTTAGGCGTAGACGTATTGATTTGTTCGCCTTCACAGACGTCAACTAATCTACTCGAGTTAATCCGCCTTTTAGGCGTCGACAATCCGCCTGGAGTGGCGAAGTAATCCATCTCCTCGACGTTGATTAGTCCGCCTTTCAGGCGTAGACGTATTGATTAGTTCTCCTTCACAGGCGTCAACTAATCTACTCGAGTTAATCCGCCTTTTAGGCGTCGACAATCCGCCTGGAGTGGCGAAGTAATCCATCTCCTAGACGTTGATTAGTCCGTCTTTTAGGCGTAGACGTATTGATTTGTTCGCCTTCACAGACGTCAACTAATCTACTCGAGTTAATCCGTCATTTAAGCGTCGACAACCCGCCTGGAGTGGCGAAGTAATCCGTCTCCTCGACGTTGATTAGTCCGCCTTTCAGGCGTTGACATATTGATTAGTTTGCCTTCACAGGCGTCAACTAATCTACTCGAGTTAATCCGCCTTTTAGGCGTCGACAATCCGCCTAGATTGGCGAAGTAATCCGTCTTCTCGACGTCGATTAGTCCGCCCTTTCAGGCGTTGGCGTATTGATTAGTTCGCCTTCACAGACGTCAATTAATCTACTCGAGTTAATCCGCCTTTTAGGCGTCGACAATCCACCTGGAGTGGCGAAGTAATCCGTCTCCTCGACGTTGATTAGTCCGTCTTTCAGGCGTAGACGTATTGATTAGTTCGTCTTCACAGGCGTCAACTAATCTACTTGAGTTAATCCGCCTTTTAGGCGTCGACAATCCGCCTGGAGTGGCGAAGTAATCCGTCTCCTCGACGTTGATTAGTCCGCCTTTCAGGCGTAGACGTATTGATTAGTTCGCCTTCACAGGCGTCAACTAATCTACTCGAGTTAATCCGCCTCTTAGGCGTCGACAATCCGCCTGGAGTGGCGAAGTAATCCATCTCCTCGACATTGATTAGTCCGCATTTCAGGCGTTGACGTATTGATTAGTTCGCCTTCACAGGCGTCAACTAATCTACTCGAGTTAATCCGCCTCTTAGGCATCGACAATCCGTCTGGAGTGGCGAAGTAATCCGTCACCTCGACGTTGATTAGTCCGCCTTTCAGGCGTTGACGTATTGATTAGTTCGCCTTCACAGGCGTCAACTAATCTACTCGAGTTAATCCGCCTTTTAGGCGTCGACAATCCTCCTGGAGTGGTGAAGTAATCCGTCTCCTCGACGTTGATTAGTCCGCATTTCAGGCGTTGACGTATTGATTAGTTCGCCTTCACAGGCGTCAACTAATCTACTCGAGTTAATCTGCCTTTTAGGCGTCGACAATCCGCTTGGAGTGGCGAAGTAATCCATCTCCTCGACGTTAATTAGTCCGCCTTTCAGGCGTTGACGTATTGATTAGTTCACCTTCACAGACGTCAACTAATCTACTCGAGTTAATCCGCCTTTTAGGCGTCGACAATCCGCCTGGAGTGGCGAAGTAATCCATCTCCTCGACGTTGATTAGTCCACCTTTCAGGCGTAGACGTATTGATTAGTTCTCCTTCACAGGCGTCAACTAATCTACTCGAGTTAATCCGCCTTTTAGGCGTCGACAATCCGCCTGGAGTGGCGAAGTAATCCATCTCCTAGACGTTGATTAGTCCGTCTTTTAGGCGTAGACGTATTGATTTGTTCGCCTTCACAGACGTCAACTAATCTACTCGAGTTAATCCGTCATTTAAGCGTCGACAACCCGCCTGGAGTGGCGAAGTAATCCGTCTCCTCGACGTTGATTAGTCCGCCTTTCAGGCGTTGACATATTGATTAGTTTGCCTTCACAGGCGTCAACTAATCTACTCGAGTTAATCCGCCTTTTAGGCGTCGACAATCCGCCTAGATTGGCGAAGTAATCCGTCTACTCGACGTCGATTAGTCCGCCCTTTCAGACGTTGGCGTATTGATTAGTTCGCCTTCACAGACGTCAATTAATCTACTCGAGTTAATCCGCCTTTTAGGCGTCGACAATCCACCTGGAGTGGCGAAGTAATTCGTCTCCTCGATGTTGATTAGTCCGCCTTTCAGGCGTAGACGTATTGATTAGTTCGTCTTCACAGGCGTCAACTAATCTACTTGAGTTAATCCGCCTTTTAGGCGTCGACAATCCGCCTGGAGTGGCGAAGTAATCCGTCTCCTCGATGTTGATTAGTCCGTCTTTCAGGCGTAGACGTATTTATTAGTTCGCCTTCACAGGCGTCAACTAATCTACTCGAGTTAATCCGCCTCTTAGGCGTCGACAATCCGCCTGGAGTGGCGAAGTAATCCGTCTCCTCGACATTGATTAGTCCGCATTTCAGGCGTTGACGTATTGATTAGTTCGCCTTCACAGGCGTCAACTAATCTACTCGAGTTAATCCCTTCTTTTAGGCGTCGACAACCCGCCTGGAGTGGCGAAGTAATCAGTCTCCTCGACGTTGATTAGTCCGCCTTTCAGGCGTTGACGTATTGATTAGTTTGCCTTCACAGGCGTCAACTAATCTACTCGAGTTAATCCGCCTTTTAGGCGTCGACAATCTGCCTGGAGTGGCGAAGTAATCCGTCTCCTCGACGTTGATTAGTCCACCTTTCAGGCGTAGACGTATTGATTAGTTCGCCTTCACAGGCGTCAACTAATCTACTCGAGTTAATCCGCCTTTTAGGCATCGACAATCCGCCTGGAGTAGCGAAGTAATCCGTCTCCTTGACGTTGATTAGTTCGCCTTTCAGGCGTAGACGTAATGATTAGTTCGCCTTCACAGACGTCAAGTAATCTACTCGAGTTAATCCGCCTTTTAGGCGTCGACAATCCGCCTGGAGTGGCGAAGTAATCCGTCTCCTCGACGTTGATTAGTCCGTCTTTCGGGCGTAGACGTATTGATTAGTTCGCCTTCACAGGCCTCAACTAATCTACTCGTGTTAATCCGCCTTTTAGGCGTCGACAATCCGCCTGGAGTGGCGAAGTAATCCATCTCCTCGACGTTGATTAGTCCGCCTTTCAGGCGTAGACGTATTGATTAGTTCTCCTTCACAGGCGTCAACTAATCTACTCGAGTTAATCCGCCTTTTAGGCGTCGACAATCCGCCTGGAGTGGCGAAGTAATCCATCTCCTAGACGTTGATTAGTCCGTCTTTTAGGCGTAGACGTATTGATTTGTTCGCCTTCACAGACGTCAACTAATCTACTCGAGTTAATCCGTCATTTAAGCGTCGACAACCCGCCTGGAGTGGCGAAGTAATCCGTCTCCTCGACGTTGATTAGTCCGCCTTTCAGGCGTTGACATATTGATTAGTTCGCCTTCACAGGCGTCAACTAATCTACTCGAGTTAATCCGCCTTTTAGGCGTCGACAATCCGCCTAGATTGGCGAAGTAATCCGTCTTCTCGACGTCGATTAGTCCGCCCTTTCAGACGTTGGCGTATTGATTAGTTCGCCTTCACAGGCGTCAACTAATCTACTCGAGTTAATCCGCCTTTTAGGCGTCGACAACCCGCCTGGAGTGGCGAAGTAATCAGTCTCCTCGACGTTGATTAGTCCGCCTTTCAGGCGTTGACGTATTGATTAGTTTGCCTTCACAGGCGTCAACTAATCTACTCGAGTTAATCCGCCTTTTAGGCGTCGACAATCTGCCTGGAGTGGCGAAGTAATCCGTCTCCTCGACGTTGATTAGTCCGCCTTTCAGGCGTTGACGTATTGATTAGTTCGCCTTCACAGGCGTCAACTAATCTACTCGAGTTAATCCGCCTTTTAGGCGTCGACAATCCTCCTGGAGTGGTGAAGTAATCCGTCTCCTCGACATTGATTAGTCCGCATTTCAGGCGTTGACGTATTGATTAGTTCGCCTTCACAGGCGTCAACTAATCTACTCGAGTTAATCCGCCTTTTAGGCGTCGACAATCCGCTTGGAGTGGCGAAGTAATCCATCTCCTCGACGTTAATTAGTCCGCCTTTCAGGCGTTGACGTATTGATTAGTTCGCCTTCACAGGCGTCAACTAATCTACTCGAGTTAATCCGCCTTTTAGGCGTCGACAATCCGCCTGGAGTGGCGAAGTAATCCATCTCCTCGACGTTGATTAGTCCACCTTTCAGGCGTAGACGTATTGATTAGTTCTCCTTCACAGGCGTCAACTAATCTACTCGAGTTAATCCGCCTTTTAGGCGTCGACAATCCGCCTGGAGTGGCGAAGTAATCCATCTCCTAGACGTTGATTAGTCCGTCTTTTAGGCGTAGACGTATTGATTTGTTCGCCTTCACAGACGTCAACTATTCTACTCGAGTTAATCCGTCATTTAAGCGTCGACAACCCGCCTGGAGTGGCGAAGTAATCCGTCTCCTCGACGTTGATTAGTCCGCCTTTCAGGCGTTGACATATTGATTAGTTTGCCTTCACAGGCGTCAACTAATCTACACGAGTTAATCCGCCTTTTAGGCGTCGACAATCCGCCTAGATTGGCGAAGTAATCCGTCTTCTCGACGTCGATTAGTCCGCCCTTTCAGACGTTGGCGTATTGATTAGTTCGCCTTCACAGACGTCAATTAATCTACTCGAGTTAATCCGCCTTTTAGGCGTCGACAATCCACCTGGAGTGGCGAAGTAATTCGTCTCCTCGACGTTGATTAGTCCGCCTTTCAGGCGTAGACGTATTGATTAGTTCGTCTTCACAGGCGTCAACTAATCTACTTGAGTTAATCCGCCTTTTAGGCGTCGACAATCCGCCTGGAGTGGCGAAGTAATCCGTCCCCTCGATGTTGATTAGTCCGTCTTTCAGGCGTAGACGTATTGATTAGTTCGCCTTCACAGGCGTCAACTAATCTACTCGAGTTAATCCGCCTCTTAGGCATCGACAATCCGCCTGGAGTGGCGAAGTAATCCGTCTCCTCGACATTGATTAGTCCGCATTTCAGGCGTTGACGTATTGATTAGTTCGCCTTCACAGGCGTCAACTAATCTACTCGAGTTAATCCGCCTTTTAGGCGTCGACAACCCGCCTGGAGTGGCGAAGTAATCAGTCTCCTCGACGTTGATTAGTCCGCCTTTTAGGCGTTGACGTATTGATTAGTTTGCCTTCACAGGCGTCAACTAATCTACTCGAGTTAATCCGCCTTTTAGGCGTCGACAATCTGCCTGGAGTGGCGAAGTAATCCGTCTCCTCGACGTTGATTAGTCCGCCTTTCAGGCGTAGACGTATTGATTAGTTCGCCTTCACAGGCGTCAACTAATCTACTCGAGTTAATCCGCCTTTTAGGCATCGACAATCCGCCTGGAGTAGCGAAGTAATCCGTCTCCTTGACGTTGATTAGTTCGCCTTTCAGGCGTAGACGTAATGATTAGTTCGCCTTCACAGACGTCAACTAATCTACTCGAGTTAATCCGCCTTTTAGGCGTCGACAATCCACCTGGAGTGGCGAAGTAATCCGTCTCCTCGACGTTGATTAGTCCGCCTTTCGGGCGTTGACGTATTGATTAGTTCGCCTTCACAGGCGTCAACTAATCTACTCGAGTTAATCCGCCTTTTAGGCGTCGACAATCCGCCTGGAGTGGCGAAGTAATCCGTCTCCTCGACGTTGATTAGTCCATCTTTCGGCGTAGACGTATTGATTAGTTCTCCTTCACAGGCGTCAACTAATCTACTCGAGTTAATCCGCCTTTTAGGCGTCGACAATCCGCCTGGAGTGGCGAAGTAATCCGTCTCCTCGACGTTGATTAGTCCGCCTTTTGGGCGTTGACGTATTGATTAGTTCGCCTTCACAGGCGTCAACTAATCTACTCGAGTTAATCCTCCTTTTAGGCGTCGACAATCCGCCTGGAGTGGCGAAGTAATCCGTCTCCTCGACGTTGATTAGTCCGTCTTTCAGGCTTAGACGTATTGATTAGTTCTCCTTCACAGGCGTCAACTAATCTACTCGAGTTAATCCACATTTTAGGCGTCGACAATCCGCCTGGAGTGGCGAAGTAATCCGTCTCCTCGACGTTGATTAGTCCGCCTTTCAGGCGTTGACGTATTGATTAGTTCGCCTTCACCGGTGTCAACTAATCTCTTTCTCGAGTTAATCCGCCTTCTCGGCGTTGATTAGTCCGCCTTTTATGCGTTGGTATATCGATTAGTTCGCCTTCACCGGAGTCAACTAATCTGCCTCTCAAGACGATCCGTCACTCGGCCTTTATAAGTTCGCCTTCACCGGCGTCAACTAATCCGCCTCTCGGCGTGGATCCAGTCCGCATTTTAAGCGTTGACTTTCCGCCTTAATGGGCGAGGTGTTGTTTAGTTCGTCTTCACCGGCGTTAACTAATCTATTCTATGCTTTGGTTTATCCATGTTAACGGCATCGACCAGTCCGCCTTCACCGGCATCGACTGACCCGCGTCGCTTTCGCCCACTTGTGGCCATAATATATTGCGTCCTGGACGTTTTGATTAATCTTTTAAGCGGTTGTTAATTCAATCTCATCATCGTGAAGTCGCTGCTCGTCAATCGGCTAAAGCACTTCACTCATTAATCTGTTGATTAATCTTTTAAGCGGTTGTTAATTCAATCCCATCATCGTGAAGTCACTGCCCGTCTATCGGCTAAAGCACTTCACTCATTAATCTGTTGATTAATCTTTTAAGCGGTTGTTAATTCAATCCTATCATCGTGAAGTCGCTGCCCGTCTATCGGCTAAAGCACTTCACTCATTAATCTGTTGATTAATCTTTTAAGCTGTTGTTAATTCAATCCCATCATCGTGAAGTCGCTGCCCGTCTATCGGCTAAAGCACTTCACTCATTAATCTGTTGATTAATCTTTTAAGCGGTTGTTAATTCAATCCATCATCGTGAAGTCGCTGCCCGTCTATCGGCTAAAACACTTCACTCATTAATCTATTGATTAATCTTTTAATCGATTGTTAATTCAATCCTGTATTCGTGAAGTCGCTGCCCGTCTATCGGCTAAGGCACTTCACTCATTAATCTGTTGATTTATCTTTTAATTGATTGTTAAGTCAATCTGTTGTCCGTGAAGTCGCTACCCTCAAGCGGCCTAAGCACTTCATTAATTTATCATCGCGGTCCTTACCGCCCTATTACTAAAATAAATGTCGGCCACCGGCAAGAACTCTTTATTAATTGAACGTCACGGTTCTCGACTCGGGGGCACGACGGAAGATCGTACCCCACCTAACCCGACCAATTTCAAAAAAGTTTGACTATTCGAAGATGACTCAAAAGATTCGTCCATCACGGACCCTGTCGTTGAAGATTCCCCCGGGGCATCCGAGCTATCCTATTTTCAGGCTCGGGGGCAAAACCTATTTGAAGCACAGATCAAGATCGAACTCTGGCCGCAATCAGAGCCCAATCTTGGGGGCAATTGTTACAGCAGGAAATATCCTCGCCTGACAGAAGGTCAGATTCCTGAAGATACACTGACCCGACAAGATCGAGAGTCTACATCAAAAAAGAGTATTTAATGTATTATAGGTCTACGGTTGATTGGTAAATTAATATTGTAATAAATCCCTAAAATAAAGGGTTGAGACGAATTTAGGGCCACTTTTGGGCCTTTGGGGGTGAACCTCTATAAATAGGGGGTCACCCCCTCATTGTAAAGGATTCACTTTTCTCTCATTTCTCATATATCCAAGAAGCTCTCATATTCGTGGGAAGAACGAAAGTTCTTCCCCAACCGTTCGTGTTCGTTTATATTTATTTTTTGTCGGGCATAACCCAAATAGCCACATAAATCTACCCGTACGAAAATGTATGTCAACAGCTCGAGCTCGACCTGACTCGATAACTTTACTATTTTACAAAAATAAAGTGTAAAACGTATTTTAGCCCCTTTTTTTTTCTAAATCTCGCATATCAAATACACTTGAAAATTTAAACAACTCAAAGTCCACAGATACAATAATATCAATTAAAATCCAAAAAATTGAAAAACCTTGTCAAATGGACAAATATTCCCAAAAAAAAAAATTAATTATTTCGTGGGTCGTGACTCGTGAGACGTGATTTTCATTCAAATTAATTATAAGCAAGGATGAGAATATCCGAAAATTTCCCCGATATATCCTCGATATATCCATTTTTCGTGGTCACTGATATCGATATTGGGGGTAACGATATTTCCATAATATCCGTAAAAAAATTGATAAATATAGGTATGCAAGATCAATTTCGACTATATTTTTGTGCAAATTGAACATAATGTCGGTAAAATATCGAAAAAAGTCGTAAATATCGAAAAATATCGGTAAATATCGAAAAATTATCGAAAAATATCGAGAAAATATCCATAATTTTGATAGATATCACAAATATAAAATTTGGTCAAATTCTATTGTAAATTTTATGTATTAAAAGTTTGTTATTAAGTTTTCATAATTTTTTTAAATTTACCGATATCTATATTCGATATTGATATATCCATCGATATTTCCATAAATTTAAAGTTTCGATATATCCACCAATACCGATATTTTCAACCTTGGTTATAAGTACGTAAATGTACCATTTGTATATATATTTTATTTTATATTTAAAAATATTACAATATATAATATAATTAATTAATAAAATTAATAGCAAAATAGTAAATACTGTGCAAGCTCGATTAAGCTCGCGAGCCTCTCGAGCTGAGTATTTATAAGCTCGAACTCGAGAGCTACTCGAGTAGCTCGACTCGATTAGATTCGAGTCGATTTCGATCTTTTTACGAGTCGAGCACGACCAATTATCATTAATACTAACTCCCATCTGAAATTTGAACATGGTATGAAATAAATACCAATGCCATGTAATTATCGATACCATCATTATTCACTGATATACACTCGCAAATTAATATTACAGTATAAAATGTTATGATATCAGTGAATACATGTAATAATATGAGTTAATGCATATAATGATAATAATATCATATTATGAACAAATTTCACAGTTTTATTATCATATTCAAAATTTCGGCTTCACACTAATTCTCAGTACTAAAATTATCTTCTTCAATAAGACAATAGTCTGGAGTACTGGGACCTGAATTCTCATGAATGATCGTTACGTTGTCTGAACTTTTCTCTCTGTACAACATAATTATACCATGTTAATTAATTACGGTTTGTTACCATGCATAATTTATTAGTCAATCCCCATCAAGATATTAGTGAAAATAAAATACTGAAAAAGGTAAGACTCACGATTTTGAATATATGATAAGACCAACTACGACAACGATAAATGCCAAATAGTATAACCCATCAACCTGCAGTTGATCAAATTTACGTTAAAATACGACATTGGTGCAAAGAAACGGATTCCATAAATAATTGAAATTATGGTTTTTATCTATACTCATAATATGTTTTATCACTTTGCAGGATAGCATAGATAAAGTCGAAATTAGTCACGGTAATTAAAATCAGTACATAGGTGTATAAATTGAAATAGATAGGTAAAGGCGTGTTTGTGTTTTATAAGAATAGTAAATACACGTGGAACATATTACGTACCTTTTGTTTGTAGATAAATATTCTAATTACAACTGCCCATATATCAGATGTAAGTAATGAAAGATTGAAGAGTGTGGATCCACTCGTCTGTAGCAAAAGATTGAGATTAGTTGTGCTTACATTTTGTTGTTTTATATACTTGTATATAAAAAATATGAATCAGTTGTATTAATTCAATTAACACTACAAAAATAATAATATTATTGAATGAATTAATAAAATAATATTAGCTGAAACAATTTTATCTAATCTAAAAATCTGAAAGACTTTTGACTTTAATACCATGAAAAAAAATCTATTTCTTCTAAAAATTTGAATTTACAAAATATTGTAAAATTAATATATTTATAATATCATTGAATGAATTTAGTTTCAATAAGTTTTACAAAATGTTATGCAAAAAAACATCTAATTGAAAAGAAGTGAAATACTTACCTTGAGAACATAAGGAACAAGTGTATAGAACAGGAAGCTTGATACTGCATAACCAACATAATTCCACAACTGAAAAAATAAAGCATAAACATTCTTAAAACATTCATAAAATATAATTAAATAGTTAAAGATATATTTTAAAATATATAGAAATGAGAATGTAATCAGAAATCGGGTTAGTTTTTTTCAAATGCATGCACTAATTAAATTAAATAACATTAATGCATACAAGTTCAGTTGACCATTTCACGGATTCCAGCATCGTCTTCTCTAGCACAGCTCTAAAATAAAAAATAAAGGTTAAGCAAAATAAATTAATCACTTATTACTTAATTTATCATATATGGTTGGATCAGAATATTTCTACAAAAGCTTGTAATAAAATCCAATATAATATAAAGATCCCCTAAAAAAAAAGGACCAATATAAAGAAAGGCTTGCTTGTTTCTCATGACTTAAATATATGGAGGATACATCTCAGAAGCACTGAGAAGCGTACCAAATGCACCAATCATAGCTATTAATTCAACCCGATCTTTCCTCTTTACACAAAATTCCTGCCAAATCCAAAAATAAATAATTTAATTATAAAAACAACATTAATTATAATGACATATGCCCACCTGACCAACATTGCTCATCGAGTAACAAAGGGTGGCCGCGATTACAAGAAAATCACCCAACAGAGGATTTGAACCACCTGATCATTTAAGATTTTATAAACGGTTACCAATATTAATTAAACACATATAAGCTGTTTGCTTTAAAGAGTAAAAGTTAGCTTCACCGCCCACTCCGTCTCCTGCATCGGAAAGAAGCACTAGTCCAAGGCCAGCTACACAAATTGCAGCACCAAGAAATTGGCACACAGAATATTTGGTGCCTAGAAATATCCACGTGAGGAGGATTGCCCACGCTATTGTCCAACAATCCAGCATCGTCACACTCGTAATTGATGTGAATTGAAACGCTTTATTAACTGTGTAACACATACAATACAAGATGAAATATCAATTTAAAGTAAGACATTTCATTTAATTTAATATATATATCTGAATATATTACAATTAAACGTACAAAGATAATTGCCATGGACGTCGACAAAGCCGAGGAGAACATACCAGTACCACGAAACCTACAATTTTAGATTGCTGAAATGTCAACATGTGTGTATACCATCTTTAATTATTTATTAGTATATATACTTTCATGAAAATATGTTAATGTGCATATATATCTGGAGTACATTTATAATTTATTCAAGGGATTAATGTGGTTTGATTAATTACCATCAATTTCTTGCGACGGTAGAGCATAATAGTTCCATACACCAGAGCCAGAGATAAGTATGTTAAGAATGACGTTGTGAGTGGTGCATCCACTGAACATATTTCAATAATTACAAACATTAATCAATCAGGAACAAATAAATCCAAATAACTCTAATTTTTTAAATTCTAATATATTACTCCCTTCTCTTTCAAAAGTATACTCACTTTTCTTATAAGAGTAATTCTCTAGTACACTTAGTGTATGGTGCGTTCACTCAATACTTGAAACTGTTTACATTGAAAAGTATGATTCGATTACACTGAAAAATGTGGTTAGAATTCGGTGTAATCTAATCACATTTTTCAGTGTAATTAGCCTACACTTTTCAGTGTTAACAACATCAACTGTTGAGTGAGTTCACAGTGCACCAGGTGCATATGAAAATATGTCTTTCTTTTATTCATCTCTCAATCAAAAGTATATTCATTTTTTTTATAGAAATCATCACTATACTATCACTAGTATAAACAATTATCTTATTTATAAATGGACCTCAAAATACCTTAAAATATTCTTGGTAATTTACTTTATTTATTTTTTATTAAGCAAGAATCAAAATCAATCAATCGAAGAGAAAAATCCAAATTTTATTAACATATTTTGATACGCAATCTCTCCCAAGATCTTGTCCCCTGAAAATAATAAATAAAAAATTCTCGTGTATATAAATTTACTAATTTTATACTCACTTCGTCCCAATTTTATTTTCACATTCCCAAAATAGACATAAAATGCATTCACCTTTTAAAACTATACTCCTACAATTCAATTACTTTATGGCAAAGTATAGAGTGAAATTGGTTCATATATGAATCATTGAAAAATATTAACTGTTTTCACTAAATAATATTACTTATTTACACTAAAATGTCTTAGTTGTTCAGTAAAATAAATCAAGACTCTTCAGTGAAAACAACTAATACTCTATAGTAAAAACAACTAATATCCTTCAATGATTAATGTATGAACCAATTTCACTCTATATATACATACTCTTACTTTATTCATTTAAATACTACTTTATTCACTATTCTAAAAAACTGTTTTATTCATTTAAATACTATAATTCTACTCTTATATTAAATTTCGTGTAAAATTAAGCAAAAATATAAAATTGGGAAGAAGGGAGTAACTAATTAATGCTCCATATCCTCCACCACTTATTTTCAAATTCTTCTCCTATCCTATCCTATCCTATCTAACCCCAATATCTTCGAAAATGGAACCAGCTGAGCTGAATAATACTATTATTTTTAGAAAAAGAAGGGCAATGCAAGAAGAGAGATCTCGGATCTAGTACCTTTTTTGGCAATTGATGAAGAAGTAAAATTCATAATGGCCAAGTCGAAAGATACCAGCTGTCCTAAACCCAACTGAACCAATGTCCTTCCCATCCCTCCATTCCAGCTGCTCCTCATTATTACCACCACTGCAAATTTAACTCAGAAACGACGTCGTTTTCAGACAATATAGGGACACAAAAAGTCCATATCAAATAATACATATAAGGATGTAAGACGAAACTTGCCTCAAATAAGGATTATCAATTCTTGTTTCTTCAAAGTATCGAAAATAGAATAGAAGAAATTTTTTTAAATGAGGAAAGGGTGTAGCACTTGCTGTCTTTTTAAACCAAACACCCAAGCTACGTTGGCAAATGAGCCCCACCAAGAGGAAAACAAAATCAAATGAAATCATGTCACATGTCCCTCTCTTGTTATGTCTCCATATATTATAAGTTATCGCAATGTATTAACACTTTATTTTTTTTAAAAAAGAGATGAATATTAATTTGTGAATCGTCTCAAATAAATATTTACCTTAGTAATTATATTTTATTTTTAATGCAATATTTATTTTTATAAAACACGAGATATACTCTAGCATTTTGTCCATTAAATTTAGTTATGTTGTGTTTTGCACGGGTTTTAAGAAAGTATGTATATTGTACATAAAGGTAAATAGAATTGTAAGTTACTAGAGTAAAATATTTATGTTTTTAGAAAATTGACAATTTTTTTATGGACGGATTTTCACAAATAAAGGGAGTAGTAGAATATATCATGCACGTGAGCTAGTATGTCATAAAAAAATCTTTATTACTACTCTGATAACAAAATAGTCTATATTTACCTTAGCTAGGCTAAGTTACTAAAAATATAACTGAAATTTCAAATTAAAAAATAACGGTTACATTCTTATCATACACAATAAAATCATCAACCAATCATCTTTTTCACTGCTCAGACTATGATTGCATGGAAGACGACCATGGATGCAGCTCCACAACGAAGAGGACGATGGTATTGGGCTTCATGCCCTATTTGACGGTTCATTGTACAGGTATACACAACTTAATATGAAGGGCCTGTTAATACTTTACAGCCTATTAACATACTTGGCCAACATGTGTCTAATTAATGGCCCAGGTTATTTGCACTAACCTCTACACTAACCGGATGAATACACTATTTTTTGTTCGAATCTTTTTTTTCGAATTTTTTTTATTTTTTCGAACATAATGAAATGAACAATATTTCGGAAAAAAAATTCGAATTTTTTGTTTATTTTCGAAACTTTTTTCCGAAAATGTTGCAAATTTTCGGAAAACAAAGTAGTGTATTTATCCAGGTAGTGTATTTAACATAGAGGCTAGTGCAAATAACCGTGGTCCTAATTAATTGGTTTGATAAATATGTGCCCTATGCTCATAAATGACACGTGTTATTTGCACTAGCCTCTCTGTTAAATACACTACCAAAATGAATACACTATTTTGTGTTCGAAATTTTTTCACTTTCTCGAAAAAAAAATCGAACATACTGAAATTTAAAAAAAATCTGAAATCATTATCGAAAATTTTAAAAAATTCGAAAAAAAAAAAGTCGAGGGTAATGTATTTAACAAAAAGGTTAGTGCAAGTAATTGTGGCCCTAATAAATATCGAGATGGGCCTAATGAAATTTGTTCTTTAATGGGCCTTTTACTTATGTTGATGTTGAAAAAGAAATTGTGCAGGATTATGACGGGTCACCTATTTTTTATGAAGAGCCGCCTATAGATGAACTCGTGCTTCCCATCTATGACATTGAGTTCAAAGATGAGTTGTATCAGAATTTTGATATGGCCCTCGATGGTACTGCCCATTTTATTAATTATGGTAGTTATTTTGTTGATATAATTATCTAAATTTCTGTCCTATCGCCTTGACATTGACTGAGGCTTGATCGATAAATCGAATTCCATGAATCGCATTAACTACTTATTAAACTTTATTTGTTTAGTTATCCTTCTTCCATCTATTTCCCAATCTCCCTCATCCTACGTGTCATCACCGTTTTCCTCTATTTCAAATTCTAATTTTCTTATTAATCTGAAAATTTAATTTTACAAATGCGGTTATCATAATTTTTCATGTCAGTTTTGTTTTTCATCCTTATCTTTTTCTTCCATCTGTCCACATCTTTTACAACAGTTCAAATTTTATTTTTAAAAAAATTTAGATTTAAGTCTTTCAAGACGGTTAATGATCGCTATCATTTTTACTACCGCCTTTCTTCATCTTCTACCGGGTTTGCCTACAATCTACCATCTTCAGCAATTAATTGATTATAACTGAACTCTTTCTATGTTTTACAAGTCCTTCTGCACAATTAGCCGGTAATCTTTGGGAAAGCAATTCTGCACATACACGCAAGTGGTTGTGTCTCTTCTATTTAGTCGGTATAAATGTTAATTTCTCAGCCTTTTTAAATATGTAATATTCATTGTTCAAAAAAAGGATATGTAATATTCATGCTTTCTGTTCAACTTTGTTTCACGAAATATGCAGAGTTTATATATATATATATATATATTCATGATTACTTATGGCCGAAAAACTCATAACATATCATCTAATTGGTTGTAATTATTTTTTTATCTAAATCAGATTTTTGTAGAGACTAGAATTATTTTTATGTATCCATCGTTTTTTTTATGATATGACAGAGATTTTATTCATTTTATTTTTAGGGTTCTGCAAGTAAAATCTCACGCTCAGATGCTCTCTTTCTTAAGATTCATTTCGAGTTCTCAATTTCATTAGATTGTATGTCATTTATCCTCTGATTGCAAGCATTTTGTAAAAATGTCTCAATTTGATTTATTTTATTTTTTCTGGGTAATGGTTGATTACATTTTTCCATGTATCCGGGTTTTCCTTCTGTTTTGCCTATTGTTTGAATTGTCTTACTATATATGCTTGCAAGAAATTCAATGAAAAGGTTGCACTTATTTGTTAATGCTCTACACGTGGTATTATATTTGTGACAACATATTCAATTTATTAAAAATAGCATTTGATTCAATCTCTACATCGTAATTGTTTAGATTCACTCTCTACTTCGTGTGGCAGATTGCAAGAAATGATGGTAATTATTGGGTAAGAGCAAGTGTAAAGGAAATGGATGTAAGAGGATATTATATATATCTTTACTACATCTATTTGTAAGTCTTTCTCATTTTATATGGCTTTTTTATTTTTTCTTTATAATTTCCTAACATAAAAATACTTATTTTCTTATTCAATTTTGGCTGGACCACCACAAAACAAAATTGCATTAATAACAATATTAACAAATTGTTTTTTATACACATTTACAAGTTCATTCTTTAGTAAATTAATTAAATGATCAAGATATAATTAATTTTTTTGTTAATTTGTAATACCATAATTATTATATTCAAATATTTATATATGACTACATTGGAATTTATAAATTTATTATAAATCTTGGATACATTAATAGATCTCCACCTCCCCAATTTATAAATTTAACTTATAAGAAAATATAATGGTTAAATTATTTACAACCCCGCGTATTACGCGGGTTTTACACTAGTCCCTAATATTACTGAAAATTGCATTCAATAAGAGTAACATTTCAGTAATAACCAGGGTAATATTTCAATAATAGTATGGATAACTTTTCAAAAATACACTTAAGTTTGCATGGTGCACTCGGTGCACAAGAGACTTACTCTTGGTAATTTTGTTTATACAGTATATGGCCAAACAAAGATTTAAAAAATAAATTAATTGATGTGGAAATCCTATATCCTATATATATATAAATTAAAAGGACGATGCTCCTCACCAAAATCCACCACGTGTCAATTTCATTCCCTTCTCCTTTTGACATGTGTTATGCCATGTATTACATGCCTCTCTAATAATGCAGTTATTTTCTAATAAAACCGCTTATTTCTTCAATGCAGATAGTAAATGCAATTTATATGCTAATTAAACCAAAATCTCCTTCCGTTTCATTTCTCTCTCCATGCAATTCTGACATTTTTTCCCTATTGCAGAAAACAAATGAAATTTCCTTAATTAATTTGCAGAATGCTGATGTTTTTGTGCCTGAGAAAAAGAATATATTTTTCTCAAGAAGGTATGTCCTCCCTTCTTATTTGTTGTGGTATTCAGAATTTTATACATACTTTAATTTCGCTCTACTACTTTCATATAAAGTTTTAAGTATCTCAAACATGAAAGGGTTTGATGATTTGTTAGTTGGATTGAGTAGTTACAGTTCAGGAACAAGTATTTTTTATTTTATTTATGCTGAAGAATCATATTTTGGTTTTATTGGAATTATTTGCCGATTTGACTTTTACATAAGAATTTCTATAGTTTATTAATGAGTTTAATTTACATAAAAAAAAATGTAACTAAGCATATTGATTTATTTTGTTAAGAAATATGCCAAAGTGGATTAGGAAATGTAGTTGGCACGTAAATCCACAGGTATAATGGGCTAATTTGTTGTTTATAGCTTCTAAAAAGACTCTGCAACCCATTTGTAATGTCGCACATTACTCGCAAATTAGGCGCACATAGAGAACATGTGTAGATTTTAATATTTTTTAATGGTGGACTTAAGATCCAAGATGATTCATTCTCATATATGTTAACTGTTATATCTTAATACAAAGAATAAATTAGGGGCTTCTACATTCCAATTGTTAAGTTGAGGTTATATTCATGCATATGATACTCTTCATGTTGGTTATTTTCTTGTCAAAATCAAGTTTACTGATCAAGATTGTCTTTAGTACTTGAGACACATAAATAACAAGTTGTTGCACAGCTAGGAAATTAAAATGGTTCTAGCCATTTTAAATCTAGTTGAACGTTTGTCAAAGCATATTTATGAGCAGTATATAGCCAACTCAAAGTATTTATGATCCCAATTTGAATTTAATTTTGTCAACACCTGCTCTTGGGTAGGTGATTAGCCATTTGGTTTAGAGAATTTGGACCACCTATACATTAGTTTTGTTTAATAAAGCCAACCTCAACAATTTTTAGTCTCTGCAAGATCATAGGGCGATAGACAGGTTCATAGGCTATGCATTATGTGTTGTTTTTAGGCTTTAAGAAATGCAAAATACATGACTAGTCAACAGGATGCGAGGGAAAGAACTGTATGTTGTTGATATGTTATAAATGTTAGTGTTTTTAAGTCCATATGCGACTTTTCATTTCAGACTATTGACATAATTAGGAGTCTCCATAGGTACAGGAGCTGGTAGCATCAGTGACATGTTCGATGTCCAAAAATTGTTTAAGAAGAAGGTTAATTGATTGATTAACTACTTCTACATAACTATATAGTAATATATGGATCTGCTATTTTCTTCGTTGATACTTAGACATGTGTTAGAATGAAACCAAATTGAGCTAGCTATGCATGACTTCAATGCAAGGTACAAGTACTCCATCCATCTTTTATTTAACTTCATGTTTACCTTAGACACGAATTTTAATGAGGGAGTTGTTTATTACTTCTTTCGTCCCACAATTATTTTCACACTTACCTTATTTAGATGTCCTATAATTAATTTCATACTTCTAAAAAGAAAATAACTCTATCTCACAAAAGCCAATAAAGTAACTTAATTTAATTTATTAAAAAATATTCAACCACACATTTACTTTTTTTTTTAAGTGTCATCTCCTATTATGAAAGAAGTTCCGCAACGGAAGGAGTAGTATTAAAAGGATAGAGTCATTTTTACAAGGGTATTTGAGTCTATTCAACTTTATGCCTTTTGGTAAAAAAATAATGTAATGATATTTGATACTTCCTCAATCCCCTATTAAACTTCACATGTAGTTGGACACACTTTTTAAGAAAACTTTGATAGCGCACCACCCGTGCGAGTGTATCAGCGAAGGAGGAAGACGTTGCCGGCGTAGCTGTGTTTATTTATTTATGTCCTTTAAGTTTGAGCACTTGCCATTTTTAGTTGCACTTTCCAATTATGTTGCAGTCTTTATTTCCGGGCTTTATTTACTCGGCCTTTGGGCCTGAGTGTCAGACTATTTATTTGGGGGAATGTTGCCCTAGTTGTTTTATCGAAGGTAATATTGTGGTTTCGGCCGTGTGGCTTGGGCAGAGATCTTCTCTGTGTATTATTCTGTTGCTCAGCGATAGTCGTTTGTATCAATTGGTCCGACCTGCCCTCTTTCTCGATGACGAACACCAGAACATCGCAAGAGAAGGAGCGCTTAGAATCAGTGGAAAAGTCGCTGAGCGATTTGCAACTCGCAATGTCCGATCAGGAGGCATTCCGTACGGAGGTTATTAAATCTCAGGCGGAATTGTCGCAGCAACTCCAGCAATTGATGGCAATGATGGCGGGTCGCCACTCCGGGGATTCTTCCTCGCACGGCGCGGACTCCAGCGGGGCTCCGAATTCTGGATCGGGATTTCCGGGCGCGACTCTGGAGAAGGCGGTTCCGCCTGGTTATGTTGCGGTCAAGAGTCGAGAATTACCTCAGTTTGACGGCTCTGATCCATTGGCTTGGTTAGCACAGGCCGAGCAATTCTTCTTGGTGCACCAGACGGCGGCATCCGATCGCGTCCGCCTCGCCCTCATTGCAATGTCGGGGCGCGCTATGTTTTGGGCACAATGGGCTATGCGTCGTACTCCGGCTATAGCGTGGGTCCAGTTTACCAGGGAACTTATTGAGCGCTTCGGAGATAGCTCCGCGAAGAATGCTTACGAGGCGATGCAGGCCACTCGCCAAACGGGCTCCTTGGAGGATTTCTTGGCCTTATTCGAGGAGCGCGTTGCACAACTTCCCAGTCTTTTACCCGAGCAATACCTGGGAATGTTCCTCGGGGGCCTCAAACCATCCATCCGCGACAAGATTTCTGATGCCGAAACGGGGGATGTTCACTCCGCCATCCGGGCGGCGAGGCGAATCTCTCGTTCGACCTCCTTTCCGTCCAATTTTAATCGGCCGGCTTTCCAGCAGCCCAACACCAGCCGCGCGGTCTCTGTTTTCCGCGGCGGCCCGGCACCCGCTGCAGTGTCGGGTCCTCAGGGGTCTTCGGGGGTGTCGTCGAGTCCTCGACCCCCAAAACACACACGCCGCCTGACAGCAGAAGAGGCCCGCGAGTATAGGGCGAAGGGTAAATGTTATCGGTGTAGCCAACCCTACGGGCCACTACACAAGTGTGATGCTAAGTTTATGACAATTGTCATTGAGCCGGCTGAGGATGACATTGACGATCAGTTTGATGTGGGTGCCATCCCCGATGCTCTGCCTTCGGGATCTCAAGGTTCTGATCCGGAATTCTCCGCGGTTACATTGTCGGATCTATCGTCGAACGGGTTTGATGGGGCGACGACGATGAAATTATTTAGTCGGGTACGGGATTCCCGGCTACTTACTATGATTGATAGTGGAGCGAGCCACTGTTTTATCTCCGAGGCTATGGCAGCCAAGCTCGGGGTTCCCATTATCAGTGCGGCGGATTTTCATGTAATATTGGGGGACGGCTCCCGCGTTCCGATGAAGGGTTTGTGCAGAGCAGTTCCCATTACCCTAGATCGACATACCTTCTTAATTGACTGTTATGTTTTTCCTCTACGGGGTATCGATTTGATTTTGGGTGTGTCGTGGCTTTCTACATTGGGCGATGTTACCACAAATTGGTTGAAATTATCCATGACATTCGTTATCGGAGGTGCGACGGTACAGCTGTTCGGAGACCCCTCTCTCACACGAAGGGCTTGCACCCAAAGCGACCTCTCTTCCTTGGAGGCCTCGGACGAGATGTGGGTGTTGTGGGCGATTCACACTTCGGAGACCACTGCTGTTTCCCATCCAGGGGACTCAATTCCTTCGGTCCAGCGACAAGAATTGGAGGCTTTACTTGAGAAGTATGCAGCGATCACGCAACCATTACCGGGTCTTCCCCCAAGTCGCCCTAATGACCACCGGATTGTATTGCACGCCGACGCCGAACCGGTCTCCGTTCGGCCATACCGCTACAACCATGCTCAGAAAGATGAAATAGAAAAGTTGGTGGACGAAATGTTGGCAGCAGGCATCATTCAGCCCAGTTCGAGCCCGTATTCCAGTCCGGTGCTTTTAGTCCGCAAGAAAGACGGGTCATGGCGTTTTTGCGTGGATTATCGGGCATTGAATAAAGTTACTGTTCCAGATAAGTATCCTATTCCAGTGATCCAGGAGCTGCTCGATGAGTTGCACGGGGCTCGTTTCTTTAGTAAACTGGACTTGCGTGCGGGGTATCACCAAATTCGTGTTGCCCCGAACGATGTCCCCAAAACTGCTTTTCGTACTCACTCGGGCCATTATGAATTTTTGGTTATGCCGTTTGGGCTTACGAACGCCCCTGCCACTTTTCAGAACTTGATGAATGATATTTTTCGCCCGTGTCTCCGTCGTTTCGCCTTGGTGTTTTTTGACGACATTCTCATTTACAGCCCTAATTGGAAGACCCATCTCCATCATCTCGAGCACGCCTTCCGCACCTTGGCCACCCACTCCTTGGTGATTAATCCGAAAAAATGCACTTTGGGGAGTCAGTCAGTTGAATATTTGGGACATGTGGTATCGTTTGAGGGAGTTCGAATGGATCCGGGTAAAGTAGCGGCGGTGGTCGAGTGGCCTCGACCTCAGTCCTTCAAAGGCCTACGGGGTTTCCTCGGGTTAACGGGCTACTATCGTCGTTTTATTCAAAATTATGGGAAGATAGCTAGCCCACTTACGGCATTGTTAAAGAAAGATAGTGGTTCCAAATTTCAATGGCCACCCGAAGCAGATTCCGCCTTTAAACACCTGAAATCTGCCCTCACGTCCGCTCCCGTGCTCCGCATGCCAGATTTTGCTAAACACTTTGTCATCGAGTGTGATGCCTCCGGTCGCGGGTTAGGCGCCGTCCTAATGCAAGATAAACAGCCGGTCACCTATTTCAGCAAACAGCTTGCGGGTCGTACGCTGTCCAGATCGGCTTACGAACGCGAGTTGATGGCTTTGGTGCTTGCGGTTCAACATTGGAGACCATACTTGTTGGGCAGGCGGTTTACAGTCCGTACCGATCAGAGGAGCTTGAAGCATCTTCTCACGCAACCTCTTACCACTCCGGCTCAACAGAATTGGGCGGCTAAGCTGCTTGGGTACGACTTCGACATCATCTATAAAGAGGGGGTCAATAATAAGGCGGCCGATGCTTTGTCCCGCTGTCACGAAGATACCGAACTGTCCGCGGTTTCGCTACCTCAGTGGGTGGACTGGTCGGACCTCCAGTCGTCGGTTCGGGCGGATGACGCCTTATCCAAAATCATCTCCGATATCCAGATGGGTCGTCCCGCCCCAAAGCATTACTCATGGACCCATGACACTTTGTTCTACAAGAATAGATTGGTTATTCCCAAATCTTCCCGGTGGGTCCGCCTTTTGCTGCAAGAGTTCCACATGACGCCGGGAGGGGGTCATGCCGGGGCCTTTCGAACATACAAACGTTTGGCAGCCATTGTGTATTGGCAGGGTATGATGCGATCAGTGTTACAATTTGTGGTTGAATGTGATGTGTGCCAAAAGAATAAGAGTGAAACGCAGTCGCCCGCGGGTTTGCTAAACCCGTTGCCCCTGCCGAGCCAAGTTTGGGAAGATATAAGCATGGATTTCATTACCGGGCTGCCACGTTCGGGAGGGGTTGACTGTATTCTGGTGGTAGTTGACCGTTTCTCGAAATATGCTCATTTCCTTGGTCTCCGTCATCCGTTCACAGCTAAGTCAGTGGCTGATTTGTTTATGCAAGAGGTCGTGCGTCTTCATGGGGTTCCAAATTCGATTGTCTCGGATAGGGATCCTATCTTCTTAAGCTCATTTTGGCGCGAGCTATTCAAGACGTTGGGCACTAAGCTAAAAATGAGCTCGGCCTACCATCCCGAAACGGATGGACAAACGGAGGTTCTCAATCGCTGCGTCGAGACGTATTTACGTTGTTTTGCCTCGGAATGTCCCAAGCAATGGGGTAAATGGCTGTCGTGGGCGGAATTTTGTTACAACACGGGGTTCCAATCGGCTGCAGGCACGACGCCGTTCGAGGTGGTTTACAGTCGACCCCCGCCTCCGCTCGCTCCGTTCTTGCCTGGGGAAATTCGAGTCCGAGTGTTGGCTGAAGCACTGCGCGAAAGAGATGTGATTCTGCGGGACTTACGTGCTCACTTGGAAAGGGCGCAAAGCAGAATGGTTCGGGAGGCGAATACGCATCGCCGGGAGCTGGAATTTGCGGTGGGAGACAAGGTTTATTTGAAATTCAGGCCTTATCGACAGCGCAGTTTGTTCGCCCGGAGTTCAGCCAAGCTTGCTCCCCGTTTCTTTGGCCCATTTGTGGTGTTGGCTAGGGTGGGAAAGGTGGCGTATCGTTTGGATCTTCCAGCCGGGTCGCGCATCCACCCAGTGTTTCACGTGTCGCTGCTTAAGCCTGCGGTGGGTCAGGTGATTGCGTCGCCCACCTTACCGGAGGACTTACTGTCTGTGGATCCACCGTATTTACCGGATTTTGTGGTGGATTCTCGCCAAATTTTGCGGGATGGGGTGAAGATTGATCAAGTGCTGGTGCGCTGGAAAGACTTTGGGCGCGAGGAAGACACTTGGTTGGATGTTTCGGATGTGGCAGGTCAGTTTCCGGATTTCAACCTTGAGGTCAAGGTTGCTTCGGGAGGGGGAGTAATTGATAGCGCACCACCCGTGCGAGTGTATCAGCGAAGGAGGAAGATGTTGCCGGCGTAGCTGTGTTTATTTATTTATGTCCTTTAAGTTTGAGCACTTGCCATTTTTAGTTGCACTTTCCAATTATGTTGCAGTCTTTATTTCCGGGCTTTATTTACTCGGCCTTTGGGCCTGAGTGTCAGACTATTTATTTGGGGGAATGTTGCCCTAGTTGTTTTATCGAAGGTAATATTGTGGTTTCGGCCGTGTGGCTTGGGCAGAGATCTTCTCTGTGTATTATTCTGTTGCTCAGCGATAGTCGTTTGTATCAAACTTGCTGAAAAGTACCTTTTTAAGAGTTTTAGTAAATTATAAAATGATATTGTGAGAGAGATTTATTTCCATTTTTTTTGGGGGGGGGGGGTGAAGATTATTGTGACGTGGATGAAAAAGAAAAATGTGAGGTTTATTATGGGACAGAGGAAGTATAATTTTGAGATGTTAGGTAGAATTACTGTTTTTCCGTTTTAAGAATGAGAAGTTCAATAAAAGACGGATCAAAATAACAATTGGAAAGTTAAGTAAAAGAGAGTATCTATCCATTTAACTTTATATTGTTTCAGTTTTTTTTAATTAAACATTTTCAGATGATAAATACAGGCTGTGTCGATATTTTTTGTGCTTGATGTAGTAATTGTTAGCCAGGCTCTCTAACATTTTCTCTTTGATTTTATGTGTGACCTAATCATTGCAACCTGAAGATTTTCCTGTAATTGTTTTGTTTCGTTCAAACATTTGATGTCTTTTTAACTGTCTCAATCTACACTTCTGTTTTTTGGCAGAATTCGTAAAGGTAAATCAAACAGCTTAATCACTGTTTATTAGTAATTAGTTGTCTTGCCAGAAATCAATTTTTCATCAATATATATGGTTTTGGCATGATTTCTATGTTTTGATGAGCTCCAATGTTTACTCTTCTCAAATCATCTGTTTCCTGCCTCCACTACTGTGTACACATCATTTTGTGTTGTGTGTTCTCTTGATAAAGAAAAAAGAAAAAGGTTTGTTATTTTCTTGAAAATTTGCAGCATATAAAACCGACAAGGAATAAACTTGACATACAATTGCTTAGGAAAGATTACCCTACTTTGAAGGATTGTTTCATTTCTTATTAGATTTAATACAGTCGATCCACTAAAATTTTCCAATCTTGATGTTGTTTAGTTACTAATATCTTATTTATTTATTTTTTCTTTTGTAGACCTCAGACCTAAAATAGTGTTAAGTAGATTGTGTATTATGAGATATTTGTAATGAAATAAAAAGTGTGGATTCTTTGTAAATACATTGTTATGTTTTTATATTTTATTGGAGCTAGCGAATAACATGCTATAATAGCAGTAGTGGTTAGCTGAATCCTCATACTCTACTGAACTTTCCAAGTTGAGGGAAAGAATGGAAAACAAGATAGTTGGGTGTGTGCGCGTGATGGAGAGAGAAACATGTGTGATGCAAGATCAACCAATATCATTTGATGTTTGTATTCTTAAAACGTTTATGTCCTTTACAACTCAATTAAAATTTATAGGGTTCAAGGACTATATTCTCAAAAATATATTTTCCGTTACTTGATTCTGCAAGCGTGTGTCACTAATACAAATGCATAAACGCATTTACTAATTCTTTTACAAAAAAAAAAAAATTACATCAGGCCCATGCATTGCACGGGCGAAAACCTAGTTAACATAGTAAATGATATTTATTGATAATAGACGGGTTGATTAGCATGATGATGATTTAAAAATGAAAATACATAAGGATGTCAATATGGCGGAGCAAGACGGCGGGACAATCCCCACTCATTCTCCCATGAAGTGAGCGGGGTGAACATGTCTCCATTCCTATCCCCATGGGGATCCCCATCTCCACATGATTCTCCATTCTCTGCTTCTTTTGTTATTATTAGTAAAATTTTCAAATTATATAAGAAAATAAGAGATCCCTAGTTTGACAAAAATACCTACAAAAATTACTCAACTGCAACTTCTAAATAATCAAGAAATAGGTAAATCAATTGAAAATTTGAGACTGAAAGATTAAAAACAATGACCACAACTCTATATACAAGATTAATTAATGAATGACTTTTTCTTCTAAGAATAATTTTCACCTGATAAAAAAAAAAAAAAAATTTATCCCACCACATTCGAGGCAAATCTCTGTGGAGATGGGAAAGCCTAAAAATAAGTGGTACCTCAGAAAACCAACTTTAATCAATTTATCATAGAGTACGTCCAATAATCTAACACCATCAAATAACGTGACGTGTTTATCAAGAAGTTATTTATATTTCCGTCTTCATATATGCTAATTTTGAGGGCTACAATTTTCTTCCTCAATAAGACAATAGTCGGGAGTAATAAGACTTGAATTCTCATGAACGATTGTTGCATTGTCTGGACTTTTCTCTCTGTACAACATAATAATATTACAATGTTAATTAATTCTACGGTAGCATAAATCAATCCCTATGTATCAAAATATTAGTGAAAAATAAAACATTAAGAAAGGTGTGACTTACGTTTTTGAATATATGATAAGGCCAATGACGACAAGGAAAGATGCCAAATAGTATAGCCCATCAACCTGCAAATGATCAAATTAATTTACGTTAAAGACAAACAATGTCATTTGTGCAAATAAACAGACTTGTATAAATAGTCGAAATTATTTACATAAATTCTTATATACACCTATGTGCATAGCATGCATTTGGATTTTGAGTATAATTTCAAATTAATTATAACTTTTCAAAGCTCATAGTCCGGACCTTTTGACCTCGACCTTTCGAGAACCGGTGCATATTTATTGTCGACGACTGATTTGTGACGGACAAGACCGTCATAAATTTTAAATTCCATATTTGCGACGGCCAATCCGTTGCAAAATACCAAAAACGGCACCGTTTCAAGGGACAAAGGCGCTAAATTTTGCAACGGACACCAATTCGTCATAATTTTTTTTGCCTATAAAAGGTAGTGGCCTGAGCTCATTCACCACAAATGAGTAAAAGAGGAAGAAGAAAAGAAAGAAGGGAAGAGACGTCCGGTGAGCACTCAAGAGTCAAATTCATCCCGATCAAAGTCCTCGTTTCGTCGATATCTCTACACAATAATCGTAAGTTTTTCTATTTTTTTACCGTTTGAATTTTATTTTATAAAACATGTTAATTAATCTTTAGTTTTTTGTATAATTATGAGTATTAATAGTTAGTAGGGTTTTTCTATGGTCAGGAAGGGTTTCACCCTTCCTGACGTCAGTAAACCCTTTGAATACCATTAGATTTTCGATCCAATGTATAATATTTTTTTTCAATTGATTGCACTTTGCATTATAGCGTTTGCACTATGCATATTGCAATCGCACTGCATCACCCTACTAATAAATTAAATTAATAAATATATAATGACAAAAATACCCTTTTAATTAGAAATAAGTTGAATATTAGATTATAAATTGACATTTCAATTTTGAATTAAATCACTCCTAAACATAAGAACTTTATTATTAATTCATCCAATCGATTAGAAAGCGACGGGGCATATCATGGAAATGGATGACACAATGATGTCGAAGAGTTCATCGGCGGAAGACGATGAGGATCATGAAGATGGTTGGATTTTCGAATCTTCTGCTGTTATTTTTCAATAGTGACATTAAACCAATCGTCCACCATTTTGTTTGCATCTATGTTTCTCCCTGTCGAGTTCATCTGCTAGTAGCTGGGCTTCAGGATTTACTTATATTACCCCGCAAAGCACTGATTAAGCGTCTCGATCTGGTGCAAGGTGGAGACACCAAAGGGGCTTTATCAGTTTGAAAAGAAAACATGCTACCATTAGAATCAACCTAAGTTCATGGGGTTTATCATTCTTGTTACAGAATTCTTTGGCACATAAAAAAATTCTGCAAAATCAAAACATAATCTTTAAGAAGTACAAAGGGAGCGAGAATGACAAAAAAGAACCCCTTTGACATAAAAGTTGGACTCGGAATCACTATCAGTAGAGTAATCGGAGTTAACGCAATATTCAATTTCAAATCTACTATTCTCAAGGTTCTTGATTCCTTAGAAGAACACAGTTAGGGTTCATCCGGGAAGAAAAAAAAAGATCGAGAATGGAAGTATATTTTTCTTTTAACACAATAAAATAATATTCTTAATATTTAGGTAATTGTTTTTTGAACGATTAATATTTAGGTGATTAATTAGTTAAATTAATGTTAATAGGAGTGAAGTAAATTTGTAAAATTCATATTCTTCTTTAAAAAGAAATAGTATAAGGGTAGTTCAGTAATTGTATAATCTTTTTAATAAAATATAAATATGTTGTCTCATTGCGAAACTATATCGCCATGGGCGATGCAATATGATGTGTCAACATTTTATTCGTTTACTGACGTCAGAAAGGGCGAAACCCTTTTGATTAGGCGTGAAATTGTCATGATTCGTCACTCGAAATGCCCTAGTTTTGGTTGATTTTGTGAGTATTTAGAGTCATTTTAGTATCATTTTTATAAACTAATGAATTTGTCTCTTTGATGCTCATAGATGGATAGAGGGCGAAAAGAGGAGTTCGTAGGACTTTGAATCGACTCAAACGGACGCCCGGATGAGAAGATATCGAAGAAATACGAAAAGTACTAGTTCGAGGGAGCAAAAGTATCATTGGAGTGCACAAGCTAGAAGAGCTCGAGAACTAGTGCTCGAGCAGGTCGAGTATAGTGCACGAGAGATGCAAGTCGAGCACTTAGTGCTCGAGTCGGTCGAGCAGTGTGCTCGAGTGGAATCCAGTCGTGCACTAGTGCACGACCACGTATGGTTGCTCTCGGGAAGAATGGGGTGCTCGAGTTGGTTTTGCTCGTGCACCTAGTGCACGAGTAAGTGCACGACCTATCGCGTTTTTGGCCTATTAACTCCCGATTCGACCCGTTGCTTATATATACCCCTTCCGAACACGTTTTTTACAACCACTTGATACCATACTACGTTTTGAGACTGAGTTTTGAGAGAGAGGAAGAGGAGAAGAGACAAACAAGTTTACTTTTACGGTTTTTTGAGGTTTTCATTACGAATTCGAATTACGATTTTACTTTTTAGTTTCTTTTCTTTATATTTCGTTGTTGAACACGTTGAGATTTCTTTTATTGAGTTAATTTCAAGTTTATTCTTTTATTTCAGAAAACCCTAGTTTATGTTTCATCTCTTCTTCGTCTTATTTATCATGTTTATGTTCGTATCTTATTCAATTGCTGTTATTTACGTTAAACCTATGTCTAGCTAAAACCCTTGCATGTTTGGGGTAGGATGAACTCGTAGAAGTAGGTTGTGGGTACGTAATTAGGGTAACTTGTGACGTTAGGTTTTAATTCTCTTGGTTAATGAATTCACAAAATTAATCTAGACTTTACTTTTGAATTTCGTCAGAAAGGTGTTAGAGAGAGGACGACCGTATCACTCTTTAACAACGAGTAGACTTAACTAGAGGGTTTAGGAAGGGTTAATTCATCTACCAATTTAGCGAGGGAGGACGACCGCATCACCTTAATTAAATCAAAGTCTCATTAATTAAGCACAATCTATTAACTTGTTAGTGGATTAGTGAAGTCGAGTGTTAGGGTAAAGTATTAGGGTTTAGAATCTTGAGCTTTCACCTTGCATTCTTTTACTTAGGTTATTTCTGGCACGTCACAGTTATTTTGATTATGTACCTGCTCCATTAGTATATGTAGGGATTCCTATCCTAAGCATCACCATCTCTTACTTGAAAACAACCCGTAGTTAATTCGTCTTCTTTAGTTCGTTAGTATAATTAGTTTATTTTAGTTGTTTTAATTAATCTTTTAAAAAAACCCAAAAACATTACACGCATATTAGCTACGACGCGTAGATCTTCAGGGATCTGTTCGCATACACCCCATCTCGTGGGTTCGATATACTTGGCCGTTATACTTACTCATACTACAGTGAACCCGTCCGCTTGCGGGTAAGCGACTAGTAGAAGTTAGTATATTCGCTTCAAGTCACCTTTCTGACCGTAGAAAAACCCTAGTTAGTATGTGATGAAACATGTTGTTGGTATATTGCATGTTTTAGATTTTTAATATTTTAGGATATAGTTGTTTAGATTTTTATATATGTTGACTGTCGTTATATTTAATGTTTTAGATTTTTAATATTTTAGGATAATTGTTTAGATTTTTATATATGTTGTTTGTTGTTATATTGAATGTTTTAGATTTTTAATATTTTAGGATAATTGTTTAGATTTTTATATATGTTGATTGTTGTTATATTGAATATTTTAGATTTTTAATATTTTCGGATAATTGTTTAGATTTTTATATATATTGATTGTTGTTATATTAAATGAGTATGTGTATGAGAATTTGTTATATTATTTAGGAGACTTTATTGATTGATTGTTGTTACACTATATATCATTAAATAGTATTGTATTTTAGTATCAATTTAGTATGATGATTATGTTAGGAGGGTGGTATGATTAGATTAGTTAAATTTTAATATTTTTGTGTTTATTGAATTTTTTTTATAGATGAGTGAACAAGACATTAGATCCGCTGATGGGAGTAGAAGTCAGCAGAGAGGTCGAGGAAGAGGGAGGAGACGGACATAATCACTCAGACTCGTGGTTGCTTCGATTGTCCCACCTGAGGGATCCTCACCCGCATCCCAGGCTGGTGAAAGCTCATCTTCCTCCCGCCAGCATCCGGTTGTTCAGAACCAGATTATTGTTGAGCCCCATGGTTCACCGTAAGTTTTAATATTTTATAGTTAATTTTTTATTAAAATCTAATTATTTTACTAACTTTAAAATTTTAATGTTGCAGTTGGATTCCAGGACATGAGGTTACTACTCAAGTGACTCAGTCCATCTTGAAGGGTGGATTTGAGCCCACCGGTTTCCACTGAGGGGAAATGTCCGAAGAGAGAAAATGACAGTATTTTGAGGAGTTTAAGGTATAGTTTATTGAACTTATTAATCGTTTATTAATATAAATTATATAAATTGATATCTAGATTTTAATGTAATTGCAGAAATTCTGCGTTTGGGCACCGGAGCACGAGGCTCATATTTGGAAGAACTTTTGTGGGAAGGGCGCCGAGCGATACAGAGACATGATGTATCACATTCGGTTAGAATATAACACGAATTGGACCCCGACTAATATGGGGACGAACAATAGGGGTCGGGAGATTTGGCCCCAATTTCTCGACTACTGGAATTCTGATGAATTCAAGAGCAAGTTGCAGAAGAACAAAGTGAATCACCTTAGCGACCCTGATGGAGAAGGGATAGTGAGACATCGGACCGGTTCTCGATCCATTTTGGAGCACGGGTTGCATTTGTAAGCGATAAATTTTATATCTTTAATAATTTTTATGAATTTTTGGTAATATTAATTACTAAATATTTATTTGTAGGAGCGGGAGCATGGATGTGAGCCCTCTCATTTTGAGAGACTGTAGTTGTCTACCCGCTGGATGAGGAGACTGGAAAGTCCACCTACAACCGCTCACCGAGATCCACGTAAGTATTATTTCTAATTTTAATTAAAGTATTTAACAATTTTAGGGTTCATTTATTCATTAAAAGTATTGTTAATTTGCAGAGGAAGATGCTCGGTGACCTTGCCTCCTAGTCTCAGCCTCCAGAAGAGGCGGATGGGTCGAGCTCTATGCCTCCCTGTGGACGTTCAAAATGAGTTTTACTTTAAGAACGTCAAGGCTAAAAGGGGCGGTTCACTGGATTTGGTGGTTTTGGGAAATACTTACTCCGATCTCATGGATCCGGCTCATCCTCCTCCCAGTCTTCCATCGACTCTCATCCCAGAGAGATCGAAAGATAACTTTCGACTGTTGTCAAGTTGATGAAGTTCCTCCAACAGCAGGAGGAGGAGGTACAACTAGAGTATGAGAGGAGACGACGAGAAGCGGAGGAGGAGGTGCAGTGGAAGAATAGGGAGGAGATGACCAAGTGGTGGAGACTACTTTCCTCCACATTAGGTGGAGCGATACCACCACCACCGGACCCGGTGCAGCCTGAGATCCCGCCGCCGCTCCAAGGATGAACAAGATGAAGAGGGGGATGATCTTGGATTTCAATCCGATGATTAGAAAAAATTAGATTTTTTTTATATCATGTATTGATTTTTTTAATCGACATTACTTTTACTATATTTTTTTTGCCAATTTTATATTTTTATTAGATAAATAATTTACATGTTTTAGTTTACAAAAGAACGAATTAAATTTTTACATTGTCGAAATAAATAATTTTACAAAATAAAAAATATATAATTGGTAATTAAAATAAGATAGAAACGAAAAGTAATTAATTTGATGAATTATAAAAAAAATGACTCAATTTGGATGCATATACAATTAATTGCGTACAAATGGACGTATTATAATATTACGCGTTCTCGAATTAAATAAATTTACAAAAAAAAAAAAATGGTAACAACATTTATTAGAACAAGTTAGAAACGAAAATTAATTAATTTGATGAATTATAAAAAAAGAGACTCAATTTGGATACATATACGATTAATTGAATACAAATGAACGGATTATAATATTTTGCGTTCTCGAATTAAATAAAGAATGATTCGAGGGTGCATCCAAGTGTATACTATGCATTTGAATTTTTCTTCCAATTTGTAATTCATTTTGACTTTTTTAAATCCAGGGTTAGTAAAACGGGTCACACTAGCCCGGATCACATTCCCTTTTTTACACCAGGATAAAGGTCATGCCACCGAAGGCCCACGCGATGCCCAGTAGCTCCACTTGTCGGCTGTCGCATTAGTCCACCTTGTTCAGCTTCTTGTGCCCGATCACGGTGGCGATGGCTATGTACAGGAAGAGGAGTGTGGCGATGAGGCTTTGTAGAAGGACCACAACTTCAGCTCACCCAGATCCAGCAACGGCACCGGCGGCGGGTCCACGTAGTATTTCCCCTGTGGTGGTGCACCTCCAAAGAGGGTTCTAGGCTTTTAGAATTTTTATTCCTAAACTAGATGCATTATTTTCTATTTCTAGATTGCATTATGCATTGACGATGTAAAGTTGTGTGGGTGGGGAGTCCTCATACCCACTTTTTTCTATTAAATAAATTTATACTTTGGGTATTGATGATTAAGTCTTGGAGTACTAATGAATATATCCCAAAGATATCACTGTTCAATGTATTGTTGAGTAATTCTTTGAGTATTAATGATTATAACTTGGGGTAATTTTGAATAATTGTTGGGGTATTGATGATTAAGTCATGGGGTACCACTGAATAATTCTTTGGGATATCATTGTTCAATATATTGTTGAGTAATTCTTGGGGTATTGACGATTATAACTTAGGGTATTGGTGATTAAGTCTCGGGTATTGATGATATAACTTTGGGTATTGGTGATTATAACTTGGGGTATTGGTAATATAACTTGGGGTATTGGTGATATAACTTGAGGTATTGGTAAGAAGCGCGCACGACCCATTTGCGACCCGGTTTATTGCCAGACCCGCGGATTTTATATGGGCAGTCAACAGACCCGCGAAAAGTTAAATTAATTTCAAATTGAGATCAAATTCCAAGTGCATAGTATGTACTTGCATGCACCCTAGAATTTGACTTAAATAAATTTACAAAACAAAAAATATATAATCGGTAACAACATTTATTAAAACAAGTTAGAAACGAAAAAGAATTAATTTGATAAATTATAAAAAAAAAGACTCAATTTGGATACATATACAATTAATTGCAAGAAATCGAACAATAGAAGCAAGTGTCCCAACGCGGCACACCCCCTCTACATGCAAGAGAGGCCGTGGGTTCGACTCCCCTTGAATGCGAATTTAGAATTAATTGTTCCTCATAAGGCTAATATGAAAGTTGGGCTTGAGCTGGCTTATATAGCTTGAGGGCCGATGACCCAGTGGTTCGCGCCCGCCTCCGGTGCGCGGAGAGCCCGGGTTCGAACCACACAAACCATTTTTTTGTTCCAGGCTCGTGATTTACGTGTCCGTCGCAAAAACATATTTTGCGACGGAAGTTGGTCAGTCGAAAATTTTTCTGGTGCAATTAAAAAACCGGAAATTCGGGCAATTTGCGACAGCTCTTCGTCCGTTGCAAAATTTGGCAACCCGCCCGTGTTGTGATCCGGTTGTTTTGCGATGGGAATGACCATCGTAAATTTGCGACGGAAGCCCAAAATCCGTCGCAAATATTTGTTACGGCTGTTTTGTCTACGGACACGTGTTCGTAGCAAAAGTTGTCGCAAACCACACTTTGAGACGGAATTTCCGTTGCAAAACAAAGTGTTTTTTGTAGTGTTTATTCACATTGAGATGAGTACGGTTTTTGAGAAAAATTATGTAAAATAGATAAAAATAAAGATATTATGAAATTCATTAATAAATAAAATAATTATCTATGTGTATAGTAATAAAATAATATTTTAAAAAAGAATGAGACTAAATTTGGGAACGAACGATAAAAGAAGTGAAAATATATTTTGGAGAATAGTGAGACTACAACTTAATTAATTACCTTTTGTTTGTAGATAAATATCCGAATAATAACTGCCCACATATCAGATGTAAGTAGTGAAAGATTGAACAGTGTGGCTCCACTCATCTGTAGAAAAAAACTGTGTTTTATTATTTTGGTAATAATAATATATATGTATTAAAAAAATGTAACTGAAAAGTGAACTACTGGCCTTGAGAACATAAGGAACAAGTGAATAGAACAGAAAGCTCGATACTGCATAACCAACATAAGTCCACAACTGAGAAGAAACACAAGCAACTCATCATTAATACTTAGAATTAATACTTAGAGTAATATTTGTATGAGACCGTCTCATGCCTCTAAATAGTGGAATGGGGTATAAATTGAACATGATGTATTAACACTTTGACAGAGTGGATTTTAATTTGCGTTATCTTATCTTATGAGAAGGTATCACGCAATCCTTAACCCTATACATCCGTAAAAATGGCATGAAACAATATATTTAATAAAAATAATTAATAATGTCTTGTATGCAACTCAAATCATGTATTTTTGAAGAAAAATCGATTATTTTTACTGGAAAAATGTTTTCACTTGCACTGTTTAGTGTAAACAACTATATTTTAAAGTGAAATCATTCAATACTATTGAAAAATCACTTGAATTGAACGGTACACTCAGTATAGTGGACACGAGAATTTCCCAAAATTATAATTAAAACAATTAAAGATGTATCTAAATATACTCGATCGTGGGTGCAATTTCTAATGAATAAATGTGAATGTAATTAAAATTTGGAATAGTTTTTTTCCAAATGCACTAATGAGAATATTAATGCATACAAGTTCAGTAGACCACTGTACGGACCGCAGCGTATTCTTCTCTAGCACAGCCCTAAAGGAATAAGGTTAAGGAAAATAAATAATTAATTAAGAACATTAATCACATGTTACTTAATTTGTCATAGTGCCCATTGGCCAAATTTATTTTAAACCTCTTATAAGCTTTAATATATTATAAATTGTTATTTTTAAATAGCTTATAAATTGCTAAAATATTTGATTAATAAAGTATATAAGAACTTTGAAAATTTATAATATTAAAATATTTCAAATTTTAATTATAATATAATTTTTTTTCTGTTGTCGTTGATGTATAAATGGGAGAGGGTGGAAGAACACCTTATTTTAAATCTACTACACACTTTAAAGGTGCTTTTAAGCTCCTAAATAGTTTATAATATGTTTTAAAGAGTTATAAGTTCAGCCAAACAATTAAGGCGAGGATACATTTCACAAGCACTCACAAGCATTCCAAATACACCAATCATCGCTATTACTTCAATCCGGTCTTTTCTTTTCACACAGAATTCCTGTGGATCTCCAAACAAATTATTAGTTTAATTATATATATATATATATTTAAAAAAAAAACTTAATTATATAAAATAACCTTGTTCAAGTGATGATGATAATAATGTATGGTTCAACTAAAATATATACCAACCTCACCAACATTGCTCATTGAAAAACAAAGGGAGCCCGCGATTACAAGGAAATCACCCAACAAAGGATTATAACCACCTGATCAGACGTACACGAAGGCGATCAAACGAGATAATTAATTAATTAATATAAATGAATTAATTTTACCATCCTTTAAAAATTCGCACTTTGTTTCAGGTGAAAGTAAACTCCTTTAATCATTAGAAGCTAGCAAGGTTGTTGAGAGGAGAAGTTAATTAATTACCTGGGATGCTTCACGCAAAAATCTAGTGTATATATTAGTGTTAATTACCTCCACCACCCACCCCTGCATCGGAAAGAAGCACTAGGCCAAGACCAGCTACACAAATTGCAGCACCAAAAAATTGGCCCATCGAATATTTGGTGCCTAGGAATATCCAAGTGAGGAGGATCGCCCATGCTATCGTCCAACAATCTAGTAGTGTCACACTCGTAATTGATGTGAACTGAAACGCTTTATTCACTGCCATGATCATGAAATTAAATATCAATTTATAATAGAATATTAATTTAACAATTACAATATTACTACAACGTACCAAGATAATTGCCATGGACGTCCACAAAACCTAGGACAACATACCAGTACCACGGAACCTACATTGTTAGATCGATTAATGTGTATCTATACCAGTACCGTCTTTTATTATTTAATTAATTTTTCACCGGTATATGTATGTTGCAACGTCTATGCGGTTTGATTAATTATAATTACCAACAATTTCTTCCGGCGGTAAAGCATGATACTTCCGTAGACCAGAGCCAGAGCCAAGTATGTTGAGAATGAGGTTGTAAGTGGTGCATCCACTGAATATATATCAACAAACAAACATTAATACTTAATCCCATATATACTCCCTTGCTCTAAGTACATAAACTAAAGGGTACTATAATATATTGATTTTTAATAAAATAATTGTTTGTTATTTACCTAAAATAAATTAACATACTTTTAGGGATTGACAATTAAACATATTTAATTTTTTGGAGAATAGACTTTTAAATTCTAAAATGGCATAGCCTTGTGTTAAATTTGTGTATTTTTTTTTAATAATATTAGTAGTTTCAATGAAAAATATTAATTCGATAGCATTAGCTGTTTCATTAAAATGTACTCCCCCGTTCAACTACATATACTTCTTAATTTTTTATTTTGGTCCGTCCAACTATATATAATTTTTTCGTCCCGCGATTACTTTCACATTTGTCTTACTTGGACGTCACACAATTACTTTCACACTCTAAAAAAAAAAAACCCACTCTCACAAAAGTCAATAAAACATAAAATTACAATTATTTTTATTCATCCCACACTCACAAATGTAAAAATGGTGGTACAGGGGTAGTATTTCACATTTTTCAGATTTGGTATGTCTCCCTATTTATTTTCCATTCCTTTTTAATTTGACAAGTTACCTTTTACTTTTTACTTCCATTCTCATTACTTTTTATATTAATATCTTACTTAATTTTTCTCTCTTTCCCTGTCAAAAAAAAAAAAAAAAAATTCTCTCTTTCTATTAGTACATCATTTCTACTACAATTATTATTTTAACACTTGTTTTAATCCATGTGCCCAATATTTATGAAAAACATTTAATAAGATTAAAGAAGTATTAATTATTTTACATTTAAAAAAAAAAATTGTTTACACAAGACCTACCCAACTTCAGCATCTTCTATCAACAGCCAAAAACATTAAAAAGAATGTAAACCACCCAAACATTAACATAATCGTGTTATTTTTTAAAAAGAAACCAATGCAAGAACAAAGAATCTTGTAGTAGTGTTTTAGTACCTTGTATGGCAATTGAAGAAGAAGTAAAAGTCATAATAGCCAAGTCGAAAGAAACCAGCTGCCCTAAACCCAATTCAATCAATGTCCTTCCCATCCCTTCATTCCAACTGCCCCTCATAATTAGCACACCTGCAGATTAATTCAGAAACTACTTCTTTATCAGACAATATTTATTTTCTTGAAAAAAGAATTCCATACCAAAGATCTACGTAGTTGCAGATAAACTTGCCTTAAATTAATAATATATCAATTCTTCTTTCTCAAAAGTATTATTATTATATATATATTTTTTTAAAAGCGAAAATAGAGCAGTTCTGTAGAAGTAGTGTCTATTGAGGAAGAATGGGGAGTAGCACGTGTTGACTTTTTCAGTAAGCCGACGACCAAACCCCACATAATTAGTTTGGCAGTTGGCTCAAAAACTAAACAAAATCATGTGACGTGTCCCTCTAATATTCACTATATCTAGTTATACTCTATTTTCGGATTTTCGAAAATAGAATTGATGAGTAGCTAGCTCTAACGCGGACTTGAGTTCATGTAATTTTTTTTTGTTTGAGCATCACTATTATATACCCATGCTATCTCTATTATGCATATCAATTATCACTGTTTTATCTCATATCAATTAATCAATTTTGATAAAATTTATGTGAACTCGATCGACTTCTTCAAATATCATTGTTATGCATATATATTATCAAGTTTAAAAATTAAGCATTATTTAAATAATAGTTATTATGTATAACAATAATAGTGTATAAATAATAATAATAGTTCACAACTCTGCTTGAATAAAATGCAATCCGTTGAAATCTCTTTCTATTTGCCGCGGCCAAGGTTAAATACAGTCCTATGTTTGATGAATACAACTCCACCAAAAAAATTGTTTCGGAAAATTTTTCCGAAAAATGTAACAATTTTCGAAAAAAATTTCCGAAAATTATAAGTTCAGTGTTTTTTTTTAATTTTCGGAAAAAATTTCATTTTTTGGTGGGGTGGTATTAACAAAAGATAGGACTGTATATAACCTTGGCCATTTGCCGCCGAATTAGCGTTGCAAAGTTGGATTGCAATTTGCTGTTGGGCTTTCCAATTTTTCATATTTTTTCTGAATGACTCATGTTAAATAGTCATATTTTCTTGTTAATATACCCATCCAATAAAATGATCGGAATAACTTGACAATTTCTTTTTTGAAAATACAAAAAAAAAAATACAAAAAAAAAAAAAACTAAATAAATGAATTTTCAGAAAAAAAAAATCCAAAAATTATTAAATTTTTCGGAAAAAATTTCGAATATTTTTTGGGTGTAGTGTATTAACAAAACCTTGTTATACTTATATCTAAATTGGCCGCTACATGCTGCTTTGGGCTAAATGGCCTCCAATAGTTGAGGGGAATGGGCTGATATAAGGGCTCTGTCTTGGGCTCCCAAAGGACAGAAATTAATTAATGGGTCAACCACACCCCACTACAAAATTTGACACTCTAGAACATTCAATTATAAAAAGTTTTTGGAGTATCAAATCTTATATATTAAAAGGAGAACATCCCCCTTCAAAAGCTGCCACGTGGAAAAATTTATCACTCAGAAACTTGCCATCTGTCATCTGTAAAAATGCCCCATGTCATTAATACAAAAAGGACCCCAAAAATTCTACCAAAAAATCACGCTATCTTTCATCTGCCAGTAGAAATTCCCCACTTCATCTCTCAAAACTCAAAAGTCAAAATCCTTTGGTGTCTCCAAAACAACTAAAAATTATTCGCCACACCGCCGATCTGCTATCCTCTGTTTACCCCTCCTTCCTCATCTTACCTAAAGCCTTAATTGCATTGTAATAATAATTGTTGGAAATAACGATAGAGGACTTATGGATCGCCACCGTTGTACACATCTCGCCGTCAATGTCCTATTTTAAGTTTAAAGTTTTTTTCCACCGATACAGATTTCCACTTAATCAATTACCATTTTGCTGTCTCTCTTCTCTGGCCCTGATTTACAGAATTTGATGGCATACTCCTTTGAGTCTCCACCGTTTTCACCATTGTATTGTCCTATTTCGCTTTGGTCGAGTAGGAGCAAGGTAACCAATTCTCGCCTAATGTAAAGGTTTATATCTGGGAAGTTCTGAGATTAATTTTACCAAATTAAGCTTTGTTTGCAGTGTTATTTTCTACTATTGCGCCCCTACTATATTCGGCTGGTGTTGGCGTTTTAACACAGGTAAATCTCATGCAAATATTTACGTTGATGCTAGTTTGGTTTTGATTGAACTTCTTCGTCCTGAAATTTCTGTAAAGAGTTTCCAAATGTCTGGGGATGGACTGTTCAGTGAGTAATTTGATAATGACTATTTATTTGCACGATGCTAAGAGTTGGTTTAGTTTGTTTCATTAATTTCTTTTGTTGTTATGTTAGAATTATGAACTTCGTTTTTATTCTACTTCTGTTATTTTCTCTTGAGCGCAAATTTCGTATTCAATTAGTTGATCTCATTGTTCTTCCTTCTATTGCGTAGTCAGATCATCAAGCTTTACCCCTAATATAGAAGAATGGGTTTATTTTGTTCACCTTCATTTCTAAAGATAAATTTGTCTTTGCAAACCATAATTGTTGAATTCTTCTACCATTTGTTCTCCGTTTATCATTTTAGTTATATGTGTTATCTACTGCAGGGTAGCATCTAAGATTTTATTCTTTTTCCTCCATCAGAAGTTTAATTTGGTCTTATAATCTCTTACTGTTTCAAAAAGTTAATTAACTAAAAATCAAAGTGTATCAGAATCTTGGTCTACAACTCATACGAAACGGTATCATTTCTGTTTTTCCAGAATAGAGCAGCCATTGCTAAATTGTCCGCTGAGAAATAGATGGCACCAAGATAGAGGCGATGCAGAATCAGAGAGAAAATGTTGAGAATTGGCGGGAAAGGAGGAGTAGTAGGGCAGCTACTGCCAGCCATGACAACGGCTCTGCTGTTCTGCATTTTCTCAGGACTGGGCCTAGACTTACTGTCCGAGCTGCTGCCCGATGAAGATGATAATGAGGGAGAAAAAGGTCATGCTCCAGTGAGAGGAAAAGTTGTGCCGGTCATGATCAGATGGACCGACATTAATCTCTCTCTCTGATAAATCATCCAAAACGGTAACTGGAAATATATGCCCGACGAGCGAACATTTACATACATGCAAAGTATTCTCCGGTGAATTGTTTGACAACTGAACTTGAAGGAAGAAAAAATGTTGAGATGAAGATATGAATAGATAAGTAACCATTTCAATTACAACTTTATCTGCTGCAATTTTTTTATGATGTGACTGGGTTGAATTGTTGCAGTTTTTTTATGATATGACTGGGTTGAATTTAGTAATACTTAGAACAGTCATCCTTGTCTAATTGAGACGATTTCTGTTAAATATTGAAACTCTAAATATATAGTGCACTGTATATTGGTATTTTATTTTTTCGTGAAGGCATCACTATTGATATTTTAAGCTTAGCTAACCCTTGATACATACAACACTACTTTGATGAATACTATGGTTGAGTCATCTAAAATATCAGTAATTTTTAGGTCCTTTTTTTGCTGAAAAATGTTACTGGAGAAGCGACACTTGGAAGGTTACTAGCAATTATGGGTCCACTTGGATCCGGGAAGACTACGTTGCTCACTGTTTTGGTAGGTCAGATAGTGGCATCACCCAAGTTGCATTTATCTGGACTTTTGGAGGTCAATGAATGATCATTCTCAAATAAAAGTAATAAGTATATTTTCCTTTCTAAAAGATTTAACGGGTCTTTTACTGTATCATAATCTTATTAATGGAATACATACTATTGCAAGTTTACATTTGTAAGGTAGGATGATATGTTTTTCTTTCAGTTGACTGCTCAAGAAAAACTTTCTCTTGGTACCAAGCTCCAGCTGCAGGATACATCAACAACTAAATAGAGAGATGGATATGTAAATGATCTCTTGTCTAAATTCGTCTGGTAAGCATATCTATATCCTAATGCCTACCTATGTAACAACGTTCTGAATTTAATAACTCACAGGGCGATAGTATTTGGTTTTGGCTGAGTATATGCTATGTTACTTCAATTTATTTTTGGTTTCTGAAGCACATTGACAAATATTATGTCCTATACATATACGATACATGCAAAATGTGACTACATTTTGGAATTCTGGAGTTTTGGAGGTTTCTATTTTACAATTTCTTGAGCAAATTTTGGTTTCAGGTACAAAACAAGATATTGAGACATGAGAGTTCCAATTGTTTATACACCAATGCCTTTTCAAAATTAAGAATAATAGTGCACTTGGAATGGTACTCTTACAATTGATTAATACATAAAAAGGACGTGGAAAAACATGAACATATACCTAACCTTCTTTCTGATAAGAAATTATAGCTTTGTGTTGATAATGAACTTTATAGCTCTTCTTTCGTGTATTGAAGATGAACTAAGTGATGAGGAGTATTTTGGAGTTTAGAAATTTGTTTAAATTCACTTTATGTAATTTGGTTGAGCTATATATAATACGTCATATTTTTTTCTTAAATCAGCGGAGATGGGAGCCGTCTAAACCTGGAGTGGATATAGCTAAGATATTGATGGATTTGTACAAAAGATGATGAAAATGTACAACTTATTGCACCCCTGTTTTGAAGAAGAAAAAGGTTATATCTCGCATAAGTGTAACCAGAGCATGGTTTATGAGTTGGTTTGCAGCAAGAACGACTTCAAGATTCTTAGGGGTGGATGAGGAGTACATCAAAGAGTTAGAGAAGTATTTGACTGAAGCCGACAAAGATGGTGATTATACTGGTCCATTTGTGAATATTATTAGAAGCAAGAGATGATAATTCAAGTTTGAATCGTAGTACAAAGAGAGAAACTAATAAGTGAGTTCAATGCCTCTGCCTTGAATATCCTGTAGCATACAAACCGAAGGTGTTATTAAAAACTAATAAAAGATGAAACAATAATTAGTCTAATTGTTATTCATATATATGTATATATATATATTAATTTTTATTTTAAATTAGCCAATAAAGTGCTATTAAAGAAAAGCTCAGGTACAAGGTACTCCCTCCGTCCCAGTTTTATTTTTCTATTTACTAAAAAGGTTCGTCCATATTTTATTCTTCCATTTTTCAAAATATAAGCAATTTACTAAAGGGTCACAGTAGTTACACTCCAGGATTTAAAAGCCAGGCAGAGAATAATTACATGTTTAAGTAGTTTTATATGTTATTAAATTTAACGTACGTATTATATGTAAATAGCGCATGAATTTCATTGATGTTAAACCTTTTGTCTCAAAACAAAACAATAACATCCAGAAAAAACTCACCCGAACAGCTAAAATAGCCATCGATTTGTTTATTCAAAATAACAACTAATTCATTTTATCATATAATAAATTTGAAGTATATTTTCAATTTTTGGATAGCTTTAATATTTTTCTTTAGGTTATAGAGTACTTCTATTGTAGTGTTTGTATAATAAAAAGGAGAGAAGATAGAGAGACAAAGAGTGTGAAATATATATAGAAGAACATGACCTAAAGTAAAGAGGGGAAGGCCTAACGATTTCAATATCTGAAAAAAAAAATACATGATTGGTGAAGGAGATATTAAAATAGGAAGACGTTTAAGTTAACTGAAGAGGAGCTTAAGGATAATGAAAAAGAAATTGAGGGCCTGTGAATTATGAATTTAACACCTAATTGTAAAGGCATGTGATTTCCGAATTTAACACCTGATTGTAAAAACATAAAGATCATGTGATTGTGCAAAATACTACTGAGTCTTTATATTCAAGCAAAATATTAATATACACATGGTGGTGACCTTGAGATTTCATATTCTTGGTAATCCAAGAATTGTAAATATAATATATATATATGTGGGGTGTGTGTAACTTCCATTAGGAAAATATAATCAGTGACAAGGTAGATTTCTTAAGCTTGATCAAAATTATACAAAGAAAAAGTCTAAAGTCAGAGAATAATGTATGAATAATGAGAGCAGAAACAACGCTCAAATAATTTTAAATTTCATTTCATATTAGTATTCCCTAAAGATATTACTTATTAATAAATTGTCCATATTAATTTTCAATATGCTTTAACAAAAGTTCCTGTAGTTTCGCTCAGTAAATAAGAAATAAAATCGATGTAGTTTACAACAGGCCGCCTGATCGTCTCAAACTAATTAATCACTATATACAAACGAATTGAAAAAAATTATAATAACTCAGTATGTATTGGGAAGATTTCAATTTACATGAGTTCATATATAAACATTGTTCCTGATGAAACATAATTTCTTATACATCTATGTAAATTATCTAACTTTCACTACTAGGGTGAAAAAACCATCACGTCCGGCCTTAACAATGAGCTAAACAAAAAATGTATTACGTTTATGTGTTCATAAGTATTCACTAATTATTCTTTAACAAATTATATTAAAAGAAATACAAGGATTGTTTTTTCCAACATAAATTCTTTGTTTTATGTCAAGGTAACAATGTACGAATATATGTGTTTTGCAATCTGCTGGATGAGCTGCCCTTCGTTTTTTAGCATCAAGTTCTGGTCAGAAACTATATTTTTCTATTTTCCACATCTGCTTTCATCAAAAGATCTTCTAAACTTTCCAATAAAAAAAAAAATACACAACAGGCCCGTGCATTCCACGGGCTAAAAACTAGTAACTACAAAAGTACACTGCAATATAAATTTTTTACTTTATGTCACTGTGATGTGACATAAAGTTAGTTTTGTCGATTTGCATATACTATAGTATGTTTGGGTGTACTATAATTTAATTATTTTTATCATAGTTGATTGTAATGTACTATGCTATTTTTATTTATATTATAATTATTTTTGATATACCATAACGTAATATATTTATATTCAATATAATATAACTATTTTTGAAATTTCATTTTCCCCCCTTCTTATATTTAAATTTCTTTCGAAATTTCTGTTTTCCTTTTATATTTGAATTTTTTTTAATATACTATATATACTATTTTTCAAAAATATTGTTATATTTAATATTTACCATATCTATTGTCAATTTTATCAATAAAAATATCACTTTTTAGAAAAATTAAAATTATTCACTTTGAAAATTCATTTATGAAAACCACTTTACCACAGTTTACAATAATTGTATTCAGTGTACACTTGTTATATATAATACTATACCATATTCAATGTACTATAGTTATATATAATATACCATACTCACAAATTTAAAAGAATCACAAAAATCATGTCAAATTTCCTTGGACCCTTTTTTTATATTTGAAATCATTTTGAAATTTCTTTTTCTCCCCTTATATTTGAATTTTTTTAAAACAAAATTCAACCATCTTATTAAAAAAATTAAAAGCATTCATAGAACTTTGGTGGATTAAATTCAATATATTATAATTGGTATTCTTTATAATAATTATAAATTATACTTAATATATACAAAATATAAAGATACTGTGGCCATTATTCATTGTAAATAATGCTAAAATATCTCAACGGCTGAAAACAGGAATATGCTAGTGATTATATCATCATGTCTTATACTATTTGAAATTAATTTGATTAATGGAGAGCTCCAACGATTCAAACAACCCACTAAAGCCGATGGGTCACTCAGTGTTTCAGTGGTCGGAAATTGGGGAAGAAATGGGGATTTCAAAGATTGCAAAATATCTCAAGTGCAATCTCATCTAGAAAAATTATTGAATATAATATCTCAAGGCTCAACTGCAAAAATTACAAAACTATTCCAAAAAATTCAGTGTTTTAGCAGATTGCTTGAAATACTTTCCAATACTCTGCAAATAAACACAAGACTTCCAAAAATTGCCCTATAGAAATAATCACTCTATTCTGCCAAAAAAAAAAATCTAAATTTATTTCTAGCACCCAATAACAGTAAAGGCCACAGGAAGCCCAAAATTAACATTGTCTCCTGCATAATAGTACCCTCCTACCATATCCACCTTCAAAATTACAACAATCACAACCACCTAATTCCTGAAATCAAAATGGCAAAATTCCTGAAACCCAACCATAGATCTGTCGAGGTACATAAAAACCCTCTTGATTCAAAAAGTATAGCTATTACATTACCTTTTTGATTTGCGGCGTGGGGCTTCATCGGAGCCGAGAATGGAGCTTTATCAGAAAACTAGTACCAACGCCTTCACCGGATCCGAAGACCTCCATCAGATCCGCCC